>BSBN01000450.1:5000-1476250 GCA_027924645.1 Cunninghamia lanceolata | reverse complement strand
ACTTTCCCTTGTTAAAAAGGAGCTTGATGTAGTTGATAAGTTAGATAGTTTGATCCTTGAAAGCACATACAACGCAAGTGCCATCACAAGTCTACAAGCCCTGGTTGACAATTTGATGATGTCTTTTCAAAACATTATAGTGGACTGTTCAGTAGCAGATTCCTTTGAATTAAGTGATTACAACCAAGTTTACCTAGCACTATAAAGACACTATAGATGGCCTTAAAATGATAAATATATTTGAAGCAGATTTCTACAAAGACAAATCCAAGTCCAACTAGCACAATATATAAGCCTAATTTATTGTCACTAACTCATATTGTGCTAGTTTCATACAAATTTATAGCTTAAGATAGTAAACATGTAGAAAATGTAAGGACTAATGTGTTATCAACCATGTAAATTCTATTTTTTTAATTATTCTAAATATTCTTTTGTAAATATATTCATAAGGGATGTAGGATCCATCGATTTCAATAATTATTTAATTATAATGGTTGTAATATTTTATTTATTTTACATCAAGATAGTTAACAAGTAAATACGAGGCATTCAAGTTCATTAATGACTTATGATGGGGTGTAAGCACATCTACTATTATTAGAGTCTTACATATTGTAAGGAATCAAATATTGTTGGATCAATATGAAAGCATCTTATGACAACATGTGAGAAGCTATAAGAGGCTATTTTTAGCCTTTTTGTTGACAATTCCTCATGGGAGCATGGGATATTGTACTACTTGGGCATATTATTCAATGTGGGGGTTATGATAGATATAAGACACTAAAATTAGCCAGATTCTCAAGCTATGTGCCATATTTTGGAAACTTCCTCTACAAGTTTTCATTTTTTTATTTAATAGAAGCTAAAGAAGAGTTAAATATGAATTGAATGTTTTACAAGTACATAGGTCTAGTCTAATTAGATGCAAGATTGAAGGAAGTTGGCATATTGTAATATGATTTGAAGATTATATAGACTTGTCCTCATTTTTGGTGAAGTTTTTTCTTGCAAGAGTTTCTCCATGTAAATCTCTATGTTATGTGTTATTCTCTTGAGTTTGCTGAATTTTTTGTTGCTCATATACATTAGTTTAGATTTGCAATTTATTTTATATTTTTATATTGTAGTGGTTCTCCTTCATTTCTATCATTTGGTATTAGAGCCTAGCCATCATTGCTTCTTGGATGGAAGAGTGAAAGATTTTTGTGCTATAGTGGGAATTTTGGTTTTGTAGACTTGTGTGTGTGTGTGTAAGTCATAGTTGCATCTCTATCTTAAATAGATATTGAGAAATTCAATGGAACAAACTATGAGTTATGGAAGCTAAAAATGGATGATCTCCTTGAAGAGAGGGATCAATGTTTGGTTGTAACAAAAGAAAAGAAACCCAATAAAATTGACCAAGATGAGTGGGATAAGATGGATAAGATAGCATGGGGAATAATCCAACTTTATCTTGTAGACTCTGTCTTGCTAAATCTCTCTAAAGAAAAGATTGCATATTCTCTATGGAAATAGTTGGGTGAGATTACCAAGCCAAGAGTCTAGTAAAATAACCTTTATTTGAAAATAAAATTGTTTTCTCTAAAAATAAAGGTGATTAGGTTGTTGAGAATTTGAATAATTTTAATTTTACTTTAAGTCAATTAGCCCCTATTGATGTTAAGATTGAGAAAGAAGACAAATGTATTATGCTTCTTTATTCTTTTCCTAAGTCATGGGAGAATTTCATTTTTGCTGATAGCACTGATCTCAAAGATCCCAAGTTGGATGCTATTCTTGCAACTCTATTGTCATAGGAAATGTGGAAGAAGGCTATGGATAATGTAATGGATGCTCTCAATGTTAGGGAAGCGTCCAAGGAAAGAGGTGGATCTAAAAGAGAATAGAAGGGGCCTAAAGACAAATGAAAAGGTAGATCTAAAACTCTAAGAAAGAAGAACAAAGTTAAGTGTTGGAATTGCGGTAAGAGGGGACATGTCAAGAAGGAATGTAGAAATAAAAAGAAATAGTTTGATTCCTCTACAAAAAAGTCCTTCAATGTAGGTGATGAGGTTTTACTTTCTGCATGTAATGTTATTTGTAGCAAACATTGGTTGGTTGACTTGGGATGCTCTTATCACATGAATCCTCATAAGAAGTGGTTCTCCACATATGAAGAATATGATGGAGGTAATATCTACCTTGGGGACAATATTACACATCCAATAGTTGGATAGGGAAAGGTATAGTTGTGTTTTAGTGAGAGTAGGTTTAAAACTTGCCTATGCCTAGATTGGATAGAAATCTTATTTCTATTTCAAAGTTGAATCAGTTGGGAATGCATGTACCATTTAATAATCATGGTTGTAGAGTGGTAAGGTGGATCTTGTAGTAGAAAAAGGGGCAAGACTGGGAACTCTATTTAGACTAGATGCCACTATTGTTTGTAAATCCACCAATGTGACTAGAAAATCTAAAAATACATGTATGTTGTAGCACTACAGATTGAGCCACATAAGTGAACATGTTTTAAAAACTATTTTGAATAAAATGTTGTTGGATGGTTTCTCCTAATCTAATGAGCACTTTGATTTCTTTGAGCATTGTGTGTTTGGTAAATAAAATAGAGCATCATTTTCTTTAGGAAGCAATAAAGTAAAGAATAAATTAGAAATTATTCATGCTGGTGTGTTTGGCCATGTGGATAATGATTATTTTGGAAAATCTTGTTATTTCATTATTTTCATTGATGATGTTTCTAGATTTACGTGGGCTTACTTTATGAGACATAAATATAAAGTTTTCACTATGTTTAATGAATTTAAAGTCTCAGTAGAGAACCAATTAGGGCTTAAGATAAAAGTATTGAAAAGTAACAATGGAGGGGAATGTTGCTCTAAGGAGTTTGATGATTTTTGTAAGCATGCATCATAAGAGAAAATACTACTCCATTAACACCACAACAAAATGGTGTTGTAGAAAGGATGAATCAAATGATTATGGAAAGAGCTGGAAGTATGTTGAGTGATGCATAGTTGGATACATTCTTTTGGGAAGAAGCTATGAGTACCACTTTCTTGATAAAAAAATAAAGACCTACAATGACACATGATGGAGAGAAGAACTTTCTATAGCTACATGTGTCATCTTTATGGAAGTTTGTCATACTACAATAAGGTGTTTGAGTTACAGTTGCAAAAAGCAAATAAGTTGGAGTTGTAGCTGTAAAAAGTAAATAAGTTGGAGATGTAGTTGCAAATATCAAATGCTTTTATCTCCAAAAAGTTACTTTTTGTGAAAATTAGAAAATTTAGTACCCAAAAAGTAAATATGGAGACAAGAAAAGTTAATTTTTTGTACTAAGAGAAGCTTGTTGAGGAAGCTACAAGGAGATGAGGAGTTTAATATCTTAGAAATTACACTTGCCACCAATAGTTACTTTCTGTTTGAGCGTCAAATGTGAGTCATTGGATCAAATTGATCATAGCCATTGGATGTAGAGGTGAAAACATAGTATTGTCAAGATGATTTGTTTAAGTATACAACTGAAAACTCATTATAGGTGTTGGGGAAAAATCCTTGGAGACATATTGGAAATACATTTGTACTTTGTATTTGAGAGTGATTCATAGTATTTTTGGAATTTTCATGACATTTTCATGGTTTTCTCCACACCAAGTTTAAAAATTGTTGACATTTGTCAATCTTTTGAGCACAATACAAGTGTACTTCATGATTTCTAGTCAATTTAATGAATAGAAATTGTTGAGATTTGTTGAACTTGTCAACATACAAAGTTTGTTTCATGATTTCTAAACACCAAGTTGAGTTTTTCTTATATTTTCAACTAAAATTTGATTGATATTTGATGAGTTTACAAAATGTTCATACCACTTGATGACACAAAATTTTAAACTTTTAAATTTTCATCCAAAATCCATTTCCCACAATCATGATACCTTTATAACAATAAATATTCTCATAGTCAGCTTAAAAAACTAAGCTCTGATAAATCACCTTCACCATAAAACCAAAAGACCACATTGAAAATATCGATGTCATTTGAAATCATATCACGGGAATTTCAACCCTAAAATCAAAAGTGCATAGATAAAAGATCCATAGCTTATTGGGATAACTAGCCCAGAGGTCTCTTTGATATATCAGAAAGTTGGTGTGACACATAATTGTGTCACACCGATAAAGTGACAATATGATATATAATGTATTGAGGAAAATATCGTCATGTTGAGGGGACCCATCTTATAGTCTCTTCAAAAATTTGAAGACAAGCATTCAGGTGATGTTTCAGGCTAATATTAAAAATTGAAGGGACAAATAGTTTAGAGTATCTGGATAAACCTCTAGGAGTCTCTTTAACATCCCAAACATAAGACGCACATCGAGAGGGCTAGAGAATATTGGCTTGATGTCCCACCGACAATGTAGTGACATACAATATAAATAAATTTGGAATGTCAGTATGACCCAAATTCTAGTCCTGTCGAAAAGGTATTAGAAATAACAAGTAAATAAAAACATGAAAGGAGAGTTTAGGATATCGAAGAGAGGTAATATCTGGTCCCCCCAAAAAGATGAACATAATAGATATCGAAAGAAGAAATAGATATTGAAGGGAGTTGACAAAATAGGATTTCGGCATGACAACCATTTAGGTCATAATGAAATCCCAATGGTAATAAAGATTCAAAAAACCCCTTAAGTATAATTGATTATTTTAAAAGATGACAAGACATGCTATGTTGCGAGAATTAACTATCCTCCTGATGAGATGAAAGCTGCCATTAATGATTAGAGATAAGTATATCAAAAGAAATCTTAAGAAATTTGATTCATTATACAAGCACAGGAGCAAGGGCAAGCCTCTGCAACAAATACAACTTGAGAAACCAAGTATTCTAAGCTCTAGATTTTCTTATTTGAATTGCATTTGAAGAAGGTAGAATTCTCTTGCATTACGCTATGGAAAACACAGTTGAAAACCCTAGGGCAAAAACACAAAAATTAAATGAAAGACATTTGAACCAAGATTTAATAGACTAGTGCCCAAAGTCTAGACAAAGGTCTAGAAGGAATGCCGAGTGAAATCCTAGTGTAGAGAAACTTGAGTATACATACAAGCATGTAGGAAATATATGGACCCCTATGACAGGGTATAACCTCTTCCTGTATCATTACAAAATGATGTACATGCGTACACCAGTCTTAAACCCATGGAGATTGAATTTAGGGAATCTCATAGTACCTAATGTATTTGTTAATGTAGAATTCCTGAAAGTAGTAGCTAAAAGCTATGACCTGCAAACTTATTTGATTAAGTTGAAGGATGGAACAGGTTTTTTCCCTATCACAAGGGATTATATATCTATGGTATTTCAAGTATATTGTAGTTTTGATGTGAAATTTAGAATTTGGGACTTGATCAAAGAATACTACAACATGAGGAACAATTACAACAGGTGGAGGTTACCTATGCACAGACCCCTAGGATGAACAAAATAGGTTTAGATGTTTTGAGTAACAGAGGATCCCCCATATTCCATAGAATTGTTCAAAGAATACTTTCAATATACATATTACTCTGTGTGCCAATTAATTGGTATTGAAGCTTTCATGTTTATGGAAATTGTTCCCATGGTTCCAACTACTGATATACAAAGCCAGCAAGCCCAACACTTTGACTATGCTAAATTCCTAGACGATGCCCTTCACAATGAGCTAGTCTCCATAAAAGGATGAGGTAGTAAGTTTAGACATTATTGTTTGCTTATGCACCTTATCTTATATGAGGGACAAAATATGAGACTGTGGGATTAATGTTGAAGAGTAAGAGATTTGGACAAAAGGGGAGATATCAAACCTGTTCAGATGTGCGCTACTATATTAGATAGCAAGTGTGAGAAGTCACATTACCTTTATTTTGAAGAATATTTTGTGAAGCCTGTATATAAGATTTTAGGCCAGCCTTGTGATTAAAATTTGTCACCAGAAATACAGAGGTTCTTGTCTCCTAAGGATAGATATGAACATGGGAAATTCAGTCATAATTTAGGTGACTGGTATTCTTATAATGATTGCACAAAAATAAGAGTGTTTGGATTTGAAGGGCCTCCCTTTTGCCGACAACTGACCCTGATAGAATTACTTATTTGGAAATTGTAAGACAACTTGCTCATTCTCATTTCTTGCATTTGAAGGATCACAATAAGTAGACTTTCATGCCCAGAACCTTGTGCTTTAGAGACTTTACAATTATGTCTAATAATGGGTACCAACTAATTGATAAAAGAATGAAACATTTTAAATTACCTTCAGGAAATACAAGAGAAAATTTTGATCAAAAAAATTTCATAAACACAGTCAAAACCAATAAAAAGTTGAAGAATTATCATCATGTGTTGTTTGTTGATGATGACCTAGTTAGAAACTATGATGAACACACTACAATTGAAAGAAGAAGTCTATATCATAAGGTAATGTTGGCTAAAGCTTGGAGGGTAGCTCAAAACCCCAATTATACAGGTGCTTTCATGGATATTGATAATCCAATTGAGAGATTGGATACACTAATTACAAATGCATCAGATTTGATTGAGAATGTTCCTCCCTATGTCTTTGAGAAAAAGGGAGATTTATTATAGAGAAACAGGCCAAAGATAATATTCCCATTACTCATCTATGTCCTCAATAGACTCTTGACATTGCATTTGGTGTTAAAGAAGAAGAAGGGAAGAATAAAGACTAGCAAGAATCCATGCCTCTCATTGAGAAATATGAACCTCTAGAAGAAAGAGAAGAGGTTAAAATAGAAACCTCTGATGAGTTATTAGAAGATGTGAGGTATTTAGCTAGCCAAAAATTTGTTACAAATGATGAGTTCATTAAGACCCCATAATTCAAAGCTTTTTTGTATGAATACAAAGGAAAGCAAGCTTGAGAAAAGATGAAGAATATCACTCCTGAGATACAAGATGAGGTTCTACAAGAACTTCAATCAGATATTGATAAGGCTATAGATAATATGACTCTAGAGAGAGGAAGAGAACTACTGCAAGAAGTAGGGGTGTGATGGTTCCCGAATGGGACATGACTTCAACTATTTTTATTGATACTTGTAGGAAGAATTAGGATAAGAAGATGCAACTTAGTATTAAAGCTATTGATAAAATAAAATCTAGATCAGGATATGACCCTGACAATCAAATATTGTTGATGCGATCATTGTATAACCCATATAAGAAACCTTGGGTCATAAGCAACCCAGGTGAAGTGTTTAGCCATGTCATGATTCAAAGAGTTGAATATACTGATCCCATTAAGACTGTTGACTTGAATATCAATGTTGCAAAATTTACAAAGTCTCAAATTGAGAAGTTGGTAAGGAAGAATAATGCTTATATGGCAAAGAATGCACAGCTCAAGCAAGAGGTTGCCACTTACAAGGATAAACTACCTTCACCAAGCAGTTATTCACCCTAATTGGAGGATGTCAAAAGGGTTATAGAGGCAATAATAGAGACCAACTATTGGAAGCTTAACGTAGAGAATTATCAAAATAAAAATGAACAAATCGAAACTGAGATAAAAGTTATTAAATACAACATGGCTTCTAAATTGATTCAAAAAAGATTCAATAAGATGATGGTGAACAGTGATAAAGTCTGGGAATTGCATAAAAGGACTCATCAAGTCTATCAAGAAGACAAAAGACTTCATCTCAGAATGTTAGAGAAAAAGGAAGAATTGAATGCTAAAGAAGGTGTTGAAGGAAATATATTCAAGGAGTATAATGACTTGATTGTTGAACATGAAAGATTCAACACCATATTGATATATGACCTAAATGATTTTGATCAACATCTTGACATGGAATTTCACAACTTTTTTAATGCTAAAGGTAATTTGTAGGAAAATGATAGATGGAAAAATGAACTGGATCAATTGTTGCCACCACTTGAAAATGTTAATAATGAAGAGAGGGTGATAGAAAATACCCATGCATGTTTGGGGAAGATATTCTCCTTAGAATCAGCTATAAATGATATAATTGCCACAGATATATGTACCAGCCAAGATTACATAAATCATATTGACAAGATGAATATATTCATAACTAGGGTGTACTGATTAATCAAAAGAATCGGGTACAAAATTTTTTGTTGCAAATAGGCAATGCAGTCCTGTTAATCTAAAACATGGAGAGGAGGACTTTTCCAAGCTAGTAGTCATGGGTCCCTCTACGATAATTAACAGAGCTTAGAACTTGATCATTGCATTTACCTCTGTTTATTTCTATATTTCTTAATTACGCATTAGTTGTTCGAAAAGATAGAATTATGAATAGTCACATCATTTCAGGCTTGAACCTTGTTTGCATCCTATATACATGGGATACCAAGGCCATTTTGAGGGATCATTGATTGAAATACTTTCATATACATACATTCAAGACAATACAATTCTCATAAATTTCTATATATGTTATTCAATATTTTCTAATATGTTATGAACTTCTGAATTAATGCAAAGGAGCAGAGTTATTTGGTGAATAAGAAAAAATGGTGTTTAATTGTTGTGTCAAATTTCATTTTATGGGCTACATGGTTGTCTCCAAAATGTTTTCCTAGGTTGTTTAAATTAATATATCAAGGATATAATTAATTTATCAGTGCACATTTTCTATTCTGTGTGATCTATTTGATTGGTTTCTATGAGAAGTTGATTTAATTCTTGCTAAGTGGTCTATGTTTATTAGTCTCTACCCAGGGTTAAAATCCTTTGAATAAGTCATCTTGGTTGGTTTCCTTCCCATTAGAATTAAAAATCCTTTTTTTTGGTCACAGTAATTTAGGGACATATCATTGGGATTTGATAAGAAGAACACTGCAACCTGACATCCTTGCACATCTATACAATGTATAGATTCATATAATTGCCTAGCAATTCAATTTTGACCAAACATAAAGATTCATATATCATTAACTCTTGACCCTATTGCCCAATAGATAAAGTACTGGTCCTAATAATTAGCAATTTTTACATCTTGAAACCTTTCTACATATTCAAACCTACACATCGGGAATAGTCATCAAACCTTATATCTACTTCACACCCATTTGCCATTGTGAAGGTCAATCAAGTTTGTACTAATCATTCAGGTATACCCACCTAGGTCTCGTAGAGCCTGAAGTGAAGGGTGTTTTTAGAGATATTTGCCCTGTGTCATTAGCAAAAAACATTAAGAGAGCCTAGCAACCTCTCAAGGTTAACAACCTACATTTTTGTGACCTAACAAATTTGGTGACTCTATTGGGGACATAGAAGGAAACCTGGTAGGAGACCATATTATTAGAGTCAAAAAGGTTAGAAGGTGTAACTCTCCTAGTGAGGAAAAACCTAGAAGTTTGATAAGTCCTCTCAAGAGAGGTGGCAACTCTACACAAAGTTAAAATCAATTTATGAGATAAGTGTCATAATGGATGGTAGAAGATCTAAAACTAATGGTAAGAAATTTTACTCTTCCCCACCTAGAAGGGCCCCTTTTAAGAAAACTAGGATATCAAATCATTCTGAATGTAGTAATGATCAGAATACCCAAGAGAACACTTCAGAACAGCTAATAATAACTCACAATAGCTTCACTCCCTTGCAGGAATCAGATGAATTCTAGTCCAAAAGTTATCATGCCCAATCTAATGACATTTTAGCCAAATACAAGCCTAACCCTCAAAGGCAACTTGAATATCAATCTCAGATTGAAAGGGAAATAATGTAAAATCAAGCTAAATATGATTACAAAATGTCATCACAACAAGATGGAGAGGCTCAGGATGATTTGATAGATCAAACAACATCCACATAAATCCATGATAGCCCACCAAGAGACATACAGGATAAGGATGAAATGTAACAGGATCTACTTAAATTACAAGAAGAACTTGAGCTAGCCAAACTAAGAGAAGAAGAAGAAAGGTTGAAACAAGAACTACAACAAATAAGGTGTAGAACCACAACAACTAGCTCAAAGTATATACCCCGCCTAACAAGCAATCAACAGGGGACATATCAGAATGCAAGTAGTTCACATACTTCAAAAACACCATATGGTGGCTAGGTCCAACAAAATATTCTTCCATAAAATTCAAGACTACCCAATACCCATAACATATCCCAACATATAGCTAATCCTTATCCACCACCTGGACAATGACATATTCCACCTAATCATCAAAATATAAGTATGAACCCACACCATAATATACAACAACATCCTCCTCATAATCAATACCAACCAAACCAACATTTACAAGGACCTCTTAACATAAACAGATATAGACAACTAGACTTGTCTAGATATCAAGTATGTCTAGACCCTATTGATAACGATTTAAGAAATGCCATTCCAAAATTTGCTAGAAACAATGCCATCTCACTAGAGGAACATATTAGAAATTTTGAGACAGTCATGGATAATTATGAAGTGCAATATGAAGACATTCATATGAAGTTTATTTATGTTGTCTCTTATTGAAGATGCTAGGGAGTGGTACAAGAATCTACCTGATGCATCAATTTGTTCTCTTGAAGATTTCAAAGATTAATTTAAAGAATAGTATGGGAACCAATTTGATCCAAATTTTGTTACACACAAGTTAACAAGTATCTAGAAAGATTATAATGAATTAGTGTTTGATTTCAATCAGATGTTTTCAAAGACCTATAATAAGATCCCACTATAGTTGAAGCCTCTAGAATGCATGGTTTTGGCTTTGTATTTGAACGCCTTTGACCCCCAAACTAGATATGAGCTTAGGAACAAATCCCCCATGACTTTGGCAAAGACCCAGAAGGTAGTTATGAGTATTGAAAATAATAGGAGAGCAACTGGGAAGCTTGGGAGAAGAGATAATCCAAAACTCCCATCAAACCCAAATAACAATCAAGTAAATCAAAATAATTATTATAGGAATGAGAGACCAAGGCTCCATGATATGCCTTATAATACAAATTGGAAGGATGGACAACCTCTAGACAATAATACAAAGCAAAATTATGGAAAAGATACTCCTAACCCCTTGAAGAAACATGAGACACATGTAGTAGATAGCAACCCATGGTGCATTGCATGCAAATTACCCCACTCACCTGAATACTATGTGGTAGCCCAATCCTTGCAGGAAAATGGAATATCTTATGATCTGAATAAGGATGATCATACCATAAATATTTTAGGAATGACACCTCACTCAATTGATGAAGGATACGCATCCTCTGAAGAAGATGGGTATGAATATGATGTGAGCAACCAAAAGTATAATGTTAACATGGGAAGACAAGAGGTTTTCTTTGATTAGGAAGAAGATGATGAAGAAAATGCTTATACATCTAGCATAGTCCCACAATTCCATTTAAGAAAACCCACTAAAGAAGAAAAAAGAGCACTTACAATTGTTGGTGTGGCTCAGGCTAGAAAAAATTACAACTTAAGGAACATGACTATGCATATTGACCAAGGGACACCTAGAGTTGTGTTTGTCAAAGAACCAGATCATAAGAAAGATATCGTGGACAATCACAAGAAAGGAGAAAATTAGAAAATTACATATAAAGAAACATCTAAAGTTGAACAAAACAAGGTGAAGGATAATAACAAGCAGCAACTTGATGAAAAGAATTCTAATAGAGAAAAGTCAAAATAGATCACTTCTACTCCTTCATTTGATATAACACAAGCATTATCCCAAATCAAGATATCAGTGCCATTAATGGAAATGATGAAGATAGAGGAGTATAGAAACAATGCTCTTAAATTGATTTCTAATGTACCAAATCAGCATCAAAATCATAGCAAAAACAAGGAGCTGGAAAACAAAATAAATAATCTTGAACAAGAGATTATTAGAACTCCAAAAATTTGTCTTGGTGATACTATCACAAAGAATCCTTCCCAAGTGCATCCATTCTACATAACACTCCTAATCAATAACAAACTAGTGAGGAATTGCATGATTGACTCTGGAGTAGCCATAAATATCATGCCAATAGTCATCATGAAAGAACTAGGCATGTGGGTGGATACTACCTATGGTAGATGCTAAGCAATGGATAACAAATTTATTCTAGTTGTTGGAATTATGAAAGATCTAGAATTAAAATGAGCCTCATGTCCTAAAGCTATCTACAAGACTGACGTAACTATAATAGATACTCCTCCATACTATGGTATGTTGATGTCTAGACAGTGGACTACTATAGTAGGAGGGAAGGTCCAGCTTGATTTATCATAGGATACTATACCAATAAATGGGAAGGAAGTCCAGATGTATAGAGAGAGAAGATATGAAAATATAATTGAATGACTGAACCCAAATTGGATGAATTTCTTTTGTGATGTAGATCTAGGGAGTTTTAGGGTTGACAGATCACAACCTACATTAAAAAACACAAGGTAAATAGAAAGACAAGCTTAGTTAGATGAGCATGGAGTATGGAGGATGTACTTTGATGGTGCATACAATAAAGGAGGAAATGGGGCCAGACTTATTTTTATCTCACCCACGGGAAGAACATTCAAATATTCATTCTTGTTATCCTTTGAATGTGCAAATAACATTGATGAATATAAGGCATTGTTGATAGGTTTGACATTGCTATAAAATAAAAAATCAAACTTACTTGCTGTATACGGGGATTCAGAACAAATTATCTCTCAAGTTAGGGAGAAATATTCATCAAAAAATAAGAGGTTGAAGTAGTATAGAAATCTTGTTTGGGATAATGTTGAACTATTTGATGCATTCTCTATAAATTGGATAGATAGATCCAAGAATATAATGGCAAACTTCCTTGCAAACATAGCCCTAAAAAAGGATGTTATCACATTATAAGAAATAACTAAGGTAGAATTCAAAGCTAGACCAACAATCCTTGATAACATTTACAACTGGGAAGTATTCAATGATGACCAAGACCTCCTTAGGTTCCTCCACTATGTGGACCAATATGAATCACAAGAAATTGATTTCAATGCATTTGTTGAGGTGGTAGACAGCAAGGAGACTCTTTTTTGAAAAGAAGGGGTCCAACTCAAGAAAAACAAAATTCCCTAAGGTCTTGTAGCTTTGGAGAGAGTGTTTGATGGACATGATAGGTTTAATGTGAAAAATGTACCTATCAAGAAAGATGATGTTGAGGAAATAAATCTTGGAACACAAATGGCTCCAAACAAAGTGTATATTGGAAAAAGGCTCAATCCTAAAATTAGAAGCATGCTCATTGCCCTACTTAGAAAATACAAACATGTATTTGACTGGTCTTATGATGCCTTGAAAGCATACCGCGAAGACCTTTTTCAACATGAGTTACCCCTGAAACGGGATGCTAAGCCATTCAAACAAAGACAAAGACCCATAAACCCTACCCTAGCCCCTAAAATGCAAGAGGAACTTACAAAACCAAGGGAAGGTGGTATCATTAAACCAATCAGACATTCCTGTTAGGTTTCAAACCTAGTGCCTATAAGAAAGAAAAATGGGGATATAAGATTGTGCGTGGATTTTAGTAACCTAAATGTGTCCTCGCTCAAAGATAACTACCCTCTTCCAAATACAGAGGCAATGTTGTAGAGAGTAACTAGATGTGAATTATTATCTATGATGGATGGCTTTTCATGATACAACCATGTAAAGGTCAAAGAGTTATAATAGTTTAAAACTTCTTTTACCACACCATGGGGGACATATGTATATGTAAGAATGCTATTTCGTCTTACAAACATAGGAGAAAAATTCCTAAGAGCTATGGATGTAGCCTTTGCTAATCTAATCAATGTTATCATGGTGGTTTATTAGGATGATTTAACAACATATTCTAAAAAGCCTAAGGACCATTGTGAACATTTGGAGAATATTTTCATTAAAGCTTTAGAATATGGCATCTCATTAAATCCAAAGAAATGCCATTTTGCTGTAACAAAGGGTAAATTACTTGGTCATATAGTTTCAAAGGATGGAGTAAGGATTAATCCTTAGAGAGTGGAAGCTATTGACAAGATCCCAATTCTAAGAAATATAAAAGAAATACAGTCTTTCTTTGGTCAAATAAATTTTGATAGGAGATTCATACCAAATTTTGTAGAAATAGTCAAGCCTATCTCCAAAATGTTAAAGAACGGTGAAAAGGTGGACTGGATAGAAGATGCTATTGATGCAATTGGGCTATCAAACTGGCAATTAAAGAAGCTCATGTGTTGAAGTCTCCAGAATTTGACAAACCATTTCAAATATTTTCTTTTGCATCATTTCACATAGTGGTTGCAGTAATGTTGCAAAAAGAATAAGGAAGGTTTTGAACAACCTATCTCATTTTTTTAGCAAAGCACTTCAAGGGTAAGAAGTAAAGTATGACATAATAGAAACCAAGCTTATGCCCTAGTGAAAGTTATTAAGGCATTCAGCTTATATCTGGTAGGAGCTCAGGTAATAATTTATGTGCCAAATGTTGTAGTAAAAGATGTATTTGTCTAAAATGAAGTCAGTAGGTGAAGAAGTAGATGGATTAATAGAATCCAAGAGTTCAACATTGACATACATATTACTAAACTTGTTAGAGGAAAGGGCCTAGCCAAATTGATGAGTGAATCTAATCTAGAGGAAACACAGATTTGTAACGTAAATGAAGAAAACAATGATGTTACAAGCATTAAGCATAGCTCTTGGTATACTAAAATAATGTATTCTCTAAAAAGCATGAAGTGCCCTCTTGGTTTAAGTGACAATCAGAAGAGGACATTGAAACTCCATGCCTCAAAGTATATTCTTATGGATGGGGACTTGTATTGGAAAAATAGAGATGGTATTTTATTACTATGCCTAGATAAGACATACGCTGAGAAGATGCTATAGGAGATGCATAGAGGTGTACGTGGAGGACATTTCTCAGCCAGGACTACTGCCCATAAAATATTAAGAGCTAGGTATTATTGGCCTGAAGTTTTTAAGGATGCTCACAGTTATGTAAGAAAATGTGAAGCTTACCAAAGGTTTTTTGGTAAACTTAATTATCAAGGGGCATACCACTCAAACAAATGCAAGTGGAAGCTCCATTCCACCAATGGGGACTTGATTTTATTGTAGAAATTGCAAAGAAGTCTAGTGGTGGTGTAATGCCCCTCCATTCTCATCTTGGATGTGCAGATGGTCTAGCTAAGGAGCATGAAGATAAATGTAAAATAATAGCAATATTTAGGGTATGTTTGACAGTTGATGTTGTACATTATATGATGTTGGTAGATGCTACATTCATGTTGGCAACATTCCTAATTATCCTCATGTGGTTTCATATGTCAGTTAATTTGTTTTATTGATAATCCTTGTTACAACACTAATAATTCATATGCTCTGACATTATTTTACATTCAAGTGATTATGATGTTGATCTTACCATGATTATCATATGTTCGAATTGATTTTTTATGCAGCTAATTTTGTATTATAGGATGATCTAATTATGGCGTGGTATGAAAAGAGACAATGTCGTACCACTCATTCGTGAGAATCTAGCGACGTTGTGATTCTCTTTCACTCCATGACCGTTTCATATTTATTATACTTGTGCATAGACTGCGTTGTGTGCTATAGGTTATAGGTACCAGGCATTGACTCCACCTGAATTGACTGCTCTAAGCATGCCTTAAACCTAACAGAAACTGTTGAATGGAGATAACATGTGAGCCCCTAGTTAGCCATCATCCTTGAAAAGGATGAGTATCTAGTTTTGCACCTAGTCAGTGTTGTCTATATGGGTGTAATGGTCAATCATTGTCATTGTGGTCATGCTTTTGATCATACATAGTGGTCAGGTATTGTTTGACATTTGGATTATTGAGTTTGAAATTGTTTGATTAGTGCTTTGGTTAGTTGTTGCATTAAAATAAAATTATTAAGTCAAGAGGGCACTTTGATAAATAAATATAGATGCTTTTACGTAAATTATACTTGTGGGAAAATATGTATTAATATGTCTGAAAAAATTCTCTTTCTTTATTATTATTGCCTTGAGTAATTATTTTCCATTTTGGCAACTTGGAAGAAGTGGTAGTTATGCACCTCAAGAGCGAATTTTAGAAATAATTGTTTCTTTTGTGTAAGAGACTAATTTTATAAAAGTAGAAAGAAACTATTTGTGTTTTCTTGTAAATGAAATACATAGCAAATTCTAAAATAAATAAAATTAGAGAGAAATTATAGTTTGGTTAAAAATAGCAAATTGTAAGAAAGTAATAAAGGAGAATCTTCTAGAAGAAATTATCGGGGTGGTTATGCATGCTCAACTTTATTTTAAAATCTCAAGACATAATTTGGGGAGGAGTGTGCATTTCAAATAGAGATTATGTTTTGTGTTTTGAGGATCTCTCTCTCTCAAGAAGTTTTCATTTTTCTTTTGGCACCATAAACCATAGTTTCCAGAAGAAAGGACTTGGAGAAAATGTGATTGAAGCAATATTCCAGGTATGGACTAAGATATGAAACTGATTTATTGTTGCATTAGATTTAGTGAACTATTATGTGAATTCTCTTCTACATTTTCTAAACCCAATCTATTGCATTAGCCATAACTTTATTTTTCTAAACTAGGTTTCTCTAATGTTTTTATATATGGTGTATGACCTATTTGTCTAAATCATATCTGAAAATCAGCCATACACAGTTTGTCATTTTTGAGATATGAATATTTTGTGATTGTCTACCTCTCACCCATTTCGTCTCTATTTTAGCAGTTTTTTATGTTATCCATAACTTTATTTTGACAAACTGGGATTCTCTAATTTTTTTATATGTGGTGTACGACCTAGATATCTAAATCATATCCAAAAATCAGCCATACCTAGTATGTCATTTTTGAGATATGAATATTTTGTGATTGTCTACCTCTCACCCATTTTGTCTCTATTAAAATAGTTAGTTGCATCACCAATAACTATATTTTTGGATGGGGTTTCTCTGAGATTTTTTTAAAAATTCATTTTGTGCATATCCTATGATCATTGCTTTCAATCATATGACTTCTTTGAGGCATTTTACCAATCAGTCTATGTGCCTTGTCTATGCTTTCACATTTTGCATTGTTGGTAGCTTCTAAAGCCTTCTCAACAAATTCATTTAATGTTGATCCTATGATATACATGTGGTTCAAAGTGTGGTATATTTGATGAAGATGCTAGATCTATAGGAATGTTTTGTTGTTTTGTATTCCTTTCCTCTCAAGCTAACCTTAGAACAAGGTTCTTTCATTGTAGTTTTGGGTTTTGTATCTTGTGATTCTATCTGGTGTAAGATATTTATAGCATTCTAATATTATAGGCTTTTAGCCTTGCTTATATAGTTATATTTAATAGTATTTATGTAATTGTCTAGATTATTAATGAAATCTACATCAGTGTAAATAGTGTAAATAATTGTTGTGTTTAATTTGTAAGCATTAGGGTTATTTGCATGTTTTTTGCAATCATTTTAATTAAATGAAATTAAAATAAGTCTTGAGAATTATTAGTTAAAATATTGTTCCTTATAGACACTTATATCTTATGATCATATTGTAACTACTACTAGTGATTAGAAAGTTGTAGTTCTATATTATCGAGATAGATTCACTTTATATTTATTAGATGACTGATCGTGCTTGGATTAATGTTACATTCCTTAAAAATATTGTTGAAGGGTATTAGTTTATGATGTGCATTTGAGAGTGAATGTGATGTGAGACCATAGTGTTTAGTGCGTCAAGTGTTTGTGTCATTTGGGAAAGTTGATTCCAGAGGACAAGAGGGGTAGTCGTGTGTATGACTCATGTGATTATGTAATCTTACTAATGGTTGAATATGTATTGGTTATATGTTGACTCCCCTCTGTTTATGGATTCATGTGGTTATAATGACTGTATAAGATGTGTAATGCCTTGTGTGATGTACCTATTCATGTGGTTATGATGACTGTGCAAGATGGATAATGCCTGGCTCACTGTACCTATTCGTGTGGTTATGATGACTCTGCAAGATGGGTAATAGCTTGCTCAGTGTACCTATTCATGTGGTTATGATAACTATGCAAGATGGGTAATGCCTTGCTCTATGTAATGTAAAATGATGTATATTTTTTGTTGTAAATGTATCATGATGAGAAATGTGATAGTTCATGCTTGGATTTTGTTTTGGGCTTTGAGAATCTAGATGTAGTGAAGGGGGAGTGGCTTTTAATGTGGGGCTAGCACCCAAAGTGGCTTTTTAGGGTAACCCATTGGAAGTTGTTAATCTAGTGATAAATTAATAATAAATTTAGAGGGTTGGGTAGTGTTGGAGTTCGCCCAAATTAGCATAGGGTTTGCCAGTTCCAATGCATAGGCAGATTTGGCCAACTAAAATAGAAGGTTGCATGAGCTACCTCCCCTTCACTTCTAGTTTTGCTGCACCAAGGGGGGGATCCCTACAACTAAAAATTTAACTTTGACTTGCCCAATGACAAGAAGATTTAGGTTGACAACAACAGGTGGAATACTCTCATGTGTGGACCAATATATGCATGATAGATCACAAGGCTGGCAACATTCTTGGACATATCTAACTGGTTGAGGATGAGAATATGCAGAAGTCCTATTTCTACTCCTACAACTAACATGTTTGAGGTATGAAATGACTTGTTTTATGTTTTGGATGTAAGACAAGGGGTTTTGGAACATAACTACTACATAGGGAGCACACTAGTGCCTATCTCAGGGTAAGGAGTCAACTAGATGTATACAAGTGAATGGTTTGTACTGGCATTCAAGTTTCAAGGGGTCAGATTGGTACTTGCCTTACAAACACCACCCAAGACTGAGTATTTAGCTACCTCTACTTACTAACATCCCAGCTACATTCATTTTTTCTCCATACTTTAACCTAAAACAATTTAATCCACTCCTTGAATAGAAGTCATAGATAAAGCATGCAATACAACAAGTCTATATTCTAGAATCTAAGAAACCCTTAGAAACCAGATTCAGAAGAAGGAATGCATACAGTAAATGGAGACAGACAACTAAAAACATGCAACAAGCATTTTTCATATAAAACAACAATGAAACTCAAAATATGCACAACATGCATGTACAAAATGCAACTCATAAACTCCAAAATGAGACAGAACAACCAAGAAAGGCTTTGTTTTTGTTATTTTCTGAAAAAATATGCCCAAGTCTTCCACACCCAAAAATGAGTGACACAGTTTTCCTTTTAGAGCAAGAATGTGCACTCAACATTATGAACAATGGTCTTTTAAAATTTCACCAGTGTTTTGCTAGATACAATGCACCATCTGAATGGCACCCAAAACAATCAATGCTCTAGGCATAAAAGAAGGAAGTGCATGTAAGATTGGAAAATGTGCCACTACTTGAAGATTTTCTCATAAAATATGGTGGGTGGCCCATCAATCATCGACCCATGCCTCTGTAAACCTACCATTAATGGAATACCAACTCTTGGCCTCTGGAAACACAACAATCTATGTGCATTGCAAATTTTCCCACAAAGAATGCCACTGTAGAAGTGTGGAAAACCCTCTGTTTGAACAAAGCCATCGATTTCCCTCTATCACCAAGATCTATGGCCCAAATTTGAACAAGCAAGCTATTGGCCAATCAGCTCACACCATATAGGCACCCCCTTCTATCACTGACTTTTCCATAGTGAACATACATTTACCTTTTCACCATTTTGCCTTTTTTGCCCTCAAAATCCTTCGCTTATGCATTTGTATATATATACAACTGATCTAGGACATGTGTCACTTGCTGACTGGTTATCCATCATTGTGAAATTTGCATCTCCATTGTGTGTCAACAAAACCCCAAGATGAGCCACCGATATGCCAAGTCACGCCAAAATCCCCTTTGCATATATGATTGTATATGCAAACATACAATGGCTAACATACATACAACGTGGAACTTAGAAGATTATCAGCGAAATTGGATTTTGGGAATAGGTCTGGCTTACATGTATATTCTCTTTGTATATCACATGCACAACATGCAATATACAACCCATGGACTTTAAATCATTATGGAGCAAATTGAAACTGCAATCAGGTACAATTTGTATCTTACCTCCTTTGTATATCGGCATATACAATGCACACATACATACAAGTTGCAGACTCAATGCTATATCAACCAGAATGTATATCTCTTCGAGTCTGGGCCATGTATATTAGGAATGTACATCACACTTGTATATGTGATTGGTGGGTCCACCATTTGTATCTTTTCTTTGCACCTATGCGCTTGCATGTTGACTTGTATATTTGCCTTCATCGGAGTGACCAAGACCCATGGTGAGACAACTTCTTTCTTAGCCGATAAAGTCCCTCATGCCGACAACAAACCTCCATCAAATAGACCACCATAGTCGGCAGGACATCCTAAAGACCAGCCGATAACCCAAATTACACCGAACTCCATGCCATCAGGAAGACACCAATCATCGCTGAGACCACACAACACTTCACCAATAAGCAAAAGATGCACCGATGACCCTCTGCATGTGGCAAATGCATAAGCCCCTTGTATATGCATCATCCCATCAGGGAGACCACAAACTAAGCCACTGATGGGCAACGTCTCAGTGAAAGAACCCTTTGTATGTTGAATATACAATGCAAACATACAAACCTTTTTACATACAAGAAAGGAATCTTTCCTAGAATATACGATATATAACCAACTTTGTATACTCAAAAATGCACATAGAAGCCCAATATGCATACAAAGATGCATGAAATTAACTTTTTTACTTTTAGAAGCTGATTGAACATTTCTTCAGGCCTGCCAATGTATATTTGCCCTTGTACTTTCAAATGTTCGTATAGACAACAATGCATATACAAAGATACATGCATAAAAATGCATAGGCTGAAGGACTTAGAATTTTTTGGGTTTTTTATGAAAGGTGTCTACAAATTTAGGCACCAACATTGGCTCTGTCTGGGGATGCATGCCTCTTGCAGGCATGGTGAGAACCATAGATCTTTGGGATGCAGACTAGTCCCTTATCCATTGGGCAATAGAGTCAAACATTGCACCAACCTGCATCACAAATACATTTTTAAAGATTATATTGGTGGCCCTAGGCAGCAAAAAATGAAAAACCACAACCCCAGCCACAACTGAAAATATCAACATAATTTTCCCACAAGCCAATCTGCTCAATTATATGCTTTACCATTTTTGAAAGCTTGCCACTATCATTGTTATCTTTGTCACTCTACATTTCAAAATCAAACACATAACCATACATAATAGAATATATTTCAGCATTAGGTAACATATGTATGCTATATTCCTCTAACAATATATCATGTTGCACTTGGCATTCTTCACTGTCTACCTAGTTATTGGACATTACCAGGCATTCATCTAGCTGATCTAGAAACTAAAAACACTTACAATATATGAGACCACAAATATTATCTATATCACCTACTAATAGTGATAAAAAATCTTGATCCATACACCCATAGTTGCACATGTCTAAACCAACTGATACTGAACATTCATTATCCATAGTTTGCATACCCATATTATCTTCACAAGAGCTGAAGATCTCTACCTTTGGTTCATACATCTCCTCTTCACAAACTAATGCAACACCCAAGTCAGTTGTCTCTTCATATTCATCATCATCTTCAAAAAGACGGTTAATTCTGCACCAATGAAGGTCATGACTCACAATGTTCAATGCATCTAAAGGCTCATCATAGAGGGGGTTCACACTCACTGTAAAGGTCTTTGCTTCTTCTTCCTGACACTCCAACTCTTCTTCAACATTATCAAATCTAGAGTCATAAGAAGAACAAACCTGATCCATGAATTGGTCATGGATATTATCTTTATCATCTGATTGCCCCACATATAAGATCTCTACTACTTCAATGCAATCTGAAGCTGCACTATCTATATCACTTTCCAGCCCTCCAATGGTTCTTGATGAAACTGATATTGAGTCCTAATCCATATGATCACAACCATGCATAACTGGATTATTTAAACATTAATGCTCCTTTCTTAGGACTAACATATCAATATTACTTGAAAAGTGATCATTATCAACTTCATTTGCTGGGCAAATTAGGACATTCTCCTCTATAGAAGAGTCATCATTACCTTTAATTGATGTACAAACAAGGATAGCAGGGGTGTGAGTGCTTTGACATTCATCTTCAACATACAAATCATATCTTTCACTAACATTGGGGACCACAGGGCAGCAAAAATTTGCAAAGAAATAGCTCCTCTAAATTCCATATCTCCAATTGATTTCAATGTCTATTGGAAATTGATGTACCTAATGCAATGTGGTAGGCTCCTTGTCTCTCAATCTATAACTCATTTTCTTATCAAATGCTCCCAGATAGACCACTAGGCATAGTGCATCGCCTCATACATTCTGGTATTCTTTTCAATGCCTTCATAAACCTGAGGTTAAAGGTTGCAATTAACTCATCTTCTTCTATATGAATATACATGAAATCCCTGATGACTGCATATTCAGATATTCTTTCACCATATTGTTCTAGAGATGTGGATTTGAATTCCTGCCAAGAGCTGACAGAGTAGGCTAGAAGATAGGAGAACCAGTCCCTTGCATATTCCTCTAGAGATTAAACAAATAATCTCATAACTACATCTTCATGGTCAACCTCAAAGTCATCTATTACATTTCTAAACTACTGCAAGTGTCTCTCAGCTGATTCATCCTTTCCACCACTGAATTTATGTAGATACTTTCTAATATTGGATGGAAAAGCATTTGGATAACCACACATGCCATTGAAATTTATGGGCTTATATCTATCAATGCTAAAACTTATTCTATTACATGGTTGAGAATGATTATTATACATTGTTGCATTTGACACCTCACAACGGTGCATGGGATGATAATACATTTTTATGTGCTTTTTGTAACCCTCCTCTCAACTCAGATTTCCTTTTACAACAATGACCTTAGGCTTTTACAATATAAACGGCTATTTCAGCCTACCTAAAGTCCTCTAAGTGGGCTATTCAACAAAATTGCATACTTCTTTTGAAACACAAAATACATTCTCACTAAACACAAAGCATGCAAGCTTATCACCACTATTTCCCTTTTAACCAGTGCTACTTGACCAAATAGGGAATCATTTAAAACTTATAAAAGTACCTAGGTATGTTGCAGCTACTGATAGGTTCATTCAACAGAGTCGCCACCTCCATGGTAGAGGAATGAGATTCAAATAACATGAAGTTGAAGAATCATTTATTTCCTTTCTGGGTCCTCCAATAGCAGAGCCACACATATAACTTTTCAAGTTTGCTGCAACAAAAGTACTTCGAGGTCTGAAACTCCTAACTAGGGAGGCCAAAATTCATACTTTTAATTCAAGTCCACAATAGAGTCGCCACTTTGTTGGAGTTCTCCCAAATCAACATAGGGTTTGCCAGTTCCAATACACAGGCAGATTTGGCCAACTAATACAAGAGGTTTTGTAGATGCCTCCCCTTCACTTCTGGTTCTACCGCACCAAGGGGGCATCCCTACAGCTAAAAATTTAACTTTGACTCACCCAATGATAGGAAGATTTAGCTTGACAACAACAGGCAGAATACTCTCATGTGTCGACCAAGATATGCATGATAGATCACAAGGCTGGCAACATTCTTGGACATATCTAACTAGTTGAGGATGAGAGTATGCAAGGGTCCTATTTCTACTCCTACAACTAACAGGTTTGAGGTATGAAATGACTTGTTTTATGTTTTGGATTTAAGACAAAGGGTTTTGGATCATAACTACTACACAGGAGCACACTGGTGCCTATCTCAGGGCAAGGAGTCAACTAGATGTATACAAGTGAATGGTTTGCACTAGCATTCAAGTTTCAAGGGGTCAGATTGGTGCTTGCCTTACAAACACCACCCAAGACTGAGTATTTAGCTACATCTACTTACTAACATTCCAACTGACATACATTTTTCTCCATACTTTAACCTAAAACAATTTAATCCACTCCTTGAATGGAAGTCATAGATCAAACATGCAATAGAGCAAGCTTGTATTCTAGAATCTGAGAAACCCTTAGCAACTAGATTCAGAAGAAGGAATGCATATAGCAAATGGAGATAGACAACTAAAAACATGTAATAAGCATTTTTCATATAAAACAACAATGAAACTAAAAATATGGGCAACATGCATTCAAAATGCAACTCATAAACTCCAAAATGAGACATAACAACCAAGAAAGGCTTTGTTTTCATTATTTTCCCAAAACATATGCCCAAGTCTTCCACACTTGAAAATGAGTGACACAGTTTGCCTTTTATAGAAAGAATGTGCACTCAGCATTAAGCACAATGGTCGTTTAAAATTTCACCAGAGTTCTGCCAGATACAATGCACCATCAGAATGGCACCCAAAATAATCAATGCTCCAGGCAGAAAAGAAGGAAGAGTAGGTGAGATTGGAAAATGTGATGCCACTTGAAGATTTACTCATAAAATATGGTGGGTGGCCCATCAATCATCAACCCATGCCTCCATAAACCTGCCATTAATGACATAGCAACTCGCAGCCTCTGGAAACACAACAATCTGTGTGCATTGCAAATTTTCCAACCAAGAATACCACTGTAGAATCATGGAAAACCCTCTGTTTGAACAAAGCCGTCAATTTCCCTCTATTGCCAAGATCTACGGCCTGAATTTTAATGGGAAAGTTGTTGGCCAATCAGATCACGCCACGTAGGCACCCCTTTCTATCACTGACTTTTCCACAGCAAACATACATTTACCTTTTTGCCATTTTGCCTTTTTCGTCCTCAAAATCATTCGCTTATGCAGTTGTATATACATACAACTGATCTGGGACACATGTCACCCGCTGACTGGTTATCCATCACTATGAAATTTGCATCTCCATCGGGCGTCGAAGAGACCCCAAGATGAGCCGCCGATATGCCAAGTCACACTGAAATCCCCTTTGTATATATGATTGTATATGTAAACATACAATGGCTAACATACATACAATGTGGAACTTAGAAGATTATCAACCAAATTGGATTTTGGGAACAGGTCCAGATTGCATGTATATTCTCTTTGTATATCGTGTTGTATATCGCATGCACAACGTGCAATATACAACCCACAGACTTCAAATCATTATGGAGCAAATTTAAACCACAATCAGCTCCAAGTTGTATCTTACCTCCTTTGTATATTGGCATATATAATGCACACATACATACAAGTTGCGGACTCGATGCTGTATCAACCAGAATGTATATCTCTTTAGGTCTGGGCCATGTATATTAGGAATGTACATCGCATGTGTATATGTGATTGGTGGGTCCATCGTTTGTATCTTTTCTTTGCACCTGTGCACTTGCATGTTGACTTGTATATTTGCCCTCATCGGAGTGACCAAGACCCACAATGAGACAACTTCTTTCTTAGCTGATAGAGTCCCTCATGCCCACAACAAACTGCCATCAGACATACCACCACAGTTGGCAAGACATCCTAAAGCCCAACTGATAACCAAATTACACCGAACACCATGCAATTGGGAAGACACCAATCATCGCTGAGACCACACAACACTTCGCTGATAAGCAAAAGATACACTGATGATCCTTTGCATGTGGCAAATGTATAAGCCCCCTGTATGTGCATCGGCCCATCGAGGAGACCCCAAACTGAGTTGCCGATGGGTAAAGTCTTGGTGAAAGAACCCTTTGTATGTCCCCCTTGCACATTCCTTTGTATGTTGAATATACAATGCGAATGTACAAACCTTTTTACATACAAGAAAGGAATCTTTCCTGGAATATGCGATATATAACCACCTTTGTATACCCAGAAATGTACATAAAAGCCCGATATACATACAAAGATGCATGCAACTGATTGTTTCACTTTTAGAAGTCGATTGAACATTTCTTCAAGCCCGCCAATGTATATCTGCCCTTGTACTTTCAAATGTTCATACAAACAGCAATGCATATACAAAGATACATGCATAAAAATGCATAGGCTGAAGGACTTAGAATTTTTTGGGTTTTTTATGAAGGGTGCCTATGAATTTAGGTACCAATAGGTAGTTTTAACACTAGTTAAGATAATTGGATGCCTCACCCATGCCTATAGTGTTCGTTTAGGCTAAAGATGGGATGAGAAGGTCGTGGTTGGAAAAATCAATTTCCTTGTCATCATGAAAGGAATGTTGGTTCCACATGTGTCACCCTATGGGGCCAGCGTCTAGTAAGAGACTTTCAGAGTAACCATAGATGGGGCCAGTGCCTAGAGAGAGACTGTCAAGGTAACCCATGGATGGGGGCCGACGTCTAGCTAGAGACTGTCAGGGTAAACCATGTTAGGACCATGCGATGACACTCATCCCTAGTGCAACCTAACATTCCCTAATTGTGTTTTCTTGTTTCATTGTGTATTTGCCTCTAGAAGTGATGTTTGAGTTACTTGTGATGTCCTTATTGATCAGTGTTATTTTGGAGTCATGTGTAGTCCTTGCACCTGTTAGTCTATTATCTTTTTGACTGTTGAAGGAAGTGGTGACTCTATTGTGAATGTCATGTGTATTTGTATGTTGGAGTCATGTTAACCTTTTGTGTTGTGTTCCTACCTTCTTAACTGTTTCATGTTGTGGGACCGTATTGTTATCTCATAGCATGGGGGGTAGACCTTAGGGCTCCACATGGTTGGGTGGTTGTGCTTTTATCTCTATTGGTTTCCCTTGCTATTGTTCATGTGTGAGAAGGATGTACCTTGTATGATAGATTTTAGATCTTGCTCTAGCTTGAGGAGACATATACTTATGATCATGTTTCAGTCTTGTATATCAGTTGAATCATGTACTGTTATCTTGATATATGTACTCCAATGTAATCTGGATAGTGATATTGTAAACAATGTAATGTTGTACTCTTTTGTAAAGGAACTTGTTTATGTACTTGTGATCCTATGTGCAGTATCTTGATGCTTACTTACCTGATGATATAATATGGAATTGTATGTGTTTATTCATCTGATGCAATTAGACTTAGAATGAACTATGGTTGCTAGTTAATTTATAATGTTGGTTAGATCTTTTTTTAGTTCATTAGTAATGCAACTGAGGAACCCTAGAGGATAAAGCTTAATTTAAATGTTATGAATAAATATATGATTGTTGTTAATTCTTTTATTTTAAAAATATATATATTTGTCCTTTTTCTAAGTTTAGTTGTGTTATCCTCTAGGTTCCTTGGCGGGGCATTACATTTGGTATCAGATCTTAGATTGCAACACTAGGATCTCTGGATTGTTGTTGTTGCTCTAGGTTAAGCATTTTTCTCCTTATGACAAGTTGGTAATAGTACCTCTCACATATATGCCTTAGTATAACATTAGAAGGTTGATAAATTTATAGACTTGTGCTTTGACTCTAGAAGACATAAATTATTTATGCCTTGTTTTACTTATGTGTCAGCTATGTGTTCTCCCTCCTCCTATTATGAAAATGTGATGATATCTCTAACAATATGTGTTTCCTAAATGTTAGTGCTTTCTGATTTGTTGAGGCCTTGAGTCCCTCTTGTGGTCTCTAGTGCTTTAGAAGAAAGAAGCATGATTACTATTAGTGCATATGATTAGGAATGTGGTATATGTCCCCTCTAGTGATGTGAATATCTTGTACCCATTTTGTGTGGGGTGTTGTGGAAGGCTAGTGTTGTTTTGAGTTCCCTGGTTTGGTGAAGTGCTCATACTTGGGGGTTATGTTTAGCGATGGGTATAGAAGCACCATATCATCTTTATGTTAATTGCATTATTTTTATATATGTGTAAGTATTGGAATGATTTAATCACTTGGTGGAATCATGTGGATTATGTGGTGTTGTCATGTGTGGGGTATCTTTGTGTGGTTTCTTGATAATATGATATTTATTTCTTATTTGGCCATGACCTCATGTGGAAGTTTTGTTGTGATTTATGAAAGTTATCATTGTGTATGCCTATGTAAGAAACGTGTGCAGGAAATCAAATTGGAGCCTGTGTTGGACCTAGGAGATCATGAATGTGATATTGTAAGTTAATTAGAATTTTGAATTATTCTTGTGTCTAACATCATACATTTCATCTGTATGTATCTTTCTGCATAAGGAAGTAATTGTATATGTTCATAGTTTGGTAAACAAGAATTGTACTGCATTAAAGATATAAAATTCTTGTAAATAAGTAGCAACTGTGTTGCCTTAAATACTTGTATAAAAGTTGTTAAGATATGAAGATGTAGAAAACTTAGTTTTCCGTGTGTTGGTGTACATTCTCTAATGCATTTTGGACTTTGAGTCCTGGGGTGTTGTGTAGCGAATATTCCCTTTTGTGGCTTAAGTTAGTCACACCGTGATGTGGATTTATTTGTAATTTAATTGTTTTAGAATTTCTGATAGTTGTTTCATGTGTTGTTGTTGGGATAACAATGAATTTGTTTTCTTTGAACTCTCTTATGATAGGAATGGCCACCAAAACACTTTTCTTTATACTTGATTTATTGCTGTAAATTACTGGCATTTTGTGACTTAAGATTGAATTTGATTATTTCCCCACTTGGGTTTGCATTTTCTAAAAATTTCTATGGTGGCTATTCTGAATGTTTATTTCTATTGGCTCCATTTCGTGTTAAGGGTTTTTTCTATCATGTTCATTTTGAACCTCTAATAATGTGTTCAACGGAGGACTCTGCAGAGGATTGTACTTTGCATGTTCGGTAATTATTGGGAACCATAGTGGAAATAACAGATGAGATTTTTTTTTATTAATATGTGAATGTAATTCCCTAAACCATTTTAAATTCTCAAAATATGTGTGACTGGTTATAAGTACATCACTTGATACGTCCTAAGGTGAGGAATTGATGTGCTTCTTGTCTTTATTGAATGATTGTGCCTGTCTTATGAATAATTGCTTAATATGGATGTGTATGTTGGAAATAGAAAATTGCAATACTAATATGTTATGTTTCCACCTGATGGAGTTAAGTTGTCATTTATGTCAAAAAGGTGTCCTCAATTTGTTTGATGTCATTAGGACTTGGTTGATCAGGTTTGGCCTTCAATGTGTTTTCTTATGTTCTTTGGTAAGTGAATTCACAAGGTGATTTAGGGTTGTCAAGTGTTGACAAATGTTCATCATTCATGTTTGGACAAATGTTCATCATTCATGTGTGCTCATCTATGTTTGGTTATGTAGTGTAGAGATACATACTTGTTAAAGGATCAGGAGGATCAAAGAGTTCACATCATCCTGTGTAGAGTTTATATGTTATTGATTACATCATCTTGTGTGTTCTTTACAGATGACTTGTAGTGGTAGTGACTTGGTAATTTGATCTCAGGAGCCTTCATCATGTTGTCTGACTTTCTCTACAATAAGGATTGGTTTCATTTTGTGTGGCATACTCTATATCAAGGATTGATAGAAGTAATCATAGGAGTTGTCATACCACTGAGTTTACAGATGCAGATATCAGTTGGATTTCATGCAAGTTTCTTCAAGGTGATGTCATCAAGAGTTGCTTTTGAAGTTGATAGGTTGGTTTGACAAGTTGATCTTCATACTATACTCTTCATGACCTACTTGTGTCCTCACATCCAAAGCTCACTTGTAATTTCTTTTTGTTTTAACATAAAGGTGACTTGTTGAGGCGGTAAGAGTCACTTAAAGTGACCTGTTAGAGGGCTACCATCACATGATGGTGACCGGCCCTTCCTTAAACCTTCGGTCTTCATGTAATATGGTGGGCGCGAATCTTTGTTTGAGTTTAAAAAGGCTCGAGCGGGAAAGTTTCTTTTTAAATAGTGCATGAGTCGCCTGAATAAAGACTAAGTCTAAACTTCTTTTAAATAGAAATAGCATCATATATACCTGATGCCTTGGAGGGGTTAAAACATATTTATAAAAATTTTTTAAGCCATCAAATTAGATGCCAAGAGGGAGCCCGATATGTAAGGCATTAAAATTATTTTTTTTGGGAGTATTTAATTTTTAAAAAAGTTTCTATTATACAAAGCCACTAAGCCTTTTATGGCTTTTGTTCTTTTTAGAAACTTTATACTAAGAAATTTTTTTAAGAGAGTTTTTTGGAGAGAAAAAGGAAAGAAGAAATTTTTTTTATTGATATTTTGTTATTGAAAATTTTTGTTAGAGAAGAGATTTTTGTATGAAGAATTTGAAGTGATTTTCTTTTGAAAGGCAGATTGGATAAAGAGTTTGAATGTAGGATTTGCAGAGAAGGAGATAAAAATGAAAAGACTAAGAGATTTTATTTTTTCTCCTACAAGTCCTGATTGTAATGTTAGAGAATATGAAATGATCTTGCAGAGAAGTTTGATTGACAAATTTGTAGAGCTATTTATGCAGATTGAAGAGATTGAAGAGTCATCTTTGAAGGAATATAAAGAGATTTTTTCTTTGCAGGATTAAATGGTTTCAATGAAGGGGTTTGACTTCTTGCACATGGAGATCAGAAAGAGATTTTATTTTCTCTTTCAAGAGCAAATTGAAAAATCTTATTTCAATTAAAGATTTTTCTTAATTATTGTTTTAGATGATTTGTCTGTGCAGAGTAAGTGAAAGGTTTTGAAATTTTTGAAGAAGATTTACATATTTTTACAAGGGATAATTTGAGATGTCAAATAATATGAAAGGGTTTTAAAATGGACAGAGAAATAATATTTTTTATTACAAGAGATTGATTTGTGAAATATGAAAATGTTCATACAGAAGAGAGAAGGTGAAAAGATAATCAACTTGTATAAAGTTGTTTTTCAGGTGCATTGACGTATGAATTAAGAAGAATAGAGATGAAATATATAGAGTTGTGAAGTGTTGTTGAATGGATTAGAATATAGATCTGATATGCAATGTTGTTGAATGGATTTTTGTGTGTGGAATTGAACAGAGAAATGAAGACATTTTCTAATAAATCCTTTTGAAGAGAAAAGAATAATGATAAAATGATACTGGGTTTGTAATGCAGAGATAATCAGCTGAATTGTTATACAGGTGTGAAGGAATTGAGAATTGAATGGAAACAGAGTATCGCTCTGATTTGGTTTATAACTTCTATTGGTGATTTGGTTTGCCAGTGAGGCACTGTATTAGCCAGTGAGGCTTATAGGTCAGTGTGACCTTGATATTTGTCAGTGAGACAATTTGTATTGCCAGTGAGGCATGTTTTTTTAGTTAAGCCAGTGAGGCAATTCTGGAGTGGTTTTTCTACCCCTGGAGGGTTTTCCACTTGTGCAATTCTTGTGTCTTGATCTTCTTTCTGTGGTTGTATGTTTTACTCATGAGTTTTTGTTTTTCATTCTCAGTTATGTGCACATGTGTTTGAGAAATCAATGATATCTCTCTCTCCTTGTACTCTGCAAGTTAAAGTTTTTAAAAAGATTAGAAATTTCACACAACACTGATTCACCCCCCCCTCTCAGTGTTGCCTTGACTCCTACACCACCCTAGTTTGTGACTTCCAGGAGTAAGTCAAGTCTTAGAGGGGAAGGATGTAATGCCCCTCCATTCTCATATTGGATGTGCAGATGGTATAGCTAACGAGAATGAAGATAAATGTAAAATAATAGGAATATTTAGGGTATGTTTGATAGTTGATGTTGTATATTATATGATGTTGGTAGATGCTACATTCATGTTGGTGACATTCTTGATTATCCTCATGTGGTTTCATATGACAGTTAATATGTTTTATCGATAATCCTTGTTGTGACACTGATAATTCATATGGTCTCACACTGTTTTACATTCAGGTGATTATGATGTTGATCTTACTATGATTGTCACATGTTAGAATTGATTTTTTATGTAGCTAATTTTGTATTATAGGATGATCTAATTATGGTTTGGTGTGAAAAGAGACAATGTCATACCACTCATTCATGAGTGTCCAGTGACATTGTGATTCTCTTTCACTCCATGACCATTTTATATTTATTATATTTGTGCATAGACTGTGTTGTGTGCTACAGGTTGTAGGTACCAGGCATCGACTCCACTGAATTGATAGGTTTGAGCATGCCTTAAACCCAATGGAAATTGTTGAATGGATATAACATGTGGGCCCCTAGTTATCCATCATCCTTGAAAAGGATGAGTATCTAGTTTTACACCCAGTTAGTGTTGTTTGTATGGGTGTAATGGTCAATCACTCTCATTGTGGTCATGCTTTCGATCATACATAGTGGTTAGGTATTGTTCGGCATTTGGATTATTGAGTTTGAAATTGTTTGATTAGTGCTATGGTTAGTTGTTGCATTAAAATAAAATTATTAAGTCAAGAGGGCACTTTGATAAATAAATATAGATGCTTTTATGTAAATTATAGTTGTGGGAAAATATGTATTATTACATCTAAAAAATATTCTCTTTCTTTATTATTATTGCCTTGAGTAATTATTTTCCATTTTGGCCACTTGGAAAAAGCAGTAGTTACACACCTCAAGAGGTAATCTTAGAAATAATTGTTTCTTTTATGTAAGAGACTAATTTTAGAAAAGTAGAAAGAAACTATTTTTGTTTGGTTGTAAATGAAATAAATAGAAAATTTAAAAATAAATAAAATTAGAGAGAAATTATTGTTTGGTTAAAAATAGCAAATTGTAAGAAACTAATTAAGGAGAATCTTCTAGAAGAAATTATGGCGGTGGTTATGCATGCTCAACTTTATTTCAAAATCTTAAGACATAATTTGGGGAGGAGCGTGCATTTCAAATAGAGAATATGCTTTATGTTTTGAGGATCTCTCTCTCTCTCTCTCTCTCTCTCTCTCTCTCTCTCAAAAAGTTTTCTTTTTTCTTTTGGCACCGTAAACCATAGTTTCCAAAAGAAAGGACTTGGGGAAAAATGGATACGAGCTAAGAAATTTATGAAGATGTGATTGAAGAAATATTCCAGGTATGGACTGAGATATGAAACTAATTTTTTGTTGCATTAGATTTAGTGAAATATTCTGTGAATTCTCTTCTACATTTTCTAAACCTAGTCTAGTAGGTCAGCCATAACTTTACTTTTACGATCTGGGTTTCTCTAATTTTTTTATAGATAGTGCATGACCTAGTTGTCTAAATCATATCCAAAAATAAGTCATATCCAATTTGTCATTTTTGAGATATGAATATTTTGTGACTGTCTACCTCTCACCCATTTTGTCTCTGTTTTAGCAGTCTGTTACGTTAGCCATAACTTTATTTTTATGAACTAGGTTTCTCTAATTTTTTTATACATGGTGTACGGCCTGGATATCTAAATCATATCCCAAAATCAACCATACTTAGTTTTTCATTTTTGAGATATGAATATTTTGTGACTATCTACCTCTCACCCGTTTCATCTCTGTTAAAATAGTTAGTTGCGTCACCAATAACTATATTTTCGAACAAGGTTTCTCTGAGATTTTTCAAAAAAATTATTTTGTGCATATCCTATGATCATTGCTTTCCATCATATGACTTCTTTGAGGAATTCTACCAATCAGTTTGTGTGCCCTGTCTATCTTTCACATTTTGCATTATTGGTAGCTTCTAAAGCCTTCTCAACAAATTCATTTTGTACTGATCATATCATATGCATGTGGTTAAAAGTGTGGTAGATTTGATGAAGATGTTAGATCTATAGGAATGTTTTGTTGTTTTGTTTCCTTTTCTCTCAAGCTAACTTGAGAACAATATTCTTTCATTATAGCTTTGAGTTTTGTATCTTGTGATTCTATCTAGTGTAAGATATATTTATAACATTCTAATATTATAGGCTTTTAGCCTTGCTTTTACTATTATATTTAATAGTATTTACATAATTATCTAGATTATTAATGAAATCTACATCAGTGTAAATAGTGTAAATAATTGTTGTGTTTAATTTGTATGCCTTAGGGTTATTTGTAAGTTGTTTACAATCATTTTAATTAAATGAAATTAAAATAAGTCTTGAAAATTATTAGTTAAAATATTGTTTCTCATCGACACTTATATTTTATGATCATATTGTAACTACTACTGGTGATTAGAAAGTTATAGTTTTGTATTATTGAGATATATTCACTTTATATTTGTTAGATGATTGATCATGCTTAGATTAATGTTACATTCCTTAAAAATTTTGCTGAAGGGTATTAGTTTATGATGTGCATTTGAGAGTGAATGTGATGTGAGACCATAGTGTTTAGTGTGTCAAGTGTTTGTCTCATTTAGGAAAGTTGATTCCAGAGGCCAAGAGGGGTAGTTGTGTGTATGACTCCTGTGATTATATAATCTTGCTAATGGTTGAATATGTATTGGTTATATGTTGACTCCCCTCTATTTATGGATTCATGTGGTTATGATGACTATGCAAGATGGATAATGCCCTGTTCAGTGTACCTATTCATGTGGTTATAATGACTATGCAAGATGGATAATGCTTTGCTCAGTGTACCTATTCATGTGGTTATGATGACTGTGCAAGATAGATAATGCCTTGTTCAGTGTACCTATTCATGCGGTTATGATAACTATGCAAGATGGGTAATGCCTTGCTCTATGTAATGTGACATGATGTATACTTTTTATTATAAATGTATCATGATGAGAAATGTGATAGTTCATGCTTGGGTTTTGTTTTGGGCTTTGAGAATCTAGATGTAGTGAAGGGGGAGTGGCTTTCAATGTGGGGCCGACACCCAAAGTGGCTTGTCAGTGTAACCCATTGGAAGTTGTTAATCTAGTGATTACTTAATATACATTTAGAGGGTTGGGTAGTTTTCATACTAATTAATAATTGGATGCCTCACCCATGCCTATAGTGCTTGTTCATACTAAGGATGGGATGAGAAGGCCGTGGTTGGCAAAATCAATTTCCTTGTCCTCACGAAAGGAATGTTGGTTCTGCATGTGTCACCCTATGGGGTCAGTGTCTATTAAGAGACTGTCAGGGTAACCATAGATGGGCTCTATGCCTACCGAGAGACTATCAGTGTAAGCCATGGATGGGGGTTGACGTTTAGCTATAGACTATCAACGTAACCCATGTTAGGACCATGCAATGATACTCATCCCTACTGCAGTCTAACATTCCCTAATTGTGTTTTCTTCTTTCATTGTGTATTTACCTCTGGAACTGATGTTTGAGTTACTTGTGATGTCCTTATTGACCGGTGTTGTTTTGGAGTCATGTGTAGTCCTTGCACCTATTATTCTTTTATCTTTTTTACTATTGGAGGAAGTGGTGACTCTGTTGTGAATGCCATGTGTATTTGTATGTTGGAGTCATGTTAGCCTTTTGTGTTGTGAGACCTTATTGTTATCTCCTAGTATGGGGGGTGAACCTTAGGGTTCCACATGGTTAGGTGGTTGTTCTTTTATCTGCATTGGTTTCCCTTCCTATTGTTCATGCGTAAGAAGGATGTAGCTTGTATGGCAAATTTTAGATCTTGCTCTAGCTTGAGGAGATAGATACATATAATCATGTTTTAGTCTTGTATATTAGTTGAATCATGTACTGTTGTCTTGATATATGTACTCCAATGTAATTTGGATAGTGATATTGTAAACAATGTAATGTTGTACTCTCTTGTAAAGGAACTTGTTTATATACTTGTGATCCTATGTGCAGGGTCTTGATGCTTACTTACTAGATGATATAATATGGAATTGTATGTTTTTATTCATCTGATGCAATTAGACTTAGAATGAACTATGGTTGTTAGTTAATTCATAATGTTGGTTAGATCTTGTTTTAGTTCATTAGTAATGTAGCTGTGGAACCCTAGAGGATAAAGCTTAATTGAAATGTTATGAATAAATATATGTTCATTGTTAATTCTTTCGTTTTAAAAAAAAATGTATTTGTCCTTTTTGTAAGTTTAGTGTTGTTATCCTCTAGGTTCCTTGGTGGGGTGTTACAGGTGGACATAAATGGATTCTGGTAGCTACTAATTATTTCACAAAATGGATAGAAGATGTTCCAACAAGAGAAGCTACCAACAAAATTATGATAAACTTTCTTTTGGAAAATATTATCACTAGATTTGGAGTACCAGTGAAACTCATCACAAACAATGGCATGTGCTTTAGGTCAGTAGAGTTTAAGTCATTTTGTGAATCTTATTGTATAGCAATCTCATATGCTTCACCATACCATCCCCAAGCCAATGGACAAGCAAAGTCTAGCAATAAAAGAATCATCATGATAATAAAGAGAAAATTGGGAGATAATAGGAAGGCTTGGGACTCAAAGTTAAATTTGGCTCTATGGGCAGATAGGATGACCATCAAAAAGGGCATAGGGAAATCCCCATTTGAGTTGGTGTATGGTGCCCAAGCTAGATTACCCATGCATAACCTTATACCAATATATAAGTTTATTCTTCAAGAGGATTTGGATGTCCATGAACTTGTGGAGGAGAGATTGGAACAATTAGCTGAACTTGATGAAATTAGAACACAAGCTCAGAAACATAATGAAAAACTGCAACTATAAATGAAATATCTCTTTGATAAAAGAAATAACAAAAGAAAGTTCAAGGTGGATGACATGGTCCTCATGTGGAAAGCCAAAGGACAAGATAAATGGAAACATGGTAAGTTTGAAGCACTATGGATAGGCCCATTTGTCATCACTAGCAAATCTAGTGAAGATTCCTATTACTTACAAAACATGAGTGGTGAAGAACAAGAATTGCCAGTGCATGGACAATTCTTGAAACATTTCTTCTCATAAAATATTTTTTCCATGCACAGTATATTAAAGAAGAACATGAAATTGCCAGTGCATGGACAATTCCTTAAATATCTTCTCTCTTTAAAGAAAATTTTCCATGCACGGTAGATTAGGATTCCATTTCCTAACCCCCACTTCCATTGATCTACATCCCAAAGAATGATTTTGGATCCTTGTCATGACCTCACAGCCATTCATCCCCAGCCAGAGCTACTATTGACACAAAATTTTAAAATTTAAAATTTTCATCCAAAATCCATTTCTCACCATCATGATACATTTATAACAATAAATATTCTCATAATCAGCTTAAAAAACTAAGCTCTGGTAAATCACCTTCACCATAAAACTAAAAGACCACATTGAAAATACCCATGTCATTTGAAATCATATCACGAGATTTTTAGCCCTAAAATCAAAAGTGCGTAGATAAAAGACCCCCAACTTATCGAGGTAACTAGCCTAGAGGTGTCTTCGATATATCAGAAAGTCATTGTGACACCTAAATGTGTCACACTGATAAAGCAACAATATGATATATAACGTATTGAGGAAAATATCGCCATGTCGAGGGGACCCATCTTATAGTCTCTTCAAAAATTTGAAGACAAGCATTCAAGTGACATTTCGAAATGATATTAAAAATTGAAGGGAAAAATAGTTCAGAGTATCTGGATGAACCTCTAGGAGTCTCTTCGACATCCCAAACATAGGAAGCACATTGAGAGGGATAAAGAATATCAGCTTGATGTCCCACCAACAAAGCAGCAACATATAATATAAATAAATTTAGAATGTTAGTATGACTCAGATTCTACTCTTGCCAAAAAGCGTTTAGAAATAATAAGTAAAAAAAAACATGAAAGGAGAGTTTAGGATATCGAAGAGAGGCAATATCTGGTCCCCCAAAAAAGATAAACATAATAGATATCGAAAGAAGAAATAGATATCGAAGGGACTTGACAAAACACAATTTCACCATGACAACCATTTAGGTCATAGCAAAATCTCAACGGTAATAAACGATCAAAAAACCCCTTATGTATAATTTATTGTTTTAAAAGATAACAAGACATGCTATGTTGCGAGAACTTAATTTCTTCTGATGACATGAAAGTTGCCATTAATGATCAGAGCCGAGTATATCAAAGTAATCTTAAGAAAATTTGATTCATTATACAAGCACGGGAGAAAGGGCATGCCTCCACAACAAATAAAACTTGAGAAACCAAGTAAGTATTCTAAGCTCAGAATTACAATGATAAAAAATGCGACAAAATTTTGAGGTCTTCTCAAGAAGACCCCTACCTTCACAACAGAGTTTATTTTTCAAAGCCACAAGGGCATGGAGATGCCCATTCTTCCCGACATATGACTGTCTAGGGTTTCGAGATGGTTTTCATAATATTAGATAGAGATCTTTTCAGGCATGCCATGACCCTCCTCAATACAACAATTTTGGTTCATTTGGCAGAAGTACTAGACGAAATCTACTCACTGCTTCAGGAAAGGTAGAAACTGGAAATGGAGTTCGTCAGGTATAGAAGGAAAAGGTAAAAACACCTCAGGTTAATTATAACCATGGTGAGGAGAGTCACATCTGTATGGATAAGGTTTTTTCAGAAGTTGTTAATATCCAAATTTCAGAGGATATGGTCAACACATCTATTCAAGATCTCACTACACGGGCCCTAATTGGTAAGGTATGGAACCCTAATTTTAATTTTGATAATTTTCTTAACTAGGTTAGGGTTACATGGAAAGGGATCTCAGATATTTTCTTTTTACACAAAGAACTATGTGTTTTCACGGTGGTTTTTGAAAATGGGTGTTTTCGAGATGAAACCCTGGACCAAAAGTTGTGGTTCAATCACAGCAAAGGGATCTGTTTGCAGAAATGGGAACCAAATTTTGACCCAATTAAAGCTAATATGAATTTTGTTCCATTTTTTTATCTCTTTGCCCAATCTACCGCTGGAATATAGGGATCTTGCTATTATTGAATTCTATGGAAAAAAACTGGGCTTCTTTATTAAGCATGATATGTCAAATTTTCATAGTCCAGTTATGCCAGTGAGATTTTCTATAATTCTTAATACTTCATTTCTCTTTCCCAAATTCATGGACTTCCACTCCAAATTTGGGAAGTGGAAACAAGTAGTTGTCTTTGAAAACGCAATGCTTATGAATAATACAGAAATGATGGGTACAACTAGAATTGGCGAAGCCTTGGACGAAGTCAATTTTGCAAAGGAAAATTTAGACTCTGTTAACTTAGGGGAAGCATCACTGAACCATTTTTTGAATTACCCTGTAACCGAAGAAGAACACCAGTCTGTTAAGGGAATTAAGGAAGAGTGTTCCTTTGAGTTTGCTTTTGGTAATATTGAGGATACTTCTGTCTTTTCGAATGATAAAATTAAGAAAAATCTACTTAATTCTTTTAATAATGAGGAAAACAATACAAAGGAAATGGCAAATAAATCGGATGAGTCAGGTTTGGATGGTTTTCCTTTTTCTGACAAAGAAGCAAATGAATTTGTTGAAAGAACCTTCTGTAAAGTCGCCTCTGAATTGATAGAAGAATTGGCAGATGAGGTACTTACTGAGAAGACAAATTCTCTTTTAGATAATCCAACTCTTTGAAATAATTCTGTATCCAGTGTAGATCCTGATAATTGCTTAAACCAGGGGAAGGTAGAACAAACTGCATTTTTAGGAGCAAATAGTGAGGTTTTTGATTTTTCTACTAAATTGTCCATTTCTCAATCATTGAGTTAGGATTCACCTACCAAACAGAGTTCCATCTCTCCCTCTAAGAGAGGATGCAAACCAAAATCCTTTAAAACACAAGAAGAAATTAAAGCGGGTTTACAGGCCACCCTAGATACATGTCTGAGATCGGGGAGAGTGAGAAACTCTCCCTGCGAGCAATGAAACTCCTTTCTTGGAATGTTAGGGGCATTAATGCCCCTAACAAGAGATGCTTGCTTAAGCGTCAGCTAGATTCATCTGGTATGGATATTGTCTTACTTCAAGAGTCAAAATTATCAAATTCTCAAGCTGATACTATTTTCCCAAGCTGGTTAAAATGGAAATATGTTCACTCTCCCTCTCAAGGGGCCTCAGGAGGTCTGGTTGTTCTTTGGGACAATAAAGTGTGTGAAGTAGAATTAATTTGCTCTGCTCCAAATTTTATATTGGTTAGGATTACTTCTTCTTCATTAAACTTTTGGTTATTTAATATCTATGGACCTACTGCAACTAGAGAAAAAAAACAATGTTGGGACATTTTAGCAGCACTTCTAGAGCAATTATCTGGAGAGAAAGTTATTTTAGGGGGAATTTTAATGCTATTTCTTGTCTAACAGAAATGTTGAGAGGGATTTCCCCTCCTTAGAGGGTAATAGAGGATTTTAAAGGGTTCATAGCAGATAATGCTTTGATTGATAGCCTGTTACTTAATGGGAGCTTCACCTGGTCTAATAGGAGGAAAGGTTTTTTAAATATAGCAGAAAGATTGGATAGGTTTCTTTTTTCATCCGAATGGTGTCTTGAGGCAAATATTTCTGGTACCTCTATTCTTCCTTTTACAGCTTCAGATCATTTTCCAATTTCTATTCAACTTGGTACCATTTTGGGGAAAAAAAATTTAGGACTTCATTTAAATTTCAAGCTATGTGGTTTAGAGATAAAAATTTCTTATCACTATTGGAATCCTGGTGGAAGACTGCTCCTTTTGTAAAAGTCTCTCGTATGTATTGGGTTAATGAAAATACATAAAGAAACAAATTCTGGAATGGAATAAATCCTCTTTTGGCAACATTTTTTCACAAAAAGCAGCACTGCAACATCAATTACAACAATTAAATGAAGCAATTATTTCAAACGGCATGGATAATGTATCTTTTGAACATCTAAAAACACTTCAATCTCAATTAGAGGAAATTTTAACTCAGGAAGAAATTTTCTAGAAATAGAAACCAAGGGAAGTATGGTTAAAGGAAGGAGATCGAAATACAAAGTTCTTTCATGTCTCGACCATGTTAAGAAGACACAGAAATTCTATTTTCACTATAAAAGATTCTATGGAAACAAGATGACTCTCTCATCCAAAAAAGAGTAAATTTTTTTCATAAATTACTCTCTAGAGAATCAATTTAGATTCCTAGTTCAATTATAACCGAAGTTTTGAATCATCTTCCTAATTTGATTTCCCATGAAGATAATCTGGAATTGATGAAACAGTTTACCATGGATGAAATTAAGGCAGTAGTCTTCTCTTTAGAGCCAGATAAATCTCCTGGCCCAGATGGTTTTACTCCTATTTTCTTTCAAAAATGTTGGCAGTTTGTGGGAAAGGATATTTGGCTGGCTATAGAAGAAGCTTAAAGAAATAGAACTATTTTGAGAGAATTTAATTCCACATTTATTGCTCTAATTCCTAAAATTACTTCTCCTTCCTCCTTTGCTGATTTCAGACCCATTTCATTATGTAATACTTTTTATAAGATCATTTCCAAAGCCATAACATTAAGACTAGCTACACTAATCCCAAAAATTGTTTCTGATGAGCAAGGAGGTTTTGTACCAGGCAAGGAAACATCAGAAGGTGCTTTGATTGCTCATGAGGTAATTCACTCAATCCATCACCACAAACACCCTGCAATGTTGATTAAACTGGATATGCTAAAAGCATATGATAGAGTGTCCTAGGATTTTTTATTCCAAGTTCTTCTTAAGTTTGGTTTTTCTCCAAAATGGTGTAAATGGATCCATTCTTGTATTACTGGTGTAAGTTTTTCAGTATTGATTAATGGCTCTCAATCTAAATTTTTTAAGTCTTCCCAAGGAATTAGACAGGGAGACCCTCTCTCCCCTTTTCTTTTTATTTTAATGGCTAAAGGATTGAGTAGACTAATTATGAGTCAGAATTCATTGGGTTACTGGAGAGGGATTAATATTCCTAGAATTCCTTTTTCTATTACGTATGCTTTGTTTGCAGATGATACGTTGTTGTTTGGGCAACCCGGGATGAAGGAAGCTAGAGTTTTGAAGGAAGTCATTTCTAAATATTGTCTAGTATCAGGTTAGAAAGTGAATCATAGCAAGTCTAAAATTTTCTTTTTCTTCTCTTCTATCCTGGTGCAAAGAAGGATATCTAAGTACCTTGGTTTTCAAGTTGACACCTTGCCCTCAAGGTACCTAGGAATCCCTCTTTTCTTGGGTTCAATTAAAAATATGTTCTGGGATAAGCTTATCACAAGCATCAAATCTAAAATATCTTCCTGGAAAGGCAAATGGCTTACTTTGGCAGGTAAACTTCTGATGATTAAAATAGTCTTATCAGCGATTCCAGTTTATTTGTTATCAGTCTTAAAGGTCCCAAAAACTATTCTTACCTATATTGTGAGCATTTTAAAAAAAATTCTCTAGAATGGTACCAATTTACATGGGCAAAAGATCCCTCTCCTTTCTTGGGATAATATATATATTCCAAAACAATTAGGAGGAGTTGGAATTCATAATCTTGCAGCTCAAAATAAAGCTCTAGGAGCTAAACTGATCTGCAATTTATATGAAAAATCAAATTCTATGTGGGGAAAAATTATGTATGCAAAGTATCTAGATTCTTTTAGTCCTAAAAGATTATTTACTACTCTAAATCCAAAAGAGGGTTCTCACATGTGGAATTTTTTGATACACTATTGAGAAGTTATCTCTTCTTATTTATCTTGGGTTATTCATGATGGAAGCTCTGCCCTCTTCTGGGATGATTCATGGAACAATCATCCCCCTTTGGCTAAAACAGAAGGTCTTCAAGAGATTAAGTCTTTATTATGTCAGGTTTGGGGAACAAAAGTTAAAGATTATAATGAAATTGATCCTAATTCAAAATTTAATACAGTCAAATGGAAAAAATTTGATGAGTTCTTGGTTCCTCAAGAGCAAAAGACCCTCCTTAAGAATATTTTGAAGCAACGAAGATTATTTACCTTAGGAGAAAAGGATAAATTAGTTTGGGCTCCTTCAAAATTAGGTCGTTACATGGTTAAACAAGGTTACCTAAGTATCACTAGTAAGGATTCTAATTTAAACACTACTTGCCCTTATAAGCTATGCTGGAGTGAGTCCTGCTTGCCTAAAGTAGGAGCTTTTACATGGTTAGCTTTGCATTACCGAATCCTTACTAGCGATAGATTAGTTAAACTTGGGGTTGCAAATTCCTTCTTATGCCCCCTTTGTCATGAGGTGGAGGAGTCAGTGGACCATCTTCTGTTGAATTGTGGTTTTTCTTCGCAAGTTTGGTTTTGGCTTCTCTCTAAACTGAACTAGTTGGGTCCTCTTGTTCTTTACTACAAGTCTTTCAAAGCTGGCCCATATTATTCTCCAAGTCTACTTTTTCTGCGCTGTGGATTGTTTCACCAAGCATTGTCATGTGGTCTCTTTGGTTAGAAAGAAATAGTAGAATTTAAAAAAAAATAATAATCCTCTCCATATTGTGTTGGGCAAAGTTGAAACAACTATTACAGAAGTGGTTGTAGCCTCATTGTTATCAAAGAAGGCAGGTTCTCTAATTTTTTCAAGTTGGGATGATATGATATTAAAGAATTGGAAGCAGTTGAGGATGCCTGATAATAGTTGCTTTAAATCTGAAGATAAGATCGATCGATCCTCTATCAAATGGATCCCCCTGCCTAAATCCTTTGTAAAGCTTAACTTTGATGGTGCAAGCAGAGGTAATCCAGGAATTTCCAGTGCTGGTTGTGTTATTAGAAATCACCATGGAACAATTCTTAGAGCTTTGTCAATTAAGCTAGGTACAATAACAAACAACGAGGCTGAGGCTTTGGCCTTAATAGCAGGTTTGAAATTAGCACTAAAACATGGTTTTACTAACATCATTGTGGAGGGGGACTCATTGAATATTGTTAGAGCTTTCACTAATAACTCCTTTTCGAGTTGGAAAATAGAATACATTCTAAAGTCTGGAAGGGATTTATTAAAACATTTTCACTCATTTCAGATAATGCATACTTATCACAAAGGTAATCTTTTAGCCAATTTTTTAGCTAATCTTGCATTCAGTTTTAATGATGTTGTTATCGAATGGAATTCTGAATCTTTCCTTCAGATCCCCAAAATTAGCTATATTTTGGATAAAGACTCAATAGTGTAAGTTATGATAATCTGGTACTTCTATTTAGGTTATAACTTTTAAACTTTAGCATTATTTTTTTGGTCTTCTGTGCTATTAAGCTGACGTTGTTTAAAGTGTTGGGAACTCATTTTTCGGTGGGCGGAATGTACCTTGATGCTTATTCCAAATGAAGGCTGGTAGAACTCGCACAAGGGAATTGGCAACTCATTATCTTCCCTCATTTATGAGTTATACAAAGCATATTTTTCTTTTCACTTGGTATTGTGCTTTGTTTTTTGTTCTAGCAGCTGCTATTATATCTCGTTTTCTGGTAATTCATAGAGTTTAGCAATTTAGTATGGGTTCTAGGTGCTGAAATACTAGAATTTCCTAGCCCATCCGAAATTGGGAGCGTCCCCTTCTTGGCTATTTTAATTCCAACTCAATGCAGGAAGTTTTTAAAGTCTATGAGTCTTTTGTGGGCAGAGTGATTATCTAGGTTTGTAATTTACCAATTTTTCACACTCCAGTTCCTATTTATGCTTCTCAGGCTGCTTCACATTTTCTCTCCAATGTGATGGATCTTTTGCAAACTAGAGATAGGGTAAGGGATCTGGGGTTAAATTTCATTCAGAATGTTTACTTTTCTGTCGACTTATTTAACTCTGCATTAGAAGATTATGATTTGCATGAAGGTTTTGCTCTTGTGGGAGGGTTATTTGATTGCAAGTGTCTATTTCACACACCTGGTCTACATTGCCTCTTCAACGTGTTTTCTCATGGCCTCCACAACAACTGTGTCATTTCTTTCCAAAACTTAATTGATTGTCACAGGCATGAATTGGGAAATTAGTTGGCAGAAAAGGCGTCAGAAGTGTTTAATGCTCTATTGTTTTTGTTGAACTATGTGCCTCCTCCACCGCCCCCTCCTCCTCAGCATGTAGAAGATGATGATCTAGCTGAGGATCATGCTTTGTAGATTATAGAGATAGCAGATTAATGGGGAACTCTCTCATGTTTTTGGTCTTCAGCGATTACATTTTTTTGTATTGTCCAATGGTTGTATATGCCAGTTGCTCTGTAAATTCTTATTGAAAACTGTATGTTCTCTGGCATGATTCTAATTTCTATTTCTCGTTTGGACTGACTCATATTTTTGAGTTGATTATGTACAATTTTGTTAAAATTAGGCTATAACCGGAGGTTTTCTTTGCCGATTCTTTCCTGCCATTATGCCTTTCTGAATTTGGCATTTTGCATCCTCTTTTTTATTAATCTATTTTAGTGGTTTTGGCACTTTTTGTTAAAAAAAAAGTATTCTAAGCTCAATATTTTCTTGTTTGAATTGCATTTGAAGAAGGTGGAATTCTCTTGCATTATGCTATGGAAAACACATTTGAAAACCCTAGGGCCAAAGGACAAAAATTAGATGAAAGACATTTGAACCAAGATTTAATAGACCAGTGCCCAAAGTCTGGACAAAGGTCTAGAAGGAATCCTCAGTTAAATCCTATTGCAGATAAACTTGAGGATAAATACAAGCATGTAGGAGATATATGGACACCTATGAGAGGGTATGAACTCTTCCTATATCATTACAAAATCATGTACATGCATACACTAGTCTCAAACCCATGGAGATTAAATTTAGGGAAGCTCATAGTACCTAATGTATTTGTTAATGTTGAATTCCTGAAAGTAGTAGCTAAAATCTATTATCTACAAACTTATCTGATTAAGTTGAAGGATGAAACAAGTTTTTTCCATATCACAAGGGATTATATATCTATGGCATTTTAGCTAGATTGTAGTTTTGATGTGAAATTTAGAATCTGGGACTTGATCAAAGAATACTACAACATTAGCAACAATTAAAAAAGGTGGAGGTTACCTATGTACAGACCCTGGGATGAAGAAAATAAGTTTAGAGTGTTTTCAGTAATAGAAGATCCCCTATATTCCATAGAGCTATTCAAAGAATCCTTTCAATATACATATTAGTCTATGTGTCAATTGCTTGGTATTGAAGCTTCCATGTTTATGGAAATTGCTCCCATGGATCTAACTGCTGATATACAAAGTCAACAAACCCAACACTTTGACTATGTTGAATTCTTAGCTGACGCCCTTTAGAATGAGCTAGTCTCCATAATAGGAGGGGGTAGTAAGTTCAGACATTATTCTTTTCTTATGCACCTCTCTTATATGAGGAACAAAATATGAGACTATGGGATACATGTTTAAGAGTAAGGGATTTGGACAAAAGGGGAGATATCAAACTTGTTCAGATGTGGACTACTATATTAGATAGCAGGTGTGAGAAGTCACATTACCTCTATTTTGAAGAATACTTTATGAAGTATATATAAGTTGTTAGTCCACCCTTGTGATTACAATTTGTCACCAGAAATATAGAGGTTCTTGAGGCCTAAGGATAGATATGAACATGGGAAATTCAGTCACAGTTGGGGTAACTAGTATTCTTATAATGATTGCACAAAAATAAGAGTATTTAGATTCAAAGGGCCTCCCTTTTTGTTGCCAAGAACTTGGCCTGACAAAATTACTTATTTGGAAATTGTAAGACAACTTGCTCATTTCAATTTCATGCATTTGAAGGGTCACAATAAGTAGTCTTTCATGCCTTGAACCTTGTACTTTGGAGACTTTATAATTATGTCTAATAAGGGGTACCAACTAATTGATAAAAGAATGGAACATTTTAAATTACCTTTAGGAAATGCCAGAGAAAATTTTGGTCCAGAAAATTTCATAAACACAGTCAAAACTGATAAAAAGTTGAAGAAATATCATCATGTGTTGTTTGTTGATGATGACCTAGTTAGAAACTATGGTGAACACACTATAGTTGAAAGAAGAAGCCTGTATCATAAGGTAATGTTGGCTGAAGCTTGGAGGGTTGCTCAAAGCCCAATTATATAGGCGCTTTCATGGATATTGATAATCCCATTGAGATATTGGATACACTAATTGCAAATACATTAGATTTGATTCAGAATGTTCCTCCCTATCTCTTTGAGAAAAAGGGGAGATTTATCAGAGAGACATAGGTTGAAGATGAGATTCCCATTACTCATCTATCTCCTCAACAAACTTTTGACATTGCATTTGATGTTGAAGAAGAAGAAGGGGAGAATAAACACTTGCAAACATCCATGCCTCTCATTGAGAAATATGAACCTCCAGAAGAAAGAGAAGACGTTAAAATCGAACCTCAGATGAGTTGTTAGAAGATGTGAGGTATTTAGCTAGCCAGAAATTTGCTACAAATGATGAGTTCATTAAGACCTCAGAATTCAAAGTTTTTTTGTATGAATATAAAGGAAAGCAAGCGTGAGAAATGATGAAGAATATCACTATTGAGATATAAGATGAGGTTCTACAAGAACTTCAATCAAATATTAATAAGGCTATGGATAATATGACTCTAGAGAGAGGAAGAGAACTACTTCAAGAAGTAGGGGTGATGATGGTTCCCAAATGGGATATGACTTCAACAATTGTATTTGATACTTTTAGGAAGAATTGGGATAAGAAGATGCAACTCAGTATTGAAGCTATTTATAAACTAAAATCTGGATCAGGATATGACCTTGACAATCAAATATTATTGATATGGTCATTGTATCCCCCACATAAGAAACCTCAGGTCATAAGTAACTTAGGTGAAGTATTTAGCCATCTCATGATTCAAAGAGTTGAAGATGCTGATCCCATTGAGACTATCGACTTGAATATCAATGTTACAAAAATTACAAAGGCTCAAATTGAGCAATTGGTAAGGAAGAATAATGCTTATATGGCATAGAATGTACAACTTAGGCAAGAGGTTGCCACTTACAAGGATAAATTGCCTTCACCAAGTAGTTATTCACCCTACCTAGAGGCTGACAAAAGGGTCATAGAGGCAAGAATAGAGACCAACTACTGGAAGCTTAAGGCAGAGAATTCTCAAAAGAAAAACGAACAACTAGAAATTGAGATAAAAGTTATTAAATACAACATGGCTTCTTAATTGATTTAGAAAAGATTCAATAAGATGATGGTGAATAGTGATAAAGTCTGGGAATTGCACAAAAGGACTCATCAAGTCTATCAAGAAGACAAAAGACTTCATCTCAGAATGTTAGAAAAGAAGGAAGAACTAAATGCTAAAAAAGGTGTTGAAGGAAAGATATTCAAGGAGTATAATGACTTGATTGGTGAACATGAAAGATTCAACACCATATTGACAAATGACCTAAATGATTTTGATAAACATCTTGACATGGCATTTCCCAACTTTTTTAATGTTGAAGGTAATTTGCAGGAAGCGACTCTTGGAAAGATGAACTGGATCAACTTTTGCCACTACATGAAAATGTTAATAATGAATAAATGGTGATAGAAAATATCCATACATGTTTGGGGAAGATATTCACCTTGGAATTAGCTATGAATGATATAATTGCCATAGATACATGTACCATCCAATATTAGATAAATCATATTGGCAAGATGAATTTATTCATAGCGAGGGTGTAGTGATCAATCAAAAGAAGCAGGTAAAAAATTTTTTGTTATCAATAGGTAATGCAGTCATATCAATACGAAACATGGAGAGGAGGACTTTACCAGGCCAGTGGTCATAGGTCCCTCTACAATAATTAATGGAGCTTAGAACATGATCGTTGCATTTGCCTCCAAAGTTTATTTCTATATTTCTTAATTGTGCATTAGTCGTTCGAAAAGATACAATTATGAACAATCACATCATTTGAGGTTTGAAGCTTGTTTGCATCCTATATACATGGGATACCAAGGCCATTTTGAGGGATCATTGATCGAAATACTTTCATATACGTACATTCAAGACAATACAATTCTCATAAATTTTTATATATATGTTAGTCAATATTTTCAAATATGTTATGAACTTCTAAATTAATGCAAAGGAGTGGAGTTATTTGGTGAATCAAAAAATTTGGTGTTCAATTATTGTGTTAAATTTTATATTATGGGTTGCATGGTTGTCTCCAAAATGGTTTTCTAGGTTGTTTAAATTAATATATCAAGGATATAATTAATTTATTAGTGCCCATTTGTTGTTCTGTGTGATCTGTTTGATTGGTTTCTATGAGAAGTTGATTTAATTCTTGCTAATTGGTCTATGTTAATTGTTCTCTACCCAGGGTTAAAATCCTTTGAACAAGTCATCTTGGTCGGTTTCCTTCCCATTAGATTTAAAAATCCCTTCTTCCAGCCACCATAATTTAGGGAATCATCATTGGGATTTGATAAGAAGAACCCTGCAACCTAACATCATTGCACATCCATACAAGGTATAGATTCATATAAGTGCCTAGCAATTCAAGTTTGACCAAGTGTAAAGATTCATACATTAGTAACTATTGACCCTATTGTGCAATAGATCAAGTACTGGTCCTAATAATTAGCAATTTTTACATCTTGAAACTTTTCTACATATTCAAACCTACACATCAGGAATAGTCATCAAACCTTATATCTACTTCACACCCATTTGCCATTGTGAAGGTCAATTAAGTCTACACTAATCATTTAGGTATACTCACCTAGGTCTGGGAGAGCCTAAAGTGAAGGGGTTTTTTAGCCATATCTGCCCTGTGTCATTAGCCAAAAATGTTAAGAGAGATTGGCAACCTATTAGGGTTAACAACCCACATTTTGTGACCTAACACCACTAATGGTTTTCTAATTGTAACTTGCTTTGTGTGGTTATCCTGAACATTCATAAACTCACCTTTGAAGATTGCACCTTTGCGGAGCTTGATTGTTGAATTTTGATGATCAAATCAAGAATGGTTAATGTTTACAAACCTGTCTATCCATTGTTGAGGCTAAAATGTTGGTAAAATATTAATTTTTAGTTAGTTTTCTCCTTAACCCTTCTCTATCGTACCCTTGCTTTTGCACATTTTTTGTATGAAATCTAGTTAATTTAGAGTTATACTAAGACTTTCAAATTACATATTGCTATTATAAGGGTGAAATTTCATGATTGTAATTTAGTATATTATTTGCTATAAGATGAAATGATACATTTTATGGCAATATATGTTTGAATTAGTTTATCTATATATTGCTAAATGTAAAAACTGATTGGTTTATGTGCATTTTGACCTTTTTTATTGAGAGTTTATCATTATTTATGTAAGGCCCCTTGTTAGAACAATAAATACATCAAACATCTGAGTTATCTTGTAAAGGTCAAGACATGGTTGTTATGGACCTTATGGCAGTCATTTTCCCTTCTTTTGGATCATATTCCTTTCATGAGAGATAATATAGTGTTTTATCTAAGTTGGTGCATGCAAAAACACCCATTAACACATCGTAATGGGTAATCCTAAGATTTCATTTCTAACACCATACAATTATGCAACATGGAAACAAAACTCATGGATTGATTTAATGACTTCAGGATGTACTCCTTGCATATTAGAACAAGTCAAAGAAGCTAAAGAGGAAATGAGAAAGTTAACTTGGTTACTTGGAACCACTAAATTTATATGATGTTTGCATGATTTTTCTTCCCTTGATATCAAGATTATTTCATATTGATTCATTTACAACACCTAAAGAGTCCATGGAACAAACTTAAAACACTGTACATGTAAAATTGACAAGGTTTAAGGCTATTTGAAATGATCTTATAAGTCTAGATCCCAAGAATTTTGACAACATTAAAGTCTATGTAACAAAGTTCAATGACCTTAGAGCACAAATCATAGTTTTTGGTATTTAAAAAAAGGACATGTAATAGATATTTAGTGCACTAAACAAACTTGGTCCAAAATATGCTACCTTTGTTTCTATCTTTCGCACTCATAGATTGATTATGGGAAAGCATACACTATACCCTCATTTGAGTATTTTTTTGTTGAACACACCTAATATTGAGAGGGGGGGTGAATCAGTATTCAATCAAATCACAAATCCTCTGGAGCAAATCAAAGCTTAAACATTATAGCATTAAGAAAAGCACAAGATATCAATACAATGCACAACACCACATAACACTTGATGTACGTGGAAAACCTCGAAAGGGGAAAAACCACAGTGAAGATTAACTCACAATATATGAAGCTCAAACTTACAGCTTTGTTTTAGGGCTAAAACCCAAGGAAACAACTATTCCCTGCAAACTTTATTTTAGGGCTACAACCCAACGAAGCTACTACTCCCTGAAGAAAGGTTTTAGGGTCACTCCCAAGGAAGCTACAACTCCCTGTAGACTTTTTTTAGGGCTACAACCCAAGGAAGCAACTACTCCCTAAACTAAGAATAGACTCAGAAAGGATTATAGCATGACAATCCTCCTACTGTCTAAAACTGACAATGAAGCTCACACCTTTGATGATTTCACTTTTGTCTCTTCACTTCTCTTTTATTGATTGAATCAATTAGGCACAGTTTTCACTTCTCTCCTATTTAAAAATGTCTTCAAGATGAATCAGGATAGGCCTTATTGCTTCTACTCTTCCTCCTTTAGTTGCACATCATAATGCACGTCATATTCATAATCTTCTCTTCATACATTCATCTTCACAATCATACTTCACCTAGATCATCTAGGTTTACAATATATACATGATATTACATTACAAGTTTGCCAATACAAAAATAATAGTATAATTTACAATTCAATCAGAGATCACACAATATGAAACATGTAAAGAGAAAGGCCTAACATGAACCATTTTACTTTGCCAGAGTACAGACTGAAACTTTGTCACTCATAAATTTCATTGTTGAAGTTATACAGACTTTATCTCTTGGATATAACACATTCACAACATACTTAACTTAAATTCTAAACTACATGACCATATCTTGAAATGTAGAGGAATGCATAAATTTTTCCCAAGAAGTCTCCTAGGTAGCTTCCTGTAGCAGAAATCTTCATCAACTTCTGGAGACTAGAACCTTATTGTGACATCTGATACATCCTTAGGAACATACATCTTATTACTTCTAATTCCCATATAAATGTTCCATCTTGTTACTTCTAATTCCCATCTTAATGTGTCATCTTGATGCTTCTAATTCCCATATTAATGTGTCATCTTGATGCTTCTAATTCCCATATTAACATGTCATCTTGATGCTTCTAATTCCCATCTCAATGTGTCATCATACTAAATACTACATTAACCAAGCCATGACATACAACAATGAAAATCAGCAACCACATCACATCAAACATCAGCAACATATCAGACATCCCAAAATGAGTGTTGACAAGAGTGTTACAACCACATTAGTGATAACCCAAACTGAGTGTTGACATCAATGACAGCCACATCACAACCTTAGATAACATATGTGCAACAATCTCCCACTTTGACATTGATGGCAACACACACCTACTCATTCTCTCCCTTTGACATCAAGGACAAAGGGTAACAAACTCTTCTTTTCAACTTTCCTTGTCAGCAAAAACCACTACTTGCTCCCCATGAGAGATGGCCTCCATCAGTCTAGGAAAAAGATATAACAGGAATCACTCCCCCTAGACAGATGCACCAACCATGCATCAAGTTAGAAGGAGGGGCAATTACCCCTAACTTCTACCAGAGAGACTCAAAAGTATCCTTTGCAATGGCCTTTGTAAAAATATGTGCAATCTGATCCTTTGTTGGAACATGTTCCAATTTCACTTCTTTATTTGCAACCTTCTCTCTCAAAAAGTGATACTTGATTGATATATTATTGGTTATGGAATGCATCAATGGATTCTTGGAAATATTGATAGCACTAGTATTATCACACAAAATAGGAATGGGCTCATTATACATCACCTTTATATCTTTCAAAGTCTTCTTCATCCAAAGCACTTGGGTGCAACAAGATGTTGCATCAATATACTCAGTTTCTGTTGTGGATAAGGATGCATGGTCCTACTTCTTACTATACCAAGAGACCAATCTGCTTCCTAAAAAGAAAGCACCACCACTTGTACTTCTTCTATCATCAACACAACCAGCCCAATCGGTATCAGTATAAGCATTTAGATCAAATTCATTACCTCTAGGATACCATAAGGCATAGTTTGGAGTTCCCTTCAAGTATCTGAATATTCTTTTCACTGCCTTCTCATTTTTTTGCTAAGGATTATCTTAATATTTGGCAACCACACATACTGTATGCATAAAATTAGGTCTAGAAGCAGTCAAATACAATAATCCTCCAATCATAGATCTATATGTTGGCAAGAGACACTATGTAGCTTCATGAGTTTTGTCATTGATGGTAATAAAGTCCATCCCACACATCCACAGGACATGGTGTGCCTATACCTGAAGATAGATTGAAGAGTATTTTGGTCCGGTGACCAAGAACAGAGTATGTAGCAAGGTCTGGCAGTAAGGTCTGAATCTCTCAAAGGAAGTCAAGTGGAATACCTTGAGTAATATATTCCAAAGATTGAGCCTCCAGTGATGTGAGAGTGAAAAGATATGAATGCCTAAGTGTTGGGTTCCTGATTGGTAGAGTAGATTGAGAAAGGACTGACCGACAGAGCATTGGACCTTTTTCCAGATGAGATATTGATGGTAATCAAGTTTCTTGAGGTATCATTCATGATTGGCTGACATGTTTGATGACTTCTTTAAGCATCTTTTTGATACGCATCACTTGATAAGCAAGGATTCAGCTGACAGATTGGAGTTTGGGAAAATATTGACTATTCCAAATGCTGATTAGAAAGGTGTTGAAATCATTGGTGCAGATATATATACTAGATGGATTTGGATGTGAAAGGGTGTGTGGTGTGTTGTGTAGTGCAAAGAAAAGTAGAGGAGTAGTGCGACAGTAGTAATATAGGTCCAGTATGTGACAAGACAACAACACCAAAGAAGAAGAAGAATGAAGTGCAGTAGATCAGTGTATTCAGCCTAACCAGAACTGAACCTCAGCATATGTGGATACTTCTCATCAGTTCAAGTATCTTGTTACTTTCTTTGTATCTTGTAGAAAGTGAGTCTCTTGTAGGTAGTGAGCCTTTTGTGAACAGTGTACTCGGGTAGTGAGCCCTAATTGGCAAGTGCCATTTTGTACTACCTTATTTTTTTAATAGAGAATACAATCTTGGGTTAATCACCTTGTGGTTTTTCCCCTAACAAGATTTTCCACGTCAAAATCATTATGTTATGTGTATTGAGTTTATTTCTGCTTTCATGGTTATGCATGCTTGTTTCATTTGATGATGCATTAGTTGTTAGAGAAGAGCAAAAAGTTAAAATAATCAAGATAACCGATTCACCCCCCCTCTCAGCTATCAACAATTGGTATCAGAGCCAAGTTCCTCCAGACACAGCCTAATAGCTTGAGGAAGATCTGGGAATCTCAATGGATATGTATGGTATGAGGGAGCATCTTCAGTTTGCCCTAGATGATCTTGAGTAATCTCACTCCAAACTGAACAACATGAAGAAAAGACTCAAACAGGCTGATGATTTCATAAATGAACTAAAAGAGAAACTGAGTATCTCTATGAAAAAGAGAAAGGAACTACTTCACCAATTGGCAAGTCAAGGTGAAGCCAATGATACAAATGAAGATCTAAAGGAGAAAACCAAGTTATGTGAAAAGTTATCAAAAGAGGTCATTATGGTAAGACATGAAATGGAATCAAGAGTTATGAAATTCACCCAAGAAATTAAAGAGAAGAAAAACTAAAGATGATCTAACACAATCCCTCAAGGAGAAATCAGAAGACTGCCACAAAATGGATAGAATAATCAGGTATCTAGAATCTAATCTTAAGGAAGCTAGAGATAATGAAGAACAACTTGAGAATTAGATTGACACTCTTAAAAGGGATCTTTAAATACCAAATGAATACAAAGAGAAATTCAAGATAAGCTCTACTCAACTTGAAGTTCTTCTTCAAAGCCAAAAGAGAGTAGATGACAAGCAAGGCTTGGAGTATGAAAAAGGTGAAAGCTCTAGATCTAGTCAGAAGAACTCTAGATCAGAAAATCCAAGAAATAGGCCTAGAAGACCTCCGATAAGGCAACCAAATGCTCAAAGATATCCATCTTTCAATGGATACTACCACAACTGCAATAACTTTGGTCATAAAGAAAATCAGTGTAGAAGAAGAATGAATCAGACTAATTCATCCTTCTCCAGACAGTGTTTCAATTGCAAAAGGTATGGTCACAAATCTCATGAGTGTAGAAATATGTAAATGAATAATTCTTTCAATGGTAGATGCTTTGCATGCAATAGAATAGGACTTATGGCTAATCAGTGTAGATCAAGAGGATATTAGTCAAATATGCAAAGAAATGTTGTTTGCTATAATTGCAATAGATCCAGTCATATTGCCAAATTCTACAGAAGCAAGAATCAGGATAAAAAGGGTCTGGTACATCATAATCAAAACCAAGAAAAAGGAAAAGGAAAAGTGAATACGGATGAAATCCAAAGGGAAATGAACAAGATTTGGGTGAAGAGGAGTACAAAAAATGTTGAGGATGGATTTGCACTAGAATCTGGTGTTGATATTCCTTCCGAAAACTAAATGGATGAGCTCTAGCTCAGGGGGAGTCACAATAGAAAATATTTTCCCCCAGCCAGTCAATTGGTGCTTGAAATTGGCACATGGAAGGTTGTAGACTAAAAGGGCTCTCAGAGAAACATCTAAATAACCGTTGGGAAAGATATGAAAGATCTGCAATGAATTTGAAGAGGTTAATCATCTAAGATTAATCCAGTTTAACAATCATCCGGTAAGAACAGGATTTTCACAGTTAGATCTGGTATGATTCAAATTTGAGGTATCTTAATCTGTAGATAAATCAAATGCTTGGGGAAAGGAAGATAGATTGTCATTAATCATTGAGAATAACTTTAAGTATATCTTAGTGATCTGGAAAAGATCTTTCTCAGAACAAGGAGAACAAGGCAACTAGAATGACTTAAGTTGCGCATTTATTGCAATGTGGAATTAGGGTTTGCTCAGAGATAAAAGGGTTAATTTGCTTGTCATTTGCACATTTGCATTAGTAAAAAGGACAAGAAGAGCTTTGCAAACAAGTTTTCTTCATCTCTCTCAAGGATCAATTGTAGAATTCAAGTCAACCGGCGATCTTTTCAGCTCATTTTGTGAACCCTAAAAGCGTAAAAGGTATTTTCCATTCTTGAAATCTCTCTCTAAATCTTTTGAAAGATGGCTACACCGAATGTTGTGAAGATCACTGATAGACCACATCCCAAATTCAAGAAACATCCATACAAATCCCTAGAAGTTGATCCCCTAGGCACCTTTTCAAGCATTCTGCATGGGGTTTTGCATGTTGAAGATGTTAGGACATATATTCATGCTAACATTGAGGAATTTTGGGAATCCAAGCTAAGGGATATCTATCACAACTAGTTAATAGATGACTCTTTTAAACTCAAACCTCAGTACAAGGCTATCCAGGACAAGCATTTCGAACATTGCATCCATTTTCCCTATTTTGCATAAGATGAATGGGTCTGGTATGTTCTGAGTAGAATGCATGATGACTTTATGTCATTGATGAGACCATTCAAGATAACCAAGGATACCATTAGGGAAGTTACCGGATTGCACTCATCAGGTAGGATACCTGCTCTCAAGTCCGTCAAGAATCAGACAGTGAGTGAGGCAACAGGATCAAAATTTGACAATAGAGAAATGACAATAGAAGATATCACTAATCTAGATATCAAGTTTGCCTCTATGATAATTAGTTACAAGATATATCATTCTAGCAGGGAAAATTCAGTACCCAGAACTATAATTTACACTGCTTATCAGATGCTTAAAGAAAATGCTGACTATGATCTTTGTGAGCTTCTTCTGAATCAACTGTTAGAGAATTTGTAGAAAATAAAGAATAATAAAAAGAATTCATTTAAGTATGGTGGGCTAATGATGTGCTTGTTCTTTTACTTTATGAATGATCTTCCTGGATCCAGTGGTTGGATGGGGCAAAATGATAGACTAGTAGCCATACAAATCAGGGATTATTTGCATGGACTTGGTGACGCCAAGGCACAAAACACAACATGCTGGGGCTACTTCAAGAACTTTTAGAATATGATGCAAGCCAAAGAGAGAATTCCCCAATCTCTAGTTGAAAAGTATAGGGATATAGTATGCTTAATGGTAGAAACTAATTAGTGCCTAATGGAGGCAGTGGAGCCAAGGATAGTTTGGATCATGCCAATGGGGTATGAAGTAGATGAGAAAATCATAGAGCTACATGTTCAACACATGCTAAGTCAACCCAAGGATCCTAAGGAAGAAAGGTTTGGAACCTTTGAAGAGTTGAGTGTGAAGATTCATGTGGAACTAAGACAACTGGAAATGAAAAGAAAATTAAGGAGGGAAGTAGAAGAATTTGCCAAGAGGCATGGAATTTCAAAGGAGGCACTTGATGCCAACAGAGAGAAGATGGAAAGAGAACAGAAAGAAAAGGAAGAAGTAGAAAAAGAAAGTACTCTGGTAGAAGCCCCCTCTCAGACCAGATCCTTTTAGAGCTCTGCACCTAAGAGCTCAAAGGCATCAAAACTGGAAGCAAAATCATCCGGTAAAGGAGAAAAGAGAACAAAGACAAAGGCTAAAAGATCATACACAAGCCTCAAGGATGATGAAGAGATAGAGTCAGATGAGGAAGTCAAGAAAATGAAGAAGAAGAAGAAAGTATCCAGAGAATCCTCTAGCGGTCTAGACAAGGAAAAAGAAAAGAGAGATAAATGTGTTGAGAAGCCTACTCTTGATGATATCATCAAGGCAATCACTGTTGATGGAAACCTGAAACTAATAACAAAATTCTATGATGAATGTAGTGAAGTTGACTAGAAGATCCTGCAAGATACCACAATCAAGTATCTGAATATCTACAATAAAGCTTTCATTGAAATCATATCTCTAATTCCTAAAAGCCTTGAGAAGGAACTTGAAATGAGAAAGAATAATGCCAAAGCAAAGGATATGGAGATCCAAGAATAGATAGCCATTCAGCGCTATCCTTCCATCACTCCTAAGAAAAAGAATATGATCTTCAAAGATTGCAAGGATGAGTTCTGGAGCAAAGCTAGAATGAATTAGCTTATGCTTGGAGAGACTGACAAGGTGGCAAAAGAAACAGAAGACATCCTCTAGAATGCATACAAAAGATTCAATTTTCCTATTATAGAGGACTTAGGTGATGATCCCTCATCCATGGATGACAAAGAAAAATCTATTGAGATAGTGGTAGAAGAGGCAAAGGAGACAAGTGAAGAGAAAGCTAAGGACTTAGATTCCTCTGCTCTAGAAGGGGAAGTTCATGAAGAAGACACTTCTCTTCCGGATCCTCCTGCATACTCTAGAATTGAAGGATAAGAAAGAAAAGAAGAGAGCATTAGTCAAGAAGAACAAGTAAAGGGAAGAGAAGAAGGTTAAATAGAGAAGACCACAGATGATAGTGCTAAGGCCATAGAAGGGGAGAAAACTCTGTCTCTCACAAGAGACACAGTAGAAGCAGTCAAAGTTTTCTTAACCAAAGAGATGATGGAAATTGATGAACTGGAACTACTTCAAGGACCATTCAATTTTGATTCCCTCTCCCTAGTTGAAACCATGAAGATTGCATCCTTTACTCAAGCAAAGGCAAAAGAAAAACTACTGAAGTCTCACATGGAAGACTATGAGCTAATAGAAATTGCATCTAGTGCATTGGAGAAGATCGTGCCATCCTTCCATAAGGATCCTTCAGCCTCTTCATCTGGTAACTTGAAATCTCTTATTAATTCAATTAGCACACATTTTAATTCTTTGGAGAAGTCAGCTAAAGATAAAGTCGGGAAAGAATTTTTGGGAAAGAGACTCTCTGAGGTGCAGGGTCTAATAACAAATGATAGGAGAGTTATTGATATTGGGATAAAGAGCTTAGAAAATGCTCTTATAGATGGCAGAGATATATATAAATTTTGTTTATCCTGGCCTAAAGTGACAAAGGATATTGAAAAGAAAGTAAAAGAGCAAGAGGATAAACTGTTAAGTTTATCTCAAAGTTTTGATCCTCTCTCTTCTTCCATAGTAAATCAAGAGTGTCAGACTATTGCAGTCATAAATGAAATAAAGAAGCTTGAGAAGGAGAAGAAAAATAGAATAAATAGGTTAAGTGAACTTAGAGGGATAATTATCCCTAAATTAGAGGCCATGCATGAGGCCCTATCTGATGCTTAGACCACAGCCTGGACCAATGATCCGACAGATCTAAAGAGGGTAGAAGCTTTTGCATTCCTGTTGAGTGGTCACATCCAAATTTTGGACAGGATGAAGAAGAGTTGGGTGATAGAAGTGGTATAGTTGAAGACCACCTTTGCTGATATACTTCAATATATGTAAGTATAGCATGTATATACACTTATGCGGCTAAGTATAGTTAGATTTTTGGAAATTTTGGTGTGTGGATCCTACCCTTTTCCATTGATGTTAAAGGGGGAGTGAGGAATAGTGAAAAATGTGGAATATAGCTAAGGCAGAGCTCCAGAAAAGTGTACAGTAGAATAGAGTATCAGCCAAGGGGGAGTACAGTGTGACACTTAGTCATTTTTCACTAAGTGTTACCATCAATGCCAAAGGGGGAGATTATTTGCAAAAGACACTGTGTGGCTTCATGAGTGTTGTCATTGATGGCAACAAAGTCCATCCCACACATCCCCAGGACATGGTGTGCCTATACCGGAAGATAGATTGAATAGTATTTTGGTCTGATGACCAAGAACAGAGTATGTAGCAAGGTCTGACAGTCAGGTCCAGATCTCTTAGAGGAAATATCTTAGTAAACCGTAGACATGGGGAAGTCAAGTGGAGTACCTTAACTAATATTTTCTAGAGATTGAGCCTCCAATGATGTAAGAGTGAAAAGATATGAACGCCTAAGTGTTGGGTTCCTGATTGGTAGAGTAGACTGAGGAAGAACTGACCAGTAGAGCATCAGACCTTTTTACGGATGAGATATTGATGGTGATCAAGTTTCTTGAGGTACCATTCATGATTGGCCGACATGTTTGATGACTTCTTTAAGCTTCTTTTTGATACGCATCACTTGATAAGCAAGGATTCAGCCGACAAATCAGACTTTGGGAAAATATTGACTATTCTGGATGCCGACTAGAAAGGTGTTGAAATCATTATTGCGGATATATAAACCAGATGGATTTGGATGTGAAGGGGTGTGTGTTTTGTTGTGTAGTGTGAAGAAAAGTAGAGGAGTAGTGTGACAACAGTAATATAGGTCCGGTATGTGACAGGACAGCACCACCAAAGAAGAAGAAGAATGAAGTATAGTAGATCAGTGTATTGATCCTAACCGAAACTGAACCTCAACATATGTGGATGCTTCTCATCAGTTCAAGTATCTTGTTACTTTCTTTGTATCTTGTAGACAGTGAGTCTCTTGTAGGTAGTGAGCCTCTTGTGAGCAGTGTGCTCAGGCAGTGAGCCCTAATTGGCAAGTGCCATTTTGTACTACCTTATTCTCTTAACAAAGAATACAATCTTGGGTTCATCACCCTGTGGTTTTTCCCTTAATAGTGTTTTCCATGTCAAAATCATTGTGTTATGTGTATTGAGTTTATTTATGCTTTCATGGTTATGCATGCTTATTTAATTTGATGTTGCACTAGTTGTTAGAGAAGAGCAGAAAGTTAAAATAATCAAGATAACTAATTCACCCCCCTCTTAGTTATCAACACTATAAAGAGTCTGATCAACCTTCCACAACTCATCATTCTTTCTCAAGTGACAACCATTAACCATAGGAGTACTCACTAGTTTGGAATCCTTCATACCAAACTTCTTCAAAATATATGTAAATACTTAGCCTAAGAAATAAAGATACCATCATTTAGCTAAGCAACCTGAAGCCCAAGGAAGAAAAACATCTCACCAATCATAGACATTTCAAACTCTTCTGCATCTGTTCTACAAACCTCTTACACATATCATCATCTCCACCAAATATAATGTCATCAAAATATACAACCACTATCAAAATCTTGTCTTCTTCTACCTTGATGTAAAGATTACTATCTACAGTACCTTTCTTGAAGCCTTATTGAAGTAAGTACTTATTAAAACTTGCATACCAAGCTCTAGTATCTTTCTTATGTCTATACAAAGCTTTATTGAGTTTGTACACCATGTTTGGATCTTCTAATAACTGGAAACCATTTGGTTTCTCCATGTAGACCTCTTCCTCTAATCACCATTCATAAATGTTGACTTGACATCCATTTGATAAACCTTGATATTCCTATGATTAGAAAGGGCAAGAAACATCCTGACTACCTCAATCCTGGCTACCAAAGCATATGTCCCCTCAAAATCAATGCCTTCAACTTGTGAGTAACCCTTGCACACTAATCTTGCTTTGTTACTCACAACTTCACCATCTTCATTCAGCTTGTTCTGAAACACCCACTTTATTCCTATAACTAGTCTAGAGACCATTTCCCAAGTATGATTCTTTTCTATTTGATTTAGTTCTTCTTCCATTGCTTCCAACCATCCATCATCTTTTCTACCATCAACAAATGTTTTGGGTTCTACCTTTCAGAGTAGGCATAAATTCACTTGTTCACCTACTTTTACAAGCCTTCTCCTAGTCTGTACACCTTCATTCTTATCACTATTGATTTGATCTGCTGAGTGATTCTTCTAAACATACTTTCCTGGACTCTTAGGGATCTTCTCTGATTCTTGTTCCTTCTTTCTCCTCCTCCTCTTCTTCTTCAATGAAGGGAGGTATAACAGATATAAAATCCTCAGGTTCTTGTGATATCTGATATAAATCTTCATCTACCTTAACATTTGTGCTTTCAATCATCTTTCCAAATCTCTTATTGTAGCATCTATAAGCCTCACTTTTGGTTGAGTAACCAAGAAAGATCCCTTCAACACACCTTGAATCAAACATTCCAAGGTCTTTTTCATCTCCCTTGATGTAGAATTTGGTGCCAAAGATCCTAAAATATTTGATAATGGGAGGTCTTCCATACCATAACTCATAAGGGGTCTTAGTACTACTGACCCTTGGTTGTATTATGTTAAATAGATAGACACCAGTGTGATCTACTTCCATTCAATACATATTAGACATATATGCATCTTTCAACATTTTCCTAGCCATCTCTTGCACAATCCTGTTTTTCCTTTCCACTACCCCATTCTGCTAAGGGGTCATAAGAGCAGACAGATGTATCATAATACCATGATCTTCACAAAACCTTTCAAATTCATTTGAAGTAATCTCACCTCCTCTATCAGATCTTAAGTATTTTATCTTAGCATCCATTTCATTCTCAACTATTGATTTGAAAATTTTAAACTTAACAAAGGCTTCTAATTTTTCTCTTAAGAAAGTAACCCAAGTCATTCTAGAGTAATCATCGATAAGAAACATGAAATACCTTTCACCTTGTTGACTTTTTGTTCTTGTACGACCACATAGGTCAATGTGAATTAGCTCCAATGGCACACTAGAGGAATACTACTTGCTCTTGAAATTTGTCTTTGTCTACTTTCCCATTTGACACTCCTTGCATAATGTGTTTGCAGGCTTGGTTATCTTAGGCATATATCTCACCACATGAGTAAAATTGATCTTTACCATATTATCAAAGTTGATGTATCCCATTTTCTTGTGCCACATCCAACACTCACTAGATTGATCCATTAAACAAGTTCTTCCATTTACCTCCTTTAGATGATAGATATCTCCATATGTCCTAATACCCTCTACAACTAGTCTTCTGGACCCTACCTTCCTTGATTTCACATCCATTGACATGAAAGGTAAGAGTGTATCCCTTACTGCACAGCTGCCTAACACTGAGAAGATTGTGCTTTAGACCTCTGACATAGAGGACATCCTCAGTCCTATTCTTCCCATCGATAGTTGTAGCACCCTTTCCATAGATTTGTGTTGACTCATCCCCACCAAACTTAACAGCTCAACCATTCCATTTCTTGAAGATGATAAACTTCTCCTTGTTACCATCATGTGGTTAGAGAAACCACTGTCAATTACTCAAGCATTGTCTTCTCATTTTCTATAAAAGGTAGTCCACACAACCATTGATATTTCATTATTTTGGTTAGTCTACAAGGTATCATGCTTTTCACAATTCCTAAAATTATCCTTTTTGTCACCAACATTCAAGGCCATGAAAAGTGTTTCATCATTTGAATCATCATTATCCTCATCTTCTGTAGAACAACTACTCTCTATGGAATATAGACTTATTTTCAGCTTGTCTCTCTTGTTACTACCCCTTGATTCTTTAAAAGGGTATTTAGAAGAAAAATGACCAATTTTCCCACAATTGAAGCATTTCAAAAGTTAACTTACCTTTGTATTTTCCAATGCCCTTCCTCAATCTTCTTACAAAGTTTACTTACACCTCATCAAGATCATCATCTTGATGAGCTACTTCATCTTCTGCCTTCTTACTTGCTTGGAAAGTTACTTTATTTTTCAATAAACCTTTGTCAAATTCTCTCATCTCAAAGGTTGTGAGAGAGCCAAACAATTGATCTACTGTATAGGTATCCAAGTCCTAAGTCTCCTTGATAGTAGATACCTTATGACTATAATATTTAGGGAGAGTTCTCAAAACTTTCTTCACAATATCATCTTCTTTCACTTCACCACAAAGACCTATGATGCAATTAACTACTTCATTCACTCAGAGCATATAACTGGCAATGTCTTCATATTCTATAATTTTCAGGGTATCAAATTTTCTCTTGAAAATTTGCATCTTAGCTTGCTTTACTTTACTATCTCCTTCATAAATGCTTTCAAGTTCTACCCAAACATCCTTAGAAGATTTTTAGCTCATTATCTTTAGAAGCTCTAAATCAGCTAGCCCACTCATGATACTACTTGTTTCCTTGGTATTATTATCATACAACTTAATCTCATCAGCATCTGTAGGATCAGCAGCAAGAATAGTGTAACCCTTCTTGACAACTTGCCACACACCAAACCCTAGAGAAGTGTTAACCTATTTTTCCTCTTCATAGAGCCAAATAGTTCACCTTCAAAATCTTGTTGAAATCCCATGGGAACCTAGCTCTACAAGCCCAAAAAAAACCTTCAAATTCTAGTGTTCTGCCTTGCAGAAATTACCCACAATGGGGAATTCTAAGAATGTGGGACATGACTCTTGAAATAACCTCCCAATTTTAAAGAAGCTAGTTCTTCTCTATGTCTTTTGGGGTAAAGGGAAGAAAAAACAAGATTATAAATGAATGTTGTAAACTGTTAAGGCAATGTGCCAAGATTATTATCTACCCCAATAGTACAACGATTAACTTATAGAATTTACTTGTCCTAGAAACTAAGACTCCAATTTACTTACGCTTTTCTAATCAGGCTCCCATGTTGGAAATATTCTAAGAATATTAACTCTATATTCATCTATGCTGTTATAACTAATTCTGTGAATCTCAGATTTTTCTTTCTATATTGTAGGCTCTTCTGCTTTTACAAGGTTGACACCTATATATCACAGCTAATGGCGCAATAGAGATAGTTGTTTGAAATTGAGGCCCTAACAACTTGCACCATTAGGACACTTGGTGTCTTCCACCGTATTAACAAAAGGGACTCATATGGACACATGGCAGGTCAACGCTCCTCTAAATCTTCAACAAAAATAATCCTCAAATGAGCGCCTTTCTCACAAGTCACACTTTTCCTTGGGATCCTCCTTTTAAGAGTTTGACCCTAATGGTGGGACGCGTGGTAGGTTTTCTTAGCATCTTAAACTTAAACAAAAAGAGACTCTTTAAACAAGTGCTAGGCTAACACATGGTAGTCTCCACTATCGTTTGGTGAGACTTAAGCCTTATAAAAAGTCAATTATGATGTGATCCTTTTCCACTTCCCCTTTTTCTTTCTCAAAGAATTGGAGATGTTTCATTCTACCACATGGAGTCTTCGCACTAGCCAGGAGAGTCTTTTGATTCTCAAGCTTTCAAATATGTGCTGATTTGACACTTGGCAGCTTCCACTACCTCTAGACTCTTTATTCTTCTGACCATGCCCATAGCTCCAACGTGCCTCAAAATTTAACATTTTGCCAATAAAGGAAAAATAGAAGAAACATGCCATTGTTAAGGAAATGGAAAAGGTTGCCAACTAAAGATAAAATGTGCAGAATAGAGGCAATGATAGAATGGCTTAGAAATGCAAGTTTGGCCGACAGGGCAAAATTCAAGTCAAATTTTCTAGAAATTCAGAAAATTTAGAAATCAAAGAAAGAACAGCGAATTGTAAGAGATTATAAACTTTAAATGTTTTTTTAAATATTTGAAGTGTTGTAAAAGTTCTGTAAAAAGGGATTTTGGAGGGAAATTCATTTAAATTTTCTCATCTGCCATTAATGCAGTTATGATCTACTCACCTACCGAATTTTAGATATTTTTTCATTAACTATTGCAGGTTGATGAATCAGTTGTTTGCATTGAAGGAAAAATATCTTCAGCTACTCCATGATCCAAGAAGAATTTTCTGCATTGAATTTTTGCACCCAGACATTCCCTTGATAGGGATATTTTCTGACAACCCATGAGGGTGAATTTATTGTGAGATGACTGAGTTCAATGTAATCAAATGCTATATATGCATATTTGTAATATGTATTGAGGGTTGGATACAAAAGACATTTTTGTACTCCAAACAGAGCCCTCCTCTGTTGTAGCCTCACCTTTTGATGAAATACATAGTTTGTTTTTACTTTCTCTATTATTTTAGCTGTGTGTAATTCACAACTAATTGTTTTTGAATGTTTATTTCCTCTCAATCTTGTTCATTTCTTTACCTCTGCTAATAATTTGTTAGATTTGTGTAAATGATCAGCTGTATTTCTTTATTTTATGTATTTTCTCAGTTTTGTGAGATCTTTCATTTTCAATCCTAGTGTATCACCTCCATTAATTTCTAGTTTTAGCCCTCTTCCTCTTTTCATAAATAGTGGATAGATTAGGTTTAGTCTTAGGAATAGTTGAATCTCTTATTCAATAAAGGAACTAGCCTCTCTCTAGAGATTTGATCTCCTTGCAGGGCCCCACACTTGGAGATCATCTCAATGTTTCACTGGATTATTGGAGACCTAAAATTCTTCAACACAAGGCGCAAATCCAAGTAACAATGGTTTCTGGCACACCCAATGGGACAATAAATAATCTAAATCAAGCTGAGAATCAAGTGTTCTTCTTAGTACTATACATTTTAGTAGACTTTTCATGCACCTGGTGACTCTACAAGCTTCTAGTTTTGATTAGTGCCATCTTTTATGCTTGTGCAGACTAGGGCATCTTCAAGAGGTAACTTTCAATTTACTGAGTTATCTATTGCTACTTCTAGGAGAAGGTCTAGGATATCTAGGTCTCCTATGAGAAGGAATAGCATCCTTGTTTTGCCTCGTCCAAGAGCTCAATCTACACCTCCTATTAGGTCCGAATACACAAGTAGAGGCTTGATTATTCCTATTTTCAATTTGTACATTCCCATTAAGGTAAGAAATCTTCCTTTTGTGACCTTTAATGGAGGCAGTCCCTTAGATTTGGCTGCATATAATGATATACCAACTACAGCTCTAAAGAGTGTTTTACCCTTTATGGGTGATGGTTCCATAACCCCTGTTGAGCACATCAAAGACATATCTAGCATGTGCTTAGTCCATCATATCCAGCATGAGGACGTTGCAATTAGACTCTTGGTCTCATCTTTCAAATGGAGGTATCGTCAATGGCATAGGAGCTTGACCCCTACTTCAATACATGACTAAGACAAGCTGAGAGAGGCCCTCTATAGATAGTTTTGAGAGAGGGTAGATAATGTTTCATTGCTAGAGCAACTGACAACAATAAAAGGAGCCCCAAGTGAGATGCTGATAGATTTCAATTTTAGATTCTAAAGGACATGGGAGAGAATTCCAACCACCCTCATGCCATCACTACAACGTGATTTTTTATATTTTTTAAGACCTTTGAATTTTGGTATTGTAGTTTGATCCAATCTATGGGTGTTAAAACTCTACCTTCTAGTTATGAGACGACTTTAAAAGTTGAAAATTGTTTACTACAGGCTAGGAAAATTACTTCCATTCCAGAGCCTAAAGCTTCAATGTCCTCTCTTTCTCAAGAAGATAGTGATCTTAAAACCCTAATGGCCAATTTGACTAACAAGGTGAATAGTATTTCTATTCAAACTACCCCAAAACCCCATAATAATTATAATTAGGTGTAGTCATCCTATCAAAATTGGAATTAGGGTTACCAACAAAGTAAATATCAAAACACAAACCCTACTCGGCCCTTGCAAATAGTCTAACCTATCCAACACATTCTGTCTGTAAATCTACTTAGGGCTTTAGTCCCTACTCAAAATAATCTAGCCCAAGGGGTAGATTGGTGCTACTCATGCAACCAACAACATAGTCAGTCCACTTGTGCTTTTGGAGCACAAGAGAGCTCTTTAATGGTGCACAATTTTCATACCCAACAAGCATCATTATTAGAGGTAGTCAATAATAACCTCAAGGTATCAAAGGAGGCTACCTCTAATGATAATATGATGTTATGCACATCAGAGGATTTTTGTGCTATCAATTAGCCCATGGACAATGATATTATACCTGTAAGTAGTATTGTAGACAATACTAGATCCAAAAAGAGGTAGTTCGAGGCTAGTCCCATGCCTATTGTGCTACAAAAAGAGCATATTTCAAAGGCAAAAGTGGCCAGTGTGACAGTTCCAATTCAGAGCAGAAAATTTGTTGTTGGAAAAGAGATTTCATCAGGCTTAGAATTGCCTAAGAAAACTGTTGATCAATGAAAAAAGGAAACGTGGGTTCCCTCAATGCATAAGGCAGCCACTCTTCCACTAAATATTGTGGAATAGATGAAGAAAAAAATGTCAACGACTCAATGTGAGAAGTAATGTCAATCCCTTATCAAAGGGATCTATTACAAGAAGCCTTAAAACACTTCCCAATCGCTGAATCAACAACAATAGAGTCATCAACAAAATAGAAGGAAAAGAGCCCTATAAGTCTTGTGCAACCAAGGGAAGATCAAGTAAGTGCAACTAAGAAACCATCCCCTTTCTACTTGTCCTTAATTATTGGCAAGTTTTCTGTGCATAATTGTATGATTGATTCAAGGGCTAGGGTTTCAGTTATGCCCAAGAAGATACTAGATGCATTAGGCATCAAGTATACCCCTATTTCATTAGGAGTATTACAATTGGATGGCACATTTGTAAACAATAGAGGAACGATCAAGGGAATGAACTTGACTCTATATGCCTATCCAAATTTCACTTTCGAACAAAACATTTCAGTCATTGATCTTCCTCCCTTCTTTGTCATTTGCTTGTTAAGGGACTTCACAGCCAAGGTAGGTGGGTACCTTTCTTCTGACTAGTCTCATATGTTGTTGAGGACCAGGTATGGCACAAGGTTCACCACTAAGGCCAACCTAATTTCAAATTACCATGTGGAAAACTATGACCACAACCTGGTGAACCCACATGTTATGATTTGGGGTGAGGAAATGAATAAATCAGAGTCTATTAAGGCAGAATCTTCACCTCTTCCAACCCCTGATCTGTTTCGTGATGAATGAGCAAGGGATTACAATAATTTTGATCCTTATGATACCACTAAAGCAACTGGCTTGGGCACCAATATGATCCATGAAGGGGATTCTTCAGTCTCTTCTGTACTTAAGATAGATGATGACTCCAATGGTCCATGGAGGATGCTTTTTTATGGTGCAAAGAGAAGAAATAGAGCTGGTGAAGGGGTTTTACTAGTCTCTCTAACTAGTAAGAAGCTGCATTTTGCTCATAGATTACATTTCTCTTGCACCAATAATGTAGCAAAGTAGGAGGCATTAGTTCATGGTTTGCTTATTGCTGAGAAGAAAAATATCAGGCATTTGGAGATCTTTGGTGACACTGAGTTGGTGGTCCACCAAGTCAGATAAAAATATGCCACAAAAAACATGCTTCCAAGAACTTATAGACACAAAGTTTGGGACTTGTTTGAGATTGTTGATGCTCTCAACCTACGGGTAATCCTAAGAAAATTAAATTCATAGGCTGATTAATTAGTTACAGTGGTGGCTCAATTTTCTCCACCTACAAATTTATTTTAGAGCCCTGATCAACATGTTAAAATCATTGTTAGGCCCTCTATTCCTGATAATGACATACATTGGCAAGTCTTTGATAGAAATGAACAGATTGTAGGATTCATTCAAAAGGAAGTAGAATTGTCTTCCATGGCACAACCCATGTTGTAGGAAAGTTATGGCAATCAGGTCATCTAGCTCAAAACCAACAAGCTGCCCAAGGGTTTAGTCACCCTTGAGGCCATCTTATTCATGATAATGAGTTTAGGGATGAAATAAATAATATGAAATTAAAAAAGGAAGACTACCAGAAGGTCATAGTCATCTACGACAAAGAGTTTCTGCCAAGAAAAATTTGTGGTGATGCAGAACAACAAGAATTTATATGCCTCTCCTAGAAATACAGTGATATCCTAGCATGGACATATGATGACTTACAAGGGTTTAATCCATGCATGGATTAGCATGCCATCGATCTTGATCCAAATTGCAAGCCAGTTTGACAAAGGCAGTGGCAAACCCAAAAATTGAGCCACCCATGAGAAAAGAGCTTTATAAGCTCGTACATGCAAGGATCATCTTCTGCATTAAATATTCTACTTGGGTTGCTAATCTAGTGCCTATGAGGAAGAAAAATAGGGAGATAAGGCCCTGTGTTGACTTTAGGGACCTGAATCAGGCTTCCTTGAAGGATCATTACCCTCTGCCCTCTATGGATAAAATTTTGCAAACTATTGCAGGTGCAGAGAATTTTTCATTATTAGATGGTTTTTCTGGCTATAACCAGATCTTTATCAGAGAGGAGGATAGATTTAAAACAATATTTACAACTAAATGGGGAACCATGCCATATGCAAAAATGTCATTTGGTCTTTTTAATGTTGGTGCCATATTTTAGAGGGCACTGGAAATTGCCTTCAAAGGATTTATAAACAAGTTCATCTTGATTTATCTGGATGAAATTACAGTCTTCTCCAAGAAGGGGAAAAATAATATGGGGCATCTAGAAAATGTCTTTTAGAGATGTAGGGAGTTTGGGGTGTCTCTGAACCCCAAAAAATGTATCTTTGTTCTTGCCTAGGGTAAACTTTTGGTCCATATAGTGGGTTAAAGCACAAAGTTGAGTATACATTTCGCAGAAGTCTCCCGCGGATGAAAAATGTTGCTTGGAATGAGTACCCATTTTTAAAAAATGGGTACCAGTTTTCAAAAAATAAAAAAAATTAGCCATAGGCATGTAAAAAAAATTGCTTTTTAAAAATGGGTACCTATTTTCAAAATGTAATTTTTTTACATGCCTATGGCTAATTTTTTTTATTTTTTAGAAATGGGTACCCATTTATAACGGGCACCTGTTTATAATGGGTACTTGTTTCTAAAATTTTGAAATTTCAAACTTGCCAATTTGCATTGGTTTTAGGAATGCAAACCCAAGCCTTAGCTATGGACCTGCAACTAGGAGACCATGAAAACAACAAGAGAAAAAACTAGTTTCACCACTATGGCTAATGACTTTTTTAGGAATATTTTAACAAAATTAAAACTCATTATAAATCTAAAAATCTAGTTTTCAAATATGTAATTTTTTTTATTATTGAACATAATTTTCTATTTATTATTTATTCTCTAAACAAACTAACTCATAAACTTGAAATAACATAAGTTACTACTTTTTTAATAACTTTTGATTTTTGAAAGTTTCTTAAAAAAAAAAAAGAAATGTCTGACCAAACTGGACATCATTCTCTACATGATGAAATTTTTTTTAGTGAATTGTTTATTTTGGCTCAAATTATGTTGGCCATACATGAGGGGTTTTAAAAAATACTAATTAGGGCCATTAAAAAATTAATAAAAAAATTATTTATCAAAAAATTACAAAATAATATCCTTACCAAAATTAAACATCCTGAGAATCTTTATAGAAAAGGAATTAGAAAAATAGATTAATTTAGGTCAAATTATGTTGGTCGTACACATGCATGCTTTTGCAAAAAAAGGTGACTTTTAAAAAGCTAGTTTTTGTACATCCAATAAAAAGCCAACTTGCATCATCTCAGTATTAGAAGAACATACATATTTGAAAACTAGAAACAAAATCTTACATTTCTTATTTTTACATCATCTTAATATTTTATGTGCAAGTGCTTCAAATTGTCACTCCAAGGATGCCAGAATTTGAAAAACAAGAAAAACACTTCCACATTTTGGCCAAAAAGTGAACTCATCTTCTTGTACTTACCCTAGTGTCTAAAGATGCAATTTCCATAGAACATGAAAGGACATCTTTTCTCCTTTCTCTTTCCCTACCTACCCACAAAAAAGCCTTACAATCATTTTTAGAGCAGATCAACTTTGTTAGGAAGTTCATTCCTAACTATGCTGGCTTGGTGAAGCCTCTAACCCTTATGCTTAAGAAAGATGCAATATTCAGATGGGCTATGGAAGGGAAAGATGGATTTGAGAAAATCAAGGAAGAGATTTCCCAGACACCTAGTCTCATGAACCCAAATTATGAGGACTTCATCCTTTATGCACATGGAGGAGAGAGTAGTGTTGTTGATGTCCTGATGCAATAGAATGAACAGGGTATGGAATAGCCTCTGGCCTTGTTCAGTCAGACCTTGAAGGACTATGAGGTCAGATGTAGCCCCATGGATAAACAGGTATTTGCCATTGTTAGAGCTTTAAAAAAAATTATATATATGCTGGCAAATAATCATATTAAAGTTTTAGTTTCTCATCCTAATGTGAGAGATTAGTCAGAAGAGACCCAACTGGGTCACTAAGATTGATGCAGAAGCATCCCTAGTTCAATAGCAATCTTGCATCAACCAAAAACATTCATATTTTAGTTTGTTTCTTTTCATTTTCCAGTTCAGTTCAAAAAATTTAGTCAGAAGCAGCTTCTACATTTTGATCTGACATTCTATCATAGTTACATTTCAAATCATGTATAGCTAGACTTAGCATCTACATTCATTCATCTACATCATATCTAGAATTTAGACATCCACACTTCATTACGAGAAAGATTAATTTAGGTCAAATTATGTTGGTCGTACACATGCATGCTTTTGCAAAAAAAGGGGACTTTTAAAAAGCTAGTTTTTGTACATCCAATAAAAAGCCAACTTGCATCATCTCAGTATTAGAAAAACATACATATTTGAAAACTAGAAACAAAATCTTACATTTCTTATTTTTACATCATCTTAATATTTTATGTGCAAGTGCTTCAAATTGTCACTCCAAGGATGCCAGAATTTGAAAAACAAGAAAAACACTTCCACATTTTGGCCAAAAAGTGAACTCATCTTCTTGTACTTACCCTAGTGTCTAAAGATGCAATTTCCATAGAACATGAAAGGACATCTTCTCTCCTTTCTCTTTCCCTACCTACCCACAAAAAAGCCTTACAATCATTTTTAGAGCAGATCAACTTTGTTAGGAAGTTCATTCCTAACTATGCTGGCTTGGTGAAGCCTCTAACCCTTATGCTTAAGAAAGATGCAATATTCAGATGGGCTATGGAAGGGAAAGATGGATTTGAGAAAATCAAGGAAGAGATTTCCCAGACACCTAGTCTCATGAACCCAAATTATGAGGACTTCATCCTTTATGCACATGGAGGAGAGAGTAGTGTTGTTGATGTCCTGATGCAATAGAATGAACAGGGTATGGAATAGCCTCTGGCCTTGTTCAGTCAGACCTTGAAGGACTATGAGGTCAGATGTAGCCCCATGGATAAATAGGTATTTGCCATTGTTAGAGCTTTAAAAAAAATTATATATATGCTGGCAAATAATCATATTAAAGTTTTAGTTTCTCATCCTAATGTGAGAGATTAGTCAGAAGAGACCCAACTGGGTCACTAAGATTGATGCAGAAGCATCCCTAGTTCAATAGCAATCTTGCATCAACCAAAAACATTTGTATTTTAGTTTATTTCTTTTCATTTTCCAGTTCAGTTCAAAAAATTTAGTCAGAAGCAGCTTCTACATTTTGATCTGACATTCTATCACAGTTACATTTCAGATCCTGCATAGCTAGACTTAGCATCTACATTTATTCATCTACATCATATCTAGAATTCAAAGATCCACACTTCATTACGGGAAAGATATCGTTATCAGAAGATTGATTATTTTGCATAATAGAGCATCCTGATAATAACAGATGATCAACTAAAGGAGAAACATGCAGAAGCATCTCCTGATCTATAGAGCATGATGACATATCATTCATTTATCTTTGGTTCATGGCTGACCTTGCCCGAAGATCTGTACATCATTCCATTCATTTTTTTGAGGAGTTCTATGTATTTAGGCCTGACCTATCTGTGTTTACATGATACATCTCTTCATTGGAGTTTGTGACCCTCTTTGGCCAATGCGGAGGAATCTATTGTTCCAAAGATGATATATATTGATGTAATAGATCCCTAAGAAAGTAGTAGTACACATAGTGATAATTGATAGTTTGGATTTTATGTGAAGGAGCTTCAAAGCTATATCTTGCGCATATTCTGATAGTCTGAGATCAGGCACTTGAGCCCTAATTGTAAGCCCACATGTTGTAGGCCAGGTTGTATTTGAATTCTATGATATACTAAAAGACTAAATCTACATTTGCTTTATATCATTGAATTGTTTCTGTTGTGTTTACTCTTGCTGCATGGTTTGGACAGTTCATTCTATGAACCCTCCTACCATGACTACACCAAGTGGTATTAAAGAGAAAGTTTGGATCTTTGGGAGTAAATTGAGTGGAGTTGGTGATGGAATTGTGTAAGATCTTACTATGGACAGATCACCAAATTGAGGCAGGTTACCTGTGTTGCAACCAATCACTGATTGAGAGGCAGTTATCACCTTGTAGCCTAATCACCAAACTTGAGGTAGTTTACACTTGATCCTATGAAGAATGTCATCGTAGAGAGTTGCTACTATTGGAACAATGGCTGGTAGAATGGATGAGATGATGGAGATGATGAAAACAATGCGAATCCATTTGAATGCTATTAAAGAAGACAGGCCAAAAGGATTGACACCGAGACCTAATGTTTAAAGTGTGGATGAAGAAGAATTTCAATCTATTGAACAAACTAGCAAAACCCTAGGAGGTGATGAAGAAGAAGAATTAGATCAAGTAAAGATGTTACGATCTATTTCAAAGATTGGAAAGAGACCTAGAGTTGATGTGCCAAACTATACTGGTGATTTGAACCCTGAAGAATTAATTGACTGGATAAATGACATGGAAGAATACTTTGAGTATGAAGAGATTGAAGATCCGGAGAAGGTGAAATTTGCATAGACAAAGCTGAAAGGACATGCTACTATATGATGGAAAGAAGTTTAGTTGGAAAGAAACACAATAGGGAAGGAAAAGATTACAAAGTGGGACAGGATGGTGACCAAGTTGAGGAAACAATTTATACTTGCTGACTATGAGTTGGACCTATTGAAAAAATTGCAAAATGTAAGATAAAATGACAAATCTGTGAAGGAGTACACTGAAGAATTTCATAAGATGATCATAAGAATAGTGAAGAAAGTCAGGAGAAAGTGGCTAGATATATCGATGGATTGAGATTGAACATTCAAGAAGAACTAAGCCTAGTAAGGATGACATATCTGGAGGAAGCATATCAATTTGCACTAAAAGTTGAAGAGAAGCTGAATAGAAGGCATGATCAGATAGCTTGGATTCAGGATGATCATAAGGTACTGGTGAGTGAACAATATTTGGTGAAATTTCATATTAGATCATATCATGATAAAGTCTTGTGTGATATTATACCTATGGATGTTCATCATATCTTATTGGGTAGACCTTGGCAATATGATAGAAAAGCTATACATGATGGGAGAAAGAATACATATACTATAATAGCAAATGGAAAGAGAATTACTTTGATTCCTTAGGAGGATGATCCTAAAAATGAAGTATGCCGGAATGCTAGAATTTGTTTGGTAGATGGAAGGAAATTTATGGATGGTTTGAGACATGAGAATATGTGTTATGCCTTGATTCCTAAGAAACCTGAGGCACTGAAGAAAGAGACTAAAGAATCACAACCAAAGGAGATAAGAGAATTGTTGATAGAGTATGAAAACATCATATTAGACAATGTACCTGAAAGATTACCACCTATAAGGAGTATCAGTCATCACATGGATCTTATATCGGGAGCAAGTTTCCCTAACAAATAAGCATATAGAATGACACCAGTAGAGAATGAAGAATTGAATAGACAGATATAGGAGTTGTTGAGAAAAGTTTTTCTTAGAAAAAGTTTGAGTCCTTGTGCAATACCTGTAGTGTTAGCACCTAAGAAAGATGGAGAATGGAGAATGTGTACTGATTCCAAAGCAATAAACAAGATCACATTTAAGAATAGATTTCCCTTAACTAGAATGGATGATATCATGGATTGTTTGAGTGGAGTAATATATTTCACAAAGATAGACTTGAAAATTTGATACCATCAGATCAGAATCAGAGAAGGAGATGAATGGAAGGTTGCTTTTAAGACAAATGAAGGATTGTATGAGTGGTTACTGATGCCTTTTGGATTGACAAATGCACCGAGTACTTTCATGAGATTGATGAATTAACTCTTGAAGAAATTCTTGGGTAAGTTTGCTATTGTGTACTTGGAGGATATTGTAATTTTCAATAAAACAAAAGAACATTTGTGGCATATTAGACAAGTTTTGTGGAGATTGAGAGAATAGAAATTGCTAATAAACATCACAAAGTGTAGTTTCATGAAGGAAGAGTTGGTATATTTGGGATTTGTGATTTTTGTGGAAGGATTGAAGATGGACCCTAAGAAAGTGAAAACATTTGTTGAATGGCCTACACTGGAGAGCATTGGAGAAGTTAGATCATTTTATGGATTGGCTAGTTTCTACCAGAATTTCATCAAAAATTTTAGGTCAATTTGTAACCCCGTGATAGAGAAAATGAGAGGTGACAGAAAGGATTTTAAGTGGACATTAGGAGCAAACAAAAGTTTTGAGTTGTTGAAGTAGAAAGTGACAAAGCAACCTGTTTTGGCATTACCGGATTTCAATTAGGTATTTCAAGTTGATTGTGATGCAAGTGAAAATGTGATTGGAGTAGTGTTAAGTCAAGAAGGTAGACCTATAGCATATTTTAGTGAGAAGTTGAATGATCCAAGGAGAAGATATTCAGTTTATGACCAAGAGTTCTACACCATAATTCAAGCCTTGAAGAAGTGGAGACATTATTTGTTGCCTAACGAGTTTTTGTTGTATACAAATCATCAAGCTTTGCAATATTTGAATAGTCGAGGCAAGTTGAATTAGAGACATATGAGATGGGTAGAGTTCATGCAAAGTTATACATTTGTATTCAAGCATAGGAGTGGTAAATCAAACAAAGTTGCTAATGCATTAAATAGGATAAGAAACTTGTTGACAGAGATGAGAGTTGAAGTGTTGGGTTTTGATGATTTGAGCAACATGTATGAGGGAGACACTAATTTTGCAGAACCTTGGGAAGCATGTAAGGAACCTATTGTCACAGATAGGAGTAAGTGGTTGGACTATTTCATTCAAGAGGATATGTTTTTTAGAGGAAATTAGTTATGTATACCTGGAAGTTCAATGCGAGACAATTTAATAAAGGAGAAACATAGTGGTGGACTGACAGGACATTTTGGCATTGATAAGACAGTGGATTTGGTGAGTGAAAACTACTTTTGGCCTTATATACCTAAGGATGTTTAGATATTTGTGTAAAGTTGTAGAGTTTGTCAAGTTGCAAAAGGAAGTAGTCAGAATACTAGATTATATAAACCGTTGACAATACGAGAGAGACCTTGGGAAGACATAAGCATGGATTTTGTGATGGGATTGCCTAAGACATAGAGAGGACATGATTCAATATTTGTAGTGGTTGACAAATTTTCAAAGATGGCTCATTTCATACCTTGTAAGAAGGCAACTAATGCAGTGCATGTAGCTGACCTATTTTTCAAGGAGATTGTGAGATTGCAAGGATTACCTAAGAATATAGTTTCAGACAGAGATACAAAGTTTGGTGGATACTTTTGGAAGACACTATGGAAGGAGATGAAGATAGATTTGAAGTTTAGTTCAAATTTTCATCCACAGACAGATGGATAGACAGAGGTAGTGAATAGGAGTTTGGGGAACTTGTTGAGATGTTTGGTTGGAGAGAAGACAGGAAGTTGGGATTTGATTCTTTCACAAGTAGAGTTTGCGTATAATAATTTTGTAAATATGAGTACTAGAAGAACACCTTTTGAGATTGTTACCAAAGTGAACCTTAGAGGAGTAACATAATTAAGAGATATCAACATGGAAGAAAAGAAAAGTGCAGAAGCAGACAAATTTGTAGATCATATGGAGACAGTGCATAATTAGGTGAAGAAGCATTTGGAGGATATGAATAGTAAGTATAATGAAAAGGTAGATGAGAATAGAAGACATAAGGAATTTGAAGTTGGAGATGAAGTGATGGTATATCTGAGAAAAGAAAGATTTCTAGTTGGGACATATAACAAGTTGAAGATGAAGTTTGGACCTTGTAAGATACTCAGAAAAATTGATCCAGGAAATGCATATGAAGTGGAATTATCAGAAACCTTAGGTATATCACCTATCTTCAACATTGTAGACTTATATTAGTATCATGAAGCAGAGTTCAGTGACAGCATGGAAGAAGACATGAAGAAGTAGTTGCCACACAAAGCACCAGAGAATATTGAAGATATATTGGATAGCCGAGTTGGACGCAGCACTAGAGGAAGACAATACACAAAATATCTTGTGAAGTGGAAAGACAAACCGGAAGAAGATTCATCATGGATTTCCTAGGTTAAGGTGGACCATCTTGGTTCTCCCCTAGTCCTAGCAAAGTGAGGGACTCACATTTTCAATAACACTAGATGTCTCATGTAAGAGCATCCCTAGTTCAAGAGCAATCTTGCATCAACCAAAAATATTTGCATTTTAGTTTTTTTGCAGTTTAGTTTGTTTATTTTTCATTTTCTAGTTTAGTTCATGCAATTCAGTTAGAAGTAGCTTCTACATTTTGATCTGGCATTCTATCACAGTTATATTTTAGATCCTATAGAGCTGGAGTTAGCATCTACATTCATTCATCTACATCATATTCAGAGATCTGCACTTCATTACCAGAAAGATATTGCTATCAGAAGATTGATTGCTTCATAGAATAGAGCATCCTGATAATAAAAGATGATTAGCTGAAGGAGAAACCTATGGAAGCATCTCCCAATCTTTGAAGCCTAATGACATATCATTCATTAATCTTTGGTTCATGGCTGACCTTCCCTAAAGATCCACACATTATTCCATTCATTTTCTAGAGGAGTTCTATGCATTTAGGCCCGACCTATCTGTGTTCACACTATACATCTCTTCATTGGAGTTTGTGACCCTCTTTGGCCAACATAGAGGAATCTATTGTTCTAGAGATGATATATATTGATGTAATAGATCCCTAGGAAAGCAGTAGTACACATAGTGATAATCGATAGTTTTGGTTTTTCCCAAAGGAGCTTCAAAGCTATATATTGTACATATTCCGATAGTCTGAGATCAATCCCTTGAGCCCTAATTGTAAGCCCACATATTGTAGGCTAGATTGTATTTGAATTCTACGATATATTGAAAAAATGAATCTGCACTTTCTTTATATCTTTGAGTTGTTTCTGTTGTGTTTAGTCTTGTTGCATGGTCCAGATAGTTCATTCTATGAACCCTCCTACCGTGACTACACCAAAGATCCTTGAGTATGATGTGATCATAAAATCCACTAAGCTAATTAGAGGTAGAGGATTGTGTTAACAACTAGCTTAGAGTTTTGTGGATGAAGTGAGTTCATCTTACCATTTGAATGAGGCACAACCTACAGCTAAGCCATCAGCTATGAGTTCTTGGACAACAAATATGGCTAAATTCCTATTGACTAGCGAGTATCCCTATGGATTGGAGAAAACTAAAAGAAGACACTTTAGGCTGTAATCCATCCCTTATGCATTGTTGGATGTTGTTCTCTTCAAGAGAAATTTGGACAAAGTCTTAATGAGGTGTATAGAAGAGGATCAAACTAATAGACTTCTCAGTGAGTTTCATGTTGGCCTAGTTGGTGGCCATTTCTCTACTAGAGCTACAGCCATGAAAATAATGAGGGAATGTTACTTTGGGCCCACATTATTCAATGATGCCCATGTATGGGTAAGAAAATGCAAAGAGTGTGCTCTCTTTACTAAAATAGTGGGGATTAGATTTCATTAGCATGATAAACCCCACTTCCAGTGATGGTCACAAGTGGTTTTTGACTGCAATAGACTACTTCACCAGATGGCTTGAAGAAGTCCCACTTAAATAAGCCATTGAGTCATCAATAATGGATTTCTTGGAAGAAATCATGACAAAGTTTGGAGCTCCTCATACCATTATTTATGATAATGCAAAAGTATTTACTAGTTTTAGGATAGCTGATTGGGCGCTTAAATACAATGTGTTCTTGAAGACTTCATCCAAGTATTACCCTCAAGGTAATGGGCTGGCCAAATCCACCAACAAGAACCTGATCAAAATTTTAAAGAGGACCATGGAGACAAACCAAAGGCAATGACACAATAAGATCAAGTTATCTCTTTGGGTTGATAGGATCACATACAAAAGAGTGATTGGAAACTCTCCTTTTGTTCTTATGTATGGAAGAGAGGCTAGATTGCCTATATCTTTAGAGCTTCCTGCATTATAATTGGCTCAGCAATTGGAATTGGAAGGAGAAGATGTAAGGTCCATAAGAATGGCTAAATTTCCTGAATTATAAGAACAAAGACAGTCAACCATGAGCACATTGGAAAAGCATCAAAAATAGACCAAAAGGTATTTTGACAAGAAGGCCAAGGTCCAAACCTTCAATGAGGGGGATCTTGTTCTGAAATGGGATATTGACCGAGCCAAACCTAAAGGCCACACTAAGTTTGATACACTTTGGAGTGGGCCATATATCATCACCAACTGCAAGCAAGACAATCATTTCATTCTTTCAAGGCTGGATGGTGAAGTTCTACCAATCTCAGTCAATAGGATCCCTCTCAAACCTTATGATTAAGTTTGATCTGAGATTCTACACATATTGTTTTAGTTTTTCTTCTACTTTAGTTTTTCTCCAATAAAGTGCTTTTGCACAGGTGGCATTGTCATTAGGAGAATGCAAGCCTTGTTCTTTTTGTGTTTTTGGAAGGTAGGGTACCTGTTGTTTTGACCTATTGTAGTCTACCTTTTTGACTCCATGCCCAATGGATGATTAAGGCCATTAGTCTATTTTTTTAGCAGTAAAATATCCCTGAGAGGTCGCCAAAATGTTGACCTATTTTTCCTCTTCCTAGAGCCAAATAGTTCACCTTAAAAATCTTTTTGAAATCCCATGAGAACCTAGTTCTGCAGACCAAAAAAAAACTTCAAATTCTAGTATTCTACCTTGTAGAAATCACCAACAATGGGGAATTCCAAGAATGTGGGATGTGACTCTTAAAATAACCTCCCATTTTTAAAGAAGTTGGTTCTTCTCTATGTGTTTTGGGGTAAAGGGAAGAAAAAACAAGATTATAAATGAATGTTTTAAGCTGCTATGGTGATGCATTAAGATTATTATCTACCCAAACAGTACAATGATTAAACTTATAAAATTCATTGGTCCTGGCAACTAAGACTCCAGTTAACTAACGTTTTTCTAATCAAGATCCCACATTGCAAATCTTCAAAGAATCTTAACTCTTTGTTCATCTATGCCATTATAACTGATTTTATGAGTCTTGGATTTTTCTTTTTATGTTGTGGGCTCTTTTGCTTTTACATGGTCAACACCTGTATATCAAAACCAATGACGCAATAGAGAAAGTCATTTAAAATGAGGCCCTAAAAACTTACACCATTGGGACACTTGGTTTCTTTTGTCGTATTAATAAAAGGGACTCATATGGACACATGGCAAGTTGGTACTCCTTCTCTAAAGCTTCAACAAAAGGACTCCTCAAATGAGCATCATGCTTACAAGTGGCGCTTTCCACTGGGATCCTCCTTTAAACAATTTGAGCCTCAGGATGGGATGTGTGGTAGGTTTTCACAGCATCTCAAACTTAAACAAAAAGAGACTCTTTAAACAAGTGCCATGCTAAATGTGGCAATCTCTGCTACCGTTTGGTAAGACTTAAGACTTATAAAAAGTTGAGTTTGATGTCAACCTTTTTTGCTTCCCCTTTTTGTTTCTCAAAGAATTAGAGATCCTTCATTCCACCACGTGGAGTCTTCACACTAGCTAGGAGAGTCTTTTGTTTTTCAAACTTTTAAATAAGCACCACTTTGACACTTGGCAACTTTTGCTGCCTCTAGACTCTTTACTCTTCTAACCCCACCTTAAATTTTAACATTTTGCTAACAAAGGCAAAATAGAAGAAACATGCCATAGTTCAAGAACTGGAAAAGGTTTCTGACTGAAGAAAAAATGTGCAAAATAGTGGCAATGACAAAATGGCCCAGAAATGCAGATTTGACAGAAAGGGGAAGATTCAAGTCAAATTTTCCAAAAATTCAAAAAATTCAGAAATCAAAGAAAGAACAGAGAATTGTAAAATATTGCAAACTTCAAATGTTTATTTAAATATTTGAAATGTTGTAAAACCTCTGTAAAAAATAGATTTTGGAGGGAAATTCATTTGAATTTTCTCATTTGCCATTAATTCAGATTTGATTTGCTCAACTACCCCATTTTAGATATTTTTTTATTAATTATTGTAGGTTGATGAATCAGCTATTTGCATTGAAGGCAAAAATATCTTTAGCTACTCCATGATCCAAGAAGATTTTTCTGCATTGATTTTCTGTAGCCAAACATTCCCTTTGACAAGGATTTTTTTTGACAACCAATGAGGGTGAATTTATTTGAGATGACTGAGGTCAATGTAATCAAATGCTATATATGCATATTTGTAATATGTATTGAGGGTTGGATACAAAAGACTTTTTTGTACTTCAAACAAAGCCCTCTTCTACTGTAGCCTTGCCTTTTGATGAAATACACATTGTGTTTTTAGCTTCTTTATTATTTTAGCTCTGTGTAATTCAAAACTAATTGTTTGTGCCAAACATTCCCTTTGACAAGGATATTTTTCTAACAACCCATGAGGGTGAATTTATTGTGAGATGATTGAGTTCAATGTAATAAAATACTATATATGCATATTTGTAATATGTATTGAGGGTTGGATACAAAAGACAATTTTGTACTCCAAATAGAACCCTCCTCTATAGTAGCCTTGCCTTTTGATGAAATACACACTATGTTTTTACCTTCTCTATTATATTAGCTCTGTGTAATTCAGAACTAATTGTCTATGAATCTTTATTTCCTCTCAATCTTGTTTATTCTTTACCTTTACTAAGGATTTGTTAGCTTTGTGTAAATGATCAGCTCTATTTCTTTATTTGGTACATTTTCTCTATTCTGTGAGAGCTTTCATATTCAAACCTGGTGCATCACCTTCATTAATTTCCATTTTTACCCCTCTTCCTCTTTTCATAAATGGTGGATAGATTAGGTTTAGTCTTTGGAATAGCTAAATCTCTTATTCAACAAAGGAACTAGCCTCTCTCTGGAGATTTGATCTCCCTACAGGGTCCCACACCTAGAGATCATTTCAATGTTTCACTGGATTGTTGGAGTACTAAAAGTCCTCAACACAAGGTGCAAATCCAAGTGGCAACAAGAAGATAGATATTTTTCCATCCTTAGCTTCCAGAAAGAATATTATGTTCCATCAAACATAGGTTTTTTGTGTGATCCATTATGAGCCATCTAGATCTTCCTTAAGTAGTTAAGCTTCTTCTGAGTAACCTGGGTTTGACACAAATTGTTGAACACACCTAATACTAAGAGGGGGGGTGAATGAGTATTCAATCAAACCACAAATCCTCCAAAGCAGATCAAAGGTTAAATATTACAACAATAAGAAAAGCACAAGATATCAATACAATTCAAAACACCACATAACACTAGATGTATGTGGAAAACCCCAAAAGGGGAAAAAGCATGATGAGGATTAACCCACAATATATGAAGCTCAAAGTTACAACTTTGTTTTAGTACTACAAACCAACGAAGCAACTACTCCTTGAAAACTTTTTTTTACGGCTACAACCCAAGGAAGCAACTACTCCTTGAAAACTTTTTTTTATGGCTACAACCCAAGGAAGCAACTACTCCCTGAAGAAAGGTTTTAGGGTCTCTCCTAAGGAAGCTACAACTCCCTGCGAACTTTATTTTAGGGCTACAACCCAAGGAAAAAACTACTCCCTAAACTAGGATAAACTCAGAAAGGATTACAGCATGACAACCCTCCTACTATCTAAAACTGGCAATGAAGCTCACTCCTTTGATGATTGCACTTCTTCCTCTTCACTTCTCTTTTATTGATTGAATCAATTAGGCACACTTTTCAATTCTCTCCTATCTAAAAAATGTCTTCAAGAAGAATTAGGACGGGCCTTATTGTTTCTACTCCTCCTCCTTTAGTCTCACATCATAATGCATTTCATATTCATAATTTGCTCTTCAAAAATTCATCTTCACAATCATACTTCATCTAGATCAACTAGGTTTACAATATATACAAGATATTACATTGATTACATTACAATTCAACCAATACAGCAAGAATATTACAATTTCAAGTTGGTCAGAGATCACACAATATGACATGTAAAGGGTAAACCCTAACATGAACAACACGCAACCCCAAATAGAGGGATACAGCTTGTGGATCCCAATATATGCTTAACCCAATCCTAAAGATCATTCATAGCATCATGGAAGATTAAACATTGCTTGTAGATCACCAAATTACTTGATACCTCACAGTAGTATGCATTGAACATTCCTAAACATGTTCAAAAAACCACATTGATAAATCTTCACATCCAGAGGAATGCAAATCATTCTAACAAGTCTTCATCACCATTTTACTCTGCTAGCGCATAAACCAAAACTTTGTCACTCATAACTTTCATTGTTGAATTTATACAAACTTTATCTCTTTGATATAACACCTTCACACCATACTAAACTTAGATTCTAAACCACATGACCATATCTTCAAATGTGGAGGAATGCGAAGCATTTTCCCAAGTAGTCTCCTAGGTAGCTTCCTGTAGTAGAAGTCTTCATCAACTTCCAGATATCAGAACCTTCTTTTGATAGCTCATACATCCTTAGGAACATACATCTTAGTGCTTGTAATTCTCATATTTATGTGTCATCTTGATACTTCTAATTCCCATCTTAATGTGTCATCTTAATGCTTCTAATTCCCATCTTAATGTGTCATCTTGATGCTTCTAAATCCCATCTCAATGTATCATCATACTCAATACTACATTAACTAAGGCATGACATCCAACCATGAACATCAGCAACCACATCACATCCTACATCAGCAACATATCAGATAGCCTAAACTAAGTGTAGACAAGAGTGTTACAACCACATTAGTGATAACCCAAACTAAGTGTTGATATCAATGACAACCACGTAACAACCTTAGGTAACATATGTGCAACATTTTTATGAATTATTAATTCATGAGTAGGAAAAGCTACTCTTCATGGTTCTCATAAATTCATCCAAGTCTCAAGCTTTAGTGGCTAGTCAGTCACATAGAAAAAAACATCAAGTCATCTCGATTTAAGAAACATAAGAACTCAAAGAACAAACCACAAATAGAATGGTAATATAGTCCTCCTCTACATCATTGGCAAATTCCATATCCCCTTCATCCAAAGGCATTTTCTAGAAAAATGAAAGGCTACATTATGCCTACTATAGAAAGATTGGTCATGAGGAACATCATTGTCATGGGAAGAAAATCAATGAGCTAAAACATCTTCTTAAAAAGAACAACATTAATCTTCTTTTCTTTGTTGCACAACAATCCTCCACTCCTTCAAAGTTAGGTAAAGAGAAAGCAATGACACTTGTTGTCCTAGTAAATTCTTCCAAGTAGTGGATTCTTGATTTAGGTGCTTTGCACCATATGAGTTCCAACAAAGAATAGTTTTCCTTATTAGAGTCTTGTTCTTAGCCTCATATTCTCATTGGTGACGATTCTCCTATAGGTGTTATTACAAAAGGTACAATTGATTTGGGCAATGGTATATTTGAGGATGTTCTCTATATGTCTAACTTGTCATCCAACCTTCTCACCATCTATTAGATCATTCATTTGAAGAATGGAAAGAAAGTCAAGTTCACTCCTTAAAGGGTGTCACTTCCTTTAAAGATTTGTGTTGTATTAATCTTGTATTGCAACACTTTAGAGTTCTTGGTAGCCTCCCTTGGGCTCATATTCCTTCAAAGAAGTGCAAGGCCTTGGAACCATAAATTTAGCCTTGCATCTTTGTTGGATATCCTAATGGTGTTAAGGGATATAGGGCTATATATATATATATATATATATATATATATATATATATATATATATATATATATATATTGACCTAATATCTTCATTGAAATAAGTATATATTTTGAGGGAATTTCTCCCAACTTATTGTCCAACACATCTTCTTCCCACATAGCTGATTCTAATGATAGTCACATAGAGGACTTTCCTCTTATTTCCTAGACTTGTAGGGTTGATGTATCACATTTCCCTTCATGACATAAACATTACAAAGTTGAGGACTCTCCTCCTCCACCCCCTTCTATGCCTTGTCAGGCTTGACAAGAATTGCAATATGAATGCCCTCTTGTCAAGGATCCTTCAAATAATTAGACAACTTGGTCACAACATAGGGATTCCACATGTTTAAATTGGCGTAGCTTTAGATTTGTAATCATTTCATTAAATGTCACACATTCTAAGTGGGATTGTACCATGGAAGAATACTACAACTCTTTGCTTTGGAACAACACATGGGAACTTGTTCCACTTTCTAAGGGAAGAAAACTAGTTTAGTGTAAGTGGATCTATCAAACCATTTGTAGCATACAGTATTAAATAAAATTATAGGTCATAGCTCATGGCTACAATTTACTCATAAGTTCCTACTATACATTACGTAGTAACCTTTTTTGCTATTGCCAAGATAAACTCCATTCACTTGACTCTTGCCATTATTACAGTTGATGGTTAGGTTGTACATCAAATGGATGTGAAAAGTACATTTTTTCATCTAGATCTCCATGATGAGATTTATATGGAGCAGCCACAAATGCTCCTTTAGATCCATCATTAGTTTGTAGGTTGAAAAGTCTCTCTATGGCCTCAATCAGGCCCCTTGGACATGGTATGCCAAGATGCCAATATGGACTCCTTTCTTCTCTCGATTAGATTCTCCCAATGCCACTCAAATTTGATTTTCTACATTTTAATACTAGAGGACTCTCTTCTTTTGTTGGTTCTCTATGTTCATGATTTGATTGTCATAGGGAGCACCTCATTGATCATTTATAGAGTTTTAATTAAGAGTAGGTGGGTTTGAAGGGACCATAAGCCCTTTACATGGCCAAAATTGTAGCCAAAACATAGCCATCTATTTGCAACAAGAACAAAAGAGAGCTACCAAGTAGCTAGATAGAACCAATGAAAGCCAACAAAAACAACAAAAAGAAAAAAAGTGACCACCCAAATAGAAAGGAACCACACAAACTAAATTTTGTGAAGCACTTCAATCACTTCCATCTCCACAGTGAGGAATCCTTCCTTGGTTAGGTCAACACCTTTTCCACTATTGCCTTTGGTAGTAGTCCCACAAGTTTCATATTTTTTTCCCTTCTACATCACAAGGCCTCTAGCATTCAACCCCTATTTCAAGCCTTCAACATTCCCATTCTTTTTCAAACACACTTTTAACTCCTTAACCTCCTCTTCCAAAAACTGCAATCTTACATTCAATTTTATCTATCTCTGTGTTAAGATTTAGGATTTCCTACATAGCATTCCTATAATTTAGGGCTAGTTTATCCTCCTCTTTTGGAACCAAGATTTTCTCTTCATATTTCTTATCTAATGTTGTAATTTTAATATTTAGATGATTATCTCATAGAGAATTGATGGTGTATCTCTTAGAGAGTTGATGTTGTAATTTTAATATTTCCTAGCCAATGGAGAACCATTTAGAGAGATAATGGTGTATCTTCATCTCCTAAACAAGCATCGACAACTAATCCACTAGTTGATTAATGACACTTATATTGCCCTCCAATGAATTTTTGTCACATGGGTTAACCTCATTCTCTCCATATGTGTGGGAACAAAAACTGGGGTTATGAGGGAAGTTTATCCCAGCCACCAACTCCCCCAAAACATTATCCTTGTCCTCATTTTTACTATTTTTCTCCTTCTCTCCCACATCCCCAATATCCTTGAAGTCAGGGTCATCCTCCATTTGTTAAGAGTACATTTCATGACATATTTGTAATTACCAAAGTTTGGAATATTGCACTACTTTCGTGAGATTTAGATCACATGCTCCTCTTCCAAGATCACACTTACTCAAGCCATGTATGCTTTTGATATTCTAGCTCAATTCCATATGGTTGATTGTAAGCCTACCTTAGCTCCTTTTTTACTTGGAGTTAAGCTTGAGGCTAAGTGTTTCATTTCATTGGTTGATGCTACCTTGTGTAATCAAATTGTTGGTAGCCTCATCTATCTAACTCACACTCACCTTAACATTTCTTATGTAATTCACATGTTTTCACACTTCATGCAAGAGCCTAATGAGCTTCATTGGATAGCTACAAAATGCATACTGTATTATATATGAAGCATTGACAAATATGGTATTAACTATATAGCAAGTACAAGTTTAGGCTTGATTGGATACACAAGTTTTGATCGAGCTAGTGATATTGATGAATGTAAGTCTACATCATGCTACAACATTCATTTTCTTTCCAGCCTCATTTGTTGGTAGAGTAATTAGCAAGATGTCATTTCTCTTTCTTTGAGTAAGGCTAAGTATCAAGGGGTCATTCATGCTACCACTAAAGCTATTTCATTTTAGAATATCCTCATTGAACTTGGCATTCCTTTTCAAAAGCCATCAATCATTTTTTGAGACAACTAAAGAGTTGTTCAAATGTCAAAAAACCAAGTCCAACATTAGTGGACCAAACACTTAGAGATCCACATGCACTTTATTTAAGAGCTAATTCAAGAATAGGTCATCAATTTGAAGTATCATCACTTATGTACTCTCTTAGGGGTGTGGGACATCGTTCCTTTAGGGGGCCATCTTGATCTTCATGTCTTTTATGGGCAAGCTTTTTTATAGGTTTCTCCTTCTCTACATTTGTAAAAGGGAAACTAATATTGCTACACATTTTTTAAGACGCTTCTTTGCCTACCCTACCCAAGTTTCACATATGGGGTGATCTTGGAGCATTTTTTTCCATTTAGTTTATTACTATACTTCTTAACATGCACCTAGTTAGAATAAGCTCACTTAGTTAGTTGTCTCAATTAGTTATGTGTCCATGCCCTATTCATTTGATTGCCACTTGTCTAGTTAGTGAGTCAATTAGTTACGTGTCCATGAATTTTGTACTTGATAGCCACTTATCTAGTCTTAGTTGAGTTAAACTCTTCTCACTAGTTAGATCCATCTATTATGGGTGTTGAGCCTTAGATATTGCCATTGATGCATTACCTTTCCCTATATAAGCATAGGCCTATTATGTATTTTGGTACTCACTTCCTCCCATTTCTTCATTAGAACATACTTTATTCTATCATATTGAGTTTTTGTGTCATTGTGCTTCCCTTTAGAATTATTGTTCTTGTGTTAATATTCTTACAAGTTACCTAAAGAATATTTCCAAGATCTTGTGTTGGAAGGCATATTTGATGGTAAAGAGCAATATTTTCATAAGAAGTGTAAAGAGGCCCTTTCTAGTATAGAATTAAGACTCTAAAGGGTGATAACTATTGATTTAATGCAAGATATGCTTTATCTCAAGGCACTCTAAATGATATGTAAAAGTTCATGGAAGAAGTCTTATGTCAGTTGTTTAATGGACAAAATGATAACAATTCTCTTGACTTTTTGAAGAGACAATCTGAAGAAGTTATAAAACAAGAAGTTATTACTAGATTAGGGTTCAACTTGAGATGCATTAGTATTTTCATGATGATAAAGATAGTTTGTTATTTTGAGAAGAAACTCATTGAGCTTGACAAATTACTCCAAAAAATATTAGATATTTTTGTTAATGTGGATTTTAGGTTTGTATATTTAGATGGCCTCGATCGAGATTTGGTAAGAGGAATTCTGGATAAATATGGCACTTTTTTGTAAAAGAGTCAAGACTAAAAGAACGAGGATGAAGAATACAACAAAAACTAGTAAAAGAGTGATGTGCATATGCATGCCAAATTTTACCTTGAATATAATGGAAAATTGCAATCTAAAAGTGTGAGTCATGTAACACTTCACATTCCATTATATATTTTATCATATATGGTTTTGGTGGAAATTTTTTCATCTTTGCTACCATTGAAACTTATAAATATGTAAAATGCAACATTTGTAAAGGTTAGATTCAAGACTTTTGATTAATATAACACATTTTTTCTTGTTTATTGGTCCACTTCTTATTTCTAGTTTTCCATTTTCTATGTTTGTTGTCTTATGTTCTATACACTTAAATCATGGGTATTTAATGAACCTAAAAAATGTTTCATATTATTAAGGGTTTACTGATTGAAAATTCTTTTGTGAAATCAATTTAAACACTTTGGGGTGGTTGTAATATGGAATATCAATTTGGCACCTTTATCTATGGGAGTTATATCTTCAACTGGTAACTAGAATAGGGTTGTTGTTGCTATTAATTTTGTAGTTTGTCTCTTCAATGATGATTGCAACTTCTTGTGTGTTGGTTGTGAGATTTTAAGCCAAGAAATGAATAATTTTATATTAGACTTATCTATTCACTGAGTGATGTATAAAGAAAGATATTGACAAGCTTAGGTTTTCATTACCCTTTTCTCTATCACCCTTCTTTTTCAATTTTTAATACATCATTAGATTTAGTTTAGTTAGCAAAAAAATCATTTTAATTTAAAATTATATCGAAGGTTTTGAAACAAATAAAATGATGAATTTCATTTGCATGTGAAATTAAAATTTGAATGTTCATGGCATTATTTTTAAATCATAAATGTGGGTTCAAAATTGGTTTGGAGTATTTGAACATTCAAATATACACAATCTCTTGAAATTGGTGTTGAAATTAGTTGTTTAAAGATTAAAATTTAAAAATTTAATTTGGTGTTTCCTCTTTTGTAATGGGATTAAATGCAACCAAATGCACTCTTGAATTACATATGAAAATTTTAGCATCTCTATGATTTTTACTTTGTTAATGGCATTTCACATTCTACTAGAGCCCCTTGAACTAGACAACCAAAATGGTTGAACCTGTTAAGTTATTTGAGCATCTCTTTAACCTAGAAACTCACATAGAATACTCTTTGGGTTAATACCTTTCAAGTAGGCAAATGATTTGTATTACAATGTGTTGACATGTCAAAACACTCATCAATACTCACCAGCATACCACCTTTTTATCCAATAGGAACTTGCCACACTATAGCACAACATTGCCATTAAAATACCACTTGTCAGCTACCTTAGATAAATAATGATCAAGTACTGAGTAGGAACAACTAAAGTCAATGGAGAGTGGGGAGGAAACAATATTAGTTAACTTCTCACTTTGAAGGAAATTCTCTATCAAGCTAGTTTTCAGTTACCCAAAGAACAAAAGATCTTCATGTAGAATGTGATGACCTCCAATAACTAGTCAATAGTAAAAAAAGTATAAAATTCTCAATGAAGGATAATTATGTGATAAACAAGATTAGTTAGGGCATAAAAAGGTTTGAATGATAGCGAGGAGTTAAAGGGTGAATAATATATTTCTTTCCTTAGTGTGAAAAGAACTTCCCACTAGCAAGTTCCCTAATCACCACATAGGCAAAAGAACATGACTTAAGTTAGAGGCCACAAGTAATAAGTAGTCTACTATAAATTAGAACAACAAAGTGTAGGGGCTTGAAACAAAGGCTAAGACAAATAACAAGTTTCCATGACTATATGCTTAGAGCTTGATGAAAGCACAAGGTTCATAAAAGAATAACACATTGACCAAATTGACACATAAGAGCATCAATTTGTGCTTTCTAGAATAATTCAATGGAGACTATTGAATCAATATGAACTAGAAGCACATGTGAAAGCATGATAAAACCACAAGGAGCCAAAATAGGGAAAAGCAATATTTATGACCAACATGTTCCAAAAATAATGTCAAGATTCAACCGCATCACCTTAATTTCATAGACCAAAGACTTCACCGCACCAATGCATGATAAAATATTTTGAGTCTTAGTTGAGTTTATTCCCTAAAGTAGAAATTACAACACATGGACTATTTATGGTCTTCTAGAATATATACACTAAGAGGATTCTTAATGATAAAGTGCTTATACTTTGGTAATATCACTTAATGATAAAAGTGCTTATAACTTTTGTAATATCATATACACATTAATTTAAGTATAATATATTTCTTTTTATCAATAAGTGGATTTACCATGCAAATATTCACAAGGCTAACAAGCAAGCAATGGAGCATTTCTAATGGATGTTCCACATCTCTTATCCAATGTTTTGGGTAGAAAAAGTAAAACAAAACTCAAAACAAATAAACAATTAAATAACGAATCTACCTCAATACCACAGCCTCCAACAATGTACAGGCTTCATCATATCTAGTGGAAATCAATTCACTTTGTTAATTAGATAATATAAACCAAGATGTTCTTTTGCAAAGTTATTGTAAGAAAATAGCTCGTGTAGCTCTCTTCTTAAAAATCAAATGGTTCAACAATCAAACATTTAATGATAATTCTACACCTCATCCAAACAGAAAAATGATAAAATAATTATCTTATTTTTATTGACAAAAAAAAATTCTTTAACTATTGAACTATTTAATGTTTAAAGATAACTCTCCTCTAATAGTTATAAATCTAACTTTAACTTTAGGACAGCCTCTAAAGGTCTATTGCTAGTTGCTGTAATGGTGTCAATGCTACAATGCAATCAACAGAGCACATCCAAGATTAAGCAAAAAACTAGCTATCTATATATGAATAATATATGTTTATTAAATATATGCGATATGTTTATTTAATATATTTAAAGTTGCAGTAGTGTGGAGTTCCACGTGTCGAGAAGATAATATAGAATTCTTGAAATACTCGGGGCTGACGGCAACTGATTATTCCAGTTATGCATATGGCATTTAAAAAACACCTTGGTCAACTCAGCCTCATAAGTCTGTAGGCTCCCTGTCAGTTATACTCTACTTAAATATCATCCACTTCAATGGTCAAACAACCAATAGCAATTTTACACTTCATTTACAATAAAAAGTGTTAAATATTTGTCTTATTTTTATTGGCCAAAATTGACCTTTGACTTTTGAAGTGGACAATAACGATGGATCCACCTCCTCATACATGATATCTTCAATTGCATCACTGCAATATACAACATCTTGGACATCAGGAGATCGATATCTTCAATTGCATCACTGCGATATACAACATCTTGGACATCAGGAGATCTAGTGTTCAGGAGGAATACAAGATTATCATACTGAGAACGCATATTCATGAGCTCTTCTTGCTTCGCTGCCAACTGGGATTCCAGCTTGGATATATTTGCTTCTGCAGTTCATGGACTACACCGGCACTTCCATGGAGGGGGTCCTTCACTCTTGCACTTGCTTCATAGACCAAACTATTTACTGCATCTGCTCGTTGCTCACCATCTATCCCCTAAAACATTATCACATAAATATGAATCCCAGAATGAAATTAATATAAAATCTGGAAATGCCACATGGATAAGTTATTGGGGAGGATGTGGAATTTGACAGTTATAAATTTTGCAGGCCTAAGCCAAAATCATTGGGAACAAATTGCAATAACCCCAAAGTGTTTCAAGGACAGCATTTGGAACACTACAATACTACAGGTGGTGCTATCACAAAAGTCATTGTAGCGAGTTCTTAAAATAGGAAGAGCTTCAGTAGTAGTTTAGTTGTAATTTAAATTTTAATCAAATAAATTTGTGTGCATATGTAAGTGAGTTTGCAAATCTTTTAGCTTATATAAAAACATGCTTTTAAATGATACAGCCCGTTTCGTGTCTAAACTGAACACACGGTGAAATATGCAGATGTGTCCAAACTGTCACCTTAAGGAAAGAAATGTAACTCTGCAGGTTTCTTAGAGACTTGGAGAGACCTAAATAAAGTTAGTAAACATGAGTTTTGAAACTTCAACTAAAAAATGTTAGCCTACACTTATTTATGAATACTACCCAAAGAATGTTAGAGAGTCACTCCCTTTTATAGATTTGCATCTAGTAAGCCCGACCCACTAAAAAAACCTTGAGTAGATTCAACAAGAATATTGAAAACCTTCTACTTAAGGATTGAAAATCCAAAATTAGCTGCAGAGAGTAGATCATCCTTATTCCCTAGATTATTAAGGCAATTCAGAATATTAGCAGAAAGCAAAGCCAAAATATGGGTGTTCTTGTCTATTTTTAGAATAGTCTCTAACAGGTTTTATAGAAAAACCCATGCGATCCAAAAATGAAAGTTGTGTAACATAAAAAGACATAAAAACCTTTAAAATGCAAGGGACAAGAAGATATTGAATACAAACATATGGAATAAAAGCAAGGCAATCTCCTACAGGTTGCTACGACAAACCACACATACCATCCTAAGAAAGACAAAATCGAGATAAGGCCTATGAATGATGGTTCCAAAAGATTATTGACGACAACAGTCCCGATCATTAGAAAGCAATGTGTTTAGCCCCTCCCAATAAAGGGAATTAGTAGAAATTAGGCTCTCCCTTTTAGCCAAAGTATTTGGACCAAAGTTAGCAAGGAAGTCTACAGATCCATTTATTTCACCATAGCAATGGATGAATGAAATAGAGTTGAGGTGATATTTGAGTGAATGGATTTCATCGAACAAGTTTTGGAGCTTCCAACAAGTATAATTAGTCTTATTGATAGCATTAATGATAAAGTGAGAATCCCCATCTACATCAAGGTTATTGATGTTAAAATTAGAAGCCACTTTGATGCCCTGAGTGAGCACCCAGATTTCTGTTATATTATTGGTAGTGACAACATATCCCATGATGTAGTTTCCAAGATAATCACCAGTAAATCTTTATACTCCCAAAATATTAGGGTTACCCATAGAAGCTACATAAATGTTGATTCTAAACCATTCTCTTTTTGGCATTGCCCACTTTTCATCTTGTGTTTCTCAAAAGAAGTTAAAAGAAATGTATTATCTTTTTGCAAGAGATCCCACATGATGAGAATGTGTGTTTCCCTACTAATGACTTTAGATTTTTGAATTAGGACTTTGATATTGAAAATCCCTTGATAGTTCACCTCAAGGTTTTTAAGAAAAGCCTCCTTAAAAAATTTGACGCCCTTGGAAAGTACATTCCTTCTCATTCCAAAGACTCTAGACAATCATATTTGGCTTCATTTGCCAGAACTGACCAACTTGATCCTTCTTATCTTTAAACTAACTAGTGAAGAGAGCATGGCTAGAACTAGGGTTCCCCTGTTGAACTTTCATTCTATTAAAGAACGGAAATGGTGGTCTAGATCTTCCATTGAGCAATTACAAAGAACACACCTTTAGGTTCCCAAGAAATCAATGCAGTGAAGATGATGTTAAGTATGCGACCTACTTCTCATCATTGTCCATGTGAAGGCATTAGTTTTGGGGTTGCTAGTAAGATTCAAAGATTTATAAAAGGATTGATCAACATTTTCTTCCATTTCTGAAACTTTCACATGGCTACTCTTAACAAAAAAGTCACCCAGTGGGTTATATTTCTATTTTATCTTGTCCTCCTATGTATTATTTTACAAAAGATGCAATTGAAGGAAGTCATATAAAAAATTACAAAGAGTAGCTTCTTGTGGCATTTCCACCACTCATGGGCATTAAGAGGGACATATCTAAGGTTAGGATTATTCCAAAAGTCCAAAGTTCTATTATATTCAAATCCAAGCAAAAAGAATTGACAAGGTAGTGACACTTAGCTACTTGAAATTTAAAATGTGAGAACCTTTGGTCAACTTATTAGTAGAACCATTATATAAGAATTAGTAGAATCCAAATATTTCTTTCTAAGAACTCTACTCCGTAGAGATTCCTCTTCATTCAAGGCATGCCAAAAGAGCTTGGTGCCAACAATAATGTTAACATTGGTTAGTTTACTAGTTTTGCATTTGCCTTTTAACTTTTGTTTGTAAATATCCTCCCATTTCATTACAGAGCTTTTTGTAGAATCATATATGCCATTCTAATAGAAATTTCACATGATTTTATCAATCCCATGTTTAACTATTTTTTGGGTAGTAAATATGGACATCATGCAAACTAAAACTAATTGGAGCACAACTTGAACTAGTTAAATCTTATCTACTCAAGATAACCATTTACCTTTCCAAGGGGCCAACCTAACATTAAATTTTTTAATTAGAGCTTCCTAGAAAGTAATATAAGTTGTCCTTAAAGAGGGATGTTCCAAGGTATTTGAAAGGAAGAGATTTGATTAGGAAGCTAAAAATACCAACATTTCTATTTTGAGGGTGGGGATGAGTATTGAGGAAAAATAACTTGGAATTCAGTATGTTCAAGAATTACCTTGAAACTTATTGGTAAAGGTCAAGGATTCTCTTTATTGTCCCAGACTTAGACATTTTTGTTGGGATTATCAAAATTTTATCATAAACAAATTGACTAGGACTAACAAATATTCCTTTAGCAATGGCAATAACCTGGAATATATTGAGTTATTTAGCCTTGCAGATAGTCCAACCAATAATTTCAACCACGATAATAAAAAAATATAAGGGGAAACATGATCTTCTTGTTTAATCACATGAGAGACTTGGAAGAAACTAGGAGGAACACCATTGACAAGGATAGAAAAGAAGGAAATGTATATCTTTTGTAAAAATATTTTGGACATTTATAGATGGTTATTTAGAGCATTGCATTATTATTTTTGTAAAGGAAAATAAAGAACTTCTCTAAAACATTTTACATTAAATTAATTAATATATAAATATAAATAATAAATTTAGAATAAATAGTTGTGACCAATCAAGTTATTGAAAAATATGCGTGGAATTTAATTATAGAAAATAATGGTACTTACCTGAAAATATAATGAAGACTTTTAATGTTCAAGATGTTAGAAATTGATTTTCCTTTGTATTGATGTTAGAGAAATGCATCCCTCTTACCTGTAAGTCTTTTATTTTAAGTTCTAGTTCACTTCCATGATTTTTGAAATATCTACATGGTTGAGATATAATCCTACACACAAAAATGAACCTATACACATGGATAAGAACTTCTCAAAATTTGATGTTTCAATTTTTTTTGCCTTGCCTTCTATAACTTAAATTTGTAAATCAAGTAGTACTTATAAACACCTTTGGGGAGTTTTCTAGACAAGGATATTCTCCTTTGGTCAAACCCCTAGAATGATTTAACAATAATGACACAAAGATTGAAAGAAGAAATAATCATGTTACGATACTGAGGAATGCTAATGTAAGCTAATAACTACAATCTTTATGTTCTAAAGATGTTCCTTGAATGATAGTGTGAAAGTAATTGGGAACTTGTGGATAATGACTAGATGGATTAAAATGAATTAGAGTTTTTCATTAAATACAACATCCTAGCACACCAATTAATAATTTTTACAATTTACTAAGCTAATAATGGTTAGTTGGAGGGAGTGAGATTGGACCCTTATTTCAAATTGATTTTTTTTTAAATGTGGGGTGAGTTTTGTCTGTACCCATAGATTTAACCTAATATAATGAGTGGGTGAACTGAGAGTTTGTATTAGTCCCAATGGATGTATGTAGATGAAATCAACCACGGTTCAAGTCATTTTCTAACCTTCATGCTAGAATATGTCACTTATACCTTAGTCATTACTTTAAGGACAACCTAGTCAAAGTGAGCCTAAAAATAATTGTAAAAGTGCAAGGTATGGAATTTTCACCATTAAAATTTCTTCCTACCTTGAGTTGTATGTGAATTACAATGAAGATGAATGTCAAAGTAAAAAAAGAAGTCAACATAAAAGTAAATATTTAGACACTAATAAAAAGTATATTGGCATGGGTGTCAATTTTATGTACTCTCTTCCCAATGAGTGCTTCATCTTGTAATCAACAGAAAAAAACCATTTTAATGAGTAGAATCTATTGATCATTTAAAATAGACAAAATAATGATTTACTGAAATATCAATGGCCCAATAAGTAAAAGCGAAAAGGTAACTTGATTATTTCTAACTTACAAAACTATAATTCTGGACAAAGTAGAAGTAATGTGCTTCCATCTAAAAATTGAAATGTTCATGAGCAATTCACTACAAACATATTCATCAAAGGAAGGTTAGTGACAGTATATTTCCACCTCTAATTGGAGGAGAGGAGAAAAAATATATAATCATGTATTACTATATAGGAAGTATTAAAGGATATCATCATATCGAAACACAATAAGATGTGATCATGAAACCATGTATAAAGAGGAAGCAAAGTACCCACAATTTTTCCCTAATGAAAGCAAATAACATGTAATAACAACTAATGGCATGAATCATAACTAAATGGAGGTAGACTAGGTACCCCATATGTTAATGAGGGAAATGAACAAAATGTGAGATGTAACTTTGATAAACATTAGAATCAAACATTTAGGATAAAAAATAAGAAATCATTTAATGATTCCTTAGAATATTGATGTAAGATAATAAATACAATGTCGATGCTCTAGGAATGCTCCTCAATGATAATGTTAATTGGAATCAAAGATTGTTGATAATGATTAATGGATAAAAATTAATTAGTGTTTGTCCCTAAATATAGCACCCTTGCACACAACTTAACAATTTTCATGCCTCACTCATCTCATAATGGTTAGTTGTAAGAATTCATCTGAGACTACATTTAAATTTGAATTTTTAAAATTTAAGGGTCATTTCCACACTCACAACATTGACCTAGACCAGTTTGTCACCCAAGGATTTAATCAACGCAACTCAACTCTAAAGAAATACCTTATCATGTTCGTGCATATTGGGGTTTTTTAAATAACCAAAGTGTGACAAAATATAGCGCTTCAGTAGGGGAAAGGGCATCATTTAATTAATGTGATAGAAATAGATATTAGTTGGGAAGAATGTGTAGAAGGGGGTGGGGTGATTATAAATGGTTTTTCAAATCATCTACAAATCATTTCGCATAAGTCAATTAGAGGAAATGGAATTCACTATATTGGTCTTGTTAGGGTTGTTAAACTATTTTTCTTCTTCACCACATAGTCTTCTATTATGGTACAGCCTCATAATCTTAAGGGCACTTACTTAGTCATAAATCAAATACAATTAAAAAGGGAAACAATGCTCACATTAAGGTCATATAAGTTTAGTACAACCCTACCTATGTTTCTTAACACTAGTTATTAGACACCTTTTGGTAATGTCACAACCCTATGCAAAAGAGTTACAATGTATCTCTAAAGCCCTTCCATAATAATTTAGATTAATATGTATATTATAAGATATGTATCTATTATAAGGGGGTTTACTATTAGAGTTAGTGTGGCAAGGGTTTGGGGGTTGAGATGTATAGGTTTTGAGTTAGATGTAGGTGTTGAGAAGTACAATTGGTTGATAGGGTATAAATAATACAAGGATATAAAATGTAATAAAAGAATTAGGTACATAGGATACTTGGTGGAAATAGGGAAATATTTTAATTACACTAGTGTATGTAAAGTGGGTACTGAAACATAAATTTGAGAGGTAGAAATGAAATTAGGGGTGTTTCTAAGCACCTTGTAAAGGCACATGCTCTATGATTAGTTTATTAAGTAAATCCCCTAGCATAAGGAATGAGTGAATGAATATTTAGGATCAATCATTGGTGATGCATGTAGATTGAATCAACTTTGATTGAAGTTATTTGCCAAATTTCATGCTAGAATGTCACTTGTAAACTTAAAGACATTGCTCTAAGGACAAGCTAGTCAAAACAAACACAAAACAAATGGTAAAAGTTTTATCACATAGTTTTTATATAGTTAAATATTTTTAAATACTAGTGCATGAATTAGGTATAAATACAAGTAAGAAATCTTTTACTCTATTAGAAATAGTTAAGTTAATAGAACAAAGAGTGTTATTTTCTTGACTTTTAAAAATGAAACTTTCTTTCTACTATATTTAAAATTTTGACAATAGTATTTCTTTCCCCATTTATTAATTCATCATAAATGTCTTGTTTAGAGGGCTTTTTAAGATAGAAAAAAGAAATTTTATCAAGAAATTAAGATTAAGATAGACCAGCAATTTTTATCAAGTAATGAATGTTATATTAATGAATTTTTTAGTTTCACCCTAGTCCCACTGAGATATTTTAGAATTTAAATGCTGAATACATGTAGCAAGTGGAGTCTAAGTCTCAATACTAGGGTGCAAATATTGACTAAAGTTGAAAACAGAATAGGTAAGGTGAGGGTCTCTAATCTTATGACACTGATAGAGAGAGACTACATGTTGATGCAATTTGTGGTGCATTGTGTTGTGGGACACAGATGGATCAAAGTCTATGCTGGTCAGCTTCTGAATTACTCTAACATTGTTTCACAGATTCTTTCCAACATAACGGACTTGGTGCAAGATCCAAAGTATGTGCATAAGCTAGCCTCTAGACTCTTCTACAACAACATCTACACAGTAGACAGATGGGCAATGGTGGTGAAAGGATATGAGATGGAACAAGGTGATGCTCTTATTGGGGGTCTTTTTCATCTACAAACTCTGTGATCATCACCCCCACATCAGGCAATTTATAGAGTGTTACAATCTTTCCTCAGATCCCTTAATAGTGACATCTTGGACATAGAACTTGCAGCTCTTAGTTTTATTTTCCCCAAGAAGGATGCTAAACACATCAAGGATACCTTCAAAAGCATTAAGTTTTTGAGAATCCATGTCCTAGACTTGGTGCCTCACATTTGTAGGGATGTGTTTGATTACCCAGAGAAAGGTGACAGTGAAGAGCAGGGTGAGGTGGAAAATATCATAGCTCAATTAGAATTGGAGGTTACTCTTGTTGGTAGTCCTGTGTGAGGCCCACCCTTGTGCAACTGGATTAGTTGTACTTGCAGAACATATTGTTTTACCTCGCCCTAGCTAAGGGTTGTAGTGCGAGGCTACCATGTGTTGTACTCCTTGTTTTCAGGATGAGACTTATTGTTTAGGTTATCCTTGTCAAGTGGACATTGGGACTACTGATCCTATTATTCAGACTTGTTTTACTCTATCCCTATGTTTTGATTTTTTAGTTAGATATGTCGTGATGTGGTTATATCTTATTTCTTAGATTTCACTGACGATTATATGATATGTGACACTCATCTTGACGCTAATTGGGATATAAGTTGTTGAGTTAATGAATGAAATTATTATGCAATCTTGATCTTGAATTGATGTTTAAAAAATACAGTAGATAATGAATCTTATCAATGATGTTATGTGTTGTTATTGGAGATTTAGATGATTATGTGACATTGTGTGTGTGTGCATTCCTTTTGCTTCAGCTATGATGAACATGTACTATTAATCTATTTTGTAAGTGTGCAGGTGATTTTCCATGCCCATGGAAAATTAGAGATCATCCCATACCCTATGTGAAATCCATGTTAAACTAATCTAGTCCTAGTAGGGACTAAGGTCACATGTGTTGGTGCATTATGATTTCGTGAAGTCTGCATTTATGATATTTCTGAGTAGGTTTCACCCTTTTTATTATTTTATTAATATTTTTTAAATGTGTATTGTTTATATTGCACCATTTGGTGTTATTTATTTTATTGGGCCTTTTCTTGTGATTTTATGTACCCTATGATGTTTATTTTATCCAAATAATGACCTTAGGTCATACCCCTAGGGTCTAGGATCAATTTGATCATGTAAAACCTTACATTAACCTTCATCTAGTCACTTTAACTTTACCCTAAAATTAAGTGACGAATTTTTGAATTTGGTTATGGGGTGGATAAGTCAAGGGTCTACCTTGACCATCCCCACTACCCTTGGTTATGGATAACCTTATCTTGAAGGCAATCCCATTCCCTCCAAGATGGTCTCACACATGTGTGAGAGCATAGTGAAGAGGTCTCCCACACTTGCAGGTCTTGGGAAGATCCCAAGACCTGCAAGTGTGGGAGACCTCTTCACTATGCTCTCACACATGTGTGAGACCATCTTGAAGGGAATGGGATTGCCTTATAGGATATGTTGAGGACATGTGTCTCATCCTTATCCTAAAGGAGCCTCCAAGTGGGACTCACCTCTCCACAATGCTCTCATAAATGTGTGAGAACACTTGTGGGAGAGTGTGAGGCTTTGAGGGATAGGAGAGTCACATGTGTCACCTCCCCATCCGTTGGAGATAGTGAGTGGCATTGTGAGGAGGATGGAGAAGGTGACATGTGTCACCTTATCATTCCTTTATGCTCTTGTGTGTAGCCTATTAAACTCCCTCTCTGAGAGAGGGAGAGGCTTATTCTTCTTTTGGGTAATTTTTCTTTAATTATGGTTTTGGGGAGAGTTAGCTAGATTTAGAGAAGTTTTGAATGCAAGGAGCTTGGAGGAGGACTTGGGGAAGCTCTCCACCAACTCTACCATTTTGGGCTTTAAAGGTAAGCTTCAAGCCTTTATGCCTTTCTCTTGTTCTTACATTTCAATGTGTGGATATTTGCTTGTGTTTGTTTGAATCTTATTTTGTTATGTGGGTTTATTTTTGTGGGTGTTTGGATGAAGCTCTCCATAGAGGAGAGCTCATCTTATATGGGTAGGAGAGGAGTGAACCTCCTCGAGGTCATCCTCATAATTTATTGAGATATTGATGCCCATGAAAGTATTTGAGAAGCATTGAGGATTTTGTTAAGGCATGAGTGCCTTGGAAATAATTTTGTGAAGGCATGAGTGCCTTAGAAATGTAACAATTGAGAAAGGTTAAGTCTAGAGGCCTTGTGTTAAGAAATATTTAAGTTATTGTGATCTTGGGAGCACCTCCTGAGTAGACAACAGTGCACTCTCCTACCCCTTAAAGCCATGAAAATGGATTCGTGTTTGCAAGCCTTGGGAGGGTTTTAATTTTGTTGCGTGGGTGTTTTTTGTGAAATTCTTGTAGTGGTGTGAAACTGGTTTGGGGTGATCTCCAAACTCAGGGGTGACTCTACTCGAGTGTATGGCAGGGTGGTGAGTATCCTATGGGCATGAGAATGTTTTCATTGGTTGTATTGCAGGTTTGGTATCTTGAGAATTTGGATCTTTGGAGGGTATTGTTATTTCTATGTTTTGCTGTGTTTTATGGCTATTGGAAGCCATGGCCCAAGAGGCCTTGTTGTGAATTTTGTAAGAGAGTGAGTTCTCTTGTGTATTGTTGCAAACAGAAAAATATTTTATATACTCAAGTTATTTTCATGTTATGTTGTTGTTCTATTAATTGAAATGTTTTGCAAATGAAAGAGAATAGTATTGTATTACTTGTAGTAGTTTCCTTTAAAGAGATAGTATTGTTGTTTTGTTCATGCATTTGTTTTCAAAAAAAATATATGTATACTATTTTGATTTTGATATTAGTTTTCAAAAAAAATATATATGTATCCTCTTATGAAGCTTGCTCTTATAGTTTAGTTCACTAGTTTATTTATTTCAAAAGTTACAAAAAGGAAATTTAGTTCACTGGTTTATTTATCTCAAGGGTTACAAAAGGAAATTTAGTTCACTCATTTATTTATTTTCAAATAGTCACAGAAGGAAACTCAGTTCACTGGTTTATTTATTTCAAAACTCACAGAAGAAAATTTTATTATAAAGCTTACAAAAAGACTATATATGTTTGTGTCTATGTGCTTGTGTGTTTTCTACCTATATAGCCATTTTAATCTTACTGGTATTTCTGTATAACTAAAGCAGATTTTAGCTTAATTAAAAAAAGAAGTGTATATATGTGTGAATAGGTACACACACACACACACACACACACACACACACACACACACACACACACACACACACACACACACACACACACACATATATTTGTGCATATACTTATTTCCATTATTAAATTTAACTATTGAATCTGGGTATATATAATACACCTCATACTATAATATTAAACTATTGACATTTTTTTTATGACTAAAAGTTTATAATAAAAAAATAGAAGATATTAAATATTTTTATTGGCTAGGGTTTAAACGCCCATTTTAAGGTAGTTGAGAAATTTTTTTTTAGACAAAAAAAAAAGAAAGGTCTTAAGATGGGCAGCAGCCATGGCCACTCGCATTACTAAACAATATTAGAGATGGAAGGAGGGATGGACCCCCGCTCTTTTCCCTAGCATTTGGCACCCATTGCTTTTTGATTTAATGGTTTAAGTGGGAAATATTGTTAGGTAATTTTCTTTAATTTAAATCCTTGTATTTCCTTATTTTATTGCTTTTGATTTATTTATGTTAGCAAGTTTAAATTTATTTAATTTAAATCCTTTAATTACCTTATTTAATTGCTTTTTGATTTATGGGTTAAGTGGGAAATATTGTTAGGTAATTTATTTAATTTAAATCCTTTTATTTCGTTATTTAATTGTTTTTTGATTTATTGGGTTATGTGTGTTTAAATTTATTTAATTTTAAATAATTTTATTGCCTTATTTAATTGCTTTTTGATTTAATCAGGTAAGTGGAGAATACTGTTAGAAAATTTAATTAATTCTATTCTATTTAGACTATGTTTGGCTAATCTATAGCATAAAGGGGATATTTAATTTAATTAATTATTTAATTTGAACCCCTTCTAAATTATCTTGGCTAGTACTTAACTTATAGGTGAAATTTAATTAGTTGTCAACTTTAGAGATTTTGATTAGTTTATTTTTAAATTTGATCACATTGGATAGATAAGGAATGTTGAAGTAAATTAGGTTTAGGAATATATTTATATTTAAATCATTTTCTTTTGAATGGTTTTAGCTAGGGGATAATTTTAAATTATTCCCATTCATAATGAAGTGGCGTTATGCTGCCAGATTTTTTTGGGGTTTAGAAAAGGACAATTAAGTGATATATTTGTGTTAATGTATCACTTTCATGGTTATTAAGCTTTCAATTTATGACTTCCATGAATTTAATTAATCTAATCAAGTTATAGTTCTTAGGGTTGGATTTTGACACTTCTCGAAATGACATCACCTCATCTAGGTTAAAAACTAGGGTTAGATCCTATTTTGGAATCTACCCTCTTAGCGACGATGCTTCCTACATCACACAACCCCCTTAGTAGGCTTACATCTTGTAGGGGTTGCGAAAGGTGTTCATATTATCCCAACATTTGATTGACATTTTGCACCTTTGTGTGTATGCCACCGAACACGCTTGTTGCGTGCAAGGGAGTTTTTAGAGGCAAGTAGAAAAGTTTTTGATATTTCGTGTCATGACCACGTGGCAAATGTGGACATCACATGTGTGTTGTGTGTCATGACCACATGGGAAATGTGGGCATGACATTTGGTATTAGTGCCAAGTTTCAAACACTAGGATCTATGGGTGTGTACAATTGCCAAGTTGGCTGATAATAGATCATGCATACTTGTGTTACATGTCTAACTCTATCTTGTGTAGCAACAAGTTCATAAGACAACTTGCATGAGAATGGCTTATTTTCCTTCAATTTTTGCTTCCACTAAACCCGATGTATGATTTGGTGTTGTAGGTACTTGGGGAGTGTATTGTTGATTAATAGAGTAATTGAAGGACCATGTAAATCCTGAATTTGAAAGTTGGTCAACACCTTGACTTAGTGTTATCCTAAGAGAATGGTATAGGTTGGGTTTTGTTAAGTGTTTTGTTCTAGCTAATCCTTGCTCCTTGTCCTAGTTGTTGGTGCATTTTGATCCTTCTTTAGGGGTCGTGACAACTTGTGGTAAATGTACCCTTAGACAAGTGTTATTATGATAAAGTTTTATTCCTATGGCTACCTTGTAGGTTTCCCTGAAGAATGTTAAGTTGTATTTATCCTACCTTGTAGGAGGAAAGGAATATATTTGAGTGATACACTATCTTGGACAAAGACTCATGTACCCAAATCATTTATTAGATCCACCTTGTGTCATCTAGTTAATCTTTGTATCATGGGGTAAGATGTGCCTTATTTAGATGATCCTCTAGTTGGGATGTGAAGAAGTTGGAGACCTTTAGTTGTCCTTCACCTTGTTGTAGGATTAAGTTACCCTGTTGAGTAGTTGTCACTCAAAGAGTAAGTAAAATGGTATATTCTCTTATGAGAGTCACATGGTACCCTCATTTGGAGGATGGAGAAGTGGATGTTAAAAGTGTTTGGCTTGCAAAGCCTTTTATGGCTATTTTCTTGGGTTTTGTCTCTTGGGTTTAATGAAAGGATGAGTAGTGGCTTCAAGGACCGCTTTGTGGCTGGGAATCTTTGGACAATTATTGTGCCATGTCGAGTAAATCTCCTTGTAACATGTTGGCATCTTATGGATATTTAGGCTATGTGCTACCTTCGCATTAATTTGTAATGTACTTTGTTCATTTAAAGTATGGTACCTCTTTGGTTAAGGGTTTAAAGGTGGTCTATGTGCATGAGGCTGAAACATATTATGATAGTTGAGAAGTAAGATCTAGTTGTGACTATAATTTCGTATCTGCTTATTAAATAGTAATCTAAATTACAACTTGATCCCTCCCTTGTCACCTTATTTCATTGATAATTGCTTACCTATATGTCATGATAGGGTGACAAGTTCACCTTGAGATTTACATAGGCCTTGGTGCTTGGAAGGCTACAGGAAGCCTTGTGATGGGTTGTAATTATGGAAGTTATTATTGAGTTATGGTTGTCCTATTGGGTTAATGTGGAAACCCTCTAAGTGGCACCTTCTTCAACTTCTAGATGTTGGATTCTGGCGACTCTTGAGGTGAGTTCCTTGTGCAACTGAATTGCATGATTCCTCAAAGGAAATGCTTATTGTTAGAAAGATATTATTTTTATGGATTGTAATAACTCTAGGTGTTGAGCTAAATAAGGAATCACACACCTTGTGTTAGGGTATTGAATGTGTTTTGTCACTTATATCGGTATCTTGTAAACATTGGGATTGTAAGGATGCGATGGGAAATTAAGTTTGTTTTGAGGGTAATAGTGAGTTGGTTGTGATATTGTTTGGGTGTTAGTAGTTAGCTATTTTGACCAACTCATATGATCAACATAGATGCATTCGATGGGTTGTTTTTGGGCGATATTAGGCCTTGTCTTGAACTTGAGAGTAATTTGTGAGCTGCCTTGGAAAAGTTTAGAATTATGGAAGTTGGTGATTTGAATTGGATTTTGGTAGTATCCATGAAGATGTTGTTATGTGTTCCTTACTAGGAAGCACGAAGGAACCCACTTCGAAGGTGACCCTTAGGATACATGACTTTTGGCGATCTTTTCCAAGCATGTCCTAGGTTGCCTAGAAGTTGTGGGTGTACATGTAGTTGGGGTGTTTCATGACCTTAGTTAAGATTTTGACCACTATCCATCTCCTCTTGTTCGTAGCTATGTTATATATGTATAATATTGTAATGTGCAATATTGGTTAAATTGTTGAAGTTGATTATCTACTTAATGATGGAATTCTATTGTTTTCAAAACTAGAAGTTTTGAGTCTCTTCATTTGGACTACTTAGCTGACTTACTTTCTTGTAGTCCTCTTACCTCAAGGACTTAATATACCATACATCAATTTAAAATTGGAATGTTGAATTTGGTGCCACTTTTGATACTGACTTATCTTTTAAATTTGAATTATCTTTTGGATCTTAATTCTTCTGAATTTTGTTTGTTAAGCTTATTTAAGACTTATCTTTTGCAAGATTTTATTTTAAGGATCTTGTTATTGTTGGTATAGATAGTACTTGTGTAGTGTTGTGAACTATGTAACCTACGTTACCTATAAAGGGTGCTTGGTGAGAGGAAGATGGAAATAGTCGGTCTTGGTTGATGTCATAAGCTTGAAGTTGTTTAGTGGATTTCTAGTGGTGGTTTGGAACGTCCTTGTTGACCTTGTGTCATGTTGTGTAGTGTGTCGGTGCTATCCTGTTTTGAGAGGCCAAATCTTTAAGAATCAAGAAATGAGTGCTGGTGAAGTTCGAAGGAGTAGATAGGGTGGAAAACCTTGAGATCCTTCTATTGTTGTGTGGATCTACTATCCATGTGAAATTGGATCCCTTGTTTTAAGAGGCTATGTGATTGCTTTGATCGATTAGGGGTTGGACTTGTGGGTTTTGTAGTAGTATAGGTGTTTAGGTTCATCCCTTGATGCTAGGGGGGATTGGACAGGTTTGGTTCCTACTTGTTTTGTAAGTTTAATCTAGGCAGTCTAGTGGGGACTTGTTGATCAAAGGAGTAGCTAAGACTTGAGAGTCTCATGCTTTTTTCTTGAGATCTTATATTTTTAGGTTAACATAGGTGGTAATTTGAGTGTGATGTGTGTTTGGGACTTGATCAGTGGTTTTGTGGCTAGTTGTTTGGCTAAGCTTCCTTGGGTTGCTCTATGTTAATTAGGTTTATGGATGGCTAAGAGAGGTTCAAAGTAGGATCCAATTGATTTAGTGTATGGAAAGGTCTCTCATAGTGCTAACCTTCTTGGTTGGCCCCAACCTTGCTTAACCTTGAATTACTTGGTGGTCTATCCTCCTTGGGCATCTAATGCTCTTGTGTCTTCTTAGACTCATAAAGTGTTAAAGTATGTGTTGTGTTATATTCTTTACCCCTCCTAGTTAGAGGAGGGTATCCTTGAGATTATTGCCATGCGATTACTTATTAATTTCTTATTGTTCCCTTACTCTTATGTTGAAATCAATCTGAGTTCAATGTAAGGTTTGAATCACTTGTAGGTGGGTTACTCTACAATACTTTCATGTTAACTTCTAGGAGGAAGTTTAGCTCTAGGGGAGGATGATGTGAGGCCCACTTTTGTGTGACTAAATTAGTTGCACTTGAAGACCATATTGTTTTACCTCTCCCTGGCTAAGGGTTCGATTTATGATTGTATGACTATCTTTGAGACAATGTAGTGTAGAGGTGGAATATGATATGTTGTGTTTAAACTGGAACCTATAGTGTTGTAGTGTGAGGCTACCATGTGTCGTACTCCTTGTTTTGAGGATGAGACTTATTGTTTAGGTTATCCTTCTCGAGTGGACATTGGGACTGCTGATCCTATTATTAAGACCTTCTTGACTCTATCCCTATGTTTTGATTTGTTAGTTAGATATGTTGTGATGTGGTTATATGTTGTTAGATTTCACTGACGATTATATGATATGTGACACTCATCTTGATGCTAATTGGGATATAAGTTGATGAGTTAATTAATGAAATTATTATGCAATCTTGATCTTGAATTGATGTTTAGAAATGTAGTAGATAATGAATCTTATCAATGATGTTATGTGTTGCTATTGACAATTTAGATGATTATGCAACATTGTGTGTGTGGTTATTCTTTTCACTTCAGCTATGATGAACATGTACTATTAATCTATTTGCATAAGTGTGCAATTGATTTTCCATGCCCATGGAAAATCAGAGATTATCCCATACCCTATGTGAAATCCATGTTAAACTGATCTAGTCTTAGGAGGGACCAAGGTCACATGTGCTGGTGCATGATGATTTAGTGATGTCTGTATTTATGTTATTTCTGAGTAGGTTTCACCCTTTTTATTATTTTATTATTAATGTGTTGTAAATGTGTATTGTTTATATTGCACCATTTGGTGTTATTTATTTTATTGGGCCTTTTCTTATTATTTTATGTATCCCATGATGTTTATTTTGGCCAAATAATGACCCTAGGTCATACCCCTAGGGTCTAGGGTCAATTTGAGCATGTTAAACCTTAGGTTAACCTTCATCTAGTCACTTTAACTTTAGCCCAAAGTTAAGTGACGAATTTTTAAATTTGGTTATGGAGTGGGTAAGTCAAGGGTCTACCTTGACCATCCCCACTACCCTTGGTTATGGATAAATATATCTTGAAGGCTTAGGAAGCTCCCAAGACCTTAAAGTGTGAGAGAATCTTGGAGGGAATGAGATTGCCTTGTAGGATAAGATGAGGACATGTGTCTCATCCTTATCCTCATAGAGCCTCCAAGTGGGACTCACCTCTCCACAATGCTCTCACACTTGTGGGAGAGTGTGAGGCTTTGAAGGATATGACAATAACATGTGTCACCTCCTCATCCCTTAGAGATGGTAATTGGGATTGTGAGGAGGAAGGTGAAGGTGACATGTGTTACCTTCTCATTCCTCAAGGCTCTTGTGTGTAGCCTATTAAACTCCCTCTTTGAGAGAGAGAGAGAGGATTTTTCTCCTTTTGTCTTTTTTTTATTATAGTTTTGGGGAGAGTTAGCTAGATTTAGAGAATTTTTGAAGGCAAGAAGCTTGGAGGAGAACTTGGCAAAGCTCTCCACCAACTCTACCATTTTGGGCTTTACAGGTAAGCTTCAAGGCTTTATGCCTTTCTCTTGTTCTTACATTTCAATGTGTGGATATTTGTTTGTGTTTGTTTGAATCTTATTTTGTTATGTATGTTTATTTTTGTGGGTGTTTGGATGAAGCTCTCCATAGAGGAGAGCTCATCTTATATGGGGGGGGGGGAGGAGTGATTGCTTGAGGTTATCATCATGATTTATTGAGATATTGAATGGCTGTGAAAGTATTTGAGAAGCATTGAGGTTTTTGTGAAGGCATGAGTGTTTTGGAAAGAATTTTGTGAAAGCATGAATTTCTTGGAAATGTGATAATTGAAAAATGTTAAGGCTAGAGGCCTTGTGTTAAGAAATATTTGAGTTATTGTGATGTTGGGTGCACCTCTTGAGTAGAGACTAGTCCACTCTCCTACCCCCTAAATCCATGAAAATGGATTCATGTGTGCAAGCCTTGGGAGGGTGTTAATTTTGTTGCATGATTGTTTTTTGTGAAATTCTTGTACTGGTGTGAAACCAGTTGGAGGCTGATCTCCAAGCTTGGGGGTGACTCTACTCAAGTCTATGGCAGGGTGGTGAGCATCTCATAGGCATGAGAAAGTTTTCCTTGGTTATATTGTAGGTTTGGTATCTTGAGAATTTGGAGCTTTGGAGGGGATTGTTATTTCCATGTTTTGTTGTGTTGTATCGCTATTGGAAGCAATGGCCCAAGAGGCCTTATTTTAAACTTTGTAAGAGAGTGAGTTCCCTTGTGTATTGTTGTAGATAGAAAAATATGTTATATACTCAAGTTATTTTCATGTTATGTTGTTGTTTTATTAATTGAAATGTTTTGCAAATGAAAGAGAATAGTATTACATTACTTGTATTAGTTTCCCTTCAAGAGATAGTATTGTTTTTTTGGTTCATGCATTTGTGTTCAAAAGAAAAATATGTATATTGCTTTGATTTTGATATTGGTTTAAAAAAAAAAAAGAGAAATTGTTACTGTGAGAAATATACACATATAGTGTTTTCTACAGAAATCAGGAAGTTTCTTACATAAATAAATAAATAAATAAATGTTGCTTTCTCGTTTAAAAGGAAAATATGTATCCTCTTATGGAGCTTGCTGTTATAGTTTAGTTCACTGGTTTACTTATTTCAAAAGTTATAGAAGGAAATTTAGTTCACTGGTTTATTTATTTCAAAAGTTACTAAAGGAAATTTAGTTCACTGGTTTATTTATTTCAAAAGTTACTAAAGGAAATTTAGTTCACTAGTTTATTTATTTCAAAAGTCATAGAAGGGAATTTTATTGTAAAGTTTACAACAAGACTATATATGTGTGTTTGTGTGTGTGTGTGTTTTCTGCATATATAGCCATTTTAAACTTACTGGTATTTCTGTATAACTGAAGTGGATTTTAGCTGAATAAAAAAATATGTATATATGTGTGAATCAATGCATATATATATATATATATATATCTGTGTGTCTGTGTGTGTACTTATTTCCATTATTAACTTTAACTATTGAATCTGGGTGTGTGTGTGTGTGTGTATATATATATATATATACCTCATACTATAATATTAAACTATTGGTATTTTTGTTTTATGACTAAAAGTTTATGATTAAAAAAAAAGAAGATATTAAATATTTTTAAGGGCTAGGGTTTAAACGCCCATTTTATGGCAATTGAGAAATGTTTTTATAGAAAACAAAAAAAATGTAAGGTCTTTAGATGGGTTGCCGCCATTACTAAACAATATTAGAGGTGGAAGGGGGGATGGACCCCCCTCTTTTCCCTGGCATTCGGTGCCCATTGCAGCCTTTATAAACCCTTCTTTGCAAGGCAGAGCTGTCAGACGTTCTTGTTCACTCGCCATCGGCCTTTATCACCGCCATTCACCTGTAATTTTTAATTGTATATATATATATATATATATATATATATATATATATATATATATCCTCTCTATTTTCTACATAGAATAGAAACAAAAATAAAGACATCTATATATTACATAACCAAAAAAAAAATATTTGCAGCAGTACTAGTCAAAACTAATAAAATAGATCCCTGCGTATACCTCCTAAAATGGGCTAAGAGTCTCTGTGGCGGCCATGAACAATCTACCAAAAAAAAAAAAAAACAACAGACAGCAAAGAAAGAGGAAAATAGGGTTAAGATGTAGAAGAGAAAACTTAGAAAACAAAATAGGAAAATGAAATGAGATAAAAGGGGGCAAGGAGGAAGATAAAAGAAAAGCAACTTTAGGGTTGAGAAAGCAAATAGGAACAAAATAAAATTTAGGGAATTTGGATTTGCATGTAACTTTTTATTTCTTTTCTTCCTCATTCCAACTTTACTTTTTGCATACTGGAGGAAACTAATGAAGTGGACTTATGTCTTTGGGTTTTTTTTTTTTTAAACTTAGATTTTTACCTTTTTTTTATTGCTTTTGATTCATTTAAGTTAGCAAATTTAAATTTATTTAATTTAAATCCTTTAATTGCCTTATTTAATTGTTTTTTGATTTGCATACTGGAGGAAACTAATGAAGTGGACTTATGTCTTTGGGTTTTTTTTTTTTAACTTAGATTTTTACTTTTTTTATTGCTTTTGATTCATTTATGTGTGCAAGTTTAAATTTATTTAATTTAAATCCTTTAATTGCCTTATTTAATTATTTTTTGATTTAATGGGTTAAGTGGGAAATATTGTTAGGTAATTTATTTAATTTAAATCCTTTTATTTCCTTATTTTATTGCTTTTGATTTATTTATATTAGCAGGTTTAAATATATAAAATTTAAATTCTTTAATTGTCTTATTTAATTGCTTTTTGATTTAATGGGTTAAGTGGGAAATATTGTTAGGTAATTTATTTAATTTAAATCTTTTTATTTCCTTATTTAATTATTTTTTGATTTATTAGTTTAAGTGGGTTTAAATTTATTTATTTTTAAATCATTTTATTGCCTTATTTAATTGCTTTTTGATTTAATGGGGTAAGTGGAGAATAATGTTAGAAAATTTAATTAATTTTAATCTATTTAGACTCTTTTTGGCTAATCTATACTGTAAACGGGATGTTTAATTTAACTAGTTATTTAATTTGAATCCCTTATAAATTATCTTGGCTAGTACTTAACTTATAGGTGAAATTTAATTAATTGTTGACTTTAGAGATTGCGATTAATTTTTTTTTGAATTTTATCACCTTGGCTAGATAAGCAATGTTGAAGTAAATTAGGTTTAGGAATATATTTATATTTAAATCAATTTCTTTTTAATGGTTTTAGCTAGGGGATAATTTTAAATTATTCCCATTCATAACGAAGTGGCATTATACTGCCAGATTTTTCTGGGGTTTAGGAAAGGACAATTAAGTGATTTATTTATGCATTAATGTATCACTTTTATGGTTCTTAAGCTTTCGATTTATGACTTAGATGAATTTAATTAATCTATTCAGGTTATAGTTCTTAGGGTTAGATTTCAACACTTGTCGAAATCACATCACCTCATCTAGGTTAAAAACTAGGGTTAGATCCTATTTTGGAATCTACCCTCTTAGAGACGCTTCCGGCGTCACATAACCCCCTTAGTAGGTTTACATCTCGTATGGTTTTCTAAAGGTGTTCGCATTACCCTGACATTCCATTAACGTTTTGCACCTTAGTACGTATGCCACTGAGCACGCTTGATACGTGCGAGGGGGGTTTTAGAGGTAAGTAGAAAAGTTTTTGATATTTCATGTCATGGCCACATGGAAAATGTGGACATGACATCTATGTTTTGTATCATGACCACACTGGAAATGTGGGCATGACATCCTGCAGCATAGAACCATTCGGGGGGGTGGCAGTTTTTCTATTTTGGTGCGAGTGATCTTAATGTCTATCGACCATAATATCCTTTTTGTTGCAAGTGGGGTTTTTAGCAATGCTTGCTCGTGTCCATGGTGATGGTTGGTTTCTAGTTTACAGGTACCTATGTGTTGGTTTGCCTTTGTACTAGTTCTTATTTGGTTTTACTTCTGTTTATGTTTTATTTGGCTTGTTTAGGGCCTTGAATTGTAATTTTTTGTCAGACACGTCATTTTATTAGTGTTCCTTTGACTCTCTGTATAAACTTTTCAATTTAATGGTATGTGTGGTTCGCCACCTTTTTTCTTTTTTTTTTTAAGTTGAAAACAAAACATCTCCACTATTTAAATATCACCTTATTCTGCTGAAATACAGGCATTTATAGAGTAAAAAAACACAACAAGTATAGACTATTTAAGCTTTTACTTTAAGATTAAAGTCCTGTACTATAAGAATGAAGAGCCCTACTCTGATTACTCACAACCTTTATAATATACAATTTCTACTACAATTGTTAAGAACTTGAAAATCTTGGGTACCATAGTATGTTAATTCTATGTACTCTATCATGTGAATATTAAGTCATACCCAAGGAAAAAAATTTAGACAAAAGATCATGGTGTTCAAATGCAAGTAAATTTGGTTGCTAAATTATAAGATATTTCAACATAAAATAAAATTGGAGCCATGGTTACCAATTTACTTGAAGGAGCTTGATGATATGACTGGTTCCATACACACTCCACATGATTGAGAATTTGTCTAGATCATTGAAAGGAAAATGAGTAAAAGCACCTTCTTCTGAACATTTTTGTGTTGCAGTCTACAGGCGGTGCATGATACAATCTTTTTATTTTCCATTTCTAGTTGTATTAGAACCCTAATACAAATATTTTGTTAATGCAGGGCTAATATTTTATATTAGAAACTTTCAAGCATAAATGTATCTAGAAGTGGGACCCACACGTTTCTAGTTTTTCAAACCCATGTTTTGCTTATTGAACAAAATTAGTACCCAGGAGGGGAAAATCCAACACATTGAAGTATAACTTAACAAATTAAAATATTATATTACATTTTAGTAACTGTCATAAAACGTGATTGATAGTGCTTTCCTATATAATTGTATGCTAATTTTTAGCATCAATATTTCAAATTACATTATAGAGGTGGAAAATCTAGTTCAAAATATTAATATAGCTTACATACCTCCCACTTGAATATAGAAACATGGAGACTCTCAACCGCATAGGCAATTCTTTTGGGATATGTTAGGAGGTAGATATTTCTTTGAATAGTCTCATGTCGGCAAGTGTAAGGTTGCGTATCCTTATAGAGGCAAAAGAGCTGCTACCTAAAAGGATAAAGATGAAGACTCCTCATTATTTTTGGCTTCAAGAAATATCTTTAGAAGATGGGCTCCAACTAGAGGATCTTGAAAGGTTGAATAAATTTCTGCTCCAAAAAGAGATGAAGGTAGCACAGGAAATTAACTCCCCCTAATAGAATGAGTAGACACCAGCATATGATCCTAAAAAGGAACATCTGGTAAATAACCCCATCCAAGCTAGAGAAGTAGAGCCACCAAGAGAGTAGGAGGGTAACTTGTGGGAATCCAATAATAAAATTGATACTTCGGCAGATATTCAAGTGGTGCTCTTGACTCTGACTCTCATTGCTTCTAAGATAGGTCAGGTGGAGTTTGCCAAAAATATTGATGTGGCTCAACCCAATTTAGAAGAGGATGGAGAAGATAGAGACTTAGTCTACCCAGATTACCAAGATCCACTTCTTTCTAGAACAATGGAGGGAAGGCTAAATCCCCAAGAGGATGCCATTGAGGAGCTTGATCCTTAGAGGTTAACTCCACAAAGAGAGCCGGAAGATTCACTAAATTGGGAGGACCATTTAATGGCCTAGAAGAACAATATAGTGATAGGGATCCCTTAGGTCAAGACAAAGACTCCTGTCCAAGATTATGATATGAATGGCTCTCCTAAATATTAAAATGATTTGCTCCAACAGGTTGTTCTGAAAGTGGCTAATAATGTGATCAAGGAAATAGTTGATGAGGTAATCCTAGAGGATGACAAAAAATTAGAGAAAATGCCTTTAAGCATTTCCCAGAAAGAAATGAGGAGCCCTCTGAGTAAGAATATTCCTACCTCCACTAGGAAAAGTGCTAGACAGAAATAATCAAGAAGGTCCAAAGGACAAGAGAATAGCCCCCTTCTTAAGTCGCATCATAGTCTAATCAAGAGGAGAGTGCACAACTCTCCTCGGAAACCATGAGAGTCCTCACATGGAATGTTAGGGGCCTTAACACCCTGATGCAGAGTAGAAGCCTCATCAAGCTTCAAATTGATGAGGAAAAACTAGACATCATCTTGTTTCAGAAGACTAAGCTTTCAGCTGAGATAAATGAACAAGCCTTTAAACACTTGATGGGTTGGACCTTTGATACAGTGGTTGCATGTGGTGCCTTAGGTGGGCTAGTGATAGGTTGGAGAAATCATCTTCAGTTGTTGGAAGTGTTTGAGAAGAACAGTCAATTCTTTATTGGTAAGCTCCCAACATTGATCTCAGGCTCAGACCTCTAGGTCGTTAATGTCTATGCCCCTACTGATTTGGCCTAGAAGAGGCCTGTTTGGGTAAATCTTTCCTTATGGCTAAGCTATCTTAAAAGGAAGAGAATTCTCTTGGGAGAAGACTTTAACTCAATTCTAGATGATTTAGAGAAAAAGGGAGGTATTTCACATCCTCCTAGATCCCAATAAGACTTTAAAGAGTTAATAAATCAGAACCTCCTTCTAGACTGCATCATGAAAAATGGGAAATATACATGGACTAATAGATGAAAAGATTTTGTAAAATAGCTGAAAGGGTAGATAGATTTTTTCTCTTTCTAGAATGTTATCAACTCAACATCAATTACGAAGCTGAGATCCTATAATTGGTTAGATCGAACCACTTCTTGGTTAGGCTAAGGATTGTGATGGACTCCTTGTTGGGTAAGAAAAAGTTTAGATTCCATTCCATGTGGTTCAGGAACCCCTCCTTCATCCAAAACATCTAAGATTGGTGGAAGCAAGCCCCTTTTGTAAAGGGCTCCCCCATGTTTTAGCTTCTAAACAAGCTTAAATTTCTAAGACAAAAGGTTTTGGATTGTTAGAAATATCTTTGTAGAAAAACATAGACTCCAATAAGAATTGAGGACTCTTGTAGAACATGTCATTAGAAATGGAATGGATGCAATGTCATATGAGCTACAGAAAAGCCTCTAAATTGTGCTAGAAGAGGTTCTTAAGAGAGAAGAAGTTTTTTGGAGGCAACAATCAAAAGAATTATAGCTCAAAGAAGGGGACAAGAACACTTCCTTTTTCCACCTTTTAGCTAAAGTCTGTAAGGCTTCAAACTCCATGAAATCAATCTAGGTGAATGTTGGTTCATCCCTCATAGATCCAGAAGATATTAAAGTTGTAGCAAGAGAGTTCTATAGATACCTCCTCTCTAAAAGTACTAGTCCTGAAAGGGATGATGGCACCTTTCTTAACATCATTCCAAGGTTGGTTAATGAATAACATAACTTGGATTTGTTGAAAGATTTCTCTATGGAGGATGTCAAAATAGTTGCTTTTTTAATGCTGGGAGAGAAGGCTTCAGGCCCCGACAGATGGATTGGGATTTTCTTTCAAAAATACTGGGATACAATGAGTAGAGATGTCTTTCTAGTAGTAGAAGAATCTAGAAAATCTAGGAACGTACTTAAAGAAATTATATCCACATGTCTTATGCTTTTTCCAAAAAAAAAAGTCTCCTCAATGCTTCAAAGAGTTCAGGCCAATTTATCTTCGCTATTTCATCTACAAAATCATTTCCAAAGCCTTAGCGTTGCACTTAGCCAGCTTTCTACCTAATTTAATCTTAGAGGAGCAAGGTGGCTTTGTACCCGAGAAAGAAACTCTAGAGGGTGCCATTTTAGCCTATCAAATCCTTCATTCCCTCAACAATGAGAAAGAGGCAACCATGTTTATTAAATTAGATATTTCAAAGGCTTATGATAGGGTGGATTGGAGTTTCCTCTTAGGCATGCTTAATAAGTTGAGTTTTTCAAAAGATGTCTGTAAGTGGATCTCCTCTTGTATTTCAGGCTTCAAGATTTCAGTCTTAATTAATTCTAAGGAATCAAATACATTTGAACCATCAAGAGGATTGAGGTAAGGGAATCATATCTCCCCTTACCTCTTCATCATTATATCTGAGGCTCTCACATGGGCAATTAAGGAAACCAAAAAAAAAATTTGACTGGCAAGGCATTAGGCTTAAATGTATTCAAGATTCCTACACTCATTCCTTATTCATAGATGATACCATTTTGTTTGGGCAAGCATTAGTGCATGAAGCTAGAATCATCATGAAAATAGTGAACAAATACTGCCTTATCTCTAGACAACTTGTCAATTGCAATAAGTTAGTGGTTTATATCTTCAATGTACACCAACAATTATAGGATGAAATTAGTAAAATCTTTAGTTTCAACCTACAATCTCTTCCAGGAAGCTATCTCAGTATACCCCTCTTCAATGGAAGATATAAAAATAATCTTTGGAATAAGGTGTTGGGAAACTTGAATTCCAAGATGGCAACTTGGAAAGGTTGTAGGCTATCTCTCGCTAGTAAAATTGTGATGATCAAAGTTGTGTTAGCTACAGTCCCAATATACATGATGTCAATTTTTCAAATTCCTAAAGGGATTAATTTAAAGATTGAAAGGACATATAAATAGTTCTTGTGACAAGGCACCTCTTAGGAGAAGAAAATTCACCTATTGGCATGGGATAAAGTTTTTAAATCTAAGGATGAAGGTGGGGTAGGAATGCTAGACTTGAATATTTAGAATCAAGCATTAGGGGCTAAGTTGGAGTGGGGCTTGTATAAGAAACCTAACTCAAAATGGGCCCATCTAATGAAAGTAAAATATTTGGACCCGCAGGCAAGTGAGAGAATCTTCACAATTAAAAATGTGCCAAGCGGGTCAAGAGTATGGAACTTCATAACCAAAAGTAGAGACATACTTCTCCCAAAATTGTCTTGGGTCATTCACAATGGGGAAAAGGCAGTTTTCGGAATGATTTTTGGGGTGGAGAGACCAAGCTTCCAAGAAGGGTAGACCTCATAGAAGCTAGAATTTTCCTCTAGTCAAACTGGGGCTATAAGGTGAAAGATTATTGGCAGATCTTGAGGAGTTGTAGTTTAGTCTCTATAGTTTGGAAAAGTGCTTGGGATCACAATTTTCCCCGTGAACAGAAAGTACTCCTACATCAACTCTTGGGGAAGAGAGTGGTTATCTTGTCTAGTAAAGAAGATGAATTGATATGGATGGGATAAAAAATGAGCTCTTATTCTATCAAAGACGGATATAGGTCAGTCATGGATAAGGTGGATTTGCATTAGCTGACAAAGTTGTGCTGGAGAAATATCATACTACCACAGACAGGAGCATTCTCTTCATTGGCACTTCACAATAGAATCTTGACAGGAGATAGAATTAAAAGGTTAGGATTTGGCTCCAATTTTCTTTGCGTCCTCTATGGGGATAGAAGAAGAGTCAGTGAATCACTTACTACCACATTGTCTGTTTAGTAGAGAATGTTGGCTCTGGTTCTTCTAGAAGCTAAATTGGTATAGCCCCTTTTCAAGGACGTCGAATCACATGTTTAAGAATTTTCCCATCCTTTTCACGGATTCCTTCTTTGTTTGCATTTGGGAATTTGGCCCATCAATGATCGCTTAGCATTTGTGGAGGGAGAGGAATCATCACATTTTCAAAAAGGAAGCTGCTTCTTTGAAGTTGTTTTGTTCCAAACTAGAGGAAGCCATAGGAAGCCATTTTAGATTTGCTGGTGTCTAATGCTAGGAGATCATGTTCCAGGCAATCCAAATGGTGTAAATAGGATGCAGAGCTAGTTGAAAATTGGCCCCAAATTGGAAAATCTAGTTTTGGTGAGTAGACTAGAGCTCAAAAGTCAATTACTAATAGAGACCAAGTAAAATGGATTCCCCCTACAATGCCTTTTTCCAAGATAAATTTTGATGGAGCATGTCGAGGAAATCCCAGGCTTTTAGGATCTAGATGTGTCATCAAGAGGGAGGATAGTTCTCTGTTAGTGACCAAAGTGACAAAGATTCCTAAGGGATTGAATAATGAAGCTAAAGCATTAGCCTTGGTGCATGGCCTCCAATTGGCAGTTGGCATGGGCCTCAAAAACCTCTGGATAGAAGGTGACTCCCTGATCATTGTTAATTCTCTAAAATAAAAGGGATCAAATAATTGGAAAATAAATTATATCCTCCAACAGGCTATCTCCCTGATTAACGAGTTCGATGATTTCATTATTTCCCATACTCTCAGAGAAGGCAATAAGGTGGCAGACTTTCTTGCCAACTTAGCTATTCACCAAGATATGGATGCTAAAATCTTCTTATCTGGAGGCCTAAGTTAGCAAGCTCCTTGTCCAAACTTCTTATTGATGACCTAGCCATGCTCCTTTCGAAGTAATATCTACCCGGACAAGCATATCATCTTCCTTGGTCACTCTTCCCGCTGCCTTCTTTCTTGCAGATCTGATTTGTCCTTTGATGGTTGAGCTTTAAATAGCTTTCTAGGTTGACACAAGGGGTGCAACTTTCATCCATTGCCTAGTTTTAGTCTTTAAAATGATTAGCTAGTTTACGTCACTTGAATAGTTGGGTGGTTAGCATTGGCCTCCGGGTTACTTCTTTTAGATGTTTTCCCTCCTGTCGACACATTCTACAATCATTTCTTTTAATGGAAGCCTCTTTTCAATGATGAACATCTTCCTTTCTACTTTTAGGTGGCTTCTTGTTTTGACACATCCAGATCACTGTACCCAATGCTTAAGGGAAAATGTGCCCACAGATCTTCTCCTTGATCTTATATGATCTCAGGATGTTATCCGTATCATAATTAGGATAGTCTTGAGATCCATAAAGAATGATTTTCACTCATCATTCTAAGGATGATGCCTTGTCTTTAAGGCTTCATTGCCATTCTCCTCATAAGTGGTGTATTTTTCCCTAATTGCTTAAGTTCCTTTAACTACTTTTTTGTCATGGGCAACCATTGCAGATACATGGCTGAATCAAATATTATTCTTTCCAGCATTTGACTAGGAGCCTAAGATTAGGGGAAGGGTCAAGTCATTGGATTTGATGACTCTCCTAGATTAGGATTGCACTCTTATGCAATTCTCAGTGAGAAACATTGTTGGGCATGCATGGATCAAAGGCTACACGGGTCGTATACTGAACTATTTAGATATTGTTTCCTAGCTTCTATCAAATATAATGGACCTAGTTCTAGATGGGGATTATGTACATTCCCTTGCTTCTGGTCTTTTCTATAACAACATTTATACAGTCTATAGATGGGAAACAATTATGGAGGCATACAATATGGACCAAGGGGAGGCTTTAATTCAAGACCTTTTTAATCTTAACACTCTGTGCACTTCTCTCCCTTAGCAGGCTATCTATCAGGCTCTGTAATCTAACCTCAAGTCCTTGAGCAACTATGAAATTGATAAGGAATTGGGCTCTTAAAACTTCCTCATCTCTAAGAAAAAAGTCTGATGCATTAAGGACATATTCACGGTTATTAGATTTCTCAAGCTTCATGCACCTTATATGGTGCCAGGTATTCCTAGGTATGCCATGGACATTTTGGAGGAGGAGAATGAAATTGTAGTTAGTGCAGAGTTGGAGGTGCAGAATATGCCTGTTGCCAGCCACGTAGCCTAAGCATGGTCATGCTTACTATTTTAATGTCTAAATTTTTTTGGTGGCCCCTCCCCCATGTTTTCATTAGTTTCCTGGTGGTTCATGCACATTTTGGTGTTTCCCCTATTGGTAGCACAGTGGCTTGTGGATAGCGGTTCCTTTCGTGGGTTAATGGATTTGGTTCTACAGATGCTAGTTGTCTCCCTGCTCTATTTTTTTTGTAGGTGGTTTTGGTGGTTTGGACTTGATGCAATTTATGGGGAAGTTTTTTGGATGTGCGGGGTTGGTGTTTACTTATCTCTATGTTCATGGGTGGTAGTTGGTATTCTCTTTCTTCTTAGTTTTGTCTTTTCTATATCTGGTTTGTTAAGGACCACTTCTTTTGTTTAAAAACTGTTATATGATCTGGTTTGATAAGGGCCATGTTTTTTAATAATTTTCTATATTTCTGGACTTGGTGTCCTCATATTTTCTATATTCACTTTTTAAGTTATTTAAGTAATCTATGGGTGTCTCAACACCTTTTTCTGTTAAAAAAAATTTAATACAATCACTATTTGAAAGAAACTCTCAATTACTAAGATGAATTATGTATATATTCTCTCGTATCCATAAAAGATATGTCAACCTTAAAATCATGGACTGTTTACTTTGAGACATCCTTAAATACTTGGAAATGGGAATGTTCAATATTTTCTGAGATTCTAAACCAAACATTTAATGCTAAAAGCTACAACATAAATATGCTTGGAAATGGTGAACTATTATTAAACATCATCCATTTCTATAATCAAATATTTATGACAGATATATAGTGAAATGTTTTCAATTGAATACATTTGTTCTTTGGTTTTGGAGTGCATTGCTCATCTTGATAATTTGTTAAATGAAAGAAACAAAGAAGAAATATGCACATGCGACCGACCTAGTTTTCTGGCAATAGATGAAGTATGTGGGCGAAGAATGTGACAAAATTTTCCATTGTAATTGTGGTAGAATAGGTTAGTCAACATTATCCTTTCCTTTGATCAAGCGCAATGGAGACTTAGCCGCTTAGGCTCTTTTATCTCAAAAGGGAATTTTGCCGAGGTTAGATGTTATGTAAAATTTGTTATAATTACCAATATAAATAATTTGTCTTTTTTAAGTAATTAAGTGAAATTTAAAGTTGGGATTGATAATTGAAATTACTAAATTAAAGTAGAAATAAAATAAGTTAAATGGATAAGTAATTAGTTTTTAAATTTGATAAAGATGCATCTATTCATATGTGAGAAATCATTGTCTAAGTTTTCAAAGTTTTATAGTTTATTCTTGCCTTGTAAGTTTGACTATGCGCTGTTTGGAATCACCTCCATGGATGCATAAGTGGTCTCTACATGTGTAGAATTGAACCAAGTGCATCAATATAAATTTTCAAGTCATGAATGTGATATGGGACAATTATGTAAACTGGAATATGCTCATGTTGATTTCTGGTGTCCAGATTCTGTATAAGGATAGGTCATGTTTGCAAACACCTTTGAGGAATCTATTGAATTGCAACAATCATGTTCTCCTTAGTCATGTTTTCTTGTGCCCAAAAATATTAAATCTATGCCCTCTAGTTTCACCCCATTCCATCTGTTGCCCATCACTATTACTGATTTGAGATATATTTTAGTGGGCCCATTGAAATCTCTTTGTTGCACCCTTCTATCATTCCCCACCCCAGTATGATTAATCATTATCTTGTATGTGGCCCTAATCTTTTTATTGAGATTTTTTTATGTTTTAATGGTGGCTTGTGTATTCATCTATTTATTTGAGCTTGAAAGGAATATTAATATCATATACGCATTGTGCTTAGTAGCCAAAGATGGATTTCAATCTTTATGCTTCATGGGAAAAGATGGAGTTCAATCTTTTTTCTTGGTAGGAATGAATTTATTTCAATGGTGGATGAGGTGATTGTTTTGAGGAGCCCCTATGTTCTTGGTAGTGTGTGGAATATTAATCTTATTTTCATCCCACAACCCATGTATCTACTTGTGGCATTAGAGATTATTGGTTTTCTATGTTGTTTTATTGGTTCTAATCTTCCACTTTAGTTCATGGTGGTCCTCTCCCCCTTTTATTTAAGTTTGGAGCTCATCAATTTTAACATCATTTGGGCTATGTGTCATGGTTTTGCAACTGCAATGGATAGTAGGTAGCTATTGAATTTCCCTTATGTACCATTGGTTGGCTTGGCTCCATGTTAGTGGTTGGTGTAGCCCTTGGATTTTTTTTTTCTTGTGTGCCTATGGATCATCTATGTGCCATTAATTTACTTGATGTGTTGGTAGATTGTGTAGTTTGCATAATCTAAAAACTTGTCAACGATTATTCTTCCACCAAATTGTGCCAATAGTTTGTTGGATTATGGTGGCCCCTCAAGTGCTATGTACATGATCATTACTTCATGTTAGGATTTGTAGATCCATCAAATCTTCAACTAAGCTTTGTGATCAAGCAGTTGGCATAGCCTCAAGATGTGCCAAACATCATTGTCAATGTTGGGTTGTGGCAACCATCAATTGTGACTATAGGATAAGATCTATAGTCTACATAAGATTATTTGAGATGAAAGAAATATATCGAGCCTATTGGGATTTTCTCTTGCAACCCTCAACTCTAAGGGGTGACACAACACCTAGACTCAGTGATCAAGTTGATCCAAGTGAAATGACAACCCTATGACTAAACCAATTGAAATGAAAGACCAATGAGGCAATATTGGGCATTGTCTTCTACACTTCAAGCTCTATAGAACTCAAGAGGGTAATCCTAGTGAGGGCCTTATAAATAATAAATATCGAGCTAAAGGAGATTGCTACAAAGACAAAACCAAGTTGAACTGGCACAATGTATAAGCCTAGTTTATTGTCACTAAATTGTATTGTTCTAGTTTCATTCATATTTGTGGCTAAATACCCTAGATACATGTAGATAATTTACCAACTTGTAGATGTATGAATAAATGATTTAATATTTAAAATTTACAAGAATGATCCTTTGTAGCTTTACAAGCTTTTTGAATAAATAACTTGTGAAAACTAACTTGTCTTCATTCCAACATAGTAAAAGGATGATGAATTGACAAGTATTTAATCTTCTTCTATAACATCCATGTTCTAAAACACATAGTAAAACTAGAAGTTTACCATAGAGTAACTCAACAAGGTAAATAAAATGAGATAGAGAATAATTTTTTTTATTCAACTAATAATCAAGTAACTACAAATACAAGATTTCTTTTACAAAAATACAATAACCATCTTATCTTTCTCATTTACAATGTTTACAAATGTAATTCTATTACATGTACAAATTTGGATTATGTACAACATCTGAATATCCAACATCTTTATCACAAGTCTTGGCATGTTTCCTACTTGGAGAGAGAGAGCATCTTTCCAATGATTTACCTCCAACCACAGACTGACAGTCTCCCTCACATCTTCCACATATGAAGCGGCCCTACCCTTCATGAGGAATATAGACCATAGGTGACCAGTGGTTATTTTCCTTTCCTGAGTACATAGTGTTGTATTCTACTCAACTCTATCAACCATACAACCCTAGATACCCTCTAGCTAAATATAATTTATGGTAGGATGAGCAATCTGAATATAGTGAACTGACAATACATGCAGAAAACAATTGAATTACTTTGGCCAATGTTTTTAATATCAATATCATTCATATGAACATAGTCATTGTGTTCACCCACCCCTACTCAACTTCGATAATGTCATATTCTTCCAGTTATTGACCTTGACTATCTTTACATAATTGGTTTAATCATCATGTCCTGATAATAGTCTACTTAGACTTAGATAAGTGTAAATGACATAAACCTTCATTTGGTGCCTAATCGACTCTAGGGTTTTCAAACAACCCTTGAATAATACAATACTTCTACATTTATCATATCTCATTAAAGATTATAATAGACCTTTGGTTTAACACAACCATAAATAGGTTTATAATAAATCTTGCTAAGGTATTATCTTCTATTCAACAAGAAAATGAATACCTATTCAATTAAACCCTACGTGATGCCATTACTCATCACTACATAAATATACTCATATATTCTTTACACAAAGTTATTTCTATATAAACATAGTCTATTACTACAAATTGGTTTACTGTAGGCTCAACTCATCATGACTCTAGTATAGATATGAGAAGATCTTTGATACTTTATCCTGTTCATCTAACTATCCTTAGTTTTTCTATCATTCCAAAAGGTTACCTCATAGTCACCATAGATCACCAAGAATCTAGCTTCTTTGGATAAGATATCATTTAGCCAATACATGGAAATGAAAACAAGATTGGTTTTAAATAAAATTAACATCACTAAATACTCTGTTCTGTATTACTCTTGGTTGGTGAGTTTACTAAATGAATACCTTTACACTAATCTCATTCAGAGTTTAATACATATTTCTCCTATGATAAAAAATAGTTGACTTATTTTTGAAAGATTGCTATTTTCAACTAACCAACTGGTTTTCTAAACATTAGAAGACTATAATAGTTTCCATTAAAGAAAGTTTGTATATATATCCTAAACAATAGAAGGGTCTACCTATCAATTAAATATAGATGCAATCTCAACTCACTATGATTATTCAAAACTAATTTCATTGCAAGAGCTTGCATTGGCCTTTTTCAAGCTAAATGACCCTTCTTGGTTATACTAAAACTCACATACACCATCGACTCAGACAAACAAGTCACAATGATATTATTCAAGTCGACACAATTGGCTTATCACATTGCATAGTTTATACAAAATACTGATAGGATAACCAAACTCAGTTAAATGATTTTCCATAACAAACATTCATTATGATTATATTTGTCATCTAATACATAACATGCAGGAATATCTACTTGACAATGTCAACTTATAGAGGTGTATGGGCTGGTGGTGAGTTTCTGTGTTCATCCGAGATGACCACATTCTTACTTAACCTTTACCAACTTCCTCATTGCCCACCATGAATTTCCTTCTACTCCTTAACCAAACCTTTTAACCAAAACATAAGCACTTCCCAAATATCCATTGACTATACAAGTCGTGGCTTTAAGAGCTCAAAATAGACTCATAATGAGTCATCTTGTATGTTCACTCCCACTATAAGAAGTTCTAAAACTCATTAAATTCCAATGGTAATGCTAAACGGTTCGACTCCAAACACAACTATAATTGTGTAAACATTGACAAAAGTTGATGATGAAAACATCATTTGAGGAGATCAGTGATGGTGGTTGAGTTATCCACCATTCCTCCTATAGTAGGCTACCAACTGTTAAAACTAACTTAAGCAATCGGTTACTCTTAATGAGTAAATTCGATCAATCATGCTTTTAACATTTAAGACATTCCTCAATCGATGCCTATGGCTACTCAACTTAAAACCATACTATTATATCATGAGATATTTCCTCATTCGACTCACACACACACACACATAGTTGAATGAGGAAATACCTCATGATATTTACATATCATTATCTCTATTTGATTTTATGGTTTAATCAATAAGAGAATAATACTAATACAAAAGTTACGGATAACATGATTGAGTTGAACTAGTCTCCTCATCACGATCCATCAACAAAGCATGTCATCTTAACTTGATGATAAAGTATTAACGTTAAGAATTGGTTAAAACACTTCAAATGACTTAGTAATAATATGACAACCTTTTTTACGACAATAATGCAATAATATTTACGTTAAACGTAAATAGTCATAAATCAAACTTAACGACTAAGATGATGTAATACAACTTAGAAAGATTGTAAAACAGTAATGACTACCTATCGATTAGGTTCAAAGTGAACTGACAAGACAAGGCTTACCTTTTATGACACATTGGTTCACATTTTTGTTAAACACTTATAACTCGGTTTGGCAAATAAACCACTCGTATCCTGAGGTCTATATCTCTCTCCTAGAAAGATACTCTCTCTCTTCCCCAAGAGTCATTTGGTAACTTGAAATCTTGTTTCACTTGTCACCAAACAATATGTGATCAGTGCATCATTATTCAATTAATTCAACTAATAAATCAAATCTCATAGTACAAATATTAAATCAATAATAACATAATCATTCCCATGATTTCAATAAATGACATTCAATAAAAACCATGTTTTTCCCTTCTCATTAATTTAAACATCACAACAAATTTACTTATGTCCAAGTAAAAAGTAAAAGTAAAGCAAGACAAAAATTGGGGATGTAAGATATCCTTCCCCTAAAGATTCATCATCCTCAATGATACAAAGTATCAAAAAGTAACTAAAAAGCAAGTTCATTGCTTCAACTGGTAACATTTTTAAATAAATGAGGAATTTTTTGATAAAATTCACAGTAATCCTCCCATGTAGCATTTTCCTCAGCATACTGGTCCCATTGGACCTTGCATTGTAAAACCTCTCTGTTACACAAGCGGAGCTTGCATGTTTCTAACACCTTGAGCGGCTTGATCGTGACCACCCCTGGGTCTTGCATCTATAAGGAATTCCAAGTCAAAGTATGATTATTACCTGTAATATATTTCTTCAAATAAGACACATGAAAAATATTATGCATTCTAGATAAGACTAGTGGTAGACCAACTCTGTAGGCTACCGGATTGACTACTTCAAATGCTTCAAAGGGCCCCACATATCGAGGGGCCAACTTAGAAGACTTCTCAAACTTAATAGAACTTTTTTGAGGTTTAACCTGTAATAAGCGAGAATAAAATGAAGATTAAAACTAAAATCAAATGTAAAATACACAATTATAGCTCCATAATGAACTCCCAAATCCAAGAGGGTAGGAGTTGCACCTGATAGTCTCCTCAGATTTTACCCATGACTAGAATGAAGATGTGGATTGCTCAAATGCTCAACACAATGTAAGATGAGAAACAAGTGGATTCAGATAGATTAGATGGAGATTGAGGCAAGATTTTGACATTAGGATGGTAGGATGAGGAGATTGTGGAGTGATTTTGGCAGAGGTTTGATGCATGAAGAAGTCCCTCCCAAATGGCTTGGAGAGGGTTTCATTTATAGATTTTCTGAAATGAGGATGGAGGGTGAGGATTAAAAGATGAGATCAAGGGCTAGGAATCAATGAGAGTTAGGGTTAGGATTGAAGACATAGCCTTGTGACAAGTGTCACTAGGAGAGTGGATGAGGGAGATCAAGGGTTGAAACTTGGTCAATGGGATTGGAGGGCTCTCATTAAAAGTGAATTTTAAATTCACATGGGGAAAGGTGTGCATGATTAAAATGAATTAAAGATTTATTTTTGGGAAGAGTGGATAGGACAAGTGAACTTTTAATTCAACTCATGGGGGAGTGTGAATTAAAAATTCACTTTTATATGGGGATGTGAAGATGGTACTCTTACATTAGTAAGAGAATGATAAATGACGGGTAAGGGGGATTTGACCATTTGAATAAAAGATTGATTTTTATTCAAAGGTGTATGGAAGAAGGGGATAAGCAAGGTTAATTGAGTGTTTAGCTTAATTAACCTAGGTCTAGGGGATAGGTAGGCTAGGGTAGATTGATCAATAGGGTAGATCAATTAGATAAGCATGATTTATCTAATTAACAAGGGTTAGGGAAATGGACAAAAGGTAACTAAATAAATATTAAAAATATTTATTTAATTGATGAGGATAGTGTTGTAAGGTCTAGTGATAAATTAAGTGAACTAATTGATCACAAGGGATAGACAGATGGTTAGGGATAAATTGGTGTAGAGGGATGGGAAACCGGTTTGCAGAGGAAGCTAATTTTAGGTGTCTACATTTGCCCCTCTTTGAGATGGTGTTGCTGCTAAGTAACATCATTTCAAAGAAGTTAAAACATAGAGTTGGATTGGATAGAAAAAAGATTTTGGCTTAGAAGAATAGGGTAAGGTTTGCAGATAATTGGTAAGGGTGATGCCCCCTCGAGAGGATAGGTGGGTTGCAAGAACACAGTTGTGCTCTTGAAATGGATGAAACAGAGTGGTTGGAGGATAATGTAGGAGTCTGAACAACACTAAGAGGGGGGGTGAATCAGTGTTGTGTAGATTTTTGTAACTTATTATAACTTTTAATTTACAAGACTTAGAAAGAGAAAGTCATCAATGAACTATTACACATATATGTACGAGTTTGATAATGAAAATTATGAGCAAGACCACATAGAGATAAATCTTAACATAGAAGCAAAAAAACACATATAAGCATATCATTAACACAAGAATTACTAGAGTGGAAAACCCTCTCTGGGTAGAAAAACCACTCAAAACTGCCTCACTGGCTTAACTGGAAAACATGCCTCACTAGCTACATTATGTTTCTAGGAGCACCAACTCCTTATGGAGCAGCAACTCCAATACCAAATAGAAGCACCCACTTCCAAAACTGATATACCTCACTGATAAACAAATAGGTCTCACTGACCAACAAGCCTCACTAGCTAATACAAGGCCTCACTAGCATACTGTGCCTCACTGGCAAACCAAATCACCAACATATGTAATAAACAAATCAGAGGGATACTCTATTTCCATTCAATACAAAACATATATCCGTCAAATGGTCATTCTGTTCAAAATTAATCTTACATCCGAATACACTCAACAACACTTGACAACTCTGTATCTTTCATCTCTCTCTTTCTTAAATCACTTGTTTCTTCACAAAAATCTCTGCATGTTGGTTCACACTTCTCAATTTTGCAATGCATCTGCAATACCATTATATATGAAAGAGAATGTCCTTTCATATTCTTCTCAATCCTCATATTGAACTCTGCATCTATATCTTCATAAATAAGGAATTTGCAAAAAATAAAGATTAAAATCCTTTGTTTTGCATAACCATTCATTTTCTTGATCCATCTTCCTTTCATTTTCTCAATAAAAATAATGAATGATATTCATCATATGTCACTAAATAAAATCATCAATGGATTGCTTCAAACTACCGTTTTAACAAAAATGAAGTGCCTTCACAAATCAATTCATCTGCAAAACAGCATAACCTTCCATATTCCTTTCTCAACCTTTTCAATCTGAGCATGTATGTCTTCATTATTATCCATGCATCAAAAATATATCTCCACAAAAATCTTTAATTAATTCCAACAAAAACTCTTCATATTCCTCTGTGCGCTTCAAAGACCCTTCCAAGAATTTCAATCTGCAAAAAAAATAAAACATCTGTACAATATGTTCTCTTAATTTTCCAAAAAAAAAATATTCCATTTTTTTTTAATTCTTCAAAACCTTTCATAGTCCCTGTATAAATAAAAGTTATGTCTCTTTCAAATTCTTCAATCTGTAAGATAAATATTTTCCAAAAAAAAATCTTTTAAACTTCTCATCTGTAAGAAGCCTTCAATCAATCTGCAAATAACATCTCTCAATTTGCCTTGAAAAATTTCTTCAATATTTCAAACCCCCTTCTTAAAAAAAATCATATTGGGTTATGAAAAAAAACTTTTAAAAAAAACTTCCACTTCTTTCCTTTTAGAAAAAAAAGAAGATTGTGCCTTTTTGCTTTTGAAGAAATATTAAACTTAGAAATAAATCTTCTTTAAAAAAAAGCTTTAAAAACTTCAAAGATTCCTCCTATTTAGAAGGCAAGAAATTAGCCTTTATTTTTCCTTTAAAAACTCTCCTTAAAAATCTCATAGAAGATGCCTTTTAAAAGGCAAATAAATAGGAGATGAAAAGTTATTCTAAAATAAAATAAAGCATATATAAATGCTTTTTCCCACTCTTTTAAAAGCACCTTAAAATATATTCCATGCCTTTTTATGAATAACTCATAGTCTCCATAAAGCATTCCATGCTTTTTAAATATATTTCACCCCTTAAAATATGCAAAGCACATAATCTTTTATAAATGATTAAACTTCACTTTCTTCAATGTCATAAAGCTATGACAAAAATGGGATCAATAAAGTTTCTAATATTTAAAAAAATGCTCTCCACTTCATAAATAATATAAGTCAAGCTCTCCTTTAAATATGCATAGAGCTCCCATAGGGATCATTGAATATATTAATATTTGATGTATTTTTTTTAAGTCTTGGACAAGGCCCTCTTCAAATATTTAATATATTAAAATATGAAGACAGGAGGACATGAAGACATGACTTGTAAAAGACTTGAAAGCCACTGTATACCTCTGCATCTACATATGTCACAACTATCAAAATCAACAAATGAAGATCAAATGTAAATGAAGACCATACCACCAAACCATTGTCATTATGAAGACCATGCCACTATATCTAAAATGTCAATCAACTGTAACTATATATCAAAAGTAACATTAATGTCCTATGTCATAGAGATGAGAGCATCATATATACCATACCAATGCCATATGATAGTAACTCCCATGTGGAGAACACCATATTATCAACACTGAAAACATTATGAAGGCCAAACCTGTGATCATGAAAGAAGATGATGATCAATGGTTAACATCATAAATAAAAAATGATAACTCCAAGGACCAATATGAACACCAACACCAAGAACATGAGAATCCATCCTAAGACAAACTTGAAGATGTCTTGATCAAACAGAAGCATCTCATTTCTAACCATATTTGCATATCTGACAACACATATCCAAACGACATCAAACAAACTGAGAACACCTTTTTGTCATGAATGACAATCTACTTTCATCAAACTCCCCCTTTGTCATTGATGGCAAAACTAAATGATGCAATTTTTCTTTCTCCCACTTTTTGACATCTGATGACAAAGACTGAATTAACTCCCCCTGAGAACAACTCCACTGAAAGATGCTATAGATTGATCATAACAATTATATTGCAATATCAAAACTTTGAAGATATAAACTCATGTTATCCTGTTATCTTCATATCAACCAAAAATTGAGATACCACTTACCCAAAAATCTTTGAAACCACTTGTCTTTCAAAAGATTGAAGGCACTGAACACTTATCCAATTTGCTGTCCAAAACTTATCCTAAAAGCTTTGTCCTTGCACATCAGCATCTTGAACAACATTCAACTTGAGAGCAATAAGACATCATGAAACACACATTTGAAAACTTACATCTTGAAGAACAATACCGCTTCTTTTTATAATGAAGACTGACATATATCTGCTAACAATCACATACTCCTCATGATATCACAATCAACCCTTTTTGACACACATGACAAATCTCCAATAACTCCCACATAGAGCATGATGGCATAAAAATAGCACTTAGGATTTTGATAAATCAGCCTTTTGACATGACACATATGAATTTGAATATCATGCAAGACTACTCATCACACTGTTTCACTCAAAAACACCAATCATGAAGACTACACATCTCAGGATGACATGATGATCACCCAAGATATGATCTTGCAAAAACTTCCATGACAACAGTCAATCTACAACAACCTGCAATCAATTTATTCCTGCACACACTTCTTCCATGATAAAGAATGAAGACCATCTGAATAAATGAAGACTATCCTCCTGTTCTGCACAAGACATTTTTCACACCAAAATGTCAATTCTGATATATACATAAACACATCTTAACAAGAACTCCTGCCTCTTGACTTTATCATTCTAATCAACCTCCTTAGCCATCATATCCAAACATCTAAGGAGAGTTCCTTGAGAACACCTTTACTGAAGCAACATGACAACTCAACCATATAAGTATGATATGAACAATATACAAACTAGGATCAAGTCACAACATCACCAAACTCTTTGAGCATTAAATCCTTTAACAACTTATCAACACCTTGCATTCACTGAACATGTTTTTGATCATGGACACCTGATACCACTAGAATCATACAATGTGTACATACTACCCTGAAACATATTACTGATGAAAAATATCAAAGAACCATGTGAGATTGTTACATCAAGAGCACTTCCATATGAGCATCTAGTCCATCAATTTTGCATACCAACTGCATTAATAAGCTCTTCCTGCATCACTGATATACACTAAAAGTCAACTTAGTTAGTAGTATCTTCAACAACTATCTCACAAGATTGGAAAATATGATAAACAAGACAAGATCACCATTCAAATGATCTCCTTCCTGAAACTTCTTGGGGTCAATTGATAGCACATGAACAACTCCCCCTTACTTCATGCTATCTATTATGCAACAGATGAAATGACTTGTGCAAGATGCACAAGCTTAGATTCTGACTTCTCTTTACCTTCTTTCTGCTTCCAAATTTTCATAGGTGCTTTCTTCCTCCAAACCTTTTCTTTCCATTTCAACTTTTTCAAATCAGGTGAAGCATACATTTTGCAATTCTATGCTTTGTGTCCAAGAGTGTTGCAATTATAACAAACTATGTCAAAATCATAATCAAATGAATGATAGTACCTTTGAGTACTCATATTAAACTTCCATGAAGAATCATACCTTCTATGCACTTTGCAATTACTTTGTATGTGTCCAACATTATTGCACTTGTAACAAATAATGTCAGTATTCCTTTTGCAAACAATTGCTTTGTGTCCAAATTGATTACAAGCATAACAATAGCCATTGAAAGAATAATTATACCTGTACATGTATGCTTGTCTAACAGTAGGTTTTCTGAAATTCCTTCTTTGATTGTGTACAAATTCATCTCTGGTTTTCTGTTCAGCTTCACTCTTCCTTTTATCTTCTGTGGCAACAACATGATGACTTAAATCAATTTTCCTTTTAGGTTTTTGTCTAGCTTTTGAACATTCTCCTTCTTCAGTACTCTTTTCAAACAACAGATTCTTGTGCAACTTAGAGGAAGCCTTTTCTAACTCCTTTCTTAAAGAGACTATTTCTTATTCTAGTTTTAGATTCTCAATCCTTGTAACTTCAAGATCAGATATTGAAACATCAGCAATCCTCTTAGCTTCTTCAATTTCTGTCTTTAATCTATCAATTAGTTTGTCTGAATCATCAACATATGACTTTAAAATTATAATTTGACATCTGGCCTCTTCAAGATCTATAGATACAATTTCAAGTTCTGAAAGAGCATTGACTTTAGATTCTCTTTCTTGTTGCAGCTACAAGTTTATTTTTTGATTCTCTCTCTTATACTTCTTGAGCTCACTCAGAGCATATATAAACTCTCCTTCCATATCAATTTCACAATCTTCTTCATCATCATCACTTGTGATGCTAGCTTCTTCTAAATCAGATTGGGATTGAACTTCAATTTCTTCATTTGAAAGTTTCCTTTCATGGTCATTTTCATTAGACATCAAATTGTCTTTTTCTTTATCATTACCTTGATAAATTCTTATCAATTCTTTCCAGATATCCTGAGCTATTTCACATTGCACAACCTTACAAGAAATGTCATTAGATAAACCAGATAAAATAACCCTCTTGGCTATATGATTGCATTTAAGAGCCTCTTTGTTATTTGCAGAATAACCATTCTCAACTGACATTAAAACATCATATCCTAATGAGGATAAATATACTTGCATTCTAACATACCAAACTGAAAAATTTGAACCATCAAACTGAGGAACATTTGAAACAATATCAGATTCAACTTGGAGAACATCTTTATCCACTGACTTTATATCAGCATCTGGATTTGATATCAATGATGTCTTTTGAACCTTTTGACTAGAATGAAGCTTGACATTTTTATTCTTATTTCTTCTGCACTTACCCATTGAACTCCACACATAGGACCTACCCAAGCTGATTAAGTTGCAAGAGGGAAAATTGGCTCTGATACCAATTGTAGGAGTCCGAACAACACTAAGAGGGGGGGTGAATCAGTGTTGTGTAGATTTTGGCAACTTATTATAACTTTTAATTTACAAGACTCAGAAAGAGAAAGTCATCAATGAACTATTACACATTTATGTACGAGTTTGATAATGAAAATTATGAGTAGGACCACATAGAGATAAATATTAACATAGAAGCAAAAACACACATATAAGCATATCATTAACACAAGAATTACTGGAGTGGAAAACCCTCTCTGGGTAGAAAAACCACTCAAAACTGCCTCACTGGCTACAATATGTTTCTAGGAGCACCAACTCCTTATGGAGCACCAACTCCAATACCAAACAGAAGCACCCACTTCCAACACTGATATACCTCACTGATAAACAAATAGGTCTCACTGACCAACAAGCCTCACTGGCTAATACAAGGCCTCACTAGCATACTGTGCCTCACTGGCAAACCAAATCACCAACAGATGTAATAAACAAATCAGAGGGATACTCTGTTTCCATTCAATACAAGACATATATCTCTCAAATGGTCATTCTGTTCAAAATTAATCTTACATCTGGATACACTCAACAACACTTCACAACTCTGTATGTTTCATCTCTCTCTTTTTTAAATCACTTGTTTCTTCACAAAAATATCTACACGTTGGTTCACACTTCTCAATTTTGCAATGCATCTGCAATACCATTATATATGAAAGAGAATGTCCTTTCATATTCTTCTCAATCCTCATATTGAACTCTGCATCTATATCTTCATAAATAAGGAATCTGCAAAAAATAAAGATTAAAATCCTTTGTTTTGCATAACCATTCATTTTCCTGATCCATCTTGCTTTCATTTTCTCAATAAAAATAATGAATGATATTCATCATATATCACTAAATAAAATCATCAATGGATTGCTTCAAACTACCGTTTTAACAAAAATGAATTGCCTTCACAAATCAATTCATCTGCAAAACAACATAACCTTCCATATTCCTTTCTCAACCTTTTCAATCTGAGCATGTATGTCTTCATTATTATCCATGCATCAAAAATATATCTCCACAAAAATCTTTAATTAAAAAACATCAAAGACCCTTCCAAGAATTTCAAAGACCCTTCCAAGAATTTCAATCTGCAAAAAAAAAAACATCTGTACAATTTGTTCTCTTAATTTTCCATAAAAAATATCTTCCATTTTTTTTTTAATTCTTCAAAACGTTTCATAGTCCCTGTATAAATAAAAATTATATCTCTTTCAAATTCTTCAATCTGCAAGATAAATATTTTCCAAAAAAAAATCTTTTAAACTTCTCATCTGTAAGAAGCCTTCAATCAATCTGCAAATAACATCTCTCAATTTGCCTTGAAAAATTTCTTCAATATTTCAAACCCCCTTCTTAAAAAAAATCGTATTGGGTTATGAAAAAAAACTTTTTTAAAAAACTTCCACTTCTTTCCTTTTAGAAAAAAAAGAAGATTGTGCCTTTTTGCTTTTGAAGAAATATTAAACTTAGAAATAAATCTTCTTTAAAAAAAAGCTTTAAAAACTTCAAAGATTCCTCCTATTTAGAAGGCAAGAAATTAGCCTTTATTTTTCCTTTAAAAACTCTCCTTAAAAATCTCATAGAAGATGCCTTTTAAAAGGCAAATAAATAGGAGATGAAAAGTTATTCTAAAATAAAATAAAGCATATATAAATGCTTTTTCCCACTCTTTTAAAAGCACCTTACAATATATTCCATGCCTTTTTATGAATAACCCATAGTCTCCATAAAGCATTCCATGCTTTTTAAATATATTTCATCCCTTCAAATATTCAAAGCACATAATCTTTTATAAATGATTAAACTTCACTTTCTTCAATGTCATAAAGCTATGACAAAAAGGGGATCAATAAAGTTTCTAATATTTAAAAAAATATTAAGACTTATGTGGTGCTCCCCTTAAAAAAATGCTCTCCACTTCATAAATAATATAAGTCAAGCTCTCCTTTAAATATGCATAGAGCTCCCATAGGGATCATTGAATATATTAATATTTGATGTATTTTTTTTCAAGTCTTGGACAAGGCCCTCTTCAAATATTTAATATATTAAAATATGAAGACAGGAAGACATGAAGACATGACTTGTAAAAGACTTGAAAGCCATTGTATACCTCTGCATCTACATATGTCACAACTATCAAAATCAACAAATGAAGATCAAATGTAAATGAAGACCATACCACCAAACCACTGTCATTATGAAGACCATGCCACTGTATCTGCAATGTCAATCAACTGTAACTGTTTATCAAAAGTAACATTAATGTCCTATGTCATAGAGATGAGAGCATCATATATACCATACCAATGCCATATGATAGTAACTCCCACGTGGAGAACACCATACTATCAACACTAAAAACATTATGAAGGCCAAACCTGTGATCATGAAAGAAGATGATGATCAATGGTTAACATCATAAACCAAAAATGATAACTCCAAGGGCCAATATGAACACCAACACCAAGAACATGAGAATCCATCCTGAGACAAACTTGAAGATGTCTTGATCAAACAGAAGCATCTCATTTCTAACCATATTTGCATATCTGACAACACATATCCAAACGACATCAAACAAACTGATAACACCTTTTTGTCATCAATGACAATCTACTTTCATCAGATAAGTGGTGAGATGAAAGGATGATGATGGTGGGAGATTGAATGGTTGGTGATCATTGTGTTGAAAATGATTTAGAGCAATCCTAGGTTTGATATAGCAAAGTGGATATTTTCACCAAGGTATAGAAGACCAGGGTGATGATATGTATCCAACATTTGCATGGACTAGACATGCAAACAAAGGGATGATCCCATGCATGCCCAAGACAGTACAACCTTGTCTTGATGAGGGAAGGGGACTCATAGCATAAGTCCTTAGTACACAAAAGGTATGATGAACCTTAGATGCATAAGGGGACCAATATGCGAGAACCAACCCTATGATCAACAAGATATGAATACTAGCTTAGAGTAATGAAACCAACCCACAAGCACAGCATAGAAAAGCAAGACTATGCCTGATTCTAGATGTTTTCGCCACATACCATGATATAGTGAGATCAAGGTAGCTTTGATGTGATCTTCGAATAGGACAAAAGATAAAAATCAAAAACAAAAAGACCAACAAACCAAATGAGTAACCATTGTATCTCTTGCCAAGATGGATGATGATTAGATAGATTCTGCCTATCGTAGGAACGATATATCCTAAGCTAGGAATCAGTTGATGATTGGATCATTTTTTGTTGATGTTGTAAGATTGGCTCAAGATATGATGGTGACAAGTTGTGGTTGATGCTGATTTGATAGTTGATGATTTTTGTTAAGGGAGGATGCTTTGATAGGTGATGCGATGCTTGGATCTAGTGTAAGCTCATTGAGGATAGATGTGATGATGTTGGAAGATGATGAGATGTTGATGGAATGATGTTGATTTTGTGATGGATATTTTTGAGATTTTATGGATTTTTCTTTTTTTTTTGGTTTTTTTTTTAAAATTTTGTGATGTTTTTGGATTTTTTCTGATTCTTGATAAAGGAATGATTTATTATGAGATAGTTGCATTGGCCTTCATGTAAGTAACCTTTGCGCTAGATACCAATGACAAGGGAACACCAAGTCCAGAGGTGAAAGTGATGGGGTTAGATTGGGGGATAAAGGATCTAGTAGGGATACATGATAAGTAGATGGAGGGATTATCAATGGAAGGTGATAGAGAGGAGGATTCATGATAGATGGATTGAAAGATAGACATAGGGATGCAAGATACATGGATAGGAGATGGGGATAAGGATTTTCTCCAAGGGCTAGGTTGCAAGGAATCATATGCCCCAATGCTTAAAGAATTTTGCATGATGGGCTCATGTTTGAATGGATGGTCTTTGCAATAGATGGATGGAGGATGTACTTATGAAGGGAGTATGCCAAGAGGTCTCCAAAGCATGTTGTTGATATTTTGCCCCTTGTCTTTATCAAGATCTAAGGAGGAGGATATAGTGGATAGAATGGATGGAGAATGATAGGATGAATAGGGGATGGTAGATAGGAATATGATAGGATAAATAGGGGATAGTGGATAGGATATGCAAAAGGATGTTAAGGATTTCGATGATTAGATGGTTTTGCCCCCAAGTGTAGGGATACAAAATGGATGGTGAAGGGATTACGCATGATGCCCACAAGGGGTTTTCATCAAGGTACTTGCCCAAGGCGCCACAAGGAGTGGTTTTCACCATTGGATGGATTTTTCTCTTTACTATTTTCTTGATTTTTTGATTTTTTTTCTTTTTTTTAATGGAATGGGGACTCTAGCGTCTGTTTCCATAGCATAAAGAAGATGGTCCCATGTTGGATAGCATTTTGGATGATGATTTCATGGATTGTTGGTAGATAGGAGAAGATGGAATGGATGGTGGATAATGGATTATGATGTGGATTATGCAAAAGCATGGACAATAGGAATGTGATGGGGAAGTTATGTAGGATAGTGAACGAAAGATGAAGAGATGGGGGTATGTGGGAATGTCAAGTGATGGAGGGGAACCAAGACCAACGGTTGCACACACCGTGATGTATTTGGAAGCTTGTACTTTGGATGTGGAGTTGGGAGTGATGGGGATCAGGATAGGAGATTTTTGGATGGTCGATTTGGGGTTTTAGGTACCCAAATGGACTTAGGAATTATGGGATTTTTAGATGGGGAGAGGGATGTTTGGAATTTCGTAGTAGATTGGGAGGTGGATGCCTCATTAGAGTTGAGTGATCTTTGTTTAGGTACCCACACCATTTTTGTTTTTTCTTTTTCTTGTGATGGTGTGGGCTTTGATAGCCTTTTTGATTTTTCATTTTGATTGGAAGGGATAATATCTTTAGGCTTTTGTGCTTTATGAGTTGAGGCATTCAAGTTTTTGAATCCCATGGATTTGGGGGAAGCTTCATGTTTGAAAGATGTGTGCTTTTGTTGGTCCTGATTGGGGATTTTAGGGGATTTATGGGTGGAGGAGTAAAAAGTGGATTTATGGATAAATGGATGAGGAGATTTGAGGATGGGGATATTAAGAGTTGGTAGGATAGGAGGTAGAGTGGATTTGATAGGAATATTTGGAGTTGGAAGAAGTGGAGGTAAATTTGATGGAGGGAGATGGATGGTCACATGCTTTTGCAAATGATAGGATGATGGAGGAGGGATGGCGACATATGCTTTGGGGGTGTGATGAGATGCACCATGTTTGGGATTGGATGAATGGATTTTGGAAGGTGGGTGGATGGTACCAACATGTTTAGATTGTTTTTCTTGGAGTGTATAGCCAAGGCCATGCGAGGATGGATGGAATGTGGTGTGGATGGGCTCCAAGATGCCTTGTTCGTGAAGGCCTAAGCCTTTGCCCTGATAGTTCATATGTTGGAGCATGCGACATGAAATGGGATGTTTGGTGTTTTGGAAACAAGACGCAAGTCCAGTATTAGAAGGATAGGTGGTGGATGGAAGTTGTTCACCTCCTATAAGGGAGTCACTACGGATGAAAGTACTTTCTCCAAGTGAATAGAATGATGGATTTGGGATGGGATTGGTAGATGGAGGTAAAGGATTCATGGGGGATGGTAAAGGGGCGGTAGAAGAAGGGGTGGGATCAATAAGTTGACCAATAGATGGGAGGGGATTGGGGATGGGATTAGATGGGATGGTTAGATCTTGATTAGGAGAAGGGGTTGATGTTTCAACATGCTTTAGATTTGATTCTTGACATGGCTCGTGTGTTTGGATAGAAGTGGGAGTGACTTGGATAGATGTGGTGGGTGTTTGACTTATGTGTTCTTGAATGTGGGTACCTGATGGTTCTTGACTTATGATAGGGGATTGTTCAAGAGATTTGGTGGATGTTAGATTGCATGAAGGTGCTTGATTCCTTGCTAATATCCAATTGATGGTATCCTTCATGAGTTTATGGGTTGAAGAACAATATAATGGATGGATAATGATGGTTGATGGTGTATGATTAGGATTGCGATTAGATAGGGGGTGATGGGATTAAGTAATGATGGTTCATGGGTAGGTTCGGGGATAGGTGTTGGATTAGATGGTGGTGTTGGAGGGGTGGGGGATTTGGGGGATTCATCTGCTTTGCTTTCATTTTTAGGTGATTTTCTTTGGAGGAAATCCCACAAGGATTCTTTGGATGTGATAGTGTTGGGACTTGGAAGATTTGATGGTGGATCAGATGGTAGATATGTGATAGGGGTTGGTGGATTAGATGGTGGATATGTGATAGGGGTTGGTGGATTGGGAGATACATAAGGTGATGGATTAAGGATTGGAGGATGGGGATTATGAGATGGGGGATTTGGTTGTTGATATAAGGTTTGGATTTCAGATATAAGGTGTGCTAGATTGGTGTTCCCTTGATTAAAGTTAGCATGACAAAGGTTGGGGGATGGATAAGTTGGATGTATTGGTTGGTTGTATAAGTATGATGGCATGGATGTGTAAGGGGATGGTGAATGATATGAGGGTAAAGGTTGATATGAGGAATGTTGATATGAGGTTGATGGTGTGGATATGTAGGATGTTGAAGGTTGATATGATGGAAGTTGATATGATGAAGGTTGATGGGAGGTTGATGGTGTGGATATGTAGGATGTTGAAGGTTGATATGATGGAAGTTGATATGATGAAGTTTGATGGGAGATTGATGGTGTGGATATGTAAGATGTAGGTTGGTATGAAGGTTGAAAGAATGACGATTGATATGATGTGGATGGGGATGATGTGTAGGGTGTTTGTTGATATGATGGAGGTTGGGTAGGGGCTTGGGATTCTCCAATGATGAGGTGTGCTAAGGGTATATCTTTAATCTCATTTTTAAATTGTTCCTTAGCCTTAGGATCCATGTTCTCATAGAATTTTCTGCGTCTTGGTAATTGTTGTATTGCTTCATAAAGATCCATTTTGTTGGAGATGGTATGGGATGATGGGGGATGATGGATGATTGTGATGTTGGGAATCAAAATTTCAAGACCTTAAGATGATTTGATTTGATTTGTTTTTTGTTGGATGGTTCTCTATGCCTTTGATAGACTAATGATCTTACGCAAGAGGGTTGATTGGGTTGATTTGATTAGGGGATCAATTAAGGTCTTGACTTTTGATTGTGTTCTTAGGATTTGGATTTTGATAATGATGTTGGGAGGCTTGGATAATAATGTAATAACCAAGAATAAAATAAAGATTAAAACTAAAATCAAATGCAAAATACATGATTATACATTCATAATGAACTCACAAATCCATGAGGGAAGGAGTTGCACCCGATTGTCTCCTTCGATTTTACCCATGACTAGAATGAAGATGTGGATTGCTCAAATGCTCAACACAATGTAAGATGAGAGACAAGTGGATTCAGATAGATTAGATGGAGATGAGGTAAGATTTTGACATTAGGATGGTAGGATGAGGAGATTGTGGAGAGATTTTGGCAGAGGTTTGATGCATGAAGAAGTCCCTCCCAAATGGCTTGGAGAGGGTTTCATTTATAGATTTTCTGAAATGAGGATGGAGGGTGAGGATTGAAAGATGAGATCAAGGGCTAGGAATCAATGAGAGTTAGGGTTAGGATTGAAGCCATAGCCTTGTGACAAGTGTCACAAGGAGAGTGGATGAGGGAGATCAAGGGTTGAAACTTGGTCAATGGGATTGGAGGGCTCTCACTAAAAGTGAATTTTAAATTCACATGGGGAAAGGTGTGCAAGATTAAAATGAATTAAAGATTCATTTTTGGGAAGAGTGGATAGGACAAGTGAATTTTTAATTCAACTCATGGGGGAGTGTGAATTAAAAATTCACTTTCATGTGGGGATGTGAAGATGGTACTCTTACATGTGTAAGAGAATGATAAATGAGGGGTAAGGGGGATTTGACTATTTGAATAAAAGATTGATTTTTATTCAAAGGTGTATGGAAGAAGGGGATAAGCATGGTTAATTGAGTGTTTAGCTTAATTAACCTAGGTCTAGGGGATAGGTAGGCTAGGGTAGATTGATCAATAGGGTAGATCAATTAGATAAGCATAATTTATCTAATTAACAGGGGTTAGGGAAATGGACAAAAGGTAACTAAATAAATATTAGAAATATTTATTTAATTGATGAGGATAGTGTTGTAAGGTCTAGTGATAAATTAAGTGAACTAATTGATCACAAGGGATAGATAGATGGTTAGGGATAAATTGGTGTAGAGGTATGGGAAACTAGTTTGCAGAGCAAGCCAATTTTAGGTGTCTACATAACCCTCAAAAGAACTTTTTCTCCAATAAAGAATTGCCTTGGAACATGTTTTGCATCCACATAGCTCTTTTGCCTATAATTGCCTTCTGCCAATCTATCTCTGATTAGCTTAACTTTCTCTTCCATTTCAGCTAGCATTCCTGGTCTAATGCTAATCCTATCCTCTAGCTTATCCCAACTTATAAGAGTTTGACATCTTCTTCCATACAATGCTTTGAATGGTGCCATCTTAATAGCAGAATGATAGGAATTGTTGCAAGCAAATTCCACAAGTCATAAGTATTCTTCCCAATTATATTGTTGATCCATGCAATACATATGCAACAAATCTTCCAAGACTTTGCTAACTCTCTTAGTTTGCCCATCGGTTTCATGATGGTAAGTTGTATTCACATTGAGTTTGGTCCCCAGTGCAAAAAACAAAGTTTGCCAAAACCTTGATGTTACACGTGCATCTCTATCTGAGACAATCTTTTCAGGGAAACCATGCAATCTAAACACCTCTTGCACAAATTTATGAGATAATAAAGGTGCTCCATCAGTCAAATTTCTTGGTATGAAATGTGCTACTTTTGTGATTTTATCAACCACTACCAAAATGGCATCATGTCTATTCCTTCACATAGGAAGTCCTTGAACAAAGTCCATGCTAATAACTTGTCATTTCCACTCTGGTACATCATGTGGATATAACAATCCTATGGGGGGATGATGCTTTTCTTTTACCCTTTAGCATTCTAAACAACTTGGTACAAATCTTGTAGCATCATTCTTCATTCCTTTCCAAAAATAAAGAGGTTTAACATCCGCTAGAAGTTTGGTCACTCCTGGATGTCTTGAATATGAAGTTGTATGAACTTCTTTCCATACTAAATCCCTTAATCCAGCTGAATTAGGTACATAAATTCTTTCTTTATATCTCAATAGTCCATCTGACTCAAATAGATAACCATCATATCTTGGATCTTTAGGATTTTCTTTTAGAGCCTGCTTAACTAGCTCATAAAACTCATCACCTAACAAATTTTGCAATACCAAATCCTTGAAATTTCCACGAATAGAAATAATAGAAGCTATATGTCTTCTACGACTCAAAGCATCAGCTACTCTATTCTCTCTTTTCATCCTGATGATGGATCACAGAGTGTGATTCGAAACATTGATCCAAAAAAGCAACAAGTAGTCAAGCCAAAAGCTCACATAATAAAATACTCTATTCTCTTTTCCTTTGATGAAGTTCATCTCAAAGTCATAGTCAGATATCAATTCTAACCATCTCCTTTGTTGAGCATTCAAATGCAGTTGTGAGAAAATATACTTAAGACTTTGGTGGTCTAATTTAAGAACAAAAGTTTTTCCCAACAAATAATGTCTTCACATTTGTAAAGCATGATTTACTACTACCAATTCTAGATAATACAACACATAATTTTTCTCATAAGATTTCAATTTCCTTGACTCATGTGCTATGACTCTTCCTTCTTGCATAAGCACTCCTCTTAATCAATTTTAACTTCTCCTGAGGCATCTATGATTACCTCAAAATGTCCTTTGGGGTCAAGAACTTTCAAGATTGGAGTAGTAGTTAACTTTTCCTTTAAGAGATAAAATGCTTCTTGACATTTGTCTATCCATTCAAATCTCTTTCCTTTCCTATGTAGGGAAGTGATTGGACTAGCAATACTGGAAAAATTTAGAACAAATTTTCTATAATAGCCTACCAAGCCCATGAAACTACGTACCTCATGTACATTTGTTGGTACCGACCAATCTAGGATAGCTATAATTTTTGTGGGATCACCAAATATTCGATTAGCTGATATAATATGACCTAGGTATTGAACCTCCTAAAAGAATGTGCACTTAGATAGCTTCCCATATAACTTATGTTCTCTTAACCTTTGGAGAACAATTTGTAGGTGCCATTGATGTTCTTCCTCATTCTTAGAATAGATGAGCATATCATCCAAAAAGACTAAAACAAACTTATCCAAACAATCTCTAAATATACTATTCATGAGATTCATTAATACGGTAGGTGCATTTGTCAAACCAAATGGCAACACTGTGAATTCATAATGTCCATATCTGGTTCTAAAAGTTGTCTTACGAATATCTTCATCTTTCAGTCTTAACTGATAATATCCTGATTGTAAATCAATCTTCAAAAACACAGCAGCTTCATGCATCTAATTAAAAAGATCATCAATACGTGGCAAAGGATATTTATTATTTATCGTTGCTTTATTAAGCATATGATAATCTATACACAAACAAAGGGTTCCATCCTTCTTAACAAAAATAAATGGGGCACCCCAAGGTGAAACACTGGGTGTGATTAAACCTTTTGCCAACAATTCTTGTAATTGTGCTTTTAATTCCATTAACACTATTGTTGTTATACGGTAAGGTGTTTTTGATATAGGCTCAGATCCTAGTTTAATGTCAATAGCAAAATCAAACACCCTCTTGGGAGGCAATCCTGGAAGTTCTTCTAGAAACACATCTTGAAATTCCTGAAGAAAAGAATACTTTTCCCCAAATGATAAACTAGGGTTTTCTACCCCTTCCTCTACTTGTTCCATTTTGACTACAAACAACTGACAACCTTTCCTTCTCACCCTTTTTAATTGCTTGGTAGAGATAGTTCTAATTTTAACTTCTCCTTGAATCCCTTGGAATCAGGTTAAATTTCCCAAGTCATCCAAGCATTCAACTATTTTTGAAAAATAGTCAACCTTAGCTCTATGTTTCCATAGCCAATTCATTCCAAGGATCACCTCATAGGAACCTAAAGGTGCTACATATAAATTTACTTTAGTTGAGAAACTTTGAAGGTCAACTTTGGCTTCAAACAAACATTACTCTACCTAAGCCTGAGATTGCTTAGCATATTCTACTGACCAAGGTTCGGACATGTAACCTGCATTTCTAGAAAATTTACTTAAAATTCTAGGAGAAACAAAGTTTTATGTGGCTACTATATCAATCAAAATAGATATAGGGACTTCAAACAAAGTACATCTCATCTCAATGGGTGTGATCTGATACTCTGCTTGATGGTTGTTGAGAGGTGCATGAATCCTTTGCTAGAATTCTTCTTGCTGAGTAGGTAGTGCAGTACCTCTTTGTTGACCATCTTGATTTTTGTTATAGCAATTATTTGCATAATGGTTGCCCCCACAAGTAAAGCATCCTCCAATGGGTCCTTTCTTATCTAAAGTCTTCCCATAGTTATCCTCATTTCTTTTATAGTTTCCATTCTTCTTCTCATTGCTAGATCCACCTTTGTTCTTTAGAGGTCCCTTATCTTTTCTCTTGTTATCGTAGCTCTTTTCATATCTTTTCTTGCAGGGTTGATTGTTAGGAGATCCATTAAACCTCTTGCGGCTTCTATCACGATAAGCTGAGATGGATTTTATCTTTTGCTCTTGCTTGATCACCTTCTCATACACTTTATCCATTGTTGTAGGACCATGTACATCCACTTCACCACCAATTTGAGCATTTAAGCCCATGATGAATTCTCTGATCCTAAATTTCTCGTCCTTTTGATATTGTGGAACGTATTTCAGGAGTCGAGTGAATTTTTCTCCATATTCTAGTACTATCATATCTCCTTGTCAGAGATTCTAAAAATCGGTCAGTTTCTGATCAGAATAGAGTTGTGGTAACCATCTTTTTTAAAAGAGTTCCACGAACTCATCCCAAGTTATCCTTAGAGAGGTCAGATTCAATTCTATCTTTTTATTCATCCACCAAGTGGATGCTTCTCCTGCTAGTTGGAATGCTCCCCATATTGCCTTGGTCACATTTGAGTAATTTCTTATCTCAAAGTACTTTTCCATCTCTGTTAACCAAGCTTCTGTAGCATCTCTGGTTTCTACCCCATCAAATTTTGGTGGAACAACCTTCTTCATATCCTTTGAAAGCTCCAAGGTCAATCTATCCCTTGCCTCTTTATGAGGTTCAGTACTCTTACTTTGACCTTCATGATTTTCTTTGCTCTCACCATGAGAGTTTTCACCTCCCCATTCAGTATTATCTTTATCATCCACCTTCTTTTCCAAATCACCCAATCTTTTCTTGGTTTCCTCAAGCATGGTTATGATTTGGTCCAACTTATTATTTAGCAGGTGGTTTTCCTCTTCACTTTCTCCTTGGTTAGTTCTTGTCTGCACCATGTTTATCAATTTCTCACACCTAATAATAATGAGTTGTCCATTACTTCAAGATTATAATGTAACCCATTAAATCTAAAAATAATACTAAATTTAAACAATAGTTTGGCACAAAAACAACAATTTTATTTATTATTTCTTTTCAAAAGTAAAGATTTTCCTTCATTTTTACAAGAAATGACTTCAAAAGTCATGATCAAGAGGAGTATATCCCTTAGACTCATTTTTAGATACATAATCTCGAGGTATATAACCCTCTGACTCACTATCGGACCTAACTTATATTATCTCAATAGTTGAGGGTATGCAGGGGTCCTGCCTAACCATAGTTATTTCCTCATCTATAACCGTTTCCAAGTACTCCTTTCTCACTCGCTTGATTCAAGTTAAGGCAGTCACTAGAGTTTCTGTATAACTTGACCAACTGTCACTCTCATCATTGGATCCCTCAAAGGTTTTGATAATGGACTCATGTTCTCTTTTTGCTTTTAAGAAACACTGACTCGAGTTAATAGACTTTCTTGCTGTCTTTTTAAAACGTACCATCCTGCCACAAAAAATTTAAACATTAGCTAACTGCATAATGTGAACTACAGGCAACCATAGTGGTCTCATAAGCCCTAGTGCTGAACCTGGTAGCTCTGATACCATATGTAACATCTGATGAGTCTAGTTTATGACTCAAATTTTGTTAAACTTTATTGTCCATTTGTTGTAGTTATCTTGGACTTTGATACTTTAATCTTGATCTTTCTATATCATTACCCCAAAGCTATAACTTGTTTAGCATAGGTCAGTTCTTATATCCTTTTATGGCTAAGACATGCTATTTGAACTATCTATGTCAATTTTACATATGGTTAATGAATATTACTCCAAGGTAGTTACGAATGTGCAATTATTTGTGTACTAACATTATTATGTAGATATAATCGACATTCATGAAGAAGAGGAAAATTTTGCTGGTTGGTCGCTTACCATAAAAGTCAAATATGGTGATTGATCAAATGTCAAATGGAAGGAGGGCAACCGCTTTGTAACTAATCTTAAATACCTGTTGTGTGAATTTAGGAGTTATTGTTATGCTAAATCTACATTAAAGCAATTCGCTTGACCAGATTCCCCTGCATACGTAACCTCCTTTCCACTTTCTATATTTTCCATAATGAGGCATCCTCCTATTCTATTGGAGTTGACTGCCCTGCTAGCTAGTTAGTTTTGTAGTTTTCCTTCTATAAATAGGAATTTGATAGTCCTTCTAAGGGGTAGTTGATTATTCAGAGATTGTACTTGTATTATCCAGTTTTCAGTAATAAAGTTATAATGTTCAATTGTACTCATCTTTTTGAATGAATAAAATAAAGTTGTGAGTTCACATTTCTGAGTTTTACATTTGTCTTAGGGAATACTCATCCAAGGGGGCCCACTTGGTGAGAATTCCACCCTATAGTTTAGTTACATTTTCTGTTAAGTATTTAGTTAAATCTAGCATTGAATGTTCCTGCAGCCACTAGAATTCTATTATGTGTCTATTCCTACAGCTAAAGTAGACAGAGTAGTTTCCTATTTGTTTTCCCAGATTGTTACTTTCTATTATGTACTTGATTCCAGAATAGCTGTTAGTTAATTTTCAGCATTCCTATTATTTCCTTTCTAGCAGTTTATCTTCAACATTATGTCTTTCTTATCTATAGAATGAACATGGCTACTTTGGAAGTTCTTAGTGCACATACTATGCTGACCCATCTCTATTTCACATCCCTGGGTTGACAAGTGAAATGCATCTCCATAGTGATTAAGACAGCTACTCAGTTCAAATGTCCAATCTCTGAGTTACAATTTTAAGAGCTCAGTTATTAAATCATTATAAGAGACCAACATTTTTGGTGTCGTTGATGGGGATAGTGTCAAACTAAGAAGATCTTTGGAGTCATCTTTAGTATTATTCCTTGTAGTTTTTCCTTAAAATGTGTTTTAGTTAGGAAGAAACCCTTTACAACCCATCAAATTTTTTTGTGTGAGAAGTGGTTGATACTAAGTATATTACATGCATAGAGGTAGGAGAAGATATGCTTGAGGGAGATTCCTTCCTAAGATTCAACTTACCTAGCAGAAGAAGCAGAAGTGAATCCTTTCCTTTTTGCATTCCCTAATTTGAATAGTTTTGAAATATCCTCTGAAGAACAAGATACCCCAAACCTAGTTGAAAATCCATTTGCCTTGATAGTAGGACAAGTAGTCATGGCTGCCCAAAATGTACCTAATCAACCAACATTTCCATTTCCGATTGCTCTTCAAAATGAAGTGGATAATCTCAAGAACATACCTGCTTCAGCTGTCCCCAAGTTCTATGGACTTGCAATAGAGGACCTAGACACCTTCTTGTTTGAATTTGATATCCTCTATAGAAACTATGACTACACTATTGATGCTCACAAACTTAAGTTGTTTCCTACTACCATGAAAGATGCTGCATTAAGGTGGTTTATGAGTCTAGGTAGTGATGTTGTCAATACCTGGGAAGAAATGAAAGATAAATTTCTTGAGAAATATAAAGACTACTATAGTAGTGGAGATATGAGAGGAAATGATATTTTTAGAATGCAGCAGAAAGAAGATGAAAGTTTGGAGGATTACATCTCAAGGTCTTGTTTTGTTTACAAAAGTCTCCTCATCATGCACTCACTAAGGACTCTTAGAAACTACTCTTCCTTAGGGGAAGAAGTGAGAATTACACAGATGCCCTGGATTTAATGGGAGGAGGAGATATTACCCAAGTGTCTTGGGATGATATTAATAAGTTGTACTAGAATTATTCCAGAGCAGCCATGAAGAAAGGAAGAGGTTATCATTCCCTTGTGGGCAAAACCTCTACCAATGGAGTTTCAAGGATGGAGATAAGCCACTTGCTATCTGATTTTAAGCAAGATATTATAAACAATATGGCCACCCAGTTGGACACACTTCAAGCAAAGAAGAAGAGGCTAAGGCAATGTTGGCAGAATATTATCCTCATTGCAGACAAAAGAAGAGGGACTGCAGACGTAAGTTGGTAGCTAACATTGATAACAAGAAGATTCCACCAGCATTCAAGCCAATACAAGTTGAACAAGATCAAGTCTTCTATGTTACACAAAGGAGGCCATGGGATCCAAGACAAGGTATGTCACCAGATCCATTATCATATGTTGGTCCACATTTTAATAATTATGCATCTAGTAACCAATGGCAACAACCATTTCCATCTAATTATGGAGGATATCCACCTCAACTTTGGAGCAACCCTCAAAATACTTGGCTAAATTACTAAAATCCTACACCCCAGTGGCAGCAGCCTCCAGGAAATTGGCAGTCACCTCCAGGAAATTGACAGCAAACATCTCAATGGAGAGGAGGACAACAATGGCCAAATCAGACCACTAATTACATGTAGTCACCTCCTCAGCCCCAACAGCCTGCTATAATGCCTCTACCTGCTAACTTCAATTCAAGTATACCTAAACCTACTCAGATACCAATCAACCCTCACCTAACCCAAATAATAGACCACAACAATAGCCAGTATATTCTGCTGATCCAAATCAATACCCTGCATATGCTGTGAATGTCAATGATATACATCTACGTTCAGGAACTACCTTGGCAGTTCCTTCTAGACCTCTCATTACTAAGCTTTTTGAGGAAGAAGTGGAACCTAGTAAAATCCCCATTGAATTAGATGTGCCTAAAAATCCTAAACCAATGATAGTCAAACAAACTCCCCAAGAACCACCATTTCCACAAAGGTTAGAAACTATGAAACAAAAGGTAGTAGAAGAAGAACCCACCATTGATATTCTAGAGCAGTTGAAACATGTATGTGTCAAGATTCCTCTATTTCAATCCATAAAAGATGTTCGTATATATGGGAAAATAATTAAAGAAGCATGCCTTAAGAAACTAGGCAAAAAAAGGAAAGACCCCACTATGGTCCATGTGTTACGACAGTTGGCTGACATCATGCTTGGAAAAGTGACTGTTCCAAAATATAATGACCTAGGAAGTCTTGTAGTAGGAGATGTTATAAATGGAATTCAAATCAGAAATGCTTTGATTGATCTTGGAGTAGCCATAAATGTAATGACAAAGGATATCCTGCAGCAACTGAATGTTGCAACTATGTGACCAACACCTACTATCCTGTAGCTTGCTGATAGCTCTATTGTTAAACTTGATGGGATAGTGGAGTATCTTTTGGTATCCCTAGATTCATGGGAATATCCAGCTGATTTCATTATACTTTATCCTAAAGCTACATTGGGAGGATACCCCATCATTTTGGGAAGGCCATGGTTAGCCATAGAAGATGCTTATATTGGGTACCAGTCAGGAGACATGACCATATTTGATGGGAGAAGCACTAAAACACTTGTTCTTTACCCACCTGCACAACTATCTCATGATATGGATAATCTTGTTTGGCCTCGTGTTGGTGAAGAGGCAGAGGAAGCTAATTCTGTGGAGCAGCTTATGATGATAAGCAGAAGTTCTTTCCTATAGCTTCAAGGAGAGGAGGAGGTGTTGTCTAATATAATTCACAATCTTTATCAAGTAGAGGAAGCATCATCCTCTCATTCTGTTGATCCAGAAAGGATGCTTATTCCAATTTTTCCTACAACATCAAGTATGTTACATACATTGCTTCCACAAGAAATTAAGGTGCCTAGCATTCATGAAGTAACTATGGTTGATTTCATAACTCAAGTGGAAATTTCAGAAGACAGATATCTTAATATTAATAGCAGCTTGACTCAAGCACAACAGCTGTCCTTGGCAACTTTGTTGAAGAAACATAAAAATGCTTTTGCATGGGATTATCATGATATGAAAGGATTGGATCCTACATTATACACTCACAGGATTTACATAAAGGAAGATTGTACAGCAATAAGACTACCACAAAGGAGAATCAACCCTACACTAAGACACATTGTCAAAGAGGAATTGCAAAAGCTATTAGATGCAAGATTTATCTACCCAATCTTAGATAGCCAATGGGTGTCCCCTCTAGTTCTTGTGTCCATGAAAGGAGGAAAATGGAGAGTCTGTATTGATTATAGAGAATTAAATTCTGCTACCAAAAAGGATTATTTTCCCCTTCCTTTCATAGACCAGGTTTTGGACTCACTTGTAGGAAAGTAGTACTTTTCCTTTTTGGATGGATTCAGTGGTTACAATCAAATTTAGATTGCACCTGAAGATCAAGAGAAAACAACATTTACCTATCCTTGAGGAACATATGCCTACTCAGTGCTTCTGTTTGGCTTATGCAACACACCTGTAACTTTCCAAAGAGTAGTCATTAGCATATTTTCTGATATCTCACATGATTGTATGGAAATCTATATGGATGATTTCACTACTTATGGTGCTAATTTTGAAGAGGCATTAGCAAATTTAGGCAAGGTGTTGGAAAGATGTGAAGACCACAGCCTATCATTAAATAGTGCAAAGTGCTTCGTGATGATACAGGAAGGTGTAGTACTTGGTCACTACATTTCTCCAAAAGGAATACAGGTAGACCCAGCAAAGATTGAAGTCATCATCAATCTACCCATTCCTACAAAGAAAAAGGATGTCAAAAGTTTCTTGGATCATGCAGGGTATTATAGACACTTCATCAAAGATTTCAGCAAAATAGCATCCCCATTATATACTCTTCTTACAAAGGATGCTGAATTTCAGTGGAATGAAGACTGTGACAAAGCATTTTCTGATTTATAGGTAGCCTTATCCCATGCTCCTGTACTTAAAGGCCCCAATTGTGAACTTCCTTTCCATATTCATACTGATGCATCAGATTATGCCATAGGAGCAATTATAGGCCAGAAAGAAGGAGTCATTGAACATGCTATCTATTTTGTTAGCAAAAACTTATAGGGTGCTGAATTCAACTATATAGTTACAGAGAAGGAAATGTTGGCAGTCATCTATACACTCAATAAATTTAGGCACTACATAATTGGTTATCAAATCTTTGTGCACACAAATCATGCAACCATTACATATTTCATGAACAAACCTCTTATATCAGGTTGATTAGCAAGATGGGTGTTGTTAATGTAGGAATTTAACATCACTATTGTGGATAAGCCAGGAAAAGCCAATGTAGTTGCAGACTTTCTTTCAAGAATGACTACATCAAAGAACAACCAAGTCATTGATGACTCTTTTCCTAATGAACATTTGTTTTCATTCACTGTGCAAACACCCTAGTATGCTGACACAGCCAATTACCTCATAACAAGAAGAGTTCTTCCTCACTTCTCTCCTAATGAAAGAAGGATACTCATTGAAAAATCTTTTTCTTTTTCATGGATTGCTAGATGTTTGTTCTACACTGGACCAGAGAATGTCATGAGGAGATGTGTGAGAGAAAATGAAACCTATCACAATGAACCTTGTGGAGGACATTTTGCAGCAAAGTGAACAGGAATGAAGATTTTGAATGTAGGTTATTATTGGCCTACACTATACAAGGATGTAACAAGATATACTAGGAAATGTGATAATTGTCAAAGGATCGGCCAACAAAATTTGATGAGATGCCCCTTTATCCTTAGCTTGTGATTACTCCATTTGATAAGTGGGGCTTAGATTTTGGAGGACCTATTGATCCTCCATCTAATGGTAAATCCAATATCTTAGTATTCACTAATTATGTAACTAAATGGGTAGAAGTTAACGCCATGAAACATGCAAGAGACTGTAAAGTTGCAGAATTTCTCTATGAAGAAATCTTTACATGGTATGGAGTCCCCAAAAAATTAGTGACTGATCAAGGAGCTCAATTCACTTCAACTCTAGTTGTAGTATTAGTGTAGGAATACAACATAAGGCACAAGAAATCTACTCCTTATCATCCCCAGGCTAATGGCCAAGTTGAGGTGACTAATAAAGAAATAGAAGCTATTTTGACCAAAACTATGGTTGTCCATAGGAAGGATTGGGCAAGTAGGTTGCCAGAAGTTGTCTGGGCCTATAGGACAACCTAGAAAACAACTACTAGTTTTACTCCTTTTGATTTACTATATGGCAAAACAACCATGATGCCTATTGAGTTTGAACATAAAACTCTTAGGACTACACTTGACTTGGGGATGGATCTATCTCAAGCACAAAAAGAAAGAATCATGCAACTCAATGCTTTGGATGAGATGAGAAAAGTAGCTTTGCATCGTATAGAAGTAGTACAGAATCAGAGAATAAGGTGGCATGACAAATACATCAAGGATAAGAAATTTCAGCCTGGTGACTGGGCTTCGCTTTATGACTCAAGGTATCAGGATAATGTAGGAAAATTACAGACAAGGTGGCTAGGGCCATATGAGGTTACTGAAGTTTTTTCCATTGGTTTGTTCAGCTTATTACTATTGACCCTGTCAAATTCAAGCTATTAGTTAACGATCATTGCCTCAGGTTATATCACAAGCCAACCTCTAGAGAAGAATTCTTGCAGTAATTCTCTTAGCATGCAACTATAGAACTTCCTGTTGCCAAAGGTAGTAGACCTAGTGTCCCTCCTTCTAGCAACCAAGGTACAGTACTGATCATAATAAAGATTTCCACATTCGTGGGAGTCCACTCTTTCACTTCTTTGCCCATCCACCCACCCATATCCATTCTTCTCTCTTCCATCACATGTATTGATTACATTTCATCCCATCTCGCTTCAGCCCACTCCACTTTCATTCATTGCTCAATAAATTCTTAAGCATTACCCATTACTTTCTCCATGATTTTTGCAACCAATCTTCCACAAATCAAGGTACGTAAACTTTAATAATTCTCTCTTAATTACCTTGTGGTTTGTTCATTTAATTATTGTACATTAATACTAATGTTTCTCATAGCATGTCATTTTTCCCTTCCTTGTCTTGTCACGCATCAATTCCGCATGTGTGGACACATGCCTAAATTTAGGTTGGTGAGGGAGTGTTAATATGATGACCACATGTCAGTCCATCCATATGTTTTATGCCTAAATGTCAATAAAGTTTTAAAATTGAATTATTTGAATTCTAAGTGAGGTGATGGCTCGCAAGTGTGAGATGACAACCTTCATCGATCATTCATTAATGCCTATACCACCCTTGTCTTGCATTCCCAATACAAGAAGTCTTAAAGGAAAATACAGATAGCATGAGTTATTGAAGACTTAATAGGGTTGCAGGAAGGTGAAGCTAGTTTTCAAACTTTTTGCAGAAAAAACATTGTAGTGTGATTATTTTCAAACAGCTAAGTCATGGGAGGAGGATTAATTTAGAATGAACCCATGATTCATGATGCATTGTTATAGGATGCACTTAGTCAGGCTGAATTTAGAAATTGTGGATGGATGGACTATTTCTTGAAGTTAAATGGTTTTGATGAAAATATTGCATTAGAATTTTCTCAGGCTTTGTCTGATGGTAAAGCAGTGGTAAGGGGTTTGGAGGTATTGGCCACAAAAGAAAGAATTATAGAGGTTACAGGTCTACCTATTAATGGTGAGGATTACCCTATTACACAAGATGCCAGTTCAACTAGAGCCAAGTTTACTAAACCTAGAGATCCACCATTGACTATAGACAAGCAGGAAGCCAAAAGAACCTCTCTGCCTGAGCCATGGAAACAAGTACCTGTCCATGTGGTGAAGTACATTACTTGTGAAGGTCAACAGTTGAACCTTCATTCTATGCATTTCAAATTGTCAAATCATATGAGGCACAAGAGAAGAATGAATGTGCCAAACACGCTTTATCGCCTTGTTTCAATTATGGCTGCCAAGACTCAAAAAGGTAGACCTAATTCTATCTCTCACCACTATTTAATCAAATTGCTTGTTGAGAAGTCTCTGCATGATGCATCCGATATGAATTAGGAGGAATTTTTGGAAATTGATCAAATAAGACCTAGTCATTTACGACCTATGGTTGTGCCACAACACCATAGAACTAGGAGAAGGGTTTGTGGAGTTGAAACTACTCTGAGAACTTCAACTTCCAGTACAAACCCTCTTGCAGCAAAACAAGCTATTTAGATTAGCTCTTTTGAAGTAGAGCATGTAGAGAAAGAAAATTCTTTAGATTTTGACAATGAGGATATTCCTCTTAGCAATTTAACTCAAACTAGGGCATAGAGGAGTAGGGCAGAAATAAAGAAGGGAAAAACCAAAAAGCAAACCATAGAAAGGAAGGTGCTACACCCTAGGAAACAATAAATTGACACTGTTCTTCCTACAGCTGAAGAGCAACATGAAAGCCCTTCTAGTAAATCAAGACCTATTGAGCCTGCTTCTAGTGGATCTACGCAAACAAGCCCTAGGGTTGATGAAATGACAGCTGAGGATATAGAGGCCCCAGTGGGGCATGAGAATGATGTTGAAAAAGACATAATTGAAGAAGCAGTAGATGTAACTCTGGCAGACCTTGCCATCATTGCTGAGTATATTGAGAGACATGAACATGAAGATAAATAGTAGTTCCTATAGCAAGACATCCTGTAGCTAGAATTGGCTGAGCAATCAGAAACCCTGCAGCCTATGTTACATGAAGATCTACCATCTGTGCCAGGAAAGCCTTTGGTAGGAATACATAGACCTCTTGATTTTTCAATGCACATGGTTTCCATGAATTTATGGAATGAAATGTAGAGGAGAGAAGAGGAATGGCAGAAGGAGAAACATAGATTAAAAGTTGAAATTCAAAAGAAGGATGAAGAGATTAAAGAAAATGATGTAGAAATTGCAACTTTAAAAGAGAGGGTGGATAGTATGGCAGCTTTCGTGCCTCAAGTATTAGAATGTAGGACTCCCCCAAGAGTCTATGATCTATATTTAAAGGAAAGGTACCTCTCTTTAAAGTTGGAAAGAATTCTTTTTGGTTTGAACCCTTCCATTGAAACTCCTCTTAAGTTTTTCAATGCTTATAGGATTGCTCCTCCAGAAATAAAGAATTTGTTGTGTAAATTTTATTTGCATAATTTTTCTGTGTCCCAAGACCATGAGTGGAACCCCTTGTTGTATGTTGGGGATGTTCAGTTGAGGGCATTTATGTCCTAGATGCAAAATGAGGTTAGTTGGGGACAACAATTTAGGGCTTATAAGCAATTAGAATTCAACACTCCATTGCCTATTAGAGCTAAATTTGGAAATCTAGGAAGCATTTTCAATGATTGGCATAGAATGCTTTATAGGCCATGTTATGGTAATAGAATCCTGCCTGAAAGACAAGCAGCTTATAGAGAATATGAAAAGATGGCACACACTACTAGAGAATCTATGAAAGGACATCTAACACAAAGGTGGAATAGTTTATCTGATGAGTTAAAACAAGAAGAGCCTCACTCTCTGCAGAATTATGCTGCAACATGTAAAAGAGTGGATAGATATATTCAGATTCAGAGGACAAAGGGACAATTCTGGCTTCCCTTAATTTATCAACCACCTATCCTATTGTGGCCAGTGCCAAATTACTGATTTTACCAATATGATATTGCTAAAGAGTGACAAAGATGGAGTAGATTGGATAGGCAACAAGGGTTCTATTGGGATCCTACCTCATGCACTAGACAGATTGATATTGGATGATTATCAGTTGCTAACTTTAGAGGATTAACCAAGCAAAAGAACAACCCTTCCTCTGCTAGAGGACCAGTAAAGTTTTAGGTCACGGAGAGTGATGAGTCTAGTTTATGACTCAAATTTTGTTAAACTTTATTGGACTGTGATACTTTAATCTTGATCTTTCTATGTCATTACCCCAAAGCTATAACTTGTTTAGCATAGGTCATTTCTTATATCCTTTAATGGCTAAGACATTCTATCTGAACTATCTATGTTAATTTTACATATGGCTAATGAATATTACTCCAAGGTAGTTATGAATGTGCAATTATTTGTGTGTACTAACATTATTATGCAGATATAATTGGCATTTATGAAGGAGAGGAAGATTTTTCTGGTTGGTCGCTTACCATAAAATTCAAATATGGTGACCATTCAAATGTCGAATGGAGGCAAGGCAGCCACTTTGTAACTAATCTTAAATACCTGTTGAGTGAATTTAGGAGTTATTGTTATTCTAAATCTATGTTAAAGCAACTCACTTGACCAGATTCCCTTGCATGCATAACCTCCTTTCCACTTTGTATGTTTTCCATAATGAGGCATCCTCCTATTCTGTTGGAGTTGACCACCCTACTAGATAGTTAGTTTTGTAGTTTTCTTTCTATAAATAGGACTCTAATACTCCTTCTGAGGGGCTGTTGATTATTCAGAGATTGTACTTGCATTATCCAGTTTTCAGTAATACAGTTATAATGTCCAGTTGTACTCATCTTTTTGAATGAATAAAATAAAGATGTGAGTTTACATTTTTGAGTTTTACATTTGTCTTAGGGAATACTCATCCGAGGGGGGCCACTTGGTGAGAATTCCACCCCCTAGTTTAGTTACATTTTCTATTAAGTATTTAGTTAAATTTGGCATTGAATGTTCCTACAGCCACTAGAATTCTATTCTGTATCTGTTCCTGTAGCCAAAGTAGATAGAGTAGTTTCCTATTTGTTTGCCCAAATTGTTACTTTCTATTATGTACTTGATTCCAGAATAGCTGTTAGTTAATGTCCAGCATTCCTATTATTTCCTTTCTAGCAGTTTATCTTCAACATTATGTCTTTCTTAGCTATAGAATGAATGTGGCTACTTTGGAAGTTCTTAGTGCACATACCGTGCTAACCCATTTCAAGTTCATGTCCCTAGGTTGAAAAGTGAAATGCTTCTCCATAGTGATTAAGACAACTACTTAGTTTAGATGTCCAATCTCTGAGTTACAATTTTAAGAGCTTAGTTGTTAAATCATTATAAGAGACCAACAGCATCCATGTTCTAAAAAACATAGTAAAACTAGAATTTTACCATAGAGTAACTCAACAAGATAAATAAAATGAGATAGAGAATATTTTTTTTATTATTCAACTAATAATCAAGTAACTACAAATTACAAAAATATAATAACCATATTGTCTTTCTCATTTACAATATTTACAAATGTAATTCCATTACATGTACAAATTTGGATTAAGTACTACACATCTAAATATCCAACATCTTTATCACAAGTCCTGGCATCTTTCCTTCTTGGAGAGAGAGAGCATCTTTCTAGTGATTTACCTCCAACCATAGATCGGTGGTCTCCCACACATTTTCCACATAGAAAGTGGCCCTACCCTTCATGAGGAATATAGACCATAGGTGACCAATGGTTATTTTCCTTTCTTGAGTACATAGTGTTGTATTCTACTCAACTTTATCCACCATACAACCCTAGATACCCTCTAGCTAACTATGATTTCTGATAGGATGAGCAATCTGAATCCAGTTAACTAACAATGCATGCAGAAAACAAATGCATTACTTTGGCCAAAGTTTTTATTATCAATATCATTCATATGAACATAGTCATTATGTTCACCCAGCCCTACTCAACTTGGGTAATGTCATATTCTTGCAGTTATTCACCCTAACTATCTTTACATAATTGGTTTAATCATCATGTCCTGATAGTAGTCTACTTAGACTTAGATAAGTCTAAATGACATAAACCTTCATTTGGCTCCTAATTGACTCTAGTGTTTTAAAACAACCCTTGAATAATACAATACTTCTACATTCATCATATCTCATTAAAGATATTAATAGACCTTCGGTTTAACACAACCATAAATAGGTTTACAATAAATCTTGCTAAGGTATTATCTTCTATTAAACAAGAATATGAATACCTATTCAATTAAACCCTACGTGATGCCATTGCTCATCATTACATAAATATACTCATATATGCTTTACACAAAGTTATTTCTATATAGACATAGTCTATTACTATAAATTGGTTTACTATAGGCTGAACTCATCATAATTCTAGTAAGTTATGAGAAGATCTTTGACACTTTATCCTATTCATCTAACTATCCTTAGTTTTTTTATCATTCCAAAAGGTTAACTCATAGTCACCATAGATCACCAAGAATCTAGGTTTTTTGGATAAGATATCATTTAGACAATACATGTAAATGAAAACAAGATTGGTTTCAAATAAAATTGACATCACTAAATACTCTATTCCATATTACTCTTGGTTGGTGAGTTTACTAAATGAATACCTTTACACTAATCTCATTGAGAGTTTAATACATATTTTTCCTATGATAAAAATAGTTGGCTTATTTCTGAAAGATTGCTCTTTTCAACTAAGTGACTGGTTTTATAAACATTAGAAGACTATAATAGTTTCCATTAAAGAAAGTTCATATATATATCCTGAACAATAAAAGGGTCTACCTATCGGTTAAAGATAGATGAAATATCAACTCACTATGATTATTCAAAACTAATTTCACTACAAGAACTTGCATCAGCCCTTTTCAGGCTAAACGATGCTTCTTGGTTATACTAAAACTCACATACACCATCGACTCAGACAAACAAGTCACAATGATAGTATTCAAGTTGACACAGTCGGCTTATCACATTGCATAGTTTATACAAAATATTGACAAGATAACCAAACATAGTTAAATGATTGTCCATAAAAAACATTCATTATGATTATCTTTGTCATATAAAACATAACATGTAGGAATATCTAGCTAACAATGTTAGCTTACAGAGGTGTATTGGTAGGTGGTAAGCTTCTATGTTTGTCCCAGATGACCACGTTCTTACTTAACCTTTACCTGCTTCCTCACTGCCCGCTGCAGATTTCCTTCTACTCCTTAATCAGACCTTTCAAACAAAACATATGCACTTCCCAGATATCCATCGACTATCTAAGTCATGGCTTTAAGAGCTCAAAACAGACTCATAATGAGTCATCCTATCTGTTCACTCGCACTCTAAGCAGTTCTAAAAGCTCATTAAATTCCAATGGTAATACTAAATGATTCAACTCCAAACACAGCTATAAATGTATAAACATTGACAAATGTTGATGATGAAAACATCATTTGAGGAGATCAGCGATGGTGGTTGAGTTATCTACCACTCCTCCTATATGAGGCCGCCAACTCTTAAAACTAACTTAAGCAATCGATTACTCTTAATAAGTAAATTTGATCCATCATGCTTTTAACATTTAAGGCATTCCTCAATAGATGCCTATGGCTACTCAACTTAAAACCATACTATTATATCATGAGGTATTTCCTCATTCTACTGCCAAAATGTGACATTTGGTGAAGGAATAAAATGTGAAACAGAGAAAAGTTAGCTACCAAACAAAAAAAGTATGAGAAGTAAATAAAGTTTGTTGACTTAGAAGAGAAAACTAGAGAATTTAGATAGAGTTCCAAATAATGTAGAGAAAAGGGAGAGAGGTGTGGGTAAGAGATTAGAAGATGCCTCTTAAAGGTTTTTAGTTTGTTTCATTTCTGATTATAGATAGAGGGAAAATTTGGTGGGTGATTTTTGTGAATGGTGAAGCCTCCTTTAATAACTTTGTGATTGGAAAATGATAAACAATGGAGTGATGACATACAATAAGATTACAGCTTTGTAGAGGGGAAAAGGGGGTCCAGGCTTGGAAAGGAAGAAGCAGTTGGAAAGCAGTGTGGTTGCCCATGTATCAGGATGGGTTATGGATAAGGGTTCTTCTATAAGAAAGACCAAAGTCAAGTGGAGACACCATTAATATCTGGCTACAAAGATTGTAATCTTTCATTCCAGATTGATGTTGTTATTTGAAATTCAATAAAGAGATATAAATGTAGTTTTGCAAATTTATGAAGTTTGTTTATTCAAATTTAATAAAATAAGTAATGGATGTGGATATGCAATCTTTATCTGTCTATTTAAATTTGAAATTTAGTGTAGAGAGAATGTGCGTATGAGAGTTTGAGAGTTATGGGTTATGTGTTTGTGTTTTTGCAAGAGGAGTTCCCTCTTGAAGCATGTACCTACATATCCATGACATGATAATCATCATCATCAGTGTACATGTACTTATCTCCCACTAAAACGAGTCCCTTAGTTTCACACATGTATCAACCATGTCCTCAAACTAGAAGACAACCTGTGTACTTGTCTCCATCAATGTCCAAACTATGAAAACACCTATAAACTTCTAACTGGAAGCACCAAATATGAAAAATGACTATACCATGATGATGATCTCATAACAACATGCACTCTGACAAGTTTGTGCCAAAAAAATTATCCGAATGCTCTCACAATCATACCCTAAATCTAAGGCTCCCACAAGTGATCAAACAAGTACAAATCTCTCTCTACACACCAAACTAAAAATCTACATGATCCATATTGTAGTACACTACCATGTCTCTCCAACGCTTATCTAAAATTAAAAATATGATTCAACATGCAAAAGTTATGAGTATAAAACTATCCCAAAGCAATGCCTAGCTTTAGGCACCAAATTATGACACAAAAAAAATTGATAACCAAACCTACATTATTACATAGTGCTCGGAGAGACCTTTCTGACATGCATAAGAAGTTGAAACTCTGACACTGTGCGTGAAAGTTATGCCCATCGAAAAGGGCTAAAAATGGCCCCATGAGGGACCCTGTCCATAAAACTAGCATAGAGTTAATGTCGCTGCTAATATCATCAGGTGACTAGGTGATACATTGACATGGTATCTATGTGATGTCTTGCTAGCATGGCACCTAGCTGCCATGCTAATGTCATCAGGGTTAGTAGACTCCAAGGAAATATTAACAAAGTTCAAATGTTTCAAATTTCATGTTTTCACTGCCAAACCCAAGATCATGTTTTAAACTAGTTTTTAAAGTTTTTGAAGTCTGATGTGGGACTATGTGGTGCAAGAGAACCCCGAGACACTGAGAATCTAAAGGATTCTATGCATTTTCTCTTTTATCCAAGTGTTAGGTTGTAATGCCTTAGCACCATATTGAATCATGTTTAGCCAAGTAATGGCATAGAAGATTGAGTTTGTATACGTGTCATTCACGATTGTAACTGAATTGGAAAGTTTGTAACTGAACTGAGGGATGTAACTGAATGGCAGAGGTAGTTAGAGGCAGTTTGCCTTCCATCTTGTGTAACTGTCTGTGTGAGTCTTTATAGTCAGTCTATGTTCGTTGAAGAGACACAGAGAGGAAGAGAGAGAACGAAGATTGATGTATATTATTTCAGAGAGGAATAAAGAAGTTCTATTTTTGGTTTAATTCTAGGGATGTAGTTTGGAAGCATTCCACTAGTGCAAATTTCTTCAAAATCAGTGGAATGTCTTCCTTAGGAGTAGATCATTTATGTTCTGTTGAGTTTTTGTAGTTTTTGTGTAAATTGTTTAGTTACAAGTTGCAGAGGTTGTCATCATTGTTTTGTATCAGTTGTTCGCGTTGTTACAGAGTTGTTGAAGAGTTATTGGCATAAGATAGCCCATCAGGTTGATAATATTTGGTTCTGCCGATAGGCACATGTCTGACCAAAACTATGACGGCAAGTGCTAAGTTGTTTTAGTCTCATTGGGTGAAAGGGAGTCAAGTTTCACCAATCTTGAAGGCCATTGGATTGACTTGGTGTATCAACTTAACGAAATTGAGGTTTACTTAAGAGAGAATCACGCTGATGAAAGGAAGTTGCAGTCAGAGTCATTTTGTCAATGGGTCGGTTGGACAAGAGTATAAGTCTCACCGGTGTTAGGCATATCAGTTTAGTCATCGGCACATCAGCTAGTGTTTGTAAACTTTCACCAATGAAGGAGGTCTCCTCAACAATAATTCCATCGATGTATCGACAGGAGATTCAAGGTGTTCACTGATTTTGGGAGTCACAGAAATGAGAATCATCATTGGCATATCGGCTTGAGTTGTTGAGCATCTGCTGATAGCAAAGGTCACGCTAAAAGTTGAAGGCATCAGTGTGTCAGAAGATGAAAGAAATTTTTCACCGATAGCATCAGTCTTGCCAATAGTGCACTTTGAAGGAGTCATTAAGGTCATCAGTTTGTTAGCCAACATAATTTTAAACTTGCCGATGGAATGTTGTCTTGTTGATAGTGAAAAGCATATGTATTTCAATCTTATTTGGACCTTAAGAAAGATATTTAAAGCTGAATAAGCAATAATCTACCAATACTGTTGGTTCGATGGGTTCAAAGGATCTAAAAGTTGATAAGTAGTTTCTGTTGTGCACTCTGCATCACTATGGACTCTGGCTACTATCCTGACAGGCTTGACCAACTTGTGGGCTTAGCCTTGCCAGACCTGTCAAGAGTTCACCTCGGGGGTCATGAGGCCTACTAGCCTAGTCGCTCATCAACTAACAGTGGCTTATCCAACCCTGTCACTATTAGCACAGGGGTCAAGTTATGGCTATCTGTGGATGTCGTACCCCTACAAAAAAAAAGTTTTTATTTTTATTTTTTTTAGATAATGCACCTAGTAAACATTTTAACGTGACTGGTGACACTGGTTCAACACGCCCTCTAGCTCCACGATAATGCTTTTGCCTGGAGCTATGAACTGGTGAGGCCATAACATGAGGGACTTCATCCCCTAGTAAGAACACTTCAAACGCATGAGCTCGTTGGCCCAATGAAGTCGTAAAGCCTATGAGCTCATTGGCCCAATGGGGGTTTGAGTTCTGGTGGCCACCACTACAACTGAGAAACATAACTACCGAACCATGCCCTTATCAGTATTTTTTTTTTAAATTAAAATCTTTAAAAATTTTCAATTCCTATAGTTGTAAAATTTAAAATTTAAAACAAACTATAGAAAATAAATTTCTTGGACAGGTTTTATTTATTTATTTACTTATTTATTTTTCCTTGGTTCATAGTAGCCAAAATTATATGTTTTTCTTCACCTTTCAATCCTCCTGGACTCAATGGTGAGGTCCATTTTTTCCTAGGAGGTCATTTGCAAAAATTCCTTCTCAAAACCCTCATTGAAACACATCCAAGAAATCCTCCTTTGGTGATGATTTTTCAACACCTAATTCTACAAAATACACAACAAATCTGCAACACCCAAAACCCCTAATGTGCAAAACAACACCTACACAAAACCCTCTTATCTTGTAATGTCTCAAATCCTTTCCATCATTGACATGGGACCAAATTTGCATCAAATCTACACACACAAGGATTATAACAAACTAGGGAGCTCACTCCTCCCACAACCATGAACATGGCTTTGATACCAAATTTTAGGAATTATCAGGTTGATCAAACCAATTCCACTTAACCCAAAAGGAGAAAATGATGCATACAAGAAACATATTTATGATAATGCAAAGATCAATAGACAAACACAAGATAATATAAGATATGCCCTTGGAAAAACCTCAAGAGAAAAAAAACCCAAGCTCCAAAATCATCCACACTCAAATGTATTATTCAAGAATAATATATTACAATACACTCACATGAGTCTCCATGAACATATTTGAAACATCAAGCTCTTCCAAAGCATCCTCCATGTGTCCAAGCTTGTAATCACACATCCCATGCCATACTTTAGAAAATGCACTCACAAGAGTAACTCAATACAATGATAGCCTCTTATAGCCTACAACCAAAACCAACAACCAACTAGCCAACCCAAACTACTAACCATGTAATTACTTTTATAGAATCAAGCTCACACAAATACAAGATGTAGTATGGAGGAAACCATGTGTTCCTAAACCATGGATACACAAAACCATTGATGACTCATTTATTAATTGCAAATAAGTTTTCACTTTATGCCCAATATTAAATAATTTCTCAATTAATTTCCACATGCATAAAATAATTAATCCAATGTTAAATACAATGTTTACAAGTGGCACCCAAATAAATATCTAATGTGGCTAAACACATCAATTAAGATGCACCACAAATAAATATTTATTTTACATAAATAAATTATATCAATGTTATGCAAGCTGTACAACACACCTACTTCTTAACACATTTCAAGTGCAAATATTTATCCTACGAGTACAAAAAAATTATCCCATCTTGATTTTCATCCTACTAGTAAAAAAAGAAACCTCAAGCTTGAATCTTTTACCCTATCAATGAAAAATCATTACCTGTGAAATATTTTTTAAGTAAGATCACTCCACTTTACCCTACACCAAGTAGAGGTATTTTGTTAAACACTTTCCATGCATCCATTTACCTTCATGTTTTGCTTGCATATTTATCTACCCTGTCACTACTATAAAATTTTATATATGCCTATAAGCTAAATACTCATTTCTAGAACCACCTAGGCTTTCCTCATACATTTTAATCACTTGACAAAAGACCTCTCCCCCAAATCTCTATGTAACTACACTCTACAACTAGTGCATTCTAAAAGACATTTTGTCGAACAATTTATATGCATTCTCTTTTTCCTTCACCTTTTGTTTGAAATTATTTGTCTAGAAGAGAATAAATCTCATTTCATAACTTTATCTATAACTTTGGATAGTGGCTCAAATCACCATGATGTTCTCCTTTACTTGGAAGTATGCCAACTTAGAGATGAATGTTACAAAATTCCCATATTGATTAGACCATTTCCTACATAACCCTATGAGAGAAAATGATGCATACAAGCTTAAAAACAACAAGAATGCAAAGATCAAAAGACATACCACAATATAACACAAGATATTCCCTAGGAAAACCCTCAAGAGCAAGATCACCTAGCCTCTAAAAGCATCCACACTCAAAGTATTATTCAACAATAAAACATTACAATACACTTACAAAGTCTCAATGAATACTTATGAAACATCAAGCTCCTCCAATGCATCCTCTAGGTTTCCAAGCGACCACACATCCCATGCCATGCTTCACATATTCAATCTTTAGGATAGCTCAATATAATGATAACCCAAATGACTAGCCAACCCAAATCACTAACCATGTGCTTGCTTTTATAGAATCAAGCTCACACAAATACAACTTTTGGTATTGGAAAAACAATGTCTCAAAACCATAAGAGCACAAAACCATTGACATGAAAATTAAATATTTACCACAAATAATAAATATTCAAGTCCTATGTCTCCTACATATAAAATATCTAACCAATGTTACATACAAGTTTACAAGTGGACCCAAACATATATTTAATATGACTAAATGCATGACTAAAGATGCACCACAAACAAATATTTATTTTACAAAATTAAAAATAATTCATTCTTGTGCAAGGTTTACAACACCCTTTTCCTAACATTCTCCCACTTGTTGTATACATTGTTTAAGGGTCAATCGATGAAACACACCATCATAGCCATCCATCAAACCATGTTAATCTCTAGCATGTTGTCATGCTCTATAAAGATACCTACAATAAAACCAAAGTAACCACCATATAAAGAAAGAACTCCTCTCATCCTCCAACATACCACCTATGGAAGAAAAGGAACAAGCCAAGGTGAAGATGTACCAATCCAAAGAACATAAGCATTGAATCCAAGTGATAGCAAAGACTCCAAGCTACTGTCAAGGTAAAAAAACCCACATGAATAGAAATATAGCCCACAACAAATGCTAATACATCCAACCATCCAAACCTAAAAAGGTATCCAACAACATTATTAAAATCATGCCGACAACATATCCAACCCATTAACTGCAATCACAAACTCTCTGTATAAAACCTTTCAATGTTTAGAACATAAATATCCAAGAAATCACACTTCATGGGCAATATAAAATATGAAATAGATCAAGGCATACAAAGTGTACTAATCAAAACTCATAACAAGGTGTGGCTAGTAATCAAACCATGTAGGAACAAAGAACAATCACAATTATCCACACATGAAAAATAAATTAATACATACTCCCTCACAACATGTCACCATAACTCTCCCAAGTCCATCACACCATGATAGCACTAGGTAGTTAAGACTCCATGCTCATGCTCTGTTTTCACTTATACATACCAATTACTTTTTACCTGGTCTCTCACCTATAAATGGTTCCTACAGACTTACTGTCACGCTAGTGACAGGAACTAGTAGTAATGATAAAGATTACACAAACAAGCAATTCATAAACAAACTCATACATGAGGCAGGAACTAGCCATTAACATATGTGACTTTGTCTACCAGGTGACAAGAACTAGATCAACAACACACAACTTTTTGTGTAATGATAGGATCTTATTAAATTAGGTAACTAACATAATCCAAAATCAACACATCTTTTCTAAAATCTACACCATCGAATACCAAGAATGATAGGAAGTATGATCATGTATTTATATCAACAATGAAAGCACAAGACACTATTCATGAACCGATTCCTAACTATCCTATGCCCTTAACATAACATAACATTACACAACACATGGACCTATAACATCGGCCTTGCCCAAGCTACAGAAAACTAATACAAATTCTTGCCTTTTCTTTTATGAGTTCAATTCTTTTGCCTACCTTCTGCATTCACTCCTTTCCTGCCATTATTCTACTCTTCTCTCTCAACATTCAGCCTCCATTTCTCTCAACTGGCCTTCTTTAATCAATTGCTGCATCTTTGGCCCTACTTTGAAACTTCCTCTTGGCGGCTCAGCCTACTGATCTCTTTGCATTCGGCCCTTCTTAATCTTACTGTGGCCTTTCTTTCTTCTCAGCCTGCTCCTCAAATTGTATTCAACCTCCTCTTTTATTCTTGGCCTTGGATCTTGGTAATGGCCCTTCTCTATTTCTATCTGCAGCTTATTCTAGATACTTCTAACAAATCTCTATGGCCTCTAAATGTTTCTTTCCTCCTAATGGCTACTTCTCCTTGTTGTTACTCTTTGTAGCTCGAGAATCATTCCTTATCATCTGTTACCAAAATGTTGCCTTCTGACTTCTAGCTCATCATTGTTGAGCATTTGATTTGCCCACTGCCTGTGCGGCCTTTTCTCCATATTTCATGACTATTCATTTACTTCTATTTTCTATCGACTATTCACATTCTCTATTTCCTTGCAGAGATGATTATCCAACGATATTTCATAACTATCAATGATTTCATATTCCCTTCTGTATTTCAGTTCTATCATGCTAGCGATAGGATGTTCCTCTTAATCAAATTCAGATTTATCTTTAGTGTAAAGCCTAGCGACAGGAGCTCATCAGGAGTGACAGAAGATTAAGTTAGCATGGATTATTCCTGAAAGAAAACAAAAACCAAAACCTGCAAATGACCTAAGAATCAAAATTTGTTAAAAGAATGATGACCCTGCATCACACCAAAACATGTGAACTTGAAACTTTAGGAAGTAACCATAGAAAATAGAAAGAAAACCTATAAATCATATCTCATATCATGTCCTTCTAACAATTCCTCAAAGTCTAAGCTATGTCAAGTATGATTTCCTTTACAACCCTAAATGAAAAGCCTTAGCAACACCCAACTACTCAACCCCAAGGCCAAACATATAATGTGAACCAATAGACCAACAAGTATGTAATCCTCTTACATCAAACAAAGATCAAACTCAAATAACCATTTCCTAACCAGGAATAATCCTAGTAAACATATCCTAAAGCCTCATAAAAGACATCATAAATCAAACTCATATGCACAAGTAGATAACTAGGTAGAACTTTAGATCTGTGTCACACCTTTGGACAAATAATTTTTTCTATAGAAATTGTCTCACCCTAAATAGTTTTGGGAGAAAAGGTTTTTCCTAAAACCATGTAGTACCTACATGGCATTATGTGGCATAAAGAGTTTCGCCTGAATTTTTAAAAAGTTTTCAATTTGATTTCAACTTTGAAAATGTTTTTTATCTACATAAAATTTTTTAGGCAAGATAGTTTCACCCAAAAGTATTCCAAGCAATATTGTCTCACCTGAAATTGCTTATGTGGCATCCCATGTGGAATCCAACCCCCCACTTTCAACAAATTGCACAAAACTTTAGGTTGGACTCCAAATTTCTCCAACCAAAGTGTATTTTCATGAAAATCTTAAACCTACAAACCAATATAACCTAAAACTTGAATAACTTGCAAAGTGATATAACAAAGAATATAGAATATAGACCTTGAGACTCAAACACCAGATCAACTCTAGATCTAATTTGTCAAAAAAGGTCTACAAAATGAGTAGCCATAGTCAAGGAACTATTAGGAAAAGGGTGTGTTGTACACCTTGCATAAAAATAAAATATTTAAATTATGTAAAATAAATATTTATTTTTGGTGCATCTTAGGGGATGTGTTTAGCCACATGTTAAATATTTATTTTGGTTCACTTGTAAAGTTGTATGTAACATTGGGTTAGTTATTTATGCGTGGGAGACATAGAATAGTTAATTAATTATTTGGAAATCTTAGTACCAAAAAGTGAAAACTTAGAATCAAGAATTAAATTATGGGTCAATGGTTTTGTGTACTCATGGTTTTGGGACAGTTAGTTTTTCAAATACCACAAGTTGTATTTGTGTGAGCTTGAGTCTATAGAAACAAGCACATGCTGAGTGGTTTGGGTTGGTTGGTTGTGTAGGTCATCATTGTATTGAGTTTCTCTTGTGAGGGCATATGTAAAGCATGGCATGGGATGTGTGGTTACAAGCTTGGACACATGGAGGATGCATTGGAGCAGCTTGATGTTTCAAAAGTATTCATGAGACTTTGTAAGTGTAATGTAATATTTTATTTCTAAAAAATACATTCAGTGTAGATGCTTTTGGAGGCACAGATTTTCCCCTTTTGAGGGTTTTCCTAGGGTATATCTTGTGTCACCTTGTGGTATACATTTGCCTATTCTTTTGTATGGTGGATTCTAGTTTATCATGGTTAATATTTGTTTGCATTTTTATCTCTCATGGGGTTATGTGGAAATGTTCTTTATTGCTACAATTTTCCTTTCAAGTGGTATTAGAGCCTAGTTGCTAGGTTGTGGGAGTAGATCTCCTAAGTTTTATAACCCTTGCAATGACTAGATTGTTGACATGCATAGTTGAATCCATGGACTTGTAGGATGAGAATGAATCCATTTTCAAGGTTGCTGGTTTATTTATAGAGTTTTGGTTGATTGGTTTTTGGTTAGGGCTATTTGTGTGGGGTTTTTTGCAAGTGAGATTTTGGTGGAGGCCTCCTGGGTTAAAAAATAACCTCACAATTGAGTCTAGAATGCCCAAAAACCTATACTTATATATAAAACTTGATATATTTTGGTGATAAAAAAAATTCACCCATTTTTTCTCTAGAAGGAATCTACAGGGAATCTTTTCCATAGAATCAATACGGTCATATGGATCCACATTGTAGTTGGCATATGTTTTGGAATAACTATAGTGTATAATATTTAATTAGTATAGGTCTACAAAGTATTAAAAATTACAAAAATATTTAGGCTATGCATCTATAGATCACGTAGCCTTGTGACAACATGGGTAGGATGTGTGGAGAGTACTCTGGACAATCATAAGTAATGCCAAAATTTTCTATAGTTGGTGGTGCGATGATTAGTCAATGGTCAACTCTCAACTAGCTGGCAAGCCATGTGGCCAATGGGCCTTGGCCTCCAGTCATGAGCTCAGTCAGACAAGAGTTACACTAATCCCTCTATGAAAATTTTAAAATAGAACTCAAAAAAAATAAAATGAAAACCCATATCAAATTGGTTCTAGAGATAAAAGTTTTGAATTTTAAAAAATTAAACTAGATTTTAAAAAAATGGATATGCCACCCAACTCTAGCCCATGCGCCACCAACCCACCACCTTTGTCCCACATAGTCACTACTACTGACGTCAGCAATGATGTCAGTATGGTGCCAGCAATATGAACAAGTACCTATGGAGCCCCTTTTAGCCCTGGGAGGGAATTTTCTTTTTAGGGGCATAACTTTCACCCACAATATTGGATTTTTGACCTCTTATAGGCATTGGAATGGTCTCTCAAAGCACTACATAATGGTATAAGTTTGGTGATTAGATTTTTCTGTGCCAAGATTTCATACCTGAAGTCAACATTGCTCTCAAATGGTTAAATGGTCATAAATTTTGCATTAAAAATTAGATTTTTGATTTCAAAAAAGCATTGGAGAGAATTTGTAGAGTACTATACAGTAGATCAAGTATTTTTTAGTTGGATGTGCAAAGAGAGGTTTCCGTTTGAGCACTTGTATGATCTTGAGATCCAGGATGTGATTTCATGAGCATTTGGATGAACTTTTGGGCACAAGGTATGATCCATCATGAGTTGAGACCTCCTGAAGGTGAAAGAGTGCTTGATATAATACAAAAAGATGGTGAGCATACATTTTCAGCTGATAGTACTTCAAACCAAGTTGTATCTTCCATTTTATCATTGAGTTATGATGTTTATTGTTTTGATTATGAAGATTAAGATAAGAAAACATGTGTTTGGATTGATCATGAATATCATGAGTTGCCTCAATTGTTGATCTTACATGACTTGTATCCTGAATATGAGCCTACTTTGCCTATATCCTACTTATTAGAATACAAGGATGAGCTTGATAGACTTAGGACCTTGATAGGTGCTTTATTACTCTTACACATATTGAGGAATCAATCAAGAAATAGTGTAGATACCCTTTGTCCTAAGCCTTTATACATAGTCTTAGTTTTGATCAGTTGGGTGTCTAATTGGTTTGATTTGGCTTTATGTTTGGTTAGTAGTTGTTTTTTTTTTCTTTCTTTTTCTTGTTTGTTGGTTTTTCTTTGGTTGTTATTGTTCTATTTTTGTTTTATTTTTAGTTTGTTTGGGTCTTATTTTTGGTCAATTTTCAGTGTGCTACTATTTTTCTTTGTTATTTTGGATTTTTGGGTCCTCCTTTGCTAAAGAGGTTTTTTTTTTTTTTTTTGACTAAAGGGTTGTTTGCAAGTGTATGCACTGATATTCTATGGATTATGTCTCCTAGTCTTCCTTTGAGAAACATTAGTTATAATCTACAGGTTTGTTGTGGACTCCATTGTTAGTGTTAGATGGCATGATGCTCGTTCATGGGAGATGAGTCAATTGTTTGGTATAGATTGAAGTATTTTGAGATGCTATACCTTTCACATCTTAAGAATCATGAAGTAATTAAGTGAGTATTTGTGATCTTGCATCAAGTGAAAAATCATAAGGTCTCACCTATGACACCACTATTATTCCTAACCTAGCAAAGTTAAAAATATTCATATCCAATGTGGAAAAAGCATGTGTTATGTGTAGGTGGTACTTCTTAGTACTCCTATCAGAGCTAAATTAACTGAATCATTTAAAAAAGGAAGTTGTTGAAAACATGATACTTCTTAGTACTCCACTCACAACTCAATTAGCTAGAGGATTTGAGTATCTCTATCAGGGATATAGATGCCTGGCTAGTAAAAGAGATATGCTTTGAGAATAATCATAGAGACAACCTCATTGAAGCTATATATGCTTAATTGGACGGAAGGCAATGTCCAGCTAGTTCTTGAGGTGAGAATCATTTATGTAGCTTAATGTCAAGGAGCTTAGATGACCTTGTTTTCCAAGGGACGGGAATTAATTCATTTGTACACACTTTGAGCTTTAGAATATAGAAAGTTCTTCTAGATTTTGATTTTGATTCCTTGATCATGTTTCAATGTTTATTTGGCATAATTTGTGGGTGTACATAGAGATTTTGGGTTCTTGACTTTTGTTTATCATTTAAATTCTCACGAGTATTTTCATAGTAGTCACACCATTTTTTGTGCCTTAGACACATGCCTCATCCTTTGGATCATCAAAATGGGGATCCCCTTTCTTGAATTGAACATTAGAGTATGTTCCCACTCAATTTTCAATTGTTTTAGTTAGTTTTGGTCCTAGTTTATCAATTTTACTTGGTCATGAATAGTTTTGACTAGGTGGCATGGTTTAGATGCATTTGTTTTTCCTAGTATGTCCTAGGGAGTGAGTTTGAATGATTGATTCATCCTTTTTATTAGATGAATTTGACTAGATGAGATTTGGCGATCTTGGCTTCTCTATTTCATCTCTTCCCATTTGCATATGGTGTGTTTTCAATGTTAGATCTCATGGTGTTAAGATAGGTAACCATTTTTTCTTGTTTAGTAAAAAAGTCTCAAGAAGCATTTTTCAAAGATAAAGTTAAGTTTCTCAACTTTGAAAAATGTTAATAATTTGAATTTGAGGGTCAAGAAAGAAATTTAGGGAGATTCAAAGTGTTTTGGAACTAAATTTTGAATTTCAAAATTTTACCTTCATTATTTTGTGGGATTTGACCTCCCAACATGATATCTTGATTTCCTATAAAATGCCCAAAGTCTTCTTCACATAGAAAATTGTTAATAATTTTAATTTGAGAGTCAAGAAAAGAATTTGGGGAGTTTCAAAGTGTTTTAGAAGTGAAATCTGAATTTTAAAAAGTATCGCCTTCATTATTTTTGTGGGATTTCACCTCCAAATAGGATATCCTAATGTCTTGATATCTTGATCTCTTGTAAAATCCCCAAAGTCTTCTTTGCATAGAAAAATTGTTTATAATTTGAATTTTAGGATCGAGAAAAGAATTTGGGGATTTTCAAAGTGTTTTGGAAGTTAAATCCAAACTTCAATATTTTACTAGATTTCACCTCCAAATAGGATATCCTAATCTCCTTAAAATGCCCAGACTATTATTTGCTTAGGAAAATTGTTAATAATTTGAATTTGAGTGTCAAGAAAAGAATTTGGGGAGTTTCAAAGTGTTTTGGAAGTGAAATCTGAATTTCAAAATTTCACCTTCATTATTTTGTCGAATTTCACCTCCGAACAAGATATACTATTGTCCTAATATCCTACTCTCCTTTAAAACTCCCAAAGTATTCTTTTGCATAGAAAAATTGTTAATAATTTAAATTTGAGGGTTAATAAAAGAAATTGGGTAGTTTCAAAGTGTTTTGGAAGTGAAATCTGAATTTCTAAATTTCATTTTCATCATTTTTGCAAGATTTCACCTCTGAATAGGATGTACTAATGTCCTAATATCCTAATCTCCTATAAAACCCCTAAAGTCTATTTTGCATAGAATATGTGGTTGATAATTTAAATTTATAAATTAAATCAAACTTTTGGAATGCTTAAAATTGTTTTAGAAAGTTAAATGTAGAGTTTTTTTAATGAATATTACCTATTATATTTATATTAATAAAAGAGAAATAGTACAATATTCACAAAAAAGAGGTAGGGTGGCAAGAAGGCATGCCCACAAAGTCTAAAAGGACAAAATCATGACTTTCAATTTTGTAGGATTTCACCTCTTAATAGGATGTCCTAATGTCTTGATGTCTTGATATCATGTTCTCCATTGAATTCTCTTAAAATTCAGTATTTTCATCAAAAGGTTCATAAAATCACTTTTTCTAGTGAAGAGAGGAGTCTTGTTCATGAAGATATGTTGAGATGAAGACAAATTGCCTTGGAAATTGTGTTGCCACCTTTCATAAATGATACTTGGACTTTTGGGAATATATATTTTTTAAATGAAAAAATTTACCACAAATATTTAACGCAAATATGAGGATGGTGAGGAGATGAAGATAATGATGTATATCCATGAAAGAGGACAAGATGAAACACCAAATTTGTGAAGTTGCCAATGTGAAAAAAAATTGACACTGTTACAAATAGAATTTCCATTATGCATATGATTGAGCTCTGATAGGAAATAGATATGTTTTGACTATAAATGATTTTTTTATGATAAATTTGATGTTGGGCATTGTTGTTTCTAGGTATGGAAGCATTGTGGAGATATGGAGATTTCAAGACATCCTATTGTCCTAGCCATGAAGGAATTTCATTTTTAGACTCATACTAGTTCTATAATTACAAAATGGAACCAAGATGGTGTCAAGGAGCATAAAGAAAAACACTACGAGCTAGAAAAACACAAAAAATAGACCTATAGTATTGTTTTTCATGTGAAATCAAAGCCTAAAATGATGGAAAATCAAAGAAATAAAGCCTTGTAGCTGATGGTAGTGGAATGTATGATCTTATACTTGATTTAAGGCCCTATCCATGATTGATACCACCCATTATGAGGTCCCAACTTGATGTTACAATTCTAAGTTGAAGATTCATGGTTCAAAATGAAGGAAACATGAAGAATAGGGGCTAGAAAGGCACTTTTTATGATGAAGTTAATCACCTACAATTGTACCATCATGCTTGCACATGGAAAATGAAGACCTATAGCTACACATGATGAAGAAAATAAATTTCTATAAAAACATATGTCCTCTTTATGAAAGTTTGTCATACTGCAACAAGGTGTTGGAGTTGTAATTGCAGAAAGTAAATGAGTTGGAGTTGTAGTTACCAAAAGTAGGATTTAGAGATGTAGTTGTTAATATTAAATATTTTTAACTACACAAATTTACTTTTTGTGAATATGAGAAAACTTAGTACCCAAAAAGTAAATACCGAGACAAGAAAAGTTACTATTTGATACTAAGAGAATCTTATTGAGGAAGCTACAAGGAGATTAGGAGAAGTATCTTGGAAATTACACTTGCCACCAATATTGACTTTGTGTTTTAGTATCAAATGTGAGTCATTGGATCAAATTGATCATAGCCATTGGATGTAAATGTGAAAACTTAGTATTGCCGAGATGAGTTGTATAAGTGTATGACAAAAAATTCATTGTAGGGGTTAGGGAAAAATCATTGGAGACATATTGGAAAGACATTTGTACTTTGGATTTGAGAGAAATGCAAATTAATTTATGAATTTTATGATAATATCATCTAGTTTTCTCCACACCAAGTTTAGAAATTATTGATGTTTGTCAATCTTTTGAGCACAATACAAGTGTGCTTCATGATTTCTACTCAAGTTAGTGAATAGAAATTCTTGATATTTGTTGAACTTGTCATCATACAAATTTTGTTTCATGATTTATAAACACTAGGTTGAGTTTTTATTACATTTATAGCTGTAAATTTCATGGATATTTGATGAGTTTGCAAAGTGTTCATACCACTGGTGTTTTGCTGATTGTAAATTGCTTTGTGTGGTTAGCCTAGACATCAATAAACTCACCTTTGAAGATTGCACCTTTGTGAAGCTTGATTGTTGAATTTTCATGATCAAATGATGAATTGTTAATATTTATAAACCTATATATCCATTGTTGAGGCTGAAATGTTGGTAAAAGATTGAGTTTTAGTTATTTTTCTCTCTAACCATTGTCTATCATGTCCTTGCTTTTGCGCTTTTTTATCAAATCTAGTTAGTTTAGAGTTAGAATAGGACTTTCAAAATTGAATATTTCTGTTATAAGGGTAAAATTTCAAGAATGAACATTAGTATATTGCTATTTATAGGCTTAAATGATACATTTTATGGCAATATATGTTTGGATCAATTTTTTTTATACATTGCTAGATCTAAAAACTGAGTTGTTTGTGTATTTTGACCTTGTGTGTTGCAAGTTTGTCTAGATTTATGTAAGGCCCCTTGTTAGAACAACAAAGACATCAAACAATTGAGTTAAGGAAAAGAATTGGCTAGTATAGACCTTGCAGTAGTCATTTTCCATTCTTTGGTATTTGTTTCCTTTTAAGAGAGATAAGATACTTAATATTTTATCTAAGTTTTGGCATGCAAAAACACCCATCAACACATCCTAATGGGTATTCCTAAGTTTTCATTTATAACTCCATACAATTATGCAACATAGAAATAAAATGCATGGAATGATTTAATGACTTAAGGATATACTCCTCAAAGATTAGAACAAGTCAAAGAATCCAAAGAGGAAAAGAGAAAGTTAACTTGGTTACTTGAAAAAACTAAATTTCTTGGATGTTTGAATGCTTTTGCTTCCATTGACCTCTTCTTTCATATTGATTCATGTACAACACTTAAAGAGGCATGGAAGAAACTTAAAAAATTGTAAGCTAAAATTGATGAGGTTCAAGGCTATTGATTGGAAACAATCTTATAAGTTTAGATCTCAAGAATTTTTATAGCATTCAAGACTATGTAACAAAGGTCAATGACCTTAGAGCACAAATCAAAGATTGTGGTATTGAGAAAAATTCAACATGCAATAGATATTTAGTGCACTAAACAAACTTGGTCCAAAATATGCTACCTTTGTTTTTATTTTTCACACTCATAGACTGATGATGGGAAAAGCATACACTATACCCTCATTTGATTATTTTTAAGAAATTATATTAATGCATGAATAGGAAAATCTGCTTTTCATGGATCTTGTAAAGTCATCCAAGTCTCAATCTTTGGTGGCTAGTTAGTCATATGGATAGAAATACATAAATTTATCTTGATAAGAAACATAAGAACTCCAAGAACAAATTGCAAAGAGAATGAGGACATTCCTCCTCTACTTCATAGGCAAATTCCATATCCCCTTCATCCAAAGGGAACTTTTGGAAGAATGAAAGGCCAAATTATTCTTACTATAGAAAGATTGGTCATGAGGAACATCATTTTCATGGGAAGTAATCGATGAGATAAAATTATTAAAGAGAATAACATTAATCTTCCCTGCTTTGATGCACAAAAATCCTTTACTCTTTTCAAGTTAGGTAAAGGGAAAGCAATGACACTTGTTGTCTGAGTAGATTCCTCCAAGTAGGTGATTCTTGACTCAGGTGCTTTGCACCATATGGGTTCTTACAAAGAATAGGTTTCCTTATTGGAGCCTTGTTCATTGCCTCATATTCTCATTGTTGACAATTCTTCTATGGGAAAAAGTACAATTGATTTTCTCAATGATATATTTGAGGATGTTCTATATATGTATAACTTATTAGCCAACCTTCTCTCCATCTATTAGATCACTCATCTAAAGAATGGTGAGAAAGTCAATTTCACTCCTTAAAGGGTATCACTCCCTTTAAATATTGGTGTTGTATGAATCTTATAGTGCAACACTTCAGAGTTCTTGGTGGCCTCGCATGGCCTCACATTCCTTAAAATAAGTGCAAATCCTTGGAACCATAAAGTCAGTCTTGCATCTTTGTTGGATATCCTAATGGTGTTAAGGGATATAGGCCCATACATCTAGATACACCTAATCTCTTCACTAAAATATGTATACATGTTGAGGAAAGTTCTCCCAACTTATCCTCCAACACTTATTCAATGCTAGTTACATAGAGAACTTTCCTCTTACTTCCTAGACTTGTAGGGTTTATGTAACACATCCCCCTTAACAACATCAACATTCAAAATTTGAGGAATCTCCTCCTCAACCCCATTCTATACCTTGTTGGGCTTGTCAAACATCGCAGTATGCAATCCCTCTTATCAAGGATCCTTTAGATACTTAAATAACTTGGTCCGAACATAGGTATCTTTCACATGTTTACATTGCTAGAGCTTTAGATCCATAATCATTTCATTAAGCATCATGTATTCCTAAGTGGGATTCTACCATGGAAGAAGAATACAACTCTTTTCTATGGAACAACACATGGGAACTTGTTTCACTTTCTAAGGGAAGAAAATTGGTGTACAGTGTAAGTGGATCTATCAAACCATTTGTAGTAGATGGTACTAAAGAAAAGTATAAGTCACATCTCATGGCTAAAATTTTCTAACAAGTTCCTAATATGATTACATAGTAAAATTTTCCCCTATTTCTAGGATAAAATCCATTCACTGGGCTCTTGACATTACTATACCTCATGGTTTGGTTGTACATCAGATAAATGTGAAAAGAAAATTTCTTCCTATAGATCTTCATGAGGAGATTTATATGGAGCAACCAAAAGGGTTCCTTCAACATTCATCATTAGTTTGTAGGTTTCAAACATCTTTGTATGGCCTCAATTAGGCCCCTTCGACTTGGCAAGCCAAGATGCCAAGATGGGCTCCTTTCTTCTCTCAATTACATTCTCCCAATCCCACTCAAAATTGATTTTCTACATTTTAATATTGGAGGACTCTCTTCCTCTTTTGGTTCTCTACGTTTATGATTTGATTGTCATAGGGAGCACCTCATTCATCATTGATAGAGTTTTGATTAAAATAAGGTGGTTTTCAAGGGACCATAAACCTTTTACATGGCTAAAATTATAGCCAAAACATAGCCATCTAGTTGCAACAAGAACAAAATAGAGCTACCAAGTAGCTGGATAGAACTAATGAAATGCAAAAAAAAGAATAGAAAGATAATAAGTGACAACCAAACTAGCATGGAACCAAAAAAATTAAAGTTTGTGTAACACTTCAGTTATGTCCATCTCCACAATGAGGAATCCTTCATTGGTTAAGTCAACACCATTTCCACTACTACCTTTGGTACTGCTACTACAAGTATTATATTTTTTCCCATCTCCATCACAATGTCTCTTTCCCTAGTCCCCTATTTGAAGACTTCAACATTCCCAGTATTTTTTAAACATACTTTTAACTCCTATCCTCTTACAACAACTTTAATCTTGCATTCAATTTATCTTTCTGTATGTTAAGAATGAGGATTTCCTACGTAGCATTCCAATAATTGAGGGCTAGTTTATCATCCTCTTTTGGAACTAAGATATTCTCTTGTTATTTCTTAGCCAATGTTGTAATTTTAATATTCATATGACTTATCTCATAGAGAGTTGATGGTGTATCCTTTTATCCTAGAGAGATGATGGTGTATCTGTTAGAGAGATGATGTAATTTTAATATTTCTCATCCACTAAAGAACCAATTAGAGAGCTAATGGTACATCTTCATCTCTTGAACAAGCCTTGAAAACTGATCCACTAGTTGATTAATGACACTTATAGTGCCCTCCAAGGAATTGCCATCACATGGGTTACCTGATTCTCTCCATAAGCATGGGAACACAAACTAGGGATACGAGGGAAGTTGGCCCTAGCCACCAACTCCCCCAAAACTTTAGCCTTGTTCTTATTTTTTCTCTTTTTCTCCTTCTCCCTTTAATTCCCAATATCTTTGAAGTTAGGGTCACCCTCTATTTGTTGAGGTTACTTTGCATGACATATTTGTTATGACCAAGTTTGTATATTGCACTACTTTCTTGGGATTTAGATCACATGCTACTCTTTTAGGATTACACAAGTTTACTCAAGACAAGTATGCTCTTGCTCTTGATCTTCTATCTCAATTCCATATGGCTAATCGTAAGACTTTATCAACTCCTTTATTATTTGGAATTAATCTTGAGTCCAAGTGTTCCACTTCATTGGATGATGGTATCTTGTATAATTAAATTATTGGTAGCCTCATCTATCTAACCCACACTCACCCTAACATGTCCTATGTAATTCACATATTTTCACACTTCATACAAGAGCCTCATGAGATTCATTAGATAGATAACAAATCCATATTGCATTATATACAAGGCATTCAAAAATATGGTATTCACTATATAGCAAGTACAAGTTTAGGCTTGATTAGATACACAAATTATTATTGGGCTAGCGATACACAAATAAATGCTACAAATTTCATTTTGGTTCTTGCCTCATTTATTGGTAGAGTAATTAGCAAGATGTCATTTGTCTTTCTTCAAGTAAGATTGAGTATCACAGGGTCATTAGTGCTACCACTAAATCTATTTCATTTTAGAATATCCTCATTGAAGTTCACATTCCTTTCCAAAATCTATCAGTCATTTTTTGAGCCAACTACGAAGCCATTCAAATGTCAAAAAACCAAGTCCATCATTAGTGGACTAAACACTTAGAGATCCACATGCACTATCTCTAAGAGATAATTAAAGAATAGGTCATCAATTTGAAGTATTTTCCTACAATAGAGAAGATTGTAGATATCTTCACCAAACCCTTCACTAAGAGAAAGTATCATCACTTACGTACTCTCTTAGGAGTGTCAGACATCATTTCTTTAGGGGGGGCATCTTGATCTTCTCAATTATTTTATGGGGGAGCTTTTCATATAAGTTTTGCTTTCTCTACATTTGTACAGGGGTACCTAACATGGCTACAGATTTTTCTGGACCCTTCTTTGTCTACCCTACCTTAGTTTCACTTATGGGAGCATGTTGGAGCATTATTTATTTTTCTATTTAATTTATTGCTATATTACTTAATATGCACCTATATAAGATAATCTCACTTAGTTAGTTGTATCAATTAGTTATGTGTCCATGTCTTATGGATTTGATTGCCACTTATCTAGTTAGTGAGTCAATTAGTTACATGTCAATGAATTATGTGCTTGATTGCTACTTATCTAGTCTTAGTTGAGTTAAATTCTTATAGCTAGTTAGCTCCACCTATTAGTCATGAGTAACTTTAGTTAGCTCCATCTATTATCAGTGTTGAGACTTAGTTAGCTATCACCATTTATGCAATGCCTTGCCCTATATAAGCATAGCCCTATTATGTATTTTTGTACTCACTTCCTATTAGTGTGAAAATGTTTTTTATCTATCTAATTCACTTATAGCTTTTCTAGGTGAGTCCTATTCACACTTAGCTTAAGTTTACTTAGCTATTTTAGACTTTGTTTGATGCAAGAGCATCCTTGGTTCAAGAGAAATCTTGCATCAACTAAAAGAAACATTTACATTTCAGTTTGTTTGCATTTTAATTCTTTCATTTTCCAATTTGGGTCAGGCAGTTCAATCAGAAGTAGTTTTCAGCCTGTGGTCCAGTTTTTGTATTTCACATCTTGTGGATCTGGACTTAGCATCTACATCATATCAAGAATTCAAAGCATTTGGATCAGTTACCAAAAAGTTATCACTATCAAAAGATTGATTATTTTCTCAGAGCAGAGCATTCTAACAGTTCCAGATAATGAGCTAAAGGAGAAGGCTTGCGGATCATTCCTTGACTTACGGATCCTAATGATACATCATTCAATGACCCTTGGTTCATGGCTGACCTTTTTTGGAGGTCTACACATTGTTCCATTCATCTGAGGAAGTGTTCTATGCATTTAGGTCTGAACTATCTATGAACATGTTACATCTCTTCACTGGAGTTTGTGACCTTCCTTGGCTAACATGAAGGAATCTATTGGTTTGGAAATGATATATAAAGATGTAATAGATCCTTAGGAAAGCAGTGAAGAGTTAGCAATTGATTCGTAATTCATAGTTTTGATTTGTGTGAAAGAACTTCAAAGCTTTATCTTGCGCATGTATGTAATCAGTCCTGTGAGCCCTAATTGTAAGCCTGCATGTTGTCGGCTAGATTGTATTTGAATTCTTTGATATAATGAATGATTGAATCTATGTCTGTTCCACTTCTTGAGTTGTTTCCATTGTGTTTATTTTTGCTACATGATCTAGATTGTTCACACTGTGAACCCTCCTACCATGACTGCACTAAGTGGTATCATAGTGAAAGTTTGATTCTTTGGAATGAATTAGTGAAAGGGATTCCATAAGATCTTGTTGTAAGGAGATCACCAATCTGAGGCAAGTTGCTTGTACACAATTAATCACTGATTGAGAGGTAGTTATCGCTTGTATCCTGATCGCTAAACCTAAGGCAGTTTGCACTAGATCCTAGGAAGATGACACTGCAAAGAGTTCCTTCGGTTGGTACAATGGCTAATAGAATGGATGAGATGATGGAATTGATGAGAACAATGTGAATTTGTTTGGATGATGTTGAAGAAGATAGGTGAAGAGGATTGACACTGAGATGTAATGTTGAAAGTGATGATGAGGAAGAATTTTAATCTACTAAACAAATTGGTGAAACCATAGAAGGCAATAAAGAAGAAGAATCAAATCAAATAAAGATGTTTTGAGCTATTTCAAAGATTGGAAAGAGACCTAGAGTTGATGTGCCAAACTATACTAGTAATTTGAATCTTGAAGAGTTAATTGACTGGATAAATGATATGGAAGAATATTTTGAATATGAGGAAATATAAGATCTAGAGAAGGTAAAATTTACAAACACAAAGTTGAAAGGACATGCTTCTATATGGTGGAAAGAAGTTTAGTTGGAAAGAAATACAAGAGGAAAAGAAAAGATTACAAAGTGGGACCGGATGGTGACAAAGTTGAAGAATCAGTTCATACTTGCTGACTATGAGTTGGAGCTATTGAAAAGATTGCAAAACCTGAGACAAAAGGAGAAATATGTGAAGGAGTATACTAAAGAATTTCACAAGATGATCATAAGGATAGGACATAGTGAAACAAGCAAGGAGAAAGTGGATAGATATATCAATGAATTGAGATTGAACATTCAAGAAGAACTAAGTTTGGTAAGGATGACATCTTTGGAAGAAGCATATCAGTTTGCCCTGAAAGTTAAAGAGAAGCTGAATAAGAAGCATGATCAAAGATAGAGGTAGAGGAGGTAAATTTTAGAGAGGTAATACATATTCTGGATATGATAGATCATTTGTGGAGCAGAACAAGTTTCACAACCCAATTAGGAAGGATGACAGAGATAACAATGCTTACCGAAGAGATGACAAAATTTTTTACCGGTTAGGAAACCCTAGTGCATACCAGAATGAAGGATATAGGAGAGAAGGTAGAGGATTTGATAAGAAGACATTCAGAGGTACTTGTTTCAAATGTGGATGTGAAGGACATCGAGCATTTAAATGTAACCTGGGTAGTACAAGCAATAAAGCAAAAAATAGTGGAAGAGTAGCCTATATTGAAGAAGAACCTATTCCAGATCACCTAGTTTGTTGGCAATCTAAAGAAAGAAAAATCATTGGTGATGAGAAGAGCACTATTTCAAGTAGAGACATATGAGGGTGTGTGCAAGAAGTTGTGTCCACTTATTGGCCAAAAAGTGGAAGTGTTTTCCTTGATTTTCAAAATTTGTCACATTTGACCTAAAAATTTGTAGCATTTAAAGGTGGAATCTTGAAAAAGTCACTAAATATGAAATATAGTACTCAGAGTCTAGTTTCCAAATATGTAATTTTTTCCAATACCTAGATGATAGAAATTGATTTTGAATAGGCGTTTCTAAAAACCACTATTTAAAAGTTACTTTTTTTTTACTATACCATGTACGTGTACGTCATCCATATTTTGACCTAAATAATCATATTTTTCAAAATCCTTTTGGGAAAAGATTTGTAACTCACTGAAGCACATTTTTCATATTTTTTTGTAATTTTTTATTGAATATTTTTTTTTAATTAATTTTTTATTGGCCATTTTTGGTCTTTTAAAAAATCATCGTGTACGTCACACATAAGATGACCTAAACTTAACATTTTTTGAATTTTTTTTTTAAAATTGAAAAGAATTGTCTAAAGTATGTTTTTCTACAATTTTTTTTACAAAAAAGTATTTTAATAAAAAGTTATTAAAATACTAAAAAACCATGATAATTCAAGTTTATGGACCTATTTCATCATAAATTGATTAAAAAATAGAAAAATTAATTCAATTGTAAAAAAAATTATATATTTGGAATCTAAATTGTCTCATCTATAATGGGTTTTAATTTCGTCAAAATATTCTACAAAATAGACCTTCAGATATATGCCTAAAGTCACTATTTTGTTGTGACATTGACAGGACCTTCAAGGACCTTCAAGTTGCAGGTCAAACCAGGTCCAGAGGTTAGGTTTGGGTCCCCAAAGCATTTCCCGAACCAGGTTACAAAGCAAAACCCGAGCTTAAAATTAAAATTTTAAATAACGGGATCCCATTTCATAAAAGGTAAATATTTTAACCTTTATGAAACGGGATCCCGTTTCATAAAGGTTAACATATTAACCTTTTATGAAACTCAAAATAGGATCCTATTTCTAGAAAATGGGATCCCGCTTTTGGCTCAGGTTCCCGAAGCAAAACGGGATCCCATTTCATAAAAAGTGGGATCTTGTTTTGGTTAACACGATTTCAAATTTTTTTCTAACTCTAAAACTTCCACCTTAAGTGGACACAACTTCTTACATTTACCCATGAGGAACCATCACAGAGGAAAAGTTTGTTCAGAACTAGATACAAATCCAGAGGTAAGTGTTGTAAAGTTGTAATTGATTGTGGTAGTTTAGATAACTTAGTTTCAAAGGAGATGGTGACTAAGTTGAAGTTGGAAAGATTGAAACACCCTAAGCCCTATCAAATAGCATGGATTCAAGATGATCATAAGGTACTGGTGAGTGAACAATGTTTGGTGAAATTTCAGATTAGATCTTATCATGATGAAGTCTTGTGTGATATTATGCCTACGGATGTTTGTCATATCTTGTTGGGTAGACCTTGGCAATATGATAGAAAACCTATACATGATGGAAGAAAGAATATATATACTATAACAACAAATGGGAAAAGAATTACTTTGATTCCTTTGGAAGATTATCCTAAAGATGTCGTATGTGGGAATGCTAGAATTTGTTTGATAGATGGAAGGAAATTTTTGGATGGTTTGAAATAGGAAAGTATGTGTTATGCCTTGATTCCTAAAACGCTTGAAGTAGTGAAGAGAGAAATTGAACCAGATGAGATAAGAGAGTTACTGACAGAGTATGAAGTCATCATATCAGATAATGTACCTAAAAGATTACCACCTATAAGGAGTATCAGTCATCACATGGATCTTATATCAGAAGCAAGTTTGCCTAACAAAGTAGTGCATAGAATGACACCAATAGAGAATGAAGAATTAAATAGACAGATATAGGAGTTGTTGAGAAAAGGTTTTATTAGAGAAAGTTTGAGTCCTTGTGCAGTACCTGCAGTGTTAGCACCTAAGAAAGATGGAGAATGGAGAATGTGTATTGATTCCATAGCAATAAACAAGATCACAGTTAAGTATAAATTTGCTTTACCTAGAATGGATGATATCATAGATTGTTTGAGTGGAGCAAGATATTTCACAAAGATAGACTTGAAGAGTTGATACCATTATATTAGAATCAGAGAAGGAGATGAATGGAAGACTACTTTTAAGACAAATGAAGGATTGTATGAGTGGTTAGTGATGCCTTTTGGATTGACAAATACACCAAGTACTTTCATGAGGTTGATGAATGAAGTCTTGAAGAAATTCTTGTGTAAGTTTGTAATTGTATACTTGGATGATATTTTGATTTTCAGTAAGACAAAGGAAGAACATTTGAGGCATATTAGATAAGTTTTGTAGAGGTTGAGAGAAGAGAAATTGTTGATAAACATCAAGAACTGTAGTTTCATGAAGGATGAGTTGGTATATTTGGGATTTGTGATTTCTGTAGAAGGATTGAAGATGGACCCTGAGAAAGTGAGAGCAATTATTGAATGGCCTACATTGAAGAGCATTGGAGAAGTTAGATCATTTGATGGATTGGCTAGTTTCTACCTAAAGTTCATTATAAATTTTAGCTCAATTTGTAACCCTATGACAAAGACAATGAGAGGTGACAGAAAGGAATTTAAGTGGACATCTGGAGTAGATAACAGTTTTGAGTTAAGTGATTGAGCAACCAATTTTGCAATTACCAGATTTTAATAAAGTATTTCAAGTTGATTGTGATGCAAGTGGCAATGCAATTGGAGCAGTGTTAAGTTAAGAAGGTAGACCTATAGCTTATTTCAGTGAGAAGTTGAATGATGGAAGGAAAAGATATTCAGTTTATGATCAGGAGTTATATGCCATAATACAAGCCTTGAAGAAGTGAAGACATTACTTGTTGCCTAAGGACTTTGTGTTGTATACAGATCATCAAGCTTTGCAATATTTGAACAGTCAAGGTAAGTTGAATCAGAGACATATGAGATGGGTAGATTTCATGCAGAATTATACTTTTGTGTTGAAGCTTAGGAGTGGAAAATCAAACAAAGTTGCTGATGCCTTGAGCAGAAGAAGAAACTTGTTGACAAAGATGCGAGTTGAAGTGTTGGGTTTTGATGAATTGAAGAACATGTATGAGGGAGACACTAATTTTGCATAGCCTTGCAAAGCATGTAAGGAACTTGTTGTAATAGACAGAAGTAAGTGGTTGGACTATTTCATTCAAGAAGATATGTTGTTTAAAGGAAGTAAGTTGTGCATACCTAGAAGTTCGATGAGGGATAATTTGATCAAAGAGAAGCATAGTGGTGGATTGGCAGGATATTTTGGCATTGATAAGATAGTGGCTTTGGTGAGTGAAAATTACTTTTGGCCTCAGATACATAAGGATGTTTGGAGATTTGTGTAGAGTTGTAGAATTTGTCAAGTTGCAAAAGGGAGTAGTTAGAACACTAGATTGTATAAATCTTTGACAGTACTGGAGAGACCTTGGGAAGACATAAGCATGGATTTTGTAATGGGATTGCCTAAGACATAGAGAGGACATGATTCAATATTTGTAGTGGTTGCTAAATATTCAAAGATGGCTCATTTCATACTTTGTAAGAAGACAACTGATGCAGTGCATGTAGCTAACCTATTTTTCAAGGAGATTGTGAGATTGCATGGATTACCTAAGAGTATAGTTTCAGACAGAGATACAATGTTTGTTGGATACTTTTGGAGGACACTTTGGAAGAAGATGAAGACAAATTTGAAGTTCAGTTCAACTTCTCATCCATAGACAAATGGACAAATAGAGGTAGTGAATAGGAGATTGAGAAACTTGTTGAGATGTTTGATTGGAGACAAAGCTGAAAGTTGGGATTTGATTTTTTCACAAGCAGAGTTTGCATGCAATAATTCAATAAATAGGAGTACCGGAAGAACATCTTTTGAGATTGTTACTAGAGTGAATCCTAGAGGAGTTGTAGAGTTGAGAGACATCAGTATAGAAGAAAAGAGGAGTGTAGAAGAAGAAGAATTTGCAAATCATAAGAAGATAGTGCATAATCAAGTGAGGAAACATTTGGAGGATATGAATAGTAAGTACAAAGAGAAGGAAGATGAGAAGAGAAGACATAAGAAATTTGAAGTGGGAGATGAAGTCATGGTGTACTTGAGAAAATAAAGATTTCCAATTGGGACTTATAACAAGTTGAAGATGAAGAAGTTTGGACCTGGTAGGATACTCAAGAAATTTGATTAAAGAAATGCATATGAAATAGAGTTACTGGAGACATTGTGTATTTGACCTATTTTCAACATTGCAGATCTTTATCAATATCATGAAGCAGAGTTCAAGGACAACATGGAAGAAGACTTGAAGAAGTAGTTACCACAACAAGCACAGGAGCAAATAGAAGACATTTTGGATAGCAGAGTTGGATGTAGCACTAGAGAAAGACAATACAAAGAATATCTTGTGAAGTGGAAAGGCAAACCGGAAGAAAATTCATCATGGATTTCTCAGGTTGACGTGGACCACCTTGGTTCTCCCCTAGCCTCAGCAAAGTGAGGGACTCACTTTTTCAATAACCTCAGATGTCTGATGCAGGAGCATCCCTAGCTCAGGAGCAATCTTCCATCAACCAAAAAAGCATGTGGATTTTAGTTTGTTTGCATTTTAGTTCTTTCATTTTCCAATTCAGGTCAAGCAGTTCAGTCAGTAGCAGTTTTCAACTTGTGGTCCAATTTTAGCATTTCACATCTTGCAGATCTAGACTTAGCATCTACATTCATTCATCTACATCATATCAAGAATTCAAAGCATTTGGATTAGTTACCGGAAACTTATCGCTATCAAAAGATCAACTATTTTCTTAGAGTAGAGCATTTTAACAGTTTTGGATAATCAACTAAAGGAGAAGGCTTGTGAATCATTCCTTGACTTACAGATCCTAATGACACATCATTCAATGACCCTTTGTTTGTGGCCAACATTCCTCAGAGGTCCGTATGTTGTTCCATTCATTTGAGGAAGTGTTCTATGCATTTAGGTCTGACCTATCTGTGAACACATTACATCTCTTCATTGGAGATTGTGACCTTCCTTGGCCAACACGGAGGAATCTATTGGTCTAGAAATGATATATAAAGATGTAATAGATCCTTAGGAAAGTAGTGAAGAGTTAGCAATTGATTCATAATTCATAGTTTTGATTTGTGCGAAAGAACTTCAAAGCTTTATCTTGCGCATGTATGTAATCAGGCTAGTGAGCCCTAATTGTAAGCTCGCATGTTGCCGGTCAGCTTGTATTTGAATTCTTTAATACACTGAATGACTGAATCTGCATCTGTTCCATTTCTTGAGTTGTTTTTGTTGTGTTTACTCTTGTTGTATGGTCTGGATTGTTCACTCTGAAGAACCCTCCTACTATGACTGCACTATTGTCTCACCTCATGTGATGAAGACACGTGTACTCATCTTTGTGAGACACCTATTGCATACAAACTTACCACTTTCCCAAACATCTATGACTTGAGATAGACAAGTTTTGCACCTTTGAGGGGTTAGTCAGTCATTGTATTTGACCTTCCTAACTCCTCTACCTTGCCTATTTAAGTAAGGATTCTATGTACATTCTACTCATCTTTTGGCAATATTATTTGGCTTATTGTGTGTGCAAATAGATTTTGGTTGTGTTCTTGCGTGTTTATCTTGGATAATCCCAACATTTCCATTTCTTGATTAGAACATAGTTTATTCTATCATATTAAACTTTTGTTTCATTGTGCTTCCCTTTAGATTTATTTTTCTTGTGTTAATATTCTTACAAGTTATCTAAAGAATATTTCCAAACTCTTGTGTTAGAAGGCATATTTTATGGTAGAGAACCATATTTTCCTAAGAAGTAGAAAGAGGGCCCTTCTAGTATATAATTAAGACTCTGAAGGGTGGTAAGTATTGATTCAATGCAAGATATGCCTTATCTCAAGGAACCCTAAATGATATGGAAAAGTTAATGGAAGAAGTCTTGTGTCAATTGTTTAATGGACAAAATGATTTCAATCCTCTTGACTTTTGAAGAGACAATTTGAGGTAGTCATAAAGCAAGAACTTGTAACTAGATTAGGGTTCAACTTGACATGCATTAGTAGGTTCACGATGATAAAGATAGTTTGTGTTGATTTTGAGAAGAAATTCATTGAGCTTGACAAATTACCCCAAGAATTATTAGATATTTTTTATTCATGTGGATTTCAAGTTTTTATATTTAGGTGGCCTTGATTGAGATGTGGTAAGAGGAATTTTAGATAAATATGACATATATTTGTAAAAGAGTCAAGACTAAAAGAAGGGGGTTGAAGAAGACAAGGAAGACTAGTAAAAGAGTGATGTGCATATGCATGCCAAATTTTACCTTGAATATAATGGAAAATTACAATCTAAAAGTGTGAGTCATGTAACTTTTCACATTCCATTATATATTTTGTCATATATGGTTTTGGAGGAAAACATTTCATCTTCGCTCGGTCATTGAAACCTATAAATATGTAAAGATCCAACATTTGTGAAGGCTAGAATCTAGACATTTGATTAATATAACACAATTTTGCTTGTTTATTGGTGTGCTTCTTATTTCTAGTTCTCCATTTGCTAAGTTTGTTGTGTTATATTTTATACATTTAAATCATGGGTATTTGATGAACCCAAAAAATGTTTCATATTATTAAGGGTTTACTGATTCCAAATCCTTTTGTATAATCAACCTAAACACTTTGGCGTGGCTGCAATATGGAATATCTATTTGGCACCTTTAGCTATGGCAGTCATATCTTCAACCTGTACCTAGAACAGGGTGGTTGTTTTTTTTTTAATAAGAAGGGTGGGAGGTAGCCAAATTTATATTAATCAAAAGAAAGAGTAATTACATATAGAAAGCCCCATAATACTACGCTGGGCTGAGAAAACAAAAAGCCTTTCTCAGGCCTGTAACGAAACAGAGTAAAAAGAAACAAAGACATAGCCTGCCAAATACAAATGCTGGAGCAGAAAACACCGAAGAACAGGAAACACACGCTGGAGAAAAAACTTCAACCCTCCACCTATGACACCCCATGTCCGCCAAGTCCAACCCCCGAACACCACATAGCAGAAACACACGACACCCACTTTAAATATCCTCCTCCCTTGCCCGCTGTTCCAGATCCTCGTCCCGCGCCGGTCTTGGACGAATCGAACTGCAACCAGTCCTTGCCGTCTCCACTTCCTCTTGTTGCTATTAATTATGTAGTTTGTCTCTTTTATGATGATTGAAACTTCTTGTGTGTTGGTTGTGATTTTGTAGGCCAATAAATGAATTGTCTATTCAGTGAGTGATGTATAAAGCATATTCAGGAGGAATACAAGATTATCATATTGAGAACGCATATTCATGAGCTCTTCTTGCTTCGCTGCCAACTGGGATTGCAGCTTGGATATTTGCTTCTGCAGTTCATGGACTACACAGGTACTTCCATGGATGGGGTCCTTCACTCGTGTACTTGCTTCATACACCAAACTATTTACTGCATCTGTTCGTTGCTCACCATGTATCCCCTAATATATCATCACATAAATATGAATCCCACAGTCAAATTAATACAAAATTTGTAAATAAATTAGGAGATAACTTATTGGGAAGGATGTGGAATTTGACAGTTATAAATTTTGCAGGCCTAAGCCAAAATCAGTGGCAACAATTTGCAATAACCCCAATGCCTTTTAAGGACAGCATTTGAAACACTACAATAGTACAGGTGGTGCTATCACAAAAGTCATTGTAGAGAGTTCTTAAAATAGGACGAGCTTCAGTAGTAGTTTAATTGTAATTTAAATTTTAATCAAATAAATTTGTGTGCATCTCTAAGTGAGTTTGCAAATCTGTTAGCTTATAAAAACACACTTTTAAATGATACAGCTCGTTTCGTGTCTAAACTGAACACAAGGTGAAATATGCAGATGTGTCCAAACTCTCACCTTAAGAAAAGAAATGTAACTCTGCAAGTTTCTTAGAGACTTGGAGAGACCTAAATCAAGTTAGTAACCATGAGGTTTTAAACTTCAGCTAAAAAATGTTAGCCTACACTTATTTATGAATACTACCAAAAGAATGTTAGAGAGTCACTCCCTTATAGCTTTGCATCTAGTATGCCCGACCCACTAAAAAAACCTTGAATAGATTTAACTTGGGCCGCATTTAAACCCTCTAAAACCAGAATATTGAAAACCTTCTACTTAAGGATTGAAAATCCAAAATTAGCCAAAATTAGCTGCACAGAGTAGATCATCCTTATTCCCTAGATTGTTAAGGCAATTCATAATATTAGCAGAAAGCAGAGCCAAAATATGGGTGTTTGTCTACTTTTAGAATAGTCTCTTACAGGTTTTAAGAGAAAACCCATGCGATCCAAAAATGAAGGTTGTGTAACCTAAAAAGACATAAAAACCTTTAAAATGGTAACCCATTATGCAAGGGACAAGAAGATATTGAATACAAACATATGGAATAAAAGCAAAGCAATCGCCTACATGTTGCTACGACAAGACACATGCCATCCTATGAAAGAAACAATGAAGATAAGGTCTATGAATGATGGTTCCAAAAGACTGTTGATGACAACAGTCCCCATCATTAGAAAGCAACGTGTTTAGCCCCTACCAATAAAGGGAATTAGTAAAACTTAGGTTCTCCCCATTAGCCAAAGTACTTGTACCAAAGTTAGAAAGGAAGTCTACAAATCAATTTACTTCCCCATAGCAATGGATGAATGAAATAGAGTTTAAGTGATATTTGAGTGAATGGATCTCATTCAACATGTTTTGGAGCTTCCAAATAGTATAATTAGTCATATTCATAGCAGTAATGATCAAGGGTGAGTTCTGATCCACATCAAGGTTACTGATGTTGAAATTAATAGCCACTTTGATTGCATGAGTGAGCATCCAGATTTTTGTTATATTATTGGTACAAACTAGGAATGTTGACAACATATCCCATGATGAAGTTTCCAAGATAATCCTTAATAACTCCTTATACTTCCAAAATACTAGGGTTGCCCATAGAAGCTACATAAATGTTAATTCTAAACCATTCTCTTTTTGCAAGAGATCCCATTATCTTTTAAAAGAAATGCATTATCTTTTTGCAAGAGATCCCACATAATGAGAATGTATCTTTCCATACTAATGACTTTATATTTTGGAATTAGGACTTTGATATTGGCAATCTCTTGATGTTCACCTCAAGATTTTTAAGGAAAACCTCCTTAAAAATTTTGACATGCTTGGAAAGTGTGTTCTTTCTCATTCCAAAGACTCGAGACAATCATATTTGGTTTCATTTGACACAACTTACTAACTTGCCCCTTCTTAACTTTAAGCCAACTATTGAAGAGATCATAGCTAGAACTAGGGTAGACCCATTGAAATTTCATTCTATTAAAGAACCAAGCCAAACTTGTCAAAAAGACAATGGAGGAAATGGTGGTCTAGATCTTCCTTTGAGCAATTACAAAGAACACACATTAAGGGTCCCAAGAAATCAATGCAGTGAAGATGATCCTAAGTATGAGACCTACTTCTCATCATTTTCCTCGTGAAGACATTAGCTGTGGGATAGCTAGTAAGATTCCAAGCCTTACAAAAGGATTGATCAATATTTTTTTTCCATTTCCAAAAATTTTACATGGCTGCTCTTTACTAAAAAATCACCAAAGGGGTCATTCCTCTGTTTTATCTTGTCCTCCTACGTATTATTTTACAAAATATGCAATTAAAGGAATTCAAAGAGAAAATTGCAAAGAGTAGCTTCTTGTGGCAATGCCACCACTCATGGGCATTAAGAGGGTCATATATCTAAGATTGGGATCATTCCAAAAGTCCAAAGTTCTACCATTTTCAAATCCAAGCGAAGAGAATTGACAAGGTAATGACACTAAGCTAATTGAAATTCAAAATATGAGAACCTATGGTAAGCTCATTAGTAGAAATTATTCTATAAGAATCACTAGAATCCAAATACTTCTTCCTAATAACTCTACTCCATAGAGATTTTTCTTCATTGAAGGCATGTCAAAATATCTTGGTGCCAATGGTAATGTTAACATTGGTTCGCTTACTAGTTTTGCATTTTCCTTTTAACATTAGTTTGTAAATATTGTCCCATTTAATGAGATCTTTTTGTCGAATCATATATGCCATTCTAATAGAAATTTCTCATGATTCTATCAATCCTATGCTTAACTATTTTGGGGTAGAAAATATGGACATCATGTAGACTAAAACTAATTGGAGCACAACTTGAACTATTTGGATCTTATCTACCCAAGATAACCACTTACCTTTCCAAGGGACCAACCCAACATTAAATTTGTTAATTAGAGATTCCTAGAAAGTAATAGAAGCTTTGTCCTTAAAGAGCTATCTTCCAAGGTATTACAAAGGAAGAGATTTGATTAGGAAACTAAGACTACCAATATTTCTATTTTGAGGGTGGGAATGAGTATTGAGGAAGAATAACTTTGACTTCAATGTGTTCAAGAATTAGCTTGAAACCTATTGGTAAACGTCAAGGAGTCTCTTTATTGTCCTAGATTTAGACAATTTTGCTCAGCTTATCAAAATTTTGTCATAAAAAAATTTACTATGACTAACAGATAGAAAGAAATAGAAATAATTTGGAATCTATTTAGTTATTTATCCTTGTAGATAGTCCAACCAATAGTTTCAACCATGATAATAAAAAAATATAAGGGGAAACATGATCCCCTTGTTTAATCACATGAGAGCCTTGGAAGAAACTAGGAGGAACACCATTGACAAGGACAAAAAAAGAAGGGAATGTATATCTCTTGTAAAAATATTTTGGACATTTATAGATGGTTATTTAGAGCATTGCATTATTATTTTTTGTAAAGGAAAATAAAGAACTTTTCTAAAATATTTTACAGTAAGTTCATTAATATATAAAGATAAATAATAAATTTAGAATAAATAGTTGTGACCAATGAAGTTAAAAATATGTGTGGAATTTAATTAAATAAAATAATGATACTTACCTCAAAATTTAATGAAGACTTCTAATGTTCAAGATGTTATAAATTGATTTTCCTATATTTTAGAACTCTTGTTGATGTTAGACAAATGCACAGATCTTACTTGTAAGTCTTTTATTTTAAGTTCTAGTTCACTTCCATGATTTTGGAAGTGATATACACGGTTGAGAAATAATCCTACACACAAAAATGAACCTATGCACATGAATAAGAACTTATTGAATTTGATGTTTCAATTTTTTTTACCTTGCCTTCTATAACTTAAATTTGTAAATCAAGTAATACTTATAAACACCTTTGGAGAGTTTTCTAGACAAGGATATTCTCCGTTGGTCAAACCCCTAGAATGATTTAACAATAACAACACAAAGATTGAAAGAAGAAAAAAATATGTAATGATAATGAGGAATGCTAATGTAAGATAATAAGTAGAATGTTGATGTTCTAAATATACTCATTGATTGATAGTGTGAAAGTAATTGAGAGCTTGTGGATCTAATGATTAGATGGATAAAAATGAATTAGAGTTTGGCATTAAATAAAACATCCTAGCACACAAGTTAATAATTTTTACAATTTACTGAGCTAATAATTGTTAGTTGGAGGGAAGGAGATTTAACCCTTATTTAAAATTGACTTTAAAAAATGAGGTGATTTTTGTGTGTACCCATAGATTTAACCTAGTGTAATCAGTAGGTGAATTGAGAGTTTGTATTAGTCCCAATGGATGTATGTAGATGAAATCAACCAAGCTTCAAGTCATTTTCTAACTTTCAAGCTCGAATATGTCACTTATACCTTAGTCATTGCTCTAAGGACAACCTAGTCAAAGTGAGCATAAAATAAATTGTAAATGATAAGGAGTAAAATGCTTGATTGATTTATTTGATGAACTACAAAAGCATTTATACAAGGAGAAATGCCAAGGAGAAATGTAGTTAAGAAGTTGTAACAGACATAACTGGATAACTGACAGCATAACTGGTAATTGTTGTCTAAACTAAGAAGATATTAAACAATGTAATACTATGCTAACATTCCCCCCCTTATTACATTGTTCTTGCAATAGTACCAAGGGACCCCCCCTGAATGCTAATATACTCAACAAAGATGATTACATAATATGAATACATATTTTATAGAAGATCTCCTAAAAGAACAAATCTTAAACCAAGTGGGACTCCATCAAGTTGTCTCTTGACCATCGGAAAGGTGTAGCTTCGAGCTGTGTTCTTGAGTTCTCAGTCCCGAACTCTCAAATCACAGATTCTTGAATTATTCAACAACAATCCCTAAGAGATACGACAGATCTCTATCATTGTCTAGTTACTGCGAAAGGGTATAATTCTCGATCATATACTCTAGAGCTCACTTGACAACAATCCATATTTAGCTCAACACCAAATCCCAAACCTATCTCCAGAACATAATCTTCACAAAACATGTATTCTTCAAATCTATCACCAACAATAAAGAAAAGGAAAAAAACTAAAGCCAAAAATGCTTCTCATGGAAAGCATCATCTCAAAGCAAGAAGCTAACTTGAGATGATGAAAATTCCTCCATCTTCCAATGTTGTTAGCCTCCACTATGACTCTCTTAGTCCTTACCCACCAAAGATAGCACCAGATGAAGTACTACAATCCTTGAAAGCCTCCAAATATATGTCAGTAGGAACACCAATTGGTTTCCATCCATGGTACAGAAAGATTGCATGATATTGAATAGATTATCTCCAACCTTCATTAGTAGATGCTCTATGGGCTATTGCTGACTAGCATTGAGATCAGGAACCATTCTTAATTCTTTAGCCTTTCAAACCTCTTTACACCCTCTCTCTTAATCTGACATTATACACTAGTAGCACTTATGTAAATGTATTCTTTAAAATGAAATATTATGACTCCAAAATAGATATTAAACCTCTAAACTCTCATGTATATTTTCAATTACTTCATCAACCAAAATAAACTTTCCAACTTAGAAGAATGGACTTGCATATGAGAGAATACTTGAATGGCTTAACAAAACCTTATCAACTGACTTACTCAAACTCTCAAACCATAAAATAATTCTCTATGAGTTTTGAACTTTTAACCAATCACTTAAAAATGAAAACAGCTTTTCTTGAGCAACAAATCAATTGTAGTACATTACCATGCTTAGTCTTCATATCACTAATAAAACCTTTAACAAGAAATCTCTTTTGAGTGCATGCATCATGACCTCAATTGTTGCCAGTACACATCTTCTCTAACTCTCTAATTGAACTTAATCTGATATCCGAGATGTAATGAAGAAGGAACATATGCTCATATCAACAACAAATAAATATAATGCAATAGATGGTGAAATGCCTCCTTTTCCACTTAGTGTATGTAGAGATTTATACCAATTCTCCAAACCATTGATCACCACACAATATGCAGAGATTTATACCTTCTTTTACTAGCCAGATTTAAATATATACATCAATGCCTCAACATCTTAATTTGTACTTTATGTTCGACCGATAACCATGCCCTAAGATTCCATTTAAACACATCTAGAGGGTATTTACATGTCCTCTTCTTTAGATCACAGCCTTAGCTATTTTCAACAATCAACTCCTCTTTCAATGGTGGCAACGGCTCCTAACAAAGAATGCTATTGATAATGGCAATTAAGAACTTATTTCATTCTTTCATATGATCAAATGCTCAATGGGTTCCCATCAAGCTTCCACGCATGCTATGAGGCTTTCTCATTTATTTTCAACTCAACAAGGACAGAATCCATAATTGCTTTGATACCATATGATAAGGAGTAAAATGCTTGATTGACTTGTTTGATAAACTACAGAAGCATTTATACAAGAAGAAATGCCAAGGAGAAATGTAGTTAAGAAGTTGTAACAGACATAACTGCATAACCGGTAGCATAACTGGTAACTGTTGTCTAAACTAAGTAGATATTAAACAATGTAATAGTATGCTAATAGTAAAAGTGCAAGGTATGCAATTTTCACCTTTAAAATTTGTTCCTACCTTGAGTTGTATGTGAATTACAATGAATATGAATGTCAAAGTAAAAAAATAATTCAACATGAAAGTAAGTACTTAGACACTAATAAAAGGTATACTGACATGGGTGTCAATTTTATATACTCTCTTCCCAATGAGTGCTTCATCTTGTAATTAAAAAAATAAAAAAATTTAATGAGTAACATCTATTGAAAAATTAAAATAGACACGATAATGAGTTCTTCAAATGTCAATGACCAAATAAGTAAAAGTGAAAAGGTAAAGTGATTGTTTCTAGTACAAAATTATAATTTTGGACAAAGTAGAAATAATGTGATTCCATATAAAAATGGAAATGATCATGAGCAAGTCACTACAAAAATATTCATCAAAAGGAAGGTTAGTGACAATATATTTCCATATCCAATCGGATGCATACAACATTTGTATGGAATTGGACGAGAGGAGAAAAAGATATAATCATGTAAAACTATGGAGGAAGTATTAAAATATATCATCATGCAGAAACACAATAAGATGTGATCATGAAACCATGTATAAAAGAGGAAGCAAGGTTCCCACAATTTGTCCCTTAATGAAGGAAAATAACATATAATAACAAATAATGGCATGAAATCACAAATAAATGGAGGTAGACTAGGTACCACACAATGTTTCCTCCAATGAAGGAAATGGACAAAATGTGAGATGTAACTTTGACAAACATTAGAATCAAACATGTAAGATCAAAAATAACAAGAAATCATTTAATGACTCCTTAGAATATTGATGTAACCTAATAAATGCAATGTCGATGATCTAGGAATGCTCCTCAATGATAATATGAAATGGAATCAAAGATTGTTGATAATGATCAAATGGATAAAAATTAATTAGTGTTTGTTCTTAAATATAACACCTTGCACACAAGTTAACAATTTTCATGCCTCACTCATTTCATAATGGTTAATTGTAAGAATTCATCTTGAGACTATATGTAAATTTAATTTTTTAAAGTTTAAGGGTCATTTCCACAATCACAACATTGACCTAGACAAGTTTGACACCTAAGGATTTAATCAAGGAGATTCAACTCTAAAGCAATACCTTGTCATGTTCATGCATATTGTGGATTCTCACATAACCAAAGTGTGACCAAATATATTGCTTCAATAGGCAAAAGGGGATCATTTAGTTAATGTGATACAAGTAGATATTAGTTGGGAAGCATGTGTAGAAGGGGGTGGGGTGTTTATAAGTGGGGTTTCAAATCATCTACAAATAATTTGGTGTAAGTCTTGAAATGGCATTCACTATGTTGGTCTTGTTAGGGTTGTTAAACTATCTTTTTTCTACACCACATAGTCTTCTATTATGTTAGAGCCTCATAATACTAGGGGCACTTAATTAATCCTGAATCTAATAAACTTAAAATGGAAACAATGGTCACATTGAGTTCATACAAGTTTAGTACAATCCTACCTAGGTTTCTTAACACTAGTTATTGGACACCTTTTGGTAATGTCACAATCCTATGCAAAAGAATTACTGGGTATCTCTAAAGCTCTTCCATAATAATTTGGATTAATATGTATATTATAATAGATGTATCTATTATAAGGGGGTTTACTATTAGAGTTAGTGTGGCAAGGGTTTGGCGGTTGAGTTGTATAAGTGGCCTTAAATCAAAGTTTTCTTTAGGATGATATATTTGTTATAGCTCATCTAAGTTTTTCGTTTCAAGGATTTGATGTATGGGGTGGCAACCAAAATAGGTTTTAAGTTAGATGTAGGTGTTGAGAAGTATAGTTGCTTGATAGGGTATAAATAATAAGGGGATACAGAATGTAATAAAAGAATTAGGTACATAGGATACTTGATGAAAATAGGAAAATAATTTAATTACACTAGTGTATGCAAAGTGGTTATTGAAAGATAAATTTGAGAGGTAGAAATAATATTAGGGGTGTTTATAAGTACCCTATAAAGGCACATGCTATGTGATTAGTTTATTAAGTAAATCGCCTAAGCTAATGAATGAATGAATGAATAGTTAGGATCAATCCTTGGTAATGCATGTAGATTGAATCAACTTTAATTCAAGTTATTTTCCAAATTCCATTCTAGAATGTCACTTGTAAACTTAAGACATTACTCTAAGGACAACCTAATCAAAGCAAACACAAAACAAATGCTAAAAGTTTTAGCACTGTAGTTTTTATATAGATATATTTTTTTAAATACCAGCCCATGAATTAGGTATAAATACAAGTATGAAATCTTTTACTCTATTATAAATAGTTAAGTTAATAGAACAAAGAGTGTTATATTCTTGACTTTTAAAAATGGAACTTTCTCTCTACTGCATTTAAAATTTTGACAATAGTATTTCTATCCTGATTTTTTAATTCATCATAAACGTCTTGTTTATAGGGCTTTTTAAGATAGAAAAAGCAATTTTATCAAGAAATTAAGATTAAGATAGACTACCAATTTTATCAAGAAATGAGTGTTATATTAATGTTTTTTTAGTTTCGCCCTAGTCCCACTGAGATATTTCAGAATTTAAATGCTGAATACGGGTAGCAGGTGGAGTCTGAATCTCAATACTAGGGTGCAAATATCGACTAAAGTTGAAAACAGAACATCCCCACTGTTCAAATATTTCCTGATTCTGCTGAAATGCAGGCATTTATAGAGTGAAAAAACACAGAAAGTATGGACTGTTTAAGCTTATAGTTTAAGATTAAAGTCCAGTACTATAAGAAGGAGCCCTACTCTGATTACTCTGATTACAGAACATACGATTTCTACTACAATTCTGGACCTGCACGGGAACTGCTGTTAAGCACTTGCAAATCTTGGGTGCCATACTATGTTAATTCTAGGTACTATACCATGTGAATATTAAGTCATAGCCAAGGAAACAAATTTTAGACAAAAGATCATGGCGTTCGAAAGCAAGTAAACACGGTTGCTAAATTAAAAGACATTTCAACATAAAATAAATAATGGAGCCATGGTTACATATTTACTTGAAGGAGCTTGATGATATGACTGGTTCCATACACTCTCTGCACGATTGAGAATTTGTCTGGATCATCGGAAGGAAAATAAGGAGCGAAAATACATTCTTCTGAACATTTTTTGTGTTGCAGTCTACAGGCAGCGCAGGATACAATCTTTCTGTTGGCCATTTCTGGTGGTAGTAGAACCCTAATACAAATATTTTATCAACGCAGGGCTAATATTTTATATTAGAGACTTCCGAGCCTAAAAGTCTTTGGAACCCACACGTTTCTAGTTTTTCAAACCCATGTTTTTCTTATTCAACAAACTTAGTTGCCGTGAAGGGCAAAGCCAGCACACTGAAGTACAACTTCAACTTGACAAATTAAAATATTATATTAATTTTTAGTAACTGCCCTAAAACATGATTGAAATTTAAGAGTGCTTTCCTATATAATTGTGTGCTAATTTTTAGCATTGGTTCAAAATATTAATACAATCGCTCTAAAAAAGCACTCTCAATTACTAATGTGAACTGTGAAAATATTATCTTTATCCGTAGAAGATAATATCAACGTTAAAATTAATGACTGTTTACTTTCAGACATCCTTAAACGTCTGGAAATGAGGGAATGTTCAATGTTTTCTGAGAATTTGAACCAAACATTCAATACCGAAGGCCTTGACGCCAGATATTCTTTCTGTATACGTCAGATAATGCTTTCGATATACGTCAGATATATACTGAAGTGTTTTGAATTGAATACGTTTGTTCTTTGGTTTTGGAGTGCATTGCTGGTCTTGGTAAAATGTTATATGAAAGAAACAGAGAAGAAATATGCACATGCACCGCAGGGTGCGGCGCGACTGACGTAGTTTTCTGCCAACAGATGAAGTACGTGGGTGGAGAATGCGACAAAATCTCTATTACTTGGAAAGGGACTTTTGCCCATGTTAGATGCAAGTTAAAGTTTTGTTTTGTTTTGTTTTTTGAAAATGCAATTTATCTATTTAAATAAAAAACACTTCACAAAAAAATAACAAGTGGTTAAAAGGTACACCCCAAGAGTTACATAGGTAAAGCCCAAAAATATCTAGATCAACGTATCAAAGGGTACAAAACCCATATAAAAACAAAGAGAAATAGAATTAAGCAGCCAATGCCATTCATGCAGATGGCGGATCCCTGTCATCCAGTTGCCTCCAAATGTCCATGAGGTCCGGGTTGACATTAGGCATATCCCAGCCATCTTCATTTTCCTGTTCTTCTTTCTGAACATTTAGCTCCTCGTGTTGAGATGAGATACCCAAATTTAACCAAGGGAAAACCTTAGTATTATCCCACCCTGTAGATGGTGGATGTGAAGAACTAGGAGCATTCCAGTCTATATTGTCCATTGTAGGCCAACCAACATTACCTGCATTATCCATAACGGGCCACCCCGCGTTATCCCTAGCTACACTAGCAACACGGCCAGAGGTCCATCCATGCGGACGTGGAGAGGTCAAGCGTCTACGCTAGTGAGCACCGCAACGCAGAGCAGGTTGGGAGCGAGGCCAAGAATCTCTGGCCGAATGACTTCTGTGTCTGTTAGGAGCATGAGCTCTGATAGAGGATGGTGAGGGAGGAACATGAGCTACAGTGTAGGGAGCATTCCCCCAATGATCCCACAACTCTTGTAAGCGAGCCACTTTCAAAGCAACTTTGTTCGCTTGCACTTGAATCTGCAAGAGAACATTAAAACAAATAATAGTTTTAATGTATAGAGAAACATTAGTTCCAATTTTGTTGTCTAAAAATATACAAGAATTATGATCTTTCTATAAAACAAATAAAATCTCCACCCTAAAAACATGCTAGATTTGAGTAAAATTTTCAGGAAATCTGGGCGAATCACCCAGCAAGATGATTTGCCAGGTTAATGGCTCAGGTCTAAAAGGCTGAAAAAAATCATGAATCCATATCCAGAATTGCTGAGCTCTGGTGCAATACCAGAAAAGATGCTGAATAGTTTGGTATGATTACCCACATAAATTATTTAGGTTAAATATTATCGAAGTGATTAAGTGAACATTAAAGTTGGGATTGATAATTGAAATTATTAAAATTAATGTAGAAATAAAATAAAATTTATATGGGTAAGTAATTAGTTTTTTTAAAATTTGGTGAAGCTGTCTCTATTTATATGTCAAAAATCATTCTCCAAGGTTTTGGAGTTTTTTAATTTGTTATTGCTGTGTAAATATGACTATGCATTGTTTGGATTCACCTCCATGGTTACATAAATGATCTTTGCATGTTGAGACTTGAACCAAGTGTGTTAATATAAATCTACAAGTCATGAATGTGATATGGGACAATTGTGAAAATTGGAATATGTTCAAGTTGATTTTTGGGAGTTTGGATTTTGCATAAGGATAGATAGTGTTTACAAACACCTTTGAGGAACCTATTGAATTGTAACAATCATGTTCTCATTGGTCATGTTTGCTTGTGCCCCAAAATGTTAAATCTAGTTTCACCATGTTCCTTTTGCTATTTGTGGTGTCATAACTCATTATTTTTTTTATGGTGTGCTATTGGTTTCAAGCATCTAGATTAGTTCATGGTGGTCATATCCCCCTTTTATTTAAGTTTGGAGCTCATCAATTTTAGCATCGGTTCGGTTGTGTCATGGTTCTAAATCTCTAAGGGGTAGTAGGTATCTATCAAATTTCCCTTGTGCACCATTGGTTGGCTTGGCTCCATGTTAGTGGTTGGTGGGGCCCTTGGCTTTTGTTAGCTTGTGTGCCTATGGATCACCTATGGGCCATTGATTTACTTGATGTGTTGGTAGATTGCATAGTTTTCATAATCTAAAAACTTCTCAATACTTGTTGTTCCCCCAAATTGCACCATTAGTTTGTAGCATTGTGGTGGCCCCTTGAATACTATGCATGTGATCATTATTACATGATCATACAGTTGGCATATCGTTGAGATGTGTTATCAAGGTAGCCATCCAAAATCTAGGAGCTTCAATGAAAGCACACTTGGTAGACCCAACATGAAAGAATAATTCTATTTTATTAAAGGATGCAAATATGCATACACTATGTACATCAATATACATGAATATGTAAAATTATAATGAGAAGCCCTTGGTAATATAGGCCAAGGTGAAACATACGACAACATACGATTATGAAAAGTGTCTTAATCTTATGACTCAAGAAAAAAAATAACTATCCTAAGTGTGCCCTATACATTCTGTAAGAAAACTTAACTAGGCGAGTGTGAATAGGACCCAATGTGGAACTAGTTAGGTAATATACTCCATTAACACCAACACACCCCTTTAGTGCAATGTAGGGAGGACAAAATAAATGCAAAGATGGGTCCTGACTACAAGGCCATGTTAGCTGTACCCATATAAAATACAAATCTCTCACAAATGAAGAAAAGGAGAAAAACCCATAAGAAAAAAACCCTCTACAAAAAAGAGAGAAAACACAAAATGCTCTCCAAAAGTATGACTAGTCAAAAACCCCATGTGAGGAAATAGTCTCCCCCATAAGATAAAAGAAGAGGCCATGTATTCTCCCTTGACGTAGAATCTCCTACACTAATGGTAGGTGCTTGGTAATGAATGCTAAAGGTGATCCAATATTGTCGAATGTTTCTCCCCTTAGGAAGAAAAAAAACCAAGGATGTATGTAGGATGTCTTCCCATTCTTAAAAGGAATATGAGGGAGGAAAACACAAGATATATGAAGTCTCTAAAAGCTACTCAGGTGTCACAATGTCAATGTTAAAAGGTGGCACAATCAAATCAGGAGTCCCAAGCCAAACTGAAGAAATTGACAATCCAAAACATAGTGGAAACAAATGTAGAACATGATCCAATGATAATGAAGGTGAGCCCTCTTTATTCTTCTCAAGGATCTCCAACCCAATGCCAAACTATGACAACTTAATAGGTGAGAAAGAATAAGACGGTCTGAATGTGCCCTCATCATATCCAAAGATGATGATGCAACTCCATAAGAGTTAACATCAAAGAGGAGATGAATGTCCTCAATATTCTCCTCTAAATCTAAAAGATATGACTCACAAAACAAACCTGCAATGTCTATCAATTATTCATCCTAGCTAGCCATAGCTTGAAGACAATGATCCTACTACCCTAAATTGCTTGAAGCCTCATCTAAAGAAACAATGGAATTTGTAGAAGAAGCATGAGATGATGGAGGAGATGGAGTGTGAGCACATGTCTCTAGACCTTATTTAATCAAAGAACACCAAGATTCAAATGACCATACTATATTTCCTCAAAGGTGCCCACACTAAATGCCAAAGTGTGTACATTAGCTGAGGGAACAATCGGAGAAAAATGTGAGAAGGTGTACACTTGAGATTGATGATCTATCCCCCAATTGCAACAATATCTCTACTATGCAAATCCTAAATGAACATAGAATCTAGTGTCAATTCAACACTTTCCCCTACCCCACCATGTGTGATCTTATAGATAGAAAGGATATTGGTTCATAATGAAGGGACACAAAGGACATCATTGAATGATCCTTCATCCATGTCAATAGATCCTTTCCCACAAACATGCATATATTTGTTGTTGGTCATCAGGATGTGTGGTGATGAACAAGTCTCACATGAAGAGAACATAATCTATGATGAAGCCATATGATGTGAAGCTCCAAAATCAAGGATATGTCTCCCTGACTCAAAATCTACAACTGCAATGAGTGCTTTGTCCTTTTGTCTCTCTAACTTTGAATGAATGATAAGAAGATGATGAACCCACATAGTTGAAGGTAAATTGATTTGATTCTTCTTTAGAAGATGCTTCAACTCATCAGTTTATTTTGAATAACACAAATGTTCATTATGCACTAGTTTCCTGAAATATGTGCACTCAAGGGCTACTCCTTCTTAAATGATTCCCCTCTTAAGTGAGAGGATTCAAAATCTAATTGTGCTCTATCTTTGGATTTTTTCTTCCTTTTAACCTTTTGTTTCTCTTTAGGATTCCTTGATTCTTTTTATACCTTAGGCTCACTAGCCACTAATACTTATGGTTTAGAAGACTTGATGAGGCCCATTTGAATTAGCTTCACTTCCTTTTGGATTAGAAGATTTTAAAATGCATCAAATGTAGGCTGAACATATGCAACTCCCATAGAAAGTTGATGGGTGTGAAAGCTAGAAGAAAATACTGAATACTTAGGACCCATCCTAGATCACACATTTGAAATCAACTATAAATCTTCCTTATTAATCTTACAATCATTTAGTTATATTCTTACTTTCTTTATCTTGGAGCTATAGTTTTGAATGTGTTCAAAACTTTTAGGATCAAGATTCATCAAATTATCATCAATATGATATCCCCTAATCTAACTAATTTTACCATACATTTTTTCAAGAGTCATCCAAGCCTCCTTAGGTGTTTTGTATGATTCAAGATGAAATTGTGAATCAAATGAAACTAAATAGAAAATTTGACCAAGAGTTTTCTCATACTTGATCTCACACACCTCCTTTTGACTTGGATTAGTAGGTTAAGGTACAAATTCATCTCGATGTCTAGTACAACCTTTATCCTTAGATAATTCCATATTGATTGTTTCCATAAGGCATAATTATATAGAGTTAGCCGTTCAATTTGAGCTTTCCCCATTGCAAGAACACATAGCAAAGAATTAGAAGAAAACAAACACCAGATGATTACCCTCCAAATTCACTCAATCAATGATTACCCCTAGTAATATAACACCTTAGCACTTTATACTTAGTGTGATTATAGTTTCCACTTTCCAAATCAACAAAGTGGTATTGATCTTAGTATATTATAGATGCCAAATTAGGCCACAATGCTGAATCTCCTCAAAGGTGCCCACACTAAATGCCAGAGTGTATACATTAGCCGAAGGAACAATAGGAGAAAAATGTGAGAAGGTGTACACTTGAGATTGATGATCTATCCCCCAATTGCAACAATATCTTTGCTATGCAAATCCTAAATAAACCTAGAATCTAGTGTCAATTCGACACTTTCCCCTACCCCACCATGTGTGATCTTATAGATAGAAAGGATATTGGTTCATAATTAAGGGACATAAAGGACATCACTGAATGATTCTTCATCCATGTCAATAGATCCTTTCCCACAAGCATGCATATATTTGTTGTTGGTCATTAGGATGTGTGGTGATGAACAAGTCTCACATGAAGAGCATATAATCTATGATCAAGCCATATGATGTGAAGCTCCAAAATCAAGGATATGTTTCCCTGACTAAAAATCTACAATTGCAATGTGTGCTTTCTCCTTCTGTCTCTCTAACTTTGAATGAATGATAAGAAGATGATGAACCCACATCATTGAAGGTAAATTGATTTGATTCTTCTTTAGAAGATGCTTCAACTCATTAGTTTATTTTGAATAACACAGATGTTCATCATGCACTATTTTCTTGAAATATGTACACTCAAGGGCTTCTCCTTCTTAGATGATTCCCCTCTTAAGTGAGAGGATTCAAAATCTGATTGTGCTCTATCTTTGTATTTTTTCTTCCTTTTAAACTTTTTTTCTTTTTAGGATTCCTTGATTCTTTCTATACCTTAGGCTCACTAGCCATTACTGCTTATGGTTTAGAAGACTTGATGAGGACCATTTGAATTAGCTTCACTTCCTTTTGGATTAGAAGATTTTAAAATGCATCAAATGTTGGCTCAACATATGCAACTCCCATAGAAAGTTGATGGGTGTGAAAGCTAGAAGAAAATACTAAATACTTAGGACCCAGCTTAGATAACACATTTGCAAAAAACTATAAATCCTCCTTATTAATTTTGCAATCCTTTAGTTATGTTCTTACTTTCTCTATCTTGGAGCTATAGTCTTGAATGTCGTCAAAACTTTTAGGATCAGGATTCATCAAATCATTATCAATCTGATATCCCCTAATCTAACTAGTTTTACCATACATTTTTTCAAGAATCTCCCAAGCCTCCTTAGGTGTTTTGCATGATTCAAGATGAAATTGTGAATCAAAAGAAACTAAATAGAAAATTTAACCAAGAGTTTTCTCATACTTGATCTCACACACCTCCTTTAGACTCGGATTAGTAGGTTAAGGTACAAATTCATCTACATGTCTAGTACAACCTTTATCCTTAGATAATTCCAATAATATTGTTTCCATAAGGCATAATTATATAGAGTTAGTAGTTCAATTTGAGCTTTCCCCATTGCAAGAACACATAGCAAAGAATTAAAAGAAAACAAATACCAGATGATTACCATCCAAATTCACTCAATCAATGATTACCCCTATTAACATAACACCTTGGCACTTTATACTTAGTGTGATTATAGTTTCCACTTTCCAAATCAACAAAGTGGTATTGATCTTAGTATATTATAGATGCCAAATTAGGCCACAAAGCTGAAAATACAACTCTAATATATAATGAAATAATTTAGATTGTACCAATGAGAAGTACATGAAAAATTATGAACATTAAAAAAAATTACACCAAAAAATGTTATGATATGAGCCCAAATAGAGCCCTAGAAGTTCCCAAAATGAGAACTACTCAACAATAGTTGTGAAAACCTATAGTTTCTAGAAAAACCTAGACATTAGAATAGAAAGTTAATTTCACCAACATGAAGCCTATGAAAATTTGCCCTGAATTAAAAATATGCCTGCAAAAAGGGACCCGCATGACTAAGAATGAATCCCACAAAGTTTGAGTGGAAAAAATATAATTCAAATCATGAGGGGGCAAGAGGGGAGGAAGAAAAATAATGACATCATGCTATCATCATGATGATGTTAGTATAAGTTATTCCCTAAACTTGCTAAAATATGCCTTCCATCTCCTAACCAGTAGTCAAATTTCAAATACCATCTTTGAAAGGTAAAAAATTCATGTTGGAAAGGTCAAAATAGTTGTTGGGGGTGGAGGTGGTTCTCTAGTTTAAAATAAATAGGCCACAAAGTTGAAAATACAAATCTAATATATAATGGAATAATTCATATTGCACCAATGAGAAGTACATGAAAAATTATGCACTTAAAAAAACAATCACCAAAAAATGTTACCATATGAGCCCAAATAGAGCCCTAGAAGTTCCCAAAATGAGAACTACTCAACAATAGTTGTGAAAACCTACAATTTCTAGAAAATCCTAGACACTAGAATAAAAAACTAATTTCACCACCATGAAGCCTATGAAAATTTGCCGCAAATTAAAAATATGCTTGCAAAAAGGAGCCCATATGACTAAAAATGAATCCCACAAAGTTTGAGTGCCAAAAATATAATTCAAATCATGAGGGGTCAAGAGGGGAGGAAGAAAATTAATGACATCATGCTATCATCATGATGATGTTAGTATAAATTATTCCCTAAACTTGCTAGAATATTCCCTTCATCTCCAAATCGCTAGTCAAATTTTAAATACCACCTTTGAAAGGCCAAAAATGCATGTCGGAAAGGTCAAAATAGTTGTTGGGGGTGGAGGTGGTTCTCTAGTTTAAAATAAATATTTTCAGACAAGTCAAAAGCTATCACCAATGTTAGAACCACAAGTAGGGGTTGATAGGGTCAGTCATGCTACATGGCACCAATTACACTGGGAGGTGGGTACAGAGTACCCTATGCATACTATGGTCATAGGTACCCCATGTAGGTAGGTTGTACCTATGACTGGTTAAAAAAAAACTTGTAGAATAAAATAATTAATGAATGACTAAAAACTTTACCTAGTGAATAATAAGTTTTTTACCCAATAGACAAAGCCACCAAAGATTTTGCTGATGTAGGATGATGCAAGCAAGAAGATTCTAACTGCATAAAGAATATTGTCTACAATACGATCTATATGAATAGGAGGAGGAAATTTATCTTTGATGGCCTATGGTAAAAGTGTCTAAATATGATGAATTGATAATCAATCCTTAGGTTCTCGAGCCTTCTAGATGCAATGGTAGGGTCAGATTTGACCCAAAGTGCTTCAAATTTGTATCTACCTCCTAGACCAGGAAACCACCTACCAACTTCAAATAGTTTGTAAATATGTCCTCTAATGTCCAATTTGGATAAATTAGAAGGCTAAAATGACATGCTTGGACACCTTCAACTCAATGGTAAGATCACATTTGCACCAACATGCTCCAAAATAAACTTGCAATACAAAGTCAAAAAGGACAAATTCTTCCAAATTTGGTATTTATACCAATTTTTTTATTCTTCAGGTCATCGTTCGATGTAAGAGAAGAGCATACACAATTTTTTTAAGAGAAACCAAGATTTAAAACATAGATTTCTCAAAAAAGACTAACATAAAGAAATCTTAGAAGATTTGATAGCATGCAAGAGTTGGTATAGAATGCTCTATACCGTGCAAGATTTGATAATGAAGGTAGCCACCCAAGATCTAGGAGCTTCAATGAAAGCACACGAGTGACCCAACATAAAAGAATAATTCTTGTAGACACCTAAAATTGAATTGCTTCACAAACCAATTTCCCATATCTCTACACTACCAATTATCCCTCCTATTAATTAAATAAATTTATTTTATTTAATTAATTTATCCCTCATCACCTACCTTGACCGTTTATCCATCTTTTGTGATCAATTAATACATTTAATTTATCATTATACCTTACAACACTATCCATCATTAATTAAATAAATAATCCCAATATTTATTTAGTTAATTTGTCCATCTCCCTAATCCTTATTAATTAGATAAATCATGTTTATATAATTAATCTAGCCTATTAATCAACCTATACCTATCCCAGTTAATTAAATATCAATTTTTTAATTAGCTACCCTAGCCTAAATTAATTAAGCTTAACACTTAATTAACCTTGCTTAGCCCATCCTTCCACACACCTTTGAATAAAAATCTATTTTTTATTCAAAGGGTCAAATCTCTCTTACACATCATTTATAACCCTCTTACACATGTAAGTATACATATGTCCTTCCACCTTCACATCTCCACATAAAAGTGAATTTGTAATTCACACTCCCCCATGAGTTGAATTTTTAATTCACTTGTCATATCCACTCTTCCCAAAAATAAATTTTTAATTAATTTTTATCCTCAATACCTTTCCCCATGTGAATTTAAAATTCACAAATAATGAGAGCCCTCCAAATCCATTGACCAAATCTCAACCCTTGATCTCTTTCATCCACTCCTCTTGTGACACTTGTCACAAGGCTATGACTTCAATCTAAACCCTAACTCTCAATCATTTCTAGCCCTTGATCTCATCTTTTAATCCTCACCCTCCATCCATTTTCCAAAAATCTATAAATGAAACACTCACCCAAGCCATTTACAACAACTTCTTCTTACATCAAAACTATGCCCAAATTTCTCTCAAATCTCTTCATCATACCATCATAATGCCAAAATCACTCTAGCCTTATCTCTTATCTCTATCCAAATCCCAATCCCTCATCTACATTGTGTTGAGCAAGCATTGAGCAATCCACATTTTAGCCTTGGGTAAATCTAAGGAGTTTGGGTGCAACTCCTTCCACCCTATCAAAGAGAGGGATCACATTTGAAGGTATAACTTTGTGTATTTATGCATTTAGTTTGTATTTCCAACTTCATTTGTCTTCCTTGTCAACAATTCTATTCTATCAAAGGATGTAAATATGCATTATATCTATTATATGTATATGTATATGTGTGTGTGTGTGTGTGTGTGTGTGGAAAACCCTTGGTTATATAGGCCACTTGGTGAAACATCAGACAACATAAGATTATGACAAGTGTCTTAATCTTATGACCTGAGACACAAAAGGATACCTATCCTAAGTGTGCCCTAACCATGCCCTAAGTAAACTTAACTAGACAAGTGTTAATAGGACCTAATGTGGAACCAGTTAAGTAATATACCACATTCACACCAACAACCATCAAATGTGACTATAGGATAATATCTACAGTCTACACAAGCCCATTCAAATTCAAAGAATTATATCAAGCTAGTTGGGAATTTATCTTTCAACTCTCAGATGTAAGGGATGACACAACACCTAGACGTAGGGATCATGTTGATCTAATTCAAGTGACAACCCTATGAATAAACCAATGACAAGAAAAGACCAATGACACAAGACTATACTTTATCTTCTACACTTCAAGCTCTATAGGACTCAGGATGGTAATCCTAATGATGGACTTAAAAATAATAAATATCTTTGAAGGAGATCACTACAAAGATAAAACCAATTCCAACTAGCACAATGTACAAGCCCAATTTATTGTCACTAACTCATATTGTGATAGTTTCATACAAATTTGTAGCTAAAGACTATATATATGTAGATAATGTTAGGATTAAGGTGTTTTCAACCATGTAAATCCTATTTATTTAATTACTCCAAATATTTTTGTGTATGCTAAAATATAAAACCAAACAAGGAACAATATATCAATGAAAGTTCCTATTTATATCCAACATCATATCCGATTGAGCAAAGAGTTACCAAATATCAAATGAAAACCATGAAGAGATCTCCCCAAGCTAACTCTTGTTGCACCAAGAAATGGTGGTTGTGCTCTAATAATTTTTTATGATGATATTAATTGTTGGTTTCTCACTTTCACATCAAAACATTATCTTCAAAGATCTTGTTGATTATGGATTGATCGAGGCTTGATTTATATTTATTTGATGATAGGATGGATGGATAGGGTATAACTAGAGATGGATGGCTAGGATTGAATGAGATAATATTAGGGGAAGAATGGAGGCATCAAGGGCATATCCTTATGTGAATGGTTGAGATTAAAGATAAATGGATGGATAGGATTAAGTGAGTGGAATTATTGAAAGGATGGAAGCTTCTAGAGATTATCGTTATGTGAATGCCTAGGCTTAAATAAAGTTGGTTTGACTTTTTTGGGAGTGTCTATGTTTAATGAATCTAGACAACCTCTTAGCTAGTCATGTGACTAGTTGAATTTTTAATTTATTTATTTGTGGCAAATGGATAAAGATGAAATTTAATAATGACAAATGGAGGATATGAAAATAATTTACCTCACGTTATCTATCAACAAGATTATGTTTTGTAGCCTTTCAAAGAGATGAACAAAACCTTTTGAAATGAAACTATCTATTGAATGGTGAATGGTCATGTATGTTTGAAATGAAAAATTATTAAGGAGAATAAAATTATTAAATGACAAGAAGTACATGGAGTGAAACATGTAGAACAAAGAGTAAGAAATGATTAGAGAGAATATAGGAAAATATGATTTGTAAAGTATAAAAATACTTAGAGTGATAAATAGAATAAAAAACTGAATATGATTAGAATGTATTTTGAAGATTTTCATTGTATTGACAAGCATTTGAAATTATATGGAAACACACTCAATCCATGTGCAAGAAGGTGATAAAGGTCATGACTTATGACTGTTGTCCTCATGTTAAAATTTTTTGGGTAAATTTTCCATTCTTTACTTAAATGACATCTGGAATTTTAGTAATACTTTGGACAAGCACCTAATGCATCTTCAAAGAATTTTTGAGAAGCTGAGGGAAGAGAAGTTGTTGATTAATCTAAAGAAATGTAGTTTCATGGAGAAGGAGTTGGTTTATCTAGGATTTTCTATCTTAGGTAAGGGTCTTAGAATGGATCCAGAGAAAGTAAGAGCTATCATGAATGGCCTACACCTAGGAGTGTTACAGAGGTATGACCTTTTCATGGTTTGGCAAATTTTTGTAGAAAATTTATCAAAAACTTTAGTAGCATTTTTGCAACCCTAACTGAGACAATGAGATGGGATAGGAAAGAGTTCAAACATATTACAATAGTAGCCAAGAGTTTTGATACATTGAAGTAGAAAGACACAAAGAAACCTATTTTGGCACTTTCAAATTTCAATAAGGTATTTTAGGTAGATTCCAATGCTAGTGGCAGTGTTGTAGGAGTTGTTTTGAGCCCAGAGGGTAAGCCCAGTGCCTATTTTAATGAGAAGCTTAATGATGCAGTAAGAAAAAGTATTATGTTTATGATCAAGAGTTGTATTTTATAGTCGAGGCTTTGAGGAAATGGAGGCATTATTTGTTGTTGAAAGAGTGTTTTATATACTAATCATCAGGCTCTACAATATCTTAATAGCCAATGAAAGTTAAATAAGAGGTAGTTAAATTGGGTTGAGTTTTTGGAGAGATAGTTTCATTTTGAAGCATAGGAGTGGAAGGTTAAATAGAGTTGCAAATGCCTTAAGAAGAAGGCAAAATTGATTGACAAAGATGAAGATAGAGGTTTAACTGGGCTCAATGAACTTAAGAATTTATACCCTAGAGATATAGAATTTGTAGAGGCTTGGAAAATGTGTTTTGAGCTTGTTACCTTGAATAGAATGAGATGGTTAGATTACATAATCCAAGATGGTATGTTGTTTAGAGGAAGCCAATTGTGCATCCCAAGGAGCTCTATGAGAGCAAACGTGATTAAGGAGAAGCATAGTGGAGGGTTGGTAGGACACTTTGGTCGAGATAAGACCATACTGGCCATAGCTGCACTAGGATGTGAAGAAATTTGTGCAAAGTTGCATAGTATGCTAGATGGCCAAAGGAGTGAGACAAAATACTGGGCTATACTAGCCATTACCTATAACAAAGGGGCCATCGAAAGATATCAGCATGGATTTTGTTCTTGGATTACTGAGAACATAGAGAGGTCAAGATTCAATATTTGTGGTGGTTGATAGATTTTCAAAGATGGCACATTGCATTTCATGTCAAAAGACTATTGATGATGTTCATGTTGGAGAATTATTTTTCAAGGAGGTGATTAGACTACATGGTCTTCTAAAAAGTATTATTTAAGATCGAGATACAATGTTTGTTGGGTATTTCCTAAGGACCTTATGGAAGAAGTTGAAGATTGAGTTGAAGTTCATCTCTACACATCACCCATAGATTGATGGATAGAAAAAGGTAGTGAATCAATATTTGGGCAACTAGTTGAGATGCTTAGTAAAAGATAAGCCCAAGGGATGGGATTTGATATTACCATAGGTAGTGTTTGCATATAACAATTCTATCATGTTAGGAGTACTGGTAAATCCACATTCAAAATTGTATATGGGAGTAGCTTCATAAAAGATTCTGAGCTAAGGAAGATAGAAAGAGGAGAGAAGAGTAGTGTAGAGGATGAATCTACTTTATAGAGCACCTGAAGAGCTTGCATGAAGAGGTACAAAAACACATTAATAACATGAATTCTTAGTATAAGGCTAAGGCAGATCAGAAGTGGATGTTTAAGGAATTCAAGATTGGTGATGAAGTCATGGATCACATAAGGAAAGAAAGGTTCCCAACACGGACATATAATAAGTTGAAGATGAATAAATTTGGACCATGCAAGATCCTAAAGAAGCATGATTCAATAAATGCATATGATGTAGAGTTCTCAAGTGGAATCAACATTTCCCATGTGTTCAATATTATTGATTTAATAGAGTATCATGAAGGTGGCATGAAGGATGGACCAACATAAGAACAATGGAGTATCTCGACACCTACTTCAAAGGAGGAGATAGAAGAAATCTTGGATAGTTATGTGGGAAGAAGTACCAAGAACATGCAATATGAAGAATATCTAGTTAAGTAGAAAGGAAGGCCTCTCAAAGATTCTTCCTAGTTTTCTAAGGGGAAGGTTGACCATTTTGGTTTTCCTCAAATACCTAAGATGTGACAAGGTCACTTCTCAAATTACACTGGGTGTCTGATGTAGGAGTGTCCAATGGCATATGGGCAATCTTGTATCGCCCAAAATAATGATGATTTTGTTTTTTGTTCTTTTCAATTTCGGTATTTTTTTGGATACCCATTTTCTTTAATAATGATTATGACCCTTAATAATTTCTAACCTATTAAAAATAACAAACTGCTATTTTTAGAAAGTTTGCATTTGAACATGTATGGAAACAAAAATTTACCCAAATCTTCAAAATTGAAAATAAAACCTTTAGAAAAGGAATTGGACAAAGATCATTTGTGGGTTGAAAGATATTAAAGTTTCCATTTCTTTAAAAACACCCTGAAAAAGTTTCAAAGTCAAATATGAGGCACTTAGAGGCCTTGTACGATCTTGAAAATGGGTAAAATTAGAAAAGTAGATTTTAAGAGTATAGATATCTTCACAAGATTTCAAATGCATCAAATGGTTCATCAATCAAACACCCAGATCAAAATTTATGGCTCCCAAAATTTGGGCTATTTTTTGCAAGAGTTACAAATTTTAAAATTTTGGATGGAAGGCACCAAAAATGGCTATTTATGACCATTTATTGGGAATATTTTGGGTGAGATGAGGGGGAAAAGTGTTGATTCATGAAAAAGTAGGGCAAATAGAAAACCCTAGTAAATTTGAGGCTACAGAAGGCAAAAGGTTCTACAATCTAGAGACAAGAAGTTGTAATGTGTTGAAGCATGTTGAGAATTTCATCCTCCTAGTTTTTCTAATGTAATTTGTTTTTAGTTCAACAAAAGAACATTCCTATTTTCTATGAGAAATTTTTTTTGTAGTGTGTTATGGGATATAAGCCTCCTCATTGTATATTTTATGCATCATCATTCTTGGCAATAAAAAGCATTGTTATTTCTTTTCTCTCATGTTGTGGAAGGTTGTTTTGGTTGTAGGTAATCATGGGCTTTCTTTAGTCCATTGAAAACTCCTACGTGGTATAAGAGCTTCAGATTTGCGATCTTCTTCCCTCTATTTTTCAAGAGTTTCTACTAAGAGATTTTTTTGGTGCATCTTGGAGGAAAACTAATTATGCCATTATGTCTCGAAGGCACGTTCCAAGTTTTTTTTAACATATAACACTATATTTTTGAGCATTTTGAATCCGGTGCATCTTGGAGCAAAACTTAATGCGCCATTGCATCGAGAAGGCTCGTTCAGAGTTTTTTGATAGTTAACACTCTATATTTTCAAGCAGTTTGAATTTGCAGCCATTTTTTAGGGTTTCAAGGATTTTCATCAAAAAATGCATACAATCTATACGACCAGGGTTCAACCTTTTGTCTAGTAGTCTAAAGCATGATCCCTAAGGTTTGACCTCTTGTCTAGCGGTCTGAAGCATGATCCATAGGGTTTGGCCTTTTATCCAGTGGTTAAAAGCAACCACCAGCACTCAACTCCTGCCAATCAACCCCTAGTCATATCAGTAATTAGAGGCCCTTAACTTAGGCCATTAGCCCCTTTGTTAATAGCCCCAAGTTGCCCATGTGACCAGGCCCTTAACCAGGGGGTTATTTTTGCGTACAAACCTATTTAGAGTAGTTCTACAAAATCATGTGTAAGTTGGGCATATAATGTCCAAATTTTGCAAACAAAATATTGTTAGAAATCTGGTTCCATTCTCTTTCCAGCGCTATAGGTCTCATCTCTTGAGTTTTCTACTAGTTATCTTATTTTTTGTTTGAAGTATAGGCATCATTTTCATCTTCTAAGCTCATAATTTTTTGCCACAATCTCTGATTTTTGCAAGTCTTGCAGCATTGGAAAGGTATTGCAGAGCCCTTCACAAAAATCCACGCACATTTTTTTGATCCACCCCTAAGTGTCTTTTATTCAATTTGTTACATAATCACATTTTGATTGATAACTTCAACGTCCTAACACTTGGAGAAGTTCTATTTTCTCGTGGGCTTCATAATAGCTTCATTATTTCTGCACTTTAGTTTGTTGGTGTAATCATGTCTCCTAGTTTGTTGAAATTAAATTTGATTATTATGGGAGAAAAAGGCATACTGATGATGAATACATACAAAAGCAAATTGAGTTTCATCAATTGAGATAGTTGTGTAATGTTAATAGCATTAGTTTGCCCAATTCTTCTAATCCAACATGTGTAGACACATCTTCAACACCTATTGCTACATCTAAGTCCAATGATGTTCTTTAGAGAGCTTCCAATGATTCCTTGTAGCAAGGTGTTTATTATTTTTCAAATCCACTTCATTGGGACTCTTATCTTGTAGACATATCATTCTTGTTTGTGGAGTTTCACATTTTAGATTTGGAGGACACCTTGGATAGGTTAACTCTCCTCTTTGATGATAGTCATAGCAAAACTATTGTCACTCCATCTTTGTCTTTGGAGATTGATGATCTTGAGTTTTCCTTTTGTCCTAATATGTCACATTTTTCAAGTAGGCATGGGACTCTTGATTGGGTTTTGGCATCTTTCAGCTTCAATATGTGGGCACTTGAGTAGTTTTTAGAGGCATCATACTTCATGAGACATCTTCCCTAATATCTTTTTGAGTTGGAGTTTCTTCTACATACACCATTGGATTGATTTCTTCCCAAGGGGAGAAATGTTTTTGATTAATATGGTCAAACAGGTTTTAAAAGGGGACCCCAAAACCCTTTACAAAAGGAAGCAAATAAAAAGTAGTATGCTAAACAATAGCCAACTATAAGCTACCAAAACAACTAAAGCATAAAAAGCGTAGCCAAAAAAAGAGAAAAGACTAAACTAAACTAGTTCCCAAGGGGAGAAATGTTGTTTTTTGGTATTAGATCATGTTTTGTCTTTGAGCATACACCATTGACAAAGGAGCTACTTAATTATGAGGGGGACATCTTGTTTCAATCTTTCCCTCTTATGGGGGTTATTGATTGTATATTCATGATGGGTGTTGTCCTTGCGGGGTTGTGTTGAGTTCTTCTTCCTTCACTCCATCACTTGTACATGTTGTTTGCATGTTTTCTCTCTTTTGGAGAGGTGTTTTGTCACACTAGGTTTTCTCCTTTACTTCATTTGTGAGAGATTGTTTGTACATGGGTACCTAATATGGCCTTTTAGCCATGACCCATCTTTGCATCTTTTTATTTGTCTATTTCTCCCTAAGGTTCACTTAAGGGGGGGTGTTATTGTGAACACGGTTGTTTTCCTATTTGGTTTCCCCTTTGTAGTGTGAACAAGGTACTTTATCTAACTAGTTATTATTTAGGACCTATTCACAAATGATCACATGTTCAGCCTACTTAGGTAGTTAGGGCTTTTAATATTTGTGGTACAATTTAAATATTTGTGTCTTATGTCATAGGATTAAGACACTTGTCATCATCATAGTTTGTCTTACCTCTCAACCTTGCCTATATAAACAAGGTATCTCACTGTATATTTCATGCAATGTAGTGTGTATCAAGTCAAGCTTTGTATCTTGTATATTTTATACATCCTTATTATTGGCAATATAAAGCATTATTATTGATTTTATCTCTTGTTGTGGGATGTTTTGGTTGCAGGTAATCCTAGGCTTTCTTGAGTCCATTGACAATTCTTACACAAATCTTTCATTCTCAACTTCAAACATAACTCCTAATACTACGGATGTCTAATGACAATAGATGACTAGAGATCAAATGATCAAACACAAGATGGTAAAGGGGGAAATGTTTAAGGTAGGGTCAACCTTCTAGACTTTAGGTTGTACTAATTAGAAGCTGGCAAGGTAATCCTTGACATTCCTATGTGAAAACATACAAAGATAACATAAATTAAGCCAACTTTGAGGTAAAGCTTACCCTATGTAGATAAATCTCATGAATAGGTGTCACTAGTCTTCATTATACAAGCTTCCTAGCTCAAACCTTAGAACCTCCTTCAAATATGATAAGGTTGTCATATAGGTAACTCATAGATAAACTAATCATTCCCCGAGTGATATTGCACTCTAGCATATTACTTCATTTATCATAGTCAAAATAAGAGACACCAAAATGTCGTAGCTTAATTTGTTTAGCCTAATTGATGAGGGTCATTGTATGTTCCTTCATTACACCATCCACCAAGGTTCAAAACCTCTAGAAGTATGAAATAGAAGGGATGGGGTCAGAATCATGCCCCAGGAAACTTTGACATAATGGATACCCTCAATTCTTAGCTCTCTACCAAAGAGGTATAAATTTATACATATGCTCTCGTATCAAGTAGCAAAATGATCTTGTCGATGATATCAAATTCTCCATAAAAAAAAAAAAGACAACAATACAAAACCCATAGGTGTACTTTCCACTTTTAGTCTTTAAGATCATATAACCATTTGAATAAAGTGCGATTTGTAAAGCTAATTACAACCGTGTTTCTACTGCTATCATAAAATAGGATGTAACTTGTTTATATGATTTTGATTGTGATGAGCGTTTATGGATATGGTGATTTGTGACTTCATCCAATCTAAGTTATAGAGTCTAGTTTTAGACAAGAAAATACTTGCAAGAATAAATAGGGTATTCAATCATAAGACATAGGAACTTTGTAATCAAACTTTACATGCATACACATGAACTATACTACAAATACACATCAAGGAGCCAAACTGCTTAAATAAAATGCACTTGAAAAATGTACTTTAGTAATCCAAACATAAACAACAATATTAATGCAAAGGATATGTGAGAAAAGCTTGTCAGAGGCTTTTTGATCTATAAGATTATCAAAAAAACAATCACACCATATCATTTAGCAAGTGTAAATGAGCCTAGAAACTCATCAAGGTTAAAAACAACAACACTAGTACAAATGCAAACACTCAACAAGACATTTTGTATTGAAAGATATTCTAAAATGTTTATAAAACATGTATTTATGCTCAAAAATTAAATTTTCATTCACATTCTTCCCTGCTGCTTTCATGAAAACAATAAAAAATTATGCTTTACTAGTTTTCACCAAATATATATATTTTCATACTTAGCCCACAACCACCTCTTAATGCACTAAAACTCGACAGATATATATGTGTCTTGTAAAACTCCATATATAGCTATGTGTCTTGCCCTTGCAACATAAAGAAATGGGTTTTTGTTTTTTCAATCAAATCTACTCAATGTTCCTCCATACTCAGGCTACCCAATATTATATTCAATATTCAACTATTTTTAGCCCTTTACAAAATCAAATCTAGGAATACACTTGTCTCAGTATATAAAAATGAAAAGAAATATTACAAAACTCCTTTTTATGCCTCTTCTTTCTATAAATTTACTTAACCCTCTAGCAAAAATAATCCCAATCATTCTACCAATATCTTGTCATCTCAATTAAACAACCATATATTCCCACATTAAAATTCTAGCAAGTTTTTTGAAAAAAAAAAATCAGTAGCGTATGAAAAAATAGTACGAAAATCTTGAAAAACCATATTAGAATACGATATTCTTCATACAGCCTCCTCATTTAGGCAGCCTTCTAATTAGAAATCATACTAAGAAACACTTAAAATATATATAACTAGTAGTTGCATGAGTTTATGTGCAAGGATTTGCCATAGGGTAAAGTGTTAAATAATAGTATGATTATAAATTAAATATATTAGTTTGTGTAATAATCTTAATATGATTAGAATTGGGAAGAATTAGATTGTGCATCTTTATAACAAGAGACACATTGCGTCATGTTCCTGCCTCTATGTTGGTAATGTTCTTGTAATTTACCATTAGGGAATATGGATTGAGTAACTTTACTGCTGTACTAGAAAGCTGGACAGTGGCTGATGGATGCACAAGTGAGAACATATGGTTAAGCAATAAAGTATGGCATTTATCAGTTCACTATCCCATCAAAGATAATCATCATTGGTTTCGTAAAGAGCATACAAAGTGTACAGAATGTGACATGTATTCAAGTAGAAAGGCACCAATTGTTTTAGCAATTACTTGGTTTATAGGCTTCCATTGCTCATTCTAGTGTACATTGTGTAACATGAACTCAATATAGTGAAAGAGTGTCATCTATGATGGAAAAGGTTAAGGATAGTTTCTTTTATACAGCTTCCAGAACTATTGATGCAAACTATTTTTAGAACTTTAACTCCATTCAAGCATAAAAACTATAAATAATTGACAAAAATATTTTTAGAATCTTGATCATTCTTTAGATATAATAGTTGATAAAAAGCATGACTGTTGTACTAAATGAAGACTAAGTATTCTATTTCAGCGTATGGATAAAAATAGAATGGAATTTAAAACATAAGGTTTTCACAGTCCATGAAAATAAAAAATAAAAAGCTTTTGGTAAAAATCTGTAGAAGATTTTAACATGGAGAGTTAAGATCAGACTCAATGATCCATTATCAGGATGAAACAGATGAAGTACTAGATTTATCAGTAGGGAAATAATTAACAAGATAGCTCCCAAGGCCAAAAGTGTGGCTTGAGGAGTGTGTTGAACAGAAAGCTAGATACATCCCCCTAAAAGACAAGGAACCAGCAACACCCAGTGGTTGTTCACCCTAGTATGCACATGGGAGGCCTTATATACAAGTTGCAGCTGGTCGATGCAAAAATGAAATGGTATCTGAGTCAGACTAGAAATGCCAATTCCAGAATATGTGGCTTGGTTTCATTAGTAACCAAGCCACAAAGACTGGTAGCCTAAGTGGCAGAGCATCTTGGCATGACCAAAGGATGTCCAAGATTCAAACCATATGATAACCATTCAGATTTGTAGACAAATGCCAAAAGTTCCTAATAGATAAAGGATGGTTATATGATAGGCATTTAGATTTGTAAAAAAATATGAAAAGTTTCTAATAGATAAAGGGTGGTTTTTGTAGACAAATAGCATTTATCCAAACATAACCTAGAAAGACCAAAAATCCCAATCGAAGAACCATGTGAGAGCCATTCACATTTATATAGAAATGTGCCTCTGTAATAGATAAAAGATGCTATTTTATATACACATAAAATGTCCAACTCCAGATTTATTCAACAGAAAAAAAATTAGTTGACAACATAAACAAGTCTAGGAGCCAATTTTGAGATATAACTCAATGGTTCTAAATCCTTCTTATGAGATAAGAGAATACACTTTGAATCAGCTTTTTTAGTTATAAAAACAATTGAGTTCATGTGAAGTTCAATTACAAAGTCCTTGAAAAAGACACTTCCATTTACAATATGCATTAAAATCTATAAATTCTATCATATAAATTATTTTGCTGTGCAGGAAGAGAGATTTTAGAAATTGTGATCAATTCAATATAGATACAAAACAGGGTTTATTGAGTATTTTTCATTGGTTAATTAGTACAAGTATGTATGTGACATAATAAAGCCCAAAAGTACTAGTCACATATTTGTGATGAGCCTTTTGCCGATGTCATGTCCACATGTATAGAATTAGTGACTAAAAGAAGGAAGAAAAGGAATAAATTATAAAACATATACAGAATTTAAAAAATTATGAGTCACATATTAGTGATGATCTTTTTTCCCATGTCATGTACACATGTATAGAATTAGTAACTAAAAGAAGGAAGAAAAGGAATAAATTATAAAACACATACAGAATTTGAAAACTAGAAATTCCATCCAGGATCAATGACTTCAATATTCATGATCATATTTGTAGTTTTTTTAGACTCTTGTAAAGTGTCTGGGTTGTTAGTGGCATATCTCTATTTCATTTGTAGACTACTAACTAGAATGAGGGTATTAAATTCTTAATTGCACCTTAGTCCATGCTCTGTGCATTTGTCGTTGGCAAATTCAACAGTGGGACTACCATCTATTTGTCATTCAACATAGTTACTACTAGGCTACCATTCTGTCTGTGGGCAGTTCACCTTCTGAAGTTTGTTATGGCTTCCAATCTTTGGCAGCATGTGACATTCTGGTTCATAATAAACAACTTCATAAGTTGAAGCCCATTTGATTGTGGGCCTTACATTATGCTCCAAGCAATTGAATGTAATGCCAATATCTTCTTGCTAAAAGCTTGACATCCACAATGTTGTTATTGGGATTCACCTCAAGTAGCATGGGTCATCTCACTTGGAGGAGGATTCTATAATTCTAAGTTAATAATTTGCTCAGAAAAACCCTTGGATGTTCGTCTGGTTAGTACCCAGTCTGGATTCATGGTTTGGTTTTCTACTGAGAAGGAAGCCAATTTATGTCAAGTATGGAATTAAGGACAGAAAGATGACAGAAAAGGGCAAAGGAAAAAGTAATGAAAAAATAGACACAAAACTTCAAAGCTACAAATTCCGTCATACATATTGTTTTACTATGCAAGACCATAGATTTTAGCATTGCAAATTAATAATTAGCTTCTTGCTCAAGTCATATGTACATTTAAAGAGTTTATGGTTGAAAGAAAGCATAGAGGGGGTAAATGAAAACATACTATTAAAGGTTGAATGAAAGGCAAGAAGGAAAAATAACATATACAGAATGTGAAAAGTACAAATTACATCCTATAAACTAATTTGCATGGAGGATTAGATATTTCAAACATTCATAATGATTTCAGAAATCATCAGTGAACACACATATGACAATATAGTTAGTATTGTGAGAGATAGTTTATAAATATAAAAGTGGAGGAGAGTGCGAGATAGTGTTTGTTTACGAGAGTTCATAAAGTTCAGTTCTTGCAAAACACACAAAACATAAACATATAACATGATGTGTAATTTAGAGAGCAAAGAGAGTATCAAAGCGGTATTTAGTATAAGACATATGTAACAAAAAAGTGGTTTCATATGCTTTAGAAGTGACAGGCGATGCCTATGTAAATCAGTCTGGTTGTGCTGTCCTGCAAGATGAACATAAAGGTGATTGTGAACATTTATTTTATTGGACAAAATAATATATTTTTTATTTCTTTAAATTGAACAATGCATATATCAAATTGCTAATCACTACCAAAAGATTTAGAATCAAATCGATGTATTGTGAAGGACAAAATGTGATTGTTGTGTTGTTTCTTCAATTAACAAGCCACAGGGAGGAGACACTATAGTCTTTATGAAGAAGTTAAATTTGTTTGTTACTTTTTTTAGTAGAACAAAAGAGTTGTAAGAAAAGTGAGGGTGTACCTTAATATATTGCCATTATGTGTTCATTCTTCAGGACAAGATGCCTCAATGATGACATTGTTCTTATTCAATGTAAATTGCCCTTTTTTACTGAATTCTCCTAACATGAAGATGACTGTTGATTTGTCTTTAAGGTATTTCTCATAGTTGATGTTTTGGAGGTCTGGCAGTAGCATCTAGATGATATTGCTGGCACAAGAGCAATGCATTGTCTATTTGTTGTCAGTGGTCAGTATAGTCTTGAGATAATGTGAGTAGATATAGGTGACCTCTTCGTTGCATCTGTCACATTGGGCAGTTTCATTGTCAAGTGCTCCATAGGAATCAAATTTGCAATTGCATTTTGAGCAAAATGTGTGAAACTAACTAAAAATGCATTGGCTATTTTCAATGTTCCTTGTACCTACAATACATATGGAAATGTTAATTATTAATAATTATCTATTATAATCAAATCAACAATATAAACATCTTAACTCAATAAAAAACTAAATAAATTTTAACCTTTCATTTACATTTGTCAATCTTAACTTAATATTGTTTTAAGTTACAATCTACATTAATTTGTAGGGTGTGCTTTGTCTTGTAGTATAGTGATCCCTTCATGCACGTATAATGTTTGTTAGGCTGTGAGAGACTGTTTCCTATTAAGGTTGAAATTTCATTCTTAGCCAATTCAAAACTAAATTCAAATGAGTAGAGTGATAGATGAACATCCCACTTAAAAGAGGGTATATGCATCCTCATACTCATACTTAAATATTTTACTAGAAAGGCGTATGAAAATTCTATTATACATCCATTAAAAAAGTATATAGATGCTTTTATAATAAAAAAGTGGCGGATACATGTTAACGACTTTTCAAAGACACTAAAAAAACATAGAACATTACATATTACCTATGTATGGGCCAACTATAGGAAGAAGAGCACAAAATTGTGACAAAGTGTTTCACCATCAAGGTGGATGTTTGGTCCATTTATATCCATTTTTTACGATACTTTTATTTGGGTATTGATTAAAACTCCTAGCATAACTACAACACCTAGTGAAACCACCCAAAAAATAAAAGAAACATCCTCCCACCACTAGCGTCCAAACTGACGCCAAACTTTGCCACTACATAAAGAAGGCATAGTTTTGACATACACAGTACTTAGAAGGAAAAGAGGAGTTGAGTGGGACTCACTAAACTAGCCTAAATTTAGGGCAAATCTAATGGGGAAGCTCTAAAAGCAAAAATATGAACTGGAAGTGTTGTATATTTTTTGGGCATCAGAACCAACAACCTAGGTCACGGTTTTATTGGTGAAGGTGTAAAATCTGTTTTATTTTTTTCATATTTATTAATCTCATTAATAAATTAAACAAGAGAAAATCATTGTTTTTTTCAATGTTAGTGTCAAAAAGTAGTAGGAAAAACTTTACAACTATCCCAGAGGTGTACATCTGCCACCTATCCCATACATGTATAGCTGCACTCATGCAATTCATCAAGAAAGAAGACAATAGGCTTATGGAACACGCGTCAAAACATTAAAAATCAACCACCAAAGCAAAGCAAGATCCTTGACAGCATTATAGAAGGATGGCAAATAGGTTGGTTTTCATGATGAAATATAGCCATAGATTCAGCTTCAGTTACAAAGTAAGTTATGGTTGCTTTTGTCCCACAAATAGGTGAAAACTCATTGTATCATTTTTTTGGAAAAGTCCAAAAGAAACAAGGATACGGTTCTATGGGTTCTCACAACTTGTTTTTAAGAAGGACTGAGTTGGCCTTTTTTCTTCTTCCCTTCACTGGAAAGAAGATATTTGCTAGCTTTCAGTGGATAATACATCTCTAATGGAAGGCTATTTTTCTATGTAGAAAAAAACTTATGTTGTAAACAGATAAGATCATATTTTTAGCCCCTAAGAAATCCATGCTTTGCTTATTGTTTTCTTTTATCGCTGTGCAGGTCAGGGAGGCGACGCTAGCTATGGGAGAGCAACAAAATGCAAAGAGCACCCTCAAATCCATGCTATGTGAAATGCAGCCTTAATTTTGAGAGTTTGAGGGCATTCATTGGGCTCTGGACAATGTCAACTAGATTTTGGTTTGCTTCTTTGTTTTTATTCTTTTTTATATTTTCTTTTCTAGAATGGACGATAGAGAGATGGAGGATGTTATGTTAGGTTTAGGCACCAAAATTGTATTTATTTTTATTTTTAATAAATTTATTTTCTTGAAAAGCCTCAGAGAGGCCATAACCATGGCAGACCTAAGGCCATAACCATGGCAGCTCATGGGAATTTTAGATTTATAGGGTATTTCTTTTTTTGGTTGCTCTCCGTAAGAGTTTTGATTGCAAAGATTCGTGTTTTTTAGTTGCACTTTTTAAGGGTTTTGATTGATCACCTCCCCTTTCTTGAATGTAGTCATGAAATTGTTTGGATTGCTTCGATCTGAACTGAGCTGAATTTGAACACTTATGCTGAATGTTTGTTAGAGATTTTATATTTTATTAGAGTTTATTTTTAATGTTACATTAAGTATCCGGTAAGCTACCATTCACACTTGGAAAATTGGAAAAGAGGAGCTTAGGGAGCTTGTTGGTCCCACAAGGAAACACACAGCAGAGTGCAGACCAATGGGTTTGAACCTAAGTCTTGTCACAGTAAGCTCCCTGACTTACCCATCTACTAAACCCCAATAGAGGTTGTTAGAGATTTGGGCGCATGGTAGAATTTTGATCAATTGTCACATATAGGCCCCAAACATTGATAAAATTCCTTTTTAATAGATTTTTTTAGAAAAAAAGATAATTCTTTTTTCACTGTATGTGGGACGCTCATTCTTGGTAATTAAGGAGGGTTTAGGATTTTTTGTGGTGATATTTTCTAACTAGATTCTCTTGGGTATGCAGGTGTAATGGGCAGGCCTCAGAGGCTTTTGATTTGTAGTTTTTCTTCTTGGCAAGGGGATTCAGTTTCACACTTCCAGATTACTTTCAGATTTGTTACTGCTTTGCAGACCAGAGGGAAAGCCGTCTAATTCTACAGTCAAGCCAGTGTATTAAATTAATTAAAGCTCATGTTAACTAAATATCTTTGATAAACCCTCATTTCATACTTTTTATTCCATTGCACATGCCTTCCATAGGTAGACCCCAGAAAACAATGCCGACACAGGGTTTGAAGGGCTTTGATTTTTGGGGGAAAAAGTCGGTGAGGAGAATCTCTAGATAATTGTTATTTGTTCAAGAAAATCTTGAACTTCAAGTAATTTAAAATGCTAGATAATTATTATCTGTCAAAAAAATGTTGTATTTACTATTTACTTTTTAGAATTACCAACAACCTTATTTTTCTTTCTGCTGGTGTAGAAAAATAATATTTGTTTCATATATCTTAATATGCAGCTACCCAATGAATTCTATGTATTCACCTGTCCAGAGTTTGATCTTGTTACCAGGGAAAAAAGAAAAGTAGCACACCTATGAAAAGCTCTTTCATGTAATATGTGATTTTAAACTTAAATTATTTTGCATTCTGATGCTTCCAAATTGTAAATTCAACTTCATTCTGTATTTAGTATATAATATTTAAGAATCTTTAATTTCTATTAAAATTGGTCCATATACATAAACACACAGACATATTCTGAGAAGGAAAAATTAATTTAATTGCATCCTGCCATAAAAATGAATATCACCATAGAGATCTCAAACAAATGATTACATGAAGGAATCTGCAATATATATTGCGCCCACTGGAAAAAATATTTATTATGCGGAAAGAAAAAGTTTCGCAGTAGCTGTCATGGTTGGAAAAAAACAAAACGAAAGACATGTAGCGGATGACGTGTCACTTTCGTCGTAACTTGAAGACGAAGAGCCGGGAGATTTTGAGGATGGAGAGCCAAAAAAAAAACAAAAAAAGAGAAAAAGAAGGAAGAAATTAAGGTGGGTGAGATAAATTGTATTGATAGATTTCGATATATGGTTGCTATACTAATTTTCAATGAATAATTTCCTTCCACACTGTTGTGATGTGCATACCTAAAGACTGTTTTTTACGGTCAGAATCATCATGGTATGATACTAATAATTTTTTATTAATGCTAACTAATAGCTTTTCCCATTGAAAAAGGCTACAAGATCGATACAATAATGATTAAGTTAGTCATTCAAAGAATATAGATAGGGTTACAGCTCTAAAATCATACATTAAAAAAATTGATGATTTGCGAGACTGAAGGAGTCAAGCCGGATCCAAATCATTTATCATTATAAAAATCTCTGTATTGGAAACAGCAATATCCAGAGCCCGTCAATTCATTTTGAAACATGATTGATGATGTGTTTGTACAGGATAGGTGTATTAATATGATTGCCAGGTTATTCAACTCACAAGAGAAGGGATGGAGGAGACCGGACGGAAAAACAGGAACTGAAAAACGGGAACTGAAAAATGAAACTTATCACCGGATTATCGAACACATCGGGTGGTCTGACTTTTCCGGCCAAACTCGATTCCGCTACAAATAGCCTATTGGATAAATATCAACTACTTGCCCCTTCAAACCTAGAGATATCAAAGCCTTGGACTAAAATATAACCCTCCCTATAGTAAAAGAATGATATAGTGATTAAGACCCATAGAAATGCCATCACATACCTAGAAAAAAAGTAATAAAAATGAATATAAAACTGATGTAGCCAACAGTCTACCTAACACAACCAAATAAGAGCCTATCCTACTGAAGGTCTATCCCAAAAGATCTATCAAAAAACCGAATCTAATATATGGTACGAGTTAAATGCTACTACTGTTGCAAAACAGAGTTAAGAGTTACGATGCATAATATTCATAGAACTGTCTTTGCTCTATTCTAGACAATAAAATATTACAGAATGAGTATGTCACGTGTACCTTGTCTTGTCTTGAAATTTTCAATGCCATGTGTACGTAAAAGGGAAGATGGGCCTTACCCATCTAGAAATTATGATTCTGCATATAAAATACTCATTCCAATGCTCTCATCACGAGTAAATAAAACATAGATTTAAAAATCAGTAGTTCCTTCCATACTTCACCATGGCATGACAAATAAAGTAAACCTCATCTTCTAATTGTGGGGCCCACCTTAGATATGTTGGAAAAGGTAAATAAACACAAGAAAAGGTCACATCATATGTGGCGCCACCACTTAGCACCTCGCAAAATCCCTTACATATTTAATTCTTCATGAAATCTAAACTAGCAACTGCACAATATTTATCAGAAAACAGTTTAGTATTATTTCACAGCTAGATTTGCTTTAAACATATAAAAATTAAACTGATAGTATCTAATTCCATCTTTTTAACTATCATTTTTGGGGCAAAAATACCAACAAAAGATTTTATAATAAAACACATTTATGATTTTTAAAATTTATATGGCTTTTAGATTTGAGAGTATTAGATTTGTTTTAAATGTGGAAAGGTACATTTAACATCAAGTTTAAATATATAATAGATAATTAAAAGCACATTTCATTTCAAAACAATGGAATCACAGATAGAAACCAACCCAACACTACTCTTGAAAAATAAAGAAAAAACTTAAAAAAACCATTGAAACATTAAAAAAACTTGGGAAACAAAAGGCCTCAAAAAAGATTCACAAGCTACAGAACACAAAACTTGATTCATAACTCAATAAACTTGACTCATAAGTCATTTGTAAAACTTGGGAAAGAACAGCCATTATTGTTAAAATAGGACTAAATCTAAACTCTGCACATTCAAACGTTGAATAACAAAGAACTGAGGTAATTAATAACCCATATTTCAATACAAAACAGCTCATGGGTGTACCGTGTGATGACTGTAAGTTTAATTTTTGCATTTGTGATTGTTTATGGATGTAAAGTGGGAATGGTATGAATAACTAAATGTATTATTGTTAGTTAGGGTTGCTCTTAACATCAACTAGTCAAAAGTCAATTTTGACCAATAAAAATAGAATGATGTTTAAATAGAATAGCTAAATACTATAAACCCTCTTTTACAAAACTCGTTTATGAATTGCACTTCTCTTCTCACTCTGATTGCCCTGATAAGGTTATTAGTGGACGAAAGTATATATTTCAAATCATGGTCCACATATATCAAACAACATTTTCTACCCAATGTGTCTTGGCAGCGTTTTTTCTTTAAAGCTTAAACAGTTTACAGCTATGCCACTTGATTTCACATTGTACATAACAATAAAACCTACGCAACATTTGGATATAGTCAATAACCATGTACATAACCCTTAAAAACTCATAATGCAAATTCAACGGATCGTGTGAATTCCTTCGACAGTAAGAGTAAAAAAACATGTACAGGGAAAATATTACATTTTTAGTAAACGGTTCAACAAAGCGTACTTAATTAACCACGGCCTGCAATGAAAATAAGATTTAGAACCTTAGAAATCACACCACACGTCCTCCTGTGCCGCACGGACATTCTTTTGAGGGGACATTTTTTTGAGGGAAATGGAAATGAATCTTTTCGATTGTATAACATATGAGGCTACTTGATTGTATAACATATGAGACTACCTCATAAGTAGGTGGCGTATAACATATGAGACTACCTCATAGGTAGGAGGCACCGGAGGCACCTAACTGCACTTCTAATATGACCTAACTGTACTTCTAATATGAGGCATACAAACCCTATACTTGCAAATTTGAACTTGTGACCTCTCTTTCAATTGAGCAAGTTTTTGAGGAACTTGGGACCTCTCTTTCAATTGAAAGAGTTTTTCACCAACAGACTAACTCAAACTGTATTGCAATGATCATTAAGATACCTTCTACAAGACGATCCACGAAGTTCTTAGTCGTGTGCCACCTGGCACCACAGTCTCTCCGGCCTTGGCCTTTTCATCCACCACCTGTTGAGATGCCATCTTCTTATGTTGCCTTGATGTCGCTTCTTTTCGCTCATTTTCAGCCTATGGCCTTGCAGAAGCTAAGTAGGCCGCACCCTCAAGTAAACAAACATTTTTAAAAACATATATTAAAACAACTGAAACATTTAAAAAAATCAAACCAGGAGCCGAACCCTGATGGAGTTCAAACATTGCAAAGGCTAAATTGGAGATTTAAGGTGAAACCGTTTGAAGAACTGAAAGCTATGAAAAGAAACGATGTGAAAGAGAAAACCAGAAACATAGCCTGCAGAGATGGACGGGTAAGAAGAAGTGGGGAACTCAATACTTTCATGAAAATAATAGGATCCTTAATGGACAGCCGTGTTCGCTCTGCTCAGACACCGCACAGCCGTTAGAGAAAACGTGTAAGGTGCACATCAATCTTTGTGCCCAGATGGAAGTAAAAAATTAAACGTGTAAGGTGCAGGTCAATCCTTGCGCAAGGTGCACAGCGCAGATGGAATTAAAAATATTTAAAATGGGTGGATGCAGGCTAACAAGTAGGCTGACAGTCTTCCTGCCATCAGACAATTCCAGGGAGCGATGCTCCAGTAAAAAGCCTATTAAGAAATCATTAGTGGTGCTTCCCCTACAGGTATCTCCTTATGTTGGAAATGAAGCCCAACCGTCACTGCCCTTTCGTCTTCCTCTTCCCATGTCTCTTCAGTTGCCTGAAGAGTCTATATATTTTCCTTCTCATTCTCTTTTTGGTAGAGATGAAGACTGTTGTAATTGGATTGATTAATGGAATAGTGTCTCCTGCTTTCCTTGGTGGATGTAGCCATCTTGATGGTGAACCACGTTAAATCTGTGTCTCTGTGTTTATTGCTGTGTCTTTGAATCTTAATCTATTTTAGTTTTTCATTTCGCTGCAATTTATCTTCAACAATTGGTATCAGAGCCAATGGTGGAAAAACTGTTTTGGAAATCGTGAAGAATTTCCAAGAAAATGGATGTAGCAGCTTTGGATGATTGGGCTCTAGCTCTCATGTCTTTGTCGTGTGGCTCTAGAGTGAGTTTTGATGAAGTGGGAGCTGCGGACAGTGACTTGGAGCTAGATGAAATTGTGCCTATGGAAGTAGATGAATCTCCTCTCTATTTGGCTGATGATCTTGCCACTGATGTTATTATGGATGATGTTGATCCTGATTCCCCGAGCACTGCCCAGGCGAGGTATGTGTGGGAAAGGCCTTTGCAAGATTTGGGAGGCGAGGATTTTGACATGCTAGAAGAATCGAGGCTGAACAAAACGGAGGATTCAGCAGCAATGGATGTTGCTAAAACAAAACACCATGTACATTGGTGGGATGGTTTGAAAAATAAGGAGGATTCAGCTGAAGAGGAGGATGCTAGATTTGGAATTGAATCTACACCACAAGAATTTTTAGAAGATCTCAAAATTGAGTTTGAAGAACCCAATCCATTTGCCTGAGAGTGGGACGGGAAAATTGGAGATGGATATTGTGGGACCACAATGTGTAAAGGAGCAAGTGTGATTCTTGAGGATATGAAAAATTTCTATCCTTTAAATAATGCAACAGAAACTGTAAATGAAATTGGAGTCACTCTTAGAAGAGTTATGGGTGGCACAAGCGATGTACTATACGATATATTTTGCAAAGCTGCATATGCCAAGTTGAAGGAAAGCACTTCATCAAGCATCCTAGCCACACAATGGGCTACTGCGCTAGATGCTGCTGTAGCTGCTGTGAGTAAGTATGGTGGTACTGTAGCAGGTTATCGGACGATGCCTTCGCTTGTTGTTCCTTACTCAGATTTGAAGACAAAGAAAATTGGCCTCTTCAGTGGAGCTAGTGTGGGAAAGAATCTTATTGGCCTTGTAACTTCAAGAGATGAAATTTTGGATCTGCTCAAGCTGGATGATGTTATAGATTTTGTCATTCCAAGAGGCAGAAATAAACTGGTTTCACAAATCAAGGATTCAACAAAAATTCCTATGCTCAGTCATGCTGATGGTGTCAGATTGGTTGACTTGGTTGGAATTCTCATCGAGATTGGTCAGCCAATGGAGTGGTTACTTGGTACTGTAGTTAAGTAACCATAAGTTTCAAGGAAAGTGGGGACAGCAGTACGGTTTGGACTTCAGTGGGAGATTGTTGGAAATGAAGCCCAACCGTCACTGCCCTTTCGTCTTCCTCTTCCCATGTCTCTTCAGTTGCCTGAAGAGTCTATATATTTTCCTTCTCATTCTCTTTTTGGTAGAGATGAAGACTGTTGTAATTGGATTGATTAATGGAATAGTGTCTCCTGCTTTCCTTGGTGGATGTAGCCATCTTGATGGTGAACCACGTTAAATCTGTGTCTCTGTGTTTATTGCTGTGTCTTTGATTCTTAATCTATTTTAGTTTTTCATTTCGCTGCAATTTATCTTCAACACCTTATTTGTAATCTCTCTTCTTTTTTTTTCTTTTTTTCTTTTTTAATTTAAACAAAGGTCCCACACATTAAATTTTAATGCTATCCTTTTGTTAATAAACATTCATGAATTTTAAAATAGTAGAAACCAAAAGGTGCCCCCATTCGAACTTATGGTATATGTGTTTTCGAAAAATAATAAAATTAAAATATTTTAAAATCCTCCTTGCACTTTTTATGTTACATAGAATAAAGTTGGTTTTACCTAATTCATGCCTTGTCATCATTAATCTCTACCATATATGTCTACATAGACCACCACAAATTGGAAGGATAAAGGATGTGTAGTTGAAATCAAAACTAACTTGTAGCAACATAGAGGCAAAACTTCCTTTGCTCCAAGTTAAATTGTGACAACAAACTTTAATTGTTGTTGGTGTGAATAGGGGTTTTTTCCTAACTAGTTTAATATTTCCTAGTTAATTTTCCTATGAATAATTCATATTATGTAACTATTTATTAGTTAAATAATATACACACATCACGCATAATTCACATGTTAAGTTGAGTTAGTGAGCCTAATAAATGTTTCTAGTTGTTTCTTGATGTTGATAGTTGTCTATAGTTGGCATCTTATCATATAGTTGTCATATGTCATAGGATTAAGATACTTGTCACATGAATATAACATCCTACATTTCATGCTTATCTTTATAAGCAAGGCATATCATGTACATTGTAACAATCTTTTGCATTAATTGATAGAATATAATTATTATCTCATTTGATCTCTCTTGTGCTTTCATGAAGTCCTTGATCTTGGATGGCTACCATCATAGCCAAGTATCAGAGCTCTAGAAAGAATCACTTTGTGTTAGTCAATTTTTTTAGAGATCTTGAGTACAAATCATGGTGGATCTTGATAGTTGAGTATGCTCTTCTCTTACATCAAATGATGACCTAGAGAATCAGAAAGACTTGATGGAAATACTAGATTTGTGAGGTTTTTCTTTTTGTGACCTTGTATTGCAAGGTCATTTTGGAGCATGCTGCTAAAAATATGAGCATACCATTATGCTTAGGAGGTTCGAGATAGTCAAGACCACCTTTTGTTTCATCAAAATCAAACATTGGTATTAGAGCCATTGGAAAATATCAACTTGAATTGGTATCAGATCCATTGGTGTTTCATATATTTGTTCTTCCATTTGTGTTCAAATTTTCTAAAGATTTGCTAGTAGTGTGCATAGTATTGGTGGAATTCATAGCCATAAGACCCATGTTGGCTAGGGGAGTCATGAAGAGGGCAACAATAATCCAACCAAAGTAGCCAAGAATATTGCAAACAGAGATCTGTAAGTTTATTTCTTCACAATGGCCGGTATTAGATCAATGAATGCTAGCTCTCCATTGTCTAAAGTTTTGCATAATTAATTTCAAGATAATTACTTCGACAACAGATGGATTGTCATTGGCAATTGGTCAACCTCTTCTAGATATCATTTCACCTCTTCAATTTGCTCAACAATTATGGTGGTATTTAAGGTGGGACTGTTTGAAAGAATGGTGAGCTTCTTTTCTATTTATGGGAGGCTTCTTCTTCTTCTTTGATTGGAGCCACCTAGGATCTAGGACTTCATGAAAGCACAAGAGAGATCAAATGAGACAATAATGTTATTCTATCAATGAATGCAAAAGAAAGAAGTTATTACAACGTACATGATATGCCCTGCTTATAAAGATAAGGAGAGAGATAGAAAGGTGGAGTCAAAGGGGCAGTGGAAAGTAGAAATATTCCTACAACATGTGCCAATTAGAGGATGATAACTAATTGCACACATGGAGGATAAGAAAAATCACTCCAACTATCAACAATTCAACACACAACTAGACTCAACTAGACATCTAGAAGACTCACTAAGTCAACTTATCATGTGTGAACTATGTGCGATGTGTGAATATTATTTAACTAGTAAATAGTTAAATAAGATGAATTATCCACACAAGGGTAAACTGGTTAGGTGATAACCATGTTCACACCAACACCCCCCCTTAAGTGCAACTTAGGGAGTAGCTGACTAAAGCAAGATGCAATGATGGATGGGTCTCGGCTAGTAGGCCATGTTAGGTACCCATGTACAACAAATCTCAAGTGGAGAAAAGGAGAAAACCTCACGGGACAAAACTCCTCTCCAAAAGTGAGAATGCAGAAATAATGAAAGTGAAAGAAGTGATAGTAGGAGGACTCAACATGACCCCCCAAGGACAAATTCTATCACATATTTTCAATCAAATACGCCCCCATAGGAGAGAAAGTGTGAGACTATAGGTCCCCCCCACAATGAAGTGGATCCTGTGCGGATGGTGAATGCTTGAAAATGAATGCTAGAAAGTGTCCTTACCTACAAACAACATTTCTCCCCTTAGAAAGAAACCAATCCAAAGGTTGATGGAAAAGAAACTCCATCTGAAGGTATGAAGGGAAAAGCCTCATGATGGGTGCCTTTGAAGACTACTCAAATGTCCACATGTCAAAATCAAGGAATGCCACAATGCAATGATGTGTGTCCAATCCAAAATCCTGTGTAGACTGATGAAGGACAACCTCCAAAGACAGTGTAGATGGGATAACAATTGTGCTGTAACTATCATCAAAGAGGAGAGGTATCCCCTCAAGTGTGTGCTCCAAATCTACAATATGAGACTCACAAAACAAGTCTGATATACCTGCCAAGAAAGTATCCCACAAAGCTATGTTTGAAAGACTTGTATGATCCTACTCAACTGATGTAGATGATTCAACCATGTCGATGTCGATCTTTGAAGAAGTAGGAGGATGAGGTGATGGAAGCTCAATACTAGTCTCATGAACTGAAGTGGGTGAATGAACACCAAGGTTCAAGTGACCAAACTTCTCCTCAGAAACATGATTCACACTTGATGCATGAGTCTGAATATCAATCAATGGATCTACATCATCAGAAGAAACAAAATAGGAGAAGGTATACAAGCGAGATGCATGATTAGCCATCCCAGCAACAATGATATCTCTGCTCTCCAAGTCTCGTATGATCACTGAATCAGGAGTGAACTCGACTTTCTTTCCTGCACCACAATGAGTAATCTAGTAGACGGAAAGGAAATTGGTTGACAAGGAAGGTACACACAACACATTGTTAAATGTATTATCTCCAATATCAATTATCCCTTTTCTAGTTGCATGCATGTATGTGTTGTTACCCATCAAAATAGGTGACAAAATACATGACTCAAATGAAGAGAACATCCCCTGAAGATGGCATATGATGAGAAGCTCTAGAATCAAGAAGCCATCTCTCTGACTGAAGACTTGTAGAAGCAAAGAGTGCTTGTCCTTTTCCTTTGATTGTCCCATTAGCAATGCCTGCTATCCCTGTATGTGTAGATGATGATGGTGTCAAAGAAGAGGATGTACTAGGTGATGATGATGGCATTTGGATATTGTGCTTTTGAATAATGTGAGTGAGCTCATCAATTTTCTTCTCATAACACTTATGCTCTGTCAGCATAACATATTACATTGTTTCATTGTTTCTATACGTAACTACATCTGTTACGTCAGTTTCTATAGTTATGGAATAACTGCAAACTGTTGTGTTAGTTTCATTAACTACCACACAGTATTTATAGACATTTTTGTATCTGCATTCATCATTGAATATAGTATCCTTTTCTTCTGCCTGTCCATTAAATGGTATCAGAGCAAGTCTAATCGCTGGTTCCAGTCTGTGGCAATGTAGAAAGGTGATGGGGTCTTCAAAACCTGCGATGGAGTGCTGATGCTGCTGGCCAAACAATAGAAGGAAGAAATATTTGTTGTTGTCTGCAGTCTACAGTCTATCTCCCCACGTGAAGAAGACTAGGAGGCTGAAAGGAGGTCGTGGGTTTCTGGAGTAGTGTTGGTGTGCAGGAATGTGGGTGCGGTGAGAGTAGAATGCAAGATATGTTCTTTGTTTCTATCCCACTCCCAGTCTGATGCTGTAGAGTTCGTTCTTCTACCTTGCATTTAAAAAAAACTACTGGACTGAAGTTGCAATCTACGTGGAGGAGGAGACTAGAAGGCTTTGGCACAGATTGCAAGCTGAAAGTGGATGTCCACCACACCCGATGCCAGCAGTGTGGCCAGTAATCATGCTAATGAGCCACCTCGAGGCGGACGTGCTGTTTCAGAAAGCTCGGGCTTCTACTTTGCACTTCTAGATGCCCTACAAAACACCGGTAATCTCTAATTTGATGAATTATTTAGGCAAGGATTGCTAGATTACTTTCTATTTGATGTACAATGTCAAGCAAAGAAGATTAGAGCAAAACTAGACGAGGGTTATGATGCTGATGACGAAGATGAGGTAGAACGCACACCAAAGCATCCCCGTCTCACAGCACAGGCCTATCGTGCTCATCTCCGTGCCACTATTTCCTCTTCAAAGTGAATGTACTGTCAAATAAAATAATAATAAATTTGTAGTCTAGATTATTTTGTTTTTTTTTTAAATGTCTGCCCCGAAATTGCTTCTTTCCGATGCTCAACTTTTGAAAGGGCCAAATTATGCCGCATGGAAGACAAAGATGCGGACTATTCTCATTTTTGAGGAGCTATGGGGAATTGTCAAGGGTGACATAACCAGACCAATAGATCCAGATGAAAGGCAGAAGTTTGACAAGGCCGATGCCAAAGCATTGATGTTGATAACACTCGTCATCACCGATGAAGTTCAGCCTCACATTCGGGATGCAACAACATCAAAGGCGGCATGTGATTCTCTCTCCACAATCTACCAAGCGAAGAACCAGATGAAGATCCTCCATCTACAGTCCAAGCTACATACACTCAGTATGCATGCTGGCGAGAAAGTTGAGGAATTCTTACGGCGGGTATCTGAACTGCGAGCTAAGCTTGTTGCACTTGGAGAAAAGGTGGAGGACAAACTACTTGTCCCAATTACGTTGAGAGCACTGCCATCTCAGTTCAAAATCTTTGTCACCACACTGAACATCACCAAGAAAGATGTTTCATATGATGAATTGGTGAATCTGTTGCAGCAAGAAGAAGCCATTCAATCTGTTCAAGGTGAACTGGAAGATAAGGCCCTGATCTCCAGACAATCAAAAGGTCAGAAGTTTCATGGAAAGCAGCCACAGAAACAACAAGAACATCAACAGTCGAAGCCTCCAAAGGCAAACCAATGGTGTCATATATGCAACAAGAACAATCATGACACTGTCAACTGTTGGTACAATGCCTTAACAAAAGGCAATTCAAGCAAAGAAGGCTTTTCTGGTTGCAGTGATACTTAGCCATCCAAACACCATCATCATCGCAGAAGGTACAAAGGAAATGTAGCGGCCCAACAAGATGATGCATCAGAAGAAGATGAACCAGAAACAGCCAACTACGGCACTCATCACAATCTAGTCCTTGTCTCCCAAACCTCACAGCCCATGAGGGATATTTGGTTGATAGACTCAGGTGCCAGCAAGCATATGACAAGCAATCGTGAACTGTTCAATGCACTGACAGAACAACCTACTGGAGATAGAGTTTGAATTGCTGACAATAAGGAGTATGTTGCAGAGGATATAGGCAAGGTCATCATTCCCCTTGGGACAAGCCATTGTACCCTCACCAAGGTGTTGTATGTTCCTGGTTTGATAACAAACCTGCTCTCTGTCAGTCAGCTTCTGAACCACAAACTGAAAGTTGAGTTCCAAGTGAAGGATGGGGTCAAGACCTGTCTAATCTCAAGAGAAGGTATGATACTTGCTAGAGCATTTATGAAGGATAGACTGTTTGCATTAGATGTTGTCTCCTCCCCTACAGTAGCTCTATCAGCCTCCACAATAGAATCTACGGGACTCTGCCCTGGCACTATCGCTATGGGCATCTTTCAGTCAGCTGCTTGCATCAGCTCAGCTCCAAACAAATGGTAAGAGGTCTTCCTCCAATTTCAAATTCATTGCCTATATGTCCTGGATGCCTTGCAGGTAAACAACACCAGGATCCGTTCGAGGCTAGTAGCTTCCATGCTAGTAGATCATGTTTGTCCTTCAAAAACCTATAGCTTTTCAAACTTTCATACAAATCGCTAATATATTGCATTAATTTCAGTGGAATTGTGAGAGTTAAAAAGTCTTTTTGAGGTTGATTGTGAGTGAATAGATAGAGTTCTGGTGCATCACCTATTAGAGTTTAGGATTTCAATTACAGTTAACTTCCTATCCCTTTTCTCAGAAATTCTCTTAGATTAGGTGAAGTAACCAAGGGAACCAGCCCACTTTGTAGATTCACTCCAAGTTTAGGCAACCCATAGGCCTAGAAGTGTCCTCATGTGTCAACAGATAGCTAAGTTGGTAGCTTAGCATAGGGTGCATATCTAATTGATAATAGTTTTTGGCACGACCGGTGGGACCGATTGGACTATCTCAGTCCAATAGCATATTCATATATCACTGATATTTGGTGTGTGTGTGTCAGTGATCTCAGCTTTTGGAGGTGGAAAATTGATCACATTTGGTAATTGAGAGCTCAAGTTTACTAGTTTCGATATGATCAAGTGCTGGTATGTTATAAAAATTATCTATTCATTCCATTTTACATCTTCCATATGAGTAAAAAATGTCAAATTTTCATAGCCAACATGTATACCCACTCCCATACTATGAAAATGCTACTTATCCATCTCCATGATAGCCATATTAGACCAATTATGCCACTGTTTCTAATTCCATGGCTCTTCAAAATCAGTATGCCCAACATAATTACCAGCCACTCACCCTTTCCCATCTCCCAATCAGCCAAAACATTTTGAAATGGAGCTTAAAGACATGATTAAAGACACTTTGATAGAATTCAACAAGTAGTTAGAGGAGATTAAGAGGATGCATGAGTACAAAATGCACAAGGAGGAACTGGCTTATCCAGCTTGTCTTCATGAGCAGGAGTTGGAGGCACAAAGGACATAGTTTGAGGGGGAGATGCTTGCAAAGGATAAGCAGATAAAACTTTTGATTTCTCAAACACATGGGTATCAAGTTCAAGCACCTCCTAGCATTCCAAATCAGTCTATCGAAGAAGAGGCTAGTAAGTATAATCTTCCAAGTTTTAAGCAAAGCGAACCTCTTATTCCTGCCATGGTCAAGATCCCCAGTTTTAGAAATCCTTTACCCTTGCAAGAACCTTGGTTGGTACATTCCAAACTTGTTATGCTTCAAAACCAGCCACTTGAAGAATCCTATTCCATCCAAGAGATTAGTTTTGAATGCAAACAAACTCCATAGAAAATCAAAATCCCAATCAAAAGTTTTGATTTTGCTCAGGAGCCTATTTGCACTCAAGACTAGCCTATTAACCAACAATTTCAGTCATATAAAAAGACTAAACCAAGTCATCAAAATTTTGAACAACCCTGGCAGCCTTCTTGGATTGGGTATCTCAGTTATAAAATGTTGAATCTTGTTAAGGCTACCTCTCCCATCCCAATCCAAGACTAGGAAGAGGAAAAAATAGTAAAAATTGAACCATTCAGAATTCCAAGTTTTAATCGAGTAGTTGAAGATTCTTCCAGTCCCTTTTGTGCCACCAAATTAGAAAGATCAGAAGTGAAGCAAGAGGATGCTATTGTTTGTGCTGCTTTCCTTGATGAATATGAGCATAATGCATGTGTAGAGGAAATTGATTCAAACTTGACCCTGAATCCTTTGCATTTCAATTCCTTTCACAATTTTTCTAATGTCTTTTATAAGATGAATCAAAGCAGGATATAGAAGTCACAAGGTGAAAGTCTTCAGTGGCAAAGACAGAATGCTCAAGTTTCATTGGAGGAAGTACTGCATGAGGAGGAACAATTGGTTTCTTTGTTTGATTAGTTACCTAGTTTTGTTGAACTAGATGAGGAAGGCATGCTCACACCAAGGGTAGCAATTTCAGAGTAGCATGAGGATCCTCAACAATCTGGTGAGTTGCTGATTGATGATGAGTAATCTGACAAGGGGGTCTTGGATCAGGTAGAATAATAAGCCTATTGTGGAACTTACACAGTTAGCTGAGAACTATTATGAGGTAAAACATAGCCCTCTTTTATCAGAGATTCAAGAGGAATGTGAAAAAATTTCATTTTTGGATGACCTTGATGATTTTGTTGCAAATTTAGACAATGTGGAAAAGGTTTTAGTTAGTCTATTTAATGAGCTTCCTAGCTTTGATTTTGGAGATGAAAATAGCATGTTTGCGCCAAGTTCTAACCATCAAAATGTTGTAGAATATTTAGACAAGATGCTGATTCATGAATAGATATATGAAAGCAACCCTGATTTGACTGATGAAGATCTTTTTCAATATGAAATTGAGGTTTTATGCTCATGCTTGGCTATTATGCCAACACCTTTGGAGGAGGAAAGTGTTGATCAATAGGAGTAGCCTATAGAGGAGGGTTACTTGGGGCAGCCAAATTGGCAGGATGAAGGGACAACGAATCCTAAGTAGTAAACTAGTAGTGAAAGTCCAAGTTTCATCCCCACAAGAGGATGTCCAATAAGGGATTTAGCTGATAGGAAGATAAATGAGGAGTCACATATCATGGTTGTACCCAAGGAGGAGATTACAGCCTCAGAGTAGTAGACCCAACTCACATGTGCATCGCAAATAAGTTATATGCTTGATCAAACTCAAGAGGTGAGCGAGTTTGCTTATTTTTTTTATGAAGCATCACAACAATTTGTGGGGTATCTTCTTGTTTCCAATCTTTTAATAGTGGTCTATAATCTAGCAAGACATCCCATGTTGGTTAGAAGGGGGAGTTATTTCACCCAATCAGTGAATAGTTTTGTCTGACTAGTTTCTTTGGCTGGTTAGAGTAGGTTAGTATTAGTATTTTCAGTTAATAAGTGCCTAGGGCACATTTGTTTCAGTTATTTTCATTTCCCTAAGTGCTGTTGTACATGTTTTCTAGCCACCAGGGCCTTCTAGTTTTCTTTTACTTTGGTTTGGTTTTATTTTCTACTGTTGTTTGGAGTAGTTTACAGTGCTGAGTTTCAGTTTTCTAATGTTGAGAAGAGTAGAGTTTGACTCCATGCCCAATGGACAATTTAAGGCAACTAGTCTTGATGCTTAGTAGGCAAGCATGTAGCAGAAGTCGCCAGAAATGTTACCAATTCTCTAGAACTCAAATTGTTAGAGCTGGAGTGCATTCAGTTCATCGTAGATGAGGAAGTTTTTTAACATTTGCCTGTTATCTTGTTTTGAATAGTTAAAGTGTTTAGTTATGATGCATTGTTATAACAGAGAAAAAAGGGATTCAGTTAATCATTCATTGCATTGCAAATTTTTTCTTGAGAGATAAGTTGTTTCATTTCATTACAATGATTATTTAATTTTACAAATAAGATACACAAATGGAATAAGCATTGCATTGAATGAAAACATAATAGATCAAGTGTCCCACACATTTTTTTTTTGCAAAACCATATATAAGGCCTCCAAATATTTTATGATTTTTATAGAAAATCAGGTGTTAAAGTAATGTATTATACTTGGCAAAATTTCAAAAAAGACCTTGTATTATTTGTAGAAAATCAAATGAAGATAGAATAGAAAATAAAACTGGAAATATTGTAAGGCAAAATATTTAAAGCAATATCCCTTATAAATTGCTTTTAAATATTTTTCATTTAAAGCAGTTAAAGTGAGACTAAAATAGACAATATCTTCCTTTTCTAGATTTGATTCGCTTTGGGCGAAATTAAGAAGATATGGACAGATTAGAGCTTTTATTGAATAGATAAAGCATGTTTTAAAGGAGATTTTGGTGGGACCACCTAAGGCATCTTTTTGGCATCTTCTTTCTTCAGTTTGGGGGTATTTTGGACATAGTTTTTAGGGCTTTTTATGGATCTTGAAAATGATTTGGACAGAGCCCTTTGCAGAGATTCTTGAGGCAATTTCCTACTTTTCCATTTTTGGAAAAATTAGAGGCATATATTGGAAAGAAATTTAGTTCTTTAGGAGTTGAGATCATTGTTTCTTCTCTCTGGTTCATCTGTAGAGAGCTTGTGAACATTTTTGTACTCATTTCTACTCCTTTCAATTTCAATAGAGCAATAGTGTCCTTCTCTTTCACACTTTTGTCTCACATTTATAGTATTGGTTTGATATCTCATTGTGATCATAAAATCAGGTCCTTTGTTATGTTTCATTACTATAAGTCTATGTGCAAAAGTTTCATGTAATACAAGTTGCATGTTATGTTTAAGTCTACTTAGTGGGTTAAAGTTGTGATAAAATTCTTGTTTGTCCTTCAAAAACCTCTAGCTTTTCAAACTTTAATTCAAATAGCTAATGTATTGCATTAATTTCAGTGAAATTGTGAGAGTTAAAAGTCTTTGTGAGGCTGATTGTGAGTAAATAGATAGAGTTTTGGTGCATCACCTATTAGAGTTTAGGATTTCAATTATAGTTCACTTCCTATCTCTTTTCTCAGAAAGTCTCTTAGATTAGGTAAAGTAACCAGGGGAACCAGCCCGCTCTGGAGGTTCACTCCAAGTTTAGGCAACCCATAGGCCTATGAGTGTCCCCATGTGTCAACAAATAGCTAAGTTGGTAGCTTAGCATATGGTCCATATTTGATTGATAACATTGGCATTTAAAGAAAAAGAAAAATTTGGTAAAATGTGCAAAGTATGATTTCATCAACAATATTGCTATACTCGAAACTAAGTTTGAAGACTTTGCTGATATCTTTGCTGGCTACAAAAACTCAGTTCTACCACATGATATGAGAGAATTTTTTGACTATATTCAAGGGAATTTTTCATGGGCTATTGCAGAAGGAATGATTAGTTATTTGACTAATCCAATTTATTATCACTTATCTAGGGTTGAATATTATCCCACAGTCCATAATTGGTTTTCTAAGGTTGTAATCGATGACATGGAACATGCTCTTCACCCAGCCTTGGTAGCAATATGCACATAATTAGATTTGGTGTGTTCTAAAGAAATAAATCGAATAGTTTATGCCTTCAGAATGAGAAATGATGATTTGGAAACTACTTTTGAACTAATACCTACTAATTTGCTTTAACCAACCATATTTGGATGAAACTAGCACATGGGCTTGTCTATGTCTGATGTCTCTCACTATAGAGAAAAGGAATATTTCCATGTCCACTTCCCTCATGTTGACTTGATTGTCCACCCTTATTTCAACTATGATATCAACACACATTTTTTTTCCACTCTTATAGATACTCACTGAAAAATTTGGGAACAAGTTGTTATAGCCCAATTCTGTGGTGTCCTTAGTGCTGAAAAAAGGAGATGGCATAATTTATGTATGTCCAAATTTCACTCTTTCATTATTTGATAAATTCATCTCTTCTATTTTTTGCCTTATTTTGCAAGTTAAAGGTGTGTCTCTCATGCCAAGATCTTTATATGCCCCCATAGGAGGTCATTGTGTTTGCAGAATACTGAATATTGTGTCACCTTTAGTCTCTTTACCCATGAGGGTAGGGTTTCCACAAGGATCTTCCAAGCTACTAGATTATGGTAGAATAATTGACCATACTGGTTTTGACATAGGATTTCCTATTATTGAAGAACTCATGAACCAATAGAAACCCTAGTGCAGAGATCTTCTTGTGCAAAGAAATAGATTTTCTAATAGACCTTTGTTCTAGACTAGAAGAATAGCCAATGTGACACTCCAATCTATCACAGATCAGACCATCATGGAACAATCTTTGATGGATGAAAATATGGCTAGACTCCAACTTTTAAGGTGAAGTTTATCTATGGCTCGTTCATTTCCCAGTTCTAATAACAAGGCATCTGTGGATTACCACCCTAAGTAATGTTCTACTTCCTCTAGCCATCTTGTTTCCAGACCTCGCATGTCTATCAATCCTTATCCCTCTAGAATTTTTTTTGCATTGAAACCTCTGACTTGAGCAATGATTCTATACTTATGGACAAATTAGTCAGACAGGTTAGTTCTAGGTTGCACTTAGCCCCTAAAGAAGAAGAAGAAGATAAAAAAATAAAAGGGAACTAAAATTCAGAGGATGGATGAACTAGATTCTATGTATCATGAAACTCTTCCTAGATATGGAGTAGATAAAAGAGTCAAATGTAAAATCTAGCTTCTTGATAACACTTCCAAATAAATCACTGGCTATGAACCAGGAAGATAGCCTACCCAAGAAACCTTTGATGTGATAAATCAAGATAGAAATCTATGGGAAGATATGATTCTAGACTCCATGACAAGATAAGAGTCTAGAAAAAAGACTCTGTGGCACAAAAGAATTGAAAAGTGCAATGGATGTTGTCAGCTTAGGACAATCTCGATGACATGGCTTTAGATATTAAGCAAACTACAGACAACTCTAATATAGTAAGGGGAAGGGTGATATTAGTAGAAGATCATATAGATAAGCTAGATACTTGTGTTAGGAAATTAGAAAAGTAGTCTACTTCTTTACTAAATGACACTTCTTGTATATCATACCAAATACAACATAAAAAAACTCAGGTGACCAATACTACTACCCTCTGCCAAAGGATAGATAGTTATGTCACCCAACTTGCCAATGATCTAGCTACCTCAAATAACAAAAGAGAAACATAATCCATAGAAAACAAAGTTCTTTTAGAACATGTGGCTAGGAATCTTGAAAAGATTCCTAAATATACTAAGAAAATTAGAGTTTCTTAGAGAGGGAGAGAGGGTTCTGAAGAAGAAAAAAACAAATAGAGGAAGTTAGATCACATCATTTAGAAGCAAAACCTCAGAAGGTAAAAATTCAAATGATAAAAAAATGTGTTGTTTGGAGAAACATAAGAAGAAGAACAATCTACAACCTCTAGGTCTACTACTGCCCCAAGGCCTACAAAGCTAGTTTTTCCCAAACATAAAGAACACGCTATGAAGCAAGCTGAAGTAGTCAGGGACTGGCCTATAGAATTAGATATTGAAGAAAGGGACAATCCTTCGATTTACATATAGGATCTAGTAGCCACTCAAGCTAAAAACATTAGTTCTAAGGAGGAACGTGATATAATTGTTGAAATAGAATCCTCTGAAAAATATGAGGAATCAGAACTTGAAATTCTTACTACAAGAGACAATTTTGATCAACTAAAATGAAAAAGAAGAATGTGAAGCTTGCATGGCCACCCATGAATCAGTAGGTAGTACTTTTGATGTAGAATTGAGGGATTCAATCTTAGATAATACTAGACCAAAATAGTTAAGCGCATATGCTACTTCAAGATACATTTTGAATATTGACAAAATAGTAGACCCTTATGAAGCTATTTCCACTTGGTGTGATAAATTAGAAAATTTCTTTGACACAAGGAGTGCTAACTAGTTTGATTCAAATAAAGTCTTATATCCTATAAGACTCATGGCTTGTAAGCTTAGAAATTGGTGGAATAGCTTACCTAATAATGGTGTCATAACCTGGAATCCTCATATAGGAGAAGTATATGTATGACAATGGGATTTGAGTAGAAATGACGTGTCTGCTGAAGGGTTCTCTAAACTTAGATTACTGTTCATTGATGCTTTTTGTGGAGAAAATTTAAAGAATGATGTGCTTGAGGTAGAAATTTTTTTATATTATTTGAAACTCAACAACTTAGGAAAGTTGCATGAATATAATTTGGTATTTGAAAAATACGTGATTGCAGTAACAAGGTCCATAAACTTACCATAAAAACATTTTATCTCAATTCCCTTCCTTATGGATTGGGAGAATGGGTCGAAGAATAAATCACAGAGAAGAAAAGAGAAAAAAATGCCAATTGCACCTTTGTCGTACTAAGAAATTTGGTAACATATAATCTGGAGAAGCAATCTCTCCTCAAGGCTTTAAATGACAACAATAATTAGTACAACTCTTCTTGTAACATGAAAGAATATTCCAACCTTCTTCCCATTAACCAATTAAGAGACTTGCAACAAGTTAGAAAATTCCATAGAAAATCCTGTGAAGAATATTGCAAATGCACAAACTGCAAGTAACCTTATGATGATGATAACATGGAAAGATCTTTCAAATCTAGGCATAAAGGCTTCAAAAGGTGCTACAAGCTTGCACCTATAAATAAACACTCCTTTAGAAATAGGAAAATTTCCAAATACCTGTTCAAAAGAAACAAGACACCTGGAAAAGGACCTATAAAGTGTTTTATTTGGAAAGGTCAACACTATGCAACAAATTGGTCCTTGAAAAACCCATCTAATAGAAAAAGCCTATGCTATTTTTCAGGAACAAGATGTATATAATCTATGGGATATTATAGATACTTCTGACAATTCTTTTAAGTTTTCCTCTGATCAATATTTTGAATTGGTTGAGATTCTTCCTAAGCAATTTTCCATGGGGAAAGAAAAATCCAAAAGAATTTGTGAATAGATCAATGATCTACCTACTAAAAGCTCTAATGAAGTTCCTGATTTTTAAGCTCTTCTTAGGATGATCATGACCCTATTCTTAAGCAAGTCTTGCAAAGAACTATTAAAATTTTAAATTTCAAGATTGGCATGGCCAAGGCTAAAGATCCTTACCAGATGCTAGGAACAAAAGAGCAACATAGGCAAGCAACTAAGTAGCAACTAAAGGATATCAAGACTTGGGAAGCTGAAAAAGATTGAGAAAAGGCTTAAAAATAATAAAGCTCTAACATCTTCCCATGGATATAAACATCCTTCTTGGGAAAATAAATCTAGTATGGATAGAAGAACTAAGCCTCTTTCACCTCCTTTGTCCTCCAAAAAATCATCAAAAACTAATTTCTTTCCCAAGCACCTTGATGATGTTTGTTCCAAACTAGACTACCTTGCCACGGAAATCCAAAATCTCACCTGCCATGTCTATTTGCAAAAAAAGAAATTACTCAACTCAATTCTGTAGTGGGGGAAATCCACTTATTAATCTCTAAAGTAGATGAAGATTCGACAAGCAGTAGTTCTAACCTAGAGCTTAGAGAACCTACAAATGATGGATGTATCTCACGACTAATTATTCATACATTCACATTATTTTCTCTTTTCCAGGTTATAAATAGATTCCCATGGATGCATTTTTGGATTTTGTTTCTTCTAGAAGTTTTGCAAAAACAAATGTTATTCCTCCAGAATTCTGGAAGCCAAGACTAGACTTACCTAAAGGCTATGCTAGCAATGGAGAATAGATAAATATGGGAAGGTATTCTCAAGATGTGACCATAGAAATACAAGGCAAAAAATTTGTCACTGATTTCATTGAGTACAATGCCTTAGAAGGATATGATCTGCTTGGTTATTTGTTTCTTACTATGTATGAACCTTTCATTTTAAAAACTCATGAAATCAGTCTTAGGAATGAAGATGGTCAGATAAAAATTCTTGTACTTAAAGTAGTAAACTTTAAGTTTGATAAAAGAAAAGATAAGACTTCAAGAAAATGAAAGCCTAATCTGCAAATACAAAAGCTACCAGAATTGCTTAATCCTATGAAAGACAAATTTTAAAAAGATTGTTGTAGCATGAATCCACTATAGTTTTGGTCCAGAGAGCATGAAGAAAGTTGAAACCAGAATGCCCATCTATGGAGAGCTCACCTCTCAACCTTAGGCTTGCAAGTAAGCCACCCCCAAGCTAGGAGGCTAATCCAATAACCATTCTCAAGCACAACAAGGGTTACAAACACAAAAAACACTCACATAAGACACTTGAACACTCTCCCATGGATACTCACATAACAAACCCATTTAACAATTGATTTTAAGGGTGAGAGAGTGGACAACTCTCTACTCAAGGGAAAAACAAAACAACACCAACTCAAATAATGGTCAAACTCAAGGCCTCTCGCCCTCATAACTTATCATACTTCAAATAACACAAAGGCACTCTTGCCATAACCATAAATCCCAAACTTCACAATCAGGCTCATGGCCATCAAAACTCTTCCAAAAGATGAGGGTTATACCCAAGGAGGTTCACACCTCTCTCACCCAATGCAAGGTGCCATATAACATAAAAAATAAAACTCAAGAACATAATAACCATAACACATGCATAAATATAAACAAACAACAAGTAGAAGAAGGCTTGAAGACTTGAGAGCATACCTCTCAAGCTCCAAGTCTAGAAGGGTGATGTTGAAGAGCTCTAAGAGCCTTTTTCAAAGATCCTTCTAAGTCTCTCCAAGTCTAGCTCTCCTTCCCAATCAATACTCAAAAATGTAAAAAGAAAAGAACCCTTCCCTCTTCACAAAGAGAGAGATAAATAGGCTTCTCCAACAAGCCTTGATAAATGAGAAGGTGACACTTGTCACCTTCTCCTTCATCCATGTAACCCTCTCACAACCCCACAAGAATGAGGAGGTGACACTTGTCATCTCCCCATTTAACAAAGCTACATACTCTCTCACAAATGCTCTCACACATGTGTGAGAGCGTAGGGAGAGGGAATCACACATGGGAGACCCCTCATGAATGAGGAGGTGACAGTTGTCACTTTCTCGTTCAACTATGCTACACACTTCCCCACATATTCTCTCACACATGTGTGGGAACATAAGGAAGATATCTTACATAAGTGAAGGCTTTGGAAGCTTCCAAAGCACTCAAGTGAAGGGTAACCTTACCCTAGGTGAGTAGGTTTAGTTAAGGTGGGATGGTGACTTACCAACCACCTTGCACATCTCCTAATTTTGTCGCTTTACTCAAGGGGCAAGTTAAGGTGACCATATAAGGGTTACACTAAGTTTAAACATGCTAAGAATGGCCCTAGACCCTTAGGGTATGACCTAGGGTCATTAATTGACCATAATTAACACAAGGGGACTCATAGATCGACATAAAAAAGGCTCATAAATATTTAGCACCAAAATTGTGCAAACCAAAACAATACGACATTACAACACTTCAAGGAGATGAATCAAAAGGGTGAAACCTTACAAAATAACATAAATCAAAAGATGACACAACACATCATTATCAATCACAAATAACCTTAGTCGTTCTTACGGAATAGGTTGGCTAAACATGGCTAAAACATAGGGTTGTTTGTTTGACCTCCAATTTTCCATGGGCCATGGAAAATACCTGTACACTTACACAACCACGTTAACAACACATGATATATATAGCCAAAGTGAAATAAATTACACACACACACAAGATCATATAAGCACATATATTCTCAATTATAACACATGCTAACATTTACATGTCTTATGTCAAAAAATGTCCCCTTGGGGGCTTTTCCCTCTTACAGTTTAGCTCCTAAGTCCTATTATTGCATTTAGAGCATCTTGCATGTTATTTCTGACTCTCGATGAGAAAACCCTTGGGTCTTGTGACAAAAAGGATCTAGGGGGCTGCACTTTAATGATCACTAAAAAAAATGGTATGGTGGACTTGGGCATTAGCACCCTAGTCCAACCCTATTTTGGGTCTACCCTAATTTCAAATGTCAGTTTAGTGCCTGTTATTTGGGTCCCATGCCGACATGTAAAGTTTGAATTATGAAATTCTTAGTGGGAATCTTTGTAGTTGTATACATAAGCATGATTATGTTCCATTTGTAAACTAGGTGGATTTGATGTATACTTGTGATTTGAAAGCACCCAAGATATTCATATTTACAGAGCAGAGTATTGTTATTGTGTTTGTGATTACAGATTTGATTTCATCTTCCGATGTGATTAAGGAGCCTTCACATGAGATCTACACTTCAAGGTGACATTTATTTATGTTTGAATCATTTATCATTTGGATTTTGCCTCTATCCCATTGGGATATGCACTCTTATGTGACAACAGTGTTCTGAAGACTTGAATGTCTCTCCAGGCCTTGACTGAGACAAGCCTCTAAACACCACAACCCCCTCCCACACTCCTTGTGATTTCAGGTTATAGGTGTCACATTGGGAGGCAGTGGAGTTACAGAGGAGGTTGGTAGATAACAAGGGTTCATGATCTAAAAGAAAGAAGGACATTGGATCTTTCTTGGGACATGAGCACTAGCACCGCTATCCTTTGAAGTTGCAGACATAGAAATAGACTAAACAATGGTAATCAACATCCAAAGAGCTTCCTATACTCCAAAGATTAACTGGGATTGGACTTGGGTGCTCCCTGTTGAAATGCACTACATAACTAAGAGGGGAGAGTGAATCAGTTGTCTCAAAACCTTGACAATTTTTGCACTTTAAACACTAATTACTTAACCACTCATCTTATGATTGATTCATGAAAGCACGAACTTAGAAGCATAAACATAGTTTTAAATATAAACACAAGAGACACCAGATTTTACATGGAAAACCCAAAGAGGGAAAAACCACGGAGAGGATTAGCTCTCAAATATATATTACAATCTTTACAAATAATGATGTTCAAGCTTGATCACTCCACAGGCCTGAAACATACTGGCTCATTGCCATGAAGTACAACTAGGTATAGCAGGCTTAGTACCTCAACCCTAAACCTAGGAAGATTACAATAAGGTTTGTTAAACCCCGAGGGTTGTTAAACCCTATTGGTGGCTCACTACCAAAATCAACATCTTTAAATCTGAGATCAACACATTTTAGTACAATAGTTCCTCTGCTTTGCTCTTCCTTGCTCTGCCTTTCCTTCACACCTTTTTCCTTATCTTCACATCTTATCCCCCAAGGACATCTTTTTCATGACTCAATTACAAGTGTTTATACAATACATCAACATTTAAATGATCATCAAGGTCGGCATTACAATCATCAACCATTGAAACAATCTCCAATGTTGACATTACAAATATTTACAAAATAAGTCTTGACCTACTACAACATTATGCAAAGGAAATGAAGTATATGGATCATGCCATGCCTTAGCTGGGACTCAAAACACGATCTTCCATGCTATAACATGCTTCAACAATCTTTAAGAGATCACAGTCACTGAAATTAACCCGGTCAGCCAGAACTAGTTACACACTATGTTATCTGGGAATAATCTTCAAATGTGCAATCTCAAATCATTAATGTGGACCAATGTCAAGATAGGAACATGATCAAGAGGCATCCACAAGCATGTTATAATCATCAAGAGGAACCACACAAACCTTAACCACTTTAACAATAGGAATCTTCACACTAGAACACATGAACTTCACTGTCTTCAACTGTCATAAAAGAAAGATAGCTTGCGGACCACCAAAACATGAACCATTAAAACTGTAGGCACTTATCATCATCCCAGACTTCCCTCTATAAATATAGAGTAAAATATTTTATTGCAAAGAAATGCAGAGCAGAATACTTTCTCCCTATCCCAACTGGACTTACAAAAAAACCAGGTTTTGCTCTAGTAAATGCAACTCTATCAATTGTTCACACCAGAGGCTCAAACTTAGGATTTAGCATCTTCAGACACACGTTTAAATAATTTCCAATCTATAGACCAAGATCTTCATCCAACAAGAAATACGAAGTAATCTATCGGACTGTTCTTCAACATACAACTCATTGTCTATATTGCACTTCATTGTAACTCACTAGTTTCTTCCAGAGAGGTAAATTTTCTTAATATCCTCAACATAAAAAGCTTCTAAACAAGTAATAGAATAAGATATAGTTGACACCAATGATAGCAAATATATGTTTACATCAATGACAACACCGATTAGGCACATACTTGCAACAATCTACCCCTTTGTTATTGATGGAAACATATGATGTGAAAAACTACAACATCAATCAAGAAAGGATTCTCCCCCTTTCTCTTTACACATATGCACTCCTTGTCTATCTAAGTTTTTCACATGACTTCTCTCCCCCTTTGACATCAATGGCAAAGGGCACATACTTGCAATCCACTTCTCTAAACCAAACTTTCTTTTGAACACTTTTCCACCTAACTACTCCCCCAAAGAAGTAGCCCTAAAAGAATCAATCTAGATTTCTAAGCACCACTAGACTGATGCACTCTTGTGCATCTTAGTTTAGAGTAGGAGGGGTGATGACCCCTAAATTTTCTTTGAGATACTCAAAGATAACCTTAGGTAGAGGATTGGTGAAAATATCTATGATCTGATCCTTTGTGGAAACATACTCCAACTTGACTTCATTCTCTATCACCTTTTCTCTCAGAAAGTGATACCTAATGGATATATACTTTGTCCTTGAATGCATTATTAGATTCTTTGATATGTTTATGGCACTTGTATTGTCACAAAAGATTGCAATTGGATCTTCATACAAAACTCTAAGGTCCTTCAATGTATGCTTCATCCATAACACTTGAGTATAGCTGCATACTGCTACAATATACTCTACTTCTACAATAGATAGGGATATTGAATCATGTTTCTTTCTCAACCAAGATACCAAGTTCCTTTTTCCTAAGAAGAATGCACCTCCACTTATACTTTTCTTGTCATCTACATCTCCGGCCCAATCTACATCAGTGTATGCACTGAGGATGAAATCATTGTTCTTAGGGTACCACAAACAATAATCCATTGTGCCTTTCAAATATCTCAAAATTCTCTTGACTACCATGACATGATATTCCTTATGTTCTGCTTGAAATCTTGCCACAAGACAAACTGCATGCATTATGTCAAGTCTGGTTTGAGTCAAATAAAGTAATCCTCCAATCATAGATCAATACCTTTTCTAATCTGCCATAGGTGAGCAATCATCTTTGCTCAACTTACAACTAGTTATCATAGGTGTGCTTACTAGTTTTGAATCTTCATCCCAAATTTCTTCAACAATTCTTTCATATACTTAGACTGAGAAATGAAGATACCTTTATCTGATTGATTGATTTGCAAACCTAAAAAGAAATTCATCTTACCAAACATGGACATTTCAAATTCACTTTGTATTTCCCTAGCAAAAACCATGCACATACTTTCATTGCCTCCAAAAATAATATCATCAAAAAAGACAATAACAATTAGGATTTGTTCATCATTGATCAGTTGAGATTGATGTCGGTAGTACCCTTACTGAACCCTAATTATATTAGATATCTATCCAATCTTGCATACCATGCCTTGGGGGCTTGTTTCAATCCATATAATGCCTTCTTCAATCTACATACCATGTCACCCTGATCTGATGACTGAAATCCTTCTAGTTGTTCAATATAGACTTCTTCTTCCAACTCTCCATTTAAGAAAGCATACTTCATGTCCATTTGATACATCTTGAAATCTTTGTAGGCTACAAATGCCAAAAATATTCTTATTACTTCAATCCTCACTATAAGTGTGAATGTTTCTTCAAAGTCTATTCCTTCAATTTGAGAGTATCCTTTGCATACCAACCTTGCTTTGTTTCTTACCACTTCATGATTCTCATTCATCTTATTTCTGAATACCCACTTGGTGCTAAGTACATTTTTATCTGCTAGTATGGGAACAAGATCCCAAGTCTGATTCTTCTCTATCTACATCAGTTCTTCTTCCATAGTCTTTACCCAATTCTCATCACTGCAAGCTTCATTCATAGTCTTAGGTTCAATCTTAGAGATCAGATAGAAATTTACTTGTTCTTCTACAACTTTTCTTTTGGTTAGTATTCCTTTTCTCTTATCTCCTATGATTTGATCTTCAGAATGATTAAGTCTTACATACCTTGTTGTCTTGGTGACACTTTTTGGAGCTTGTTCTTCTTCATCTAAACTATCTTCATGCTACACCACTTCTTTGCTTGTTGAGGCCTCTTGTTCATTTGATTCATACCCACTTATTACTGAATACCCTTCCTTGTTTTCATCAACTCTGACATTTGCACTCTTGATGATCTTATTCAACTTCTTATTATAGCACTGATAAGCTTTGCTCTTGGTGAAGTAACCAAGGAATATTCCTTCACATCTAGCATCAAACTTGCCTAGATCTTCTTCTCTTCTGATATAACATTTGATACCAAAAAATTTGAAGTACTTTACTGTAGGAACTTTTGCATACCACAATTCATAGGGGTCTATTAAGAATGTAGACAGTAGTGAGAATTGCCTCTCTCCAGTACACTTTCGATAGGTCAGCTTCCTTCATCATGGTTCTAGCAGTATGTTGAATTGTTCTATTTTTCCTTTCAACAACTCCATTTTGTTGTGGAGTCCTTGGTCTAGATAATTGTCTCTTTATCTCATGTTCTACACAAAAGAAATTGAATTCATTTGATGTAAATTCTCCTCCTCTATCGGACCTCAAATAGTTGATCCTCAAATCCATTTCATTTTCAACCATTGCCTTGAATGCCTTGAACTTAACAAGAGCTTCTACTTTTTATTTCAAAAAGGTAACCCAAGTCATCTTAGAAAAATCAAGAATGAGCAACATGAAATACCTATCTCCTTGTAGGCTTCTCACTCTGCTAGGTTCACACAAATCTGTATGCACTAGTTCCAGTAGTCCATCAACTAATTGGTCATCACTTTTGAAATGTGTTCTTGTTTATTTCCCAAATTGACACTCTTTGTAAATAGGATTAACCAACATTACAAGCCTGGGAAAATCTCTAACAGCTTGTGCAATACTTATCTTATAATGTTATGAAACTTCATGTGACACATCCATCTATGCCATAGCCAACTTTCATCAGTCTGAGCCAACAAACAATAGTTATTAGTTCCTTTCAAGTGATAGATATTACCTCTGGTCTTCTTGCCAGTTGTAATGACTATTATGGAGCTTTCTCTGATCTTGCATCCATTGTCCTTGAATCTTAAATCATAACCTTTGTCACACATCTGACCCACACTCAAAAGATTGTGCTTTAATCCTTTCACATACAATACATCTTTAGTATTATTCTTTCCATCAAAAGAAATAGATCCTTTTCCACAAATCTTACCCACCGTATCACCTCCAAACCTAACCAGTCCACCATCATATCTTTCCAAACATATAAACTTACTTTTGTCACAAATCATGTGGTGAGAACAACCACTATCAATCACCCATTCATCTTTGTCTTCAACAACTTGAGCAGCCAATGCACTTTCCACTAGTTTTTCTTCCTTCACACAGCTAGCAAGATTAGTAGAGACATGTTCTTCCTTAATAGCAATAAACAATAATTCATTACCAAAAGTACTACCATTATCTAGTTCACCATTATCCAATACTCCATCATCATCAAAATCTTCAACATAATAACATCTCTTTTCGATCCTAGGCCTATTCTCATATCGTTTTCTATTTATTTCAATTCTTTCAGGGCATCTGGAAGCAAAATGACCTACTTTACCATAGGAAAAACATTTAAAGGGTAACATACCTTCTAAACTTATCGGAACCTCTTTGTAATCTATCAACAAAGTTTGCTTCAATTTCATCAAAGTCATTACTAGATTCTACCTTATACTTTTATGACCAGGAGGTCTTCCCAGAAGTGTTGGCTTTGAAGGTAGTCTCAACTTTAAGTAGGGCATCACCAAACTCTCTCATTTCAAATGCTATGATCTTTCCAAGTAGTTGATCTCTGTTGATGGCTTTTACTGACATAAACTCTTCAATTGTTGCCACTTTATGATAGTGGGATTTTGGTAGTGATCTGAGAATTTTTATTACAACTTCTTTGTCACTTAGAGTTCCTCCCATACCTTTTATTCATGTGACAAGTTCATCAACTCTTTGTTGATAAATGAGAGGGGGGTGAATCAGTTATCTTAATTAACTTAACTTTATGTTCTTCTTTAATCACTTGTGCAGCATCAAAACAAATAAGTATCCATAATCATGAAAGTAGAAACAAAGTCAATTCACATAACATAATGATTTTGACATGGAAAACCCTGTTAAGGGAAAAACCATGAGGTGACTAACCTAAGAATGTATTCTCTATTAGAAGAATAGAAATACAAAAATGACACTTGCCAATTAGGGCTCACTGCCCAAGCACACTGCTCACAAGAGGCTCACTACCTATAAGAGACTCACTGTCTACAACGTACAAAGAAAGTTATAATATACTTGAACTGATGAGAAGTATCCACATATGCTGATGCTCAATTCTAGTTAGGCTCAATACACTGATCTACTACATTTTATTCTTCCTCTTCTTTGGTACTGTCCTGTCACATACCGGACCTGTATTACTACTTCCACACTACCCTCTATTTTTCTTCTCACTTCACAACACACCATGCACACCTTCATACTGAACTCAATTTGGTATATATATCTGCATCAATGATTTCAATCATCTTTCTAGTCGGCATCCAAAAAACTCAGGATATTTCCAAACTCTAGTCTGTCGGTTGAATCCATGCTTACTAAGTGATGCGTATCAAAGAGATGCTTATAGAAGTCATCAATCATGTTGGCCAATCAAGAATGATACCTCAAGAAACTTAATCACCATCAATATCTCATCCAGATTAAGGTCTGATGCTCTGTCGGTCAGGTCTTCGTCAGTCTACTTTGCCAAACATGAACTTAATACTTAGGTGCTTATATATTTTCACTCTTTCATCACCGGAGGCTAAATCTCTAGAATATGTTAGTCATGGTACTCCTCTTGACTTCCCCAAGTCCATACTTTACTGAGATACTTCCTCTGAGAGATCTGGACCTGATTGTTAGACCTTACTGCATGCTCTGTTCTTGGTCACCAAACCAAAATATTCTTCAATCTGACTTTTGGTAGAGACACACCATGTCTTGTGGATGTGTGGGATGGACTTTGATGCCATCAATGACAACCCTCATGAAGCCATGCAGTGTCTCTTGCCAACAATCTCCCCCTTTGGCATTGATGGCAACACTTAGTGAAAAATGACTAAGTGTCACACTATACTCCCCCTTGGTTGATGCTATGTTCTAATGTACACTTTACCAGAGCTCCCCCTTAGCTAGATTCTACATTTTTCACTACTCCTCACTCTCCCTTTGACATCAATGGCAAAGGGTAAAATTCGCATGCCAAAATTTTCAAAAATCAATCTATACATATCTGCATAAGTATATATATATAAATTGTACTTACATATACTTAAGTATATTTGGAAAAGTAGTCTTCATCTGTACAACTTCTGTCACCTAGCTCTACTTCATCTTGTCCAAAATTGAGATGTGACCACTCAATAGGAATGCAAAAGCTTTTGCCTTCTTAAGATCTGTCGGATCACTAGTCTGGGCTATGGCCTAAGCATTAGTTAGGGCCTCATGCATGGCCTCTAACTTAGGGATAATGATCGCTCTAAGTTCACCCATCCTGCTTAATATGTTCTTCCTTTCCTTTTCAAGTTTCTTTAGCTCATTTAGAATGGCAATACTCTAACATTCTTGGTTTATTATGGATGTGGTGAGAGGATCAAAATTTTGAGATAGTCTTGACAGTTTCTCCTCTTGTTCTTTCACTTTCTTCTCAATATCCATTGTCACTTTGGACCAAGATAGACAAAATTTATACATTTCTCTACCATCTTTAAGAGCATTTTCTAAGCTCTTTATCCCAATATCCTTAATTCTCATATCATTTGTTATTAGCCCTTGTACTTTGGAGAATCTTTTTTCCCAAAAACTCCTTCCGGACCTTTTCTTTAGCTGACTTCTCTAAGGAATCAAAATGTGTATTAACAAAATTTACAAGAAATTTTAGATTACTAGATGAGGAGGCCAAGAGATCCTTCTGGAATGATGGCATGATCTTCTCCAATACACTAGATGCAATTTCTATTAGCTCATAGTCTTCCATGTGAGACTTCAAAAGTTTTTCTTTTGCCTTTGCTTAGGTAAAGGATGCTATCTTCATAGTCTAAACCGGGGAGAGGGAATCAAAATTGAATGGTCCTTAAAGTAGCTTTGGTTCATCTAATTCCATCATTTCTTTTCTCAAGAAGTCTTTGACTACTTCTACAGTGTCTCTTGCCAGAGATAGTTTTCTTCCCTTCTGCAGCCTTTGCACTGTCATTTGCGGTCTTCTCTATTTGACCTTCTTCTCTTCCCTTCACCTCTTCTTCTTGACTAATTTTCTCTTCTATTCTTTCTTCTCCTTTAGATCCGGAGTCTACTGGGGAAACTAGAGGAGAGATGTTTGCTTCTTCATGGACTTCCTCTTCTGGAGCAGAGGAATCTAAATCCTTAGCTTTCTCTTCACTTCTCTCATTTGCCTCTTTTGCCATTGTCTTAGTAGATTCTCCTTTGTCATCCATGATAGAGGGTTCATTACCTAAGTCCTCTATAATAGGAAGATTGAATCTTTTAAAAACATTTCAAAGGATATCTTCTATTTCTTTTGCCACTTTGTTAGTTTCTCCAAGCATAATATAATTCATTCTAGCTTTGCTCCAGTACTCATCCTTGCAATCTTTGAAGATCATATTCATTTGTTTCAGAGTGATTGAAGGATAGAGCTAAATAGCTATTTGTTCCCAGATCTCAAGATCCTTTGCCTTAGCATTGTTCTTTCTTGTTTCTAGTTCCTTCTCTAGGCTTTTGGGAATTAGAGATATGATTTCAATAAACGCCTTATTATAGATATTCAGATACCTAACTGTAGATTCTTGCAAGATCTTCTGGTCAACTTCATTATATTCATCATAGAACTCAGTCATTGATTTTAGGTTCCCATCCACAGTGACTAATTTGATGATATCATTAATGAAGAGAGTAGGTTTTTCAACAAATTCTTCTGTCTTTTCTTACTTGTCTTGACTAGTAGAGGATTCATTAGATGTTTTCTTCCTCTTCTTCTTTTTCTTTACTTCCTCATCTATCTCTGTCTCTTCATCATCCTTGACACTTGTATAGGATCTTGTTGCCTTTTTCTTTATTCTTTTTTCTGCCTTTCTGGATGTTTGGGCTTTCAGTTTTGATGCTTTTTGGCTCTTTGAAGTGGCAGGTGTAGAGCTTTTGGAGGGTCTGGTCTAGGAGGGGGCTTGCACTAGAGCACTTTCTTTTTCTGCATCTTGTTTCTCTTTCTCTGCCCTTTCCATCTACTCTCTGTTGGCATCGACTACCTCCTTTGAAATTTGATGTCTCTTGGTGAATTCTTCTACTTCTCTTCTCACTTTTCTTTTAATTTCAGGTTGTCTCAGTTCAACATGAACTTTTACACTCAGGTCATGGAATGTTCCAAACCTTTCTGTCTTAGGGTCCTTGGGCTGACTTAGCATGTGTTGAGCATGTAGCTCAACAATTTTCTCATCTACTTCATACCCCATTGGTGTGATCCAGACTGTCCTTGGCTCCACTACCTCTATTAGGTATTGATTACTGTCTACCATAAAGCACACCGTATCCTTGTATTTCTTAACTAATGATTGGGGGACTCTTTCTTTGGCCTGCATCAAGCTTTGGAAGTTTTTGAAGTAACCCCACAGTGCTGTGTTTTGTGCCTTGGCATCACCAAGCCCATACAAATAATCCCTGATTTGTATGGCTACAAGTTTGTCATTTTGCCATATCCAGCCACTAGATCTAGGTAGCTCATTCATGTAATAGAAGAAAAGACAGAGTATCAAGCTACCATATTTCAAGGAATCCTTCTTATCCTTCTTTATCTTCTGCAGATTCTCCAAAAGTTGGTTCAAAAGGAGCTCACAAAGATCATAGTCAACATTCTTTCTTAACATTTCATAAGCAGTGTAAGTTGTTGTTTTGGATACAAAATTCTCTTTGCTGGAGTGATATATCTTGTAGCCAATTATCATGGCGGCAAACTTGATATCCAGATCTATGATATCCTTAATTGTCATTGCTCTTTTATCAAATTTAGATCTGATAGCCTCACTCACAATTTGGTTTTTAAGTGATTTGAGAGTAGGTAACCCACTGGATGAGTGCAATCTGGTCACCGCCCTAATGGCATCCCTTGTGATCTTAAATGGCCTCATTAACCATATGAAGTTGTCATGCACTCTGCTCAAAATATACCGGACCCATTCATCTTCTGTAAAATAGGGGAAATGAATGCACTGTCCAAAATGCTTGTCCCAGATGGCTTTGTACTGAGGTTTGAATTCAAATGATTCATCTATTAGATGCTTATGATATATATCCATCAGCTTGGATTCCCTAAATTCCTCAATATTCACATGAATGTATGCCCTAACGTCTTCAACATTCAAAACTCCATGTAGAATGCTAGAGAATGCGCCTAAAGGATCTGCTTCTAGGGATTTATAAGGGTGTTTCTTGAACTTAGGCCACATCCTATCAGTTATTTTGACAACATTCAGAGTATCCATCTTTCAACAGATTCAGAGAGAGATTTACAAGAGCGAAAAGTACCTTTTTACGCCTCTAGGGTTCACAAAAAGTGCTGAAAAGATTACCGGTTGACTTGAATTCTGCGATTGATCCTTGAGAGAGATGAAGCAAACTTGTTTGCAGAGCTCTTCTTATCTTGTTCACTAATGTAAATGTACAAATGATGAGCAAATGAACCCTTTTATCTTTGAGAAAACCCTAATTTCATTTTGTAATAAATGCACAACTTGATTTATTCCGGTTGCCTTATCATGAGAGAGATTTTTTCGGATCACTGAGATGTACTTAGAGCAATTTTTAGTGATGAATTTCAATGTATCTTCTTTCCTTGAATCATCCCCTTTATCCATAGATTAGGATGTTTCAGTTTAGAATTATACCAGATCAAACTGTGAAAAATCCAGCTTTTACCTGAAAACTATTAAATCATATCAATCTTGGAAGATTGGACTCTTCAAATCTTCTTGTGGATCTTCCATATCTTTACCAAGGATTCTTTATATGTTTCTCTGAGAATCCTTTAATCCACAACTTTCCTTGTGCCAATTATCTAGCTGGGGAAATTTGTTTTCCTTCTTGACTCCCCCTGAGCTAGAGCTCATCTTATTTAGTTTCTAGAAGGAATATTAGCACTAGATTCTAGTGCGGATCCATCCCCAACATTTTCTATACTTCTATTTACCCAAATCTTGTTCATCTCCCTTTGAATTTCATCTGCATTCACTTTTCCTTTTCCTTTGTCTTGATATTGATTATGATGCATCAGACCCTTTTTGTCCTGATTCTTACTTCTGTAGAATTTGGCAATATGACCAGATCTATTGCAATTGTAGCAAACAATATTTCTTTGCATATTTGACTAGTATCTTCTAGATCTACATTGATTAGCCATATGTCCCATTCTATTGCATGCAAAGCATCTACCATTGAATTAATTGTTCATTTGCATATTTCTACACTCATGAGATTTGTGACCATACCTTTTGCAATTAAAACATTGTCCGGAGAAGGATGAATTAGTTTGATTCATTCTTCTTCTGTACTAATTTGTTTTATGACCAAAGTTGTTGCAATTGTGGTAGTATCCATTAAAGGATGGATATATTTGAGCATTTGGTTGTCTTACTGGAGGTCTTTTAGGCCTATTTCTTGGATTTCCTAATCCAGAGTTCTTCTAACTGGATTCAGAGCTTTCACCTTTCTCATACCCCAAGCCTTGCTTGTCATCTACCATCTTTTGGCTTTCAAGAAGAACTTCAAGTTGAGTAGAGCTTATCTTGAATTTCTCTTTGTATTCATTTGTTGTTTGAAGATCCCTTTTAAGAGTTTCAATTTGATTCTCAAGTTGTTCTTCATTATCTCTTGCTTCTTCAAGATCAAATTCCAGATGCCTGATTATTCTATCTATTTTATGGCAGTCTTCTGACTTCTCCTTGAGAGATTGTCATAGATCATCTTCAATTTCTTGGGTGAATTTCATAACCCCTGATTCCATTTCATGTCTTAACATAATGACCTCTTTTGATAGCTTCTCACATAACTTGTTCTTCTCTTTCAGATCTTCATTAGTATTATTGGCTTCACTTTGACTTGCTAATTGTTGAAGAAGTTCCTTTTATTTTTTCATAGAGATACTCAGTTTCTCTTTTAGTTCATTTATGAAATCATCAGCCTGTTTGAGTCTTTCCTTCAATTTATTGAATTTAGAGTGAGATTGTTCAAGATCATCTAGGGCAGACTAAAGTTGTTCTCTCATACCATACATATCCATTGAGATTCCTAGATCTTCCTCAAGCTGCTAGGCTCTATTTGGAGGAACTTGGCTTTCATACCAATTCTTGATAACTGAGAGGGGTGGGGGTGAATCAGTTATCTTAATTAACTTAACTTTTTGTTCTTCTTTAATCACTAGTGCAGCATCAAAACAAATAAGCATCCATAATCATGAAAGCAAAAAAAAGTCAATTAACATAACACAATGATTTTGACATGGAAAACCTTGTTAAGGGAAAAACCTTGGGGTGACTAACCCAAGAATGTATTCTCTGTTAGAAGAATAGAAATACAAAAATGGCACTTGCCAATTAGGGCTCACTGCCCGAGCACACTGCTCACAAAAGGCTCACTACCTACAAGAGACTCACTATCTACAAGGTACAAATAAAGTAATAAGATACTTGAAATGATGAGAAGCATCCACATATGCTGAAGTTCAGTTCCAGTTAGGCTCAATACACTGATCTACTGCACTTCATTCTTCCTCTTCTTTGGTGCTACTATCCTGTCACATACCGGACTTGTATTACTGCTTCTACACTGCTCTCTACTTCTCTTCGCACTTCACAACACACCACACACACCTTCATACTAAACTCAATTTGGTATATATATCTACATCAATGGTTTCAATCATCTTTCTAGTCAGCATCCAAAAAACTCAAGATAGTTCCAAACTCCGGTATGTCAGCTGAATCCATGCTTACTAAGTGATGCGTACCAAAGAGATGCTTATAGAAGTCATCAATCATGTCAGAAAATCAAGAATGATACCTCAAGAAACTTAATCACCATCAATATCTCATCCGGATTAAGTTCTGATGCTCTACCGGTCAGGTCTTCCTCTATCTACTCTACCAAACAGGAACCCAATACTTAGGTGCTTATATATTTTCACTCTTTCATCACCAGAAGCTCAATCTTTGGAATATGTTAGTCATGGTACTCCTCTTGACTTTCCCAAGTCTACACTTTACTGAGATACTTCCTCTGACAGATTTGGACCTAATTGTCAGACCTTGTTGCATGCTCAGTTCTTGGTCATCGAACCAAAATATTCTTTAATCTGACTTCCGATAGAGACACACCATGTCCTGTGGATGTGTGGGATGGACTTTGTTACCATCAATGACAACCCTCATGTAGCCATGCAGTGTCTCTTGCCAACACTCTTTGCATAAAGGATGTTATATTTTCATCTTCATTCATCTTCAAACTCTCATATTTAACTTTCAGACTTTGTAACTTGGCTTCTTTCATAGAGTCATCTCCTTCATATAGATTTTTCAGCTTATCCCATACCTCATTTGCAGTTTCAAGATCCACAACTTTTGTCAACACTGAGTCACTCAAGGAACTGAATAGAGCATCCCTGGCCTTAACATCTATCTCAAAATCTTTGATTTCATCTTCCATCGTTAGACCATTTGGTAGCATGGTAAATTTTTACTATGTGGCTAACCATACTTTATAACCAAGACAAATAAGATGGTTCTTCATTTGTACCTTCCAAAGGGCATTGTTCATCCCATCAAATTGTGAAATTTCCTTCTTGTGTGACATCCTAGATCTGCCTCAAGTGATTAAGATTTTTACTGAGGAACCTTGCTCTGATACCAATTGTTGAAATGCACCAAACAACTGAGAAGGGGAGGTGAATTAGTTGTCCCAAAACCTTGACAATTTCTACACTTTAAACACTAATTACTTATTCGCTCATTTTATGATTGATTTAGGAAAGCATAAACTTAGAAGCATAAACATAGTTGCAAATATAAACACAAGAGACACCAGGTTTTATGTAGAAAACCCAAAGAGGGAAAAACTATAGAGAGGATTATCTCTTAAATTTATATTGTAATCTTTACAAATAATGATGTTCATGCTTCCTCACTCCATGAGCTTGGAACATACTAGCTCACTGCCATGAAGTACAACTAGGTCTAGTAGTTTCATTACCTCAACCCTAAACCTAGCAAGATTACAATAAGGGTTGTTAAACCCTGAGGGCTGTTAAACCCTGATGGCTGTTAAACCCTACTGGTGGCTCACTACCTGACTTACTACCAAAATCAATATCCTCTTTAAATCTGTGATCAAGACATTTATTATAATAGTTCCTTTGCTCTGCTCTGTCATGCTCTACCTTACCTTCACACCTTTTTCCTTATCTTTGCATCTTAACCCCCATGGACATCTTTTTCACGACTCAATTACAAGTGTTTATACACTACATCAACCTTGGAATGATCATCAAGGTAAGCATAAAATCATCAACCATTGGAACAATCTCTATGTTCGGCATTACAAATATTTATAAAATAGGTCTTGACCTACTACAACGTTATGCAATGGAAATGAAGTATGCAAGTCATGCCATTCCTTAGATGGGACTCAAACACGATCTTCCATGCTATAACACGATTCAACAATCTTCAAGAGATCTCCATAATCATTGAAATTAACCCAGTTAACCAAAGCTGGTTACACACCATGTTATCTTGGAATAATGTTCAAACACAATCACAATTCCTTAATGTGGACCAATGTCAAGCTAGAAACATGATCAAGATGCATCCACAAGCACATTATAATCATTAGGAGCAATCGTAGAAACCTTAACCACTTTAACAATAGGAATCTTCACACTGGAACACATGAACTTCACTATCTTCAACTCTCATAAAAGAAAGATAGGTTGCAAACCACAAAAACATGAACCATTGCAACTGTAGGCACTTATCATCATCCCATACTTCCCTCTAGAACTGTAGAGAAAAATACATTATTGTAGAGAAATGTAAAGCAGAATACTTTCTCCCTGTCCTAGCTGAACTTACAGAAAAAGTAGGTTTTACTCTGGTAAATGCAATCTCTCAATTCTTCACACCGGAGGCTCAACTTAGGATTTAGCATCTTCAGACATCCCTTTAAATAACTTCCAATCCGTAGACCAAGATCTTCATCTAGCAAGAAATATGGAGCAATCTACCAGACTGTTCTTCAACATACAACTCACTGTAAAATATCCTCAACATACAAAGATTCTAAACAAGTAATAGAATAATATATAGTTGACACCGATGACAACAAAGATATGTTGACATCAATGACAACACTGATTAGGCACATACTTGTAACACTCTCACCATTGTCCTTCGCCTTTTTAGGGACAAAAATGAAAGATACAGTGAAGATTAGTGTTAGAAGGAGATCATGATTCTACAAATAATTAGGTACCTTGGACTTGGGCATGAGTCCCTATGTCCCTGACTTCTCCGCCTTCTAAACATAGAAAAATAGTGAGCTAAATATCTCTATTCCTTATCTCAGTGTAAAAGGATTTGCCCTGATTTGATAATTTGCATACTATTTTACACATTTAGAGTTTTAAGTCCAATTGAGAATAAAATTTAGACATTGTTTGACCCATCCAAGAATCCACGACTTCCCAAGTGGCAACTCAACATGATAGGTGATTGCTCTCGCTTAGTGGAGATTCAAATCGGTTGATAAGCTCTTGGAATGTTTGGTGTGAAAGAAGGATTTTGCATAAACCATTAAAACCCCAATGATTCTCCCATCTTTTTACACCACACAAAAAATTTTGGTGAACCCATGTTTTTGAACTTTTTGGCACCTTTATGAGTTTTGTTTGATAGATTTGCATTCAAAAAATTACAAACAAATTGAAAATTTTGAATTTTTTTTGGCATTTTGGCTTACATTTTAGCATAATTTGAATTATTTGACATTTAATTTCATTAAATTTTTGTCATTTTAATTAGATCTGATTTTAAATTATATAAATTCATCATTTAGAATACATTTTAATTGCAATTTTGTTCTTAATTTGACAAAAATTTCTTGAAATTGTGCATTTTTCTTAAAAACCTAGTTTTGCATTAGCTAGGGTTTGTAGTCAAAATCTTGTTTCAGATTTTACTACCATTTTCAAACACTTATTAGTACTGATTTATAATAGTAGTGTTGCATCCTAGTGGTCTTCTTGCAAAAATTTCATGTCTATAGTTTGAAAACCTTGCATTTTCAATAGATTTGGCCTTATCATCTCTCTAGATTCGCATCAAAAGCATGTTGTAAGTGATTTTTCTACATTAATTCAATCTCCTTACAATTCCCCTTTTACTAGGCCTTTGCATGGAAAATTGTTGAAAATTGCATATTTAAGCACATTTTCACTAGGTTTTGACTTGTCATCACTCTAGGTTTGCATTAAAAGCATGTTGTGAAAGATATTTCTTCATCATTGGACTATTATTAGGCATATTATTATTTTTTCGCTCTTGAAAATTTTCACAACTTTTCTCCTAGTGATTTGCATTAAAAAAGTTGAAAAATCAAGCATTTTAGGTCATATTCATGATCCATAGTTTTACATTTGTATACCATGGATTCTTCTCATCATCCATCTTTGGAAGATTTATTTGAGTACATTATTAATTATGATAAATTTTGGAAATTCACTGATAAGCATCCTCAAGTCTTTCATCAAATAGCATACATCTATGGTATTGACATGAACGTGAGCACTACCTGTGATATCCTTCGAACAATAGCTTACTTTGAAAGCTTTCTCACCATCGTGGGTCTTTTCCTTTCAATCTTCAAAAATCTCACAAATTTCATTTCTAAAAATAATCATGGGGAAAGCAGTAGTGAAAACATCATTCCCTCTCTCACCTCATTTCATGATGACATAATGGACATTCTTCTTGAGACCTATGAGAATGATATAGCACTGGGTGATTCATCTAACAAAGAGACTTGTCCCAACATTACCCAACTTAGTAAGGATATATTGGCACAAGAAGAAGATATTATGGACACGTTCCTTAATACTACTCTGCCATCCCTTCCTCCTCTACCTAGCTAGGATGATGCTTTGGATGATGTGGATTCCCTTTGTGAACATTTGTTTCAACCTACTAAAAATGAAGTTTTACTACCTGATGTTCAAGAACTTCTCAATTACATATTAAACAAAGAGTCAAATCAGGAACATTTACTTGAACCTTCACATACCTTGGAGAAAAATGAAATTTCACATGATATTGAAGAGAAAACTATCACTGAAACCCAAGGTATTCCAACACCCTATAAATGGACTGAAATGGGCACTTTCAGGTTCCTCAACAACCTCATTCAATTGGAAATTGAATTATAAGAGCTCCTATAACTAACACATAAAATTGCAATATCCCCTCTCTACCATCATTAATGGATACCTTTCCTACAAGGATACCCTCACAAACTCATGAACAAATGGAAGAGAGAAGAAGAGATAAAGCTTTAACCATTAAAGTAAAGATCAAAATCCGTGATGACCGTTAGCACGGTTGTCCTTGCAAGTAAGTATTTCTAACCATTTATGTCCATGATGTGTTATGTGTTTTTTAGGCCTCCTAGGATGACCCTTGATACTCTCGTAAGGTCAAGGATATTGTGAGACCACCTAATTTGTGACCCTTCTTCTATTTGTATCATCATTCTGCTATATTGCTTCTCCTCTATTTTCATTGTTGTGTGTCTTGTTTTATACACATAGCATTGCAATTGGTGACTTGGGGTCACCCTCCCACATGATTGTCCTTAAGGAACTTGTTTCTCCTCTCTTGATTTATTGTTTCCCTTCCTCTAGTAGTTCTATCTAGTAGGTAGATGACAAAAAATATATTATATCGATGCAGACCTAGTGTCCCTTTAGTGAGTAATAAAAAAATGGACCTAGTCTATACATGATGATGGGGTTGATATATATTATATGACACTTGGCTAGTAGAATTACTCCGTGTGACCTTGATGTTGTCGTATAGCACTTACCAAACATACCAATATTGTTGTTCCGTGCACTTTGTCTATCTTGAATCTTCCATTCCACATTTCTTTTTTTTATTGATCATATGCATTGTTGTTTGTCATGATTATATGGAAACTAACACTTTTCTTGTAGGAATGTGTTTGTGGGAAAATTTGGTGATTATAAAGCACATGTCACCTCTAGGGGGCATAGGCTTTGTGAGAGCTCGTGTTCCCTTGTGTGTTTTCTTTGTACCTTAACATGCTTGATATCGGTACACGACATCAACCACCTTAAGGTGGGGGCATATATAAGGTAAGCTATCTATTGTATATGGTAGCAATGTGTGTTTGTGAATATTGAATCTATTACAATCACTTAAGCCCTTTACAAAGGCGGTGTTGGTATGTGGCAATTGATCATGCAAGTACTATACACTCATAATGTATCTTGGCAGCCCCTGAAAATTTTTTTCCCTCTTTTTTGCCCGTTCAGAGTCAATTGTTAATTTTTTGTAACCAACAAAAGAAAATGATATTGTAAAACCCTAATTCTAGAAGCTTCCAAAAAGCTTGTTGTAAGTGGTTGGGATGTATGTTGTGGGTGGGATTTCGATATTGTATTGTAGCATTTACAGTAGTATAGAGTTGTAAGGATTTTTTATTCTAATTAGTTTGATTTATTGGATAATAATATTGGACTCTCTATTGGTGGATATAACTTGAGTTTGGGTGAATCACGTTAAAAATTGTCTCTCACAGTTATTATTTTTGTGTATTTTTCATTCCTCTATTTAATCTTTATTTGCATTTAATTGATATATTTTGCATGCAATTCTTAACAAGTGGTATCAAAGTAGGTTGTGTTTGATTATCATTTGCAGGAAGGTCTCATAGTTGAGTGGGAGTCTTACGGTTAAGGGAGAGCAATGGCAGACAGAGGTAAATTGAAGGTAGATAAATTTAATGGGTAGATCTATCAGTTATGAAAGATATAGATAGAGGATTATCTCTATCAAAAAGATTTATGGAGGCTATTGGAAGGAATAGCCAAGAAACTAGCAGCAATGATTGATGAGGATTGGGAACTTCTGGATAGAAAGGCACTAAGAACCATTTGGTTGTGCTTGGCACCATCTATGGCATTCAATATAAAAGAAGTAAAGACAACAAATGAACTGATGAAAGATTTAGCTAAATTATATGAAAAACCCTTAAGCCTCAAATAAGGTAGTTCTCATGAAGTGTTTGTTTAAACTAAAAATGATTGAAGGTGGATATGTGATAGATCATTTAAATGAGTTTAAACGATTACTAGTTAGTTAACTTTTGTAAAAGTGAAATTTGATGAAGAGGTGAGGGCTCTCTTAGTTTGATGTTCTTTGCCAGAAAGCTAGCATATCTTGGTAATGGCTATAAGTAACTCTTTCTTTGGTTCAAATACTTTGAAATTTGATGATATTGTTGGTATTATCCTTAGCTAGGAAATGCAATGAAAAGCTCAAGAGGGTCCATATCAGGTAGTGTTTTGAATATAGAAAGTAGGAGCAAATCAAAGGAGAGAGGAAAAGGTTCTGGAGATCATGGGAAGTCACAAGGAAAATCAAATGACATGAGGTACCAATCTAGAGGACAGAAAGATTGATGGTACTCTGGCAAACCAGGTCATCTGAAGAAAGATTGCCAATCTTGGAAGAATAAAGAAGGAGACAAACAAGAAGGCAATAGGGAGGCAAATATGGTAAGTAATAAATATGAAGATGATGCTTTGATTCTTTCCCTAGATAATGCTAATGATTCATGGGTTATAGATTCAAGGGCCTCATTTCATGCTACGCCCCATAGAAGTTATTTTCTTGATTATGTCCAAGGGGAATTTGGGTTGGTTCATTTGGGAGATAATGAACCCTAACAGATTTTTGGAAAGAGAAGAATTAAGATTAAGTTACAGAATGGGAATCATTGGCTGCTACAAGAGGTAAGGTACGTTTCAAGGCTAAGTAGGAATTTAATTTTAGCAAGCAGCTAGGTGATGAAGGTTGCATAGTTACTTTTAATGATAAAAATTGAAAGGTTTCAAAAGGTGCCTTAATAGTAGAAAAAGGTGTGAAAGTAGGCACCTTATATCTTTGTACAGGTCATACTGTTCCTTCTACTTCAGTTATTGTAGAGAAAAAATAAACAGGTTTAGGATTAGTTATTGCGGTTTTGCATGAAGAGACTGAAATAGTTGCTGCAAGTTCTGAGAGAACACCATGGGATAACAGACTTGGGCATATGAGTGAAAATGGTATGAAGGTACTTCATTCTAAGAAAGTTTTCCTAGGTTTGAAATATTTTAATATGGATTTCTGTGAATGTTGTGTGTATAGAAAACAAAAGAGAGTTAGTTTTCTCAAGGATGGTAAGCAAAAGAAAGATGAAAAGTTGGAGCTTGTGCATATAGATGTATGAGGACCAGCTCAAGTATCTTCTCTTAGAGGCTCTTGGTATTATGTTACATTCATAGATGATGCAACTAGGAAGGTTTGGATTTATTTCCTTAGGTAGAAATATGATGTATTTGAAACACTTAAGAAATGGAGAAGCTTGGTTCAGAATGAGACAGGTAAAAGATTAAAATGTCTTAGATCTAATAATGGTGGTGAGTATTGCAAAAAATAATTTGAGAATTATTGTTCCTTTAATGGAATTCGTAGGCAGAAAATGATTCTAGGGACTCCACAAGAAAATGAAGTGGTTGAGCGCATGAATAAGACAATAATGGAGCGTGCAAGGAGCATGAGATTGCACATTGGGCTACCTTTAGAAATGTGGGTAGAGGCTGTCAATACCACTATATATTTAATTAATAGAGGTCCTTCAGTTCCTTTGGGTTGTGGTATTCTAGAGGAAGTATGGATAGGTAAGAAGGTGAGTTATTCTTTTCTCAAAACCTTTGGATGTGAAGTATTTGCACATGTAGATTTTGAAAATAGAACCAACTTGGATGCAAAATGAAAAAGGTATATCTTTGTTGGATATGACATTGATGAATTTGGTTATAGGCTTTGGGATGTTGAAAATCTAAAAATTGTGAGAAGCAGTGATGTTGTATTCAATAAGAAGGTGTTGTACAAAGATCAATTGTAGTAGCATGAGAAGAAAGAAAAGGATTATGTGGTACTAGATGATACTCTAGATAATGATGTTCTAGTGGTTCCTCATGCTCTGCAACAACAATAAGAAATACAACAAAATCCAGTGAATGTTAGATGGTCAACAAGGCTAAGTAGACCTCCTGAAAGGTTTTCTCCCTCTTTGTATTCTATTTTGTTAATAGATGCTGGTGAATCAAAAGGGTATGCTGAAGCTATGTAGGTGGATGCAAAGGTTAGTGGGAGCTTGCATTGAAAGAAGAAATGGACTCCTTGCTGAAAAATTAGACTCGAGAATTATGTAAGTTGCCTACAAGTCAAAATGCTTTACCAAACAAATGGTTTTATAGGCTAAAAGAGGAAGACGGAGGTAAGAAAATATTCAAATCCAGGTTAGTTGTAAAAGGATTTGCACAGAAAAAAGGTATTGATTTTGATGAGATTTTTTCTCCGGCTGTTAAGATGACTTCTATTCGTACTATTTTAAATATTGTGGCTACTGAAGATTTGCATTTCAAATAGCTAGATATGAAAACTACCTTTCTACATGGTGATTTGGAGGAGGAGAAATATATGGAACAACCCCAAGAATTTAAATTCAAAGGTAAGGAGAAATTGGTGTGTCGATTGAAGAAGAGTTTATATGGCTTGAAACACGCACCTCGGTAATGGTATTTAAAATTTGATAGTTTTATGGCTGAGCAAGGCTACAATTGGTGTAATTCTGACCATTGTGTTTATTTTAAGAGGTTGGATAACGACAACCACATTATTTTATGTTTATATGTTGATGACATGCTTGTAGAAGGGTCAAACATGGATCACATAAGAGAGTTAAAACATCATTTAGCACAATCATTTTCTATGAATGATTTGGGGCAGCAAAACAAATCCTTGGTATAAAAATTTACAGAGATAGGGAGAACAAAAAATTGACTTTATGTCAGGCTAATTATGTTGAAAAGGTGTTGTAAAGATTCCATATGAAGAATGCAAAAGCTGTCAGCACACCTTTGCCTAGTCATTTGAAATTGACTAAGGAAATGAGTCTTAAGACACAAGAGGCAGAAGAAAAAATGTCCAAGGTACAATATGCTTTACTTGAAGGAAGTTTAATGTATGCCATGGTATGCATGAGACCAAATATTGCACATTCTATAGGAGTTATAAGCAAGTGTATGAGTAATTCTAGATTGGAGCATTAGAATGTAGTAAAATAGATTCTTAGATATTTGAGAGGTACATCCAACAAACATTTATGTTCAGGGGCTTTAATACTGATTTAGTAGGCTCTATGGACTCTGATTTGGCAGGGGATATTGATACTAGGTGGAGTACTATAGGTTATGTCTTCATTGTAGGTGGGACAATGGTGAGTTGGATCTCAAGGTTGCAAAAGGTGGTTGCTTTATCCACTATAGAGGCATAATATGTAGTTGCAACAGAGGCAAACAAGGAGATGATATGACTATAATATTTTATGGAAGAATTGGGCAAACAATAGGCTAATAATTATTTGTTTATGGATAGCCAGAGTGCCATACATCTTGCAAAGAATTCTACCTTGCATTCAAAGACCAAACACATACAGCTGAGGTATCACTTCATCCAGTCGGTGTTGGAGGATGGATGACTAAGGTTAGAAAAGGTACATATAGATGAAAATCTAGTGGATATGTTTATGAAGGTGGTCACAAGGGACAAGCTAACATCCTCTTCAGCTTCAATTGGACTCCAAGATTGAAAACAATAAAATCAAAACAACAGAGTCTAGGGTGCTTATTTCTAGTGGGAGTTGTATGTGCAACGGTGTCATCTAGGATTAGTCTCCAAGTGGGATATTGTTTGGTGTGGAGCCTGATCAGTCTCCAAGTGGGAGATTGTTGGTATGTTGTGACTGATCATGCAAGTATTGTACACTCATAATGTATCCTTATAGCCCCTGAAGAAACTTATTTCCCTCTTTTTTGCCCGTTCAGAGTCAGTTGTTAATTTTTTGTTAACCAACAAAAGAAAAATGACATTGTAAAACACTAATTCTATAAGCTTCCAAAAAGCTTGTTATAAGCGGCTGGGATGTATGTGTTGGAAACAAGGTAATTGAGAGGGGGGGTGAATTAGTTATCTCAAAATTTCCTTAATTTTGTTATCTCAATATTCAGTGTTATATCAAAACATGAAAGCATATGTAATCATAAGAACAGAAATAAAATCCACACACATAACACAAGGATTTTTATGTGGAAACCCTATTAAGGGAAAAACCATGGGGTGACTAACGGGTAAATGCAAGAAGTTGTGTCCACTTAAGGTGGAAGTTTCAGAGTTAGAAAAAAATCCGAAATCGGGTTAACCAAAACGGGATCCCGCTTTTTATAAAACGGGATCCCGCTTTTTAAAAACAGGATCCCGCTTTTTAAAAACGGGATCCCGTTTTGCTTCGGAATCCCGAGCCAAAAGCGGGATCCCGTTTTCAAGAAACGGGATCCCGTTTTGAGTTTCATAAAAGGTTAATATTTTAACCTTTATGAAACGGGATCCCGTTTTTAAAATGGGATCCCGTTTCAAAACGGGATCCCGTTTTAAAATGGGATCCCGTTTTAAAAACGGGATCCCGTTTCATAAAGGTTAAAATATTAACCTTTTACGAAACGGGATCCCGTTTTAAAACGGGATCCCGTTATTTAAAATTTGAATTTTAAGCTCGGGTTTTGCTTTGTAACCCGGTTCGGGAAATGCTTTGGGGACCCGAACCTGACCTCTGGACTAGGTTTGACCTGCAACTTGAAGGTCCTGTCAATGTCACAACAAAATAGTGACTTTGGGCATATATCTGAAGGTCTATTTTGTAGAATATTTTGACGAAATTAAAACCCATTATAGATGAGATAGTGTATATTCTAAATATGTAATTTTTTTTACAATTGGATTATTTTTTCTATTTTTTAATCAATTTCTGATGAAATAGGTCCATAAACTTGAATTATTAGGGTTTTTTAGTATTTTAATAACTTTTTATTAACATATTTTTTTGTAAAAAAAATTGTAGGAAAACGTACTTTAGACAATTCTTTTCAATTTAAAAAAAAAAAAATTCAAAAAATGTTAAGTTTAGGTCATCTTATGCGTGACGTACACGATGATTTTTTAAAAGACCAAAAATGGCCAATAAAAAATTAATGAAAAAAAATATATTCAATAAAAAATTACAAAAAAATATGGAAAACGTGCTTCAGTGAGTTACAAATCTTTTTGCAAAAGGATTTTGAAAAATATGATTATTTAGGTCAAAATATGGATGACGTACACGTACATGGTATAGTAAAAAAAAGTGACTTTTAAACAGTGGTTTTTAGAAACACCTATTCAAAATCACTTTCTATCATCTGGGCATTGAAAAAAATTACATATTTGGAAACTAGATTCTGAGTACTACATTTCATATTTAGTGACTTTTTCCAAGATTCCACCGTTAAGTGCTTCAAATTTTTAGGTCAAATGTGACAAATTCTGAAAATCAGGGAAAACACTTCCACTTTTTGGCCAATAAGTGGACACAACTTCTTGCACACACCCTAACCCAAGATTGTATTCTCTATTAAAAGAATAAGGAGTACAAAAATGGCACTTGCCAATTAGGGCTCACAATTTGAGCACACTGCTCACAAGAGGCACACTGCCTACAAGAGACTCACTCTCTACAAATCTTAAAGAAGATAATCAAGTGTTTGAACTGATGAGAAGCATCTATAAATGTAGGACTTCAGTTCTGTTTAGGCACAATATACTGATCTGATGCACTTCATTCTTCTTCTGTTCAATGTTGTTATTTAGTCACATACCGGACTTGAATTCCTTTTCTCACACTTATCCCTACTTTTCTTCATACTTTATTTTCTCACCTATTAACCACACACTCTTACATGCTAGAATCCATCTGGTATATATATCCGCATCAAGGATTTTCATCAACTTTCTAGTTGGTAACAAGAACACTCAAGATGTTTGCAAGTTATTGATCTGTTGGCTAAATCCATGCTTGATCAAAAATATAGGCATAGAAGTCATCATGTCAGCCAACAATGTATAATCCCACAAATTGCTTGATCAGCACCTTTTACTCATTTGGATTGAAGTCTGATACTCTATTGATTAATTCTTCATTTGTCTGCTCTGCCTGACTAGAACCCAACACTCAGATGCTCATATCTTTTTCTTTCTTTATCAACGAAGGTTAAATCTTTGGAATATAGTAGTCATGATACCCCTCTTGACTTGTCCAAGTCCGCAACTTGTTGAGTTACACCATCTAAGAGATCCAGACCTGATTGTTAGACCTTGTTACATACTCTGTTCTTGTTCACCGGACCAAAACAATTTTCAATCTGACTTTTAGTATAGGCATACTATGTACTGCAGATGTGTGGGATAGATTTTCTTACCATAAATGACAACACTTATGAAGCCACACAGTGTCTCTTGCCAACAAGCTCCCCCTTTGGCATTGATGGCAACACTTAGTGAAAAATGGCTAAGTGTCACATTAACTCCCCTTTGGCTGATGCTCTATCCTTTGCATTGTTTACCAGAGCTCCCCCTTTGCCAGATTCCACATTTTTCACTACTCTTCACTCCCCCTTTGACATGAATGGAAAAGGGTGGAATCCATATACCAAAATTTTCCAAAAATTATTTTGTACATGGCCGCATATGTACATACAAATCATAAGATAAACTTACGTATACTTGAGTATGTCTACAAAAGTAGTCTTCAGCTATACAAACTCTGTAGCCCAGCTCTTCGTCATCCTGTCCAAAATGGAGATGTGACCACTCAACAAAAATGCATATGCTTCTACCCTCTTTAAGTCTGTTGGATCACTGGTCCAGATTGTATTTTATGCCTTTGTTAAGGCATCATGCATTATTTCTAACTTAGGGATGATTATCCCTCTGAGCTCACCCATTCTATCCATTATGTTCTTTTTCTCCTTAACTAGTTCTTTGATTTCATTTATTATGGAAATAGCTTGACATTCATGATTCACCAAAGAGGTAGCAAGGGGATCTAAATTCTGAGATAAACTTGACAGTTTTCCTTCTTGTTCTTTCACTTTCTTCTCAATGTCCTCTATCACTTTGGGCCAAGATAAAAAGAATTTGTATATGTCTCCACCATATTTAAGAGTGTTTTCAAGGCTCTTTATTCTAATATCTAGTGTCCTCCTATCATTTTCAATAAGCCCTTACACCTCAGAGAACCTTTTTCCTAGAAACTCCTTGCGGACCTTTGCTTCTGCTGATTTCTCTAGAGATTCAAAATGAGTGTTAATAGAATTTACTAAGTTTTTAAGCTACCAAATGGTGAGGCTAAAGGATCCTTTTGATTGGATGGAATGATCTTCTCTAGCACCCCGGATGCAATCTCCAATAGTTCACAGTCATCCATCTGAGATTTCAAGAGTTTTTCTTTTGCTTTGGCTTGAGCAAAAGATGTTATTTTCATTGTTTGAACTAGGGAGAGAGTCAAAATTTAGTGGTCCTTGAAATAGCTTGGTTCATCCAGCTCCATCATTTCTCTATTTAAGAAGTTCTTCACTGTCTTTGCAGTGTCTCTTGTTAGAGATTGAGACTTCTTTGAAATATCAGAAGAGTCATCATTAGTCTTTTCTACTTATTTTTCTTCTTTTCCCTTAACCTCTTCTTCTTGAATCTTCTTCTCCTCTCTTCTACCTTCTCCTTCAGCTTTAGTCTGAAATGTTTGTCATAGCTGCAGTGGGATCCAGAGGAGATATGTCACCTGTGCTTACTACTTCATGAACTTCCTCTTCTGGAATAGAGGAATCTAAGTCCTTAGACTTCTCTTCATCTACTTTCTTTGATCCTTCTACATCCTTGTCAGAAGATTCTTCATTGGTTACATTTAATCCTTCAACATCCGTGGTAGAAGGTTCTTCATCTATTTCCTCTACAATAGGAAGATTGAATCTCTTTAAGGCATTCCAGAAGATATCTTTTGTTTCACTTACTACTTGGTCAGTCTCTCCGAGCATGAGTTTATTCATTCTTGCCTTACTTTGGAACTCATCCTTACAGTCCTTGAAAATCATGTCCATTTGTTTTGGAGTAATAGAAGGATAAACCTGAATTGCTATCTACTCCCGAATCTCTAAGTCTTTTGCCTTTGCATTCTCTTTGCTCAGCTCAAGTAACTTTTCTAGAATTAGGAATTAATGATATAATTTCAATGAAAGATTTATTGTAAATGTTCAAGTACTTGATAGTAGCTTCTTCCAAAATTCTCTTGTCAACATCACTGTATTCATCATAGAACTTTGTTACCAGTTGTAGGTTCCCATCCACAGTAACTGGCTTGATGATGTCATCAATGGAAAGAGTGGGCTTTTCAACAAATTCCTCTGCCTTCTCTTCCTCACTTTTGCTAGCAGAGAACTTTCCGGATGTTCTTTTCTTCTTCATTTTCTTGATTTCTTCATCTTATTCTATTTCTTCATCATCCTTAGGGCTTGTATATGTTCTTGAGGATTTGGTCTTCATTCACTTTTCACTTTTTCCAGATGTCTTGACTTCTAGTTTGGTAGCCTTTGAGCTTTTAGGAGTGACAGGGGCAGATCTCTTGGAAGATCTAGTCTGAGAGGAGGCTTGCACTGGAACATTTCCTTTGCTTCTTATCTCTCTTTCTTTGCCTTCTCCATTTTCTATCTATTTGCATCTACTGTCTCTTTTGATAAGACAAATCTTTTGGTAATTTCTTCAATTTCCCTTCTTACTTTCCTCTTTATCTTTGGCTGTCTTAACTCAACATGTATTTTTATACTTAGCTCTTCAAAGGTGCCAAACCTTTATACTTCAATGTCCTTAGGCTAGCTCATCAGGTGTTGAATATGTAGCTCCAAGATTTTTTCATCGATCTCATATCCCATAGGCATTATCCATACAATTCTTGGCTCAACTGCCTCCATTAGACATTGATCAGTGTTGACCATAAAGCAAACTGTGTCCTTGTATTTCTCAACTATCGACTATGGTATTCTCTCTCTCGCTTTCATGATGCCTTGGAAATTCTTAAAGTAACCCTAAAGAGTTATATTTTGGGCTTGAGCATCACCAAGCCCATACATATAATCTCTAATTTGAATTGTAACCAGTTTATCATTTTGCCAAACCCAACCATTTGATCTGGATAGCTCATTCATATAATAGAAGAATAGACACAATATTAGACAACCATATTTGAAGGAATTTTTCTTATCCTTTTTTATCTTCTGCAAGTTTTCCAACAACTGATTTAGAAGAAGCTCACATAGATCATAATCTACATCTTCCCTCAACATCTGATATGTAGCATAGATTGTTGTACCGAAAACAAAATTCTCCCTGCTTGAATGGTGGATTTTGTAGCCAATTATCATTGAGGCATGTTAGACTTAGAGCAGACAACTAAGAGGGGGGGTGAGTCAGTTGTCCAAAACATTCTTTACTTTCAACACTTACATTCACTTAGTAGTATAACAATAAATCAAACATGAAACTTAATGCATTTAATCAAGAGCAGAAACACATCAACACAAGAGACACAAAGATTTTGACATGGAAAACCTGGTTAAGGGAAAAACCATGGGTTGATTAACGCAAGATTGTATTCTCTGTTGGAAGAATAGAAAGAATAAAATGGCACATGCCAATTAGGGCTCACTACTTGAGCACACTGCTCACAAAAGGCTCACTGCCTACAAGAGACACACTGTCTACAAAAGAATAAGTATCACATACTTGAACTGGTAAATAGCATCTTCACCATGCTTGAGTCAGTTCCATTTAAGTCAAACCTTTTGCTCTACCTTTCACTCTTCTCCTCACTACCACACACTCATCATCACAAGTCACACTTTGAAATGACTTCGCAATCCATTATTTATACATGACATTAACTTAGGAACAAACATCTAAGTCGGCACACATCCACAAGATGTATAATTCATCTGGTCAGCTAGTCACAGAAAGAACATCATCATTCGGAAGTTATTCTTCATTTTTGGGACTCCAATTCTAATGCAGACCATAAACATGAACTGAGCATGATCGAAGGACCTCCACAAGCTTGCCTGAAACACCAAGAACATCTACACTTCCTCTACTTACTGAAACTCTTCTCTCCTTCATCTAGAACCTCAAGAACACAGTCTACCATTACTTTCACAAAGGAATAGATACTTCCAGACTTTCAAACCATAAATCAATGAAGTTGCCACACCACACAGACTTTCAAAACACTTCCTCAAATCTACAGAACCAGAGAATGTATTTCTGGATCTCACCTGACCTATCTGTATCACTCTGTCATCAGTGAACATTTGCCAGAACCGGTTCCACTTGAACTACCATAACTTCTTCAACTATTCATGCAGACCTCTAAAATCTCTACTGGAACAACATAAGACACATATCTACAAACCCTTTAATCCGCATCCTCTGATCTGCAACTTATCTTAAAATTTTACCTTGTTGTCATCACTATTCTTCACTGTTCCTGATTGAGACTAATTTTCTCAATATCCTCAGTGTACAGCTCATCCAATCCCTCTCATTAATGCAACAAATCATATGTTGACATCAATGACAACACCAGTTAAATCCATACTTGCAACAAGGCAAACTTGACATCTAGATTTGTGATGTCATCTATGGTCATTGCTCTTTTGTCAAATTTTGATCCAGTGGCTTCAGTTACTATTTGGTTCTTCACAGATTTAAGTGCGGGTACCCCACCACATGAATATAGTCCAGTCACTACCCTTTATGGCATCTTTAGTGATCTTGAATGACCTCATTAGCCACAAAAAAAATTCATGCATCCTACTTAGAACATACCAAACCCAATTATCTTCTACAAAACATGGAAAATGTATGCAAGGTCCGAAGTGTTTGTCCCAAAGGGCCTTGAACTTAGGTTTTAGTTCAAAATTCTCATCTATTCACTGTTTGTGATAAATGTCCATCAATTTTGAGTCTCCAAAATTCTTCAATGTTTGCATGGATATAAACCCTAACATCTTCTACATGCAATACTCTATGCAGAATGCTAGAAAATGCACCCAAGGGATCAACTTCTAGGGATTTGTAAGGGTGTTTCTTGAATTTAGGTCTTAGCTTATCAGAAATATGGACAACCGTTGGAGTAGCCATTTTGAAAGAGATTCAGAGAGAGATTTTTAGAATGGAAGTACCTTTTCATGCTTTAGGGTTTGAAGCAGGAGCCAAAACAAATTACTGGTTGAATTCATTTTTTAGTTAACCTTAAGTGAATTGTATAATCTTCTTTGCAGAGCTCTTCTCTTCTTCTTCCTGAGTGCAAATGTGTAAATAATGAGTGAAAGAATCCTTTTATCCTTGTGCAAACCCTAATTTCCTTTTGTAATAAATGCACAACTTAAGTTATCTAATTGCCCTGTTTTGAGAGAGATTTTCTTGACTCACTACCCAAAACTTAGAATCATCATTTATGAGGATTGACAACATATCTTCTTTTATTCAATCATGCCAAGGGTCCATCGATCAAAGCATTTCAATTCTAAATCATACCAGATCTGTCTGTGAAATTCTGCTTTACTGGATAGCTGTCGAAACCGGATTAACTTGAGTGGTTATAAATCTTGCAAAACTCCATGCGGACCTTTCACATTTTGGCTGAAGGTTATTTGGAGGTTTTTCTAAGAACCCTTTAATCTACAGTGTCAGATATTTACTCAATGTGCCAAATTCAGGCACTAGCTGACTGGCTGGGGGAAAATATTTTTCTCTGAGACTCCCCCTGAGCTAGAGCTCACCTTTTTAGTTTTCAGAAGGAATATTAGCACCGGATTACAGTGCGGATCCATCCCCAATATTATTTGTACTCTTCTTTACCCCAATCTTGCTCATCTCCTTTTGAACTTCATCCACATTCACTTTACCTTTGCCCTTATCTTGTTTCTGATTATGTTCCACCAAACCTTTTCTATCCTAATTTCTACTTCTGTAGAATTTGGCAATATGACTGAATCTATTGCAATTGTAACATACAACATTTCTTTGCTTATTTGATTGATATCCTCTTGATCTGCAATGATTAGCCATATGTCCCATTCTATTCCATGCAAAGCATCTACCATGGAATGAATTATTTATTTGCATATTTCTACATTCATGAGATTTGTGACCATACCCTTTGCAGTTGAAACATTGTTCGAAGAAGGATGCATTATTCAATTCATTCTCCTCCTGCACTTAGTTGCTTTATGACTAAAATTGTTGCAATTGAAGTAGTATCCATTGAAGGATGGATATCTTTGAGCATTTGGTTGCCTTACCGGAGGTCTTCTAGGCTTGTTTATTTGATTTTCTGATCCAAAGTTCTTCTGACCAGATTCAGAGCTTTCCCCTTTCTCATATCCCAAGCCATGCTTATCATCTACCCTCTTTTGGCTTTCAAGAAGCACTTCAAGTTGGGCTAACCTTATCTTGAATTTTTATTTATATTCATTTGCAATTTGAAGATCTTGTTTAAGAATGCCTATTTGATTCTCAAGTTGTTCTTTATTGTCGCTACCTTCTTCAAGATTAGATTCAAGATGCATGATTACTCTATCCATTTTGTGGCAGTCCTCTATTTTCTCCTTCAGGGTTTGTTTTAGATTATCTTCAATCTTTCTTTTTTCTTCAATTTCTTGGGTGACTCTAATAACCCTTGATTCCATTTCATGCCTTACCATAATGACTTCTTTTGATAGCTTCTCCCATAGCTTATTTTTCTCATTTAGATCTTCATTAGTATCATTGACTTCACTCTAATTGGCTAATTTTTGAAGTAGATCCTTTCTCTTTTTCATAGAGATACTAAGTTTTTCTTTTATCTCATTTATGAATTCATCAGCTTGTTTGAGTCTTTCTCTCAAATTATTGACTTTAGAGTGAGACTGTTCAAGATCATCTAGGTCTGACTGAAGTTGTTCCTTCATACTGTTTGCATCCATTGTGATTCCCAGACTTCCACAAGCTGGTAGGCTTTGTTTAGAGGAACTTAGCTCTGATACCAATTGTTGGAAACAAGGAAGATAACTGAGAGGGGGGGTTGAATCAGTTATCTCAAAATTTCCTTAATTTTGTTATCTCAATATTCAGTGTTATATCAAAACATGAAAGCATATGTAATCATAAGAATAGAAATAAAATGCACACACATAACACAAGGATTTTTATGTGGAAACCCTATTAAGGGAAAAACTACAGGGTGACTAACCCAATATTGTATTCTCTATTAAAAGAATAAGGAGTATAGAAATGATACTTGCTAATTAGGGCTCACTGCCCGAGCACACTGCTCACAAGAGGCACATTGCCTACAAGAGACTCATTGTCTACAAATCTTATAGAAGATAATCAAGTGTTTGAACTGATGAGAAGCATCTACAAATGCAAGAGTTTAGTTCTAGTTAGGCACAATATACTGATATGATGCACTTCATTCTTCCTCTATTCAATGTTGTTATTTAGTCACATACTAGACTTGAATTCATGTTCTCACACTTGTCCTTACTTTTCTTCGCACTTTATTTTCTCACCTATTCGCCACAAAATCTTACATACTAGAATCCATCTAGTATATATATCTACATCAAGGATTTTCATCAACTTTCTAGTCGGCAACAAGAACACTCAAGATGTTTGCAAGTTATTGATTTGTTGGTTGAATCCATGCTTGATTTGTGATGCGTATCAAAAACATAATCATAGAAGTCATTAATCATGTCATCCAACAATGTATAATCCCATGAATTGCTTGATCAACACCTTTTACTCATCCAGATTGAAGTCTGATACTCTACCGGATAGTTCTTCCTCTGTCTGCTCTGCCTGACTAGAATCCAACACTCAGATGCTTATATCTTTTTCTTTCTTTTTCACTGGAGGCTAAACCTTTGGAATACAGTAGTCATGATACCCCTCTTGACTTATCCAAGTCCACAACTTGTTGAGTTATACCATATGAGAGATCCAGACCTAATTGTCAGACCTTGTTACATACTTTGTTCTTGTTCACCGAACCAAAACAATCTTCAATCTGACTTCCAGTATTGGCATACTATGTACTACAGATGTGTGGCATAGACTTTGTTGCCATCAATGACAACACTTATAAAGCCACACAGTGTCTCTTTCCAACAATATGTTGTGGGTGGGATTTCGATATTGTATTGTAGCATTTGCAGTGGTATTGAGTTTCAAGGATTGCTGGTTGTAATTAGTTTGATTTACTGGATAATAATATTCGACATCTCTAATGGTGGATGTAGCCCAAGTTCAAGTGAACCACATTAAAAATTGTCTCTTGTTGTTATTATTTCTGTGTATTTTTATTCCTCTGTTTAATCTGTATTTGCATTTAATTGATATATTCTGCATGCAATTCCTAATAGGTGGGATATCGTGCATATCCTTTTACTCTTAAGCCCTCTGTGGAGGTAGAATATCATGCATATCATTTTTATATTAAGTCCTCTATGTGAGGTAGGGATGGTGTATTTCTCAAGGACAGTGCGCAATCCTGTCATTTTCAAAAAGTCCTCCGAGCAGGCGGGGAGTAGATTTGAGACTATCCTAACCCATAAGCATGTCTTTGACAATTGTTTTGGCTAAGCCAAATCATCAATGTGTGCCTGTCATGTGCCTGAGATGGTGATGAACCTAGAAATAGGTACACTCCATCATGTATTTGCCATGTTTTCTTCATGTTTTCTATGTGTGTGTGTGTGGGATGTTTGTTCCCAAGCATAGTCTAAAGACCAATGGCAATGAGTCCCTCCTATGCTTTGGGATTTGTATGGTGTGCATGATTTGTATGGTGTGTTTATTCTCATGTGCAATTTAAAGACTGGTGGCAATGAGTCCCTCCTACAATCTGAGATTTGTATTATATGTCTGTTGCCCCATGTACATTCTAAAGATTGGTGGTGATGAGTCCCTCCTACATTTTGGGTTGTGTGTTTACTTTCCTTGTACCAACATTCTACATTTCATGTATATATGAAAAAGAAAACAAAAATCACCATTGTATTCACTGCATTCACTGTATTCATTATGTTTTATTGTGTTTGTTGCCCCATGTGCATTCTAAAGACTTGTGGCAATGAGTCCCTCCTGCATTTTGGGTTGTGTTACTTCTTAATTTGACTGGATGCTAGTTATCCCTACAAGGTAGCCAACATTGATCAATAGGATTTCTAGGCCAGGGGGTAATAGTACAGGAGATAGACTCTATGAATATCTCCTCTTCTTCTTCAGGCTCTACAAAACCTAGGGGGGTATTCCCTATTCAACATCCATGAGATATGCTTATGGACTGATTGGGATGTTGATACCAAGTAGATAAATCCTCCTTTATGTAGACCAAAACTGTGAGATAAGTGCAAAGGGGCTAGCTTTGGACCTATGTTCAGTAGTGAGACAGAGGATTTTGGTCCTAAAACTACTCCTAAAATCCTAATGGTTCAATTTTGAAGTTTAGAGTGTGTTTATAGTGTGTGGATGAAAAACTAGGACTTGGGGTGTAGCCTCAATACAAGACTTGACTAGTGCCTATCCTAGGCTTGGAGTCAGTAGACATACACATGGGAATGGTTAGCATAAACATATACTAATGACTAGATTTCAAGGGGATTTGTTTAGTAACTGCCTTACAGATACTTTCCAAAGACTGGGTGCTTAGTCATTCATACTTAATGATATCCCTGTTGCAGCATACTTTCTCAATGATTAACCTAAAACATTTAATTTGTTCCTTGAACAAAGGTAGGAGATTAAACATTCAATACAGAAAAACTATATTCCTGAATCTAAAACAACCCTTAGCTATCTTGATTCAAAAGAAGAACATGCCCACATCTTGTAGACAAATGATTAAACACATGCAATAGAGCATTTCTCATATAAAACAACATGAAACTAGTGAATTCATGCATGAAACATACAACATGAGACTCATAAACTCATAAGACGTCTAGAACAGGGCCACCAATGAAGTTGTATTGTGTCACAGCACCAAAATTTGTCCCATTTTAAAAAAAAAAAGAACACCACAATGAGTAACACAGTCTGCTATTTATAGCAAGGTTGTGTACTTAGCAAATTAATTACATGGCACATCAAAAATTTGCCAAATACAATGCATGAGAAGTGACGCTTAGAAATAGTAAACGAAGTAGAGAGACAAAGAGGAATGAGTAGGTGAACTCAGGATTTGGACCGCCGCCCAAGGATTTTCTTCATCAATTTGGTGGTTGACCTATCAACTCCATCAATCATCCTCTACAAGTCTGCCATTACTGCCTCACCTACCCACAGGCCTCTTTGAAATGTAGCAGCGAATGCATCTATTATTTTCCCGCTCAAAAAATGATTGCAAATACATAGGAAAAAAACTTTGCTGCAAGTTCAAAACATGGCTGTTGATCAACTCCCATCACCAATGTTAATGACTCCCAAAAAAGTTGAAAAGTCACCAACCAATGATTATGTGCCACGTAGGCACTCCATGTTCCTATCGCTGACTTTTCACTTTCTCCATTTTGCCATTTCACCCTTGTATATGCATGTTCAAATGCATATACAATCGTCTGTTATACAAGCCAGATCTCAAACACTTACCTGCCACATTTGATTTCCCCATTGGGTCTGAAATGCATATGTTTCATTACACCTGTCACAATGTATATATGCATATACATTCACCTTATACATACAAGGCACTAATTTCAAATTTTCATAAAGCATGTTGAAGTTGCTTTGAAATCTGGCTTGTATCCTCTATTTGTATCATTGCAATGTATATCGGCACATACAAATGCGCAATATACATGCTACGGACCCCAAACTTGTATGAAGCATCTTGGAATCCTATTCGGGTCCACAATGCATCTTTTCACTTGTATGTTTTGAATGTATGTCGGTGTACATACAACTACCACTGTATACAACTGGTGGGCCTGACCCATTTTCTCTCTCCTTTGCACATTTCATTACACATCGTATATACAAATGCAATGTACAAGCCACAGATGCCACTACTGCTCACAGCTTGATTTGAATCCCTTTGGAATCTGCATTGTATGTTACTCATTGAATATTAAACATACAACACAATGTATAAACCCTTTGATACAACTGTGGAATCTGCGATGGAATAATCTAGGAATTCATCCATATACAAACCTAAGATGCATGGAATAGTGGGCCCTACTAAATGTATATCTTTGTCTTTGTATGTTATTGAACATACAAGGCCCCGTGTATGTTTTTCCTTGCACATCCAGCAAATGTGTCTATGCCCTTGTATATTTTTCAATGCATATCTACATGCAACCCAATATACAAGGTGAGAATATTCCTAGGAATCTATGAAAGATTCTCCCTTTGTATATGCACATTCTAAGCTCAATATGTATTCAGAAATGCATCTAACTGATTTTTGCAGTTTTTACAACTAGAGAGGCAAAAATTGTTAGAATTTTTTAAATTTCTTGAAGGTGCCTGTGAATTTAAATACTTGAAAGCTGATTACTCATGCAAGCGGTAAAATAGGCTCCGACTGGGGACGTGCAGGCACAAGGTTGCAGCGAGACCCAAATCACTCTAGGGTAGACCAGGCAAAACACAAAACACAAAATAGCACTGAATATACAAGGAAAACAAAGATTATTTACACCTAATTTACAAATGTGCACAGAGGATGATCACTTATGAAAAATAGGGCTTCAGGAACTGATCGTGCACTGGAAGTTCTAGCAATTCACCACTTAGGGCCTGGAGGAAGTAGGAATTTTCTCCATGAATATTGCTAATTTGATATGGACCCATCCATAATGGCTCAAATTTATTATGCTTACCCTTATCTTGGCTCTTTGCATTCCAAACAAGGACCAAGTCACTTATCTGAAACTTTCTTTCCGTAGCCTTTCTATCAAACAAATATTTCATTTTCTGTTATTTCTTGATGTTTGTTTTCTGTGCTTCCCTTTTGATTTCATTCAATGCAACTAGCTAGTTTATCCTTTCAGTCATTGAGTCCTCAACCTCCGTATCATTTTCTTGTATAAATCTATAGACCGGAAAAAGGTTGTTCACAAGTAGCCTAGCTAGTGCACCATACACTAACTCAAAAGGTGACCTTCCAATTGCTTCCTTCACTGTCATCCAGTTGGCCCATAGCACCATATTTAACTTTGAATCTCATGCCCTTTTGCTCTTATCTACCATCCTCTTAATAATTTTCATGAGGCTCTTGTTGCTTGACTCTACTTGACCATTTCCTTGTGGGTGATATAGTGGTGCATATGATAGATTGATCCCATATGTGTTGTAGAAAACAACAAATTCTCTAGATCTGAAGCACATGGCATTGTCTGTGACAATTGTAATTGGCACTCCAAATCTGATAATAATGTGCTCTAAAATGAAATCCATCACCACCCTACTCATAGCTTTCTTAGTTGGAATGGCTTCAACCCATTTGGTAAAATAATCAGTAGCAACTAGAATCCAACTATGTCCTCCACTTGATTTTTCTAAGATTTCCCCTATGAAATCAATCCCGCACTGCTGAAATGGGGCCTCTACAGTTATATTCCTAAGGGGTAATGTGTTGCAAGGTGTGACCCTTGGTCTTCTTATTCAGTGCTGCACTGCGGTGGTTTGTGACAAGGGCTTAACCACCTCTCATTCTTGTTAAGTCAAGTGGTTGTATCAGGCATTAACAGGTCGATCTTTTGGTGCAACGACAACTAATAATTGGTATCAGAGCCGAGGTCATAGGTTCAAACCCCGTGCTTGCGCTGGGGGAGGGATTGTTGCAAGGTGTGACCCTTGGTCTTCTTGTTCAATGCTGCACTACGGTGGTTTGTGACAAGGGCTTAACCGCCTCTCGTGCTTGTTAAGTCAAGTGGTTGTATCGGGCATTAATAGGTTGATCTTTTGGTGCAACGGCAACTAACAGTATTGTTAGATCTAGGGCACACAACTGAGAGGGGGGGTGAATCAGTTGTATAAAAACTTGCTTCTACTTGAAACACTTGATTCTTCTTTATTAGTTAACAGCACATCAATTAACCATTCATGAAAGTAGAAAGCATAAACACCGAAGCAGATAAACATCAACAAATTAGACACCAAGATTTTTGACGTGGAAAACCTGGTTAAGGGAAAAACATGGGGTGATTAACCCAAGGATTATTCTTTGTTAGAAGAATAAGATAAAATGAATGGCACTTGCCAATTAGGCCTCACTGCCTGAGCACACTGCTCACAAGGAGGTACACTACCTACAAAGAGACACACTATCTACAAGATCATAAGGATCACAACCTTGAACTAGAGAATGACATCTTCACCATGTCTAGATCAGTTCCATTTAAGCTCGAAACACTTCTGCTCTACCTTTCACTTTTTCTCTATACCACACTCATCTTCCCCACAACTCACACTTTGAAATGAACTCACAAACCTTTATTTATACAAGACATCAGCTTAGGAACAATCATCTAAGTCAGCAATCAACCATAAGAACATCTCCAGGATGAATAATGCATCCGGTCAGCCACCACAAGAACATTTGCAAGATGAACAACTCATCTAGTTGGCTAGTCTAAACAAGAACTTCATCTAGAAGAATATCTTCAATTCTGGGATCTACCACCAATGCGGATCAACAACACAACCTCAACACAATCCAAGAACCTTCACAAGCCTACCTGAATGACCGGGTACATCCGCACTTCCTCTACTCACTGGAATCTCTTGTCTTCCTTATTCGGAACTTCAAGAACACAGTCTATCACCACTGTCATACTGTTAGAGGTGCTTCCGGACCTCCAAACCACATACCAATCAAGATGACACATTAAAAGGACCTCTCAAACACTCTGTCCAATCTGCAGAATAGGACAATGCACCTCTGGATCTCACCAGACCTTTTTGTAACACTCTGTCACTTTGGAGCATCTCCCGGAACCGGTTCTACTTGATCAATCACAACTTCTTCACATCTTCATGCAGACCTCTAAAATCTTAACTAGATCATCTCAAGACTCATATCTACAAACCCTTTAATCCACATCCTCTTAATCGCAACCTATTGACTACTTCTACCTTCTTCTCATCACTGTTCTTCACTGTTCCAGATTGAGACTAGTTTTCTCAATATCCTTAGCACACAGCTCATCCGATCCTTTTTATCAAAGCAATATGAGTATGTTGACATCAATGACAACACTAGTTCACCTCATACTTGTAAGAATCTCCCCTTTGTCATTGATGGCAACATATGATGTGAAAAACCATCAAGACAAGAACTTCTGCTTTCTATCACAGCGCCCCCTATCAACAACTCTTCACATGTCTTCTCTTCCTTTACTGCTCCCCCTTTGATCATCAACCACTTGTTTTTCACATGTCTTCTCTCCCCCTTTGACATTAATGGCAAAGGGCTCATACTTGCAATTCTAACACATCAGAATCATACCAGCTGGTCCCCCTTAGTAGCAGCTCGCATCGTCAATCCAGATCACAAGATATGACTGTGATATCCACCGGACTGATGCACATCAGTGCATCCTAGTTCATCACCGGAGGGGCCATGACCCCTAACTTCTCCCGGAGATACTCAAAAGAGTCCCTGGGAAGAGGTTTAGTAAAGATATCTGCAATTTGATCCTTGGAGGGTACATACTCCAATCTGACTTCTTCCTTGTTCACTTGTTCTCTCAAAAAGTAAAACTTGATAGATATGTGCTTAGTCTTAGAATGCAATACTGGATTCTTAGAAATATTAATTGCACTTGAATTATCATAGAAAATTGTGATAGGCTCCTCATATTCAACTTTAATGTCTCTTAGCATCTGTTTCATCCATAAGATTTGAGTGCAACTATCTGCTGTTGCAATGTATTCTGCTTCAGTTGTAGACAGAGATATTACATCTTGTTTCTTGCTTAGCCAAGAAACCAATCTCTTTCCCCAAAAAAATGCTCCATCACTGGTGCTCTTCTGATCATCCACATCTCCTGCCCAATCGTCATCTGTGTAAGCATAAAGAGAGAAATCATGATCTCTAGGATACCACAAACCATACTCCACTGTCCCTTTTAGATATCTAAAAATTCTCTTGATTGCCATAACATGAGATTCTCTCGGATCAGCCTGAAATCTTGCCACAAGACCAACAGCCTGCATTATATTTGGTCTAGTCTGAGTGAGATACAACAATCCACCAATCATTGATCTATACTTTGTCTGATCTACCTTTGGAGAGTCATCATCTTTTCTCAACTTACATCCGGTTGCCATAGGAGTGTTCATTGGCTTTGAATCTTCCATACCGAATTTCCTCAACAATTCTTTCACATATTTGGTCTGAGAAATGAAGATCCCTTTCTTTGTTCAAGTAATTTGCAGACCCAAGAAGAAATTCATTTTACCAAGCATAGACATTTCAAACTCACTTTTCATCTGATTTACAAAAGTTTTGCACATACTATCTCTTCCTCCAAAAATGATATCATCCACAAACACTTCAACAATCAAAATGTTTTCATGATCAATTTTGAAATATAAGTTACTGTCAACAGTACCTTTGTTGAATCCAATCTACACTAGATGCTTATCCAACCTTTCATACCATGCTCTTGGGGCTTGCTTTAATCCATACAATGCTTTCTTCAACTTGCAGACCATATCATCATTATCAGACAATTGAAATCCATCTGGTTGTTCAATGTAAACTTCTTCTTCCAGATCACCATTTAGGAAGGCAGACTTGACATCTATTTGATATACCTTGAAGTCTTTGAACGTAGCAAATGCAAGAAATAATTTAACTACTTCAATTCTTGCCACAGGAGGAAAAGTCTCTTCAAAATCAATTCCTTCTATTTGAGAGTAGCCTTTGCAGACCAATCTAGCTTTGTTTTTGATTACTTCACAAACTTCATCTAGTTTGTTCTGGAAGACCCATTTGGTTCCAATCACATTCTTGTCTCTAGGTCTGGGAACAAGATCCAAGTATGATTTTTCTCAATTTGGATCAATTCTTCCTCCATTGCTTTGGTCTAGTTTTCATCATTGCAAGCTTCATTAACTGTCTTAGGTTCAATCTTTGAAATCAAATAGTATTCATTTGAATCTTGAGCAATTCTTCTCCTTGTTTGTACCCCTTTACTTCTATCACCTATGATCTGATCTTCAGAGTGATTTAGAGTTACATACCTTGGAACTTTGGGAATTTCTTGTACTACTAATTCTTGATCAGGCTCATTCAGACAAACTTCTTCTTCCTGATTTATCGGATCAGTCTGGATCTAAATTTCAGAGGAAGATGGAGCTCCTTGCACTAGAGGATCATTCTAATCATCTTCATCACATTCATAGAATCTTGAGGACTTCTCCACTCCTTCATCAACTTCTAGCATCAAACTTTCCTAAATCTTCATCTCTTTTGATATAACATTTGCTACCAAATACTCTGAAGTATTTCACAGTAGGAGTTACACTAAACCAAAGTTCATAAGGAGTCTTACCAGTGTTGCTTCTGATTTGAACTCAGTTAAGAGTGTAGACTATAGTGCTGACAGCTTCTCTCCAAAACATCTGAGGAACATTTGCTTCCATCATCATTGTCCTGGAAGCTTCCTAGATGGTCCGGGTCTTTCTCTCAACTACTCCATTCTGCTGTGGAGTCCTAGGAGCAGACATCTATCTCTTTATGCCATGCTTCTCACAAAAGTGTATGAATTCACTGGATGTGAATTCACCACCTCTATCAGACCTTAGACACTTCAGTTTCAATCCAATTTGATTCTCTACCATAGCTTTGAAGATTTTGAACTTCTCAAGGGCTTCTGATTTCTCTTTTAGGAAAGTAACCCACATCATCCGAGAATGATCATCAATTAGCAACCTAAAATATCTATCACCTTGCATACTCTTGATTCTTGTCGGACCACAGAGATCAGTATGTACTAATTCCAACAATCCGGTAGTGGACTGATCCTTGCTTTGAAAAGAGACTCTGCTCTGTTTGCCTAGCTGACATTCTTTGCATAAACTATTTGTAGGTTTCACCAATTTAGGAAGATCTCTTACAGCTTGAGTATTGCTTATCTTGATGATGTTATCAAAATTCACATGGCACATCCTTCTATGCCATAACCAACTATGATCAACTTGAACAAAAAGACATTTATTAGAACCAACTAGATGGAAGATATTACTTTTTGTTTGAGTACCAGATGCAATTTCAGTTCCGAAGCTTGTAAAGATTCTACATCTTCCATTCTTGAACCGGAGATCGTAGCCTTTGTCCACTAACTAACCAACACTGAGAAGATTATGCTTCAATCCTTCAACATATAGTACATTATTAGTTTTGCTCTTTCCATCAAAAGAAATAGTTCCCCTACCTCTAATTCTGCCAGTAGAATTGTCACCAAACTTTACCATTCCTCCTTCATACTTTTCCAAATCTAAGAACTTGTTCTTGTCACCAGTCATATGGTGAGAGCATCCACTGTCAATAACCCAATCAACCTTTTCTTCAATTTGGGCAGCCAAAACTCTTTCTACAACCTTATGATTGATAGACTCAGAGGATATTGAATCTTCTTCCTTGATGGCAATAAACACCCATTCATTTCTAGATTTGCTTTCTATTTCTGATTTGTCATCTGTTATTCCTTCATTATCATCTTCTTCATGAACATAATAGCAGTTCTTTTGAAACCTTTGTCTGTTAGCATTTGACCTTGTAGATCTTTCTGGACATCTTGAAGCAAAATGACCAATCTTATTGCAATTAAAGCACTTAAAGGGTAATTTTCCTTCATACTTATCGGATCCTCTTAGTAGTCTTTTTGCAATGAGGGCTTCGAGTTGAGCTATTTCTGCTTCTTCCTCTTCCATGTCTCTTCTTGCTTGATCATACCATGACATCTTCCTTGAACAGTTTTCTCCCAGATCAAATCTCTATTTGCCTTTCACATAGGCAATAGCTTTGAATGCCGATTCAGTATTGGGGGGATCATCTCCAAACTCAGTCATTTCAAATGCAGCTAGTTTGCCAACCAATTGTTCTCTTGTGACAGTTGTGTGGGCTCTGAATTCAACAATGGCAACAACCTTGATTTTGTAGGCAGTAGGAAGAGATCTGAGAATTTTGCAAACAATCTCATTTTCATCCAAAGTCCCACCAGCATTTCTAATTCCACATACTAGCTCATTCACTCTTGGCATAAAGGTAGTGATATTTTCATCATCTCTCATCTTCAATCTTTCAAATTTCCCTTTCAAACTTTGCAACCTTGCACTCTTGACAAACTCATCTCCTTCATACAGAAGTTCCAGTTTAGTCCAGATCTCATATGCAGTTGGTAGGTCAATAATATTTGAGAGATCTGAGTCATTCAATGCACTTAGAAGAGCTTCCTTGGTCCACAAATTGTTTTCAGCATCTATGATTTCATTCAGAATTGTCGGACCACCTTGTGGAGGAACACAAGATTTTGAGACCATGGTCAAGTATGCTTTTCCCATACACTCCAAGTGACATTTCATGCGACCTTTCCAGAGAGTGAAGTTGGTTCCATCGAACTTTGGACTATCCTTCTTGTATGACGACATCCTGGATCTCCTCAAGCAGTTTAGCTCCTTTCAGAGGAACTTAGCTCTGATACCAATTGTTAGATCTAAGGCACACAACTAAGAGGGGGGGTGAATCAGTTGTATAAAAACTTGCTTCTACTTGAAACACTTGATTCTTCTTTATTAGTTAACAGCATATCAATTAACCATTCATGAAAGTAGAAAGCATAAAAACTGTAGCAGATAAACATCAACACATTAGACACCAAGATTTTTGACGTGGAAAACCCAGTTAAGGGAAAAACCACAGGGTGATTAACCCAAGGATTATTCTCTATTAGAAGAATAAGATAAAATAAATGGCACTTGCCAATTAGTGCTCACTGCCTGAGCACACTACTCACAAGGAGGCACATTGCCTAAAAAGAGACACACTGTCTACAAGATCATAAGGATCACAACCTTGAACTAGAGAATGACATCTTCACCATGTCTAGATCAGTTCTATTTAAGCTTGAAACACTTCTGCTCTGCCTTTCGCTCTTTCACTATACCACACTCATCTTCCCCACAACTCACACTTTGAAATGAACTCACAAACCTTTATTTATACAAGACATCAGCTTAGGAACAATCATCTAAGTCGGCAATCAACCATAAGAACATCTGTAGGATGAATAACACATCCGGTCGGCCACCACAAGAACATTTACAAGAACTTCATCCGGAAGAATATCTTCAATTCCAGGCTCTACCACCAATGTAGATCAACACCACAACCTCAAGATGATCCAAGAACCTTCACAAGCCTTCCTGAATGACTGGGTACATCCGCACTTCCTCTACTCACTGGAATCTTTTCTCTTCCTTATCTGAAACTTCAAGAACACAGTCTATCGCCACTGCCATACTGTTAGAGGTGCTTCCAGACCTCCAAACCACATACCAATCAAGATGACACATTAAAAGGACCTCTCAAACACTCTGTCCAATCTGCAGAATAGGACAATGCACCTCCGAATCTCACCGGACCTTTTTGTAACACTCTGTCACTCTGGAGCATCTCCCAGAACTGGTTCTACTTGATCAATCACAACTTCTTCACATCTTCATGCAGACCTCTGAAATCTTAACTGGATCATCTCAAGACTCATATCTACAAACCTTTTAATCTGCATTCTCTGAATCACAACCTATTGAGTACTTCTGCCTTCTTCTCATCACTATTCTTCACTATTGCGGATTGAGACTAGTTTTCTCAATATCCTCAGCACACAGGTCATCCAATCCTTCTTATCAAAGCAATATGAGTATGTTGACATCAATGACAACACTAGTTCACCTCATACTTGCAACATAATGCACCTTCATAGTTGAGCTTCCCTGAAAACCTTTGGCAGGAGTCACATTTTCTTACCAACTTTTGTGCATCTGAGAAAAGAGTTGGCCACCAATATCTTACTCTAAGGATTTTGAGGGCTATTGTCTTGGCAGCGTAATGTCCACCACATCCTCCTATGTGTAGATCATTTAAAATATCAGCAACCTTATTCTCATCCACACATCTTAATAGGACACCCTGAGGATTCCTCCAATATAGCTTTCCTTGAAGAATTATGTATTTGATTGCATGTAGCTTCAAGGTCCTTTTCTGACTTAATTGAAGTGGGAAGGACAATTCAAATTCTGCAAGTAATATACAATGTCCTTATACCAATCAGATTCTAATATACTGACAGTTTCATTTTACATCATGTTCACTTGGCATGCTTCTAGATTTGATTATGTCATTATCTTTGCCAAACCTTGTCCACTTACCAGCTTTGTGTTCTGTATCTCTATGTTAAACTCCTGCAATTTGTTTATCCATCTGCATCTTCTTCCAATTACCTCCTATTGAGTAAAAATATCTTTGACTGCTGCATGGGGCACATATGCAATTATCCAAGAGCCTACCAGATATGGCCTGAAGCTCTTGACTACTCTAACCAATGCATAAGCCTATTTCTCCATGATATCATACTTCAACTTAGCAACTTGTAATGACATATTGAAGAAGGCAATAGGTTGTTCAAAACCCTCCTCATTCTTCTGCAATAAACATGTAGCAATGGTGTGGAAAGAAGCCAATGAAAACAACTGAAATGGCTTAGAAAAGTCAAGAGATTTCAGCACAGGAGCCATCTTTATGGCCTCTTTGATGTTCTAAAAAGATTTAGTTGCTTCATCTTCCCATTTGATAGTTGCACCTTTCTTGAACATTTTAGATATATCTTTTGTGGTCTCTACAAAATTAGGAACAAGTCTTCTAACAAAGTTAATTTGTCCAAAGAAGGACTGGATACCTTTCACTATTCTAGGGATCTAAATTTTGTCAATTGTAGCCACCCTTTTAGGATCAATCCTTACCCCATCCTTGGAAACAATATGCCCTAACATTTTTCCTTCTGTTACCCCAAAAGCACACTTTTTTGGGTTAAGTGAGATGTCGTACTCCAGTGCTTTGATAAAAATTTGTTCCAAGTGCATGTAATGTTGCTCCTCCCTTTTTGAATATGCAGTCAGATCATCCTAATATATAGCTATGACTAAACCAATCAATCCTGCAAAAGCAACATCCATGGCCCTCTGAAATGTAGCACATGCATTTTTCAGTCCAAATGGCATTCTCACATACACATAGGTCCCCAATGGAGTGGTGAAGGCAGTCTTGTATTGTTCAGATTCTTTTACCTTCACTTGATTGTACCCTAAAAATCCATCCATCATGGATAAAAGTTCATAGCCAGTCACTTTCTATAGCATTGCCTACATATTGGGCAGTGGATAATTATCCTTCAAAGAGGATACATTCAAATTTCTAAAATCAACACAAAGTCTGATGTCACCATTTTTCTTTCTAACTGGGACAAGGTTAGACACCCAAGTTGAATATTTGATTGGCACAATTATTCCAGCCTCCCTAAGCCTTTTGAGTTCTTCTTGCATTTTTGGAGCTAAGGTAGGATCTATAGGTCTTTGTTTTTTCCTAAATGGCCTAGCTCCTAGCTTCAATGGGATCTCATGCTAGAATAGATCTTCTTTATAGGCCTTCAGGTCCTCATATGACCAGGCAAAAACATGCTTATATTTTTTCAACAATGTAATCAACATAGTTTTGATATGTGGCTTGATTTGTTTGGCAATATATACCCTTTTGGGGGCATGAGATGTCCCCAAGTTTATCTCCTCTAAATCATTCTTATTTATTGGGGATGCCTTTGTAACGAATTGGTCCCTATGGTTAAATGCTCTCTCTAAGGCAACAAGTCCTCTTGGAATCTTATTTGTCTTGAGTTGAATTACTTCCTTCCCCATAAGAGTTTCTTTTCCATCTACAACTTCCACAAAGTTTTGAAAATCAATCTCATGATTTTCATATTCGTCAATGCAATGTAGAAATATCAGTAAATCTTTATCATCATCAAATACTTGCCAGCTGCATATGTTATCTGGTACTACAGGTCTAAGTTTGACCTCAACATTTGTAACGTCTGACAAAGTGACATCATCTGGCCTTATGGCTACATTGGCTAGAAAATCTACCATGACATTTTTTGACCTCTCTATCCAATTTATTGAAAATGCATCAAATAATTCAATTGTATCCTAGACAACATGCTTATACTGTTTTAATCTCTTATTTTTTTATGCATACTTATCTCTGACCTGAGAAATAATTAACTCTGAATCTCCAAATACTCTTAACATCTTAATTCTATGCTTTAGAGAAACATGTAGTCCTAGTAATAGAGCTTCATACTTTACTATATTATTTGTACAAGCAAATCTCAGTAAGAAAGAGAATTTTAGAAGCTTACCAGCTGGAGACAAAAACACAACTCTAGCACTAGCGCCTTCCTTTGCACAAGCTCCATCAAAATACATTATCCATAGACCCTGTAGGTCAACCTCTTGAATGCAAGTACCTTTCTCTTTACTTACCTGATCACCTGAGACAACTTTGAAGTTCTCATAGTCAGTATCTACAAAACAAACATGTTCCTCTGAATCTTGATCCTCAACTATTTCTGATGACCTTTCTTCTCTAACCAGTTTGACATGCCTGTCATTCATTGGGATCATGAGATATGATAGGTCAAGTTGCATACTTCCACCAATAAGTACTAGCCATCTTCTGGATAATAACATACCATATTGTGGCTTAATATCAATAACTGTTATATTCATTTTGTAGGTCCTTTCTGGGTATGCTGCCAGCCTAAAGTCCACATCCTTTATAATTCCAATGACTAGTACTTCTCTAGCATCCATGGCATAGCACTTCCCACATGCCTTGTCTATCTTAAACCCATCTTGCCGCATGATAGCCAGAGGCATGATATTTGTTGATGCTCCAGAATCAAGCATACAATTCTTGAGTGTTTTTCCATTGATAACTAGGGAGACATAAAATGGCTCAACATGTGAAGGGCACTTTGTCATGGTCATCCCCAAGTATACTTCAGGAACTTCATCTTATTCAACACACAAGGCATGTTTCTTACCTTGACCCTCAACATTCTGATCAGCCTAACACGCTGTTCCTAAAATCAAGGACACTACCTTATTCCTGATTTCTTCAACCTTCATCAACTCCATCAATGGAATAGAAACCTTCACCTGGGATAGGACTTGAGTTATATCAAATGGAGTATAATTTTGTATGATAGTTGAAGCCTAATCCACAGTTTTGTTTTTATCCTGAGATGATCTAGCCTTCATTTTTATAGCCCCTTGACTATCATTTTTAATCTGAGATTTTTTTTTGAGCCTTAGCCTAGGGAATTCTATTCTTTAGTCCTTAAGGATCATGACCTATTTTTTTCTTAAAATTCTGCTTATTAGTGCTCCATTGTTTCTTTTGTGGTTTAACCACTTTATAGTTTTGCACTGGTTGATTCACCAAGCTACTTTCTGGATGGCGTGGATCGCCTACATGAGCTTTACCTCTAAGATTGTAATTAATTTTTACTTGAGCAACCACTGCAGCTGTGAGGGCTCTAATTTCTTCATCAGAAGGCCTCCTCAAGTTGTTCAAAAACATGTGAGAGTCTTGAGCATAAACATAACTAGATCCATCATCTTCATCATAGCGAAACTGCTGGTAGACCTGAGTCTCATTATTTGTGCCTGCATCAACATCACGAGAGGGATACTCCCTATTTGTAGACAACATGTTGACACTATCATCCTCCATGCAATGCGGCTCATTGCATTCATCACAGGCCACGACATTATTATATAGAGACTGAGCAATCATACATTGTAACTGTGAGTGAGGCATCTGTCATATTATGCACCCTGGGGTGTCATTAACAATATTAATACCCTTCTTCAAAGGTTCAGGTGTTTCCTTAACATTTTGAGTCCTTTGACTTGGGTTGTTGTTTGGGAGAATGGGTTAACCATTATGCCAATTGGTGTTGTATGGCATATCATGTAACGATGGTCTTCTTTCTTGCCTTTAGTAAACCTGTCTGTCAGGACCTATCCCCTTTTCATTTTTAGCCATTCTATAGCTCAGGTCCTTGATAATAGTTGTCAACTTATCTAATTTATCCTCAGAAGTAGATGCATTGCCCTGAGCATTTTGAGATTTAGTATTTGGATTTTGTAGAAGTTTGACATCATCTCTTATGTTTGTCTTACTAGATGTTTTTCTATTATTTTCAATATTTGTTGCAATTTTGAAAGCATCCTTGAGGCTATTTGGACCCTTATCTCTTAATCCATACACTGTTTTGGCATCAAAAGCATTTATGTACAACACTATGCACATTAGTTCATTAGGTCTCAGATGATGTGGCAATTTGTTTAACACCTTAGTGAACCTAGCATTGAAATCAACAACCTGCTCATTTGATCCTTTGGTAATGCTAGTGAATTCATTAATAAAGAAACTTGGATCAGTTTTGTCACTATATTATTCTTTGAACATTCTTTTGAAGTCATCCCATGATGAAATACTCATGTCAGGCAGACCTTTGTATCATTCTTTGGCCTCATCAACTAAGGATTGCATAAATAATTCCATAAAAATGTCCTCATGGTAAACCTCATAGTTGTCCATGATATTCTTAAAGGCTTTAAAATGGTCTTCTCCTAACACAGTATTATTTCCTAAAAATTTAGGCACTTGCAGCATCACATGTTTATCAATAGGATTGGGGTAACCAGGGACGCATAAAAAATAAGCTGTCTGAATCTATCTAGCTACATAGGTTGCCTACCAAACTGATTTACATTTGCATTCCTATGTACATTCTAATTTATTACATTATGTAATGGTATTCTAGCATTATTTGCATTTTGTCTTTGATCATTATGCTGATCCTAAACTTCATTTCTATGCTGGTTCCTCAACACATTTGTATTATCAAGGGTGGGGATTGCATCATGTTGAGTTGTTCTCAGAGCTTGCACTTTCTGTCTCATGTCATCTCTAATTTTCACTGGTTGCAAATATTCTAACTCTGCTCTCAAAATCTTAATTTCTTCAACCAATTGTTCATATCTGGGCATGGAAGAAGATGGTCTCATTCCATTCTGATCATTATCATCATCCCTTGGGGACTTGGTCTCTTCAAACCTATCAGAGGGATCTAAGAAAGTGCGTTCCTGAAACACCTCTAATCTTACTCTCAAATTATTACCCTGTTGTCTTTCATATACATCCTGGATTTCAGCTTTAGTGTTTGAAAAATATGGTATTGTCCTTTCTGAAGATCCTGGATTGTCTTGAACATTATCATTACTTTTGGGGGAACCCTCTTGACTGGTTTAAATAGTCCCTTTTCTCCTGTACATCATTTTTATGGGTAACTCTTCAAACAAAGGATTATGCAGGTATCTTCTCCCTTTTTACTTTATCAGTTGGGAGATTGGTATAGAGTTGCCACCTACAACTAAAAATTATTTTCTTTTACACCCGGGTTCTTACACAAAGCTTCCCTAGTAGAGTCACCAAATCTGTTACTTCCCAATCTGACTGTATGCTTCCCAATTATCCCTACAAGGTAGCCATCATTGATCAATAGGATTTCCAGGCCAGGGGGTAATAGTATAGGAGATAGACTCTATAAATATCTCCTCTTCTTCTTCAGGCTCTGCAAAACCTAGGGGGTATTCCCTATTAAACATCCATGAGATATGCTTATGGACTAATCGGATGTTGATACCAAGCAAATAAATCCTCCTTTATGTAGACCAAAACTGTGAGATAAGTGCATAGGGGCTAGCTTTGGACCTATGTTTAGTAGCGAGACAGAGGATTTTGGTCATAAAACTACTCCTAAAATCCTAATGGTTCAGTTTTGAAGTTTAGAGTGTGTTTTTAGTGTGTGGATACAAAACTAGGACCCAGTATGTAGCCTCAATACAAGACTTGACTATTGCCTATCTTGGGCTCGGAGTCAGTAGACATACACATGTGAATGGTCACCATAAACATTTACTAATGACTAGATTTCAAGGGGATTTGTTTAGTAACTTCTTTACAGATACCTCCCAAAGACTGGGTGCTTAGTCATTCATACTTAATGATATCCCTGCTGCAGCATACTTTCTCAATGATTAACCTGAAACATTTAATTTGTTCCTTGAACAAAGGTAGGAGATTAAACATTCGATATAGAAAAAATATATTCTTGAATCTAAAACAACCCTTAGCTATCTTGATTCAAAAGAAAAACATGCCCACAGCTTGGAGACAAATGATTAAACACATGCAACAGAGCATTTCTCATATAAAATAGCATGAAACTAGTGAATTCATGCATGAAACATACAACATGAGACTCATAAACTCACAAGATGTCTAGAATAGGGCCACCAATGAATTTGTATTGTGTCACAACACCAAAATTTGTCTCGTTTTAAAAAAAAAAAACCCCACAATGAGTAACACAGTCCACTATTTATAGCAAGGTTGTGTACTCAGCAAATTAATTACATGGCACATCAAAAATTCACCAAATACAATGCATGAGAAGTGACTCTCAGAAATAGTAAATGTAGCATAGAGACAAAGAGGAATGAGCAAGTGAATTCAGGATTTGCACCACCGCCCAGGGATTTTCTTCATCAATTTGGTGGTTAACTTGTCAACTCCATCGATCATCCTCTGCAAGTTTGCCATTATTGCCTCACCTACCCGTAGGCCCCTTTGAAATGTAGCAGCAGATGCATCTGTTGTTTTCCCACTCAAAAATGATTGCAAATACACAAGAAAAAATGTTCCCTATAGGTTCAAAACATGGCCGTCAATCAACTCCCATCACTAGGATCAATAGCTCCCAAAGGAGTTGAAAAGTCACCAACCAACAATTATGTGCCACGTAGGTACTCCATGTTCCTATCGTTGACTTTTCGCTTTCTCCATTTTGCCATTTCACCCTTGTATATGCATGTTCAAATGCATATACAATCATCTGATATACAAGCCAGACCTCAAACACTTACCTACCGCATTTGATTTCCCCATCGGGTCTGAAATGCATATGTTTCATTGCACCTATCATAATGTATATCTACATATACATTCACCTTATACATACAAGGCACGGATTTCAAATTTTCATAAAGCATGCTGAAGTTGCTTTGAAATCTAGCTTGTATCCTCTATTTGTATCATTGTAATGTATATCAGCACATACAAACACCCAATATACATGCTATGGACCCCAAACTTGTATGAAGCATCTTGGAGTCCTATTCGGGTCCGCAATGCATCTTTTCACTTGTATGTTTTGAATGTATGTTGGCGTACATACAACTGCCATTGTATACAACTGGTGGGCCTGACCCATTTTCTCTCTCCTTTGCACATTTCATTGCACATCGCATATACAAATGCAATGTACAAGCCGCGGATGCCACTACTACTCACAGCTTGATTTGAATCCCTTTGGAATCCGCGTTGTATGTTACTCATTTCATATTAAACATACAACACAATGTATAAACCCTTTGATACAACTATGGAATCTACAATAGAATATTCTAGGAATGCACCCAAACACCATATACAAACCTGAGATGCATGCAATAGTGGGCCCTACCAAATGTATATCTTCTTTGTATGTTACCGAGCATACAAGGCGCCATGTATGTTTTTCCTTGCACATCCAATGAATGTGTCTGAGCCCTTGTATATTTTTCAATGCATATCTACATGCAACCCAATATACAAGGTAGGAATATTCCTGGGAATCTATGAAAGATTCCCCCTTTGTATATGCCCATTCTAAGCACGATATGTATTCAGAAATATATCTAACTAATTTTTGCATATTTTACAACTGCAGAGGCCAATATTGTTAGAATTTTTTGAATTTTTGGAAGGTGCCTACGAATTTAAATACTTGAAATCTATGTGCTCATGCAGGTGGTAACAGGTTGTGTGTTTACTTTCCTTGTACATGCATTCTGTATTTCATATATATATATGAAAAAGAAAAAAAATCACCACTGTATTCAATGCATTCACTGTATTCATTATGTTTGTGTGCCTTCAATGTTGTCATTTCCATGTTTCGCATGACTGTAACTGTCTTCTCCATGTTTTTCATGCCTGTTACTATATTCACTATGTTTGACGTGTCTTCTCCGTGCTTGGCCTATTTGTTGACCATACTTTAATGCATGTATTGGCCTTGCATTCATACATACATTAAAGTGGGGGCTCAATGTTATGTCAGAAAATGTCCTATTGGGGGCTTTTCCTTTTTAAGGTTTAGCTCTTAGGTCCTTTTATTGCATTTAGAGCATCTTGCATGTTATTTCTGACTCTTGATGAGAAAACACTTGGGTCTTGTGACAAATAGGACCTAGGTAGCTGCACTTTAATGATCATTGAACAAAAATGGCAGGGTGGACTTAGGCACTAGCGCCCTAGTCTAGCCCTATTTTGGGTCTACCCTAATTTCAAATGTCAGTTTAGTGACTATTATTTGGGTCCTATGCTGACATCTAAAGTTTGAATTATGAAACTCCTAGCAGGAATCTTTGTAGTTGTTGTGATCGAAAATGTGAACTACGATAGAAACTACTAAATTATTCAACATTTCAATGAAAATAAGATAAATGCAAATAAACAAAGATACACCTTGCACATTGATTTACCTCGTACCTTCAATTGTTGCCTATCTCTTCAATGATCTTTATGATTGTGATTGAGCTCTCATAAGTATACTTCCTTGTTGTTGTAAGATGACAAAGAGAGAATGGATTTTGTGGAGGATTATGCAATGTGAGGATGAACTACAATGCAACACTAAGATGAATGATTGAGATCATGATATGTAGCTATGGATAATGATTATGTAATGAGGATAATGAGATGAAGCCAAAGGCACACTTGATAACTATGGTGTAATTTCTAAAGCATAAGTTTGCAAAAGCTTGACTAGTGAAAATGAGGTGAGGAACCTTGCTTTTATAGGGTAAGGATGGACCAATTCCAAGTGTCACAAGATCCACAGTGGAGAAGAAGTCATGTGATGTGTATGATGGAGATTTGATTAGTTGAGATGAGGGAGATAAAGGTGGAGATTCCTCCAATGATGACAAGGTGGAGAGAAAGGTGTTAGAAAGACGCCACTTGTCACAATGCTCTCAAAGACCAAAGATAATAGGTCAAAGAAGGAGTCCTTCTTTGTAGGGAGGTTGGAAGGAATATAGGAGCTTATGAGACATGTGGCTCCATGTGTCCTTTGACTATGATGACATGGTGAGACCAAGCTCTTAAGAATAGGGATGGTTTGAGGATAAATAGGACATGTGGGTGAGGATAACTATGTAATTAAATAATAAAAATATTCAATTATGTGTGCAACATGGTGAGGTGTAAAGTGAGGTGGAAAGTGATGTGGAATTATAGAATTAGGACTTAGGATAGAAGATTAATTAAATAAAATAGGATTATTCAATTAAGGATGATTTAGAGTAATTTGGATGATTTAATTAAATAAATTGATTTTTATTTAATTTTTGGAAGATTAAGATGAATGTGAATCAAATAAATAAATTAGGATATTTATTTATTGATAGAAGAATAGGAATAAAATAAAAATAAAAATATTTATTTGATTTGACTCAAGCCATTTTTAGGTGTATACATTTTGTCCCTCTTTGAGACAATGTGTTTTATCATGTTGTTTCAAAGAATAAAATTTTTCTAGTTATGATGCATGCCCTAGTTTGCCCCTAGTACATGTTTAATGACAATAGGATGCCCCCTCAGGAGATTGGTCAGGTTGGATTTGGTAAAAGGATGATGAATGATCTCATGATGTTAAAGAATAATAAAGGATGGCTAAGAAAATGGAGGATGCAAGATAAGGGATGGATGAAAGACTTGAATGATATGTTATACAAGATAAAATAATAACACACACAAGCAAGCAAGCAAATATGCACAAATGATACAAAAACAAACAAGGTATTGCCCCTGTAAAGCTGTAAATCAATGATTAATTGATAATGATTGATGATAGTGTTGTCATTGTGGGGGATGATATATCCCTAGATCAACACAAAGATGTGGGAAAGACATATCCCATTGATAATGATGATTGATTGATTTGGTTTACGACAAGATTAGGAGCAAGACCATTGATTGTGATTGGATAATTTGACAAGATTAATTTACTCGATTGGTATGGATTAAGGATGACTTGCAATTAGATCATTATTTGATTTGGTTGAATTGATTTGATGATTGGATTGATTTGACAAATTTTTGTAGGCCAAGTATACTCAATCATTAAACCACTTGGAAAAATTGATGACTTTAGACAAAATGGAAGAAATTTTCTTGGATCTGAAGCCACTTGGTAAATGATGATTTATGGAATGCTTATAAATGGAATAAAATGTAAACCTATCATGCAAAATGAGTCTTTGTCATCTTGTATACAATTATTTGAAGTACTTTTTCATCATTGAGATTTTAAATTGTTGTAAGAAAATACAAGCATCTAGTATAATTAAACCATAATGACCTGAGTACCTCTTACATTGATTTTGATTTAGCAAGTTAATACAAGCATCTAATCAAAATTGAACCTAGATGACCTAGGTATTGCTTGATGTATCAACAAACAAGGATTATAATCTTTCATGCTTAGACTATGTAACGTCGGAGAATGTCCCCTTGGGGGCTTTTCCCTCATAAGGTTTAGCTCCTAGGTCTTTAGTATGCATTCAGGACATTTTAGTTCATATTTTGGCATCCCAATGGAATGATACTTGGGTTTCATGGCAAATGGGACCTAGGAGGACCCCTTGATCTATACCCTACCCAAAATAGGGGGGGAGGACTTGGGCGCCTGTGTCCTAGTCCTGTCTTATTTTGGGGCAGCCCTAATTTCTAGGTGTCAATTTTTTACCGTTGTTAGGTCCCTTTTCCAACATGGTAAGTTTGAATTTTAAATATCTTAGTAGGATTTCTTGTAGTTGCATATATAAGCATGCTTAGGCATTCATTTATAAAACTAGATATCAATTGGATGATCATTGTGAATTCCAAGCATTCTCAAGGTGATTCAAGGATTCTATTGTGTTGCAAGAGCAGACTTTCATGTTTTATGTGTTGATATTTACAGATTTGAGCATCAATTTACTCATAGCATGAAGAGCCTCTTCCTCCATAAGAGATTTAGTACAAGGTGACATAATATTGTGTTTTTATCATTCATTCCTTTAGTTTTTACCTCTGCCTCACAAGGGCACACATTTTTTATCTGACAATGGTGTTCAGAGACTTAAGTGTCCTCTGGGGCTTGACTGAGGCAAGCCTCTAAACACCACAACCCCCAAACCAAGTCTTGTGATTGTAGGTTACAGGTGTCCCATCCAGAAAAAGTGGAGTTGCAAGAAAGCTTGGCAGGCGTTAGGGATTTAGGATCTAAAGAAAAGTCAGACACATGAGCACTTCCAGGACTTGGATGCTCGCTCCAGTGTCCTCTGCAAACAGATCTCAGGAAACAAAAGTTACAAGGCTAATCTATGTCGGAAGGAGGTCCAGATTCCCAAAAAAAGTAGGTACCTTGGACTTGGGCACCTGCACCTTAGTCCCTGACTGATCTAACTCAAAACCCTGAAAACAAGTATTCTGTAATTTTGTATTTTTACTCCTGTCTACAAGGGGTTTTTCTGTCTTTCGTCAATTTGTTGTTGTATTTGCATAATTAGGGTTTTAATGGTTAATTGGGAATAATATAAAGAAAATTAATAATTAAATTCCCTAATCCAAGTTTTCCTACATCTGCAAGTGACCCAGGGTATGATAGTGCTCGCCACTGGACCCTAGATCCTTCAATGTTTAGTGGACTCATGTAAAAACTAAAACAAAAACAAAATCCAATTTTACCCTAAACATTTTGGTGAACTCATGTTTTTAGACTTAAATTGCAACTTCTGAGTGTTTGTCTTTATATTTAGTGTAATTTCATTCATTCATATAGGCATTTACACTATTGCATTGAGAAAATTTTTAAAAAGATGAAAAATTAGAAAAATACAAAAAGATTGCATTGTTGGCCTTACTAAATTGCATCAGTTCTTCCTAAATTTTTCTAATTCATTATTTTTGCATTAGATCTGATATAAACTATAGAAAAATCCAAAAATTCAAAAATTTGTCTTGCATTTTCATCATTTAATTGCAAGGGTTTTGTGGAAATTTTGACAATTTTATATAACCTAATAATTCCAAAATCTAAGGTTAGTAGGCAAAATCTTTTACCATATTTTTATAGTGATTTTAGAGGCTGATTCAAATTTCCATTTGTCTTTAGTCTTGCATTTTAGTGTGAATTTGCATTTAGATTCAAAATATTTGCAATTTTGCATAGAAAATTTCAACAAAAAACTAGCAATTTTGATGCATTTTCATTAAATTTGCATGGGCATTTTGCATGTTTAATCTTGAAAATTATTTTCAGATTTGAGAGCATTTAATTTCCATCATAAATCATATCTTAAAACACTCACAAATCATTTTGTCCCAAGATCTCAAACCTAGGGCATCAAAAATAATGATTTTCACTAAATTTGGCCTTATCAACTTTATAAACTTGCACCATTGGTGTGTTGTGAAAGATATTTTGGAATTATTTATAATTTTCCTCACCTCATAAAAATATTTACAACACCCTTTTATCAGGCTCTTGTAGTGAAAATTTGGTGAAAAACTACTTATTTTGGCTATTTTGGCCCTAGGGTTTGACCTAGTTTGCACTCCAAGTGTGTTGTGATCAATTTTATGGATTGAGGTGAATAATATTGTTGATATTATTTGTTTTACCTCCTTAAATTCATTACAACATCCCCTTTTCTAGGTCTTGGAGTTGAAAAACCATGAAAAATAGCTAATTTTTGCTATATTTTCACTAGGGTTTGACCTTAAGTGGCGCTAAAAGCATGTTGTGTTGGATATATTCACACAAAATGGCTATTATTACTGATATTATTTTATTTCCATCATCATTTTCCTCGCAACACCATTTGTTATGCTCCTTTGCATTGAGTTTTGGTGAAAAAAGTGCCTATTTTGACATATTTTCACTATATTTTGACTTGGCATTATCTTGGATTTCCATCAAGAGTGTGTTGAGAGTGATTATATTGTTTTTTTTGAATTATATATGACATATACCTTTCTTCCCTTAACTGAAATCCTCACAACATCCTTTGTTTGGTTCATTTGCATTGAAAAGAGTACAAAAAATCAAGCATTTTGGCCGTCAATCATATCCTTCTCCTAGGATTTATTCTCTTAGTTTGTGCATTGTGTGTTGTATTCTTTTATATAAGCTTTATGACATGCTGTCCTAAAAACAATATTCCTTTCAGAAGAAGTAAAAGATTAATGGGATCTAGTGCTCTTGAAGAAGTTGGTACTTTGGACACCTCCTTTACAAAGGGAGAAACTCAAATTGTGCAAGATATTATACATCCTCCAACCTCAATGGAAGAACAAAATTTTCATGATGTTAATAACACTATAGAGGCAGCAAGACATGTATCTGTTGAGAAAATAGAAAAGTTGGATAAAGACCTAGCTAAATTTCAAACATTTATGGAAAATGAGATAATAGTTGAAGAAGCCATTCCTACAATTCATAATATAAGAGAATTTATAAAAGAAAGAAAAGATGGTGTTAATGCACTTCATGGTCTAGCACATGTTGTGCAAACAAATATCATGTCGGTAACTGAATGTGAACAAATGTTAAATAACACTTTATCACCATCTTACACTCAAGTTTCCATACCTATACCAAATACAAGAATATCCACGTTTACATCATCAATATTAACAACTAATGCGAACACTTGTAGTAATGCTACCACTGGTATTGGAGTATCTAATGGAACTAATTACAAATCTATGGGATTTAATTATCAAAATTTGATTCCTAAAGGGACATCTTGTATGAATAATTATTCTCAACCTCCTATCTATTCCACTCATTTCTAGCTACCTATTACATACTCACAACCATCTTCTACCTATCATTATAACCAACCACTACTAACATATTCTTAGCCTCTGTATATTGTATCTCAAGATCAATCACCTCATCACCTTGGTTCCAATTCCTCACAACAAACTGCATCTCCTAATGTTGCCATCCTAAGCCAACTTTTACATGGCATGATTGCTTTACAACAAAAGGTAACAAATTTGACAAATTCTTCGCAGCCTAGTCTACCAACATATCATGCCCATTATTCGTTATCCTATGCAATTTTGAGAACTCCTATGCTTGAGAGGTTTGAGACTTCTCACTTTGCAAAATATGGTGGAAAAGGTGATCCTAATATCAATGTGGCAGCATTCATGGTTGTGTAGTGATTTCTATTTTGATGAGGATTTTTTGGTAAAACTTTTCTCGTGATCTCTCAAAGATACTTCTTTAGAATGGTTTTGATCGTTGCCTCCAAATTCAATACACTCCTTTTCATAGTTGATTGATCAATTTTTACAACATTTTCAAGTAAATATCAGACCCCAAGTCACTCTTATTGACTTGGTTCAGTGCAAACAAGGTCCCAAAGAAAAGTTAACTAAATTCATTAGTCAATATCAAGGACTGTGTGCACAAGTTCAATATCAGATGAAAGATTAGGATGTTCAAAAGATATTTATTACAAATTTACAACTTAATATTCATGACAAAATCCTCTTGATGAAGTACAACTCTTTTCAACATTTGTGCACTGCCCTTCATGATTATCAACTTTCGCCTAGTCAGTATGACAACCAAAACTCATTAGCTCAAGTTGGTCAATCCATGGGTGGATCATTACAAAACAATTTTAAGAGAAACAACAATAAGAGTTTCATCAAGATCAATGGACTAAATATGAATTTGTCTTCTATAAATAATCCAAAGATAACATCATATCAACTAAGAAACGTTACTCTGATATCTGAGTCCTATCATTCCATAATGAATCAAGCTGTGAGTAATAACATCCTGAAGCTTCCCTTGATTAAGCCTATTGATCCTAGTAAACAAGGACCTTACTTCGATGTTAATGCCTTTTTTCATTATCATAAGATGCAAGAACATGACACTAAACGATGTATGGATCATAAACATGAGATACATGACCTTATTGATTCAAATGTCATCCAGGTATCAGGTGTGAATGATAATGGAAATAAGTTAGTTGCTCTGTTGAATCAGAATTTACAAATCTTCACTAATCCTTTTCCTAAACATACCAAAAATAATATGGTGGAACAATATTTCGTGGAAGTAGATGAGGATGATTACTTGGACTATGATAGTATCATGGGAATGATTGAAGTAGATAAGAAATAAGTGAATAACCCACCTTGTCCACAAAGAAACAAAATTTATGTTGAGGTTCCTCCTCCATTATCCTTGTATGGATCAGGAGATAACCAAAATGCATCTAAAAAGCAAGAACAACGACCGATACATATGAGAAAGATGGTACAGGATGACTCCCATTACTATTCTAGAAAGATTCAACAACAAAAACTTGCTAAAAATAAGAAAAGAGCAAGACAACAATCAATTGTTAGAAATAATAATGATTCCCCCCCTCATAAGCAACAACAAGTCTCATTTAAATAGGGATTTAAGGAACAAACATCATATGATAAAAAATAAGACTTTCATAAGAACCACTCAAATTTTGCATTAAACATGATCGAGTACCTCTCCAAGAGGTTCAAGAGCTCCAAGATATAATATGAAGACCCTACAAGTAAGTATCTCTAACCTTTTATCTCTCTCATGATGTACTTCCCCCATGATGTGTTATGTGTCGTTTAGGCCTACTTGGATGACCTTAGATTCTCCTGTAAGGTTCGGGATACTAGGAGACCGCCTCTGTTGTGACATTCTTCTATATTGCCTCTCTCTGATTTCATTGTTGTGTGTTAAGTCTTATGGACATAGTGTTGTGGTTGGTGACTTGGGGGCACCCTCCTACATGACTGTCCCTAAGACACTTGTTTTCTCCTCTATTATTTATTATTTCCCTTCCTCTAGAGTTTCCACCTAGCAGGCAGATGATGACAAACATTTATACTAATGCGGACTTAGTGTCCCTTTCGAGAGAAATAAAAAAATGGAATCAGTTCCAAATATGATGATGGGATTGTATATCTTATCCGATGCTTGGCTGGTGGAAGCACTCATGTTTTTCATGTAGTGAATTTCATGATGTTTTTGTCACATTTACAAGCCTTAACAATATTGTTGCTCTATGCACCTTTGTTTGCCTTCGAATCTGGCCTTGGCGGTACTCGATTCAGAGAGCTTCATGATATAGCCCTATGATTATCCTTGAACTTTGGATTCATTGTATAACCTTGGCTCTTTGTGTGGTTAATCATATGCATTGATGTTGTTGATTATCATGATGTTGTAGACACTAACATGTTTCTTGCAAGGAAGTGTCTGTGGAAATATTTGGCGATCGTGAAGTACATGTCACCTCCGAGGGGCATGGGCTTTACGAAAGTTAGTGTTCCCTTGTGTGTTTTCTTCCTACCTTAACGTGCTTGATATCAATAACTAATATCGACCACCTTAAGGTGGGGGCATAAATAAGGTAAACTGTCTGTTATAGATGTTAGCAATGTGTTTGACCTCAAATGTAGAGACTTGCACCTAAGGGTAGTGCATCATACATCCTGAGCTTGTTTGCAAGCAATCAATCAATCATGTAAACCCCTTGTAGAGGCAGGATATCGCGTATATCCTTTTTTATCATAAGCCTTTTGTGAAGGTGGGGATGGTGTATTTTTCAGAGTAGATTGCATCATCCTGTCATTTTCAAAAGTCCTCTGCGGAGGTGGGGAGCAGTTCTATGACAAACTCAACCCTTAAGCATGTCTTCAGCAATTGTTGTGGCAAAGCCCAATCATCGGTGTGTGCCTGTAATGTGCCTGAGATGGTGTTGGATGTAGAAATAGGTACACTCCATCACTTGTCTATCATGTTTTCTCTGTGTCTTCGAGTGTGTGTGTGTGTTTTGGCATGCTTGGTTTGTGTGGCATGTCTATTGCCCCATATGCAGAGACCAATGCCCTCAGGTGGTGCTCCCTGCATTTTGGGAGGTTTTGCATGTCTTGTGTGTGTGTTACCCATATATACAGAGACTTGTGCCCTAGGGTATTTCATCCTATATTATGGGAGGTTTGTTTACTTTCAAGGACTTGCATTTAAATTTCATATATATGAGAAAAAGAAAAGAAAACATATCATTTCTGTCTTCCATGAATTAATGTGTCTTCTATGCATTGACTGTCTTCTCCATGTTCTACATGAATGTAACTATCTTCTTCATGTTCTACATGACTATAACTATCTTCTCTGTGTTTTGTGTGCCTCTTACTACCTTTTAGGTGATCAGTATGTCTTTTCTGTGCTTGATTTGTTTGCTGTGTTTGTGACCTTACTTTAATGCATGTATTGGCCTCACATTTATACATACATTAAAGTGGGGGCTAAATGTAACATCAGAAAATGTCCCCTTGGGGGCTTTTCTCTCATAAGCTTTAGCTCCTAGGTCTTTAGTATGCATTTAAGACATTTTGGTTCATATTTTGGCATCTTGATGGAATGAGACCTAGGTTTCATGGAAAATGGGACCTAGGAGGACCCCTTGAGTTGTACCCTACCCAAAATAGGGGGGAGGACTTGGGTGCCCGCACCCTAGTCTTGCCCTATTTTGGGGCAGCTCCAATTTTTGGGTGTTGGTTTGTGGCCGTTATTAGGCCCCTTTACCGACATGGTAAGTTTGAATTTTAAATATCTTGGTGGGAGTGCTTTTAGTTGCATATATAAGCATGCTTAGGCATTCATTTGTAAAACTAGATTTCAATTGGATGATCATTGTGATCTCTAAGCATTCTCAAGGTGATTCAAGGCTTCTATTGTGTTGCAAGAGCAAATTTGTATGTTTTATGTGTTGATATTTGCAAATTTGAGCATTAATTTTCTCATGGCATGAAGAGCCTCTTCCTCCATGAGAGCTTCACTACAAGGTGACATAATATTGTGTTTTTATCATTGATTCCTTTAGTTTTTGCCTCTACCTCATAAGGGTAAGCATTCTTTATCTGACAATGGTTTTTGGAGAATTAAGTGTCCTCTGAGGCTTGACTAAGGCAAGCCTCTAAACACCACAACCCCCAAACCAAGTCTTGTGATTGAAGGTTATAGGTGTTGCATTTAGAAAAAGTGGAGTTACAAGAAGGCTTAGCAGGCATTAGGGATTTAGGATCTAAAGAAAAGTCAAACATAAGAGCACTTTTAGGAGTTGGGTGCTTGCTCTAGTGTCCTTCGCAGACAGATCTCGGGAAACAAAAGTTACAGGGCTGATCCATCTCGGAAGGAGCTCCAGATTCCTCAAAAAAGTAGGTACCTTGGACTTGGACACCCGCACCTTAGTCCCTGCTTGTTCCACCTCAGAACCATGAAAAGAGGTATTCTGTAATTTGGTATTTTACTCCTATCTATGAGGGATTTTTCTGTCTTTCATCAATTTGTTGCCATATTTGCATTATTAGGATTTTAATGGTTAATTGGGCATAAGATAAGGAAAATTAATAATTAAATTCCCTAATCCAGGTTTCCCTACATTTGCAAGTGACCTAGGGTATGATAGTGCTTACCAGTTGACCCTAGATCCTTCAATGTTTAGTGGAGAGGCGGATTTAAACATCTAAAAACTAGAAAAGAACAAATTCCAATTTTACCCTGAACAGACTAATAACATCTTTGATGACCTTTTGCTAATCATGTCATTTAGACAAGTCATCATATTACTAAAGATTGATCCACAACCAACAAACAAATGAAAATAATCATGCCCCTGTCATAGATTCTCTAGTTTTAGACATCCTCAAGTAGCATAGGAAACATAAGAACAAAAATCAAGACCCTAAGACTTAAACTTATAACAAGCATCAAATCTTCATGCCATAGATATGTTTTCTTGCAATTAAAACATATATAATCATCTTGATAGTTTAGGCTCATTTTTGTCTAATATAGGTCAATGTCTTGTGTCAAGTGTTTTGCTGAACATGTTTGTTTGTAGTATTGCATGTTGTCTAGAGATAATACCACAATTTGGTTTGTTATCCTCTGAGATTTGTGGCATTCAAGAATCTAATTACTAACTAGGTCAAGGATTTTGCCCCCAATCAAGTAAAGGATCTATTTATTATGGATGAAACACATGGACTAAATGGATGGGAAACTCAATGTGATGGGCCCTAAGTCTTGGTGGAAGGAAGTAGGTGAGATTGGATGGATAAAATGATGAGTGATAAGGGATGGAATGGATGTATGCATAAGATAGGGTGGATGTGATCTCCAAAGACTATGTCACATAGGAATAACTTATCCTATTCTAGGTTTAAGGCTTGGGATTCAACATGAAAAAGCTTATGATGAAGGAGGATGATAGGATTGGTTTGAAATGGATGAGGTATGTCAAGAGATATCCAAAACATTTGTCAACATTGTGCCCCTGATCTTTATCAAAATCAAAAGGAGGAAGAGAGGATGAAAGGATAACAATATGATAGGTATATGTAGGATAAGGATGATAGGATGGTATGGTAAGATAGAATGGAAAATGATAGGGTCAATGAGACAATGTGCTCCCAAGGGTAAGTGACATAGAAGATCAACCTACACATGATGCATGTTGGTATCATAGCTTGATCTCCTTTGGTCCTAGTTGTTGGGTAGGGTTTTTGAGATAATCTTAGGTTGAGTGGGAGATTTGTGTAGAGCATTCTGTAATCTTGTTGCAGGAAAAGAGATGGTAGGCAGATCCAGAAGATTAGAGGTGGAGAAATTTAATGGCACTAATTTTGAGATATGGAAACTTAAGATGGAGGACATGCTTGTTGATAGTGACCTATGGGAAACTATATCCAGTGTAAAACCAACTGTAATGGCACACGAAGATTGGGATCTCAAAGATCAGAAAGCTAAGGGTCTCATATGACTTAGTTTAGCTAATTTTGTCATGTTAAATATACATGAGGAGAAGAGCACAAAAGACCTTTGGAAGAAGTTGGGTGATGTTTATCAGGCCAAATCTGTGGTGAACAAACTTTTTCTAAGAAAGAAGTTGTATTCTCTGAGGATGGAGAATGGAGGATCAGTTGCAGATCACTTGAATGCTTTCAACATGTTAGTTGCATAATTAACATCCGTTGGTGTGAAGATGGAGGAGGAGGATTGTTGTATGACCTTGCTTTGTTCTTTACCAGACTTGTGGGATCATATTATGATGGCTATTGGGATCACCACATCCACATTGAAAATGGATGATGTAGTATCTTCGCTATTATCTGAAGAGATGTGAAGAAAGTCTTTCGAGGCAGCCAAAGAGTCTCTTGTGATTCGTGGAAGACCCAAGGAGAAAGGGAAAAAGAAGGAGAAGAAAGATAAGAAGGGAAGATCCAAATCCCATGGGAGATCCAAGTCTCCTGGAAAGTCCAAGGCTCTCTATTGGCACTGTGGCAAAATTAGGCATTTTCGAAAGGAATGCAAGGAAGAAAAAAAAGAAGAATGTCCCAGATTTAGATTATGACAAGTCTTAAGATGATGGTGATGCCTTCATTTTAGCCCTAGCCACCAATGCATCTGATGATGTGTGGTTGATTAATTCTGGTGCATCATTCCACAAGACCTCAGATCGAAGTTGGTTCACGAATTATGAAGATTTTGATGGTGGAAGACTGTACCTGGGTGACGATTCTCATCTAAAGATTGTTGGTCATGGAAGAGTCTCAATCCAATTCCCTAATGGATGAGTGAAGGGGATCACTAGGGTTATGCACATCCCAGGCCTCGAATGGAACTTGCTTTCTATAAGTATGTTGAATGATGCAGGTGTGCAAGTTGTCTTTCCAAAGTATGGATGCAAGATGACTAGAGGATCTATGGTGCATGCGAAGGCTACTTGAAGAGGTACTTTGTTTCAACTAGAGGCATGCACTTCATAGTGCAATAGTTCTTCTAAATTGAAGAAAAGAGTTGCAGTCACTTCATCCCCACCATCTAAACAAGTAGTGAAGAAATCTATTGTAACACTTTCTAATGGTAGTGCACATGCTTTGGAAGTTAAACTTCATGCTTAAAAGACTATCTTATGGCATTTGAGATATGGCCACATTGGTGAGAAGGGTCTGTGAACCTTGAAAAATAAAAACCTTGTTAAGGAGTTAAATGATTGTAATCTTGAGTTTGACTTTTGCAAACATTATGTATATGGAAAGCAAAACTGTCTTTAGTTTTACACTAGTTCTCACAAGTCTTCTAGTGTATTAGATCTTATTCATTTTGATGTGTTTGGTCTTATTAATATTCCTTTGATTTCCAAATCTGTATACTTTATATCTTTCATAGATGATTACAGTAGAAGGACATGAATTTATTTTATCAAAAGCAAGACTGAAGTCTTTAGTCAGTTTAAAGAGTTTAAAGCTTTTTCTAAAAATTAGACTAGTAAAAAAATTAAGTGTTTGAGAACTGATAATGGTGGTGAGTTTTTTTCGGTAGAGTTTGATATGTTTTGTAAAGAGCAAAGGATTGAAAGACATAAGACACCTCCATACACCTAGCAGCAAAATTGAGTTGAAGAGAGGATGGACATGACACTAATGGAGAGGGCAAGGAGTATGCTTAGTGGAGCAAGCCTTGAACAAAAGTTTTGGGCTGAAGTTGTAGCCACTGCTTGCTATCTGGTAAATAGATCCCCTACATTAGCTCTTGTTGGTAAGATGCCTATGGAGGTGTGCTCTAGCAAGAAGCCTTCAGTTATATATCTTTGTGTTTTTGGTTGCAAGGCATATGCACATGTGCCTAGGGAGAAATGGTCTAAATTTGAGAACAAGGTTGTTAAGTGTATTTTAATTGGCTATGGTATCAGTGTGAAAGGATATATGCTTTACGATCCTATGGCTAAAAAAGTGTTGTATAGAAGAAGAGTTATCTTCAGAGAGCTAGCACCTTCTTCCATTGTTCTATAGCCAAAAGATACAAAAAAGAAAGAGGATGTGGTTCAGTTTCCTTCTACCCCTACGAAGACTGAACTAACAGACCCTATGAGACCTGATGATGAGGATAGCTCTAGTAGCTCTGAAAGTTCAAAAGAAGAAGCAGAACCTCAACCTTAGCCATTGATGAGGTCTACATGAACAAGGAAGCAACCTAATAGGTTTGGTTATTCATTACTTGATTCTAGTTGTACTTCTGCCTTGCTTACTAACACTGATGAGCCTAGAATTGTAATAGAGGCTATGGGCATGAAAGATGCAGGTTCCTGGAAGGAGGCCATGGAAGATGAGATGGCTTCTTTGGAAAAGATCAAAACATGGGACTCAGTGTCTTTGCCTGAAGGACTGAACCCTATTGGATGCAAAAGGGTGTTCGGGAAGAAATTTAGTGCAGATGGCAGTGTTGAAAAGTACAAGGCCATACTGGTTGCAAAGGGGTAAATTCACAAGTGGAGGGAATTGATTATCATAAAATTTTCTCTCCTATTGAAAATCTAACATGTATTTGATTCCTGTTATCTCTTGTAGTAGCTTATGATTTAGATGTAGAGCAGATGGATGTGAAGACAACTCTCCTTCATGGCAATTTGGAGGAAGAGATTTACATGTCAGAACCAGAGCATTACATAGAGAAAGGTAAAGAAAATTTAGTTTGCAAATTGAAAAAGACTTTGTATGGTTTGAAGCAGTCTCATAGGATGTGGTACTTGATGTTTGCTGCCTTTGTGTTGTCAATTAGATAGCTGAGATCAAAATTAGATCATTGTGTGTATTACACATTTGACAATGATCGTATTCTCATTATTACATTGTATGTTGATGATATGCTATTGATTGGGAATGGTAAGAATATGATTTCAAATTTGAAGTCTCAGTTGTCAGCATAGTTTAAGATGAAAAATCTAGGGGTAGCCAGGTACATTCTGGGAATGGAAATTAGAAGCGATAGAGTTAACAGAAAACTTTGGTTAAGTGAGAGTAAGTATGTGAAGACTATGTTGGATAGGTTCAACATGGAAGATTGTAGACCATTGTGTGTTCCTATTTCTTTGGGGACAAAGTTATCTATTAATGATTATCCAAAATCTCCTTGTGAGGTGGACATGAGCAGAGTACCTTATGCTAGTGTTGTTGGCAGTTTGATGTATGCTATGATCTATACAAGACTAGACATTGCCCAAGCAATGGGAGTCCTTAGTCAATTTATGGCTAGTCCAGGACGGGTACATTGGGATGTAGTTAGCAAGTGTTCAAGGTACATTGACAACGTGTTCACTATGTCTGGTGGTGCAATTAGTTAGATGAGTAAGTGACAACCTGTGGTTGCTTTGTCCATGATAGAAGTTGAGTATATGGCATCAACTCATGCTTTCAAGGAAGCCATTTGGCTTAAGAGATTATGTTTAGATATTGGTATTGATGCAGGACAGATTACGATTTTCCTACCAAAGAATCCAACTTTCCATTCCAGAATAAAACATATTGATGTATAGTTTCACTTCATGTGAGACATGGTAGAGGATGGGATAGTGAGTTTTGAGAAGGTAGACACTTTGAAGAGTGTTGCGGATACATTGACGAAACTAGTGGGCACAGAGAAGTTCAAATGGTGTTTGGAGTCTATGGGCCTCTTGGCCTATAGCAGTTAAATCATGTTAATTCCATTGGCTCTTACAAGGTGTTCAACAAGTGGAAGAATGTTTGGAATTAAGGTGTCTCAATCGTGGTAAATTCCTTGTATTATTTCATTGTATTTATTTATTTATTGCCTATTGTGTAATTAGGATACAAATCCTATGTTGTCATTTTGTGGGAGTTGGTACGATGATGTGTCATCCTACATGGAAGATGACAAGTTGTAAATTTGTCCTCACATGAGGAGATAGGCACCCCACTTAGTGGTAGGAATATTTTTCCATGTGTCTGCATCTTGTATAGTGTGTAAGGTAATATTGACTAAAATGTTTGACATATTCCTATGACAAATATATGACATGTAAGAGTCAAAAATGGAAGATTCTATGACAGGTGAAGACATGTGTCGAGAAGCATCTTTGAAAAAGACATCTTTGGGCACCCCAAGGAGGGTTATGACTATTGGCAAGCAACAATATTGCACATGACAGGTGTTGTCATTTATGGAAACTAAGACTATTGCACACATCTACATAACATAATTTGTTCATACAAGAAGTCAGAATAAGAATTTATCTAAGTCTTGGTAGCTAGAAATAGGGCATGTGATAGGGTCTGGTATCTTGGTATGGATCTCTCTGGTGGTAAATCATAGTGTGTTGTAGATCTTAGGGAGTCATAAGGATTGTCAGGACAATCTAAATCCAAATATTTAACCTCTGGTAATGAAGGATTTAAAATTTATTAGCGTCTAAGTATCAGGTTCCAGTTTGTCAGTGTAGAGAAAAGAAGAATAGGCCGACTTTGTAATTGATCTTGGTTTTAGATATATGAAACTTTTTGGTTGGGGAATTTTTTATAATCAATGATAGTGACCGACATGATTGATGATTTTTGAATACAAGTTTTTGGTCCGCGTTACAAGTTATGCATGGATCTGGCCAATAGAGCAGAGTCTTTAGTAAAAGTTCTAAGTGTTCTTGAAGCTAACTGATAAATTATTGAAATTCATGATGCATATATATATAGCTGATGGATTTAAGTGATTTAAGTGTGGTAGTGATGTGACAATGGAATAAGTGAAAATAAAGGCAGAGATAAGTGTGAAGGTGAAGATCTAAGCTTAGATTATGATAGAGAAGTGAAATAGGGTAGAATTAAGATGAAGTGTATCAAGTTAATATTTTGTGCTTGACTGGAACTAAATCTTTACATTGGTAGATGCTAATTATCAGTTCAAACACATTGTAAACTTCTTTCTATAGACCGTGAGCTCTAGGCAATGAGGTCGAATGCATGTGCATTCTTCTTTTGTAATACTTTTAACAAAGTATAATCTTTGTGGGTTAACGACCACCATGGTTTTTCCCTTAACTGGGTTTCCACATAAAAAATCTTGGTGTCAAGTATGTTTATTTTGTTTCTGCTCATGTGTTATTGTTTCATTCTTTAATAATTTGGTTGTAAGTTGTGAAAGAAGATTAAAAGGAAGAAAGAGTTAATTTTGTAGACAACTGATTCACCCCCCCTCTCAGTTGTTTGGTCTAATTCCAACAATTGGTATCAGATCGAGGTTCCTTTGAAAAAGTTTAAGAGCTTGAGGAAGATCTTGGCAGAAAATAAAATGGATGAATACAATCTCCAAGAATAACTTAAACTCACTTTAGAAGATCTTGATCAGTCTAGAGAAGAAGTCAGAAAACTGCAAGAGAACATTAAAGATGTTGACGACTTCATTGAGACTTTAGAAGAAAAATTGAGCAAATCAAATGAAAAGAGAAAGGAAGGATAAGGCCCTAAAAGAGAAGACAAAGGAATGTGAGAAGTTAGCTAAAGAAGTTTTTGTTCTAAAACTTTGAGATGGAATCTGGGGTTATGAGGCTAAGGAAATTGAAGATAAGAAGAAAATTGAAGAAGACTCAAATCAAAATCTAAAAGAAAGAACTGAAGAATGTTGCAAATTGGATGGAATAGCTATCCTCCTAGAATCTAATCTACAAGAAAGCAGAGACAATGAGAGAGAACTTGAGAGGCAAATTGTCATTCTCAAACATGACCTAGAAGTTGTAAATGAATACAAAGAGAAGTTCAAGATAATCTCAGCTAAACTTGAAGCACTGCTTGAAATTTAGAAAAAAGGTTATGACAAGCATGGTCTTGGATATGAGAAAGGTGAAAGCTCTAGATCTAGAGAAAGAAAGTTTCAACCAAGGAATGTGAGAAATAGACCTAGAAGACCTCCTGTAAGATAGCCTAATGCTCAAAGATATCCATCCTTCAATGGCAATTGTTTCAATTGCAATAAATTTGCTCATGGAGCTACTTAGTACAAAAGTAGAGTAAATCAAAATGGTCCATCCTTCTCTAGTCAATGCTTCAAGTGTAAGAGGTATGGTCATAGATCAAATGAATGCAGAAGTATGAAAATGAATAACTCTAAGAATAGAGGAAATGGCACCTCTTTCAATGGCTACTATCTTGCTTGCAATGGTTTTGGACACATGGCTAATCAGTGCAAATCAAGAGGAAATCAAGTATATAAGCAAAGAAATGTTGTGTGCTTTAATTGTAATAAATCTGGTCATATTGCAAGATTCTGCAGAAGCCGGAAGAATGAAAGAAGAGGTCCAATAAACATAAAACTGGATGAGAAGAAACAAGACAAAGGCAAGGGAAAAATTGATGTAAATAAGATGCAAAATGAGATGAATGAAACATGGGTAAACAAAAGTAAAATGAATGTTGACAATGGGTCTGCACTGGAATTAGGTGCTTATAATTCCTCCGAGAATTGAGTTAAGAACTCTAGCTCAAGGGAAGCTGCATTCAAAATCAAATTCCCCTAGCCAGTAAGTAGGTGCCTAAATTTGGCATGATGTGGAAAGATAATTTGGGTTACTACAGAGTATTGGAAAGGATTTTTGGAAGAAAAGAAATAGATTTGATGATTTGTGGAGTAATTGAAGATCGAGTGTATGCAGAACAATGTAACCGGGTGTGTTAGGGTAGAGCATTTATTACAAAGGAAAATTAGGTTTTGCGGAGAATTAAAAGGTGTTCACTCTTCATTTGAATCACTTTGCATTTGAAGAGAGCAAGAAGAATAGTGTCTGACCTGAGATTGCAAGGAATTGAAGTGCGACTGGTGAATTTATCTGTCAACCCTAATTTCATGAAAAGGTATTTATCTACAAAGCTTTGAACTTGTGATCTTTTTGCAATGGCTACACCTTTGGTTGTTGATATTACTGAAAGGCCTCAACCCAAATTTAAGAAGCATCCACACAAATCAATAGATGTTGACCCATTAGGTGCATTTTCAAGCATTCCATATGGTGTGCTACATGTTGAAGATATTAGGGTTTATATTCATGTGAACATAGATGAATTTAGGGAGTCAAGGTATGTAGATTTGTTTGAGAGTTATCTCAAGGATGAAAATCATGACCTCAAACCTGAGTATAAGGCACTACATGATAAACATTTCATTTAGATTATGGGGTTTCCAACATTTGATGAAGATGAGTGGGCCCGGTACATTTTAATCCAAATGCATGATGAGTTTTTGTGGCTATTAAAACCATTCAAAATTACAAAGGATGCTATTAGGATTATGATTGGGTTGAATTCAATTGGTGGTTTACCCATGCTAAAATCCATGAAAAACTAGATTGTAACTGATGCAACTAGTGCCAAATTTGACAAAAAGGCAATGACTATCAATGATATTATTGATCTGGATGTCAAATTTGCTTTAATGGTAATTGGATAAAAAAATTATCATGCCAGCAAGGAGAATTTTATCTCTAGAACAACCATATATGCTGCATACAAAATGTTGAAAGAAAATGCAGATTATGACCTATGTGAATTATTGTAGAACCAACTAATTGAGAACTTGAACAAAATCAAGAAAGATAAAAAAACTCCTTTAAATATGGTACATTGGTTATATGTTTATTTTTCTACTTTATGAATGAGGTACTTGGAGTAAAGGGTGTACACTAGACTAATGATGAGCCAGTTGCTATTCAGATCAGAGATCATCTACACAACATTGGTGACTATAAAGCACATAAAACTACAATCTGGGGATACTTCAAGAATTTTTAGTGTATGATGCATTCAAGGGAAAGAATCCATACATCAATTGTTGAAAAGTACAAGAATAAAATATGTTTCATGGTGGACATTGATTTGTGCTTAATGGAAGCAGTAGAACCCTGAACTATTTGGATCATGCCCATGGGGTATGAGGTAGATGGAAAAATCTTGAATATGTATGCTCAACACCTTTTGAGCAAGCCAAAAGACACAATAGTTGAAAGATTTGGGAGATATGAGGAGCTAAGTATAAAACTACATGATGAGCTCAAAAAACCTAAAACCAAAAGGAAAGTAAGAAAAGAAGTTGAGCAGTTGGCTGTGAATCTAGGCCTGACAAAGGAAGTTGTAAGGCAATTCAGGGAAAGAACTAAAAAGGTAGAGAATGGGAAGCAGAATAAGAAACAAGGAAGTACTCTAGTAGAATCCTCCTCCACATCAAGGACTACTAGAAGCTTTGTTGCTGCCCTTGTTTCCCCAAAACCTACAAATCTTGAGAAACCAGAAGGAAAATCATCTGAAAAAGAAGGGAAAAAAGAGTAAACTAAGGTCACCTGAACATATAAAAGCATGGATAATAATGAAAAATAACTAAATGTGATATTGAGATCAAAGAGTCAAAGTCCACAAGAACCTATAAGAGCACAAAAGTTGATGAAGAAGAAATAGATTTAGATGTTGAGGTAAAGGAGTTGAAAGCCTCTATAATAAAAGCTGCAAAAGTGACTAAGGAGAAGCCCTCTGGAAGCAAAAGGGCAAGCAAAAGGTAGAAGACAGATACATATGTTGAGAAGCCCATACTTTCTATGGAAGATGTAATAAAATTAGTCACTATGGATGGAAATTTGAAACCCATGAGTGAATTTTATGATGAATATAGTGATATAGATAAAAGGGTGTTAGAAGAAACAACTGTTAGATATCTGAAAATCTATAATAAGGCCCTGATTGAAATAATTTCTGAGATCCCTCAAAGTCTTGTAGACATTTTGGAGTTGAGGAAAGAAAATGCAAAAAGCAAGGATATAGAGCTTAGAGAACATGTATTAATAAAACTATGCCCTCAGATCACTCAAGTTCAAATGAATATGATATTAAAAGAAGTGAAGGATGAGTTTAGGAACAAGAAGAGAATGAACAAATGGATGCTTGGAGAATTAAAAAAAAATAGTTAAAGAGACACAGGAAATACTTCTAAGTGCATTAAAGAGACACAATCTTCCATTTATTGAAGAGGAGACTGATGATGGGATTGATTCATCAATCTTAGATATTGAAGAAATAAAAACTGATGAGCAACAAACCAAGGTTGATGACTCCTCTGTTCCAAAAGTGGAACAAATAAATAAGGAATATACAGAGATGGTGGACAAAATTGATGATGCAAGAGATACTCTAACTCCTCCTGATCAATCCAAAAAAGAAGACAATGTTGAGAATAATACTACTACACAAGATCCTCTAGAATAGATTGCAAATGGTGAGGACAAAGGAAAGAATCCTCCTACAAATGACACAAAGAAAGGTGAAGCAGAGAAAGAAGAAGAAGTCAAAGGTAAGGAAGATAAAGCAGAAGAAGATGGTGTAAATGTTGATGCACCCAAACAAAATAGTCCTGATACTAAGAAAACTCAAGGTAAGGAAGGTGATCCAGAAATTGTGGCAAGAGACACTTTAGATGTAGTAAAAAGTTTTCTGAGTAAAGAGATGCTAGAGTTTGATGAACTAGAATTGATTCAAGGTCCACTCAACCTAGATAATCTCTCTGGTCCAAATGATGAAGATAGCATCTTTCACACAAGCCAAGTCAAGATAAAAGATATTGAAATCTCACATAGATGATAGAAGATGTTAGGCCTTGCATCCAGTATATTGGAGAAGATAATGCCAATGTTCCAGAAGAATCTATGTAATTCTCCTTTTGGAAATCTGAAGAACCTTGTAAATTATGTAAGTACACACTTTGAGTCCTTTGAAAAGTCTAAAGAAGTTAAAGTTTAGAATGAATTGAATAGCAAAAGATTTGATGCACTTAAAGGCATGATTGGAGTAGATAGATTGGTGCTAGAAAATAGTATAAAGAGTACTCAAAATGCTCTTTCAAAAGGAGGTAGTATATATAAGTTTTGTTTATCTACTCCTAAAGTCATAGAGGACATAGAAGATAAAATAAAGGACTCCAAATAGAAATTGTCAAGTATGTCCCAAGCTTTTGATTTGTTGACAGTATCAATGGTAAGCAAGGAGTGTCAAGCAATCAGCCTATTGGAAGAAATAAAGAAGTTGACAAGAGAAAAGGAGAACATTGAATAAAGAATGGGTGGACTCTAGGGACTGATTTCCCCTAAGATAGAAGCAATATTCAATGCTGTGATAGAAGCCCAAACTACTGCACAAACAGATGATCTGATTGACCTCGAGAAGGCTGAAGCATACGAATTTTTTTTCAATGGCCACATTTCAACTTTGAATAGTATGAAGAAGAATTGGGATACAGAATTGGCCCTGCTAAAGAATATTTTTGGAGATGTACTTATGTATATGTAAATATAAATTAAGGATTGGTTGTACATATGCGGCATTGTATATAGAAATTTTGGGTGAATTTTGGTTTGCAGATTCCATCCTTTGCCATTGATGTCAAAGGGGGGTGAAGAATAGTGAAAAATAAGGAATCCAACAAAGGGGGAGGTTTGGAAATAGTGGAGAGCACAAGTGTACATAGTAAGGGGGAGTAGTTCTAAGACTTAACCATTTTTCACTAAGTGTTGCCATCAATGCCAAAGGGGGAGATTGTTGGTAAGAGACACTACTACACATGATAGGTGTTGTCATTGATGGCAACTAAGACTATTCCACACATCTGCATAACATAATTTTTTCATACTAGAAGACAATAACAATTTATCTAAGTCTGGGTAGCTAGAAACAAGTCATGTGACAGGGTCTGGTATCTTGGTCTAGATCTCTTCGGTGGTAAATAATAGTATGCTATAGATCTTAGGGAGTCATAAGGATTGTTAGGACAATCTAAATCCATATTTTTAGCCTCCAGTGATGAAAGATTCAAAAGTTATTAGCATCTGAGTATCAGGTTCTAGTTTGTCAGTGCAGACAAAAGAAGAATAGGCCGACTTTGTAATTGATCTTGGTTTTGGATATATGAAAGTTGCTAGTTGGGCAATTTCTTATAATCAAAGATAGTGACCGACATGATTGATGATTTGTGAATACAAGTTTTTGGTTCACGTTACAAGTTATGCATTGATCTGGTAGACATAGTAGAGTCTTCAATAAAAATTCTAAGTGTTCTTGAAGCCGACTGATAAATTACTAAAATTCATGATGTGGATATATATAGCCAATGGATTCGAGTGATTTGAGTGTGGTAGTGATGCGATGATGGAATAAGTGCAAATAAAGGTAGAGATAAGTGTGAAGGTGAAGATCTAAGCTTGGATTATGACAGAGAAGAGAAACAAGGTAGAATTAAGATGAAGTGTATCAAGTCAGTATTTTGTGCTTAACTAGAACTAAATCTTTGCATTGCAAGATGCTAATTATCAGTTCAAACACATTGTAATCTTCTTTCTATAGGCAATGGACCTTCCTTTGAGTAGTGAGCCCAAATGCATGTGTATTCTTCTTTTGTAATACTTTTAATAGAGTATAATCTTTGTGGGTTAACCCCCACCATGGTTTTTCCCTTAACCAGGTTTCCAAATTAAAAATCTTGGTGTCAAGTGTGTTTATTTTGTTTTTTCTCATGTGTTATTGTTTCATACTTTAATAATCTGGTTGTAAGTTGTGAAAGAAGATTAAAAGGAAGAAAGACTTAATTTTGTAGACAACTAATTCACACCCCCCCCTCTCAGTTGTGTGGCCTAATTCCAACAATGACATGTTATAAGAGAATATGCTATTTGTAGCTTGTTTATGACAAATTGTTTTACAGCTATAAGATATGTCAGTATGATGGATTCTATGATGGGTGTAAGAGTTGTAAGAACATCTGTCATTACCCTAATTGGGAATAGGTGACTTCTTTGGGATGGGGTGACTTGACAAGTGTTAGGAACATTTTACAATGTTGGACAAGTGTCCATAGGCATGGGGTTTGGGCCATGGGGCCATGGGGCCATGTTGGATGCCCATCCCAGGATAGAGCCATTTTTGCCGTGTATTTTCTATATAATAGGGGCTTTGAAGAGGAGATGTATTATGTGATTGACAGGTATTGTTATGCTACCGAATTATCTCTAGATACAAGTGTCAAAGACTCCTACAAGAGCATTGGCTCTATGATTGTATTGTAACCTTCACTATTTATGGAATACATTTGAGTTATGTTTTAGAGTGTGGGGTTTTTCACACATAAAGGTTTTCCCCACGTATAACTTATCTCTCTCTTCTTCTATCTTACATTCTTGTGTATGTGTTTTCTATAATATCTCTGTTAGTGGGTTAAGATTGTTGTAACTATATAGATTAAAACAAATTTGCACTCATCTCTCCTCATTAGATTAGTGTAGGAAGTGATTTTCGCACACCTAGCTTCCTTTCAATTGCATGTAGACCATGTCAAGTCTCATCATTCTCATAGATGGTTGTAAGGGGTTTCATAAGAGGCAGATGGATAAGGTAGATAGTGCATTATGAAAGGTTCATGCAAGGATGGATGGGGGATAGTGGATTTTGATGTGGGTTGTGTATGGAAGGATAGTGGGTTATGAGGTTTATGGTAAGATAGGCTAGTGGATTATGAGGTTTATGGTAGGATAGGCTAGCGGATTTTGATGTAGATTATGTAAGGTTTATGGAAAAGCATGGATAAAAGGATTATACAAAAGCAAGGACCATAGGAAAGTGATGAGCAAGATAAGTAGGATAATAGGTTAAATATGGGAAGATGGAGGTATGGAAAGGAATCACGACCAAGGGTTGCACACACCGTGATAAGCATTGAAGCTTTTGATGTGGAGGGGGTGTAGGAAGTAATGGTAACTTAGGTACCCACATAGACTTAGTATTTTTATGATTTTTCTTTTTCTTGTGGGATTTTTGGAATTTTTGAATGGAATGAGCATTTTGGATGGAAGGGGATGGTTGGGATTTTTGAGATGTGGATGCTCCATTTGACTTTCTTGATTTTTTCTTAGGAACCCAAACTACTTTAGTTTGGCCTTTTCTTTTGAAGGTATGGAATTGGATAGATTTTTGGATATACTTTGCTTTGTCTCTTTGTATTTGCACTTTAAAGCATGATGATTTTTAGGATATTTTTATTTATAGAAGGTATCCACATTTTTATTTTTATATCCCTTGGGGTTGGTGGAATGAGTGGAAACTTAATGTTTAGACAATGTATGCTTATGTTGGTCATGATTAGGATTTTTAGGGGATTTATGGATAAGTGGAAGAAAAATGGATGGAGGGATAGTACGAGTTGGAAGGAGTGGAGGTAAAGTGGATGGCAGGATATTAGGAGTTGGTAGAAGTGGAGGTAAAGTGGATGGTGGAAGGTGTATGGTCAAATGCTTTTGGGATTTGTATGATAATGGAGGTGGAATAGCAATGTATGTTTTTGGAATATGATAGGATTTGTGATGGAAAGAAGTGGACTTAGAAGGAATGGAGGAAGTACCAACATCTTTAGATTGTTTACCTTGGGTTGTATATCCAAGGCCATATGAGCGAGGAGGGACTTTGACATGGATGGGATCCAAAATAACTTGCTCATAAAGGCCTAAGCCTTTTCCTTGATAGTTCATTTTCTAGAGTATGCGGTGGATAATTGGATTATGGGTGATTTGGACATTAGATGCGATCTCATTATTTGATGGGGAAGGTGAGGTGGTAGATAATGGTTGTTTCTCTCTTAAGGAAGAACATTCATGGATGAAGGTGGTGATACCAAGGGGATATGATGGGGGATTTGCAACAGGGTTGACAATGGATGAGGGAGGATCATTAGGATCTTGATTATCATTATGTTCACTAAGATCCAAGGTATTGATTTGATCATCTATGTGTACTTGGGAGCCAAGTGTCTCATCAAGGGAAATGAATGTTTGTAGACCATGGGTAAGGCTAGATGAAGAAGAAGTTTCTTTGCTTTGAAGGAAGGCCATGAAATGGGTTGAATGCTCAAGTAGGTCAACAAGACTTTTATTAAATGGAGTATGTAGGTCATGGGTATTTTATTTATTGATGGTTGTGGGGGTATGAATAGGATCAAGTTTCTCGTAGATATATTCTGCATGATGAATAATATATATTGATCATAGAAAAGATCTATGTTATGAATGGGTTGAATGAAAGTGATTTGATCTTGATTAGGATGGGGGATTGATGTTTCCATATCCTTGGGATTTGGTTCTTGACATATCTCTTGGTTTTGAATGGAAGTGGAAGTCAGATGCTCTTGGATAGGCTTGAGAGGCTCTAGTTGGTCAACAACATGAGAGTATAATATATCTTGACTTAGACTCATGGTGGGAGATTCTTCAATAGGTTCAATGGATTGTGATCTACATGATGGGATTGGAGAAATAGGCATGACATTTGAAGGTTCTTGGATAATTTGAAGGATAGGGATTTGATGGCATGAGGGTGGTTTATTCCTTGCTAATAGCCATTGGATCACATCCTTCATGAGTATATGAGTGGATGGACAATATAATGGATGGAGAATAATGGTACAGGGTGTAGGCTTATGATTAAGGTTAAGATGGCTTGTGTTAAATGGGGATGAAATTGGATGAGTGGATTTGGATTTCTCCATAGCTTTTCTTTTGCTTTTAGATTTTGTGAAGAGTCTTTGGAGAAAATCATTCAAGGATTCTTTGGTTGATAAATTAGAGCTTGGGAAGTTTGATGGTGGTTTTGGTACATAGGACTAGTATGCTTTGGGATAGTCATTCTATGGGATGGTGATGGAGGACTAGTAGATGGAGTGGTATATGATTCTAAATTTTAGGTGGCATTTCCCTTTTCAATAGTATCATTAAGATGGGTTAAGGATGTGTGATCTTGGTGAGAGGAGTGGTTAGTACTAGCATGCTCATGTTGGGAAGGTTTTGGTTCATGTGGATCACCTTTTTTCATATATTTGTCAATCTTCGGCACTTCAAAACTAGAAGGGAAAGGTATCATGACCAAGCTTTTATCAAATGGATAAGGTGATATGTTCTCTAGTGAATATCATTTTATGGAAGATCCAGTTTGGAAGTTCACCAATTGTTGTTGTAAGGCTTGGATTTGTTGCATAAGTGCTTCTAATGGATTTGTCATACTCTTATCATTTTTAGTCCTGGGAGCTAGTTTCAACCATACAAAAATTCGATGTGGGTGGAGTTGAATGTGATACTTATGTATTTTGGTGATGCTCTTGGTAAGATGTGGTTGAGGTATAATTGATTGGATTTGGAAGCTTTTATGATAAGAATTTCTAAGGTTTTCTCTTGATCTATTTGTTCAAACAAAATGGTCATGAGCTATGATGGTATAGCTATCAAAGTGTTGATATAAAGGAAGTCAAATAGGGATAATTAGTAACTGCTATTGATGTAGAATAGACCTTTATCAAGATGCTCTAGTGTTGTTTTGGGATAGAGAATGATTTATCCTAATAGGAAACTAACTAGGTTATTTGATTTAGATGATCTCAATAATACCTTAATGGAAATCTTGGTTTGTGTTTGCTCTTTGAATGACTAGAGATGGTGTGCAAGTGAGATGTTTACAAATGGGTATGAGATGAATTTTTATGGTTTAACTAAGTTCACCAATTGATTTTAGGCTGAAATGGGTATCTGAAGCTGATTTTTCTTTTCTCTCAACACCTCGAGAACAAGTCACTATTTTGAATGCGCAGGTTCAAATGCGTAGAAACAGGTTTTTAATGTGCAATTCTATGGGTTGTATGTATAGTTCTATATGCGCAGGTCTACATTTTGTATGCCTTGAAAGGTATATGTGCTATAAGAAGGCTCAAAAGCATAGCAATATGAAGTATATGTGCAACATGATGTAGATGCGCAGAAAGAGCTGTCAAATCTGAAGCTGATTTTTCTTTTCTCTCAACACCTTGACAACAAGTCACTGTTTTGAATGCGCAGGTTCAAATGCGTAGAAACAAGTTTTTAATGTGCAATTCTATGGGTTGTATGTACAATTCTATATGCGCAGGTCTACATTTTGTATGCCTTGAAAGGTATATGTGCTATAAGAAGGCTCAAAAGCATAGCAATATGAAGTATATGTGCAACATGATGCAGATGCGCAGAAAGAGATGTTAAATGCGTGGCAAAAAGTCTCAAATGCATAATTGTGCTTTTGTAGAGTTTGATCAATTTTTCTTATTTTCAAGCATGTTTTTCTAAGCAACCTAAGTATTTTTGCTAATGATTTTGTTTCAATTTGTTGCAAGAAAACACAATAGATAAGAAGATTTCATGGTGTTATACAAATTTTTGATAAACATTTTACAAACAAGTACAATTCTTATGGCTGGCAAGGGTAATATTTATTGAATCCCAACTTGGATTTCTTCAGCCACTTAAATCAAGGAAGACAGTTAGCAACTTGGTAGCACTGGCTACCCCTTCCACAGAACTCACTTCTCTAGCATACCAAGTTACAATTCCTCTAAAGAGTTGAACTTTTTGTCTCTACACATGATTAGTGAATACATTGCGCAACTTCAGAGGTCTGACCTCTTGCATCTACAAATAGCAAGATTTTGGCCTCTAAAAATAGTTGGTTCTTAATAAGGGCATTCATTCAGGTGGTTATATGTGCAGTGATTCACTCCATTTAGGAGGCTTCCTAATTTGTAGAGGTTAAGCTCTACATGTTTTTACGCACCATAAAGGTACTAAGGGAAACATTTGTCAGTATAACACAACAACACCTATTGTTTATGACTTTTGTGACCAACACTTTTATTTATAGCAGTTTAAATTATCTTGGCTTTAGCTTGTTACTTCTCAAGGTCATTCCACTTGGATGAAATGCAATCCAAGGGCAGACCTTTTCTAAAGGTTAAACAAATGAAACAATGGGTCTGGCGTTTTGGTCACCTAAGATGGGGAGAGCATATGCCTATCACTATTTTACAAACACAATAGACACTAGTTCATTAACCTTCTAGAGTTAATCTAAATGTTATTTAATCTACCAAGCACAAAAATTACATGATAGCATAAAATGAAAAGATTGTTGATTTTAACCTCCTAATCAAAACTATGTGATGATTGCATTGAAGATTTGATCAAGTTACTTTTCCCTACTTATGCTAGATGTGGATTTGTAAATGCAAGCTTGGAATGAAAGATTTGTTCAATTTTAACCACCTAGTTTGGGACTATGTGAAATTTGTATACAATTTGTATGATCAATGATACAATTTACTCCTCCCAATTAAAGCTAGATGAAGATTTGTATGTAATTTGCATGAACAATGATGTGATTTTCTCCTCCTAATTAAAGCTAGATGAAGATTTGTATGCACTTTGTATGAACAATGATGCAATTTACTCCTCCTAATTAAAACTAAATGAAGATTTTATATGTAATTTGTAAATAAAAATGCCTAAACTAGCTCTTAAACCTACAAGAACATTCTGTCAATAGCCTCCATTGTTGATTTATAATACCTACAACACAAGTTAGTACTAAACATTTTGGAAAAATTAATACAAATCTTTGACAAAAATTAGATGTGCCAAAATAGACAATAAATGCATAGAAGGAAGGCTTAAATGCATAGAAAGCTAGATATGCAGAAAGAACTCACAAATGCATAGAAAGATGTTTTAAATGCATAGAAAGAATAAAAACACAAAAAGAAAGGTCAGATTTGCAGAAAGAAGTTTCATATGCACAGGACTACTCTTTTCATCATGGATGTGCAAGACTAGAAATTGAATGCACTGGAATGAATTGTTACGACTGCAACTTCACCAAAAACTCAAAATGGAGATTACAAATGGGATAGTGGCCGCACGATGGGTGCCAAAATGTGATTGAAAATGTGAAATACTATAGAAACTACTAAAATATTCAATACTTCAGTGATCTTTATGATTGTAATTGAGCTCTTAGAAGTATACTTCCTTGTTGTTGAAAGATGACAAAGAGAGAATGGCTTTTGTGGAGGATTATGCAATGTGAGGATGAATTACAATGCAACACTAAGATGAATGATGGAGATCATGATATGCAACCATGAATAATGATTATGCAATGAGGATAATGAGATGAAGCCAAAGGCACACTTGATAACTATGGTGTAATTTCACTAACATAAGTTTGCAAAATCTTGAGTGGTGAAAATGAGGTGAGGAACCTTTCTTTTATAGGCTAAGGATGGCCCAATTCCAAGTGTCATAAGATCCACAGTGGAGAAGAAGTCATGTGATGTGTATAGTGGAGATTTGATTAGTTTTAATGAGGGAGATAAAGGTGGAGAATGTTCCTCCAATAATGACAAGGTGGAGAGAAAGGTGTGAGCAAGAGGCCACTTGTCACAATTCTCTCAAAGACCAAAGATAATGGGTCAAAGAAGGAGTCCTTCTTTGTAGGGAGGTTGGAAGGAACATATGAGCTTATGAGACATGTGGCTCCAAGTATCCTTTGACTATGATGACATGGTGAGACCAAGCTCTTAATAATGGGGATGGTTAGAGGATAAATAGGACATATGGGTGGGGATAATTATGTAATTAAATATTAAAAATATTTAGTTATGTGTGCAACATGGTGAGGTGTAAAGCGAGGTGGAAAGTGGTGTGCAATTATAGAATTAGGACTTAGGATAGATGATTAATTAAATAATTTAGGATTATTCAATTAAGGATGATTTAGAGTAATTTGGATTATTTAATTAAATAAACTGATTTTTATTTAATTTTGGAAGATTAAGATGAATGTGAATCGGATAGATAAATTAGGATATTTATTTTTTGATAGAAGAATAGGAATAAAATAAATATCAAAATATTTGTTTAATTTGACTCAAGCCATTTTTAGGTGTGTACAGTTGCATATATAAGCATGATTATGTTTCATTTGCAAACTAGATGGATTTGATGTATACTTGTGATTTGAAAGCACTCAAGATATTCATATTTGCAGAGTAGAGTATTGTTACGGTGTTTGTGATTGCAGATTTGATTTCATCTTCTAATGTGATTCAAGAGCCTTCATGTGAGATCTACACTTCAAGGTGACATTCATTTATGTTTGACTAATTTATCATTTGGATTTTGCCTCTATCCCACTAGGATACACATTCTTATCTAACAACGGTGTTTAGAAGACTTAAATGTCTCTCTAGGGATTGAATGAGGCAAGCCTCTAAACACTACAACCCCCTCCCACACTCCTTGTAATTGCAAGTTACAAGTGTCACATCCGGATGGAGTGGAGTTGCAGAGGAGGTTGGTAGACAACAAGGATTCAGGATCTAAAAGAAAGTAGGACATTGGAGATTTTTCGTGACACGAGTGCTAGCACTAGTGTCCTCCAAAGTTACAAACATAGAAACAGACTAAATAGTGGTAATCAACATCCAAAGAACTTCCCACCTTTTTAGGGACAGAAATGAAAGATACAGTGAAGATCAGTGTCAGAAGGAGATTAGGATTCTATAAAGAAATAGGTACCTTGGACTTGGGTGCAAGTCCCTATGTCCCTGACTTCTCTGCCTTCTGAACTTCAAAAAATAGTGAGTTAAATATCTCTGTCCCTTATCTTAGTCTGAAAGGATTTGCCATGATTTGATAATTTGCTTACTTTTTTGCACATTTAGAGTTTTAAGTACAATTGAGTATTAAATTGAGACATTGTTTGACCCATCCAAGAATCCACAGCTTCCCAAGTGGCAGCACAACCTGATAAGAGACTCAGTTGATATGCCCTTGGAATGTTTGTAGTGAAACGAGGATTGAACACAAACCCTTACAACTAACCAACCTCTTTTTACTACAAAACAACATGATTCTCACTTCTTTCACATTTCCCAAAATACAATCATGTTCTTTATTAGATAGCATTCCATTAATCTAATCATCTAACTAAACCATTTCAATTGCATCAATAACACATTCAACATCATGAAATTCATAACATAATCATGCATTGAAGATATAGCTCCATCCTATAGTAACTCATCTATCACAAGATAAAACTGACAAATACCCAAATAGCGGGGATCACTAGCCCTCAAAAGACCACGTATCATATATAATTCAAACATCAAGTCCTATGAACAAAACAAGAAGTGCAACATGAGTTAGCCTCGCACTACAATACTAAAGAATCTAGTTCAAGAACAAATAGGGGATATTCCAAGCAATCCTAACTAAGATGTGCATCACATATGCACCCACAAACAATCACCACTACCTTCTACAAAAGATCCATAACATCACTACACTAGCTCAAGATAAGGCAGCAATTCCATAGACTAAACCCTTAGCTAGGGTGAAGCGACACAACATGGTCTAAAAGAACAACTAATTCCATTCGCACAAGGGTGGCCTCATAGAAACAATTGTTTCCAAAGATTTTGGAAAGATGGGCTAAAAATCTCTTAGTAACATTCGTAGATGCATTCCATATTTAATGCAAAAGAAATCGGTGCAAACTTGCTCATGGTTTCAGAGAATTTAAAGTTTCCTATTCACCACTAGTAATTTTTTGGAGTGAAATTACTTTATGGGAAGCTTAAGAATGTTATTACACATGTTGAGAGAAGTTTTTACACAAAGATGAGCTTTCGGTTAGAAGTTATGCTAAAATGTGATTTTCAGGCTAACCAGTATGTAGTGTGAAGTTGCAAAGTGAAGATGTCTTCTACAAATTTGCTTGAGTATATTCTTAAGTTGATGTTCATGATATTTTAATTGTTTTAATTGGACCTTGGAGAAATTAAAATGTTAATGAGGGTGGAAAGCATCTTGAGTCTTTCAATTTTCTATGTAATTGTCAGAAGTCATAAAATATTCAATTGCAAAATTGTAATAATAATAAGAAAAGAGAGAAAAATCATTAAAACTCTGAGCATTCAGAGAATAACTTATTGGTTGGTAGTTTTCATCAAAAGAAAGGTAGAAAAGGGACATTACACCAACTAAGGGATTAAAAAGAACAACAAACAAAAAAATGCGTTACAATTGGTGGTGGCACCTTATCCTTGCTAGAATCCTTAGTAATAGATAATATTATTCTAAGAAAAGACTAAGCAAAGAATGTAACAGCTGAATGAAACTGAAACATAGATATCATAGCCTCTATAAGGCATTGGGTATGCAAAAAATTGCCTCTCTCTAGAGTTTGGCATAAAAAGGGAAGCATGCAGAAATTTAGATAGCAGAAATTAAAAATAAATAAAAAGAAGAGCATATTAGTAGTGGAGGCATGGGAAACAAAAAAAGTGAAAACAAAAAATATGGAGAACCTCAAGAAGAGGGTGTAAGGAAAAAAAAGAGGTTGTGACAGCATTAGAGAAGAAGGGAATGCCTCACATGGGGGATAGTAATGGAAATTTAATTGCAGATTTTAGATGGGAAAAATTTAATAGAAAAGGTCTACTCATGAGAAGGGTGCTAAGGTGAAGATAAAGAAGGATCCAAAATAGAGGGAGTAATGAGCCATTGGGGGCATCTCTCTCAGTGGCATGTTTCTAGAAAGTGAGCGAAGAAGAATGCCATAGTGAAGTCACATGGTTTAAATAGAGGAAGGAAAATTTTAGAGATGAGTTTCTACACATGGAGGAGCTAAATGATGATCATGAGAGGCCATTGTATTGTAGTTATTGAAGAATTGTAGTTTTATATATTATTGCAAATGAATTCAATAAAATATAGTGAATTTTATGTGAAAGTGTGAGTTGAGTTGAGTATGAGTTGTATGTGGTTTCTTTGTATTATGAAACATTATCTTCTAAGTGAGTGGTTAAGAGTTGTAAGAGATTTAACATTAATAGTGAAGATGAGTTGATTGCTTAATGCACATGAAATTTGATCTGTGAAGCATTTGCATGAATAGATTTGAGTTTTTTCATGCTTGTGGGAGTCCCACTTGCATCAGATTGTATCAGAGCGAGAAGGTCTTTATAGTGTAGAGTCTATGCCAGGACCTGCAAGTGAAGAATGGTGAGGAGAAAAGTAGTGAAGCTATGAGTGGGAGTTGATTCCATGAGAATCATCTGGGCTATCCTCCAATAGAGATAAAGTTGGTTAGAAGGTGTACATACTTCTTCCACTGAGAGAAGGTGGGTAGAAGAGGTCTTGGAGAGGTGCATCTTTCAGAGTCTTTGTTGGGTAGAGGGTAGTTGTGTGAGTGTGAGTTGTTTTGCAGGTAAAAGTGAAGCCTTGCAACTAAAAAGGGGACATGTGAGTCTCTAAATGAAAAGATGTGGAAGATTACATTAGTGAGTAAGATGTCTTTGAAGAAGAGGACAATGATGGTTATGAAGAGGCGAGTGAAAATTTTGTACATGGAAAAGTCGACAGAAAAGAATATGGATACATGCATAGATACGGGCTATGAAGAACTAGCAAAACTTGAGGCTAGAATGGATGCATTTGAGATTGAGAAAATCAGAAGAAAGGAGAAGATTGAGGGTGAAAAAAGAGTTACAAAGACTGTGAATGTGAAAGTAGTAAAGAGGAAAGAAAACAAGGTAGCAGTAGGACAATAAGGAGCAGAGTTGAATGAAGAACCTATAGTGGTTGTGGGTAAGATGAGATTGAGAAAGGTCATAAAAGTGGCATGGAAGAGGACCTAATTGTAGTAGAAACTTATGTTCTCAAAGGCATGAATAGGTTCATGGATGGGATTGGTGTTGCAAGTATGACATTAATCAGTGTTGTCATTAATGTCAACATACTCATATTGCTTTGACGAGAAGGATTGGATGAGTTGTGTGCTAAGGATATTGAGAAAATTAGTCTCAATCAGGAACAGTGAAGAACAATGATGAGAAGAAGGCTAAAGTACTCAATAGGTTAAGGATCAGAGGATGCAGATTAAAGGGTTTGTAGATATGAGTCTTGAGATGTTCCAGTCAAGATTTTAGAGGTCCGCATAAAAATATGAAGAAGTTGTGATCAATCAAGTAGAACCAGTTCCAGAAGATGCTCTGAAGTGATAGAGTGTTACAAAAAGGTCCGGTGAGGTCCGGAAGTGCATTGTCCTACTCTATGGATTGGAATGAGTGTTTGGGATGTCCTTGTGATGTGTCATCTTGGTTTGTGCATAATATGGAGGTCCGTAAGCACCTTGTTCAGTTTGACAGTGCGGATAGACTGTGTTCTTGAAGTTCTAGATGAAGAAGAAAATAAATCTAGTAAGTGGAGGAAGTGCGGATGTACATGGTCATACAGTCAAGCTTATGAAGGTTCTTGGATCATGTTGAGTTTGTGTTGTCAGTCCGCATCAGTGGTAGAGCTCAGAATTGAAGATATACTTCCAGATGAAGATGTTCTTGTTCAGACTGACCGACTAGATGAGTTATTCATCGTGCGAATGTTCTTGTGGATGATTGTCGACTTGCGTATGATCTTGTAGGTGTCTGCTGACTTAGATGATTGTTCCTAAGTTGATGCCTTGTATAAATAAGGGATTGTGAATTCATTTTGTAGTGTGTTGTGGGATGATGAGTGTGTGGTAGTGAAGAGAAGCGTGAAAAGCAGAGTAGAAGTTTTGGGCATAAATGGAACTGATCCAGGCATGGTAAAAATGTCAATCTCCAGTTCAAGTTTGTGATTCTTATCACTTTGTAGATAGTGTGTCTCTTTGTAGGCAGTGTGCCTCCTTGTGAGCAGTGTACTCGGGCAGTGAGCCCTAATTAGCATGTGCCATCCATTTTTCTTATTCTTCTAACAGAAAATAATCCTTGGGTTAATCACCCCATGGTTTTTCCCTTGGCTGGGTTTTCCACATCAAAATATTAGTGTCCACTACGTTGATGTTTATCTACGCCTATGTTTATGTGCTTTGCTTTCATGTATGGTGAAATGATATGCTATTAACTAACAAAGAAGAATCAAGTGTTTGAAGTAGAAGCAAGTTTTTTTTTTACAACTAATTCACCCCCCCTCTCAGTTGTGTGCCCTAGATCTAACAATTGGTATCAGAGCCAAGTTCCTCTAAAAGGAGCTTAACCGCTTGAGGAGATCTAGGATGTCATCATATAAGAAGGATAGTTCAAAGTTTGATGGAACCAATTTCTCTCTCTGGAAAGGTCGCATGAAATGTCACTTGGAGTGTATGGGAAAAACATACTTGTCCATAGTCACAAAACTATATGTACCTCCACAGGGTGGTCCGACAACTCTAAATGAAATCACAAATACTGAAAACAATCTACGGACCAAAGAAGCACTTCTAAGCGCACTGAATGACTCAAAACTCTCAAATGTTATTGACCTACCAACTGCCTATGAGATCTAGGTTAAATTGGAACTTCTGCATGAAGGAGATGAGTTTGTTAAGAGTGCAAGGCTGCAAAGTCTCAAAGGGAAATTTGAAAGATTGAAGATGAGAGATGATGAAAATATCACTACCTTTATGCCAAGAGTAAATGAGTTGGTGTGTGGAATCAGGAATGCTGGTGGAATTCTGGATGAAAATGAGATCGTTTGCAAAATTCTCAGATCCCTTCCTACTACCTACAAAATCAAGGTTGCTGCCATTGATGAATTCAAAGCCCATACAACTATCACAAGAGAGCAATTCGCTGACAAACTGGTTGCATTTGAAATGACTGAGTTTGGAGATGATCCCCCAAGACTGAATCTGCATTCAAAGCTAGTGCCTATGTGAAAGGCAAACAAAGATTTGATCTGGGAGAAAACTCTTCAAGGAAGCTGTCGTGGTATGATCAAGCAAGGAAAGACATGGAAGAGGAAGAAGAAAAAACAACTCATCTTGAAGCCCTCATTGCAAAAAGATTGCCAAGAGGATCCGATAAGTATGAAGGAAAGCTACCTTTCAAATGCTTCAACTGCAATAAAATTGGTCATTTTGATGTCCGAAAAGATCTGCAAGGTCAAATTCTAACAGACAAAGGTTCCAAAAGAACTGTTATTATGTTCATGAAGAAGATGATAATGAAGGTGTAACAGATGATGAAACAGAAATAGGAGATAGATCTAGAAATAAATGGGTGTTTATTGCCATCAAGGAAGAAGATCCAATATCCTATGAATCTGTCAATCATAAGGTTGTGGAAAGAGCTTTAGCTACCCAAGTTGAAGAAAAGGATGATTGGGTTATTGACAGTGGATGTTCTCACCATATGACAGGTGACAAAAACAAGTTCTTAGATTTGGAAAGGTATGAAGGAGGAATGGTAAAATTTGGTGATAATTCTGCTGGCAGAATCAGAGGTAGGGGAACTATTTCTTTTGATGGAAAGAGCAAAACTGGTAATGTACTGTATATTGAAGGATTGAAGCATAATCTTCTCAGTGTTGGTCAGTTGGTAGACAAAGGTTATGACCTCTAGTTCAAGAATGGAAGATGCAGGATCTTTGAAGGCTCCAGAACTGAGATTACATCTGGTACTCAAACAAAAGGTAATATCTTCCATCTAGTTGGTTCTAATAAAAGTTGTGTGTTTGTCCAAGTTGATCAGAGTTGGTTATGGCATAGAAGGATGTGTCATGTAAATTTTGATAACATCATCAAGATAAGCAATACTCAGGCTGTAAGAGATCTTCCAAAATTGGTGAAACCTACAAATAGTTTGTGCAAAGAATGTTAACTAGGTAAATAGAGCAGAGTCTCTTTCAAAAGCAAGGATTAGTCCTCTACCAGATTATTGGGATTAATTCATACTGATCTATGTGGTCTGACAAGAATCAAGAGTATGCAAGGTGATAGATATTTCATGTTACTGATTGATGACCATTCCCGGATGATGTGGGTTACCTTTCTAAAAGAGAAATTAGAAGCCCTTGAGAAGTTCAAAATCTTCAAAGCTATGGTAGAGAATCAAACCAGATTGAAACTAAAATGTCTAAGGTCTAATAGAGGTGGGGAATTCACATCCGGTGAATTCATAGACTTTTGTGAGAAGCATGGTATAAAGAGATAGTTGTCTGCTCCTAGGGCTCCACAGTAGAATGGAGTAATTGAGAGAAAGAACCGGACCATTCATGAAGCATCTAGGACAATGATGATGGAAGCAAATGTTCCTCAGATGTTTTGGAGAGAAGCTATCAGCACTGCAGTCTACACTCTCAATTGAGTTCAAATAAGAAGCAATACCGGTAAGACTCCTTATGAACTTTGGTTTGGTGTCACTCCTACTGTGAGATAGATGAAGATCTAGGAAAGTTTGATGCTAGAAGTGATGAAGGAACTTTCTTGGGTTACTCCACTCAAAGCAAAGCATACTGGTGCTACAATAAGAGATTGAGAAAGATGATAGAAAGTATAAATTTAAAGGTTGATGAAGGAATTGAGAAGCCCTTAAGGTTTTATGAATATGATGAAGATGATCAGAATGATTCTCTGATGCAAGGAGCTTAATCTTCCTCTGAAATTTAGATTCAGACTGATCCGGTAAATCAGGAAGAGGAGGTTTGTCTAAATGAGCCTGATCAAGAAACAGTAGTACAATAAACCCCCAAAGTTCCAAGGTATGTAACTCTAAACCATTCTGAAGATAAGATCATAGGTGACAAAAGCAAAGCGGTACAAACAAGGAGGAGAATTGCTCAAGATTCAAATGAATACTGTCTGATTTCAAAGATTGAACCTAAGACAATAAATGAAGCTTGCAATGATGAAAACTGGACCAAAGCAATGGAGGAAGAGTTGATGCAAATTGAGAAAAATCACACTTGGTATCTTGTTCCCAGACCTAGAAACAAAAATGTGATTGGAACCAAATGGGTCTTCCGGAACAAACTAAATGAAGTTGGTGAAGTAATCAGAAATAAAGCCAGATTGGTTTGCAAAGGCTACTCTCAAATAGAAGGAATCTATTTTGAAGAAACCTTTGCACCGGTGGCAAGAATTGAAGCTGTCAGACTATTTCTTGCATTTGCTACCTTCAAAGATTTTAAAGTGTATCAGATGGATGCCAAATCTACTTTCTTGAATGGTGACTTAGAAGAAGAGGTGTACATTGAACAACCAGATGGATTTCAGTTATCAGAGCGTGGTGATTTGGTTTGCAAATTAAAAAAGGCACTGCATGGTATGAGAGGCTAGACAAAAATGTTTTGAAGATTGATTTCAACAAAGGTACTACTGACAGTAATTTGTATTTCAAAATTGATCAAGAAAACATTTTAATTGTTGAAGTATTTGTGGATGATATCATTTTTGGAGGAAAAGATAGTATGTGTAAAACTTTTGCAAATCAAATGAAAAGTGAGTTTGAGATGTCCATGCTTGGTGAAATGAATTTCTTCTTGGGTTTGCAAATTACTCAAACAAAGCAAGGGATCTTCATTTCTCAGACCAAATATGCAAAAGAATTGTTAAGGAAATTTGGGATGGAAGATTCAATGCCAATGAATACTCCCATGGCAACCAGATGCAAGTTGAGCAAAGATGATGACTCTCCTAAGGCAAACTAGACAAAGTACAGATCGATGATTGGTGGATTGTTATACCTCACTCAAACTAGACCAGATATAATGTAGGTTATTGGTCTTGTGGCAAGATTCTAGGCGGATCCCAGAGAATCTCATGTCATGGCAATCAAAAGAATTTTTAGGTACTTAAAAGGAACAATTGAGTATGGCCTATGGTATCTTAGAGATCAGGATTTTTCTCTTCATGCATATACAGATGCAGATTGGGTAGGAAATGTGGATGATAGGAAAAGTACAAGTGGAGGAGCATTCTTTTTGGGAAAAAAGTTGGTTTCTTGGCTAAGCAAGAAATAAGAGGCAATATCTCTGTCTACAACTAAAGTAGAATACATTGCTGCAGCAGGTAGTTGCATTCAAATTTTATGGATGAAGCAGATGTTAAGAGACATTAAAGTAGAATATGAGAAGCCTATCATAATATTTTGTGATAATTCAAGTGCAATAAATATTTCTAAGAATCTAGTATTGCATTCTAAGACCAAGCAAATATCTATCAAGTTTCACTTTCTGAGAGAACAAGTGAACAAGGATGAAGTCAGATTAGTGTATGTACGCTCTAAGGATCAGATTGTAGATATCTTTACTAAACCTCTTCCCAAGGACTCTTTTGAGTATCTTAGGGAGAAGTTAGGGGTCATGGCCCCTCTGGTGATGAACTAGGATGCACTGATGTGCATCAGTCTGGTGGACTTCACAGTCATATCTTGTGATCTGGATTGGTGATGGGGAGCTGCTACTCAAGGGGAGCAGCTAGTATGATTCTGATATGTTAGAATTGCAAGTATGAGCCCTTTGCCATTGATGTCAAAAGGGGAGAGAAGACATGTAAAAAACAAGTGGTTGATGATCAAAGGGGGAGCAGTAAAGGAAGAGAAGACATGTGAAGAGTTGTTGCTGATAAGGGGAGCTGTGGTAGAAAGGAGAAGTTCTTGTCTTGATGGTTTTTCACATCATATGTTGCCATCAATGACAAAGGGGGAGATTGTTGCAAGTATGAGGTTAATCAGTGTTGTCATTGATGTCAACATACTCATATTGCTTTGATGAGAGGGATTGGATGAGCTATCTGCTGAGGATATTGAGAAAATTAGTCTCAATTAGGAATAGTGAAGAACAGTGATGAGAAAAAGGCCAAAGTACTCAATAGGTTGAGGATCAGAGGATGTGTATTACAGGGTTTGTAGATATGAGTCTTGAGATGTTCCAGTCAAGATTTCAGAGGTTCGCATGAAAATATGAAGAAGTTGTGATCGATCAAGTAGAACCGGTTCTGGAAGATGCTCTGAAGTGACAGAGTGTTACAAAAAGTTCCGGTGAGGTCCGGAAGAGCATTGTCCTACTCTGCGGGTTGGAATGAGTGTTTGGGATGTCCTTGTGATGTGTCATCTTGTTTTGTGCATAATATGGAGGTCCGTAAGCACATTGTTCAGTTTGATAGTGCGGATAGACTGTGTTCTTGAAGTTCCAGATGAAGAAGAAAAGAAATCTAGTAAGTGGAGGAAGTGCGGATGTACCTGGTCATACAGTCAAGCTTATGAAGGTTCTTGGATCATGTTGAGTTTGTGTTGTCGATCCGCATCAGTGGTAGAGCTCAGAATTGAAGATATACTTCCAGATGAAGATGTTCTTGTTCAGACTGACCAACCAGATGAGTTATTCATCATGCGAATGTTCTTGTGGATGATTGTCGACTTGCGTATGATCTTGTTGGTGTCTGTCGACTTAGATGATTGTTCCTAAGTTGATGCCTTGTATAAATAAGGGATTGTGAATTTATTTTGTAGTGTGTTGTGGGATGATGAGTGTGTGGTAGTGAAGAGAAGCGCGAAAAGCAGAGTAGAAGTTTTGGGCATAAATGGAACTGATCTAGGCATGGTAAAAATGTCAATCTCCAGTTCAAGTTTGTGATTCTTATCACTTTGTAGATAGTGTGTCTCTTTGTAGGCAGTGTGCCTCCTTGTGAGCAGTGTGCTCTGGCAGTGAGCCCTAATTGGCATGTGCCATCCATTTTTCTTATTCTTCTAATAGAAAATAATCCTTGGGTTAATCACCCCATGCTTTTTCCCTTGACTGGGTTTTCCACATCAAAATATTAGTGTCCACTACATTGATGTTTATCTACTCCTGTGTTTATGTGCTTTGCTTTCATGTATGGTTAAATGATATGCTATTAACTAACAAATAAGAATCAAGTGTTTGAAGTAGAAGCAAGTTTTTTTTTTACAACTGATTCACCCCCCCTCTCAGTTGTGTGCCCTAGATCTAACAATTGGTATCAGAGCCAAGTTCCTCTAAAAGGAGCTTAACCACTTGAGGAGATCTAGGATGTCGTCATATAAGAAGGATAGTTCAAAGTTTGATGGAACCAATTTCTCTCTCTGGAAAGGTCGCATGAAATGTCACTTGGAGTGTATGGGAAAAACATACTTGTCCATAGTCACAAAACCATATGTACCTCCACAGGGTGGTCTGACAACTCTAAATGAAATCACAAACGCTGAAAATAATTTGTAGACCAAAGAAGCTCTTCTAAGTGCACTAAATGACTCAAAACTCTCAAATGTTATTGACCTACCAACTGCCTATGAGATCTAGGTTAAACTGGAAATTTTGCATGAAGGAGATGAGTTTGTTAAGAGTGCAAGGCTGCAACGTCTCAAAGGGAAATTCAAAAGATTGAAGATGAGAGATGAAGAAAATATCACTACCTTTATGCCAAGAGTAAATGAGTTGGTGTGTGGAATCAGGAATGCTGGTGGAATTCTAGATGAAAATGAGATCATTTGCAAAATTCTCAGATCCCTTCCTGCTACCTACAAAATCAAGGTTGCTGCCATTGATGAATTCAGAGGCCATACAACTATCACAAGAGAGCAATTGGCTGACAAACTGGCCATGTTTGAAATGATTGAGTTTGGAGATGATCCCCCCAAGACTGAATCTGCATTCAAAGCTAGTGCCTATGTGAGAGGCAAACAAAGATTTGATCTGGGAGAAAACTCTTCAAGGAAGCTGTCATGGTATGATCAGGCAAGTAAAGACATGGAAGAGGAAGAAGTAGAAACAACTCATCTTGAAGCCCTCATTGCAAAAAGATTGCCAACAGGATCCGATAAGTATGAAAGAAAGTTACCTTTCAAATGCTTCAACTGCAATAAAATTGGTCATTTTGATGTCTGAAAAGATCTGCAAGGTCAAATTCTAACAAACAAAGGTTCCAAAAGAACTGTTATTAAGTTCATGAAGAAGATGATAATGAAGGTGTAACAGATGATGAATCAGAAATAGGAAACAGATCTGGAAATAAATGGGTGTTTATTGCCATCAAGGAAGAAGATCCAATATCCTATGAATCTGTCAAAATCATAAGGTTGTGGAAAGAGCTTTAGCTACCCAAGTTGAAGAAAAGGATGATTGGGTTATTGACAGTGGATGTTCTCACCATATGACAGGTGACAAAAATAAGTTCTTAGATTTGGAAAGGTATGAAGGAGGAATGGTAAAATTTGGTGATAATTCTGCTGGCAGAATCAGAGGTAGGGGAACTATTTCTTTTGATGGAAAGAGTAAAACTAGTAATGTACTGTATATTGAAGGATTGAAGCATAATCTTCTCAGTGTTGGTCAGTTGGTAGACAAAGGTTATGACCTCCAGTTCAAGAATGGAAGACGCAGGATCTTTGAAGGCTCCAGAACTGAGATTGCATCTGGAACTCAAACAAAAGGTAATATCTTCCATCTAGTTGGTTCTAATAAAAGTTGTGTGTTTGTCCAAGTTGATCAGAGTTGGTTATGGCATAGAAGGATGTGTCATATAAATTTTGATAACATCATCAAGATAAGCAATACTCAGGCTGTAAGAGATCTTCCAAAATTGGTGAAACCTACAAATAGTTTGTGCAAAGAATGTTAGCTAGGAAAATAGAGCAGAGTCTCTTTCAAAAGCAAGGATCAGTCCTCTACCAGATTATTGGAATTAGGTCATACTGATCTATGTGGTCTGACAAGAATCAAGAGTATGCAAGGTGATAGATATTTCATGTTACTGATTGATGACCATTCCCGGATGATGTGGGTTACCTTTCTAAAAGAGAAACCAGAAGCCCTTGAGAAGTTCAAAATCTTCAAAGCTATGGTAGAGAATCAAACCGGATTGAAACTGAAATGTCTAAGGTCTGATAGAGGTGGGGAATTCACATCTGGTGAATTCATAGACTTTTGTGAGAAGCATGGTATAAAGAGATAGTTGTTTGCTCCTAGGACTCCACAGTAGAATGGAGTAGTTGAGAGAAAGAACCGGACCATTCGTGAAGCATCCAGGACAATGATGATGGAAGCAAATGTTCCTCAGATGTTTTGGAGAGAAGCTGTTAGCACTGCAGTCTACACTCTCAATCGAGTTCAAATCAGAAGCAATACCAGTAAGACTCCTTATGAACTTTGGTTTGGTGTCACTCCTACTGTGAGATAGATGAAGATCTAGGAAAGTTTGATGGTAGAAGTGATGAAGGAATTTTCTTAGGTTACTCCACTGAAAGCAAAGCATACTGGTGTTACAATAAGAGATTGAGAAAGATGATACAAAGTAGAAATGTAAAGCTTGATGAAGGAATTGAGAAGCCCTTAAGGTTTTATGAATTAGATGAAGATGATCAGAATGATTCTCTGATGCAAGGAGCTTAATCTTCCTTTGAAATTTAGATTCAACTGATCCGGTAAATCAGGAAGAGGAGGTTTGTCTAAATGAGCCTGATCAAGAAACAGTAATACAATAAACCCCCAAAGTTCCAAGGTATGTAACTCTAAACCATTTTGAAGATAAGATCATAGGTGACAAAAGCAAAGGGGTACAAACAAGGAGGAGAATTGCTCAAGATTTAAATGAATACTACCTGATTTCAAAGATTGAACCTAAGACAATAAATGAAGCTTGCAATGATGAAAACTGGACCAAAGCAATGGAGGAAGAGTTGATGCAAATTGAGAAAAATCACACTTGGTATCTTGTTCCCAGATCTAGAAACAAAAATGTGATTGGAACCAAATGGGTCTTCTGGAACAAACTAAATAAAGTTGGTGAAGTAATCAGAAATAAAGCCAGATTGGTCTGCAAAGGCTACTCTCAAATAGAAGGAATTGATTTTGAAGAAACCTTTGCTCCGGTGGCAAGAATTGAAGCTGTCAGACTATTTCTTGCATTTGCTACCTTCAAAGATTTTAAAGTGTATCAGATGGATGCCAAATTTGCTTTCCTAAATGGTGACTTAGAAGAAGAGGTGTACATTGAACAACCGGATGGATTTCAATTATCAGAGCATGGTGATTTGGTTTGCAAATTAAAGAAGGCACTGCATGGTCTAAAGCAAGCCCCCAAAGCATGGTATGAGAGGCTAGACAAACATGTTTTGAAGATTGATTTCAACAAAGGTACTGCTGACAGTAATTTGTATTTCAAAATTGATCAAGAAAATATTTTGATTGTTGAAGTATTTGTAGATGATATCATTTTTGGAGGAAAAGATAGTATGTGTAAAACTTTTGCAAATCAAATGAAAAGTGAGTTTGAGATGTGCATGCTTGGTGAAATGAATTTCTTCTTGGGTCTGCAAATTACTCAAACAAAGCAAGGGATCTTCATTTCTTAGACCAAATATACAAAAGAATTGTTAAGGAAATTTGGGATGGAAGATTCAATGCCAATGAATACTCCCATGGCAACTGGATGCAAGTTGAGCAAAGATGATGACTCTCCTAAGGCAAACTAGACAAAGTACAAATCAATGATTGGTGGATTGTTGTACCTCACTCAAACTAGACCAGATATAATGTAGGTTGTTGGTCTTGTGGCAAGATTCTAGGCAGATCCTAGAGAATCTCATGTCATGGCAATCAAAAGAATTTTTAGGTACTTAAAAGGAACAATTGAGTATGGCCTATGGTATCTTAGAGATCAGGATTTTTCTCTTCATGCATATACAGATGCAGATTGGGTAGGAAATGTGGATGATAGGAAGAGTACAAGTGGAGGAGCATTCTTTTTGGGAAAAAGGTTGGTTTCTTGGCTAAGCAAGAAACAAGAGGCAATATCTCTGTCTACAACTAAAGCATAATACATTGCTGCAGCAGGTAGTTGCACTCAAATTTTATGGATGAAGCAGATGTTAAGAGACATTAAAGTAGAATATTAGGAGCCTATCATAATTTTCTACGATAATTCAAGTGCAATAAATATTTCTAAGAATCCAGTATTGCATTCTAAGACCAAGCACATATCTATCAAGTTTCACTTTTTGAGAGAACAAGTGAACAAGGATGAAGTTAGATTAGAGTATGTACCCTCTAAGGATCAGATTGTAGATATCTTTATGAAACCTCTTCCCAAGGACTCTTTTGAGTATCTTAGGGAGAAGTTAGGGGTCATGGCCCCTCTGGTGATGAACTAGGATGCACTGATGTGCATCAGTCCGGTGGACTTCACAGTCATATCTTGTGATCCAGATTGGTGATGGGGAGCTGCTACTCAGGGGGAGCAGCTAGTATGATTCTGATATGTTACAATTGCAAGTATGAGCCCTTTGCCATTGATGTCAAAGGGGGAGAGAAGACATGTAAAAAGCAAGTGGTTGATGATCAAAGGGGGAGTAGTAAAGGAAGAGAAGACATGTGAAGAGTTGTTGCTGATAAGGGGAGCTGTGGCAAAAAGGAGAAGTTCTTGTCTTGATGGTTTTTCACATCATATGTTGCCATCAATGACAAAGGGGGAGATTGTTGCAAGTATGAGGTTAATTAGTGTTGTCATTGATGTCAACATACTCATATTGCTTTGATGAGAAGGATTGGATGAGTTGTCTACTGAGGATATTGAGAAAATTAGTCTCAAACAGGAATAGTGAAGAATAGTGATGAGAAAAAGGCCAAAGTACTCAATAGGTTGAGGATCAGAGGATGCAGATTAAAGGGTTTGTAGATATGAGTCTTGAGATGTTCGAGTCAAGATTTCAGAGGTCCGCATGAAAATATGAAGAAGTTATGATCGATCAAGTAGAACCGGTTCCAGAAGATGCTCTAGAGTGATAGAGTGTTACAAAAAGGTCTGGTGAGGTCCGGAAGTGCATTGTCCTACTCTGCGAGTTGGAATGAGTGTTTGGGATGTTCTTGTGATGTGTCATCTTGTTTTGTGCATAATATGGAGGTCCGTAAGCACCTTGTTCAGTTTGATAGTGCGGATAGACTGTGTTCTTGAAGTTTCAGATGAAGAAGAAAAGAAATCTAGTAAGTGGGGGAAGTGTGGATGTATCTGGTTATACAGTCAAGCTTATGAAGGTTCTTGGATCATGTTGAGGTTGTGTTGTCGGTCCGCATAAGTGGTAGAGCTCAGAATTGAAGATATACTTCTGGATGAAGATTTTCTTGTTCAGACTGGCCGACCAAATGAGTTATTCATCATGCGAATGTTCTTGTGGATGATTGCCGACTTGCGGATGATCTTGTAGGTGTCTATCGACTTAGATGATTGTTCCTAAGTTGATCCCTTGTATAAATAAGGGAATGTGAATTTATTTTGTAGTGTGTTGTGGGATGATGAGTGTGTGGTAGTGAAGAGAAGCGTGAAAAGTAGAGCAGAAGTTTTGGGCTTAAATGGAACTGATCCAGGCATGGTAAAGATGTCAATCTCTAGTTCAAGTTTGTGATTCTTATCACTTTGTAGATAATGTGTCTCTTTATAGGCAGTGTGCCTCCTTGTGAGCAGTGTGCTCAGGCAGTGAGCCCTATTTGGCATGTGCCATCCATTTTTCTTATTCTTCTAACAGAGAATAATCCTTGGGTTAATCACCCCGTGGTTTTTCACTTAACTGGGTTTTCCACATCAAAATCTTGGTGTCCACTGTGTTGATGTTTATCTACTCTTGTGTTTATGTGCTTTACTTTCATGTATGGTTAAATGATATGCTATTAACTAACAAAGAAGAATCAAGTGTTTGAAGTAGAAGCAAGTTTTTGTTTTACAACTTATTCACCCCCCCTCTCAGTTGTGTGCCCTAGGTCTAACAATTGTAACAGAGAAGGGTGAGGATGAAAAACTTGTTTCATCTCACATTATTTTAAGTGTAGATAAAGAGGAAAGTGAAGACAAAGAAGCAGAAGTCCTTGAGGATGATGAAAGAGAAAACAACAATGAGTTTGCAGTGAGACAATGTCTATGAAAGGACATGGAGAATAAATTGAAAGAGGTTACAATAGAAGCTGAGATGATGGCCTCTCAGGGTCTTGTATTTGATGAGAATATTGATGAATATGAGGAGCAAATTTTGTTAGAAGAAGTGAGAAAAATAAATAGGCTATTGGAAGGAGATTTATCAGATGAACTTGATAAATTGATGAACTATTTTGAAAGGAAAGAAGGAGTTGTAGTAGTTTGTCTTGTTGAAAACATGAAAGTAGATATTGGGATTGAGAGGGTTGAAAAAGAAAATATGGGCAAGGATGAGTCCCATTATTTTTCTGATAAAATTTTGTATGCGAGAGAATCTTTGTGTGTAGGAAAGAGGGAAAAAGAAGAAAAAATGGACTTGAAATAGCATGTCTTATTAAAGGCATGAAGAAGATGGTGAAGGAAGTTCTAGCTAAAGACAAGGAAGAGATGGAGGAAGAAGATGTGAATAGAGAAATCGTTGGAATGACTGAAGACAAGAAAGAGAAGTATGAAGTTATAGTAGCAGATGTGTGTCCTCTAGAGGACATGAAGGTGTCAGAAGAAAGTGGATCTAAGTGTGAATATGGGGATGTTGCAGCAGAAGGTGAAAAGGAAAACATTATAGTATAAAAAAGAAAATGGGTAAGCTTTAAATTTCTTGACTTTAGCAATGATGAAGAATGTGTTGATTTGAATGTAGATGAGATGTTGATAGGAGAAGATGATGAGGTAGCAAAGTATGAAGAAGAAGAAATATATGCAGAGGAGAAGATGGAAACATTTGATTTCTATGGCATAGTTTATGCAGATGTAGTAGAGGAGGTTGAGGAAAACTTTTTGTGAAGGAGTTTGGCTTATGATAGAAGAAGGAAGAGGGGAAATAGAAGTAAAGAACATAAATGGTGGAGAAGGATGGCAAATGCTCCAATCAAATGTTGGAAGAGAGAAAGAAGAAATGAGAAATGGTGCCTATTACAACAATGGGGTTCACTATAGATTGTTCATTATCTAGAAGGATGGGTTACCATTCAACCCCACATTTGTGAGTGTATGCTCACAAACATCTTACTTGGCATGTTTCATGTAGGAGCATCCAGGTCCACAGATAATCCTACATTGCCCAAATATATTCTTTTGTTTTATTTTTATTTTCATGGTGTGTTGTAGTTTTTTTTAGTGTTTACAAGAATTTCTTGGTATTTAGAAAGTTCTTCCATGATTGGAATGACAATTTTCAACTATTCGCATAATCGCAGTTTCCACATGCATAGGCAGTTTTATAGAAACAATTGTTTCTAGATATTTTGAAAGGCTGGGATAAAACCCTCTTATATAGAAATTTATAGATGTATTCCACATTTAATGAAAAAGGAGTTGGTGCAAATTTCCTCATGGTTCAAGAGAATTTAAAGTTTCCTATTCACTGTTGGCAATTTGGGAGAAATTTAAAATTTAGACTTTTATGAAAGCTATATTGAAATCACTTTATGGCCGGCTTAGGAATTTTATGTTGGCAAGAGACACTACTATGTTGAATAATTAAGTGTTTTCATTGATGGAAATGAGAAAAGTAAAAAGGTTGGAATAGAGTTTTTGATCCGGTAAAGAAGATTTAGTCATATTGGCTAGGTATTGACAAAATACAGGAGCAATGACAAAAGAACAGTGTTTGGACTAGTATTGGTCCACAGTTGAAGATCAATTTTTGTGGTTCTAGTATTATGTTTCTAACTCTTAGATGATCTTATATCCAAGGTTTTAGTAGTTGACTAGTTCCAAAAGTATATCGTAAAATGGCCTAAATCTGGTAGAGTAAAATACAATGCTACATAGAACAGAACACTCAGTTGTTTTGGTCTGCATTCCTCCAGTGTTGCATATCTTGATGTCTAGTTTTGGGTTGTTGTAAACACTTGTATGAAGTGTCTAAATCTAGAGTTTTAAGATCTGAAGTCCATCGAAAAGATAGTTGCAAGCTACTAAGTATTGCTACAGTGTTTGACAGAGTTTGACCGTGACCAAGTCTAAGTTCTAATGGTCTGCATTCTGCCGCTAAAGAATATTTTTCTCTGTGGTTCTAAAGGTATGATAGATGATGTCTAAGGAGTCTATAACATGATTTTGAGCAAGCCATGTGGTCCATCCTGAAAGTTGTTATCTAACAGTTGAATTGAACTAGTAGCAGTCTAAGTTTGAGGCTGACATGATAGTTTGATTTATGTGCGGTAAGCTCTGTTAATTAGAACTTTATCTGAAGTGGTTCTATAGTTGGATCAGACATATGAGAAGATGTTTCAAATGTTATTTGGCTCCGTAATGTATTTTGATGAAGGAATTTGGCCAACAAGCTACAAGTTTATCATCTATATGCTTCATTTGAGTATGCCAACCTAATATGAATATCTTAAGTGATGTCGATATATATATGGGATTGAATTTAGTGTTTGAAAAAATGTGAATGTGAAGAGTGCAAATAAAGCACTATGAATGTGATTGATGCTAGTATTAGAATAGCAGAACAGAGATAGAAGATCAGTGATGATGAAGACTCAAGACTTAGTATTTAGCTACTAAATGACTACACCCTGGCATACTAAGAGATGATCTTGCAATATTCATATTCCTTATGAAACTTCACGTGTACTTGGTAGTGAGCCTAGCTATAAGCAATCAGTAGGGTTTAATAGCCCTCATTGTAATCTTTCTAGGTATAGGGTTGTGGCAGTGAGCATGCTAAACCTAGTTGTACTTCATGGCAGTGAGCCATCATGTTCTAGAACTGAGTGACCAAGCCTGAACATCACCATTTGTAAAAGATTGCAAGATAAATTGAGAGCTAGTCCTCTCCATGTTTTTCCCTACCTTTTGGTTTTCCACATAAAAATCCTGGTGTTCATGTGTTATATCTTTGTGGTTTCTATTCATTTGCATATTGTTCTTTTGTTTAATTAATTTTAGAAAATGGTTAAAAGTGAAAGTGCATGAAAGGATTTATGGAATATTGATTCACCCCCCCCCTCCCTCTCTCAGTGTTACTAATATTCAACAAGTGGTATCAGAGCAAGATTCCTTGGAAGAAGCCTAACAACTTGAGGAAGATCCAGGAAGGTTCACTTATGGAAACACTTGTCCTAAAGCAAATCCTTCTGGTAGCATTATAATTGGCAATCAAGTATATGTCAACAATGAACAATTTGAAGCAGCTCTAGAAGATTTTGACAACTCCAAAGTTGATATCAAGGGTTTAGAAGAGAGTATCAAAGAAGCTGATGTTTTCATTTTGAAATTAAAAGAATAGATCAGTAAATCTTAGGAAAGAAGGAAGGAATTATGTGAGCAACTAAAACAAGCAAATGAATCTACATAGAGTCTTCTTAGGGCGATTGAAGAAAGAACAAGAATAAAGAACATCTGAGTCAAGTTGTGAAGGACAAGTCAGAGGAATGTGAAAAATTAGGAAAATAAGTTCTACTCTTAAAATTTGTTTTGGAAGCAGCTAAGAGCTATGAAGAAAAGTTCAAGCTAAGTTCTGCAAAGCTTGATGAAATGATTTCTAGCCAAAGGACTACTGATGGCAGGAAAGGTTTAGGATTTCAAAAGGGAGAAAGTTCAAAATCTAGGCAAGAAAATTATGAGGTAAGGCAAAACAAGGGAAACCAATTCAGAAATCAAAGAAGAAGCCTTATAAGACCTCCGGTCAAGTAGCCAAATGATCAAAGGTACCCATGTTTCAATGGCCATTGCTTTAATTGCAACAAGTATGGTCATAGGGCTATTCAATATAGAAATAAACTGAATCAAAATGTTCCATCTTTCTCTGGTCAATGTTTCAATTGCAAGAAAGTTGGTCACAAATCAAATAAATGCAAAAATTTGGTAAGGAATGGTGCCTACAAAGTAAGGAATAGTCAAGCATTCAATGGAAAGTGTTTTGCATGCAACAGATTTGGACATATGGATAATCAATGCAGATCAAATCTAATTAATTGAAGGAATCAAAGGCAAAGGAATGTGGTGTGCTACAATTGCAACAAGTATGGACATATTACAAGAGTTTGCAGAGGCAAAAATGTGAAAAGAAACTACAATACTGAATACATGAAAATAGAGCAAAAGAATGACAAAGGGAAAGAAAAGGTTGATCTGGTTGAAACCAAGAAAGAAATGGACAAGATCTAGATCAAGAAATAAGTAATTGAAGTTAAGGATATATCCGCACTAGTAGCTGGTGCAAATACTTCCTTCAAGAAGTATATTGAGAGCTCTGGCTCAAGGGGAGCAGTGTTGAAGATCCAAAACTCCTAGCCAGAAAGTGGGTGCTAGACTCTGACACGAAGGTATATGATGGAATCTAATGTGACAAATCTCTTAAAATAAAAATTGAAAGAGAAGAAGTAAATGTGACACATTGCGGAATAATCTAAAATGTCTGTGGTTGCTAGGAAGGTGCCTAACAACTTTTTGTAAGATGACATTAATGACTTAGGTTTTTCCATGTGAAGGATAAAAGGAGTTGTATCTAAAGGAAAATTCATTTTGCATTTCATGTGCTCGAGTGATTAAGGGGAACCGAAGCAAGATTCAAAGCATCTACAATTTTCTCCAGAGGATTTTAGATCAAGATCAAGGAAACCCTAATCTAGCGAAAGAGGTATTTACAACTTGAAACTCTACAGTGGAAATTAAATTTCTCTAGAAATGTTTACTCATGTAATCAAGATAGGAAATATGCCTTGCCCTAATTTTAAGAAATAATTCTTCAAATCTCTGAAAAATGATCCGTTAGTGGCATTCTCAATTACCCCACATGGGGTTATGCATATGGAAGATATCAAAGCATACATTCATATCAGTCTAAAAGAATATGATCACATGAACTTAGGAAAACTTATTTAGATGAACTGACTACTGTGGATGTTGTGTTGAAAGATGATTATAAAGTTCTAGGAGAAAAGAAACTTGACACCTAGTTGGATTTCCCACAATTCCAATTGATGCATGGGTCTAACTTATTCTAAGAAGAATTCATGATGAATCCTTATGGCTTGATGAACCCTATTTGATAACTAAAGAAGCCATCAAAGTTGTAACCAATATGAGCTCCTCTGAAAGGGTTCCAGGCATAAAGAAAATGAAGAACAATGTTGTAATGCAGCTAATAGGAGCTAAAATTGAGAAGAATGGCCTTATAGTAAATGATATCAAGGATTTGACTGTCAAATTTGCATCAATGATTATTGGATACAAGTGTACTTTTTCAACAATGAAAATTCTATCTGCATCAACCATATACAAATCATATGACATGATCAAGAACAATATAGATTATGACCTTTGTGAATTGTTTCGGAGTGAACTTATGGAAAACTTGAGAAGAGCAAAAGAAACTAATCATCCTTTCAAATATGGAACATTGATTACATGTTTGCTCTTTTACTTCCTAGGAGAGCTACCTAGTTTCGGAAATATTGTCTGGCTTGATCAATACCTATAGCTACTGAAATAAGAAATCACTTACAAAGCTTGGGCAATACAAATAAGCAGATTAAAATCTTATGGAATTATTTCAAAGGATTTCAAAAGAAAATGTGAAGTAGGTTCTAGATACTTGAAAATGTGGTGATAAAGTATGAAAAGAATGTTGTATTCATGGTGGATAAAGAAAAATGCTTCAGGGAAGCTGTGGAACCAAGAACTAATAGGGTCCCTACACTAGGTTATGAAGTTGAAGATGATGTCTTGACTGAATTAGCTGATGAACTACTAAGTAAACCTATTGATCCCAAAGAGAACAAATTTGGGACATTCTCATAATTATCTTCCAGAATGTTGATGGAATCTGAGTAGTGAGAGAAAACATCAGATGAATAATTAAGGCAACAAGTAGCTCAGAAGGATCAAAGACCATAAGTGCTTCGGTAGAATGGACTTCAAGCACTCCAAAAAGGAAAGATAAGAGATCTGAAGAAGAGAGACCAACATCTAATCTCAAAAAAATATTAAGGACATCATCCATAATAGATGCCACAATTGAAGAAAAGACGAGAAAGAAAGTTTCATTTTGTGAAGAAAAAGTCGCAAGAGACACTGTTGCAAAACCTTTGAAAAACCTTACAAATCTCAAATCTACCCAAGTTTCTTCAAGAACCAATAAATCTGAATTCCCTATCTCCAGAACAAAAATTTGAATTAGCATCATTTGCCGAAGCAAAGGCACATGAAGAATTGATGAAAACTCACATGCAAGACAATAAGCTCATTATAGCAGTATCTGGTGTACTTGGAAAATTGATGCCTGATTCCCAGAAAGATACATTGATATCATCTACAGATCAACTAAAAGGTGTGATAAGATCAATCAATAATCATTTTGAATCCTTTGAAAATTTTGCAGAAACAAAGGTCAGAAAAGAATTTGAAGAGAAAAGACTAGAAGAGTTAAAAACCATGTTGATCAATAATAAGATCTCTTTAGACAAAGGAATTATAAGTATTCAAAGTAACATTAAAGAAGCTAGTTACATATACAAATTCTATTTATCCTGGCTAGAAGTCACAAAGAAAACAACACAGAAGATCAAGGATTTGGAGCAAAAAATGTTGAACACGTCCAAGACAATTGATCCCGTAGCAAAATTAGTTAGCAACAGGGAAAGTCAAGTCATCAACCTTCATAATGAATTGAGCAATCTAATAAGTGAGAGGAACCAAATTAGAACTAGAATGTGTTAACTGAGAGAAGTAATTAGTCCTAAGTTACACTCAATGTTTAATCTTGTAGCTGAAGCACAAACAACTTCACATATTAATACACTTCTGATCTTGACTAGGTAGAGACCATAGTTTTTCTACTTAGTGGTCATATTCAAATTTTGGATAATGCCAAGAAAAACTAGGATGGTGAATTGCCCCAAATTAAGATCATTTTCAATGACATCCTCTAGCTCATATAAAATAAAGTTGAAGATTACACTTGTACATGTAGCAGAGTATAATTTTTTTTGTAGTTTTGACAAGATTTGACTCCAGAATCCCCACCTTTGCCATTTATGTCAAAGGGGGAGAGAAGATCAGTGAAAAATGAGAAAACATCTCAGGGGGGAGAATGAATATAGGAGTGTATATAGAAAGGGGGAGCAGTCAAAAGCATTTTTCACTAAGTGTTGCCATCAATGCCAAAGGGGGAGATTCTTGGCAAGAGACACTGCTATGTTGAATAATTAAATACTGTCATTGATGGAAAAAAGAAAAGGAAAGAGGTTGGAACAAAGTTTTTGATCTGGTAAAGAAGACTTAGTCATATTGCCTAAGTATTGACAATATATAGGAGCAGCAAAAGAAGAACACTGTTTGGACTGGTATTGGTCCATAGTTGAAGATCAAGTTTTGCAGTTCTGGTATGATGTTTCTAACTCTTAGATGATCTTATATCCAAGGTTTCAACAGTTGACCAGTTTTTGAAGTATATCATCAAATGGCCTAAATCTGATAGAGTAAAATACAGTGCTACTCAGAACAAAACACTCAGTTGTTTAGGTCATCATTCCTCTGGTATTGCATATCTTGATGTGTAGTTTTGAGGTGTTGTAAACACTCATATGAAGTGTCTAAATCTAGAGTTGTAAGAAATAAAGTCCATTGGAAAGATAGTTTCAAGCTATTGAGTATTGCTACAATCTTTAACAAAGTTTGACTGTGAAAGAGTCTGAGTTCTGATGGTTTGCATTCTGCCGCTAAAGAATACTTTTATCTGCAATTTTGAAGGTATGATGGGTGATGTCTAAGGAGTCTTCAACATGATTTTGAGAAAGCCATGTGGTCTACGGTGAAAGTTGTGATCTGACAGTTGAATTGAACTAGTAGCAGTATCAGTTTAAGGCCAACATGATAGTTTGATTTATGTGCGGTAAGCTCTATTGATTAGAACTGTATCCTTAGTGGTACTATAGTTGGAGTCAACATATGAGAAGATGTTTAAAATGTTATTTGGGTCTGTAATGTATTTTGATGAAGGAATTTGGCTGACAAGCTACAAGTTTATCATTTATACATTTCATTTGAGTATGCCAACCTAATATGAAGATCTTAAGTGTTGCCGATATATATATGGGATTGAATTTAGTGTTTGAAAAAATGTGAATGTGAAGAGTGCAAAGAAATCACTGCGAATGTGATTGATGTGAGTATCATAATAGTAGAGTAGAGATAGAAGATTAGTGATGATGAAGACTCGGGACTCAGTATTTAGTTGCTAAATGACTGCACCCTGGCATACTGATAGATGATGTTGCATTATTCATATTCCTTATACAACTTCACTTGTACTTGGTAGTGAACTTGGTTGTAAGCAATTGGTAGGGTTTAATAGCCCTCATTGTAATCTTTCTGGGTTTAAGGTTGTGGCAGTGAGCCTGCTAAACCTAGTTGTACTTCATGGCAATGAGCCAGCATGTTCTAGGACTATGGAGTGACCAAGCCTGAACATCACCATTTGTAAAAGATTGCAATATATATTGAGAGCTAATCCTCTTTGTGGTTTTTCCCCACCTTGGGGTTTTCCATGTAAAAATCCTGGTGTTCATATGTTATGTCTTTGTGGTTGCTATTCATTTGCATATTGTGCTTTCATTTAATTAATTTTGGAAAATGGTTAAAAGTGAAAGTGCATGAAAGGATTTATGGAACACTGATTCACCCCTCCCTCTCTCAGTGTTCTTGATATTCAACATGTTATTACACATGTCTGGAGAAGTTTTTACACAAATATGAGCTTCCACTAAGAAGTTATGCCAAACGTTGATTTTCAAGCTAACAGGTGTGTAGTGTGAAGTCACAAAGTGAAGATGTATTCTACAAATTCGTTTGAGTATATTCTGAAGGTGATGTTCATGATAATTTAATTGTTTTAATTGAAACCTGAAGCATTTAAAATGTTAATGAGGGTGGAGAGAATCTTCAATCTTCCAATTTTCTATGTAATTGTTAGAAGTCATAAAATATTCAATTGCAAAATTGTAATAATAATAAAAATAAAGAGATAGAAATCATTAAAACTCTGAGAATTTAGAGAATAAAGCATTGGTTGGTAGTTTTACATCAAAAGAAATGTAGAAAAGGGAGATTACACCAGCTAAGGGATTAAAAAGAACAACAAACGAAAAAAGGCATTACAAGTGGTGGTGGCGCCTTATCCCTACCAAAATCCTTAGTAATACATAATATTATTCTAAGAAAAGACTCAAAAGAGAATGTAACAGTTGAATGAAACTGAAACACAGATGTCATAGCCTCTATGAGGTGTTCGGTATGTAGAAAACTGCATCTCTCTAGAGTTTGGAGTAGAAAAAGAAGCATGCAAAAATTTATATAGCAAAAATTAAAAAAAGAAAAATTTTTAAAAAGAAGAGAACAACACTAGTGGAGGCGTGGGGAAAAAAAGAGAAAATAGAAAATATGGAGAACCTTAGGAAGATGACGTGAGGCAAAAAAAAGAGTACGCCCCACTATTAGAGAAGGAGGGAATGCCTCACAGAGCGATAGTAATGGAAATTTAATTGCATTTTAGATGGAAAAAAATTAATAGAAAAGGTTTGCTCATGACAAGGGCACCAAGGTGAAGATAAAGAAGGCTCCAAAATAGAGGATGCAATTAGCCGTTGGGGACATCTCTCTCAGTGGCTTGTTGCTGGAAATTGAGTGAAGAAGAATATCATAATGAAGTCACGGGGTTTAAATAGAGGAAGGAAAATTTTGGAGATGAGTTGCTGCATGTGGAGGGGCTAAATGATGAGCATGAGAGGCCCTGAAAAGGCCATTTGTATTGCAGTTATTGAAGATTTGTAGTTTTATATATTATTGCAAATGAATTCAATAAAATAAGATTAAGTTTGTGTGAAAGTGTTAGTTGAGTATGAGTTATGCGTGGTTTCTTTGTATTGCAAAATTTTATCTTCTAAGTGAGGGGTTAAGAGTTGTAAGAGTTAGTAATAGTAGTAGTGAGATGAGTTGAGAGCTTAATGCACATGAAATTTCATCTGTGAAGCATCTACGTGAATGGATTTGAGTTTTTTCATGCTTGTGGGAGTCCCACTTGCATCATCCACATATCCTTATGTAGCCTCTTTAATCTATTTCCAAGAGAAGATATCACACTACACCATAACTACAAACACAAATTACTAAGGCATAACAATGATTGTTGCGCAACAACCATCCAAAGCACATCCCGCATGGAACACTAGAGGTCCATTGGTTCCCCTAGTACCACCTATGATATGGGGAGCTATACCTAACGTTGCTCTACATTATCTTCCTCACTTTATAGTAGAGAATCATGCTACTCCTATGGAATATTTGTTTAATGTTATGAATCGTGCTACACTATTCACAATATAGATGAAGAAAATATTGCATTGGGATTGCTTGCTAATTAATTCATGGAAATAATTTGGATTTGAACTAGTTGCTCCCAATAGTGTCCATTGCTGGCTGGGACCAACTATGCCAAGCTTTCCTTGACAGATTCAAAGAAAAAGGAAATGCATCATCATTGTTTGAACAACTAATAGCTATCAAAAGAGTCCCTATCGAGATGCTTGACAACTTCAACAAGAAATTCTAAAAGACATGGTAGCACATCCTAGTTAATTTTTTCCCTCCATCAAGTATGGCCTATATTTTTTATGTAAAGGCTATCAAATTTGAAATAGCAATGGTCATGAACATACTATAGGGGAGGAAATAGTCTCCCAAATGTATATAAAATTACTATAGTTGTAGAGAATGATCTAATATAGATTCTAAGGATGGTGCCTTGTCCCACTATGCCATTATTTCTTGACCATAGGCGGCCATAGGTCAACCCATACCTATTGAGTGGCCTACCCATCTACCACTCATGATTCCATTCCCACGTGGCCTCAACTAAAATGTCACTTTGTTCAATCATCAACACCTTTTGAGCTTGATAAAATGAGAAATCTACTCTAACCTATGTCAAATAAGGTCACTACTCTCAAGAGGAATCAATAAAATGTGCAAAGACCTCCCTATGCCAATATCCAATGTATGCTAAATTAACAATATAATCAATAGCCTAGTCAAGGCTATAGGCCATTTCATAACAAACCAAACTACCATCAGAGGCCTCCATGTCAACTAGAGATACTCCATAGCTACAACAATCATCAACATAAATAACTTCATAAGAACCAATAAACTTTTCTCAATATTCCCTACCATAACCAATGGTCCTTCTATAGTTGACATCAATGAATGCTCACCCTCTACTTATCTAATATTGAATGTGCAAATTCAATCCTTCTTGTTACTCAAATGTTGGACCCTAGTGACTCTTTACAATTATTGATGGCTTTTCTTCTTCAAGAACTTGGTAATGTGTATTTTTAGACATATAAAGATTAAAAAAATATCAACTATTTAGGTATTTTGGTGGTAAATCTAATTATTTATGTTGAGCTTTGTTATAGAAGATGGATATTTAAGATCTATGATTCTTCAATGTATGAAATACTTCCCATAGAATCTTGTATATGCATGCAATGTAATAATTATGTTCCCTATTTTTGGTGAAAATATAAGAACTATTGCCAAATACTGATGTTAGCCTTGTGAATTTTGCGTCTCTAAAAATTAGAAATAGCATAATCAATATGTTCATATTCTAATTCTTCACCAAGACCTTCTTTAATCTAGCCATGAAGTTGTATTTCTTCGTATCCTTTGTAACCAAAGAAACAAGTTTATTTTCATTTGCACACACAATTTCTTCAAGTTGACATTTCTTTAAGGCCTCCAAATTCTATGTATCTAGATGGTCACTCAAAGGACCTAGATTTCTCTTTATAGTGCCTTCAAACATTGTTGGATCTTATAGAATAATGCTTAATTTGGTTCTAAGATCATGCAAGACTATTATTAAGATGTCAATTCCATTGATGACTATCTATCTCTTGATGAATTTCATGTTCAGTGGTATAAATTTTCCCTCTAGGTAGTTACCAAGAACTTGGTCTAGATTTTTCTACAATCAATGGGGATTCATTAGGTATCTCTGAGTACTACACCATTCTCCTTACAAAGATCATATTATTTTCCAAACTAGACAATCTTCATATTAGTCGGCCTTGTGTAAGGTTCAAATTGAGCACCATATATTACTCCCAAGCCTACAATGTTTGGATTAACTACGCATTATGGAAAGTGAATTAGGAGTACCATAGAGGTCACAAATTCATGATTTTGCAGAAAATTTAGCCAAAAGAAATGCTACTCCATGACCCCAAAATCGTGAAAGGTTTGTTTTGAAAACTCATCAATCAACTAGAGATTTGTGTTCACGATTCAAGATTCTTCATCAAAACTTCTTATTTTGGCTACCTAGGAGATTGATTCTACAAGATGTTGAATAATAGGAGCCTTGCAAATTCCCATCAATCTAGCAAGTTCCCTAGATGTCACTATGTATTCTTGTAAAATTATTATTTTTCAATAGCATCTCCAAACCAATTCTTTTCTTTGTCAAACATGATGATGGTGTTTGGATGTCCTTATAACAAAAACCTTTTTCTATATAGGTTAAATGATTTAAATTTTAAAACCCCATATGTATTCATGGCCTCCACTTCATCAAACAATATGGAGATATAGACTATTTCCCATTTTCTTGGATGTTCAAGAGTGACAACCTTGATGCATTTGTAATGACCTATTTTACATCTAAATCCGATGTGCCCAACTGTCCTTGACCTATATTTTCCTTTATTTCATCTAATATAGTCTTGTATTTGAAAACTTCTACTAACCATTGCAAACAAAATGGATCCCTCATCTCACAAAGCTCACAAAATAATTTCATGTGCCACAACAATATTATTACATAACGTATAAATGTTTGAACTCCCCTCACTACCATACCCATTGATCAAAAGTCCATCTGTCAAGCCATTAAGTTCAACCACAATTTAGCAGATGCAACAATAACATTCAACAAAATTCTTCTTTCCTCCATATTTTGATGGACGTCCATACCATGTTTAAAAAGGTCTCATTTGTCACAAGCTGCGAGAATGCTTTAGAAAGTTGAGGAACCTAGCTTTACTGTAGCCATTTATATTTGCTAAAAAGTTTCCAAATCCTTTTCAATAAACATATTTCTTGCATATCCTTTTATCATTGCATTCAGAGAGATGACACGTTTGAGGCACCTTGTCAAGTGACTCGTGCTTTGTTTTTAAGCTTCTACAACTCAGAAATATATCTACCAAGATGGTTGCGATTACTGCAAAAATATCTATTCCACTGTAGTTTGATGGAAGCACATATTCTATTCTAATGTTGCTATTTCATAGAGGCCGCCAGGCCACTGTTATAAGTGGCGTTCCATGGAACATCAGTATGAGGGCGACTGTAACTGTTAACAAATGGACGTTGGCAAACAGACCGGTGAAGCGGGCTCCACCTAAGCTTTGCCAGCTGTATTTTTGCTGGTATTTTGGTTTTGTAAATGAGCACTAAGTTAGTGCGATTCTTTTAATCATCATTATAACCCTTTTTTATATGAGCATTTGATTTGTTAATCATCATTATTACCTTTTTTCTTAAAAATAATAATTAATGAGCATTTAATTTGTTAATCGTCATGATAACCTTTTTTTTATTTTTTCCTTTTTGATTTTGCAGTCCCATGTAGCTAATTTTTAGCCAATTGAAATGGTCCGAGGAATCATTATTAACAATTGCGGGTCCTCCATTCACACAAGCATCAATCCAAAATTTAAGTTTTAACTTGCCCTAGAAAATATTTATAGCCATTGTTATGGTGTAATTTTAATTAAAATATTTTATTTTGTCTTCTTAAACCTTTTTTAAATTATGGCTTTTGAAATAGTATCAGAATATATTTAATAATAATTTATTGATTTATATTTAATGATATGATAATTTTATGTTTATTGTTTAATTTTTTTAATTCAATTTAATTCCTTTTTAAATAATTAGTTATATTAAATTATTTTCTTTTATAAAGTTTCAAATTTTATATGATTTTCTTTTAGTTGTAGAGAATAAATAATGAATAATTAATACTATGTTGTCAAAATAATGCTCTTCTCTAAGGTAGGTTGCCATGTTTACATTATCAAGCTTATTTTCCATCTTGTTTTAGTGAGATAGGACTCTAGATTATTATATATATATATTTTTTAATGGCTCTACTTCACTTTATTTATGATATTCATTTTTTATGTTTAGTTACACATGTTTAAATCATTTCATTTCATTTAGTGAAGAGGTTCATAGTAGGAATTGAACTATAACAAATTTAAGTAGCAAAAAGGAATCTATAGTGCAACGTATCGTGTTATTTTAAGAGACTGGACATTATCACCATAAAGATTATTCTCTAGGTATGATGTCATGATTTATTTAACTTCCCTTATGCATTTATAACATCCTCTTCATTCTTCTCATCTATAGTGGTAAACATCTTCATTCTTCTCACCACAAAGATTATTCTCTAGGTATGATATCATGATTTATTTAACTTGTCTCATTCATTTATAACATCCTCTTCATTCTTCTCATCTACACTGGTAAACATCTTCTTCATTCTTCTCACCACAAAGATTATTCTCTAGGTATGATATCATGATTTATTTAACTTCTCTAATGCATTTATAACATCCTCTTCATTCTTCTCATCTACATTGGTAAACATCTTCTTCATTCTTCTCACCACAAAGATTATTCTCTAGGTATGATGTCATGATTTATTTAACTTCTCTCATGCATTTATAACATCCTCTTCATTCTTCTCATCTACAGTGGTAAACATCTTCTTCATTCTTCTCACCACAAAGATTATTCTCTAGGTATGATATCATGGTTTATTTAACTTCTCTCATGCATTTTTAACATCCTCTTCATTCTTCTCATATACAGTGGTAAACATCTTCATTCTTCTCACCACAAAGATTATTCTCTAGGTATGATATCATGATTTATTTAACTTCTCTCATGCGTTTATAACATCCTCTTCATTCTTCTCATCTACAGTGGTAAACATCTTCTTCATTCTTATGACCACAAAGATTATTCTCTAGGTATGATGTCATGATTTATTTAACTCGTCTCATGCATTTATAACATCCTCTTCATTCTTCTCGTATATAGTGGTAAACATCTTATTCATTCTTCTCACCGCAAAGATTATTCTCTAGGTACGATGTCATGATTTGTTTAACTTCTCTCGTGAACTTATAACATCCTCTTCATTCTTCTCATCTACAGTGGTAAACATCTTCTTCATTATTCACACCACAAAGATTATTCTCTAGGTATGATGTCATGATTTTTTTAACTTCTCTAATGCCTTTATAACATCCTCTTCATTCTTTTCATCTACAATGGTAAACATCTTCTTCATTCTTCTCACCACAAAGATTATTCTCTAGGCATGATGTCATGATTTATTTAACTTCTCTCATGCATTTATAACATCCTCTTCATTCTTCTCATCTACAGTGGTAAACATCTTCTTCATTCTATCTCATGCACAATGGTGGCACTACAAAATTATTCACATAATATAGATTACTTCAAAAATTATTTTCAAATATTCAAATTTATGTATGCAATAGGTTTTTTTATCAGAATATTTTTATGTAATTATGACATGCCATTATGTACTTTTTTTTTGGTACTCTGGAGGTATCCCCATGGCCCAGCGCAGTGATTCACACAGTGCCTTGCCTCGGTCTTACATATTGCCGAGTTTTGGGACACAGGGGGGCGAGCAGAGGTGAGACTAGTCACCCAGGGATGCCCGCAGAGCCTGCAACCACATAATATGGTTTAATCTAGGCGGCGAGAATCGACCTCAGGTCCTATATAGAATGAACCCAAAGCCCTTAGTCAACTACGCTGCACAGGGAGCCATTATGTAATTATGTTAAGATACAAGTGTAGTGTAAAGAACCAGTTAGCTAAGGTAAACAACAATGTGGGACAAGAGAGTGTTAATTAAGATGTGTGACAATCAATCATTGAGGGTGACTGAGAAATATGAAACCGCTAGCGTCTTTTAAGCAAAAAGAGACAGTGACTAGAAGTTGTAAACAGCTACCGGCACTGTGGCATGCACAAAGAAATGAGCCATTTGAAGACGGCTGAACGAAACCATGACAATGATCAGAATGGGAAAACCGTGAGCTTCAAGTCAAAACCACGAGCGGTGAAGTAAAATACAAACCGCGCTTTGTTGAATGTTGATGCTACCTATAATCAAAATGAAGGAGCTTCAATAGAATGAAAAATGGGGCTGCGCTTAACCAGCACACTCTAAGCTTTGACTTAGACGTGGCTGGTGGGCCCTTTCCAACTCCGTTTCATTGTTCCCGTTAACATCAACACTCAACCCTCACCTAACCATGGCTTCTAAAATGAGGTGTAATTTTAATTTGAATCTCCCTGCTCATGATCAATTGCACTATGAAACCGAATGTCCCAAAGAAATGTGGTCTCATGAAATACCATGATCACAGGATATGCACAAAATGGATTTGTTGAAATGGATTTAGAAACTTCCAAGCAAACACATTTCGCAGGTTTAAATCCAAACTCCGCAACCTTTGCCAGCATCCTCCCTGCCTGTGTCAAAATGGGAGCTTTGGAATAGCGTATGGGCATCCATCGAAGGATAAAAGATAGAGCAATTTTGTCAGATGCTGTAGTTGCAAATGCCCTGCCTGACATGTATGCGAAATGTGGAAACATAGGCAAGGCACATGAACTGTTTGACAGAATACCTCAAATAAATGTCATCTCATGGAATGCCATGATTGCAGGATATTGCAAAATGTGGAACCGTAGACAAGGCACATGAACTGTTTGACAAAATGCCTCAAAGAAATGTGTTCTCTTGGAATCCCTTGATTGCAGGATATTCACAAAATGGATTTGTTGAAAAGGCTTTAGAAACTTTCAAGAAAATGCAATTGGCTGGTGTAAAGCCAGAAACCTTTGCCAGCATCCTCCCAGCCCGTGCCAAGTGGGATCTTTGGAATAGGGTATGGACATCCATCAAAGCGTGAAGGATAGGTGACTTCTGTCAGATGTTATAGTTGCTACTGCTCTGGTAGACATTACTGCAAAATGTGGAAGCATAGACCAGGCACGTGAACTGTTTGACAGAATGCCTCAAAGAAATGTGGTCTCATGGAATGTCATTATTGTAGCATATGCAGAAAATGGATTTGTTGACAAGGATATCGGCAGTTGTAAAGCAATATCCTCCTTGCCTATGCCAATATGGGAGCTTTGGAACAGAGTATGGGCATCCATCAAAGCATAATGGAAGGGGGATTTTTGTCAGATATTATAGTTGGAAATGCTCCGGTAGACATGTATGGAAAATGTGGAAGCATAGACAAGGAATATGAACTGTTTGACAAAATGCCTCAAAGAAATGTGGTCTTATGGAATGCCATGATTCTAGGATATGCACAAAATGAAGTTTGCAAGGATGTTTGCAAAATCATTGAATTAACAAAGCACTCTGGAACATATCCTGACATTATAAGTTTTGTTTGTGTTCTATGTACATGCAACCATGCAGGTTTAGTGGATGAGGGCTGCACATGCTTAAATCGCATGAGTAACCCTTATTGCATTACACCTACAATTGATCATTATGTGTGTTTGGTTGACCTCCTTGCCTGTGCTAGCTATCATGAGGACACCCTAAACTTTATCATTAAGATGCCAATTAAACCTGTGGTGGTTGTGTGGATGTGTTTTCTTGGCGCTACAAATCACATATGAATATAGGCTTAGGAGTACTTACAACGATGTTGCTTTTTTATTTGGGCAGTGAAACTATACTGTGCCTTATGTTCTCTCAAACATCCATGAAGAAGTGGGTAGGTGGTGTGAGGTTCAAATGGTAAGGAGATTGATGAAAGATAAAGGAATTATAAAGATCCCTGGATGTAGTTGGATTGAAGCCCATAAAATGGTACACACTTTTTGTGTAGGAGACAGACCACATCCACAAACATAGGAGATCTATGAAAAGTTGGACAAATTGTCTTGGGAGATGAAGGTAGCAAGGTATTTCCATATCCAAGACATTTACTCAATGATGTGGAAAAGGAGGAATAAGAATTATTTCTCTACCACCATAGTGAAAAGTTGGCAATTGCTTTTGGTTTGTTAGACACCCGCTAGAACAACTATTAGGGTTGTTAAGAACCTTAAAGTATGTGTTGATTGTCACAATGCAATTTAAGTTTATCTCTAAGATTGTTGCAAGAGAAATTGTTGTGACAGATGCAAATTGTTTACATCATTTAAGGCTAGGAGAATATTTTTGTGGAGATTATTGGTGATGCTAAACGAAGTGATTTAAAAAATAGGCTCACACTATAATAATGTGGAGCATGTCAGACTTGCACTAATAATGAAGGAACAAGGTTGTATTTTTAGTTACTAGAAAACAAATGTTTTTTTTTTAGTATTTTGCATTCTAGACTATGATGTTGGCTAAATTAGATGCATAGAATGCAATGGAGATCACTACTTATATACACTATTGGGGTATCTGTCAAAGACTTATTTTATGATAACATGGGCGTTTAATTGAACTATTTTCATAAAACCTACATATGTATGAAATGAAAAGTTGGATGAGGAGGTGGAGAAAGAGTGAAAAACAAAAGGTGAGGAAGACTTCAAGTAAATGGAAAGATGCTTGAACAACAAGAAATGGGAGAGGAGGGCTCACAATTAGCCTTATCATTTTGTATAGTCCTTCTATTTCAATTAATCATATTGTCTTTTGCCTATGTTAGGTTAAGCATTTAATTACACATTCTAGATTCAATATGTAATTTTATATAAGTGTACGTAGATTTGTCATTTATGGTTAGATATTTCTAATGTTGCTTCACATTTGCTTGATGAGATAGCTAATAGATTTGTGAATTTGTAGATATTTTTTAATTTAAATTGATTTCAATTTGTTTGGTTTCAATTAGAGAGAAACCACTACAATTTATAATGAGGAAGTAAAAAAAAAAAATTAAAGTGTGTTTATGTTGTAATTAGTGGTTATGCATGCCACTTGAAAAATTATCATAATGAGGTCTATAGATTGATGTTAGAAAGAAGAGAATAACATTTGAAGATGTAAAAATAAAATAATGATTTATATCGCATTGTAATTGCACATTCGTGGCATTACAAATTGTGCAAGATGAGATTTAAAAATTAATAGGTAATGTCAAACTATCATTGGAAACTAAGTTCAATATTTCCATTTTCTATGAGGAGGATAACCTAATTGAGGTCCCTCCAACCACAAAACTAGAAAAATATGTCAAGTGTAAAGCTTATCATGGGGCCTTAGTTAGGCCTACATAATACCTCGACAAGATTGGAAACATTATCACTAATTGCATCCATATTACACCTGAAGGGTTGTGGTCATTTGCCCTTCCCTCTAGATGTATGGTTTCTTTTTGGAATTCTAGGTTGTTTGTTGTGATGGTTGATGGGCTACAGAATTAGTCTCTTTTATGATAATTTTTATACTTCAAAGATTTCTTTCATAACATCCTTTAAGACATTTATCCATGTTTCAACTATGATATGTTGACCTTCTTTATACTTTTAAGACCTGAACTTATAATATTAATATGGAATGTAATGATCATATTATCTAATGAATGAATTAGATATAGATATGTATAAAAGTATAAATGAGATGTTTTTATGGTTAGTCATGGAGAATGCTTGTGGTATATGCTTTGGGAACTAATTCTATGTGTAGAATTGGACATGTCACGATGAGATCAAGTATTTGTAGCACGTTACAGACAAAGGAGTTAATAGAAGTATGAGTTTCAACACCAAGAATGCATAAACAGCTGAAGACAATTATGGAGCATCATGGATAGTAATAAATTAAGGAGTGGATTTGTTTCAAATATGATTATGGACATTGTTCATGCATCAAACTTCTAATTTGATTTGAATTCTTCTTCTTAGAGTCAGTTAGAATAAGAATGTGATCTTGACTCCATGACCTAGTATTGAGGTGTGGTAGATGATAAGAGTCAGTTAATTAATAAATAATGCTCTCTCTCCACTTTTTTATAGTAAGGCAAAGATGACATATATAAGGTAGAAAAGTTAAATTGTAGATAGTTCAGTTATCATTTCCTTTTCTATGTGTAAAGACTCAAGCATGTTACATTTATGGAATACAATCTGGATGTGATAGAAAAGATTTCATTGTTGAACAATTTGATATGAGTTGATTCTGTGCATGGAATAAGTTAAGCTTTGATATGTGTTACAAAGATACGTAGGATCTAGATTAGATTTTGTTTTAGTTAAGGAAGTGGTGCAGGAGCACCTACCTGACAGCTGGCCTTCATGAGGCAGTTAGTTAGTTTGAGTCTTGTTTATGTTTTCAAGAAGGTCTGATAAGACCAAATGCATGTAATAAGGTCATGCTGACTATACTAAGATCATGCTGACCATGCTTTTCTATTTTTAGTTAGTTTGTTAGAACAACTGTCATGCGGTAGGACCGGTTGGATCTCCCAGCCGCCTGGAGAGATTTCCCAACTGCTTGGAGTCGAGTGGTAGTACTCGCAAGAAAACCTATTTAAGCATGAGGATCAGTTGGTATTGGATATCATCGATGAGACTTTGCGAAAGAGAGACAGAGTGTTGTAATAGCATCTGTTGAAATCAATAAAGAGATCCTGTTATTGTTCATCCTCTATTGAATTCCATTATTTAGTCGATTTGCTGTTTTGGTGGTTCCATGGATTTACTGATCCATTCCACCGGTTGATTCGTCGGATCGGTGGAATGGCGATGTACAGTAGGTTAGGTTTTAGTTTGTTTTCTGTTTGCATGCAGGTGTGCAGGATCGCCGTCGAGAGATGTTGAGAGCCCTAGCATGGGTATGTGCTAGGTCGAGCTGATAGAGTTTGGAAGATCATCCTGAAAGTGGATCGGGTCATCCCTGGAGGTTCGGCGGATCAGAACGGTGAAAATCCGCTAAGGCTGGAAATTTGTCAAATGGCATCATCAGGATAATTTGGTGAATATCCTGCAGTCGCTTCGGGCATCGTCATCCGGATAAGTGGAGATGAGCATGATGCAGTCGACTGCATGAAGTGAATGAACGTCGGGGTGATCATCATCACGAGTTGCCGAGGAGGAGCGTATCGACATCATGTAGAAGATCAGGTTGATCGCGGGCCGAAAAAAGTTAAGTTTGGCCAACAGCAGGATATGACGTCATCATCATTAGGATATATGTCATCAGGATATTTTGGAGCAACAGGATATTGAGGAGCTGCAGGTGACGTCATCATCATCAGGATATACGTCATCAGGATATCGGGGTGACGTAAGCATCGAGGGGACGGTGCGTGGAGTTAAGGTTTGTCATCATCAGGATATATGGGAGGAACCGGATGTTCCATATCCTGCTGATTAACATGATGTTGAATATCATGCTGCTGAAGATAGTGAAGGTAGAGTTTGTCGGTGAGATGAACAGTGGACATCAGGAGGATGTTCGCGCTTGCCGAACATGATGATGCTGCCGAATATGATGATGCTACTGGCAGGCGAAAGTGCGAAGGCTTGTCATCAGGAGGATATCGGTCGGTGACAGTAGATATGATGATGCTGACAGTATAAAGGAAAATATGATGATGATGATGATGGGTTGCAGACATCCATGCTATATGTTAAGGTTTTAGTGTGGATGCCTCTGCATCATAGTGGTATCAGAGCTCAACAAAAGGTCTGGGCTGTTGTGTGTTGATTCTGTCACCGAAAGGGCAGAGGTAGAGTTGATTGTGTGTTGTGTGTTGATTGAGAGGTTGACAAAATGCCTCCAAAAGGTAGTGGTACTGCAAGGGAATTGCAGGAGATGAAGGAAAAACATGCCAGAGAGATGAGGAAGATGGAGGAGCTTGCTGAAGCACTGCAAGCCAGGCTTGTAGCCCTGGAAAAGAACAAAAAGAGGGAAGTGGAAGACAGTGAGTTTGAAGAAGATGAAGATACTGTTGAAGAATATGAAGAGGTAGCTGAAGATCTGGATGCTGAAGACCAGAGACTTGCAAAACTGTTAAAGGCAGTACAGGGTGATAAACCTAAGGTAAAGGTTGATGTTTCCAAGTATAATGGAAGTTTGAATGAAGATGAGTTGCTGGATTGGATTGCTGCACTGGATAATCACTTTGAATGTGAAGATGTTGCTGAGGATCAGAAGGTAAAGATTGCAAAGACCAAGTTAGGAGGTCATGCTTTGGTTTGGTGGGATTATGTACAATCTGAGAGAAGGAAACAAGGGAAGTCAAAGATCACTTCATGGGATAAGATGGTAGCAAGGATAAAAGGTAAATTCTTGCCAAGGGATTATGAAATTCAGATGTTTAAGAAGCTGCAATTTTTAAGGCAGAAGGAAATGGATGTGAAGGCATATACTGAGGAGTTTTATAAATTGAGTATGAGATCTGGTCATCATGAGAATGAGGTAGAAAAGGTGGCTAGGTACTTGGCTAGTTTGAGATGGAACATATAGGATGAGTTAGTTTTAGCTAACCCTAAGAATGTGGAGGATTGTTACCAAATGGCAATCAGGATTGAAGAAAAGATGAATAGGGGACAAGATAAGTCCATGAGAGGAAGAGGAAACAATATGAGGGGAAGAGGAGCAGCCCCTACACAAAAGCAGACCAATGAGGGTCAAGAAGACACTGGTAAAGGACAGGGACAGTCAGATTTTAGAGGTGGATGGAAAGGTAATAGAGGCAGATTTGGAGGTGGTAGAGGTTCTACTACATTTTCAGGAAAATGTTACACCTGTGGTGAGTTTGGTCATCCATCTTTCAAATGTCCAGAAAACAAAGGTTCATCATCCAGAAATGATAGAACAAATGACAAGAGAGTACAACTTGTGCAAGAAGAGAAAGTAGAGCAAAGTGTGCAGAGTTCAAACACTAATCAAAGGGATAAGGAGCCTGAACTTTATGGGTATCCTGAGGAGGGAGAAGCATTGATGCTAAGGAGAATTAGTTTGCAGGCATCAAAGGATCTGATGCAAAGAAGAGCTCTTTTCAAGACCATATGCAAGAGCAAAGGTAAGGTATGTAAGGTTGTCATTGATACTGGTTCAATAGACAACATGGTATCTCAGGAAATGGTGGATAAACTGATTTTGGAAAGGATTCCACACCATCACCCTTATAAGGCATCTTGGGTGAGTGATAGTCAATCACTTTTTGTCTATGAACAGGCATATGTGGATTTTCAGATTGGAGCATATCATGATAGAGTTTTGTGTGATATTTTGCCCATGGAATGTTGTCACCTACTGTTGGGTAGACCATGGCAATTTGATAGAAGGGTACTGTATGATGGGTATGCTAATACCTATACCATCAAGAAAGATGGGAAGACTATTAAGTTGATGCCATTGCAGGCAGATGCTGCAGCACAGGGGGCAGCCAAAATCATTTTGATGGGAAAGAAGGAATTTGTGCAGATGCCTAGAGGAGCAGGCATAAAGGCAGATGAGGATACTGCAGGAAAAGGAGTTGTTGAGGACAACAGGTTGAAGAAAGTTTTAGTTTTGACTGACAGAGGTCAGCAGTAGGTGCAGAAACAGGTTTGCAAACAGCAACCAGTTGAGGGGGATGACAAGGATGTTGTCATAGTTGGGACTATTATTTGTCCTCTAAAGGTTGAAAGGAAGATAGAGTTGAACAATATAGAAGTTCAAGAGGCAGTTCAGACAGAGGTTCTGGTCAGACAAACTGACAAACACAGGGTATGTGAGAGAAAGGCCTACATTAACAGGCATGAGGATTTACTTGCAAGAAGACAAGTTACAGTTCAGAAGTCTTGGAGTAGCCAAGAGCTAGCAGAAGACAAAGCTGGAACAGATCAGCATATTGCTAAGGCAAAGTGTAAAGGTGGAGGACTTCCACATACTAAACTCATGGGACATGAGTTCTTTTCTGTTGGGGAGTTTGGTGCAGGAGCACCTACCTGACAGCTGGCCTTCATGAGGCAGTTAGTTAGTTTGAGTCTTGTTTATGTTTTCAAGAAGGTCTGATAAGACCAAATGCATGTAATAAGGTCATGCTGACTATACTAAGATCATGCTGACCATGCTTTTCTATTTTTAGTTAGTTTGTTAGAACAGCTGTCATGCGGTAGGACCGGTTGGATCTCCCAGCCGCCTGGAGAGATTTCCCAACCGCTTGGAGTCGAGTGGTAGTACTCGCAAGAAAACCTATTTAAGCATGAGGATCGGTTGGTATTGGATATCATCGATCAGACTTTGCGAAAGAGAGACAGAGTGTTGTAATAGCATCTGTTGAAATCAATAAAGAGATCCTGTTATTATTCATCCTCTGTTGAATTCCATTGTTTAGTTGATTTGCTGTTTTGTTGGTTCCATGGATTTACTGATCCATTCCACCGGTTGATTCGTCGGATCGGTGGAATGGCGATGTACAGTAGGTTAGGTTTTAGTTTGTTTTCTGTTTGCATGCAGGTGTGCATGATCGCCGTCGAGAGATGTTGAGAGCCCTAGCATGGGTATGTGCTAGGTTGAGCTGATAGAGTTTGGAAGATCATCCTGAAAGTGGATCGGGTCATCCCTGGAGGTTCGGCGGATCAGAACGGTGAAAATCCGCTAAGGCTGGAAATTTGTCAAACGGCATCATCAGGATAATTTGGTGAATATCCTGCAGTCGCTTCGGGCATCGTCATCCGGATAAGTGGAGATGAGCATGATGCAGTTGAGTGCATGAAGTGAATGAACGTCGGGGTGATCATCATCAAGAGTTGTCGAGGAGGAGCGTATCGGCATCAGGTAGAAGATCAGGTTGATCGCGGGCCGAAAAAAGTTAAGTTTGGCCAACAGTAGGATATGACGTCATCATCATCAGGATATACGTCATCAGGATATTTCGGAGCAGCAGGATATTGAGGAGCTGCAGGTGACGTCATCGTCATCAGGATATACGTCATCAGGATATCGGGGTGACGTAAGCATCGAGGGGACGGTGCGTGGAGTTAAGGTTTGTCATCATCAGGATATATGGGAGGAACCGGATGTTCCATATCCTGCTGATTAACATGATGTTGAATATCATGCTGCTGAAGATAGTGAAGGTAGAGTTTGTCGGTGAGATGAATAGTGGACGTTAGGAGGATGTTCGCGCTTGCCGAACATGATGATACTGCCGAATATGATGATGCTACTGGCAGGCGAAAGTGCGAAGGCTTGTCATCAGGAGGATATCGGTCGGCGACAGTAGATATGATGATGCTGACAGTATAAAGGAAAATATGATGATGATGATGATGATGATGATGATGATGATGGGTTGCAGACATCCATGCTATATGTTAAGGTTTTAGTGTGGATGCCTCTGCATCAGGAAGACAATCTCTTGAGCTAGCCACTCTAGATACTAATTCTCTCCTTGTTTATTTCATTTCAATTAATGTTGGTTCATTAGTTTTCTGTTAGTCGTAATTTGAATTCAACTTAGTGTTATGTTTTAATCAAATAGATATAGTTCATGAATAGATGCATACTAGTGTGTTTACAAATCCTCCAAAGGTCAGCAGTTAGTCATTTCATTCTTGTCGAGTCATTAAGTTAATTCTACAGTTTCCCTGTTGTAATTGTTATCCACAGACCTTCCTGTAGGTACCCATAGCAACTAAGATTTATAGTTGTTTTCACTATTTTGTAATTCTATTAATTCCAATAAGGTAGGTTTGTTTGTTTAAAGGTTAAGATAGAATGATTTGGGAACCATATGAGCCCTGAAGGCATATATTTTGCAAGTACCATCATAAGCTTACGCTCCTTGGTTGATAATTCAATGTAGGAATGCATAGTGATAGAGTGGACTGTTCAGATAGGTTTTCCCCCTAAATATTTAATTCTACAACACATTAATCTTTCTCTACATTTTTGGTGTCATTGCCAGGGATGGTGCTAAATTCTTAGGCTCTTTTTGTTTTTACATGTTTTCATAGCCTAAATTTTCTTGATTCTAGCATTAGAGTTAATCAAAACTCCTTTTAGGAAACACTAGAAAATACACTGACATTGTGCAAGACTGCTGGTTTATAAAGCCAAAAATATTGTATGCGAAGGCAGAGAGATAGCCAAGGTAGATTCATTCGTTCAAGTTCACTAGATAGCGAAGAAGCAGCTGACCTTATCAATTATATAGTGGAAGGTGCCAGAGAAGAATTTCCATTGACATCTTCCTCTGCTTCTTCACGAGCTTCTTCTACATCCTCAGGAAGAACTTTCAGAACCATGGCAGATGAAGTAGAGGATCCTCTGGGATAGGCTAAATTTGAATTCCCTATACTAGACCTAGCATGGGCAACTACTCTAAAAAATATACCACCATCTGCATTGCCTATTTTCTATGGATTGGTCACTAAAGATCTTGACACTTTCATGTTTGAGTTTGATGTTCTGTGTAGAAGTTATGATTATACCACTGATCCTTATAGACTCAAGTTGTTCCCTACTACCTTAAAAGATGTTGGTTTAAGGTGGTTTATGGGACTATGGAAAGATGCCATTCCAGATTGGGATACCATGAAGAAAAAATTCATAACAAAATACAAAGACTACTGCAAAGGAAATAATAGGATGAAAGACGACATCTTTAGGATGTCATAGAAGGAGGATGAGCCACTGGAGGACTATGTGGAGAGATTCCAATTTGCCTTGAAGAAAAACCCTTAGAATAGGTTGTCTGAAGAATCATTGAAGCCAGTCTTTTTAAGAGGAGTCAATGATGATTGCATGGATGCCCTAAATCTCATTGGGACAGTGGACATCTCCCAACTACCCTTTGAAGATATTTGTACAGCTTGTAGAAATTATTCAAGGACCTTCACAAGGAGACCAAGGGATAGAGTAACCATTGCAGGCAAGGCAACCAATGGAGTTTCAAGAGTGGAGATTAGCAATCTGCTATCCAACATGAAGAAAGACATTATAAGTCATATGGCTACATAGTTGGACACCCTCCACATTAAAAAGAAACAAGAAGAGGAAGATGTAATGCTCACTGAATATTGCCCAAGTCATAGATAAAGGAAGGCCAACTGTAAATGCAAAAGGGTAGCCAGTATCTAGCAAAAGAGGATTGAATGGCCAGAACCTCAACCATTTGAAGGTGATGATGGGAAACTATTCTTTATTTCTCAAAGAAGACCTTGGCAGCAAAGGCAAGGTATGCCCCCTGATCCACTCGATTATAATTCATCTTTTCCTGTTGTCAATCAAAATTTTTCTCCTTGGAATAACCAACCTTGGCCTACTAATCCAAATGCTTGGCAAAACCCACCAGGGTCTACTCCACAGGTAGGGTGGAACCAACAGCAACAATGGCCTTAGCAGCCTTTCCAAGGCCCTACCTATAACCCCCAATGGCTTACTCAACAACAGCAATGGCAACCTCAATGGAACAAGGGCCAACCATGGCAACCAAGCTCCCAATATCAACAACCCTTGCTTCCACCTCAGCCTCAAAAACAAGCCATCATGCCTCCACCAGCACCTCCAAATCAATCTCCTAGACCTACCCAAATTCCTGCCCAACCTGCACCTAACCTTAACAACAAGCCTGTTCAACCGACTTATACTAATGAGGTGATGCAATACCCCACTTATGGAGTTGACGTAAGTAATGTTCACCTTAGATCAGGGAAACACCTTGTAGGTCCTTCATCTCCCCAAATCATAGAACTAAAGGATGAAGAACCCATGGAGGAAGGCTTAGATGAATCACCTTTGGAACCTGAACCTGTTCAGGAACCTCAATCTATATCAAACCCTAAGCCTCCTTTCCCTGAGTGCTTGGTTATCTAAAAACAACCAGAATAGCTTACTAATGACCTTATAAGATAGTTGCAAGATATAAACATAAAGATACCCTTGATTCAAGCCATGAAAGATATTCCTATCTACACTAAGACAATTAGGGATCTCTGTATCAAGAAACCAGGGACAAAAAGAGTAGATCTAAAAATAGTCCATGTGTTAGGTAACCTTGCAGACATCATGTTCAGAAATATCACTATTCCTAAGTATACCGATCTAGGAAGTTGAGTGGTCGATGTCAAGATCAATGGAGCCCTAGGGTAAAAGCACAAAGTTGTGTCACACTTTGGGCCAACAAAACAATTTAGAGTGAGCTGTTTTTAGGCGAGTCTATTTGGGGGTGAGATGGTTTCACCCGAATACATGTAGCCGCTGCATGGGGCATATGTGGCAATCTATTTTTAGGTGAGTCTATTTGAGGGCAAGATGGTTTTCCCTGAAATCATCTAGTTAAAAACAAAAAAAGAAATGAAATCATGCAGTTAAAAACAAAAAAATGATTTCACCCCCAAATACTTTCTCCCCCAAATACTTTCACTCGAAACTGTCTATGTGGCATCTTACTTGGCAGCCACCTCCTCATTTTCTAGGGTTTTCTGAAATTCTCCACTTAAACTGAATATTTCTTCAATTAGAATAGATTATTTCAAAAATTAAAAATACCCTTTTGTAGAGCTCTGAGTCTAGAATCCAAATATGATTTTTTTTAATATTCTGATTAGTTTTAATATGTGTTTTTTAAATTATTGCAAAACCTAAAGGTATCATTGAAGACTTAGTCATTGCATTAGATTCCTGGAAGTATCCTACTGATTTCATTGTATTACAACCTAAGGTCAATCTTGTTTGTTACCCTCTTATACTAGGCAGACCATGGCTTGCTATAGCTGATGCATTTATAGGTTGCCGATGAGGAAACATGATTATTTCTAATGGAACCATTACCAAGAAATTGGTGTTGTATCAACTAGCTCAACCGTACCATGAACTGGAACAACCTATTTGGCCTGCTCTAGAAGAAGAGGACAGTTATGTTTTGAAAACCCTAATGACCATTGTGTTAGATTTAGGATAGACAACTAAGAGGGGGGTGAATCAGTTGTTTAAAACTTTTTTGCAATTAATCACTTAAATCCTTTGCTCAATTCAACAGCATAATAATAAGTCAATCATGGAAACATAATGCAACAATTCTAGTGTAGAAACACATTAACACATATGACACCAAGATTTTTGACGTGGAAAACCTAGTTAAGGAAAAGACCATGTGGTGGCTAACCCAAGATTGTATTCTCTATTAAAAGAATAGGAAGAACAAAATGGCACATGCCAATTAGGGGTCACTGCCTGAGCACACTACTCACAAGAGGCCCATTGCCTACAGGAAACACACTGTCTACAGAATAATGAGTATTACATACTTGAACTAAAGAATAGCATCTTCACCATGCTTGAGTCAGTTCCATTTAAGCTCAATACTTATGTGCTGCCTTTCACTCTGCTCCTCTCTACCACACTCTCATCTCCACAAGACACTTTTGAAATGACTTTACAACTCCTTATTTATACAAAACATCAACTTAGGTATAATTATCCAAGTCAGCATACATTACAGAGCAAATACATAAATACAACATGACTTATTACAAAAGGACTTCATGCAGATCAACACGTTGTTAGCTACACAGATCTGAGACTTCAATCCTTCTTTAGGAACACACCATTCTTCATAGAGCATCTTCAAGATCATCCGTAGGAGGTGTAACTCATTTGGTCAGCCAGACTTAGGAAGAATATCATCATCTGGAAGTAATTCTTCAATTACGAGGTCAAACTTCAATGTGGACTATCAACACAAACTCTACATAATCCAAAGACCTCCACAAGCTTTCCTGAATCACCAAGAACATCCACACTACTTCTTCTTACTAAAATCATTCTTCTCTTTCATCTAGAACCTCAAGAACATAGTCTATCATCACTGTCATATTGGAATAGATGCTTGCAAACCTCCAGACCACAAACCAATTGAGTTGTCAATTCACATTGACTTCCTAAACACTCCACCAAATTTGCAGAATAGGATATTACATTTTTGGATCTCACCGGACCTATCTATGTCATTCTGTCACCTCTAAACACCTGCCAGAACTGGTTTTACTTAAGTGGCTATATCTTCTTCAGATCTTCATGTGGACCTCTGAAATATTTACTCGATCATATTAAGACACATATCTACAAACCCTTTGATGCACATCATCTTATCTTTATCTTAGCTGGAATTTTTACCTCACTATCTTCACTATTCTTCTCTGTTCCTGATTAGGACTAATTTTCTCAATATCCTCAGCACACAGCTTATCCAATTCTTATCATCAATGCAACAAGAGTATGTTGACATCAATGACAACATCAGTTAGGCCCATACTTGCAACAATCTCCCCCTTTGTCATTGATGGAAACATATGATGTGAAAAACTATTTTAACCATCAAGACAAGAACTTGTCCTCACTGCCACAACTCCCCTTATCAACAACAATCATTCACAAGTCTTCTCTTCCTTTACTGCTCCCCCTTTGGTCAGCAACCACTTGTTTTTCACATGTCTTCTCTGCCCCTTTGACATCAATGGCAAATGGCACATACTTGCATCACTTCAGAAACATACCAACTGCTCCCTCTGAGTAGCAGCTTCCCAAACATCAATCCAGACCACAAGATATAACTATGAGATCCACCAGATTGATGCACATCAGTGCACCTTAATTCAGAACTAGAGGGGTAATAACCCTAACTTCTCCCTGAGATACTCAAAAGTGTCCTTAGGTAGAGGTTTAGTAAAAATATCTGCAATCTGATCTTTAGAAGGCAAAAACTCCAATCTGACTTCATTGTTGTTCACTTTGCTTTCTCAAAAAGTGAAACTTGATGGATATATGTTTAGTGTTTGAATGCAACACTAGATTCTTTGATATAGTTATTGCACTTGAATTATCACAGAAGATTGTGATAGGTTCCTCATACTCCACTCTGATGTCTCTTAGCATTTTCTTCATCCATAATACCTGAGTGCAACTGCCTGCTGCTGCAATATATTCTACTTCTGCAATGGATAGAGATATTTCCTCTTGTTTCTTGCTCAACCAAGAAACCAATCTCTTCCCCAAAAAGAATGCTCCACCGCTAGTACTCTTCTGGTCATCCATATCTCCTGCCCAATCCACATTTGTATTTGCATGGAGAGAGAAATCATGATCTCTAGGATACCACAAACCATACTCAACTGTCCCTTTTAGATATCTAAAAATCCTCTTGATTGCCATGATATGAGATTCTCTAGGATCAGCTTGGAATTTAGCAACAAGACCAACAACATTCATAATGTTAGGTCTAGTTTGAGTGAGATACAATAATCCTGCAATCATTGACTTGTACTTTTTCTGATCAGCCTTAGGAGAGTCATCATCTTCGCTTAATTTGCATCTAGTTGCCATGGGAGTACTCATTGGTTTTGAGTCTTCCATCCCAAATTTCTTCAACAATTCTTTCACATATTTGGTCTGAGAAATGAAGATTCCTTTCTTTGTTTGAATGATTTGCAGACCTAAGAAGAAATTTATTTCCCCAAACAAGGACATTTCAAATTCACTTTTCATTTGATTTACAAAAGTTTTGCGCATACTATCTTTTCCTCCAAAAATAATATCATCAACAAACACTTTAACAATCAAGATATTTTCATGATCAATTTTGAAATACAAATTACTGTCAGCAGTACCTTTGTTGGAACCAATCTTCAAAGGATGCTTATCCAATCTTTCATACTAGGCTCTTGGGGCTTGCTTGAGTCCATACAATCCTTTCTTCAACTTACAGACCATATCACCATGATCAGACAATTAAAATCCATCCAATTGCTCAATGTAAACTTCGTCTTCCAAGTCACCATTTAAGAAGGTAGACTTGACATTCATCTGATATACTTTGAAGTCCTTGAAGGTAGCAAAGGCAAGAAATAACCTAACTGCTTCAATTCTTGCCACCAGAGAAAAACTTTCTTCAAAATCAACTCCTTCTAATTTGGCTTTGTTTCTGACTACTTCACCATCTTCATTTAGTTTATTTCAGAATACCCATTTGGTTCCAATCACATTCTTGTTTCTAGGTCTGGGAACAAGATCCCAAGTGTGATTTTTCTCAATTTGCGTCAACTCTTCCTCCATTGCTTTGGTCCAGCTTTCATCATTGCATGCTTCATTTACTGACTTTGGTTCAATCTTTGAAATCAAACAATACTCTTCTGAGTCTTGAACAATCTTTCTCTTTGTTTGAACACCTTTTCTTTTATCACCTATGATCTAATCTTCAGAGTCATTCAATCTTACATACCTAGGAATTTTGGAACTTTCTTGCACTTCTATTTCTTGAATAGGTTCATTCAAACTCATCTCTTCTTCCTGATTCACCAGATCAGTTTGAATCTGAGTTTCAGAAGGGGCTTGAACTCCTTGGATCAAAACATCATTCTAATCATCTTCATCATACTCATAAAACCTTGAGGGCTTTTCAATACCTTCATCAACCTTCACATTTGTACTTTCTATAATCTTTCTCAGTCTTTTGTTATAACACCAGTATGCTTTTCTTTGAGTAGAATAACCCAAGAATATTCCTTCATCACTTCTAGCATCAAATTTACCTAGATCTTCATCTCTTTTAATGTAACATTTGCTACCAAAGACTCTAAAATACCTCACGGTGGGAGTGATGCCAAACCAGAGTTCATAAGGAGTCTTACTAGTATTATTTCTGATTTGTACTCAATTAAGAGTATAGACTGTGGTGCTTACAGCTTCTCTCCAGTAGATTTGAGGAACATTTTCTCCCATCATCATGGTTCTAGATGCTTCCTGGATGGTTTAATTTTTTGTCTCCACTAATCTATTTTGCTGTGGAGTCCTTGGGGCAGACAACTGTCTTTTTATTCCATGTTTCTCACAGAATTCTATGAACTCACCAAATGTGAATTCTCCACCTCTATCAGACCTTGAACATTTTATGTTTAATCTGGTTTCATTCTCTACCATATCTTTGAATATTTTGAATTTCTCAATAGCCTTTGATTTCTCTTTCAGCAAAGTAACCCACATCATCTGGGAGTAATCATCAATTAATAGCATGAAGTATCTATCACCTTGCAGACTTTTGATTCTTGCCAGACCACATAGATTAGTATGAACTAAGTCCAATAATCTAGTAGAAAACTATTCCTTACTTTTGAATGTGACTCTACTCTGCTTACCCAACTGACATTCTTTGCACAAGCTATTAGTAGGTTTCACCAGTCTTGGAAGATCTCTCATAGCCTGGGTGTTGCTTATCTTGATGATATTATCAAAATTCATATGACACATTCATCTATACCACAACCAACTCTAATCAATTTGAACAAATAAACAACTTTTACTAGTACCAACCAAGTGGAAGATATTACCTTTTGTTTGAGTACCAGATGCAATCTCTATTCCAGAACTTTCAAAGATCTTGCATTTTACATTTTTGAATAAGAGATCATAGCTTTTGTCCACTAACTGTCCAACACTGAGAAGATTGTACTTCAGACCTTCAACATACAGTACATTACTGGTTTTGTTCCTTCCATCAAAAGAAATGGTTCCTCTACCATTGATCCTACCAACAGAATTATCACCAGATTTTACCACTCCTCCTTCATACCTTTCCAAATCTATGAATTTATTTTTGTCACCTGTCATATGGTGAGAGCATCCACTGTCAATGACCCAATCATCCTTTTCTTCAACTTGGGTAGCCAGAGCTCTTTCTACACTTTTGTGATTGATAGATTCAGAGGGCATTGGATCTTCTTCCTTGATGGCAATAAACACCTAGTCACTTCCAGATTTGTTTCCTATTTCTGATTCATCATCTGTTACTCCTTCATCATCAGGGACATAGTAACATTTATTTTGAAAACTTAATCTGTTAGGATTTGGGCTTAAAAATATTTCCAGACATTTTGAGGCAAAATGAGCAATCTTATTGCAATTAAAAAATTTAAAAGGCAATTTCCCCTCATACTTACTGGATCCTCTTGGCAGTCTTTTTGTAATAAGGGCTTCAAGTTGAGCAGCTTCTGCTTCATCTTCTTCCAGGTCTTTTCTTGCTTTTTCATACCATGATAGTTTCCTTGAAGAGTTCTCTCCTGGATCAAACCTTTGTTTTCCTTTTACAGAGGCACTAGCTTTGAATGCAGATTCAGTCTTGGGGGGAGCATCTCCAAACTTGGTCAATTCAAATGCAACCAATTTACCAACCAATTGATCTCTTGTGATACCTGAATAGGATCTGAATTCTTCAATGGCAACAACCTTGTATTTGTAAGAATCAGGAAAGGATCTGAGAACTTTGCCAACAATCTCATCTTCATCCAAGATTCCACCAGCACATCTAATGCCACAAACAAGCTCATTTACTCTGGGCATAAATGTAGTTATATTTTCATCTTCTCTCATCTTCAGGTTTTTGAATTTTCCTTTCAGACTCTGTAGCTTGGCACATTTGACATACTTGTCTCCTTCATGTAGAAGTTCCATTTTTGGCCAAATCTCATATGTAGTTTTTAGATCAACAACATTTGTCATTTCTGAATCAGATAAGGCACTTAGAAGAGCTTCTTAACTGGCAAATTGTTTTAAGCATCTCTGATTTCATCTAGGGTGCGCGGACCATTCTGTCAGGGATCATACTTCTTTGAATACATAATCCAATATTGCATTCCCATACATTACAAGTGGCATTCCATGCGACTTTTCCAAAGAGTGAAATTGGTTCCATCAAACCTCAGACTATCATTGTTGTAGGACGACATCCTAGATCTCCTCAAGCGGTTAAGCTCCTTTTAGAGGAACTTAGCTCTGATACCAATTGTTAGATTTAGGACGGACAATTGAGAGGGGGGTGAATCAGTTGTTCAAAACTTTCTTGCAATTAATCACTTAAATCCTTTTCTTAATTTAGCAACATAATAATAAGTCAATCATGGAAACATAATGCAACAATTCAAGTGTAGCAACACATTAACACATATGACACCAAGATTTTTGATGTGGAAAACCCAGTTGAGGGAAAACCACAGGGTGACTAACCCAAGATTGTATTCTTTGTTAAAGGAATAGGAAGAACAAAATGGTACATGCCAATTAGGGCTCACTGCCTGAGCACACTACTCACAAGAGGCCCACTGCCTACATGAGACACACTGTCTACATAATAATGAGTATTACATACTTGAACTGAAGAATAGCATCTTCACCATGCTTGAGTTAGTTCCATTTAAGCTCAATACTTCTACTCTGCCTTTCGTTCTACTCCTCTCTACCACACTCTTATCTCCACAAGACACTTTTGAAATGAATTTACAACTCCTTATTTATACAAGACATCAACTTAGGGATAATTATCCAAGTCGGCATACATTATAGAGCAAATACATAAATACAACATGACTTATTACAAAAAGACTTCATGTGGACCAACATGATGTCGGCCACACAGATCTAAGACTTCAATCCTTCTTTAGGAACACACCATTCTTCAGAGAGCATCTTTAAGATCATTCGCAGGAGGTGTAACTCATCCGGTCGGCCGGAAGTAATTCTTCAATTACGAGCTCAAACTTCAATGCGGACTATCAACACAAAGTCGACATACTCCAAAGATCTCCACAAGCTTTCTTGAATCACCAAGAACATCCACACTACTTCTTCTTACTGAAATCATTCTTCTCTTTCATCCAAAACCTGAAGAACACAGTCTGTCATCACTATCATATTGGAATAGATTCTTGCGAACATCTAGACCACGAACCAATTGAGTTGTCAATTCACATTGACTTCCTAAACACTCCACTAAATCTGTAGAATAGGATATTGCATTTTAGGATCTTACCGGATCTATCTGTGTCACTCTATCACCTCTGAACACCTGCCAGAACTAGTTTTACTTAAGTGGCCATATCTTCTTCAGATCTTCATGTGGACCTCTGAAATGTTTACTGGATCATATTAAGACACATATCTACAAACCCTTTGATGTACATCATCTTATCTTCATCTTAGCTAGAATCTTTACCTCATTGTCTTCACTGTTCTTCTCTGTTCCTGATTAAGACTAATTTTCTCAATATCCTAAGCACACAACTCATCCAATCCTTATCATCAATGTAACAGGAGTATGTTGACATCAATGACAACACCAGTTAGGCCCATACTTGCAACACATTGAATGTAGTCCTTTGTTGGATATCCAAGATTAAGATGAGTTACTAGTACACATTATCCAAAATGACTATGGGAGGCACCCACAACAGCAAGACTGCCTGTCTTGTCTGCAAGATCCCCTTAGTAGTATAATACCTAGCAGCTCCACAGAAGAAATCACCTAATTGTTTCATGCCTTACTACCGCAGTAGCATCTACCAGTCTTTCCTAGCCTTGATGTGTCTTCCATTCAACCAATGACTAAACCATTAGAGATACAACGTGGAAAGATGTTGACTATCAACAATGCCTTGACTGAAGAATAGGAGAAATCCCTTCAAAATGTCCTATAGTCCAATTCAACAGCTTGTGCATGGGACTACAGTGATATGAAAGGCATTGACCCAAATCTATGCATGCACAAGATCTAGATTGATGTTGATTTTAGATGTATCAGGGAGCAACAAAGACGTATGAACCCTGCTCTAAGGGGCATAGTCAAGGTTGAGCTTCAAAAACTTCTAGATGTAACTTTTATTTACCCCATTTCAGATAGTGAATGGGTTTCACCATTGGTGATAGTTCCTAAAAATGGTGGCAAGTGGAGAGTTTGTGTTAACTATAGAGAGCTCAACACTGCCACCAGAAAAGATCACTTTCCATTGCCCTTTTTTGACCAAGTCCTAGATTCTTTGGTAGGAAAGAAGTACTTCTCATTTCTTGATGGTTTTAGCAGATATAATCAAATAAAGATTGCTCTAGAAGATCAGGATAAAACCACATTTACCTATCCCTAGGGGACCTATGCATACTCTGTTTTGCCATTTGGACTGTACAATGCTCCAGCTACTTTTCAAAGGGAAGTCCTTAGTATTTTTTCTGATTTTTCTAATGATAGCATGGAGATATATATGGATGACTTCACCACCTATGGTGAGGCATTTGACGAGGCTTTGCAAAATCTTGAAAAAGTTTTGAAAAGATGTACAGAGCACAATTTGTCCTTAAGTAATGAAAAGTGTTTTATGATGATGACCGAAGGAGTGGTGTTGGGACAGTTCATTTCATCTACAGGTATCCAAGTTGACCCAAAGAAGATTGAAATAATCTCTACACTGCCTATTCCTCAAAAACTTGAAGGATGTTAGAAGTTTCCTTAGGTATGTACGTTATTAGAGAAGGTTTATTCAAGATTTTAGCAAAATTGTTGCTTCCTTGTTTGCACTTCTATCTAAGGATATTGAATTTACTTGGACACTTGAATTTCTACATTCTTTTGAAAAATTGAAAGCAACCCTAACACAGGCCCTAGCCTTGAGAGGTCCAAATTGCAACTGCCCTTTCATATTCTCACCAATGCATCAGATTTTGCCATTAGGGTAGTTTTAGGCCAGCAAGAAGGCAACAAGGAATATGTAATTTACTACATCAGTAAAAACTTGCAAGGAGTTGAGCCAAACTATACAGTAACAGAGAAAGAAATGTTGATAGTTGTTTATGCCATCAACAAGTTCAGACACTACATAACCAGCTACAAAGTATTCATTCATACTGAACACACAGCCATCAGATATCTGATGAACAAACCAATAGTGGGTGGCAGGCTGGTTAGATGGTTATTGTTATTTCAAGAATTTTATATCACAATTATTGACAAGCCTGGTAAGGCTAATGTGGTGACTGAATTTTTATCAAGATTGCCCACTCAATCATCAGATGGTGTGGTTGATGATTCCTTTCCTGCTAAGTATCTATTTGCTCTCACTATACACACACCATGGTATGCAGAGAGCAAATTAATTGGTTACAGGGTAGATTCCAGGACATTTTTCACCACAAGAAAGGAGACAACTTGTTCACAAATGCCTTCCTTACTCTTGGATTTCTAGTTTTCTCTTCTATATTGGACCAGACAACATCATGAGAAGATGCATCAGAGAAAATGAAGTGTTTGATATCATGAAGGCTTGTCATGATGAACCATGTGGGGGACACTTTGTAGCAAAAAGGACAACCTTCAAAATTTTGACTAGAGGGTATTATTGGCCAACACTTCACAAGGATGCTATCAAATATACAAGAGGCTGTGATAGGTGTCAAAGAATAGGCAGATGAACTAAAAGTGATGAAATGTCATTGCAACCACAAATCTCATTAGCTCCTTTTGACAATTAGGGACTGAACTTTGTCGATCCTATTTCTCTAACCTCCAACAATAAGGAGTATATTTTGGTATGTGCTGATTACCTTACAAAATGGGTTGAGGTCAAAGCATTGTAGTTTGCTAGAGATGGTAATGTAGCTAAATTTTTATATGAGGACATTTTCACTAGATATGGTGTGCCAAGGGAAATAGTAACAGATCAAGGTCCTTAGTTTACCTCTGATTTAATCACAAAGTGGAGGAATATCAAATAAGGCATAAAAAGTCTACCCCTTATCATCCTCAAGCCAGTGGATAGGTTGAGGTAACCAATAGAGAACTAGAAAACATCTTGACCAAAACAATAAAACTCCATAGGCGCGACTGGGTTACTAGGTTACCATAGGTTGTTTGAGCCTATAGAACCACCTAGAAAACCACCACAGGATTTACCCCATATGAATTGGTTTATGGAAAAACAATAGTCTTCCCAATTGAATTTGAACATAAAACACTAAGGACAACCATTGAACTTGGGATGGATTTGATAGTAGCACAACAAGATAGGCTTTAACATCTTAAAGCTCTAGATGAAATAAGGCTAGAGGCACTCCACCATACTGAAGTTGTCCAGAAACAGAGGGTCAAATGGCATGATAGTCATATCAAGAACAAAGAATTTACAGCCGGTGATTGGGCACTTTTATATGACTTGATGTATAAAGAATTCAAGGACAAGCTCCAATCTAGGTGGCTTGGACCATACGAAATCGTGCAAATTTTTCCAAATGGAGCAGTCCAGTTGCAAACTATAGATGAGGTCCGATTTTCACTCTTGGTAAATGGACATAGGCTAAAGTTGTATAAGAAGCCATTACAAAAGGAAGACTTCATTGTTTCCTTAGCTACTGCATATGGTGCTTCTGGCACTCTTGATGAGGGTACTATGACACCAGTTGATACAACATTAGAGGATGATCCAGATGGCCTACCTAGTGATGTAGAGGTTGAGTTGGAATACTCAACCTTTGTAGCTATGGCATAATTTCTATTGCTTGCCAAACACATGCACACACAACACCACATGTACACACAGCACCTTTACAATGATATTTACATTCTTCAGCTGGGACCTATTTACAACCATTAAGTTGGGACCTGTTACCACTTTTAGCTGGGACCTACTAATTTTGCACCTGTTCTGATCACTATCATATCTGTACTTTGGAATAATGCTACAAGCACCTACAACAACTGCAGATCTCTTCAATACAATACACTGCCACTCCACTCAATCCATACACTACACATTGCTTAATTACCATACATGTACCTCACGCACCGAATTTCAAGAAAGTCAATCAAATCACACATGCTAACGTGCCACCTCACCATTCATCCACATGCATTACCTTACAATTCTAGTGAATTAATTGCATCCACACAATCTCTTCTTTTAAAGATTACTCCCACATTTCTTTCCAAAGCATTGTTCCAAAGGTAACTTTTGATGATTACCATTAAATTTTTTTTTATGCATTTATCATTATCCATGTTAACTTCATGCATGCGATAATATTTCAAAACATTCCAGCTTATAATTGCAACTTCCTACCACTTCCTTTGCCACGTGAGTGAGGTCACTTCATGTTTTGTTGCGGGGAAGGGTTGTCATTCTTGATTTTTTTTGACTGGTTTTTAAATGAGTTGTCATCCCTGTGTACTGTGTAAAAAACTAGAAAAGAGTTACCTTCCTAATATCTTTTCTTAAATCAAATTGAGTTAATCCTGAGCATTAAGAGGAATTACAGAGAGGAATGAATATGGGTTAAGTCTAACAAGGTGGCGAAGTGGAATTATACAGAGAATTATAGACATGGGAGGTGACTTAGTAAGGAGAGAGCCATCTGCACACAAGGAAATTCTTGAAGATGTGTTAGTTTTACCACTCTTCACCATAGTAGGATGGCTCGAGGACTTCTTAAAACTGTTAAGTACTAGTGACTCAAATTATAGGTTCATTGGTTCCTTGGTTATCCTTTGCTATCGGCTTGACTCCTTGTATCGGTGGGAGTAAGAGGTCTTTGGCTGATCTGCTAGGTTACACCGATGGAGGGCTAGCTATCGGCATGAGGATTACTATCGGCAGGAGTTCAGTGTCTTATGCCGATCTCCAAGGTCTTACCGATGATAGTGAGACATCGGCATGAGGTTGACCGTCGGCAAAGTTGGTGGTAGGAGCTCCGACAGTGTTGGGTCACACTGACGATGGATGAAAGGTTAGCGATCTTGTCGGCATGAGTCACTCCGATGAAAGATCGTCAGAGTGAGTAGTGTTATCAGCGTAACTGGAAGAAGTCTCCCCATTACTTCATGTTATACCAATGAAGGGTTGGCGTCGGTGTGAGAATCACTGTCGGCCAAGCCTTGAGTCCTCTCTCCGATGGACCTCGTTACTCCGATGGATGACATTGGCTTTGGCATCGGTGAGACATTGGTCTTCAGCGAAGTTTGGTTTAGTCTTGATGATTGTTGGTGTCTCTCCAATGGAATGGTCATCGGCATGACAATCCTTGTCGGGCTGACATTTGGAAGTTTCTCTGATGGGCATTAGTCACCCTGATGGAAGTTGGTGTTTGGTGTCAGTGTGAGAACTTCTATCGGCCCAGCCTTGAATTGTCACTCTGATGGCAGAAGTCACTCCGATGAAGAGTTGGCGTTGTGTTGGAGTCGGTAAGACAAGGAACTATCAGAGTGAGTGTCGAAGTGGTCACCGATGATGTTGGTTACTCCGATGAGACTTAGTCTGGAGTCGTCGGTGGCAAAAGCGCCGACAGTTATCTTACATGTGTTCAGGCATTTAAACCCAGATGTCCAACTGGAACTTGTGCATGTGGGACTATTCTCACAAATGCAAAACGGTTTGGACAGTTGGATGTCAGCGATGCTGGGCAGTTGGAATGAATGGTCGTTTGCATGGGAATTGATTAGATTGCTACAAGCAATTGTGTAATCGAGTCAGATGTGTGAGAGAATCTATGAGACGGTGAGTTCAATCTGATGGAGCTCTGGTTTTTTCTCCTTCTATGAAGTCTTATGTTGTATGCTGTATGCAGCATGTGAACAGCATGTGAAGGGACTGAGAAGAGGATGAAAACAGAGTTCAAATGAAATTGTTCTGGCTGAGAAGATGTAGTTCTGTACTGTGTGTTGTTTGTGGCATGATCACAGTATGAAGAACCAACCAAGTGCTGGAGAACTTTGTGCAGGGTTACTATTAGTTATTCTTCTGAAGGAACAAGATGTAAATCTTCATGAAAGGCTTATTGCCAGTTTTGTATTGTAATTGTCTTTCTGTTGCTGAATAATACAATGGTGATTTGGGCTTTTGGAGTGTGGGGTTTTTTACCCATAAGGGTTTTCCCCACGTAAATCTGTGTTCTTGTTCTGTCTTTCATGTTTAATATTTCTGCTGTTGAAACTAGTTAATGTTCACTTGTGCTTTCCTCTAAGGGTCAATGTAGGAAATGTTCTATGTCAGTTTCCGCTTTAATGGCATAGTTGTGTGTGTTTTTGAAGAAATTGAAAAGAATTTAAATCTGTCGAAGACACCACTGTTCTTAGAAATACGTTCTGAGATGCCCTCATTTCCTTACAAGTGGTATCAGAGCCTTCTTCTGGGATATGCTTTGTTGCTCACAAATGTACATTTGTGTGCTGCATGTGTTTGCATGTAAGAGTTCCTGGTGTATAAGGTCTGGGTTTTCCTTCTATGATGATTTCTTAGTGTGACAGGCTTGAGGAAATATGAAGGAAATGTCTGTTTGTTTGATCCTTGTTTGAATGAAAGTCTAGCAGTTGATCTTGTGTTTCTATTTCAGCAGTGCTTGAAGGATGGTGAAGAGACTGGAGCTGGTCATGATGTGGCCTGAGGCTCTTAATTGACAGTATTTAATCTTGTTGCATGGGGTTTGTTTTGTGGTTGTGTTGCTACAGTAACTTTCATATTGGGTGTCTGTGTGAGAGGCTCTCTGATGATATGAAGGAGTTTGTGTTACTGCTCAGCCATGGAGTATTGTGCTTATGTTGGGTGTTCTATTTCTAGTATTGGAAGGCATAATTTTTCTGTTACCCTGATTACATGCAGGCTTTGGAGTTGATCATTGGATGATCTGAGAGCTTCTGTAATAGCCTGATTCTCTCAGATGCATGTGCATGTTGGTGGTTTGAGAGATTGGTCTACAAGTGGGCCTGAAGCTCTTGAACTGTTGTTTCCTTAAATGGATATTTTGTACTTGCATGACTCAGATTCATGATTATTGGATTTGAGGGGTTTTATAGTTTTTCCTTAAAATCTATGGTTATGCATATTCATGATGATACATTATTTTGGTTTAACTGTTATGGAGTTTGTGCTGCAAACTTTTGGGTTTTCCAGATGTGAAGTGGATATGGATGTGCATGGGTGTGTTTCAAACACAGTGGTTTTGCAGGTTTTACACGGTCAAAAGAAAAACTTGTGGTTTTGTGAAGCTGCAGTTAAGCTATTTCTAGACCCTGGATTTTGGGATGTTACTGGATGATATAGTTGCAATTTTGCATGCATGCTCTGTGCATGGTGTGAGGAGGTGAAATGCTTTCTCTGCATGGGAGTGCTGGTATGTGATATGACACTCAGTATTTCTATGGTAATGCTTCTAGTTTCTTGTCTATGGTGCTCTGGTTGTGGACATGTTGGGTAAATCAGTGAAAAGTAAGTTTTCTGATGCTTCAGTCTTGTTGTCTACATTGTTATTTATTCCTTGAAATCTTAGTTTTGCAGTTTCCAGTGTGATAGTGAGTTTGCATGATACATTGGTTGGATCTACAAGTTATGTAGTTTTGTGGGCTGATCACCTATTAAGCTACAGTGAGATGACTCGGATGTGAACTGTCTTTATCCACAAGGTTGTTTCAATGTTTATGCAGATTTGTTAGCTGGCCTTGTCTGTGGTCACTTGTGCATTGGTGTGACTGTTTTGGGATGAGAGGATGGATGTTGTAGAGTATTTGAATAGTTGGTTATGGAGAATTGTAGTAAGTGTATCATGATGTCATGTATAGCTTGAATACACAGGTTTGTGTAAGCTATTGACAGTGATAGTTTAATTCCTTGTTTTGGAGATCTTGGTGTCACTTGGTTTTATAGTCACGTGGACATGTTAATGTGTGGATCTGGAAGATTTTCAAATTAGGAGATGTTTGGTCAGGATGCTTGGAAAGCTCTGTTGTTACAGTTCAGTGGGAGCTTTAGCATTGACTGTGTGTTTCATCACTTAGTGGTGAATGATCTTCTTTAGTGTTGCAGATGTTACTAGGAGGAGCTCTTTGATCCTGTTGCTGCAGAAGGATTCTTTCGCTTTTGCAAGGGCACTATTTGAGGATGAGTCTTGGAGTCATGGAGGATTCATGAAATTCTTGGCTGAGGTGTTGGTGGTGCTTGACAGGTGATGTTGGTTTAAGAATTTTGGTTTGTTTCATATCATGATTTCTGCTTTTGAATTTTGGTATGATACATTGATCTAGAGACCATGGTTATGTTCACCTAGAGCATGGAATCTCCTAATGGAGATGGTAAGATCATGATGTCATGATAAGTTCCTGATTCAGATGATTGGAGTTTTGACAGTGGTCTGGTTACTTCTCTATGTTTGGGTACATCTATCATTTGCTTGATTACTTCATAGTGTTGTAGTGATGCAGTTGGAATTCAACATGAGGTGATTGTTCAAAGGTACTCATGGATACATGGAGAATAAGGTGAGGCTGTATATGCTGTGTTATCAGAGTTTACAGTTGGAAGTTCAAGGACTCTTTACCTTGGTTGAATGTGAATTCAACAAAAGATTCTAGAGGAGATTGTTCTTGGAGAAAGTCATTGGGACTTGGGCATCTTGGAAGAACATTCTCTTTCCCCACTCTTGGTCTACTTGACAAGTTTCACTTGAGAGGTATAGCCCATTGTTTCTCTCAGGTGTTTTATGCTTTCTTTCATAGATATGGTTCTGGAGGATTCATTGTGAGAGATGGATAGCATGTTTATCTCATTTTGCATTTGAGTTTAGAGATATCATTCATTGATGAGGACTATTAGGAGATGGTTAATGGGCTGATTTCCTGAAATGGGAAATGAACTAGTTTGATCTTCTTTGGTTTGTGAGGCTTACATCCATGTTAGTTGCATTTGATCTTGGAGATTGAATGTTTGTTTAAATGTTGTTATGCTGGTTCACTCTAGGATGTTTTGAAGGAGATCATACTTGACACAGTTGGCATTCAGAGGTGTATGTAAAAGGATTGTCTACAGGTATATGATGTGCAGTGTTCCTCTTGGTCTCAGTTAGTTTCTCTGATGGTGTGTTTCACACTACGTTGTTTTCAGATTTGATTGGAGCTGAAGTGATCACTAGTTTGTGGTCATGTGCTTTCACTTATGTTTGTTGGGTGACAGCATGAAGGTTCTGTTCTGTTATCTCTTTCTTTTGTTGGATGTGGAGAAATTGGAGAACTTTGGACTGGTTGTGAGGTGTTGTTCTTGCAGGTTATTGATTTGCATATCATGGTGGATGTTTCCTTGGTACTACATGATATTTACACTTTCTATGTAATGCTATTGGTGGATTTTGTATGCCATGATCTTTTTCAGATCTACATTATCCATGCAGTGGGAGTTCTTGATGTGTCTGGTCTTCGTTGACTAGTTGACATATGGAGCTTGTATTTGCAGTTGATGGGTGTCTATGTAGGTGGCATGAGTCTACTGATGTTCATACCTTTAAGGTATGAGTGATTGGATGTTTTAGCACTGGCTGTGTGTGCTATTTTCAGTCATGTGGGTTTTATGTTCAGTTGGATGGATACAGTCAGCTTACTGATTGTTGTTCTAGCTGATGGTTTATCTTGTTTCTGGAGGATGTTTCTCATGGCTGTGTTTTGGAAGCTTTGAAGTTGTTTTTGTTAAAACTTCTGTGGAGCTTGTGAGCACAGTGGAGTGGTGGCAGTATCAGCTTTGGTTTTGTGATATGGAGCATTGATGGTTTCCTGTAATCCCTTCGTTAAGTGGGAGAATGTTAAGTACTAATGACTCAAATTACAGGTTCATTGGTTCCTTGGTTATCCTTTGCTATCGGCTTGACTCCTTGTATCAGTGGGAGTAAGAGGTCTTTTGCCGATCTGCTAGGTTACACCGATGGAGGGCTAGCTATCGGCATGAGGATTACTATCGGCAGGAGTTCGGTGTCTTATGCTGATCTCCAAGGTCTTATCGATGATAGTGAGACATCGGCATGAGGTTGACCGTCGGCAAAGTTGGTGGTAGGAGCTCCGACAGTGTTGGGTCACACCGACGATGGATGAAAGGTTAGTGATCTTGTCGGCGTGAGTCACTCCGATGAAAGATCATCAGAGTGAGTAGTGTTATTGGCGTAACTGGAAGAAGTCTCCCTATTACTTCATGTTATACCAATGAAGGGTTGGCGTCGGCATGAGAATCATTGTCGGCCAAGCCTTGAGTCCTCTCTCCGATGGACCTCGTTACTCCGATGGATGACATTGGCTTTGGCATCGGTGAGACATTGGTCTTCAGCGAAGTTTGGTTTAGTCTTGATGATTGTTGGTGTCTCTCCAATGGAACAGTCATCGGCATGACAATCCTTGTCGGGCTGACGTTTGGAAGTTTCTCTGATGGGCATTGGTCACCCCGATGGAAGTTGGTGTTTGGTGTCAGTGAGAACTTCTATCGGCCCAGCCTTGAATTGTCACTCCAATGGCAGAAGTCACTCCGATGAAGAGTTGGCGTTGTGTTGGAGTCGGTAAGACAAGGAACTGTCGGAGTGAGTGTTGAAGTGTTTGCCGATGATGTTGGTTACTCCGATGAGACTAAGTCTGGAGTCATCGGTGGCAAAAGCGCCGACAGTTATCTTACATGTGTTCGGGCATTTAAACCCGGATGTCCAACTGGAACTTGTGCATGTGGGACTATTCTCACAAATGCGAAACGGTTTGGACAGTTGGATGTCAGCGATGCTGGGCAGTTGGAATGAACGGTCGTTTGCATGGGAATCGATTAGATTGATAAAAGCAATTGTGTAATCGAGTCAGATGTGTGAGAGAATCTATGAGACGGTGAGTTCAATCTGATGGAGCTCTAGTTTTTTCTCCTTCTATGAAGTCTTATGCTATATGCTGTATGCAGCATGTGAACAGCATGTGAAGGGACTGAGAAGAGGATGAAAACAGAGTTCAAATGAAATTGTTCTTGCTGAGAAGATGTAGTTCTGTACTGTGTGTTGTTTGTGGCATGATCACAGTATGAAGAACCAACCAAGTGCTGGAGAACTTTGTGCAGGGTTACTATCAGTTATTCTTCTGAAGGAACAAGATGTAAATCTTCATGAAAGGCTTATTGCCAGTTTTGTATTGTAATTGTCTTTCTGTTGCTAAATAATACAATGGTGATCTGGGCTTTTGGAGTGTGGGGTTTTTTACCCATAAGGGTTTTCCCCACGTAAATCTGTGTTCTTGTTCTGTCTTTCATGTTTAATATTTCTGCTATTGAAACTAGTTAATGTTCACTTGTGCTTTCCTCTAAGGGTCAATGTAGGAAATGTTCTATGTCAGTTTCCGCTTTAATGGCATAGTTGTGTGTGTTTTTGAAGAAATTGAAAAGAATTTAAATCTGTCGAAGACACCACTGTTCTTAGAAATACGTTCTGAGATGCCCTCATTTCCTTACAAAAACTAATAGAGTATGACAATGATATGGACACAAAATTTGCAATTACATTGCAAAGTGATGAAGCAATAGTGAAGGGTTAATGGTTGATGCTTCTAAGGTAGCTATAGCCCAAGTGACTGAACTTCCATGCACTGGGTCAGAATACCCAGCGCGAGATGATGCAGCCGCTGCTAGAGAAGAATTCTGTGAGCAAGGTGAATATTTAGACTCAACAACTCAGGGTACAAAATACCTATCTCTACCATTTTTCTGGGGCAAATGTGCTACCTACATTTTCAAGTATTTCACTTTTGATAGGACATATAATATGTTGTACACTATGCACTTTAAATTGTTGAACCATCTTCATCATGAGAAGTTGGTGAATGTTCTAAACTACCTCTACAACTTCCTAAAGAGAATGGCTTTGGAATACCAAAATAAGCTAGCAGATACTTCAATGTCTCATCATTGTTTAATTGCACTACTAGTTAAGAGGAGTTTGTGGATACAATACCTACAAATTGATTTGGAGGCCTTTAAGAATTGTGTTGATATTTCCACCTTGTTGGAGCAACCTCATGAGGAGGAAGAAAAAACCCCATACAATGCTGAACCTGAAGATAAACTTGTTCATGAAGAGCTGCAGGAGGAAAATCTTCCTGAAAATAGTCTTGAAGAAATAGGGGAACCTTCATTCTCTCCTCCTGAACATGTGACCCTAGAACTTGTAAGCAAGAAAGGAAAGAAGAAGAAGGCAGGAAGGGATATCAACATAGAGAAGACAAAAAGGAAAAAAAAAGGGAAAAATGTCAATGCAAGGGAAGCAAAGGAGAAACAAAAGGGGAAAGGTAAAAAGTAGATAAGAAGGTCTGTTGAACAAGAAACCACTACCTTGAAGAGATCAAGTAGATTGAGGAAATAGACAGTTGAAGAATAGATTGTTGAGCAAGGACAAGATTCTAAGGAAAAGGGAAATGCTCCTGGGAATGTTCCTATTGATATACTTGAAGATGATATCTCTGCAAACAAGGATGATGAGAATGTTTCTTCAAGGAAGAAAAGGTATGTTTCTTCTTTTGACCCTGACTCAGAAGACCCAATTATTGCCAAAAAGATGAGAAACCAACCCCTAGTAGCCCTGTTAAAGAAATTTTTAATGCTTTTGATAACAATGATAGTGGTGATGTCAATTCTGATCAAAGAAATGAATTGTTAGAAGAAAAAGACCTCCATAAAAAACTCTAGGAGGCATTGAACAGAATCAAAACCCTTGAGGATCAGGTAAAGAAGTATGAAGAGAGGGAGACAAAAAAAGAAAAGAGGATACATGAATTATAGGAAAGGATTAAGACACAAAATCAAGGGTCTAAATTGGACTTGTTAGCACAATTGGGTGTTACCAAGATTAGCTCAAATGAGAAGGAAGCCCCTCCATCATTTCCTAAGGTAAGAACTCCAACATACCATAATATTATTTCATTAGGTTTTGAGTTGCTGAAAGTCACTAATAGGTCAAAACAAGATGCAAAGAATTGGGATAAAGAAAAGAAAAATTTTAATGAAATAATTGAGAACCCGAATCTTGAAATTAAGAAATTAAAGGCAAAGATGGCAGGCATAATTGATAGGGCCATGGGAGTCATTGAGTGCAGACCACCTTTAATGGTTTATGCATTATTTTTGAAGGAGAAATTTATTAGTTTTGAATTCAATAGATTTGTTAATGACCAACCAGCTCTGCAGTCTAGATACAATTTCTTCAGTTATTTTCAAGAGGTTAGTCTAGAACAACAAGATCAACTATGTGAGTTATGTTTGCATCATTACCTGATGGAGGAAGATACAGAATGGAATCCCTCCATAAATGTTGGAGATTTATAGCTGAGGGCTGTAGTATCATACCTAAATAATGAAAGGTTGAGAGGAGAATTAATGGATAGGTATGAAGAATATGAGAAGAAGGTATCACTACCAATCGTAAAAGAGGCACTTAACCCTGAAGATATCCTTACAAAATGGTACAAACTTCTCTCTCATAAGGGCCCCGCCAAAATCATTGTGGATTTAAGAATAAGGGATCACAGAATGATATAGAAAATGATGGGATCCATGTTACAAGGTTGTGTTCGATATGTGCAAAGCAGATGGATCAGTTTAACACCTACTCTTCAACAGAAAGAACCTCATTCCTTACATAACTTTATGAACATGTCTGAAAGATTACATAGGTACATTCAAATTTCATAGATTAAAGGTGTGACATGGTTGCCTCTCACCCACCATCCACCTCTACTCTTATATCTAGTTCCATACTGGACAGGACAAAAGGAAGAGGAATGCAGGACTGTAGAAACTATCAGACTACAAAGGCTTTCAAACTATAATGGGTTCTATTTGAAATAGGGTGAGGGTGTTAAGATAGTTATGGACTTGAGGCAAATAGTTTTACATTATAATTCATTCTCCTAGGTATCTGTTCGAGTAATTTTGCTTGAGGGCAAGCAAAAGGTTAGTTGGGGGGAATGATGGGCTACAGAATTAGTCTCTTTTATGATTCTTTTTATATTTCAAAAACTTCTATCATAGCATCCTTTAAGATGTTTATCCATGTTTACACTATGATATGTTGACCTTCTTTATACTTTTAAGACCTAAACTTATAATATTAATATGGAATGTGATGATCATATTATCTAATGAATGAGTTAGATATAGATATGTATAAAAGTATAAATGAGATGTATTTATGGTTAGTCATAGAAAATGCTTGTGGTATATGCTCTGGGAACTAATTCTGTGTGCAGAATTGGATGTGTCATGATGAGATCGAGCATTTGCAACAGGTTACAGACAAAGGAGTTAATAGAAGTATGAGTTTCAACATGAAGAACACAGAGATAGCTGGAGACAATTATGGAGCATCATAGATAATAATAAATTAAGGAGTGGATTTGTTTCAAATATGATTATGGATGTTGTTCATGCATCAGACTTCTAATTTGATTTGAATTCTTCTTATAGTCAGTTAGAATAAGAATGTGATCTTGACTCCATGACCTAGTATCTAGGTGTGGTAGATGATCAAAGTTAGTTAATTAATAAATAAGGCTCTCTCTCCACTTTTGTATAGTAAGGGGAAGATGAGATATATAAGGTAGCAGAGTTAAGTTGTAGACAGTTCAGTTATCATTTCCTTTTCTATGTTTAAAGACTCAAGCATGTTACATTTATGGAATACAATCTGGATATGACAGAAAAGATTTCATTGTTGAACAATTTGATATGAGTTGATTTTGTGCATGGAATAAGTTAAGCTTTGATATGTGTTACAAAGATACATAGGATCTAGATTAGATTTGGTTTTAGTTAAGGAAGATAGTCTCTTGAGCTAGCCACTCAAGGTATTGATTCTCTCCTTGTTTATTTCATTTCAGTTAATATTGGTTTATTAGTTTCCTATTAGTCGTAATTTGAATTCAAGTTATTGTTATGTTTTGATCAAATAGATATAGTTCATGAATAGATGCATACTAGTGTGTTTACAAATCCTCCAGAGGTTAGCAGTTAGTCATTCCATTCTTCTTGAGTCATTAAGTGAATTCTATAGTTTCCCTGTTGTAATAGTTGTCCACAAACCTTACTGTAGGTACCTGTAGCAACTAAGATTTATAGTTGTTTTCACTATTTTTTAATTCTGTTAATTCCAGCAAGGTAGATTTGTTTGTTTAAAGGTTAAGATAGAATGATTTAGGAACCATATGAGCCCTGAAGGCATATATTTTGCAAGTACCATCATAAGCTTATGCTCCTTGGTCGATAATTGAATGCAAGAATGCATAGTGATAGAGTGGACTGTTCAGATAGGTTTTCCCCCTAAATTAGTTAAGTCTACAACACATTAATCTTCCTTTACAATGGTGTTATATCTTCGAGGCTTGATAGGGAATTTTGTGTGGGTAGGCTTCTTTTTGCATAGAATGTCTTAGGGATATTTTACATGATGGATTACCATTTTCTATGTGGTTTCAAGTGATTGTATGGAAATGGTTTATCATGTTATAACCTAATTCAACTCTTGGCTAGCTATTGATGTAATTAGTGTAAGTCTTTTCTTTTGTCGAAATTTGATGGCACTTGAAGTTGGTGAGGAGGGGCATCATGTATTTTATTGTGTGAGGTTAGCTCTACATTGGAGATTTTATTTTAGTTATCTAGATCTCTAAATGATAAGATTAGGATGGATAATTTCAAATTTGGATGGATCTAGTGAGCTCATTTCTACAATGAACCTAGGCTTTTAATGTTCATTTTTGTGGCTCTTGGTGCCAAACCAAAGTATATAAACAAAAAAGTATCAATTTACATAAGATTCTATATAACATTTATGTAACATCCATGTTCTAAAAACATAGTAAAACCAGAAATTTACCATAGAGTAAATCAACAAGGTAAAAAAATGAGATAGAGAAATTTTTTCTTTTTATTTCACATATAATCAGGTAACTACAATTACAAGATTTCTCTTTACAAATACAATAAACCATATTGTCTTTCTCAATTACAATGTTTACAAACATAAATCAATTACATCAACAAATTTTAGAATAATTAGTGCATCTGAATATCTAACATCTTTATCACAAGTCCTGGCATGTTTCCTACTTGGAGAGAGAGTATCTTTCCAGTGATTTACCTCCATCCATAGATCGGCGGTCTCCCACACATCTTTGACATAGGAAGTGGCCCTACCTTTCACAAGGGATATAGACCTTAGGTGACTAGTGGTAATTTACCTTTCCTGAGTACATAGTGTTGCATCCTACACAACTCTATCAACCATACAATCCTAGATACCCTCTAGCTAAGTATGATTTCTGATAGGTTGTGCAATCCAGATACAATGAATTGACAATGCATGTAGAAAACAAATGCATTACTTTGGTGAAAGTTTTAATATCAATAATGTTCATAATGAACGTGGTCATAGTGTTCACCCACCCCTACTCAACTTGGATACTATCTTATTCTTACAGTTTATTCATATCAGCTAAATTTTTGTATATAGTTTAATTATCTTCTCATGATAATAGTTTTCTTGACTTAGATAAGTCTATATGACAGCTATTTATTTGGTTCATAATCGACTCTAGGGTTTTCCTATTAACCCTTAGATAATATGATATTTCAATATAAACATATCTCATTTCTATGAGACCTAGGTTCATACTCAACCTTTGGTTTAACTCAACCATGGTTAGGAATACTATAGTTCTTGTAAAGATAATAACTCCTATTCAAAAGGAAAAACAATACATTTCAATTTACCTTTACGTGATGTCATTATCCATCACTACATATATACTCATTTATGATTTTATACAGTCATTTCAATATAGACATAGTCTATTTCGACATAATGGTTTTACTATAAAGCTATACTCTTCAAGATTGCTAGAATAGACATAAAAGATAGTCCTTTGATATTTATTCCATTTTCAAGCTAACCCTAGTCTTCTACCTCTCAATAGGTTTTACCATAGTTACTATAGAATACTAAAAATGGTTTTTAGAAATGATAATATCAATATTTGAAACTTACACTAATATTACTCATAACTAGTAAGTTTTCTTATCATATAACATTTACACTAATTCAATAGAACTCTTATTTCATAGTTAACTTATATCTATGACATTGACTATCCTCATCTGAAACTTACTCATAGAGGCGACTAGTTTTCACGACTCTTGATAACTATGTTATCCTTCTTCTAATATGTGATAATAGAAGTCATTTGGTTCTTCATTCTACAATTTTGACAAGTATAATAGTCTTAATACAAAATGTATGGGGTCGACCTTGTATGATAGTGAGATAGACTTAATTGATATAGCTTGCATCAGCCTTCACAGCCAAGTCGACACTTTGAGTTTTTGACTAAAACAATTTTATAATGTTTCTATATACTATTCGACATAGTTGACTCCTCTGTTGTTTTGAGCAATTAAAATGAGTTTAATGAATACTATTCAGGCATAAACATTTACCTATATAGTCAATACAATAGATATAACAAACTTGATATTGCGTATTATCTTTTTAATGCATAAGACACAGGATTAATACCTGTAATGATGGTTTATTGAGAAGAATTGTAGATAATGGTGTCTCTGTGGTCATTCTCAAGCTAACCATGAACTTATCCCTTAGACTCGCTATTCCCTAGCTCACTATAAACTCTTTGTTCTGCGTCTCCCTTCCCAATAATAATATTTTCACAAGGATAATCCACTCCAGAGCTCCCATAATTTAGCCAAATTCGTGGCTTTAAGGGCTTCGCATGACTCATAATGAGTCATCCCCTCTATGTGATCCCACTCTTGGCTATTGGAAAACTCATTTAATTCCAACAGTTTTGCTTTGTGGTGCAACTCCAACCACTAGGGAAAAACATGTAAACATCAACATATGTTGATGATTTGAACATCATTTGTGGAATCAACAAATACAGTTGGGTTATTCACCACTCCTCTGCTAAGAGGCCACCAACACATTAACTAACTTGGAGCAATCAATGATCAGCTAGGGAAGATTTGATCCATCATACTATTTACAATGAAGGCACTCCATATTTTATGCCTACGGCCGCTCAAGAGTAAGCTTTAATAATTACCATAAGGTATTATCCTCATTCAATGAATATATAAACTTATTTGATTATATCAAATATGATTTACATAACATCATCTCTATTAGATATTTATGATTTGATCAGTAAAAATAATAGTACTAAAACAAGGGTTTACGAATAATGTGAATGGGTCAAATTTACCTCCCCATCACAATCCTTCGTTAAAATCATGTTGACTTGATGAGATTGACATTCGACATTAAACATCGATAATAAAAACACTAAGTGACTTAATAATAATAACACCACCATTTTACAACAATAACGTTGTAACTTTTATGTTAAATGTAAATGGTCATAATTCTCACTCAGATGACGTTTACATTACAAACGACTATGACGACACACTACGACCTGAAAAGATTTGAAAGATATTGACTACCTGTCGATTGGGTTGAAAAGTAAACAGACAAGACAAGACTTACCTCTTATGACACTGGTTCACTTTTTCATTAACACTAATACTTGTTTGGAAAATCATCACTCACAACCCGAGGTCTATATCTCTCTCCTTAAAAGATACTTTATCTCTCTATTCTCTGAGAGCCATCGAAAAACCTAAAATCCTGTATCAAACTTGTAGCTAACAAATTATGATCAGTGCATCATTATTCAAATAATAAACTAAATCTCATAATGCAATATTAAATCAACAATAAAATATTCATTTCCATAATTCTATTTATGACATTCAATATAATCTATATCATTCATTGACATTAATCTAAACATCATAATAGATTTACTTATGTCCAAGTAAAAGTAAAAAGTATAGCAAGACAAAAATTGGGGAAGTAACAATTTATATCAATTTTATATATTTTTAAATCTAAATTTTATTTAAAATTCATCCAAAATTTATATAAAATTGATCAAAAATTTAATAAAATTGATATATAATAGTATATTATAAATTGATATAAATTTTATATAATTTGGTGATATTTAAATGATAAATTTGATATATTTAAAAATTTAAATTTTATTTATTCAAGTGTTTAAACTTCTTAATCTTTTAAATTTTCATTTATAGAGATTACACACTTTAAAGATTGTGAGATACATTAGCACACATAGAACAATAAATTAATAACACTCTTGTGCTTCCTACCTACTGGTAAGACCATAACCAAAATGAATACTTTGATGGATCAAGTTGAGAACCCTTTAGATGGACTAATCTCACCCCCTGTTAGGTTGAAAACCTAAAGGGGAAGCCTAATAGAGGCTTATGGTGAAAATCTGCAAGGATGCCATAAGCAAAGTTTATCCCAAAGATCCCATACCCAACATTATGTTGTAAGGGAACACAAGAGATGATGTAGAACCCAAGAACCAATTGTGTGATAGGATAAAATGCTTTATGATATCCATAGAAGGTTGCAACTGTACGAGAATAGTGCCACAAGCATACCCCTACATATTAGGAAGCTATATAATAAGAAGCACTTACTACATCTATGTAAAAGGGGGATGTAAAATAGATAGGGATACAATATGAATGTAATGGATCAAGCATGTAATGTACAAAATAGACAAGATAAGCATGTATGAGAGAGATATGAATGTAAGAGCATAATGACAATATAATAGATATTATATCAGATATCAAAGGAATCATATATATGGTTCTATCTTATGATGCCTATGGATGCATGTGTGTATTATTTCTTTTGATTTGGTCCATATCTTACCACATATGCACATTATTCTTTCTTATTGTATCACACTGAAGTACAACATGCATGTGTATGGTCTAAAAAATAAGTAGTAGATGATCAACAAGACTACCATTTAAAGTCACAAGAATAACAAGGTACCCTTACGATAACACTCAAATAATTCCACTATCACCAACATGTTGGCACCATTGATTTGGTCCCACAAGGTGCACAACAAAAAATATGACTATTGGCACCCTTAAATTAAACATAATTCAAGCATTTTTCAAGAATGCATTCATTGTCAACATGGTCAAACAATTTGGAGTTGTTGGAAATTAAGATAGGTTATTTTAGATGGACCTGACATCCACTTGTAGGTGCAAACAAAACAGTCCTAGGTGCCATAGATTCTAAGAATCATTGCATCAAAGTTTGACACCTTGTTGCTCTTAGGGCTCTTTAGAGACTTTCTCAATCCGATGTATCTCAAAAAGATTAGGATGCCTGGGGAATGAAATGAGGCCTCCACTAGAATTCAATCACTCAACCCAACATTTTGGCACTTTTGATTTGTTCTCATGAGGTGTAGAATGAAAAATATGACTATTAGCACCCTTACACTGAACGCAATTCAAGCATTTTGCAAGAATGCATTTATTGTTAGCACAATCAAATATTTTGGGGTTTTTTGAAATTGAGATAGGTTATTGCAGATGACTCAACATCCACCTATAGATGCAAATAAAAAATTATTAGGTGTCATAGATTTGACAAAGGATCAAGACATCTATGCAATGAAATAAGGCCTCCACTAGCATTCAACCACCCATCCTAACATGTTGGAATCATCATTTTGGTCCAACAGGCCACATAATGAAAAATATGACTATTGGCACCCTTACACTGAATATAATTCAGGTGTTTTTTTTGTAACCACAGGGTATCCCGCAACCCAGCCCAGTGACCACACCAACCTTACCTTGGGCTTACATATTGCCAAGTTGGGGACCAGAAGGGGTGAGCTAGGGTGAGACTAGTCCCCTAGGGATGTATGCAACAACTCGCAAGCCACGTGCTCAAGTGTTTTGTAAGAATGCATTCATTTTTGGCATAGTCAAATAGTTTGGAGTTGTTTGAAATTGAGATAAATTATTGTAGATGGACTTGACCTCTACTTGTAGATGTAAATAAAACATTCTTAGGTGTCACAAATTTCAATAATTACTGTGTCAAAGTTTGACACATTTTTTCTCTTAGGCCTCTTAAGAGATTTTTCAGTTTGATATAACTCATAAGGATTGGAACACCTAGGGAAAAAAATGAGGCCTCCACTATAATTCATCTACCCACCCCAAACATAAAATGTGACTACTGGCATCCTTATGCTAAATGTAATTCAAATATTTTGTAAGAATCCATTATTGTCAGCATACTCGAATAGTTTGGAGTTGTTCGAAACTAAGATAGGTTATTGTAGATGGACTTAACATCCACTTGTAGGTGTAGACAAAACATTCTTAGGTGCCATAGATTCTGAGAATCATCATGTCAAAGTTTGACACCTTTTTACTCTTAGGGCTCTTAAGGGACTTTTTCAATTTGATGTAACTCAAACGGATCAAGACATCTAGGGAATGAAATGAGGCCTCCTAGCATTCACCCACCCAACCTGATATGTTAGCATCATTGGTTAGGTCCCATGAGGTGTAGAACAAAAATTATGACTACGATCAGTTAGGTCCCACGATCGGAAGCTGGTACATACATCATGTAAGAAGCTAGGAGCCAACTTAAGGTTCTAAAGGACACATCCCTATATGTTATAGATATAGTGTAGGATAGGATAAGTAAGATAGGATATGAAGATAGTAGAAATCATATGATGAGATAGGAATGATAATAGAATTTTGATTAAGCATACATATAGGATGATGAGGCAGAGACTTAGACCTACTGGATAATGGATGTATGATATTTAATTGCTACTTATATATATGGAGATTTGTCGATACTAGATAATTCTTTGGTGTCTTATTGTTATAATATGTTTATGATACTCTGCCTATGTTATTCTTGGTATTTTGCTATCAATCTCTAACTACTTGACTGGGGTATAAACTGACTACAAACACTTGGATAAGGACCAGATCTCCAGACTAGTATCCCTCCTTATTTCTTTCCAATAGTAACATCCTTATTGGCATCATATGACTAACAGTCCTTTTAGTGATTACAATATTTGGTGACATATTTCTTGGTTTAGTTGATAGGTCAGTCTCTTTAACTAGTTTTATTTTATGATATTTCTCTTCTTTTTTGATAGTTCAAATGACTTGTTGGAAACCCTTTACTTGGATATAATAGTCTTCTTTTCTTGCATGCAACCCTATCCAACATTGGGACAAACTTTCATAATCATGACATTCATTTTTATTGCATCCTAAGATTAATATGACAACAGTTTAGGTGGGTGAGGCATTCTCAGAATTGTGAGTGATGTATATGACTATCTATGGCTTATTAGGATAGTACTTACAACCATTTAACCATCCTATTTTAGAAAGACTATTTTATTAGTCTGAGCAACATGGCAATCCTCTTGAGTGTTGGGTGATTGTACTCTTACATAGTATTGAAACTTAAAGATGAAATCAAGAGTTTAGTAAAATAGGTCATGAATCTATTGTCTATCCCTCAACTTATTTGCCAACCTAAAGTTACCATGAAGGCCTTTACGCATCTTTGAATGAATGGCTTTTCAGTCAACTAAGAGAATAAATTCATGTGAATTTGTTATCCTTTTTAGTACCACTTAAGGTCAGATATTATATCAATTGATTTGTTGTAATTTTAAACTAATTATCTAAAAATGTGTTAATCAATACAATTTTTTGTCTATAACATTATTGTTCATAAGTAAAATATATTCACTTAGAAATCTGACTCAAAGAGGTAAGATACATAATTCTCTCAAATTCAGCCATATTGTCTTTAGGAAAAAGAAATTATCATTAATTCTCACGATTCACATTACATGACATTATGATAACAATACTTATTAATAGGGTGCAATATTTTCTTATATAGTTTATATTTTTAAAGAGGATTTACATGCAACATCATCTTAAATGCTCTAAATGACTACACATGCATCATATTATAGTCTAAAATGATTATACATTTAACTTTTAAGTGTCAAAGTAGGAATACATCCACACAAGGAAAACATGTGTGGATGAGGAGGGTCCAATAATATCAAATTATCCACTATGACCATCTATTTCATGTGGTTGTACTAGTCGAGAAGTGTGTAATCAAATGCGCTATCAAAGATATTATTCAACTATGATACATAGAACTAGGAGTAGAGATCAATATTTGTAATACCCCTTTCTAGACATGAAATGAAATTATCCACAATCTTGGTTCTCTCCACCCTCTCCTTTTACTCCCAACCTTCCTTTATTGATGCCTCCACCTTGCAATCCTAGCATTTCCTCTTCCCTAAGCTACTTCCAAAGGCCATTTTACCTAGACCAAAGAACTCACCTATAATGAAGAGATAACAAATTCACCATTCTAGATATAGGATATCCACACAACAAAAATGGTCAGCCATAACAAGAAGAAACTATAGTGTCCTAAAATCTGCCACTAAGAGATTAATCCAACAGGTATCAAGCAAGGCTCTTCATCAATGTGCTTCATGTCATCATGCAAAAATAATTATTGTCAAGTCCCTTGTGATGCAAGATCCAATCTATGGGATCATTTTTATATCACATTATTTAAAGAACCACTACCATATTGCCCACTTTTGTATTGTAATCTCTGGGATTATTTTATAATTATTTTTATTTTCAATGACAATGGAGTTTCTTCCATTGAAATGTTGCCTACTATTATAATGTTTATAGAAAAATATTCATTTATAATTTTAGATGTCCCTTGGGACCTCAAGTGTGATACTATTAGTGATAGTTACAAAGTGAGATATCTTTCATAAGAATAGAAGGTGCTTTATAAAAAATTCCCTTCTTCTATTGTAAACATTAAAAATCCACTCATTATAAAGACTTATAATAACTTAGAAATGTATGTTTCCTTATAATCATAAAGTTGTCTAATGCATTTGCATGAGATGAAGAATTAAAGTTCATCATTCTAGATTATTTCCAAAAAAATCTATTTTCTTGCTTTCATTTGTATACAAACATGTATTCTTATGATAACATTCCATATTTAATTCACTAAAAAAAATTGTTACGCATGACTTGTCATTCTTTGGACATTATGGAATGAATCCATCATTATTAATTTTGACATGAATCAAGTATAAGAATTCAAGATTCTTAATGCAGTTGTGATTAAGGATTGTCAACAAACATTAGATGTGGCATATAGAATTTACTCTTCACTAGCATTTGCTAGATATCTGACTAGTGGAAAATTATTCAATTCCTATCTTGCCAAATGGAATTTAACTTTACTACCATTTCTTAAGTTTACATAAGTAAATAAAGTAGTCAATTTGACCATATTATGAATATATTTAAAATATTCCTTTCAAACCTATGATGTCTTCCATTGTCTTTCTCTAAAATTCCCCTCATCCCTTTGAGTTCCTCTTGTTTTAAATCCTATTGTCTCTCCAAGCACTTATGAAATGCCCTATGTATCTCTCTCCTAACCACCTTCAAACCCTCATCTCATTAGTATTAATTTATAAATCTCATCATGCACAATTTTTTAATGCCACAAATGTCCAATTACAATGTGATACAAATCATTATTTTATTTTTACATCTAGAAATGTTATTCTCTTCTCTCTAACATCAATTTATAAATCTCATGATGAGAGTTTTTCAAGTGTCATGTATAACCACTAATTGCAACATAAACACACTTGTAATTTCTTTTTTACTTCTTTATTATGAATTATAGTGGTTTCTCTCTAATTGAGACCAAAGAAATTGAAATCAATTTAAATTAAAAATATCTGTAAATTCACAAATCTATCAGCTATCTCATCAAGCAAAGAGATGTGAAACAACATAGAAATATTGAACAATAAATGGCACAAAATCTACATACACTAATATAAAATTACATATTGAATCTAGAAAGTGTAATTGAATGCTTAACCTAAGATAGGCAAAATACAATATGATTAATTGAAATGAAAGAACTATACAAAATAGCAAGGCTAATTGTGAGCCCTCCTCTCCTTCGTATTTTTGAAGCATCTTTCCATTTACTTAAAGTGTTCCTCACCTTTTATTTTTCACTCTTTCTCCACCTCCTCATCCAACTTTTCATTTCATACATATGTAGGTTTTATGAAAACGGTTCAATTAAACGTCCATGTTATCATAAAATAAGTCTTTGACAGATACCCCAATAGTGTATATAAGTAGTGATCTGAGCCATTGCACTCTACACATCTAATTTAGCCAACATCAAAGTCTAGATTGCCAAATACTCAAAACAAAAGAAACACTATTTTTTTCTAGTAACAACCTTGTTTCTTAATTATTAGTGCAAGTTTGACATGGTACACATTATTATACTGTGAGCCTATTTTTTAGATAACTTCATTTAGCATCACCATTAATCTCCACAAAAAAACATTCTCCTAGCCTTAAATGATGCAAACAATTCGCATCTCTAACAACAATTTCTCTTGCAACAATCTTGGAGATAAACTTCATTGCATTGTGACAATCAACACATACTTTAAGGTTCTTAACAACTCTAATGGTTGTTCTAGGGGGTGTCTAACAAACCAAAAGCAATTGCCAACTTTTCACTATGGTGGTAGGGAAATAATTCTTTTTCCTCCTTTTCCACCTCACTAAGTAAATGTCTTGAATATGGAAAATACCTTGCTTCCTTCATCTCCCAAGCCAATTTCTCCAACTTTGCATAGATCTCCTATGTTTATGGATGTGATCTGTCTCCTACACAAAAGCGTGTACCATTTTATGGCCTTCAATCCAACTACATCCAAGGGTCTTTATAATTCCTTTATCTTTCATCAATCTCCTTACCATTTGTACCTCACACCACCAGCCCACTTCCTCATGGATGTTTGAGAGAACATAAGTCATAGTCTATTTTTAGGGTTCAAATAACAAAGCATCACTGTAAGTACTCCTAAGCCTGTATTCATATGTGATTTGCAGCACCAAGAAAACACATCCACACAACCACCAAAGATTTGATTGGCATCTTAATGATAAAATTTAGGGCGTCCTCAAGATAGCTCGCATGAGAAAGAAGGTCAACCAAGCACACATAATGATTAATTGTAGGTGTAATGCAATAAGGGTTACTCATGCAATTGAAGCATGTGCAACCCTCATCCTCTAAACCTTCATGGTTGCATGCACATAAAACACAAACAAAGCTTATAATGTCAAGATATGTTCTAGAGTGCTTTGTTAATTCAATGATTTTGCAAACATCCTTGCAAACTCCATTTTTGCATATTCTGGAAACATGGCATTCCATGACACCACATTTCTTTGAGGCATTTTGTCAAATAGTTTACTTTCCTTGTCTGGGCTTCAACATTTTCCATACATGTCTACTAGAGCATTTCCAACTATAATATCTGACAAAAACCCCCCTTCCATTATGCTTCGATGGATGTCCATACTCTGTTGTAAAGATCCCACTTTGGCATAGGTAGGGAGGATGTTGGCTTCACAACTGCTAATATCATTTGCTTGAAAGTTTCTAAAGCCTTGTCAACAAATCCATTTTCTACATATCCTGCAATAATGGCATTCCATGATATCACATTTCTTTGAGGCATTCTGTCAAATAGTTCATGTGCCTAGTCTATGCTTCCACATTTTGCATACATGTCTACTGAAGTAGGAGCAACTATAACATCTAATAGAAGTCACCTATCCTTTAGGCTTTGATGGATATCGATACCCTATTTGAATCTCCCACTTGGCACGGGTTGGGAGGAGTCTGGCAAAGGTTTCTAGCTTTACACCAACCAATTGCATTTGCTTGAAAGTTTCTAAAGCCTTTTCAACAAATCCATTTTGTGAATATCCTGCAATCAAGGGATTACATGAGAACACATTTCTTTGAGACATTTTGTCAAATAGTTCATGTGCCTTGTCTACACTTCCACATTTTGCAATATCTTGCAATCATGGCATTCCATTAGATGACATCTGTTTGAGGTATTTTATCAAATACTTCATGTGCCTTGCCTATGTTTCCACATTTTGCATACATGTCTGCTAGGGCATTTGTAACTACAACATCTGACAAAATTGCTCTATCATTTATCCTTTAATGGATGCCCATACGTTGTTCCAAAGCTCCCATTTTGACACAGGCAGGGAGGATGTTGGTAAAGGTTCCAGAGTTTGTATTTAAACCTACGAAATGCATTTGTTTGAAAGTTTCTAAATCTATTTCAACAAATCCATTTTGTGCATATCCTATGATCATGGTATTTCATGATACCACATTTATTTGGGACATTTGGTTTCATAGTGCAATTGAGCAGGAGCAGGGAGATTCAAATTAAAATTACACCCTATTTTAAAGGCAACCGCAGGTAGCAGAGGTGGGGTGGTCAAGGGTTTAAGTCACGGTTAGGGGAGCATTGAGTGTTCATGTTAATGGGAACAATGAAACGGAGTTGGAAAGGGCCCACTAGCCACATCTAAGTCAAAGATTAGAGTGTGCTGGTTAAGCCCAGCCAAAAAATGGCTGCCACAGAACATAAAGCGTCAACCACGCTGCAAGAACATAATCATCAAATATCAATATCAAGACTAGCGATTGTGATGAACAGAGATCAAATCGCTCTACAGAGATACAAAACAACGTGCAAAGTGAGGTTTGTGGGTGCATAAGCAAGTGGAGTGCATCTTTTAGGCCGATTGTGGGTCTGGCCCTTGAATGAAAGGCTGAGGTCAAACAAAATAGAGATAACCATTTGATAAGCTGCTCCCAGGTATAGTCTCCTAGCTATAATCCAAGTTCCCAACATCATTGGACACTATTTGCACATGAAGTGTCCCATTACCCTCGTAAAGGTATGATGTTGAACATCCAAATTTCTAGATTCCCCCTAAACTATTGACATCAATCCTCACATGCATGTCTCATAAACCCAATGAGGTATAGTTTCTTTGATCTACAAGCATCTTGGACTATTAAACATCTATCTACCATCTACTACATCCTTCCCTATCTTCAAAGTGTTAGCTTCTTCATAATAGAAAAAGTGCCTCATCTTCAATGAAATCATTATCACTATCAATATTTGGTGGTTCTTCAGCAATGGCTATATTTACTAATTCTTTAACTTTCCCTTTGAGAGTGTCATTTGCATGAATTTTACAATTAATTATTGTATGACCATTTTTTCTACAATAGTAACACTCAATCTCACTCTTACCTGATAGTCTCTTTCCCATCCTTTTCTTTGAGTATAATGCAACCTCTTGCTAAGTATCTCCTCTTGGATCTCCTTAAGCTGCTCTCTTTTCTTCAACTAAGAGCACTGAAATCATGTCTTCTAAAGTTTGTGAAGGCATCTGACTGAGAGTAAAAATAACATTACTATATTTTGAAGGCAAACTATTTAACAAGATAGCTTTAGCATCCTCTTTATCTACCACAACATTGACTTTAGCTAGTTATTTAATGAGAGATCTCAAATTGTTTATGTGGTTAGACATGGTGATTTCATCAAACATCTTGAAGCTAAATAATTGTAGTTTTAGAGAGAACTTTGCATTTGCTTTTTTCACTCGAAACAACTTATTTAATTCATCCCAGTTTTCTTTAGATTATTTTCTAGATCCACATGATGTAATTCTGAATTTGAAAGAGCAAGGCCAATAATGGACTTGGCTTTTTCAGCTCTTCTTTCCCTATCAATCTTTCTTTAAGCATCTGTTGGTACCACTTCCATGCCATTCACTATACCCCATAAATTTTTGTTCATCAATTGCATTTGTATTTTCACTTTCCATGTGTGAAAATTATGACCATTGAATTGATCTAGAGGTGTTTCCATTTTTAGAAAACTTCTATAAAAAAAGAAAAAATAAATCTCTATTTTGAGAAAAAAAATACACTTTTGAATGTTTCATAGCAGAAGGATTTGCCGCAAGGGCCTTAGCAACCTTGTTAACCACTCTTTTAGACTCTTCCTCTAACAATAGAAAGCATAAATGACTCTTCTATATGCCTCATCACACACATCAGTCTATGCATATATCATTTGATACTGCCTTCAATCCTTGCTGGCTCACCCAAGATTTTGAGAGTGCTCTAATACCAAAATAAAGAAAGGAATAGCAGAATGACCAATTCTAAACAGAAAGGAAGAACATCAGAGGAATTCTAATTATTTCTTATTCACCAAATATGGAACATGAGTACAGATTTATATTTTTAATTAACTCAACTACCTCCTATAATTATGCTAGCTAATTTTGCAACTCACTCAAATATATTAAGAACAAACTAAAAATTATAGACACCTCTATAATAGTTTGTGACAACACTATAGTTTTATTGACATGTTTATAATTCAATTATAGTTACGCTAACGGAAAGCTACAAACAGTGATAGAGATGTGATGGTAGAGATCAATCAAAACAACGAGCAGGATGGATGGAAAAAACAATGACCAAGAAGACTCTTCAAAGTGCTGAATCAAACAAGGTTGTCAAAGTGCTAATAAAGACAAAAAATTGTAGGCGTCAAAGTGGCCTCTGAAAAAAAAATTACAGTTTTCTGGTGAAATCTGTTTCACTCGAGGATGCATCGACTTTCACCTAACCTCCAAATTCCCTCAATTTGAAGAGCATGTTTGTAGCATGGCAATGATACCATGTTGAAATAGCCAAGGATATTATACAACACTTGATTCACTCTCATAATATGGAAATCAGTAAGAAATCGATGATATTGAAGAACCTAATTGAGCGTAAACTTATATTTATCTCACTTATAAATTTATGTGAGAATGCCTCATTATATAGGCATGGAAGAGGCAATCCACCTTGCATGTGAATTGACAAGTGCCCCATGTTGTGGTACAAACAAGTAGACAAGTGTCCTATAAGGTGTTGACTTTTCAATCACTTGGAATGTGCAAACCAACAACCTTGTGTGACAAGTTTTGGATGACTACAAAGTGCCTTTTTAGGTGAGATGGAAAGTCTTCCAACCTAAAAAGGTATGCACATGAGATTTACAAAAAAACTTGGTAACCTCTAACCTTTAAAAGGTTGTACATTCAATTAGATAAGATGTTCTCTAACCTCATCAACCTAAGTACACTTAAGCTATAGTGAATATGTAAATTATTCACTCTAACAAACTTCACCTATACATCAAGTTCAAAATCCCAATTGGTAAAGTGTTGAACCTTGTATAGGCATACAATATAGTATTTATAGGCTCTACTACCCATCCCACAATGGTTTTCCCTCCAAATTACATTTGAAATTTTGATTTTCATGGAGGGAAGACATCTATGCAAGTTAAAAGCCTTAATCGTTCTTTGTGGTGGTTGGAATCAGCTATGCAACCTTTTGATAGCTATTGTATGAAGTTCACCACCAAGTAAATTTCTCGTCACTGACACTAGTAGGTGAAACTTAGTGTTTGGATACTATTTAGTTGGTGGCTATGAGTTCTTAGCCTTACAACCTTAGAAAATTTTAATTCCTATACTTGATCAGTCGCACCTTAGCTACTCTAGTATTCTGGGATCTTAAGGACAATGTAGGGAATCTAGAGGTGCCAAAACTATGTTGCCAAGATGTATAGAAAGTTCCTTCTATCATGCAATGGTTGAGTGTCGTGCAAGCCATTGAATGATTTTAACATTATCATATTAGGTAGTCCAAGCTACTTTTGGAAATGTTTGTCATTTGTTTTTTGTGAGAATCCTCATAAGCATGCCATGTGGCCCTAGTTGAGTTATAACTCAACTTAGCCAAAAAATAAAGTTGGATCCACCAACAATGGTATTGAGCACGTTTTAACTTTATTATACTACCTGCATTACCACATATCACAACATTGGGGCTTCTTGTGAAAACATTTTCCTTCTTTTCCTTGAAAGTATCATGAGCCATTAGATAAATTTTGGAGTGGAATATTATATGATCTATGTTCACTGGGACATTGCATTTTTACAAGAACTACACTAAAACTATAAAATAACATAAATGTATTGAGATGGTTAGGCCCACAAATGTTGTAGGGAATTCTTATTTTTTTGAGGTCTAAGTAGGGTGAATCTACTACCTATAATGAAGGATTCACTATAGTCTTGGAGAGTCTCAAGGTTTATTTCACTTGTAGAAGGAAAGGGAGCCATAGATCTATCCATTGGGAAAAGAGTCCACAAAAAAGATAAAACTTCAAAGTTGGAGGATACCCACCCTTCATTGATTGCTCAACGAAGCCATAATCTTCACCCATTATTCATCCTTGGGTAGAGTTATCTTCATTAGTAGCCCATGTTTGTACTCCAACTCTAGCTCATGCTCATATGTTATCTACTAAACCTATGAGCTAGTCTCCCACACAAGTGTCCCCAAGTTTGTAGGTGGCTTGATTATTGGTAACATCTCGCTCCATTATAGATGTAAGGTACAACTTGTCAAGCTCATATTTATTTTATCCTTTGTTCCTTATCCTTTCCAAGAATGTGCTTCCAGGGTGCGTAACTTATCATTTAATTCCATTGAAAATAGGAGGTTGTGCTTGATTTGGATGTGAATATAGGCCTAGATATCAACAATTGATCTTCCCACAACTCCTAGCTGTGCCTTGCATTGTTGTAGCATCCTATCCTTATCTAGGACATCATTTATTTATTGAGTGGTTGAGGATCTACTCTTTGTTACCATGGTGATTATCTTCATTATGTTCATTCTAGATAAATGCAAGATTGTGGTACATTCAATTCATTTAGTAGTGGCACAAGGGTTGGCCTTAGAGCATCTATCACCTTTTACACCAAAGAGTAGAGGGCTTGGTCATACTTAATGGAGTTCACTACTCGTATGAAAACAATATCTAGTTGCTCAATCTCTTTCTAGTATGCTTGGAAAAGGGCACATATGAAATCTATTGAACCAAATAAGAACTAAATATTTCATCGGTATTAGCCTAGAGCTATTGGATTTCCTCTTTTTCCATATCTAGCATTTGCTCTAGGTATTCACTATTCTCACTGAGGCATTTTATTATTTATTTTTAGGTGTCCCTTTTAGCAGTTAGCACAATGAGATGAATGTATTGGGTTCTCATCTTTAGTCTTTTTGCTCCTAGTTGATCTGATAAGTCTATGTTAGTCATTTTCTCCTTAGAAATTCATGCCTTGAGTTCCTCCACCTACTTGGTCATAAAGTCAATTATGGCATGGTTCATCATACTCTATCCTTTGGTAGTTGTGAGATCCATCCTAACCATTTCTAGGATTTTTGGCGCCCTTGATATGTACATTTTCATATCTTTCACCTATATATCCTCTACCTCTATTGCCTTTTCAAAGAGGGTAGAAACGTACCCCTCTAGCACCATTATTGCATGATATTGGGCACCTCAATTACAATTTTCACCTACTTGAGCTTCTCCTCCTCCTTGAATTTTATCTTAGGAATATGAGAGAGGAGACCATGAGCTTTGCAAGCCTCCTTCATGGAACTCAACATGATTTTGTTCTTTTGCATCCTTGATGCTCACACTTATTGACTTCATCTAATAGTCCATTGATTGAATTTGGACTTCCAATTTTTTTACCAATGGTGTGAAGTTATCAAAATACAACACATTATACATGAGATCATATTTTTTTCACACGTTTGGTTGCAAGAGTAGCATCTTGCTTTTCTTTCCTTTTTTATGTCGTGGTCCCTATTTGCACCATTTGTTGCTGGTATAGAATGGGATCTAGCATCACCATTATTGCCTAAGGAAAGTGTGGAAGTGAAAGGGGCTAAGTTAACTATGTATTTGTAGATGGGGCAGCCATTTGGACAGTAGGGAGATGCACAACATGGGATGAGGGTGAGGGAAGATATGATTTCTAAGAGTTAAAGGTTTGTTGGAATAAAATGGTGGGTAGCTGGAATGCTTAGAGGTGATAGCATCTAGTCGGTGGTGGTAAATGTTCATAGGGAGAGGGATGGTGGCAGTAGTAATGTGTGGATAAAGGATATTATAGTGACAACTACATGAATTAGTGTTACATTTAAGAGGCAACTACAATTGGAATATGAGGAACTGAGAATAAAGGAGGATGGGGAAATGGAAGAGGTGACTAATGGGGAGTAGATCAGGAGGAAGTTATGAGAGAAACTTGTATAATAGGGGGAGTTAGAGTAGGAACAAAAGCGGTGAGAGGAAAAGTGAGAGGAATACTTATAGAATGGTCCATGGGAGCTTATTGTTGGGCCATGCCAGATGCTGAGAGCTATTTGGACTCATTTTTAATTCTCTTCTTATTAGGTGGATAGTACACATTCTCAAGACTTCTATTCTTCCTCCCATCTGAGTCATCATCTCCTTCAATATCTACTTGAAATAGGGTTTATTTATCCAAACTAGATCCCTAAGATGATGGACCCATAGAATTATCTCATCCTTATGTCCTTGATGACTATCATGATACATGGTCAACTACTTGTCCCCTAGCCACCTAAATGATTCTAGGACCTCCTGTTGAGTTCACTAATGTTGCTAGGCTAAGGACCCTTGGTCCTAGCCATTGTATGTGCACCCTTATGCACATAAATGTTTTTGTTGACTTTCTACCATTGGAAAATGATACTTGTTATAGAACATGTACTATAGCCACTATAGCATCAAGTAAATTTGATTGTCTCTGTACTTCCCCAAGAGGTAGCCTCTTGGTGATGTTCAATTTATTGCAAGGTATGGGAAGAGCCAAACTTGTCATGGACCTTGTCATAGGACATCTTCTATATATCATCCTCAAGGATGTCATGTGGTTTCTCCTTTATGTAGCTTATGTCTTCATAGAATTTCCACCACATTGTAATTTTCTCCTTTCTCCATTGTTCCTTATTAAGTGTTGAAAACTAGTCATTGAACATCTTTGGGCCATAATAACTTTCATTCTTGTATAGGATCTCACATGGTTTTTTCTATTGGGATAGTTGTTCTATCATGGGCTAGACATTAACAAATTTCTGAATGTTTTCTTCCATGAGGTTTCTTTTCACCTCTATGTATGGATAGTGCTCTTGAACAAATTTAGCATCTTTGTTGAGATTTTCTTCTTCTTTAGAAATGCTAAGAAAACCAAATAGGATTAAATTACTAATGGTCATGGATTTTATCCAATTGCATCTCCTTTAGTTTCATGTCAAGGATATATACAACCCTTCTCTTGGTAATTGTGATGTCACAACAAGTATGTGGAAGGGTGTAGAATGTAACTCTTCCTTTTCCATTTCCAAAGTATAGGTCAATGGCATCTACTTGTCTTGATTATTCAAGTTAAAATACCATTCCTTTGGTACCAACCTTGGCAACCAATACATGGATCCATTGTATCTATAGATCTTGATGATGGTATGATCAATCCTAAAGAACCTACCACTTATGTTGTTTGACCAAAAGGAGGTCACACAAGACTTAGTTTTATCATCTCTTCATTTGAGAAGAGGGATAGAGTAGGCATTAGAAATTTATCCATTGAGGCATAGTACTCATTGCCTCAATGGTGGAGGGGTTTGAATTGTTGCTAGATCACATCACAATGTTCCAAACTGAACATGGTTTTGTCTTCCATAAATTCAATGTTCGCAAAAATTGAACTCAATATTACAATCATTCATATCCTTAACAAGATTTTTATTCTTCAAGGCTCTAATTCTCTTCTCATCAATGTGACCAAGTCTTTGGTGTTATAACATTGTCTTCTCAATTGGAAGTTTCATCTCCATAGAATGAGCACCCTTAGGTACCCAGAAAACATGACCATCAGAAGTAGATACAACAATCCTCTTTGCTACTAGTTCCAATGGTGAGGATGAAGACTTTAAAGTTCTTGTGTTTGAAACTGAAGAACTATAGTATTGAAATGTGCATGCATTAATATTGAATAGAGTGTTGATTCAAACACTCTTAGCAAACACCATAGCTCCTCTAGTCATCTTGCATCCTTCATTTGAGAAAACAACCTACACACCCATATCATTCAACTTACCTATAGATAACAGGTTTTGTTCCAAACAAGGGATATGTAGAACAAAATTGATCCCCTTCACTTATCCATCAGGGAATTGGATCAAGACTCTTCCATGGCCAACAATCTTCAGATGAGAGTTGTTACCTAGATACACATTCCCACTATCTTATTCTTCATACTTCATGAACCAACCCTGATGTGAGGTCATGTGAAAAGATGCACCAAAATCAATAAGCCACACACCCTTAGATGCATGTGTTTCCAAAGGTAGTGACAAATACTTCTCCATCATTCTGAGAAGATTTGTCAGAATCTAAATCATAGTTCTTTTTATTCTTCTCTTCCTTACACTCCTTGTGGAAATGCCCAACTTTGTTGTAGTTCCAACATAATTTCTTGGACTTTCCAAGAGACTTAGATTTCCCATGGGATTTGGATGTTGAATTATCCTACTTCTTGTCCTTTTTTTTGCCTTTCTCTTTAGATCTACCACTAACTGCAAGAGCCTCCTTAGTCATTTCAGAAGATTTTCTCCACATCTCTCTAGATAGTAATGTTGCAACCACTTCATCCATCTTGAAGGTGGTAGTGGTACTCCCAATGGCCATAAAAAGGTGGTCCCATGAATCCAACAAAGAAAATAGCAAAGTTATACACCGATCCTCCTCCTCCATCTTCACACAAATGAAGCTAACCAAGCAACAAGCATGTCAAAGCTATTTAGGTGATCTGCAATAGATCCTCCATCTTCCATCCTCAAAGAATACAACTGTTTCCTCAGGAACAAATTATTTACCAGGGATTTATCCTAATAAACTTGACCAAGTTTAGTGCACAAATTTGCCATTGTAGTCTCTCCATGGACATTCAATAACATAGAGGTAGCCAAATAGAGTCTCACAAAACCATTCACCTTTTGATCCATTATATCCCAATCTTCTTGTTTCATGCATGATGGCATATTTCCAGATATAATAGTCCATAGATCTCTATCAACCAACATGTTTTCCACATTTAGTTTCCACAACTCAATGTTTCCTCTGTTAAACTTTTCCATCTCTATCTTCCTAGATGTGCTTGCCATCACTTTCATGCAACAAAGATTTCAAAATCCTCTTCACAAGCTCCCATTCAAATGATGGTCAATTCAAAAAATCCTCTACCTAACAACTAGAACCAAAGTTGATTAGGCTTTGATACAAACTAAAAGGAAGCAAGTTACATGGAGTACACTTCCTACACTAATCTAATGAGGAGACTTGTATAAATTTTAATTCTTTTAACAATTATAGTAATGAATAAACATGATCCAAGGAAGATCAAATAACATCACATGCAAATATAAATGTTCACAACACAAGATATACATGGGGAAAACCATTTCAAGTGAAAATCCCCACACTCCAAAGTACAACCCAATGTATTAATCTATCATGCCCACATTTCCCTTGCGGTCACAACACGCATCACACGTGTCATGTCCACATGTGTCACGTGGTCACGATACGAACTATAAAATTTTTTTCCTTACTACTCTGAAAACTCCCTCACACATGTAGGCGTGCTCAGTGGCATACGCTTAAGGCGAAAATAATACAGTTGTCGGTGGGGTGCCAAGTACATGTGCGTACACTCTATGCAAGGAAACATGTGGTTTCTTATTTTAGATTAATCTCACGATTTACATTTGAACAACAATTGTTTTAGGTGATAGATTATTTTTCAACAAAGCACGATCATCTGTTCATTTGCCCTCTCTTCCTTTTCTTGGAATTTAATTTTGATTGTATTTCTATCACATTCATTTTACCATATCTCTGAAATTTAATTTTGATTGTATTTCTATCTCATTCTCCTTCTCGTTGTGCAAGATCTTCTTATCCTATTTTTTTTTCTTTACATTCTTTATTGAACAACAATAACACTACATCCTTTACATTATTCCTAATTTCTTGGTAAACCAGAACACTTACACAGGGTTGGTTAACTTCACTTGACTTAGTCCCCCTAGGGTTTTGCTCTAGGTTTTAGTTCAACATTTGAATTAATTTTAATAATCAACCTGTTCCTAAATAGGATTAATGATAGGTTAAACTTACTTAGTTCTCTTAGCCTTGTTCGAAAATACCGCACATTTTCTCCTCTTTATTTTCCAAGGTTAGCTGTTCTTTCTCTTTCTCTCCCTTTTTTTCAATTTGATGTTTATTCTCTAAATCTACAATTGAGTTTAAAATGGCCACTCATGGAATGCCTGTGAGGGCTTGTTTGCATTTATTTTCAGTGTCCTTTCTAAATGAAATGATCATATTTTTCTCTTCATTTTCCTGTTAAGTAATTTGTGATAATGTATATATACCCCCATTATCTCAGTTCACTTTAACTCACAATTTCATTAATAAGTTCCTTAACTGTAAAGAGAGTATAGAATATATATATAATAAATAAATATATATAATTTGTTAAAATAGATTACTATCCAATAATTTATTAAAAACAGAGCAATGAGTTAATTTATTTTTTTGCAAATATAAACATTCTATTTCTGAATTGCAACTCTGAGTTTAAGCATCTATTCGATTCGTATTATACAATATGCATAAATAAATCCCACTTTCCTTGATTTAAAATTTATATTTCAAGGCAAATGTTTTAAACTACATATAGTTTGCCTTCAAATGAATAGTGAAAAGTGAATAGTAAAAGTAAATAGTGAATAGTAAAAGTGAATAGTGAATAGTGAATAGTGAAAAGTGAATAGTGAATAGTAAAAGTGAATAGCCCATCCTTGGAAGAGACCCTCAAGGTGGCAGTAGTTTCAAAAGCAAAACTACAACCCAAATTTCATTTCTTTTATGGTAGCAAAATTACAACTTCGCTTATAACAAATGTAAAAATTAATATTTCCACTAAGCTTACACAGAAATAATACTTTTACAACCTTAATTAAAACATCAACTAACTCACAACTTTGCAAGTAGAAGAAGAAGGAACTAGACAATTTTAATATCCTTTTAAAAACAAATTTTCTTTTCCTCTTCTCATTTCTAAATGGTAAAATTTAATGAACAAGAAAATTAAAACTATCAACCCAAAAATAGAGGATTTCCTCACAACTAAAAAAAATAACAATTTATACAACAATAGGGAGATAATTTTCTCCTTCTGAAAAATCGACAAGGAAGGAGCTATTAAAAAATTAGGCTCTCCTTAAGACTTAAGGAAAATAAAATATTTTCTAAGATCCAATAATTTTCTCCAAGCTTCACAATAAGCTCCCACAAAACCTGCATATCACACAAGGGAAGAAACACCACACAAGCTGCTCTCCTCCCTACCGTAGACCCGCAAGAGGGTCACCCCCGAGCTAGGGAGATCATCCACACACTAATGGGTAGAATAGACCAAAAAACTACTTCACAACAATAGAAACAAACAACACACAACACCCATGGTTTTACTCACAACACAAAAACTCAACTAAGGTGAGTTTAAAGGGGGTAGGGAAGTAGACTCACTCAACTCAAGGGTGTCATTCTTCTCAACATTTTATCATAGCTTTTCTCATGGCCTCAACCCAACAATATTAACTTTACTCATGGCCTCAAGCCAACCAAGTAATCCAAATCCCAGGGATATCACAATTAGGCTCTCAAGCCTTATAACATTTTGCTCAAAATTCATAAAAGTACCTTTAAGGCTTCTATTTTCCAAGAACAAGAATGTACCCGAGGAGGTTCACACCTTCCCTTCCCCACACATGATGAGCATTGTCTTCCAAGTGGAAGAAGCTCTGTCAACATCCCAATAAAATTTCCCCACAATAACAAAATTTACAACACAAGCAAAATAAATAATTTTCACACATCCTTCATGCAACAAATAGAAATACAATTGAAAAGCCATGAAATCCAACCTTAAGAAGCCCTTTTATGGATGAAGTTGATGTAGAGCTCCACTAGAATCTCCTCTCCAATTTCCTTCCTCCAAAAGAAAAGACTCCCTTCTAAAAAAAAACAATCTTTCTATGATCACAAGCATGGGACAATAAATGGAGGATATAAGATGGCTAGAATAATTTCGGCATTATGAGGCTATGAAAAGGATAATAGAGAAGGAATTGGGCATTATGAGGATGCCAGAAGAAGATTTCCTAGGGAAAATTAGGCATGATAAGAATGCAAGAATGAAGTTCCCATGCAAGAATGAAGTCTCCTCCTGCAAGAATGAAGTTTTATTCCCCTCCTGCAAGAATGAAGTTTTGTTCCCCCTAATTGCTTAGAGAAGGGTCTTATTTATAGATTTTCTGAAAAGGAAATGGAGGGTGAGGATCAAGAGTTGAGATCAAGGGCTCTCATTATTTGTGAATTTTAAATTCATAGTGGATAAATTAAAAATTTATTTTTTTGGGAAGAGTGGATTATGACAAATTGAATTTTCAATTCCATTAGTGGAGGACAAAATGAATTAAAGATTCATTTTTAGATAATGGAGGATATTAGCTAATTAAATATTAAGAATATTTAATTATATGTAATAAAATAACCCCACTCCTTTTTCCACTATCCCAAGTGGGATTAAAAAAATAACCCCACTATCCCAAGTGGAATTAAAAAATATCCCCACTATCCCAAGTGGAATTAAAAAAATATTCCCACTATCCCAAGTGGAATTAAAAAATATTCCCACTATCCCAAGTGGGATAAAAAAATATCCCCACTATCCCAAGTGGAATTAAAAAAATATCCCCACTATCCCAAGTGGGATTAAAAAATATCCCCACTAGCCCAAGTGGAATTAAAAAAATATCCCCACTATCCCAAGTGGGATTTAAAAAATATCCCCACTATCCCAAGTGGGATTTAAAAAATAATTCCACTCATGAAGGACCACACCACTTCATGGGGACTCTCACCAAAAGTGAGGGAACAAGAAGATAGGCCCCTCCATTTTTAGTGGACCATGGAATCATTTCAAGCCTTGGTAATGGAGGAGAGATGGGCTTGAGTGTTGATCCCACTCATCCTATCCTTCCCATGCTTCCAAATTCATCACTTAACTTTACTGTGAAGTTAAGGTGACCATATGGAGGTTAACCAAGGGTTACCCAAGTCAAAAATGACTTTAGACCCATGGGGTATAACCCAGGGTCAATTTAAACTTAGTTAGGACACCCAAGGTCAAGCTAAGACACAAGAAAAGAGTCTCAAAATTTAAAATTTAAAAATAAGATAAAAATTTTTAAAAAAAAATTCTTACAACACATATCATAATTCAAATTTACAAGAGGGTAGACCTAACCCATTCAACCTCATGCAAGACAATATTATGACATTACAACATTGAACCAAACATAGAGTTGATCTTGGTTCCTCGTGCAACTAGATCAACTTCACAAGAGATTACAACATAAGGTGCGGAATGATCTCTAGTATCTGTGGTTTTGTTAGAAATACCTACAGACTCAACCTCAAAGTTAATTCAACATATACATATCATAGCTGAAGCAAATTTAATACATGCATTTCTAAAGCATACCACAGTTCTTATAAATATAATGAAATCACATGACAATTTTCTTTCTAACATCACCTAATTAGTTTTTCCTATAAAATAAACATCTATTTTACATCACCCAAATTAGTTTTCCTTTAACATAATAGGGTTTAATAGTTCAAAAGTCTAGGATCAACAGTCCCCCAAATAAACAAGTATCAACAATAGTAAGATAATTAGTCACATGTATGGAAATGAAAAAGTGTAGGCCTCACATACTCCTCCCTAATACTATACTTCCTCTTGGAAGTCATCAAAGAGGTGAGGATAAAAGGAACTCATAAGATTATAAAGTATGATAACTAAATGTTATAAAGGCATAATCCTATTCACAAAGCACACTGTATTGATTGAAATTAACATAAGGAATTTCATGTTCATCAATCATTATCACACATGCATAAGAAATTCATACATCGTACAACCTATTTATATAGAACATCAACTCATATACAGATACATCAATTACATATCTTACATCTAATCACATATTTCATTCATTTACATTACAAGAATTAACTTCACAAGGCTCACATAAAGGTTTAGGGGGATGTCATAGTCTCATCATAGAACCATGTAACCAATAACTAGTGCCAAGTAACCAAAGATCCAAGAACCAGGTAGAATGATGGTCTTAAGGCCATGCGCCTGGGGGCCTCGCCATACATTCCCACAATGGCCTACCTTTTGTTTGTATAAGGGATTTAGCCTCCAAGAGATAGCTAACATAAGAACAAGATCACTAGGAAGGTAAGTGGATAATAACCAGCCCATACTAGTCCACACTTACCCCCATCCTCATAAGTTTCCCACGTATGCTTCCTTATATACACTCCACCAGAGGTGGCTCTATCGACATGGCGAGAAGAACATCATGACACAAGACCAGCACTAGAAAAATAGAAAAAACCTAGCTTAGGCAACACAAATATCCAGAAAAGCCAAGAGGAGAAGTTTCTAAAACCTAATTTAGAATAAATAAATAAATGAATAAATGCGTGCAATTTCAACATTAAAACAACGTAACCATAGGAGTCACATGAAAAAAGAAGAATCAAAGGTTGTGGCTAAGCTACTTTTAGACAAGATAAAATAACATGGCTGGTCCACACAACTAAGATACAAAAAGGTCACCAAACAACTGGAAGAAATAATTGCAATCCAAGAAAGTGCACATTACATCACTATGTGACTAACATTAAGTCACCAATAAGGAAGGAGGGAAACACGATCACTACATGTGTTATGCAAACACAACCAATGCAATAACATCATGTAGGTAAGTATTATCAATGCGCCTTCATGTACTCTTACGTGGAATTGTGCCCTTCTCAAAGGTAACATGTCATCAATATAGTACATCATGCCCTTCTCAAGGGTACACGTCATCATTAGAATGTAAATGTCTCTAGGATACTACACATCCACTCAAATAAGATACCAAGGTAAGAATAAACCTACACAAGTAGCATGGCCTCGAGCAAATCACATGCCCATACCAAAACATAACCAAGATCCCATGTGAAATGTCAATAGTATCGTCAAGGAAACCGAGCATGATAGGATAACACTATGGGCCTCTCAACGATCCATTCACTAAGGAGAAGTAGGGGGTACTCTGGCATAGGAAGGTATGGTTGGTTGGGTTATCCCAAACCCATGCCACAACACATTGCCATAACTTCCTAAGTTCTTCCTCTCCACTACTTAACTCCACACATGGAAGGTCTCCAACTCCAAGATTGGACCTTATAGGGTGTACATACAAACAGCCACACAAGCATGAGTCCATCATACTTGTAGTTATACACTCAACCCATGGATGGATACCCAGTATCGCAAGCGCATGAGTACAGTAAGCATGTACGGGATAATCACAACACATAGCAAACATGTTCATAACAGGTATTTACATCCACAAGGTAATGCATAACACAATTCTCCTTTAATGTTCATTACTTAGTGAAGAAGGACAACTTTCATACCCCAAAGTCACATAATAATTACCATAAAGGTTTTCTAAGAAATTTACTCAAACATCAACTCAAATTAATCCATCTAGAGCATATTGGAATCCAACCATGACTTCACATTGAGAGATAAGGCAACACCCTCAAGTAAGTACACCAATTTACTAGCTATGCTTGCTAGATCATAATTGAACCCAAACAACATTATTTCAACTCACAAAATGGTGACTCACAACACATCACATATCATACAGTTAACGATATCCCATATAACACTACATATGCACTACAAAATCACCACACATTTATCTAACACAAGGTTCATAAAGTAGAGGCATATCACAAGAAGAATCTAATAGCAAGATCACGTCTCTAATTTTACTATTCTACTATGAAGCTGAAACATCTTTTCCGCACAAGGTATGCATAACATGATATCAATTTCACACAAAAACAAAGTTATAAAATGCAAAATTTTAGTTTGTAGAAGTACTTTACAAAAAGGGTCGCCAAGCACACAAATTCCTCATTGAACAATTTAAGGACATATGTTAATTTTTAACAATTTACCATGCATAAAACTAATTTTCACCTCTTTCTTTCTTAGTATTTTTACAAGGTAATCTAATGAAATCATACACGTAATAAATTACACTCTTAAAATTTAAAGCAAGATACACTTCATGCAAACTTTTCTAGTTATCAATCCAAAGGAAACAATGCCAATTTCTAATGATAACAAGGGTTAGGGATTCAAGAAATTATGCCATTCAACCTTCTGATAAACACACGTCAAGTTCACAAGGCAAGAATAAATCAAATGGGCATTAAGATGTCACTACTCTTCACAAAAATACACAAGGGCAAGGAAGGTTCCAACACAACCCTCACCACCTAGACCAACTAATTCGAGAGGACAATTGACCAAGAGGATCACAACCACCACAAAACACAAGCGGAAGACTTCGATAATCATGTGACAATGCCATCACGATGATAAAACAAGAGGATGGGTATTCCTCCAAGGTGAAGGTTAGTCGACAAACCACAACCTCACTCTCTCACAGCTACATGTAGTAGGACAAGGGTCAAACTATGCTCAACCCACTCCATGTCAGCCCAAACAACACGCAAACCTTAGAGCTCCCAATGTTAAAACTTGTGCTCTAATACCAAATTTCATGCCCACATTTCCCATGCGGTCACAACACGCATCACACGTGTCATGTTCACATGCATCATGTGGTCATGATACGAACTATAAAATTTTTTCCCTTACTACTCTGAAAACCCCCTCGCATGTGTAGGCGTGCTCAGCGGCATACGCTTAAGGCGAAAATAATACAATTGTCGGCGGGGTACCAAGTACATGTGCGTACACCCTACGCAAGGAAACACGTGGTTTCCTACTTTAGGTTAATCTCACGATTTACATTTGAACAATAGTTGTTATAGGTGATAGATTATTTTTCAACAAAGCATGATCATCTATTCATTTGCCCTCTCTTCGTTTTCTTAGAATTTAATTTTGATTGTATTTCTATCATGTTTATTTTACCGTATCTTTGAAATTTAATTTTGATTTTATTTCTATCTCATTCTCCTTCTCGTTGTGCAAGATCTTCTTATCCTTTTTTTTTTCATGTTCTTTATCAAACAGCAATAACACTACATCCTTTACATTATTCCTAATTTCTTGGTAAACCAGATCACTTACATAGGGTTGGTTAACTTCACTTGACTCAGTCCCCCTAGGGTTCTACTCTAGGTTTTAGTTCAACATTTGAATTAATTTTAATAATCAACCTGTTCCTAAATAGGATTAACGGTAGGTTAAACTTACTTAGTTCTCTTAGACCTATTCGAAAATGCCACACATTTTCTCCTCTTTGTTTTCCAAAGTTAGTTGTTCTTTCTCTTTCTCTTTTTTTTTCAATTGGACTTTTATTCTCTAAATCTATAGTTGAGTTTAAAATGGCCACTCATGGAATGCCTGTGAGGGCTTGTTTGTGTTTATTTTCAGTTTCCTTTGTAAATGAAAGGATCATATTTTCCTCTTCATTTTCCTATTAAGTAATTTGTGATAATTGTTGAAACTTCTGAGAAAACTCTTACTTAAAATTAAAATATATTTACCTATGCTCTTTTTATATTATAATTATATTTCTCCTTATAAATTTAATATATATAGATATATACCGCCATTATCTTAGTTTATTTTAACTCACAATTTCATTAATAAGTTCCTTAACTGTAAAGAGAGTATAGAATATATATATAATAAATAGATAAATATATATATATATATATATAATTTGTTAAAATAGATTACTATCCAATAATTCATTAAAAACAGAGCAATGAGTTAATTTATTTTTTTTGCAAATATAAACATTATTTCCAAATTGTAACCTGAGTTTAAGCATCTATTCAATTCATATTATACAATATGCATAAATAAATCCCACTTTCCTTGATTTAAAATTTCTATTTTAAGTCAAATGTTTTAAACTACATATAGTTTGCCTTCAAATGAATAGTGAAAAGTGAATAGTAAAAGTAAATAGTGAATAGTAAAAGTGAATAGTGAATAGTGAATAGTAAATAGTAAATTGTGAAAAGTGAATAGTAAATAGTGAAAAATGAATAGTAAAAGTGAATAGTGAATAGTGAATAGTAAAAGTGAAAAGGTCCCCATCCTAGGAAGAGACCCTCAAGGTGGTAGTAGTTTCAAAAGCAAAACTACAACCCAAATTTTATTTCTTTCATGGTAGCAAAATTACAACTTCACTTACAACAAATGTAATATTAATATTTCCACTAAGCTTACACAGAAATAATACTTTTACAAACTTAATTAAAACATCAACTAACTCACAACTTCGCAAGTAGAAAAATAAGGAACTAGACAATTTTAATATCCTTTTAAAAACAAATTTTCTTTTCCTCTTCTCGTTTTTAAATGGTAAAACTTAATGAACAAGAAAATTACAACTATCAACCCAAAAATAGAGGATTTCCTCACAACTAAAAAATAATAATTTATACAACAATAGGAAGATAATTTTCTCCTTCTGGAAAATCAACAAGGAAGGAGCTATTAAAAGATCAGGCTCTCCTTAAGACTTAAGGAAAATAAAATATTTTCTAAGATCCAATAATCTTCTCCAAGCTTCACAATAAGCTCCTACAAAACCTGCATATCACACAAGGGAATAAACACCACACAAGCTGCTCTCCTCCTTACCATAGACCCGCAAGAGGGTCACCCCCGAGCTAGGGAGATTATCCACACACCAGGGTAGAATAGACCAAAAAACTACTTCACAACAATAGAAACAAACAACACACAACACCCATGGTTTTACTTACAACACAAAAACTCAACTAAGGTGAGTTTAAAGAGGGTAGGGAAGTAGACTCACTTAACTCAAGGGTGTCATTCTTCTCAACATTTTATCACAGATTTTCTTATGGCCTTAAGCCAACAAAATTAATTTTTCTCATGGCCTCAAGCCAACCAAATAATCAAAATCCTAGGGATATCACAATTAGGCTCTCAAGCCTTATAACCATTTCCTTAAAATTCATAAAAATGCCCTCAAGGCTTCCATTTTCCAAGAACAAGAATGTACCCGAGGAGGTTCACACCTTCCCTTCCCCACACATGATGAGCATTGTCTTCCAAGTGGAAGAAGCTCTGTCAACATCCCAATAATTTTTTTTCACAATAACAAAATTTACAACACAAGCAAAATAAATAATTTTCACACATCTTTCATGCAACAAATAGAAATACAAAGTAAAAGCCATGAAATCCAACCTTAAAAAGCCCTTTTATGGATGAAGTCGATGTAGAGCTCCACTAGAATCTCCTCTCCAATTTCCTTCCTCCAAAAGAAAAGACTCCCTTCTCAAAAGAAAAACAATCTCTCTATGATCACAAGCAAGGGACAATAAATGGAGGATATAGGATGGCTAGAATAATTTCGGCATTATGAGACTATGAAGAGGAGAATAGAGAAGGAATTGGGCATTATGAGGATGCTAGAAGAAGATTTCCTAGGGAAAATTAGGCATGATAAGAATGCAAGAATGAAGTCCCCCTACAAGAATGAAGTCCCCCTGCAAAAAAGAAGTCCCCTCCTGCAAGAATGAAATTTTATTCCCCTCCTGTAAGAATGAAGTTTTCTTCCCCCTAATTGCTTAGAGAAGGGTCTTATTTATAGATTTTCTGAAAAGAGAATGGAGGGTGAGGATCAAGAGTTGAGATCAAGAGCTCTCATTATTTGTGACTTTTAAATTCATAGTGGATGAATTAAAAATTCATTTTTTTGGGAAGAGTGGATTATGACAAATTGAATTTTCAATTCCATTAGTGGAGGACAAAATGAATTAAAGATTCATTTTTGGATAATGGAGGATATTAGCTAATTAAATACTAAGAATATTTAATTATATGTAATAAACTAACCCCACTCTTTTTTCCACTATCCCAAGTGGGATTAAAAAAATAACCCCACTATCCCAAGTGGAATTAAAAAATATCCCCACTATCCCAGTGGAATTAAAAAAATATCCCCACTATCCCAAGTGGAATTAAAAAATATCCCCACTATCCCAAGTGGGATAAAAAGACATCCCCACTATCCCAAGTGGGATTAAAAAATATCCCCACTATCCCAAGTGGAATTAAAAAAATATCCCCACTATCCCAAGTGGGATTTAAAAAATAATCCCACTCATGAAGGACCACACCACTTCATGTGGACTCTCACAAAAAATGAGGGAACAAGAAGATAAGCCCCTCAATTATTGGTGGACCATGGAGTTATTTCAAGCCTTGGTAATGGAGGAGGGATGGGCTTGAGTGTTGATCCCACTCATCCTATCCTTCCCATGCTTCTAAATTCGTTACTTAACTTCACTGTGAAGTTAAGGTGACCATACGGAGGTTAACCAAGGGTTACCCAAGTCAAAAGTGACCTTAGACCAATGGGGTATAACCCAAGGTCAATTTAAACTTAGTTAGGACACCTAGGGTCAAGTTAAGACACAAGAAAAGGGTCTCAAAATTTAAAATTTAAAAATAAGATAAAAATTCAAAAAAAAAAATTCTTACAACACATATCATAATTTAAATTTACAAAAGGGTAGACCTAACCCATTCAACCTCATGCAAGACAATATTACAACATTACAAAATTGCACCAAACATAGAGTTGATCTTGGTTCCTCGTGGAACTAGATCAACTTCATAGGAGATTACAACATAAGGTGTGGAATGATCTCCTGTATATGTGGTTTTGTTAGAAATACCTGTACACTCAACCTCAAAGTTAATTCCACATATACATAACATAGCCAATGCAAATTTAATACATGCATTTCTAAAGCATACCACAGTTCTTATAAACATAATAAAATCACATGACAATTTTCTTTCTAACATCACCCAATTAGTTTTTCCTATAAAATAAACATCTATTTTACATCACCCAAATTAGTTTTCCTTTAACATAATAGGGTTTAATAGTTCAAAAATCTAGGATCAACAGTCCCCCAAATAAACAAGTATCAACAACAGTAAGGTAATTAGTCACATGTACGGAAATGAAAAAGTGCAGGCCTCACATAATCTGTAAACAATGAAGGTTACAATACACTTCCAGGGCCAAGATCTTACAGAAGTTCATCACAGCTAATCTAATCAAGAGTAATTTTGGTTGCATGACAATACCTACAAATGAACCATACAAACTACTCCAACAGGCACCTTATGTATAGACAATTTGATATCAAGCATGAAGGAAGTTTCTAGAGAAGGATAAAAGATGTAAGCATCCAAATCCACATGGACACATTCTAACACCTATTTTGTAGCAAATGACACTTGTATAATATTCTCTTACACCTCTTACAACCCTCCAAACTTGGGTGCCCCAAAATTTTCAAAAATAGGTATGATAGATGTTCTTACACAATCATAAAATCTGTCATATATGACAACATTTACAACTTTAAGAGAATCTGTCATAACTGACTATTAGTAAACGATTCTCTTACAACTTTTCATAGTCAAACTTGGATACCTAAATATGCCTTATTCAATCATGCAAAGATGCTTTATGACGCATGTCATGCCTATCATAAGAATCTTCTATTTTTGTCTCTTACATGTCATAGATTTTGTCATATGTCATAAACTCTTACACATTGCTCAAGATGCCGACACATGGTAAATTAATGCCACCTCAAATGGGATGCCTACATTTCCTCATATTGACATGCCCATCCAAGTCACCTTCCAAGTGGCATGACAATCACCATGCCACCTCACATTATAATGAAAAAATAGGATGTGTATAGATAAATACAATATAGGGAACTAATAAATAAACAATTAAATACCAATGTTAGGAACTTGCAAAGGTTGAGCTACCTTAACTACCAACATCATGGTTGTGGTCACAAGTATATAATGGTGTATTTGATGCTCTAGTAATCATTTCATCTAAGCTTCAACTACATTTTAATGGCAACTTGCAATTGCATGCATGTATCCTAAACCCTAGGCTTGTCTAATCCATACTTCCCTTGGTACCACTAATTCATATTATAGGCCGGTGAAAATGCCCCATGCACTTTATTCTAATCCCTGATTGACTTTCAATTTGTAATGACCATATAGTTTAAGGCACATTCTCTTTTTAGGCACCTTGTATTCACTGGTTTAGATGGTCTTTGCCACTAATAGTTGTATTTCATCTTGGTACCCTCTTTGTCTTGTCCCTAGTCCCCTATGCCCACTTCTACCACTCACTACTTACTTTCCATGCCACCATGTGTCACTACCTCATTGGTAGTGCACAATGGCCCAACATTGCCTTTAGTTTCACTTGGGCCATTATGCGCCCACCTAATATTAGATCTCCACTCCGTACTCTACTATCTACTATATCTCTTTGAACATGCCCACTCTTTACCTCTTAGTTAGCAATTACTCCACCTCACTAATGTTGTGGCATCTAATATATGTATGACACATTTCTATTACCTTGTATTATCGTTCTTGTTTCCATGGTGTAGGCCATTAATGCTCATGGACCAATTGCCTAGTGTCATGTGGCACCTAGTGGTGTCATCAATTGTCCCTATGTGCTTCTGTTTGTACATGGTTAATTTTTTGTATGTGCACACATGGACCTAAGTGCTAATTGTGGTCCACCATACATCACCTTGTTGGTAGTGATAAGCACCATATATTCAACTAAACTATAGATAATTGCCAAGTGTCTCCTTATTGATGGGTGGATCCCTTTCATCCTAAATGTCATCTACGTGGTCACTAGATGTCTTTTTTAATGGTGACCAATCATAACATGCTCACACCTTCCTCATGTGGTTGACACTTGATGCTCCAATGCTAAGGCCTCCCATGTAGATGATGCAAAATAACTCAAAGTCCAAAATATTTAAACACCCTACTAGTGCAATGCTTAAATGACTAGTAATGCCATTTTTTAGGCTTTTCCAACTTGTAACCTGATGCAATCACCTCAACAATCATATGGATAGGTTTGTGGCTCTTCTTACAGGGATATATTCTCAATGAACTCATCTAGCTATTGTTGGACTTTACATGTGTGGTTACCTTTATAAGCAGTATTTTGGTAATGCCTTATCCATGATCTATGTACCTTGAAATTGGGATTTTCTTCTATTGCTAGAAACAATGGAGTTGTGGAGACCATGGATGCATTTATTTGGTCCTTGGTGGTATCTATGAGATTATTGATACACAATATTGTAGTATTTCCCTTAGGACGTACCTTTTACATATGCAATACATGTGTACACCACCATCCTTGTAAAACTTGCAATATTTTGAAGACATGGAAGATCTCATAGCTCTTGGAACTTTAAAATGTGTTTGAGCTCTTAACCATCTCCTAGCTCCAAGAATCATATAATAAAAGGAGAGATTGATGGATCATATAGTTATGCTATTAACACTTGTTGAAGAGAGATCTAACATTAGTTAACCTTTAGATGAGTCATCATGTGGGGGGTCTTGTTGCAAGTATGAGGTGAGCCAGTGTTGTCATTGATGTCAACATACTCATATTGCATTGACAAGAAGGATTGGATGAGCTGTGTGCTGAGGATATTGAGAAAATTAGCCTCAGTCAGGAACAGTGAAGAACTGTGATGAGAAGAAGGAAAATGTATTGTATAGGTTGAGAACTGGAGGATGCGGATTAAAGGGTTTGTAGATATGAGTCTTGAGATGCTTCAGTTAAGATTTCAGAGGTCCGCATGAAGATCTGAAGGAGTTATGGCTGTCGGTGTAGAACTGGTTCCGGCAAGTATTCAGAGGTGACAGAGGATCACAAAAAGGTCCGGTGAGGTCCGGAACTATATAATCCTAATCTACGGATTGGAAGGAGTCTTTAGGATGTCCTTGTGATGTGCCATCTCAAGTTGTGTATGATTTGGAGGTCCGGAAGTACCTCTTGCATTATGACAGTGGCGACAGACAGTGTTCTTGAAGTTCTGGATAAGGAAGAGAAGAGATTCCAGTAAGTAAAGAAAGTGCGGATGTACCTGGTCATTCAGGCAGGCTTGTGAAGGTTCTTGGATCATGTTGAGGTTGTGTTGTTGGTTCGCACTGATAGTAGAGCCCGGAATTGAAGTTATTCTTCCGGATGAAGTTCTTGCTCTGTTTAGCCGACCAGATGAGTTGTTCATCCTGCGAATGTTCTTGTGGTGGCCGACCGGATGTGTTATTCATCTTGCGGATACTCTTATGGTTGTTTGCCGACTTAGATGTTTGTTCCTAAGTCGATGTCTTGTATAAATAACAGTTTGTGAGTTCATTTCGAAGTGTGGATTGTGTGGATGAGTGTGGCATAGCGAAGAGAAGTGCGAAAGGCAGAGCAGAGGTTTTTGGGCTTAAATGGAACTGATCCGGACATAGTAGAGATGTCATTCTCTAGTTCAAGATTGTGATTCTTATCACTTTGTAGACAATGTGTCTCCTTGTAGGCAGTGGGCCTCTTTGTGAGCAGTGTGCTCGGGCAGTGAGCCCTAATTGGCAAGTGCCATTCTTTTTCTTATTCTTCTAACAGAGAATAATCCTTAGGTTAATCACCCCGTGGTTTTTCCCCTTAACCGGATTTTCCACGTCAAAATCTTGGTGTTCAATGTGTTGATGTTTATCTGCTCTTGTGTTTATGTATTATGCTTTCATGGATGATTAATTGATATGCTATTAACTAACAACGAAGAATCAAGTGTTTGAAAGAAGAAGAAGTTTTATACAACTGATTCACCCCCCCCTTCTCAGTTGTATGCCTTAAATCCAACAGGTCTATGTTCCTTGTCTCATCCTACATAGGAAAGATATTAGAAAATATGTTGCATTTTTCTCCTAAGGTCGATAATGGCCATGTGTTTGTAGATGTGATGAGGGAACACAAGAGGATTGTATATCCATTGTAGCTACAACACTGAGGGAGAAGGAAAGAGCTTAGGTACACTGGAGTTGGCACCCTTGCCATTCTTGGGACTCAAATATGAAACCTTGAAATTGGTTGGCAACCATACTAATCCAAATCAACATATAGAAACCAAAAACTTGGTATACAAACTTTTTTAAAACCCTGAAGGAGGAGACCTAAATAATTTAGTACATGTAACAAAAATGCAACATCTAGTACTAATATAAAAAGACATTCTTAAAATTTCAAAAGAAATGGTTTAAAAACATGTATTTTGATACTAATAGACTATTCTTATGTTTATTTATTTAATAAACATTTACATTTATAGATTTATATAATTTTAGGAAAAAATATATAAATTTTTATTTATGTAATTTTAATTTAATATTTAATTTGTCCTTTTAAAATATATTTTAAAAACAAAATGAGCATTATAGTGGATTTAAGAGGTAATTTATACATATTGATTGGGAAATGAACTTTAAAATCTATAAATTATATATATATATATATATATATATATATATATATATAACCTTTTTATTAATCAAATACATATTTAAAGGGATCTAAACATAATATATTAGGTGTTTAAATTATGATAACTTGTTATTACAATATAATTATATGTGTAATTTTTTAAAAGATATTTGAAATATTATATATTGATTGATGAATGGAATTTCATAGATAAAAAAATGTTAATGAAAAATTGGTTGTTGTTTACATATTTATTTAATGTATCTATTTGTTTGAAGGAATATAAATAACACTAGTATATTAATATTTAAAAAAATATATCTATAGTACGCAAGAGATATCTTCCAATTTGTTGGCATTTATAAATTATTTATAGTCAGAATATTTGATATGCTCACATGAGTTAATTTAAAGAGACTATGCTACAAGACTTTTCATTTTCTTCAAATGTAGTAAAGATTTCATTTCGGCTTCCACTAATTTATTTATTTATTGTTAAACGTGATAAAGAGATAACCGCCCAAGTTTTTCTATTTTTCTATCCATTTGGCTTCCACTAATTTATTTATTTACACATTTTATGAATTTCCTTTACATGGAATCTAAATCTTTCAGCCCTTGCTATGAATGTAGAATGCCTCTTAGCGCAATTAAGTGTAACTTATATTAATGCAATCAAATTCATACAAAGAAGTATAAATCATCCTATATTAAGAAATGACAATTGAAATATTCATATTATAATAATTGGCAATAGTTACTAAATGTAAATAAAAACAATTGTATTAAGTTGGATAACGAAGAATTTAATAAGTTTTATGTGGATCTAAATTTTATATGATTTAAGATTAGGAATAGTTTGGTAATCATTTTCAAAATTAGATTTTTTTGTTGATTATGTGGAAGAATGATTTGGAGATTAGGGATAAATCTATGACTATGAATCTATCATGCAGTTGCGAATTTGTACTATGTGATCTATAGATTATGTTCCTTATTTTGTTTGATATTTCTTGACTTTTCTATGCTTGTTGATATTTGTGGATTAATAATATTTATAAATATCTTGGTAGGGCAGTTAGAAACTTGTTCTGCTAGGTTAACTAGTAGAAACATGTACAGATGATTAATCTTTAGTCGTGTATATGCTTATCTGCATACTTATGCAGAACTATATTACTTTTAAAGTACCAATCAAAATCTGTAAAGTGAATGATAATTTATTAATGCTCTCAATAAATATCCAAAATGAATTCATTAAATTTCTTTAACTACAGAGACATTATAATAGATGGCATAAATTAATGTTTAATCCAAATTAGACAAAACTAAAACAAAAGTACAAAGTCCATTACGTTGAATTTACAAATTATTTTAGTATATTTTCAATTTACAGCTGCGTTTATGAGTTTTTTTAAAAGGCAACCACAGATGGGTCAGATGTGAGTGAAACAAATTTGGTTTCAATAATAACAGGTGATTTATGATTTGTTCATTTCTGCCTTCATAATTACCTTCTCAAGGTAGGTGCGAACAAGGTAAGGTGACAGCTAAGATTGAATTATACTAAACGGTAGTTATTAGTTACATTTCTGTAGGTTTGAGTAGTATCTATACATTGGGCTGAGACAAAGGCATGTATCAGGAGTACTTGTTGTAGTTACAACCTCATAGCATTCATGTGCTTTTTGGTACAGTTCTTCCTCATCTAAGAAAAAATGTGTTGAGTATGCTCAAGAATTAAATATAGTTAACAATTAGAGTTTATGTTTACATCTCCCTTTTATAGATTTGAAGTTTTTCTACTTTCAAAGATCAAGATATGATATTGATTTTTAATTTTTTAAAATATATTTTTAAAACTTTTGTTACTTTCACACAAGAAGCGAACATTGATACCAATGATGCACTTTTAAATTTTCCCTCGAAGGCAAGGATTCAAGCAGCAACACAACGCTCCTTGATAAAATAATTTGCCTCAGAAATAATCAAAATGATTTTAATCTGTAATGGAAGATGGATCTTATGCGTCTTCACATCACTTTTCCCAAGTAAAAGTAAGCTCATGGAAAAGAATGAAATAATGGGTAACTTTTTTTAATAGTACAGTAACCTATATTTAAAAATAAGTTATAATTATTATATAATATATTATAATAATTATAATTATAATATATACTAATTAAAATTATATAATAATTATAATTATAATTTTTTTTTTAAGGTTTGAATGAATGTTAAATTTAGAATTATGGTTATGTTTAGGGATTGGGTTAAGATTAGGATTATAAATTAGGGTTTGAATTAGTGTTACTATTACATTTAGGATTAGAGGTAGGGATTAAAATTAGGGTTAGGGTTAGTGTTCCAGTTAGAATTAGAGTTGTGATTAGTATTAGAATTAGGGATAAAATTATGGTTATAATTACGATTAGAATTAGGGTTAGGGTTAGGGTTACAATTATATTGTTAGGGGTAGTATTGTGGTGAGGATTAGGGTTAGTGTTAGGAATACAATTAAGGTTATTGATAGGGTTATAATTATGGTTAGAATTGCAGTTAGGGTTAGCATTAGTGTTAGGATTTAGGTTAAGGTTAGGGTTACAAATATAATTAAGGTTCAAATTAGGGTTGGGATTCTAGCTAACTAGGATTACTATTAGTATTAGAGTTACAACTAGAATTATGGTTAGAATTATGTTAAATAGGGTTAGATTTAGAATTATGGTTATAGAAAACAACCCAAAGGCTAACAAGACTACCGTGATTTTACTTTGTAATTGAAGATGAATCTGATGGATCTTTACATCTCTTCTCCCAAGTAAAAGCAAGGTGATGGAAAAGAATGAAATAATGGGTTACTTGTTTTAATAGTATATAAGGGAGAAGATTTAGCCATAAAGAATATTAGATTCTTTTATTTAATGTTAACTTTGAGTAATAAAAATAGGATTTTATAATGTAAATGAGATATAAAATCCTTATTAACTATTTAATCATAAAAATGATAATATTTAAGTAGTTTTTGAATTGAGAAATATACATTAAAATATCTTTCCTTCAAACTTTGGTTTTATGACAACACACTAAAAATGAATAAAATATCTTATGGATGAGTTATAATTTTTAATTTAGATTTAAAGAAAATTAACTATTTACCAATTTTTGTGTCAATGAGGAAATAGTAAGGCTAGTAAGCTATTGTATTTGTTAAGAATGAAGGCCTGAATTTTCATTTTTAAATGGAGCAACTTCATTGACTCAACTATAACATTCCTTTGAATTTTAATTTTTAAATGGAGCAACTTAACTGACTGAACTATAACATTCATTCAAATTTTGGCTTAATGACAACCCTCTAAAAAGGATGAGTTATAATTTTTAATTTAGATTCAAACAAAATTAACTATTTACCAGTTTTTGGCTCTCAACGAGGAAATAGTGAGGCTAATAAGCTGTTGTATTTTTTAAGAATGAACGCCTGAGTTTCGATTTTTAAATGGAGCAACTTCACTGACTCAACTATAACATTCCAGCTGATTAAGATTTAACCATGTAAATAAACTATATACCTTAATTAAAATATATATAGTTTATTTATTCAAAACATAAGTGTTTCTTTGAATAGAATATAGAACTCACCAAACAGTCAGGGATGAAGGTGCCTGATTGTTGCAGTCTATATTGCATTAAAAGGACACCTCAGTCAACATAGTGTGATAAATCTATTGTTCCCATAGCGGCTCCCAGGACTGGAAGGGATCCACTTCCTCATAAATGAAATCTTCCCTTTTTTGTGATGTAGTATCTGTTGGAAATTCAACAAGTTGAGAATCAAGAGATGAAGTGCCCAGAAGCAATACAAGCTTATCATACTTAGACCGCATATGCTTTAGTTCTGTTTGTGTGTCTGCCAACTTGGATTCCAGCTCAGCAATTTGCTTCTGCAGTTGATGAACTTGTGTTGCACAGCCATGCACGGGGTCCTTCAGCCTTGCACTCGCTTCATACACCATGCTATTTACTGCATCTGCTCTTTGCGCAACCTCCACACTCTGAACCAAAATCACAAGTTTCACTTCCTCCTTAATATATCATTCTATTTAAATATCATCCATTTTAATGTTCAAACAATCAATAATAATTTTACATTTCATCTATATCAAAAAGTAGTAGGGAAAATTAACCTTTATTGAAGTGGATAATATTTAAGAGTGGCCCTGATTCATGGCTAAAACCCTATATGCTTCAGAGAAAAAAGAATTATTACAAATAAATTAAACTATGTACCTGTATCTTCCTTATTACAATTTTGTTTCAGCTAAATTTGAAAACAGAAGTACCAGTATATACAAAGTTCCTAGATTTAAAGTCAAGGCAATAAAAATATTCAAGCACAGTTACAAATTACTTGAAGCAGTTTAACGATATGGCTCGTTCCAAACATTCTCTGAACGATTGCGAATTTGTCTGGATCATCTGGAGGAAAATAACGAGCCAAGATACATTGTTCTGAACATTTCTTGCGTTGCACCCTGCAGGCTGCACATGATACCATCTTTCTTTTTCCCATGTGAAGAGAGAATGTTCTCAATGTGTAATAACACACGAATAACGCGGCTTAACTGTATTTTATGGTGCCGTGAGTTCTATATAAATATCAAATATTTTAATATTCAAACAGTCACAGCAATAATTTTTTTATTCCAATTGTCACGAACGCAGCGCAACTAGAATGAGACGTAAACCGTCTCTGCGATTATTTCCACTGGTATTTTTTGTTTTGTAAATGAGTTGTTAGGTAAGTTTGATTCTTTTGTTATGAATAATAATTATAACTCTCGTTTTTCTTTTTCTTTTTGATTTTAACCTACCATCTAGAGAAATATAGGGTATTACGCAGCCGCACAGTGCGGCGAATCGTCATTTGCTATTTTTGGGCCAATTGAAATGGGAGAATGTAAATGATTCTTGACCATTGCGGGTCTTCCATTCACATAAGAGTCAATCCAAACTCTTCAGTTTCAATTATAGCTATTCTTTTGACTTTTCAAGTTTTTACTATTTAGTGAAATAAATTTGTGGTGCAATGCATGTGTGTTATTTTAAGAGGGGGAATTTTGACCACAGATTATTTTCCAGAGTCATGACGTATTTAACTTCTCTCATACAATTATAATATTGTATTCATTCCTTTTCATCTAGAATGGTAAATATCTTCTTCATTCTTCACATGTAAAATATGGTTGACAAACTCGTAACAAAGATTGCATTCAAAATTATTTTCAAATTTTCAAGTCTATTTATGCAATAGGCTATTTATTTATTACAATATTATTACGTAATTATGTCATGCCATTATGTAATTTTGGTAATGTATACATGGGGTATAAGATAATTTTTGTATCATTAAAAATTATATAGAAATGTGAATAAAATAATGGACAAAATTTTTAATTCAAATATAATTATAACAATAGAAAATAGAACAATGTTGGTGTGAAGGAGGTATATTATCCAACTAGTTCTATATTAGGTTATATTCACACTTGTTTAACTAAGTTTACTTAGGGCATTTAATATTTGTGCGTCATGTCATGAGATTAGAACACTTGTCATGATCACATGTTGTTCTAGATCTCAACCTTGGCTATATAAGAAAGGTATCTCATTGTACATATGTATGAGTCATATATTAAATATATCTTGTATCGTATATGCATAATTATCATTCTTTGAAAATATAATCTTGTTATTACTTTTCTTGTTGTGGAATGTTGTTTTGATTGCAGGTGATCATTAGCATCTCTTAAGTCTATTATGTGACTCTTACATAGTATCAGAGCTTCAAATCTGTAATTATCTTCTCTCATTTTGGAGAGTATTTACCAATAATTTTCATACAGTGTATTTTGTTGCAAAACGGACCTCCCCATTGTGTTTGGAAGGCTTGAGAGATGAATTTTGACATATAACACTAGATATTTTGGAGTCAATAAAAATTTGACCCTTTTTACAATTTGTAAAATTTTTGTCACCTAAAATCCATACAAATCATATAGAATCTGTATGACTATATGGATCCATATTGTACAGTATCATTGTATGGGCCTGCAAGTGTCCGCATCATCGTGCACAAGGCATATTGAATGAATATTCAATTTTCTGTGTCATGTCAGCTAACAATCTATGTAGACGTCTTAATTCTAACTTGTGGTCAATTATTTTCCATGGAAGATTAATTGTTTATACAACAGTTTTTTTTTTTTTGGTTAATAACCAACAGTCAGTGTTTTTTGATAGGCAAGAAATGTTAAAGGGTTTGATCCCCTAGTCATGGGGGCTTCCACCCTGGTCATAGCCAACTCGAAAGGGCTTTGCCAGAGTGAGTGATGTGCAAGCAGCTGCCACTGCCATTCACCACCTTCGCCAGCCATAGTGGCATTTTCTACTGAAGTTTATGACCATGCTGCTACCCTCAGTGGTGATTTCATAGCTCTATTAAGTCATCCTCCTATCCAAAGCCAGAAGTAGCATTTTCTTCCACTACTAGTAGTTCTCCACTATATTACCACGACCAATCTACCTATAGGCCACAAGGGGCCCTTTTTTGGCCTTTCTACATGCCCTAATATGGCATTTTTTCCATGGAGGCATAACTTTTTACTACAATATCATATATTTGCAAATGAATAGGTGTCAAAAAGATGATTCTAAGCACTTTGCAATAGTATATGTATTATTTTACTGATTTTGTTGTAGGTACCTAATTTTTTTGTTTGAAGCCCATACAATCTTGTAATCTTCACAAAGTCATAAATTACACCCACAACGTCATTGAATGTTTTACTTCTTATACGCATCGGAAATGTATTTCTGATCACTACAAATATATCCATGCCATTTTAAAATAATTTTCCTTATAATTTAAATTTTTTGTTTGAGGACCAATTGGGTATATTTCACTCATTGATTGGAAAATTGTTGAAATTAGTTGTTGTTTTTTCTTGGGGCACTCAATTTTATTATTGATCCATTGGGGGCTTCATAATTTCAGTTGAGAGTTTCATGTCTTTGTAAAATTGGAGATCTATCTTAGTTCATTATGGATTTTTCATTTCATCCTTCTCTAATCATCTTGGAAAAGGGGAACTATAAATAATGGAGAGATGACATTTTGAAACACTTGTATTGGCTTCATTTTTTGCCACATCTATATGGTGTTGTTCCTCAACTAAGTATTTATTGCAATAAGTATGTTTGGCATTCGAAAAATGATCATATCAAAAGAATAATTGGTTGCCATGTTGACGATAACACTTTATATCCAATCATGGACATTCAGTGTCCTCATGCTATGTGGACCAAAATTTGGGAGATATATAGAGATCTAGATATTCATCCATTCCTAGATGATCCTATTTTAGATTTTCTTATACCTCTTGATGATTCAAATAATATACCATATGCATTAGAAATGAAGGTAAAACAAAATCAATGAAAATCTAATTACAAATTTAATATAGATATTTAACTATGCATGACCAAAATGGAAATAGTATGAAATCAACACAAAGAAATAGAAAAATAGAAAATGAAACACATAACTTGGTGTTTATGTGGAGAAACCCTTTTAGAAAAAAAATCCACACAATAATAGATGCACCAGTTTGTATTAACTTCAATAGGATTTACAATACAACATTATCAATCTCCTCTTTAGTCTTCAATCTAGTAACACCTATTTTTTTAGTCTCAACCCTCTACTATACTCATTCATAGATGTAATACAATATCCTCATAAAGGTTTTTCCTACTAGGGAAAGGAAAGCCAATATAACCTCTACTGTCAGATCTATGAGCTAATGAAAAATGGTCTAGATTTACATTGAAAAAATATATAAAAAATGTGGCTTTCGAGGACACTACCCTAAAACCCCTACCAAGATGCATGGTCCCAAAACTCCCCATCAGGGGGATGGTCCCCATGGATCCCATAGGTGAATACCCCAGTTGTACCGCTCGAAATAAAATTTTCTCGATAACCAACATCCATAGGGTATTAGGATCAAATATGCAGCTGAAACAAGATCGCTATTTGGTCAAACCTTTCATCCATTATGGGTGACTTACAAACAATAATAGGAATAATAAATTACATAGGATTTACAAGGTTGATGGCACCTTAATCCTAACAATTTATGACTATGACACAAACAATGAGTTTGTTTCTTTGGAACACCTTACAGATTTAGATGATCAGGATGATGAGGTTTCCACTCCTCCTCCTACAAAGATAGTTGTTGATCCTTCACAAATTCATTGATTCAGACTTTCATTGATCCTTTTTAGTACTTGAACCATGTTATATTTTATATACAACTTTGTGGGATGAATATTCGATAAGTATTTCAAATTTTTTGTGAGTCCCATCTTACAGATTTGGAGGACACATTTGAGGGGTTATCTCTTCTATTTGATGATAGTTATAATAGAGCTATTGTCACATGATCTTTATCTTTAGAGATTATCGATCATGAGTTTTCCTGTTGGCTTGGATTTTCACACACTTTGATTAGGCATGGAGTTCCTAATTTTGTGGTATTGATTGATTGTGACATGTGGACACTTGAGCAATTCTTAGAGACATCTACTTCATGAGACTTCTTCCTTCATCTCTTGTTTTGGAGTTGGAATCTCTTCTTTTTACACTAGTGGATTTGTTTCTTTCCAAGGAGAGAAATGTTGTTTTCCAATTTTGGATTCTCTTAGGCATTATTCTTTGAGTATTCACCATTGGTACATGAGCTACTTCTTTATGGGGGTGATATCTAGTCTCATTTTTTTACTCTTAAGAAGGGTTATTGATTGTATATTCATGATGATGTAGTCCTTAAGGGGTCTTGGTGTTGAATCTCTCTTCCATCACTACATCACTTGTACATGTTTGTTTGCATGTTTTCTGTCTTTTGGAGAGGGTTTTTTCCTATGTGTTTTTCTCCTTTACTCTATTTGTGAGAGATTTGTTTGTACATTGGTACCTAATATCGTGTTGTATCTAGAACCCATCTTTACATATTTGCATTCATTTACTTTTCCCTAAGTTACACTTACAGGGGTGTGTTGGTGTTAACAATGCATATTAGCTAACTAGTTCCATATTAGGTCCTATTCACACTTGTTAAGTTTTGATGTAGATCAAGGTTTAGGGGCTTTGACAAGCTAATGAACCAAGCAACCAAAATAAGATGACACACAATGATTAACAAAAATATCCTTTATTTTCTTAGGATCAACACATTACAATAGGAGTACAATGGTCTTCACACATGCCTTGGCCAAAGCCTTAAAATCATTTCAACCATTAGATCAGAATATCCTAGCCTTCCTATAAAAACATGAAATAATTTACCTTCAAATCTAAAATATACAGAAGAAGCTACAATAGAAGCCAAAAACTCACTATGGAGAATATTGCCCCAAAAAGCATGAAACGTCAATTTTAAATGCAAAATAGGTGGCCACCATGCATGTTCATGTGAGGGGACACATGTCATCCTCTTATTGGCTCTCTAGATCAGTCATACACATGGTTTAAATCATTTTTGTCACTTTTTGGTGGTTTTCAGGTGGTGCACCAGAAAAATGTGACTCATAAGGATATTGTAGGATTTAAAGGGCCATCTGCATATTGCAAGATTTTAGGGGTCTACTGCATATTGTATGATTTTAGGAGTCATATGCATATATCCTGATGGTAGGGAAAGTTTCACATATCTAGTTGACACTCAAAGTTTCACCTAATCATAACTTGCTTAATTTTTCTCAAAATATCACCAAATATGAAATGTAGAAACCTAGTTGGCTCCTTAAAAAGATTAAATGGTCACTTGGACATGAACCAACTTGAATTTCTTATAAAATTTGATCATTAACTCTTGTAGCAAAACAAGAAGGAAAGCAAACAAGAAAGAAAGCAATAAAATATGTTTTTTTGGTTGATGAGGATTGCTCATGCACCCAAATGCTCCTGCATTAGACAATCTGGGTAACTAAAATATTCCATGAGTTGAAAACTCATGAACATTTTGGCAAGTCTGGAGCTGGACCCTACAACACTAAACCAAGAACCTTCATCTATAGCTCTATTCTACCTTTAGAGTAGGTATTCCTTGTAGTCCTTTCCTTTGGTCCTCTTAGCCACTTGAGAGTTAATCACTCTATCTACTTCTTCCATTTTCTTTTTAGGTAACTAATCTAACAACCCTTGTTCATCAGTAAAATGTGAGTATGTATCCCCTTGTAAACTTGTCTCTCATTCATGGAACTTTTACAAATTAGCAACACTAAAAATAGGAGATATATCTATACATGTTGGTATTTGTATCTCATAAGCATTGGATGAGAAATTCCTCAACACCTTGTATGGGCCTATCTTCTTAAATTTCAAATTATTGTGTGTTCCTTGTAGAAACCTTTCTTTCCTCAAATGCGCCAAAACCAAGTCACCTACCTAGAATTCTTTCTCCCTCCTATGCATATCGACATGTTCTTTGTATTTGTTAGCACTCTTCTCCAAAATTTCCTTCACTTCCTTATCAACCTCATAAATGTATTCTGCAAAATCCTCTACTACAATACTCTTCCTATTCAAATTTACACTATTTCTCAACTTATCAACACCTCTTGGGCTATACCCATAAACTATTTGGAATGGGCTATTTCTTGCACTTCTATTCACTAACTTATTGTATGAAAAATCTTCTTATGCCAAAATAAGATCCCACTGATATGGTTTGTCTCCCACCAGACATCTAAATAAGTTTTCCAAACTTATGTTCACAAACTTGATCTATCTATTAGTTTAGTGATGACAGGTTGAACCAATTCCTAATTTAGTGCCCATTCTTTTCCACAATATTGTTATGTCATAAAATGTCCCCCTAGGACTTTTACCTCCTAAGTTTAGCTCTTGGGTCCCTTATTTTTCATCATACATGTTAGATTTATTCCCAAGAAAAAATGGCCTGAAATCCATGTCAAATGGGGTTTGAGGGACATTATTGAGCCTTAACCATGACGCAAAATAGGTCCTGGGACAAGGACGCTCGTACCATTGTCCTACCCTATTTTGGTGGAGTCCCAAATTTGAATGTTGGTTTTGTGACTATTAAAAGGTTTCCTTGCCGACATCCTAAGTTTGAATTAGAAAATTAAAGCGGGAATGCATATATAAGAATGTTTAGGACTTCATTTGTAAACTAGATGGCTAATACAAACTTTTGATCTTATGATAAGGATATTCAAGGCTTTCATTGTGCTACAAAGAAGACTTGTGTTGTTATTGTGTTTGTTTGTTATAGATTTAGCTTCATCAATCCATCTCCTCATGGCATGAAAGAGCTTCACCCTTCCATGAGAGCTACACCTCCAAGGTGATATCTATTTGTGTTTGAATTAATCATTTATCAATTTGTTTTTATCTCTATCCTGCAAGGATACACACTCTTTATAAACAATAGTGTTGGAAGGCTTGAATGCCACTCTGGGACTTGACTTAGGTAAGCTCCTAAATACCACAACCCCCAACTCCTCTCCTTGTGATTGCAGGTGATAGGTATCTCATCTCCCAGAGTGGAGTTGCGGAGGAGTGCTACAGAGCATAAAGATTTTGGATCTGGCAAAAAGAAGCAAAAAGGAGCACTGTTAGGGTTTGGACACTAGTCCCCATGTCCTCTAGATTTGCAGACCTGAAAATCACTAGAACAACGATTATTAGTGGTGGAAGGAGTCCGAAAGTCCCTGAAGAAAATCCTACCATGGGCTTGGGCACTAGTCCCTTTGTCCCCAACAATTCAGGATCTTAAACTTTGAAAATTGGTTAGTATATAATCTCCATTTAGCATCTCTTTGTGTGAGCATTTGTCTGGATTCATCCGTTTGTTTACAATTTTACATAATTAGGGTTTTAAGCATAATTGGGCATTAAATTAATACATAAATAAGTAGATTCCAAATTTTCCTATCACTACAAGTGACAACCAACTTGTAGGTGAATCTTCATGCACAATTTGAGATTCAACTTGGTTAAATGTCCTTGAATGTGTGTAGTGAAAGGAGGATCTAGGCATATCATTCATTAAACACTATTTCCCACTTTTGCTCAATAAAATTTTGGTGAACCCATATTCTAATTAAATTTTACACCTTCATGATTGTTGTACTTAATATTTGCATTCATTCATTTCATTACCAACTAATTGCTTTTGAAAAACTACAAAAAATATGAAAATTTTGAAAAATGTGAAAACAAAACGGCATCCTAGGCTTGCATTTTGGCATAGTTTGCACTAATTTAATTCAATTTCATCCAATCTCTAATTTTTACATCAAATATGATACAAATTACAGTAGTACATCATTTCATAATCATTTGCATTGCATTTTCATACTTAATTTGTTAAAATTTACTTGAAATTGTGCATTTTTCATATAACCTAGTATTTGCAATAAATAGGGTTTGTGGTTAAAATCTTGTCTCAGATTTTACTAATCTTTATACACTCTTTTAGGCCTGATTTTTGATTTCAGTGTTTCATTATTGTGTGTCTTTGCATTTACATCTTAAATTTTACATTTACACATAGTCAATTTCAACAAAAAATAGCATGTTCATTCATTTTTCCATAAAATTACACTTGCATTGAGCATTCTAAGACTTGTAACATCATTTTAAGATCTGAGATGAGATATTTCACATCATAAATCTAATTAGACTTAATTCATACATCATTTTACATTGTTGTATGCCTTAATTTCACAACTAGGGTTTAAAATCCTTGCATTTTTCACTAGATTTTGACTCATTCCTCATCTAGATTTGCATGATAGGCATGTTGTGAAAAATATTTCTGCATTATTTAACTGATAATAAGGATTTAATTATCCACCCCTTTGCAATTTTATCACATCACTACTTCTGTTAGGCATTTGCATTGAAAAAAGTGAAAAAAAAGCATTTTAGGTCATAAAAATACATAGTTTTGCATACATTTCATTGCATCTATATCACAACCTTTTAAAATAAAATCTTGCATCTATTTTAAAACAAACATACATGGTTTCTCATTATAACAATAATGCTAGGATTCCTCCTAGGCCTTATTTTAAAAGAAAGACCCTTGAACTTGGAATAACATTTACACCTCATGATAAGACAATGAGTGATATTGAAGGGCCTCTCAACATCACCATGAGTGTAATGGAAATCCTAGTGCATGTTACACTTATAGATCTAAATTGCATGAAAAATTTGGCTATGGAAGAGTTTCTTCTCTAATGAGTTGATACAAGACTCTTATGAACCTTCAAACTTAACGATTAAAACACATACTGGAGCTTTCATGCCTACATCTGGGAAGATATCCTTATTGGTTATAGTATATGATAAAGCCATAGATCAATTATTTGATGTCATCCCTTCATCTAAACTCCTCCGCATTAAATTAGGGAATCCATGGCTTAAATCTATGAAGGTTGTCCCCTCAACAAATGCATAAAATTCCCTTTACATGGACAAGTGCGTACAATTCATTGTAATACATGGCAGCCCATGGTTATGGAAAAGAATTTTCCTCTTGATCACTTTTGGCCAAAACTTGATAGAGACCCCGAGCCACGGAGAGACCAATCTTTCTTAGAATATAGATGATACATAGAAAAAATTCTATCTAGAGCGGTCGGACCTTCTATTCAACAAGAGATAAATGAAAAACAACCAGTATTAGAAGAACTTCCTAGAGATAAAGGTAAAGGAATCTATGCTGAGTTTCCTCCTCCATCATCCTTACAAGGTTCAAGAGTGACTTGTGGAAAACAAAGCACTGCATCAAGACAAATTAGATTTGAAAAAGCTTCCTCCTTTGAGATAAGAAAACCTATGAAAAAACATGAGACTACTTTTGAAGAAATAAGAAACAAGACAAGAAGGAATAGACAAGCAAGAGAAAGGAGGAAGAGTAGATAGGCTTTTTCCCAATCAAATGCACCTCAACAAGAAAGCATTCCACCTAACATCGAACCAAACAATGAAAAACTTAAAGAGAAAGAGATTAAGAATAATGACAAATGTTCGGCTATTATACCTTATGTACCTCTTTCCTCTCGCATTCAAGATTGGGAAGATGATGATTTTCTTGTCGACAACTACTAGTTCAGTTGTGCAATAGGTAAGTATTTCTAACCCTAGTTGTCACATATGTTGTAGCATTATCTTATCATTTATGAGACCTCCCCTCTTGTGTAGTGTTCCCCCATGATATGTTATGTGTTGTTTAGGCCTCCTTGGATGACCCTTGATACTCTTGTAAGGTTGAGGATACTGGGAGACCACCTCTATTGTGACCATTCTTCTATTTGTATCACCATTCTTCTATCTTACTTCTCCTCTATTTTTATTGTTGTGTATTGTGTCTTAGGCACATAGCATTGTGGTTGATGACCTGGGGGCATCCTCCTACATGATTGTTCCTAAGACACTTGTTCTCCTCTCTCATTTTATTGTTTACCTTCTTCTAGTGATTTTATCTAGTTAGTGGATGATGAAAACAAACATATACTAATATAGACCATGTATCCCTTCACCAAGGAAAGTAAAGATGGATCTAGTCCATATATGAAGATGGGGTTGATATATTATTTGATTCTTAGCTTGTAGAATCACTCCGTGTGATATTTGATGTTGTCTTATCATTCTAACAAATCATAAAAATACATCTGCTCCATGCACTTTGATTGTTTTAAGTGTCTCGCCTTATTGATACACTCAGTTCTAAGATGCCTACAGTATAAGCCCCGTAGCTATACTCAGACTCGAACCCATTTGTGTATCCTTGGCTTTTTTGTTTTCATGCATTGCTTAGATTAAGAACTGTCTATTTGTGGGAACATTCAGTGATTGTAAGTACATATCACCTTTGGGTACATGGGCTTTTTAGAAGCTCTTGTTCCCTTGTGTTTTTTCTTTCTAGCTTAATGTGCTTGATATCGGTACACGATATCAACCACCTTAAGGTGGGGGCATATAAGGTAAGTTGTCTGATGATTATGGTGCTAACAAAGCATGTTTGTAAGCCCTCTATGGAGTCAGGATGTTGTATCTCTAGTGCGAGTGTACATATTTTCTATATTGCAATAAAAAAGCCCTCTATAGAGGTAGGATATTATGCATATTCTTTTATTCAAAAGCCCTCTGCAGAGGTAGGGATGGTGTATCACTTGAGCTAGTGCACATCCTTTTTATTTCAAAAGTTCTTTGAATAGGTGGGGTTGGATCTAAGAGTATCCTCCCTTAAGCATGTCTTTGGTGGTTGTTGTGGTATAAGCCCAACCATCAAGTGTGCTTGTAGCATGCTTGAGATGGTGGGGGCTTAGCAATAAGTTCCTTCCATCACCTTGTTTGTCATGTTTAAGATGTATAGTATGCCTATAGCATGCTATATGGTGCTCATATTTTCCATGTCTCTTCCATGTGTTTCCACCATGTGTAGTTTCAAGGGTGTGACAAAATGCCCCTCCTACACTTGGGTTTTGTATGACATGTTTTCTCCCAAGCATAGTCTCAAGGATGTGGCAAAATGCCCCTCCTGTGCTTTGGGATTTTTATGGCATGTTTGTTCTCAATTGTAGTCTCTAGGGTGTGGCAAAATGCCCCTCCTACACTTTGGGATTTGTTTGGTGTGTCTTTCTTCCCCATATGTAGTTTCTAGGGTGTGGCGAAATGCCCCTCCTACATTTTGGGGTTGTGTGTTGCACTTTTACTTTCCATGTATCTGTATTCATATATATATATATATATATATATAAATTAAAAAAGAAATATCCATGTATTCATCATGTTTTGCATGTCCTAAATATTGTATTCTCCATGTTTTGCATGTTTGCGATGTGTTTTCTCTAATGTCTACCTAAGACTAGGGGGTATAAATAGTTCCTAAATCTTTGTGAATGCATTAGCTTCAAGTGCTTGGCATGTTTGTTGTGTTTTGACTATACTTTAATGAATGTATGTCTTGTAAGATGATACATACATTAAAGTGGGGGCTAAATGGTATGTCGTAAAATGTCCTCCTAGGACTTTAGCTCCTAAGTTTAGCTCCAGGGTCCCTTGTTTTTCATCATGCATGTTAGATTTTACTGGAGAGACAAAATGGCCTAAAACCCATGTGAAATGGGGCTTGAGGGACATTGCTAAGCCTTAACCCTGACCCAAAATAGGTCCTAGGGGAAGGGCGCTCATGCCCTTGTCCTGCCCTATTTTAAGGGGGTGCCAAATTTGAATGTCAATTTTGTGACCATTAAAAGGTTTCCTTTCGAACATCCTAAGTTTGAATTACGAAATAAGACTAGGAATGCATATATAAGCATGTTTAGGACTTCATTTGTAAACTAGATGAATAATGTGAACTTGTGTTCTTATGCTAAGGATATTCAAGGATTTCATTGTGCTATAGAGCAAACTTGTGTTGTTATTGTGTTTGTTTGTTCTAGATTTAGCTTCACCAATCCATCTCCTCATGGCATGAAAGAGCTTCACCCTTCCTTGAAAGCTACACCTCTAAGGTGATATCTACTTGAATGGCATTCCAAGGCTTGACTTAGGCAAGCTCCTAAACACCACAACCCCCAACCCTTGTCCTTCTAATTGTAGGTGACAAATATCTAAACTCACAGAGTGGAGTTGTAAAGGAGTGTTACAGAGCATAAGGATTCTAAATATTGCAAAAAGAAGTAGAAAGGAACAATGTCAGAGCTTGGATCCTAGTCCATGTGTCTTCCAGATTTGTAGACCTGAAAATCACTAGAACATCGATCATCAGTGGTGGAAGGAGTCCAAAAGTCCCTAAAGAAAATCCTACCTTGGTCTTGGGTGCTAGTCCCTTTGCCCCTGACAATTTAGGCTCTCAAACTTTGAAAATTGGTCAGTATCTAATCTCCATTTAGCGACTCTATGTGCGAGCATTTGTCAGGATTCATATGTTTGTTTACAATTTTGCATAATTAGGGTTTTAAGTATAATTGGCCATTAAATTAATACATAAATCAGTAAATTCTAAATTTCCCTATCATTACAAGTGACAACCAACCTATAGGTGAATCCTCTTGCAAAAGTTGAGATTCAACTCAGTTAAATGTCCTTTAATGTGTGTAGTGAAAGGAGCATCTAGGTATATCATTCATTAAACCCTATTTCCAACTTTTCCCACATAACAAATGTATACCAAAATGGCCAACAAACTTTGTATCCCTGTCTTAGACTATGCTCTTAGGCAATCCATGAAACTTGACTACATCTTTGAAAATAAATGTAGCTATGTGGGATGTATCACTAGTTTTGTGATATGGTATGAAATGAACCATCTCTTTGAAAACCTGTCCATTTGTATACCTGGAGACCTTCTCTGCACCATCTACAATGTGACCAACCTTGATGTTCAATCTATAAAACTCTTCTATGTAGTCTTCCACACTTTTTTCCCTCTGGTTGAGGTTCTACAACTTCCCGAACATGCTGATATGATGATCTACTGGTAAAAATTTGTCTTCAACTTAGTTATCATCCTCTCATAGGTTTTAATATTTTCCTTTCCTTCTCTCTATTTTTCAACCTGTACATGATCCCACCACAAAGATGTATGTCCCTTCAGTTTTGTAGATACAAACTTTATGCTCTTATGGTCTTCAATGGATTATAGCTCAATATACTTAATCTAGCCCTGAGATCTAGTCTATCAACTCCTCTAGATTCAATGTACCACTCTAACTAGGTAGTTCTACATGGGGTTTACTGGAAATCTTTGTCATTTCATTCAGAAACCTTCTCTCATATTCATCTCCTCCTTTTGCATCTCCCTCACTGACTTCTTCCTCATTATCACTCACATCCTCAAGTAGTCCTCTACATTGTGTTGTTTCCATTGCATCTAGCCTAGCTGTGATGCCTCTTAGCATCTCTACCAATTCTCCATCTCTAGCTCTTGGAGTAGCTCCTTTTCTACCTCTGGCTCAGTGTGTCATGTTTGCAGACCCTTTGTAGTTGTAGGTTTTTCCTCTTCCCTCTGCCTATAACAATCTCCTCAAGACCTCTTGCATAGAACCTCCATAGTCTCATGGAATTCCAAATCTACTCTTTGATACCACTTGATGTAGATCAAGGTTCAGCGGCTTTGATAATCTACTAAGTTAGGCAACCAAAACAAAGCAACACACAATGATGAAAATAAATGTCCATTTTATTGGGATCAATACATTATAGTAGGACTACAATGGTTTTCACACATGCCCCAGCCTAAGCCTTACAATCATTCCAATGGTTAGATTGGACTATCCTAGTGAAAATCCAAAATAATCTACCTTAAAATCTAAAATCTGTAGAAGAAGCTACAACAGAAGCAGAAAACTTGCTATAGAGAAGATTACCCCAAAAATCATGAAATTTCACTTTTAAATGTAAAATAGGCATCCACCACACATCCTCACATGAAGGGACACATGTCAACCTCTTATTGGCTCTCTACATTGGTTGTATAGGTGGTTAAAATTATTTTATCACTTTTTGGGCACTTTCAAGTGGTGCAATGAAAAAACATGACCCATCAAAATATTATGGGATCTCAGGAGTCATTTTCAAATTGCGGGATTTTAAGGGTCTACTACATATATTTGGATTTTAGGGGTCATCTTCATATATCCTGATGGTAGGGAAAGTTTCACATATCCTATTGACAGACAAAATTCTGCCTAAGCATAACTTACTCAATTTTACTCAGAATCTCACCAAACTTGAATTGAAGACACCCATTTAGCTCCTTATCAAGACTAAGTCATCACTTGGACATGAAACAACTGGAATTTCTTAGAAAATTTGATCATAAACTCTTGTAGCAAAACAAGAAGGAAAACAAACAAACAAGAAGGCTATACTTTTTTGGTTGATGAGGATTGCTCATGCACCTAGATGCCCCTGTATCAAATTTACTTAGGGAATTTAATATTTGTGTCTCATGTCATAGGATTAAAACACTTTTCATGAGCACATGTTGTCCTAGGTATCAACCTTGCCTATATAAGCAAGGTATTTCATTGTACATATGTATATGTCATATATTGTATATATTGTACCTTATATGCATCATTATCATTCTTTGGCAATATAACATGGTTGCTATGTCTCTCTTGTTGCGAAAGGTTGTTTTATTTGTAGGTGATCCTAGGCATCTCTTGACTCTATTTTGTGACTCTTATAGAAAAACATACTTCCATACTTTCCAACAAGTATTGGAACAAGTCAACCATTTGTTGCCTAGTAGTGTGCTACTTTCATTTTCTCATTTCCTATCAATCAATTAACTTACATACCTCAATGGCACTTTTTCATCCCTATAATACACATTGGTAGTACCTGGGTGCAACCTCACATTCCTTGTTTAATGGCATTGTCTACACACTTAACTTCATGAGAAACATGTACGACATAGTACTCCTGTATCCACACACAACACTATCCTCATGAATTCTCAGATAGTTCTTAAATGTCATCATAAAACACTTTTCACGTGCATCTTGTAACCCTACACTTGGCCACACATGTTGGTTTCTTGTGTCACATCCCATTTTATCTATTCAAATTAAACAAATATTAAATATTTTAATTATTATTAAATGATTATTTAAAAGGTGTAAAAACAACCATACTATATTAATAAAAATGAAATTACATAAGGTTGATTGATGGAAACCAATAGATAAGGGACAAACAAAAAAATTATCACTAAGGCTATTAAACTTTATCATTCAAGCCAAGCAAAAAAAATCAAAAAACCTTAATCTACCTACAACCAATAAAAAAATCTTCTAGTTGGTGTAGGAATCACTTTCCTCTATCAAAGTATGATGTTTGAGTAGAGCCATTGATGGGGAACACAATGTTAAATTTGATTGGCAAAATGTGTGATGAGAGATCTCTTCACGCAATGTATTTAATGTGATCATATTACAATCGTATATTCATATGATTATCCATATTTCACTATATTTTAGATATTAATTAGTTTTAATTAATTTTAGTATTGACTCATGGATTCATTTCTAGAATATCATTGGTTACTGTGATGAAATTAATTTGATGTAGGAGCATCCAATGGTGTAAGGGCAATCTTACATCACGCAAAAAAAGATGTGTTTCAAAATTGTTGATGTTCTTTCCATTTCTTTTCAAAATTTGTGGTTCTGGTTCCATAATTGCTTGAATAATGATGTAGAACTTTCAGTTTTTCCAAACTGCTAAAACTAGCAACTTGCAATTTTAGGAAAGTTTGCATTTTGGCACGGATTGAAGTGAAAATTTATAGGAAGTTCTGTAACTGAAAAATAAGACCTTTGGAGAAGGAATCCCACAAAGATCATTTGTGAGATGAAAGATATTAAAGTTTATGTTTCCTAAAAAATGCATACAAATTATTAAAACTCAAGTTTGAGGCACTAAACGGCCCCGTATGGGCCCGAAAATGGTTGGAACTGGCAAAGCAGGTTCTTAGTGCGTAGAGAACTCTGTGAGATTTCTGATGCATAAAATGGTTCGTCAATCAAACACCCAGATCAAAAGTTATGGCTCCCAGAAGTTGACCTATTTTTGAAGGGAGATGCAAATTTTGAAATTAGGTTGTTGGCTACCAAAAGGCTATTAATGACCATTTTTGGGAACCCTAGGCAGTAGTAGAGTTAAGGGGGAAAGTGTAGAGTCAAGAATAGGTGGGAAAACAAAAACTCTAGTAGATGATTCTAGAGTCTTGTGAGAGGAAGTTGTAATGTGTTGCAGCCTATGGAGGGTTGATTCCTCTGATTGTATTTGAGCTTCTGTAATATAATAATTTGTCCAAATTAATAAAGAAAGTTCTATTTTTGTGTGTGCAATTTCTATTGTTGTGTGTTTTATGATTTACCCCCTTCATCAAGTGGTATGAGAGCAAGGGTTCCAGAGTGTGTAGACAGATCACCAACTGTGAGGCATTTTGCACCAGGACCTAAGGTTGTGGGTTTGCTGCAGAGATCAAGATGCCTCCATGAAGAAATCATATTGGGAGGAATGCTTTGAAGGAAGAGGGTTTTAGAGCCCTGTAAAGATAAATCGATGCATTGCAAAAGGAGCTGCAAAGAGGGTTTGAGCCAAGAACAAGAGAAGAAAGCAAGGATGAAGCGGAAGATGAGCTATCTGAGGAATAACAAGAAGTTATAGGAGATCCTACATAAGTTAGGTTGTTGAGGGCCATTTCTAAGATTGGAAAGAGGCCGAAGATCCAAGTTTCTACATATTCTAGAGATTTGAATCCAGAATAGTTTATTGATTAGATTAATGACATGAAGGAATATTTTGAGTATGAAGATGTGGAAGACCTAGATCGGGCAAGTTTGCAAAAACAAAATTGAAGGGCCATTTCAGTATTTGGTGGAAGGAGGTCCAGTTAGAGAGGAATAGAAGAGGAAAAGGAAAGATCACTAGATGGGATCAGACGAAGAAACTGAAGAAACAGTTCATTCCTATGAACTATGAGATGGAGTTGTTGAAGAAGCTGCAAGGATTGAAGTAAGGCAACAAGTCTATTAAGGAGTATATAGAAGAGTTTTATAAGATTACTATTAGAACTAGTCATGCAGAGGCCAATAAGGAGAAGGTAGCCTGTTACATTAATGGGTTGAGGCCAAGTATTCAAGAGGAGCTAAGCCTGGTCAGAATTACCACCATAGAAGATACATACCAGTTTTCCCTAAAGGTGGAAGAGAAGTTGAATAAAAGATTTGACATCAAGCAAAGGGGAAGAGGTCAAGGTGGAAGGACTGGTGGAAGACCCTATGGGGGCCGAAATGAAGATTCAAAGAAAAGTGAAGAGGCTGACACCAATCAAAATTAGACAAGAGATAATACCTATCGCCCTCATGACCAGAACAATGGTGAGCAAAAAGGAAGAAGAAGAGGCAGACTTGGGCAAGGATTTGAAAGAGGAGGTTTCAGAGGAACCTATTTCTAATGTGGAGAAGAAGGACATCAAGCATACGAGTGTCCACAACATCAAGGAAGGACAAATAGAAGACCTGAAGGTAATGCACGACTTGCACATGTCAATGAATATTCACAATCTGAGCGCTCTGAAGATGCTAAAAGGGGAGAAACCCTAGTTTTTAAAAGAACTTTGTTGAATGAGGAGAAAGAACCTGATCAGAGGAAGAGTTTATTCTACACAAGGTGCAAATGTGAACATAAGTGCTATGATATTATTATTGACAATGGAAGCACTAATAATCTTGTTTCATAGGAGATGGTTGACAAGTTGAAGTTGACAAGAAGAAAGCATCCGCATCCATATCAGATTGCATGGTTGTAGAAGGACCATAGAGCTTTGGTTAATGAGCAGTGTTTAGTGAAGTTCAAGATTGGTGACTACCATGATGAGGTTTTGTGTGACATCATACTGATGGATGCATGTCATATGTTAGTGGGGAGGCTGTGGCAGTATGATAGGAGCACTGTCCATGATGGCTGTGCAAATACATACTCCCTGAGTTTGTCATAAGTTGAAGCCATTGAAGGAGGTGGAAGAAAAGGTATGTAGTACTGCCAAAATTTTTTTGGTAGATGGTAGAAATTTTTTGGAGGGTATGAAGCATGAGCATCATTGCTTTACATTGATTCCTAAGATTAGTCAAGAGAAATGTGAAGATGTACCAGTAGAAGTCTTAGAAATGTTCGAAGAATTTCAAGATATTTTCTCTGATAATGTACTAGAAGGTTACTACCAGTGAGGAAGATAAGTCATTAAATGGATTTGCTACCAGGAGCCAGTTTTCTGAATAAGGCAACCCATAGAATGACTCTAGCAAAGAGTGAAGAGTTGAACAAACAAGTTCAGGAGTTGTTGAGGAAGGGATTAATAAGAGAGAGCCTAAGTCCATGTGTCATGCCTACAGTACTAGTACCAAAGAAAGATGGAGAATGGAGAATGTGTATAGACTCTTGAGCCATCAATAAGATCATGATCAAGTATAGATTTCCATTGCCCTGAATGGATGACATAATAGACTATTTGAGTGGAGCTAAGTACTTCACAAAGGTTGACCTGAAGAGTGGGTATCACTAGATCCATATCAAAGAAGGAGATGAGTGGAAGATAGCCTTCAAAAAAATGGAAGGTTTGTATGAGTGGTTAGTCATGCCGTTTGGGCTAACCAATGCATCGAGCACATTCATGCAGCTCATGAATGAGGTATTGAAAGAATTTTTAGGAAGTTTTGTTATTGTTTATTTATATGATATTTTAATTTTCAGTAAGACTTAGGATGAGCATATGATGCATATCACAAGATTTTTTGAGAAGTTGAGGGAGGAGAACTTGTTGATCAATCTGAAGAAATGTAGTTTTGAAAAGAAGGAGTTGGCATACCTAGGATTTGTTGTCTCAGAGGAACGTCTTAAGATGGACCCAGAGAAGGTGAGGGATATCATTGAATGGCCTACGTGAAGGAGTGCTTCCGAGGTAATATCTTTTCATGGTTTGGTAAGTTTTTACAAAAAGTTTATCAGGAATTTTAGTAGCATTTGTGCACCCCTAACTGAGACAATGAGAGGGGATAGAAAAGAGTTTAGATAGACTAAAGGAGCAGATAAGAGCTTTGATACATTGAAGCAGAAAGTCATAGAGCAACCTATTTTGGTACTTCCAGATTTTAATAAGGTATTTCAGGTAGATTGTGATACTAGTAGCAGTGTTATATGAGTTGTTTTGAACCAAGAAGGTAAGCCCATTGCCTATTTTAGTGAGAAGCTTAATGATGCCAAGAAAAAGTATTTTGTTTATGATCAGGAGTTTTATGCAACAGTTTATGCTTTGAAGAAATGGAGACATTATTTGTTGCCAAAGGAGTTTGTTTTAAATATTGATCATCAGGTTTGTAGTATCTTAATAGTCAAGGAAAGTTGAACTAGAGGCTCTTAAAATGGGTTGAATTTTTACAGAGCTATACATTTTTTTTGAATCATAGGAGTGGGAAGTCCAATAGAGTTGCAGATGCCTTGAGAAAAAGGCAAAATCTGTTGACAGAAATGAAGATAAAGGTTGTTGGGTTTGATGAGCTCAAAAGTTTGTATCTTGAAGATCTAGATTTTGCGGAGGCCTGAAAAGCTTGTTTGGAACCTATTACTTTGGACAGGACAAAATGGTTGGATTTCATAATCCAAAATGGCTGTTGTTTATAGGAAGTCAGTTGTGCATTCCAAGGAGTTCCATGAGAGAGAACCTGATTACGGAGAAACATAGTGGAGGATTGGCTAGACACTTTGGTCGAGATAAGACCATTGCTATTGTTGGTGAAAATTTTTATTGGCCATAGTTGCAGTAGGATGTGAGGAAATTTGTGTAGAGTTGGAGTGTGTGTCAGATGGCAAAATGAACAAGTCAGAATATAGGGCTATATCAGCCATTATTTATACTAGAGAAGCCATGGGATGATATCAGTATGGATTTTGTTCTTGGTTTACCAAGGACACAGAGAGGATATGATTATTTTTTTGTAGTGGTGGACATATTCTCAGAGATGGCACATTTTATTCCTTACAAGAAGACTAATGATGCTATTCATATTATAGAGTTATTTTTCAAGGAGGTGGTGAGATTACACAGTCTACCAAAGAGCATAGTTTCAGATCGAGATACCAAGTTTGTTGGTTATTTCTAGGGACATTGTTGAAGAAGTTGAAGATAGATTTGAAGTTTAGTTCTGCACACCATCCACAGACTAATGGATAGACCGAAGTGGTGAATAGGAGTTTGGGTAACCTACTGTGATGCTCAGTAGGAGATAAGCCCCAAGGGATGGGATTTGATTTTACCACAGGCATAATTTGCTTACAACAATTATGTCAATAGGAGTACTGGTAAATCACCATTCTAGATTATATATGGGAATAGTCTAAGAAATGTTTTAGACTTAAGGAATATAGACAAAGGAGAAAAGACAAGTGCCAAGGCTGAAGAGTTTGTAGAACACATGAAGAATTTGCATGAAGAGGTGAAAAAGCACATTAATAAGATGAATATTTAGTATGAGGCTAAGGTGGATCAGAAGAGGAGATATAAGGAATTCCAGGTAGGAGATGAGGTCATGGTTCACTTGAAAAAAGAAAGGTTCCCAATTGGAACATATAATAAGATGAAAATGAAGAAATTTGGACCATGTAGAATTTTGAAGAAACATGTTTCAGGAAATGTATATGAGGTGGAGCTATCAAGTGGGATCAACATTTCCCTTGTTTTCAACATTGCCGATTTATCAGAATATCATGAAGGTGGAATAGAGGATGGGCCAACAGAAGAACAATGGAGTATTCTGGCATCTACTTCGACAAATGAGATAGAAGAGATCTTGGGTAGCTGTGTGGGAAGGACTCAGAACAGGTAATATGAAGAATATCTGGTGAAATGGAAAGGAAGGAATGTTAAAGATTCTTCTTAGTTGTCTAAGGCAGAGGTTGACCATTTGGGTTTTCCTCACACAAACACCTGAGACGTGATAGGGTCACTTCTCAAATTACCCTAGGTGTCTGATGCAAGAGCATCCAGTGGTGTAAGGGCAATCTTGCATCACCCTAAAAAAAATGTGTTTCAAATTTTTTGATGTTCTTTCCATTTCTTTTCAAAATTTGTGGTTCTGGTTCCATAATTGCTTGAATAATGATGTAGAACTTTTAGTTTTTCCAAACTGCTAAAAATAACAACCTGCTATTTTAGAAAAGTTTGCATTTGACCACAGATTGAAGTGACAATTTACAGTAAGATTCCTAGTTGAAAAATAAGACCTTTGGCAAAGGAATCATGCAAAGATCATTTGCGAGATGAAAGATATTAAAGTTTCTGTTTCCTGAAAAATGCTTGAAAATTATTCAAACTTAGGTTTGAGGCACTAAACGACCTTGTACAATCCTAAAAATGGTCAGAACCAGCAAAGAAAGTTCTTAGCACATAGAGCACTCTGTGAGTTTTTTGACGTATAAAATGGTTTGTCAATTGAACACCTGGATCAAAAGTTATGGCTCCCAGAAGTTGACCTATTTTTGGAGGAAGATGTAAATTTTGAAATTAGGTTATTGGCCACTGAAAAGGCTATTAATGACCAATTTTGGGAACCCTGGGAAGTATTAGAGTTAAGGGGGAAAGTGTAGAGTCAAGAATAGGTGGGAAAACAAAAACCCTAGCAGATTTGGGGTTACAGATGGCAGATGATTCTAGAGTGTTGTGAGAGGAAGTTGTAATGTGTTGTAGCCTGTCGAGGGTTGATTCCTCTAATTGTATTTGAGCTTTTGTAATATAATAAGTTGTCCAAATTAATAAAAAAAGTTTTATTTTTCTGTTTGCAATTTCTATTGTTGTGTGTTTTATGATTTACCCTCTTCATCATAATTATTCCATGTATATCGATCAACTAGTATTGTAATGATTATTACTATTTGATGATTATATTTGCTAGTAAAATCTCATACTAAATACTGTTTGTGGTCATGAGTTGAATGCAAGATTGATTTCTCCCCTCTTTCTTGAAGAGGGTTAGTATCATCCAAGAGAGAGTGACAGATCATGGTAATATGGTAGTTTTACCATGTCAACCAAGAACCCACAGACTCACACTATTTCATAGGTCATATTTGTGGTGATGTATTATAGGTGCTTTCTTGAGTATCATCATGAGTTTGTGCATGAAGTCTTTGTCACTTTTGATTGGATGTATGAACTTGTAGTGTTTTGACTACTCATTTTGGAGGTGGCTTTATGTGTTATATGAATAATTTGGTTTATTTCTTGAATGGAAATTAATATAAATTTTAATTCTAGTTATTTCTACAACTAGAATAAAACCTATTAGATTGAGAAAACTATTAGATTATGATGTTTTTTTTCTAAATATTAAACTAAGGGAAAATATTTGTTCTAAAGATTAAACTAAGGGAAAATACACTATCTTTATAAAAGAAAAATAACTAGGATTGTACTGGATGCAACTATAAGCATTTGGAAAAGATTTTTTTTTCTTGAAAATTTGAGAGTGGTAGCTGATAAGGCCAACCCACTACCCAAATTTTAGAGGAATCTACATTCCATTAATAATATCAAGGAGAGTAGTGTTCATTGATTTACTTGGTGTGTTGTTTACAATGGAGGCCCAAGGGGCATAATAAATGTTTTCATAGCATTTTGATGGGAAAAAATATGCAAAGGTGTTTGGAGGAAGCATTATACTGGGGCAACATGGGAATGGCTTCAAAGGTTTTTGGAGGAGCTTGGAAGCTACAACTAAGTGTTTAAGAAAATGGAAGTTTTTATTACTATTTCTTCTACATATTATTATAGGTATGTGTTGTCTAAATTCATGCAAAAGGTATTAGCTTGGTTATAGTGTTGATATTAATTTTTTGGACATACCTTTACATTAAAATTATTCATTGATTAAATGAATTGTGGTTCATACATTTGTATTTAGTTTGAAATGTGGTTGTATGCAAAATATTTGTTAAAATATTTATATGATATTGCATGTAAACAAAGGAATTGAGTTCAATTATTTATTTTTCTAAAATAAACTTATATTTATATGTATTTATGTTAAAATTATACCTACATACATACATATTTTTTTGAGAATTTCAACCATAGAAGTACTGTTTAACTCTTTATGAGTTTTGGGCAAAGAATATAACCTAAATGCTTGACAAAATGTGGAATTCCCTATTTGGAACATGGAAGAGAATAGAATATTGATCTTGAGCCATAAGATACCAATATATTATGATATATTGGATTGATATTCCTATAGTTTTAATTTGATAAAGTAAAGGAAATTCTTAGTGCAAAAATGGTGGCTAGAATCGTTTACGAACAACACTTGGTATGGCTGCATATTAGCTTCTAGAACTTGATATTTGGTCTTTGAAAATTAAATTGTCCTCATATTGTTATTGTATTCAATTTCTATGGTTTTTGTGTGCACGGATAAGTTTTAAAGTGTTAAAATTGGTTAACCAAAATGCATGCAAAGTGTTTGTAAAAATGTCTATTTTATTCTCCATGTTTTTAGCCATAAACTATTTTTTAATATATTTGTTTATAATTATATATATATTTATATGACTACACATGAAAGGAAGCTAGGTGTGCGGAAAATGCTTCCTACACTAATATAATGAGGAGAGGGCTATGCAAATTCAACTTTATCCTAACTATTACATCAATGTTAAAACATTAACATGAGATATTGCAACAAAACATAAGAATCAGAAAGAAGATAGAAGAGAGAGAGAGAGAGAGAGAGAGAGAGAGAGAGAGAGAGAGAGAGAGAGAGAGAGAGAGAAGATATACATGGGGAAAACCCTTACGAGTGAAAAACCCCACACTCCAAAACATAGCTCGAATGTATTATAGTAACAATAACAAATTACAATACAGTTTCAGAGCCAATGCTCTTTCAGGAGTCTTCAAATGTTGAATCTAGAGATATTCTAGTAGCATAACAGTACTTATACCAAAGTTGTTTATCTCCCATCCAAGCACCTATTTATATAGAGTTTTCAAGGCAAATATGGAACCTTCTAGAGATGGGCATCCATCTTGGACTCATGCCCCAAAACCCACACCTAAGGACACTTGTCCAACATCCCATCTCAAAGTGGGTGCTTGGTCCCAAGATAGGTTACGACAGATGCTCTTATGCACCTTACAGCTATCATAGAATCCATCATACACTGACTAAAAATATCATATTCCTCTTACATGTCATAACCTCCCTTGACCGCCCAAAGATGTCTTTCTCTCATGCAAAGATACTCACCAACACCTGTCATTAATTAAAAATCCTTTGAGGTTTTAAGGGAGTTGCCCCCGAGCCCCCACGAGGGCACTGCCCCCAAACCCCCGTTAATTATTCAAGGGGGAAACTGCAGCTGCCAAAGTCACCAAAATTTACCCTACTGCATATACATAAGGTGCTGACTATGCCAACTCAACATGGGATAAATAAATACAACATTAGTAATTTGCAAAGGTTGAGACACCTTAATTCCCAACAACACACACATTTATATGTAAGGTATTATTATGCTTCCAAAACAATATTACGAAGTAACTCGCTATACAATATTAAATCCGATTCATCTCTTCTTTTACAGTAAAAACAATAAACTCAATTTTTTGGACTGTGTTTTATGGATACATGTAAAAAATGTTCATGAACAATACTATACCAAAGTACATGTTTATTTTTAATACAACTAAAATAGTTATAGCTAGTATTTTTTTATTTTATACATTCAGAACAACTAAAACCATTTAGAATCAACATTATTATGACTATTATACCATAAGTTAAAATAATATTATTATGATAGCCTTATGTATGATTAGGTTAGCTATTAAAACTAGAATATTATAACCCTATGTTTGACTATCCTACATTAGGTGAAGTGACACCTCACGCATAGCCTAGTATAGGACTGAATAGTCATTATTTGGACAAGTTACATGAAATTATAAGACTAAAATAATGTATATATTATACTTACACATTATATTATGATATCCACTCAAGGTAGTGTATGCCAGGAGTTGGAAAATACCAGAATGTTTTGGAATATTTTTTTAAATGGAACCTTATTTTATGGTCTTTTGATGAGTCAAGCAAGAGATGGTAGTGTGATTGAATGACCTATATACCCATAAATCAAATGCAATTAATTAAATTCTTTGGTCAAAGTAATGTAGTAGCTGCATACATTGTTGATTCACCGTACCTATAGGATTTCATGGTAGTCAGATGTCATGTATAGCTAGAGGGCATTTAGGAATGTGTGATAGATTGCATGTGATAGTGTTAGTACTCTTTACTCTTGGTTCTCAAATTGATTCATGGAAGTTCTATCACTATTTATCACCCTCATTGAAGGGTTGGGCTACTTCTAGTGGAAAGGTGTGTAGGTGACCACCACTTTATGGTTGGAGGCAAACTACTTGGATGATGATATCATTCCACAAAACCTAAAGGATGCCATGGTGTTTACAGTTAGACAAAATGATTATATTAAAGTATATTAATGTATCTATTATAGATTGAATGTTAGTTTTGTACATATATCTTTTGTATGCATTTTATCAGACAACAATCCTACAATTGATTTTTCCTTCTTGGTATGAGTCTCTCTCTCTCTCTCTCTGTGTATATATATATATGTATATATATATATATGTATATGTATATGTATGTATGTATAGATATGTATGTATGTATATGTATATGTATATGTATATGTATATATATATACATATACATATATGTACATATTTGTATGTATATATATATATACATATATGTACATATACATATATGTATATGTATACATATATGTGTATATATATATATATATATCTATGTATATGTCTGTGTGTGTGTGTTTAAAACAAGATTTTTGAAATTTATGTTGCATTAATTGCTAGTCTCTAAAGTTGTCATAATATTATTGTGTTAAAAGAAAAAAAATTATTGTGTATCTTTTCATGAAATTGTTTAACTCATTTAAAGTTCAAATATGTAATTTATTTTTTTATTAAGTTTTAGGTTGTTAAATGTGGTATCAGAGGGTAAGTTCAAACTCTAGGACCCTAGGGCCTACTAGTTCTAGTGGATGATTGATAGTCCAAGTTGATGAAACTAGTTCTAGTCTAATCAAACATGTTTATCCCTACACTCAGAGATGGGAGGAGATATGATAGGGAAGCAAACCAAAATAAAGAACAAGGGTAGGAAACCAACTTGATCTAAAGGGAAGCTCACCTTATCACTTCATGAAGAAGAGATTTGTCTCTCTAACACTAAGACCCTGGCAACAACTATGGGTCAAATAAAAATAGAAAAAGGGAATCAAGTGATACTCAAAGCTAAATATAAACCTAAGTAAAAAAAACCATCTATTGTTCATGATATGCCCTTTGGCTATGGTTGCAATTCCCCAACTATTAGTATGGTGATAATTCATGAGTACTTGTGTATATATCCTTCCTCCAATAATATCAAGATTGACTACATGAGGATGAAGATCGAGAAGAAATTTAGTTCAATTAGTGTCTAAGAGATGTATTAGATAAATCCTTTATTATAAATAAGGATGTGTAACTCCATTAAAAAAAATGGAATAAAATGATATTATGCCTCTTTCTTTGGAACCGTGCAATATTTGAACTTTTGTTAATAGAAAAACATAATAAAGTTTAAACGATCGCTAACAAACCATGATCTTGATTATATTAGGGTACTTATGGTTTTAATAAGGATGAATATGGGAGGTAGTCCTAGTGCTTTAGGTCAAGGAGTAAATGGATCAACCACTAAGCTTAATTATATCTTAGCTATGCTAAGGGTGATCCCACAATATTGAGTCCCAAACTTGGGACATCCTGGTTTTTGTCTTAAATCACATGTTTTTTAGAAAAAAATACTGACTTAAGCCTTGGGGGTTCCATATAAAGGGGTTTAATTGAAGGGGATTAGATAAAACCCCCTTGGAAAGAACCCCTATAGTCTTAAATCAAAACTTTGATGGAGTCTCCATTGCACCTATCAAAATGCTATCAAAAAATCAATTTCACTTCACATTTTGGGGGATCAAATTAAGTCATATAAAAATTCTAATTTGTAAGTATGTAGCCCCTAGTATAATCTTTCCAAAAAGTATGATTTTGAATATATTTCATTTGGTTATTATATTTATTTTCTATTTTCTAGTGAACATACAGTTTTTACCAAACATCAAGTTCTCTATTCCACACATGCGGAAAAATACAAAAATAGAGAAAAAAATTATGAAAAATATATGTACACTAGGTATTGATGTACTTGTTTCAACAAAAAAAACAATTTAATTTGGATACATATAGGAAAAATTATGTTGTATAGTATAAACCTATGTCTGAATTATAATTGATCTCACTTCAAAATTAATAAAAAAAAATGTAACAAAAAATTATGAAAAAATATCTCCACACTAGATATTGGTGCTACAAATCTATGTTTAAAATTTTATAATTCGATCCTTTCTATAAAAAAGGTTATCATGTATGGTATAAACATCACTTTTAAAAAATGTTGTTGACTATAAAAAATAAGAACTATTGAAAATTATGTAAAAAAATTCACAAATTATTTCTTAAAATTAAAAAAAAATTAGAATCTACACACAAAATCTCAAATAACACTAGTTCATATCATCTTCAAATTCTTAATGATTTAGTTGCTATAGGTGTCAAAAAGTGAATACATGCTTTAAAATAATGATTTCAAGGTCCTACTTTGGCCAAAAACTAGGACGAAGTATTGTGGGATCGCCCCTAAACAAAAATAGAGAGAGAATAGTATCCTTAAAACAAGAGGTTTAAGGACCTCAAGAGCATGGGGAAGAAATTGAGCAAGGTTAGGACCATGGTGCGGATGAAAGGCATGATGAATCTTTGAATAGCAAGCCTAATAATGAAGAGATAACAAGGAAAGTGAATCTAATAAATCAATTAGGAAATGATCTTTCTCATGATATGAAGAAGATGAATCCACAAGTTTGAATGCATATTTTAGGGTGAATCAGCTAAATCTTAGCTCAACAAAATGGAGAAATATTCCAAGATTTGAAATTACTGAGGTAACTAAAAAATTTTGGGGAGTGTATCAACTCTTTGGTGAAGTTTCTACTTGGTGGGCCAACAAGAATCTATAGAAATGAGGTTGGATTCAAGTAATATAACATGGAACCAATTCATAACTTTGTTTAGACAAAGATGATTACCAAGTAACTTTACTTTGATCAAAAGTTGACTGGTTTTCAAAATTGGAGCCAAGGGGATATATTGGTAACTTAATACTGGGAGAAGTTCATTAGACCTCTTAAGTATGTTCCATAATATCAATGAGATGAATGTTTCTACATCCAAAAATTCATCATGGGATTAAATCTGCAAATAAGAGGTGAAGTAGACACACATGGAGGTCTTAAACCATGGATTAGATTCTCAAGAAAGCTATTAAGTAGGAGAAAATGATGAAATCCATTGGCACTTCAAGGGATAGATTTGTAAAAAGTTTGGAAATTCTAAAGCATCTCCACCCTTTAAAAAGAAGAATTAGAAACATAATTAGAATGCTAAGTAGAAATGCAATGACAAAGGTTGTAAAAAAACAATTGTTCAGGAATCAGAAGAAGAGACAATGAATCCAAAGGAGGAAATGGAAATAGAGGGGAAAGGATGCTTAAGAAAAGAGCACCACCTAGAGGATGTTTCACATGTGGAGGTAACCACTATACAAATAATTGTCCAAACAAAAACTAGAGGAACCATGTTAGAAATCTATCATTATCTTCTAGCAATAGATCCATGTGGTAGTTGACAACTACCAAGGAGATTACTAAATTGCTCTAACAGGGACATCAGGTACATTTTTTGGTTTCCCTATTTCTATTTTTATAGATGCTAGATCTATTGAGTGTTTCATTACACCAAGAGTGCTTAGTAAAATTTCTAGAAGACCTAGCTTTATGAGTTAATCTTGGTTTGTGTAATATGTGAATTAAGCAAGAGTTAAGGTACAATAATGTCTATGTGAACATGAGTTAAAACTAACTTCTTTCTCTACTAAACTAAATTTTTATGTAGCACCATTAGGATCTTATGATTTAATCCTAGGGATGAATTAAATTTGGCCCCATAGAGAAAAAGTTGACTACTTTGCCAAAATAATCGAATGTTTAGATGACATAGGAAATTGATTTTAGATTCAAGGGGTTAAGAAGGAAGTTAGACTAAGGAAAATTTTATCTTTGTATCTTAATAAGGTAGGTAGTAAAGGATGTGAAATGTATGCTATTAGGGTGGATCAGTTAGAAGGTCCTACAAATCTTCAATTCAAGACTATCCTTTTCTCTTTGACTTTCAATATGTCTTTCCTAAAGAGTTTCTTGGATTACCTCCTTATAGAGAATTTAATTTCTCAGTAGATATAATTCCTAGATTAGATCCTACATCTAAGGTTCCATATGAAATTATGACAATAGAGCTAGCGGAGTTAAAAGATCAATTACAAGAACTACTCTCTAAAGGATTAATCCAACTAATCTTAGCTCCTTGGGGATCACTAGTAGTTTTTTTCAATAAGAAGGATGAAACTTTGTGACTATGTATAGATAACCAAATTCTCAATAAAGCAATGTCAAAAAAGTATTTTCTAGCTCTCATTGATGATCTCTTTGATCAAATGTGTGGTGCATTTGTCTTCTCTAAAATTGATCTCAGAGTATGATACCATTAGTTGAGAATCAAAGATGACTTCAAACATTCCCAAAATATATTTCAAGACAAGATATGGCCATTATAAGTTTATAGTATTTCCATATGGGTTGATAAACTGATGCGGGAGCACCCGAGCATATGTGCAATCCTATATCACCCAAAAAAGTGATTGTCCCAATTTTGGTTTTGTTTTTCATTATTTGTTGTGTCACTCGTGTTTTTACGGAATGGTGGTGTTGTTGCTACTACTTGCAACTTTGTGTCATTTATATTTTGTGATGATTTTGGTTCAAATTGGTGAATTTCTACTTCATTTTATTTGTTACGACTAGTTGCGGAAACTCAAGTGTTAGTCACATTGGACTTCATGGTGCACTCCATCGCTAGTTATGAAATTTGTGGAATTCTTCATCCAATGTCAGTGTGATAGTGAGGTGACTAGCTTGTATTGTTCTTGATTTTCCATGGAAATTGCCATACATTTACTTAAATTAAGAACACCCAACAGATGATGGAAAAAGAGGACCAATTGTGTGATTGGGACAACCAAAAGGGGATTTTAAATTTTATCACATAATACCAGCTATCTGAAAAGGGTGAATGAGGTTGATTTGGGCAATGAGATGAGGGATTTTATGCTAAAGATTTAAGATCAAATGAGTTTATTAACCATAAAACCCATGGTGGGCATTTTTGACATATGACATACCTTATGACTAGGTCAAAAAGAGCTAGAGTTAAATGTAATATTTGGTAGATATTACTTTGCATAATATTTATTATAAATGCTATTACTTGGGTTTCATTTTGGTTGGAAATGTCTCTTCATTTCCTTGAATTTGATTTTCAATGCTGAAATACATTTTGTTTGCCCAAAAACGTTGAAGCATATCTAAATTATTATTAAATATTCTCAAAACAAGAAGTTTGATTCGGCTACAAGAGAATTCCATTCAATTTTTCATTGCTAAGGACATAATAAAGAGGGGAGGACGCCATTGTAGAGGGGGTGGGTCTAGTTTTTAATAATAGAAATAAAAGCAATTACATAGGAGTTAACAAAAGATGCACATTGCAAATAGTACAATCTGGAAATTGGGGGCCATAATACATTTATATCAATTTGACCATAAGATACATTGAAGGTGGAGGAAAACCAGAGATGTGAAGGTCTTGACAGGAGAATTGGTCAATGCATTTATATGCTAGGAATCTAAAAGAAACTAAATATTCCTGTTAAACTCATATGCTAGTGAATTGAAATTAATTGAATTTACATTTCTAATCTTTAATTTTCTTAGGATGTTATAAGTGTGAATGAAATTGAGTTACTGTAGCTACACTGGAATACAAATTTTAAAATTGAATTTTGTTTTAAATTGGTTGATGTATGCTTCTTGCGACGATTGTCTAATAAGACTCTCGATCTCGAATGCATTATAAATGAACCAATTGTGTTCATGAAATTGATGAACAATGTCTTTAGGGACTATCTAGAGAATTTTATAATCATCTTTTTGGATGATGTATTGATATAATATAAAAATGAATAAGATCATTCACATCATTTAAGGTTAGTATTGGAATGATTGAGGGAGCATAAGCTCTATCACCTAATCCCTCTAAGTGTGCATTATTCCAAAGAGAAGTGCAATACTTAAGTCATGTCATTTCTATTCAAGGAATTTATATTGACCCAATGAAGATAAGAGTAATGGTTGAGTGGACAACACCTAAGAATATCGATTAGGTGTGTAGTTTTATGGGTTTAGCAGGATATTAAAAAAGGTTTGTGTTAATTTTTCTATGAAAGTGAACCCCATCACTTCATTTTGGAGAAATGTATAATGGTTTGAGTGGTCAGGTAAGTCTAAAGAGTTTTTTCAAATTTTGAAGGAAATGCTAACTTTACCACCTATTCTTAGGGTTCCTAACCCTAAAGATCATTGCATGGTCATCATAGATGCATTAGGTGAGGGATTAGGTAGTGTTGTCATGCAAGATGGTCAATTCATTGCCTATGGGTCTAGAAATGTTTTCCTATATGAGTTGAATTATTCCTTGCATGATATGGAATTTGTACCAATAGTGCACACTTTGCATGTATGGAGACATTATTTTCTTGGTAGGCCAATTGAGCTTAAGTTTTATAACTTAGGGCTTAAGTACATTTTTACTTAGCCAAACATGAATGCATGCCAAAGGTAATGGATGGGATTGGGCAATCCCACAATACTGAGTCCCAAACCTGGGACATCCTAATTTTTTTCCGAAATCACATATTTTTAGAAAAATTAATGGCTTAAGCCACGAGAGGTTCCATCTAAAGGGATTTAATTGATTGGGGTTCTATAAAAACCCCTTAGATCAAACCCCCCTAGTCACAAACCAAAACCTTGATGGAGTCTCCTCCACACCTGTCCAAATGCTGACAACAAATCAATTTTGCTTCACCTTTTTGGGGATAAAATGAATTTATTTAGAAATTATATTTTGTAAGCATGTAGCCCCTAGTATAAGATTTCCAAAAAGTATGATTTTGAATATATTTATATTAATATCATATTTATTTTCTATTTTCTATTGAACATAGGTTTTTCATCGAACATCAAGGTCTCTATTCCACACATGCAGAAAAATTAAAAAATAGAGAAAAAAATTCTAAAAAATATCTGCACAATAGATATTGATTTTCTTGTTTCAACAAAAAAATTAATTTTGATAAGTACAAAAAAGGTAATGTTGTATAGTATAAACCTATGTCTAAATTATAATTAATCTCACTTCAAAAATTAATAAAAAAAATTTATGCAACCAAAAATTATGAAAAGTTAACTAGACACTAGATATTGGGGTTACAAATCTATGTTTAAAATTTTATAATTTGATCCTTTCTATAAAATAATTGTGATGCATGGTATAAATGTAATTTTTAAATTATACTTTTATCTATAAAAAGCAAGTTATTAAAAGTTAAGAAAAAATCTTCACAAATTATAATTTCACAAAATTATTAAAAAATACATTTAGAATCTACACACAAAATATGAAAAATCACTAGTTCATACCATCTTCAATTTTTAATGGTTTAGTTGCTTTAGGTGCCAAAAAGTGAAAATTTGGTTGAAATTGCTCATTTTAATGTCCTACTTTGGCTAAAAAGTGGGACACATTATTGTGGGATCACCTAATTATAATTTGAATATAATTTTGACTTCATCTATTTTAAGGGAAAATAAAATAATGTAGCTAATGCTCTCATAAAAAATGACATATTTGCATGATAGCTTCTATGCAACAATTTTTTTAGAAATAGGCTTTGAGGAATTGTTTGAGAGGTGAATTATATGAGCCAATTAGGAAATATCTCATAGAAAACCCTAAAGATTTTAAATATGATGGTGTTCAGTAGGAAAAGTGGGAAATATAGTTTAATAAACGATATGTCTAGATCCTCCTTTCACTACTAACATTCAAGAACATTTAACCGAGTTGAATCACAACTTTTGCAAGAGTATTCACCTACAGGTTGGCTATTACTTGTAATGATAGGGAAATTTGGAATTTACTAATTAATGTATTAATTTAATGCCCATTTATGCTCAAAACTCTAATTATGCAAAATTGTAAGTAAACAGATGAATTCTGACAAATGCTTGCATACATAGATATTAAATCACAATTAGATACATACCAAGTTTCAAGATTCAGGATACAAAAAAGTTGGGGTTGAAGGTGTGGGCATCAAAGCCGAAGGTAGTATTTTCTTTGGGGATTCTTGAAACTTGTCTGCTACTGATCACTAGTATCTCAGAGATTTTCTACCCTACAAATTTGGATGGCTTTGGGGCGGGCACCCAAGCCCTTATAGTACTCTTCTTCTCACATTTGGAATCTATACACTCTATCACAGCCTTCTACAACTCCACTTCATAAGATATGACACCTATCATTTGCAATCATAAGGAATGGGATTGGGGATTGTGGTGTTTAGGAGCTTTCCTCAATCAAGCCCCGAAATGGCATTCAAACCTTCCAACACCATTGTTAGACAAAGTATGCGTCCTTATAGGACAGAGGTAAAAATAAATTGATAAATGATTGATTCAAACACAAGTAGATATCACCTCGGAGGTGTAGCTCACATGTAGATGAATATCCTTCGCATCATGAGAAGACAAAGCTAAATATGCAATCACAAACACAACAACAATATTTTACTATGCAACAATGAATATATTGAATGCTCTAAAATCATAAGTTCACCAAAAGTTCATAATAATTTTCTAGTTTGCAAATGAATCCCTAAACATGCTTATCTATGCATTCCCTCTTTAATTTTGTAATTCAAACTGAAGATGTCGACAACGGAACCTTCCAGTGGTCACATAACTGACATTCAATTTTAGGACCTGCATAAAATAGGGAAGGACTAGGGTGTGAGCACCCAAGCCCCTAGGTCCTATTTTAGGGCAGGGTTAAGTCCACAAATGACCCTCAAGCCCCAATTGACATGGGTTTTAGGCCATTTTGTTCTGGGAGTTAAAATGAACATGCAAGATATAAAACAAGGGACTCGGGAGCTAATCTTAGGGGGACATTTTATGACAACATTTGGCCCCCACTTTAATGTATGTATGATCTTATGAGCCATACATGCATTAAAGTATAGTCAAAGTACATAAAACATGCTAGGCACTTGAAGCTAATGCATACACAAAGATTAAGGAACTATTTCTAGCCCTTAGTCTTAGGTAGACATTAGAGAAAACATACCACACACATGATAAACACAATGAAGATAGTAACAGGTATACAAAACAAGGAGAAGACAACAATAGACATGCAAGACATGGAGAAGATAGTATTGAAGACACACAAAACATGATGAATATAGTGAATGTGGTGATAATTTCATTTTCATTTTCCTATATATATAAATGAATACAGATACATGGAAAATAAAAATGCAACACACAAAACCAAAATGTAGGACGGGCATTGTACCACACTTTGGACTACATATGGGGGAGAAGACACACAATACAAATCTTAGAATGTAGGAGGGGCATTTTGCCATGCTCTTTGGACTACACTTAAGAACAAACACGCCATACAAATCCCAAAGCATAGGAGGTGAATTTCACCATGCTCTTTGGACTATACTTGGGAACAAACATGCCACACAAATCCCAAATCATAGGAGGGACATTTCACCATGCTCTTTCCACTATACTTGGGAACAGACACATGCAGAAGACACATAGAATACAAGAGCGCCATATAGCATGTCGAAGACATGTTATATGTCTAAAACACAACAAACAAGGTGATGGAAAGAATTTATTACTAAGTTCCCACCATCTCAAACAAGCTACAGGCACACCTGATGGTTGGGCTTATGCCACAACAATCGCCAAAGACATGCTTAAGGGAGGATACACCAACCTCGCCTACTCGAAGGATTTTTGAAATAAAAAGGAAATGGACTAGATCAAGAGATACACCATCCCTATGAATAAAAGGATATGCACGATATCCCTCCTCTATATAGGGCTTTCTGATTGCAATATAAAATAAAGATGTGCACTCGCATAGAGATATAACATCCTGCCTCTAAAAATGGCTTACAAATATGCTTCGTTAGTACCAAATTCATCAAACAAATTACCTTTGATGCCCCCACGTTAAGGGGGTTGATATCATGTACCTATATCAACCACATTAAGGTAGAGAGAAACACACAAGGGAACAAGAGCTCTCACAAAGCCCATGTGCCCAAAGGTGACATGTACTTTATGATCATCGATTGTTACAACAAACACAGTTTCTTGCAAGAAGAGAGGTTATAAATATTTCTCTAAGATAATAGCCACATCACATGTAAAAAAAGAAATGCATGAAAGTATTCACATCAAGGGCCAAGGTTATACTACAGATTTGGAAACCAAGTATAATCGTGGGGCTATACTGCAGAGATCTTAGAATTGAGTGTTACCAAGGCGAGACCCAAGATAAATAAAGTGCACAGAGAAACTATATTGTTATGGTTTGTTAGCAAATATAAGACAACATCAAAATATCACACGTCGTGATTCTAGTAGCCAAGTGTCAGATAATATATATCAACCCCATCATCATGTATGGACTAGGTCCATTTTTTCTTACTCGCTGAAGGGACACATGGTCCATATCAATATATGTTTGTTTTTCATCATCCACCAATTAGATAGAACCACTAGAAAAAGGTAAACAATAAATCAAGAGAGGAGAATAAGTGCCTTAGGGTCACCACATAGGAAGGTGCCCCCAAGTCACCAACTGCAACACCATGGCCCCTAAGGAATGACACACAACAATAAAAATAGGGGAGAAGAAAGATAGAATAATGATGATACAAATAGAAGAATGGTTACAATAGAGGCAGTCTCCTAGTATCCTTGACCTCACACGAGTGTCAAGGGTCATCCTAGGAGGCCTGAACAACATATAACACATCACAGGTAGATCACAACACAGAGAGAAAGGGTTAGTAATACTTACTTGATACAACCCAATGCTAACAACATACATGTCTAGGAGGAGGCCATCCTTGAGAGAAACTATAATATTTTCTACAATGAGTGTGTATTAAAGGGGGATCTAAATATTTATGTGATTCAATGGGATAATTCTTGGTAGACAATTCTTGTCTATCAGCTCAGAATATCTCATATGTTGTTTTAGTCTTGTTGATATTGTGTTAACATTAACTTTAGGATGATGAGAGGCTTTAGTGGGTTTCAAAGATCAGTATCCAATACCTATTGTTTAGTTAATTCTAACAACTTGTAAAGGTACTCTGATTCCTTATTTATTTACACCACATCCATTACCTACATAGTCACAATTTTTGTACAGAATTTGAAATCCGTGACCATATACAGAGTCCATTTCCTTAGTAGATGGTGAAGCCTTGTACATATCATAATCTATAGTAAAAGTAAGAGTATTGTCTTTGTTTTCTACCAAGGAGGCTTTGGTTTTGTTGGGTGTTTCAAAAGATTGCTTTGATGAGATTGATGTGACTTTTGATGTGTCAAGTTTATTAATTTTATATGCCCATACACTGCAAGGATTAAAATCTAATGAACCCCAATCATCACCAAAAAGTGCATTTGATGTTTTAGAGTCATGCACAACATTATCTATGGCAAGAGGTATTAATGAATCAACTTGTAATTTGTTTAGACTCATATGATGTTTAACTTGTTTTTGTGTTTCAATATGTAAACAATTATCTGGTTCAAGATCAGACTCAACGGTGTAGAGCTTGTTTTGATAAACAAAATTAATTGATCAATGAAGGGTAGACGAGATTGGCCCCATGGCATGGATCCATGGTCTACCAAGGATCATATTTTATGAAATCAATCCAAGCATGACATGAAAAAGGGTAGATAATGTCACAAGTCACACCTTTATAGGTAAAGTTATAGTACCCAGGGATTGTCTAGCAACATTATCAAAGCCATGAATGCTAATTATATTTGGTTTAATCAAAGAGGTATCAACCTTAATCCTATGGAACAAATTAATACCACAAACATTAAGAGCTGATCCATCGGCAATCATAACTTGTTTTATCAACTTTTTATTTGCCATGACAAAGATTATAAGAGGATCATATTGGTTTTGAACTTTGGTTGATGGTAATTCATGTGGTTGAAACAAAATATCCATTTTTTTTGCATGAATAAAATCTAACAGAGCTGCTACATCATTCAACTTAACAACAACTGGTACAATCACCTTTTGTAAAGATTCTTGGATCATTCCATGGTATGTAGGTGATGTTTGTATTAAATCCCAAAGAGAGATCTTAGATGGAGTAGCAAGAAGCTGCTCAACAAGATAATATTCTTGACCACTTTTATGAGTAAGGCGAGGTGGTGGAGGGAGCATAGGTTAAGAGCATGGAAGAGAGACAAGCACATGTGGTGCTTGTTTACTTTGTTTATTATTATAGGTGTTAAATGTGTGAGTAGTCACATTGTGATGTGGTTGTTGCAACAAATTTTGAACACCTTGATTTATTTGAGTGATTTGTCATGCATGGTTTAGAATGTAATCTGGGGGTTGAGGTGGTTTTCGATCACCTTGAATAGTAATCACTAGTTTGAAGCAAGAAGGTGCATTAGGTGTTTCCTGCACAACCATATTAGGAATATTGCTAAATTTATCAAGTAAACCCCTAGTGGGTGGAATAAGTCAATTAGTAAAGATTAAATTAACATTGTTTTACTCTCAATTATATCCAAGATCTATCCCTAAAGGATTTAATGTGAGAGACATTTTCCCATCACTAATGCTTCATCCTAGCTAGGGAGAGCATTGGAATGAAAGAAAGGTAAGGTGTAGTTAGGAAATTTAGGTGTTGTATCATTAGCGATGTCTAAGGGACTTGAATTTACAACCACAGTAGAGCTATCTATAGTCTTCTCATCTAAGGTTCTTGAACATTCAACTATAGGAGAAGTAGGATAACTTAAGAAATCATCATCATCATCATCATCCTCCTATATTTTAGCTATTAGTTCCAAAAGCTTTAAGAGAAATTTCACACTCATTATTGTTAATGTGTTTTGTTAGATCTTCTACTACCAAAGGATATTGTAGACACCTAAAAATGTCTTCATTGTCAAACCGACTCTTGACATCCCTAAACATACCAATTTCCCTTCTAATTAATTAATTAAATTTTTATTTAATTAATTATCCCTTCATCACCTAATTTTTCATTATTCTATCCCCAACAATTGGATTAATTCTATTAATTCAATAGTTCAACTTTAGCTAATTGATTAAAGAAATATGCAATATTTATTTGGTCAATTTCTCCCTCCTCACTAAATCCAATTAATTAGCTAAATCATGTTTAACTAATTAATTCAGCCTATTAATTGACCTATCCCTACCCTAGGTAATTAAATAGCTATTATTTAATTGCCTACCGTAGCCTACCTCATCCTAGCCTTAGGATTAATTAAATAAAACCTTATTTGATTAATCTTAAACCTCTCATTAAAATGGTCAAATCTAGCTTAACACCCTTCCCCACATCCTCCAAATAAAAAATTAAAATATATCCCACATAAATCAATTTCTTATAAAAATATGTCCAACATCACATTTAATACCTCTTACACCCCTTACCCATGCCATACCTCATTTATATCCACTCATCCCCAAATGAATTTTTAATTCATTTTACCTTCCCCATGTGAATTTTTAATTCACAAATAATCCATCTCACCCATACTCATTTAATTCACATTTTTCTAAAAAATGAATATAAGATTCATATTTATTCCTAGCCCTCCATCCTCCAAGATGAAATCTAGGCCCTCCACATTATCTTCATCATCCACCATTGATCTCCCAAATCAATCTCAACCCTTGGATCAAAATCTCTCCAAAATTCCTATAAATATAGAATCCTCCAACTCATTTATTCATCCAATTTCCAAGTATGATTACCATGCCAAAATATCTATTGAGCTAGCTTGTGAGTTGCATTAGGATAGAGCATTTCACATTTGTTTTCATTATCTAGGGTATATCTAAGAGGCTTTTGGGTGCAAGCTTCTTCCCCTTAGATGAGATTAGGTCTTCATATCAAGGTATAACTTCTTGTTTTGTATGCATTTAGTTTGTGTTTTTACCTTCGATTTGGATTTCCTAATCACATTGGCACGCTCGGTGTGACCCACAAGGTATAAATCTAATAATCTTTTAGTGAGTTTTGTTGTTTGAGACATGATTTTCAGGTGTGGCAAAATCTACCTGCGTAGCGGCACCGTCTGTGGTGTATTTTAGCGCTATCTGTTATTTTGGCGCTATTTGACACATCATTTTCTCTCTTAAAATTCACTCACCTATCCATCTAACTTTTGGTCTTCTTATTATTTTCTGGGGTTATCTACTCTCTATTTTTGTAGGCACCTTGAACAAAGAGGGGGAGGTCATGCTGAAATTTTATTAAGAACCAAACATACATTTTGGCATTTATCTTGTCTTGCTTTCCATTCGTTAGGCTAACAAGACTAACAAGCCCCTTTCTTTGCAGTCTAACCTTCTGTTTTGATTAGGAAGACCTCTGTTTTGCAGGCCTGACAAGCTCAACCTCGTATCAGTGCTATTGACACCCAGAGCAGCACTATTTACAACTGTTGACCAGACCCATTAGTCTCTCATGCAGTGGAGCCTTGTTATATTCATATTAGCACTATTTTCTATTTTAACGCCTTATGTAATCTATTGTAGCGCTACCTTATGTTCTGGAGCATTCTATATCTTGTTTTAGCACTATATTGTATTCTGGCACGTTCTGTATATGGTTTTAGCGCCATTTTGTAAATCAATGCTATATGTATGTATATCAACGCTATTGTCCATGGTAGTTAGGATTTAGGTCAGTTTCTATCAGTAGTACCATTATAGTCCGTAGTGGCACCATTTGGTCTCTGTTTTAGCGCTATTTTTATAGACTAACTTTGGGTTATGTGCAAGGACTGGTAAGCTATTTGTAGGTCATCACCATCATTCTATAGCCACTAACAAGTTCTTGTAGGGTTTTTATCTTTAGTTTAAACGAACACTTCAATTGGTGCTTAAAAAGAACCCTTTTTTTGTTAGCATAAACAAACATTCCAATTTGGTGCACTAAAATTGATCAACAACAACAAACAAATCTTTGTGTGCCTTAGCTTATAAAACATTTGAATTTGGTGCTCTAAAATTTACAAGTGCTTGCCAACAAATCTACAAACATTTTGATTTTGGGCTTAAAAAGAACCACAAAGTGCATCATAACTCATTGGATTGAAAAGAACAACAATCTGCATTTTTCACTCATCTAAACAAGAAAACAAATCAAATTTGTGTGAGGTGTTTTAGTGATAATGTTTGTGTGATGAAAAGTGTATGCTCTTCCCTCACACCATTGGTGACTTTGGGAATCAAAAGCTTCTCACAACACTAGCATAAATCACCCTCAACATAATCTAAAGAACTAAATGAACCTTGTTTAGTGTGACATAAGCACAAAATATACATATGCTCTCCCCTCGCATCCTTGTATGAACTTGGGGATCAAAAGTATTTTTGTGATTGTGTTTCTTTTGTTAATCCTTTAGAGAGCCTACCACCCTGCTTCAAAAGGTGGGAATGACCCAAGCAGCAACAAGCTAAAGCCAAGCTCTTTTGAGCCGCTATATAAAATAATGTGTTTGTGATGAAAGTCACAAGCAACAGGTGATGTTGTGTCATACCAATAACCAACCTCCCCCAAAACCCTCCAAGGCATAACCCTTGGAGGCTAGGAGACTCCATAACGAAGAGTAGTGCTACTGCACATATGGCCACCTGAAAGAATGCACTTACTACGAACCTTTGTGTTAGGAAGCCAAAAGCCTTCTATTTGTTGATGTAGAAGGGAAACCTTTAAAGCGGCATTGATTCATGTGATTCTTAGCCGAGGTAGCAGGGACAATCCTAAGGTTTGGTGAGGGACAACCCTTTGTGGAAACCTAGATCTTGGTATGCATGAGAAGTGAGTGCACTGTAAAGGGGAGCTGGTGCTACCCAGATCCTAGAGCTACTCGCTTTGAATAGGTGTAGCTAGGGGATTCAACAAATACTATCCTATCTTCACCTTAGGTTGTGCAAAGTGCTTGTTTAAGAAAATCACACGTCTTTTCACAAAACAAAATCTTTGTTATTGTGTGTTATTGTGCTTAAATTATTTTCAAGGAAACTTGCCAAGAGACAATAAAAATCATTTGATCAAACTTCATATCAAAACAAATCCAAGTTTGACATCAAAATCTAACTTTTTTAGAGCCTTGACCAACACTAACCTATTTCAGTGCCATCTCTGTCTGCTTTTGGCGCCATTTCACCTGTGGATTGGCACTATTTGCAAATTGACTCACCTGAAAATAAAGAACATTCCATTGTGATCTTTAGGACCTGCTTCACCATAATCCATAATCATCTTCCAAAAATCTGTTAATACCCCACTCATTTTATCCTAATTCTTCCAATCATACCTTCATTTTAAACTTAGAGAATCAATCATTATCATTATTGGACCCCTTGCTATACTATAATCCACTCAATTTCATATCCATTCATCCTCACTAATCTTTGCATACCTTTTAGACCAAACAAACATCCTTGTCACAAGAAATCATTCCAAAATCCTTTCACTTCTCTCACTAAAAGCATATTCAAAATATTCCAAATCCAAACACCCATCAAACAAATCATCAACCAAAAACTCGTCATCCCTTTGAGCTAAAGCTAGATCTAGATTTCATCTTTTACATCATATTTTGCTTGAAGATTCATTACTCAACCTTTCAAGTGAAATAATCATCCTTCTTTGTGTAAGGTCATTAGTCTACCCCAAAGAAGGAAAAACATCCATTTGTGTGACTCAAAACTAGATCTTACTTGAGCTCATCTATTGACCTTCAAAATCCTTTGTCAAAAATATTATCCTAATCTTTCATACCAAACATCTAGTTCATCTAAAAAGTTTTCACCCTCCAAAGAATCAACATCAAAATCCCTTCCATCAAATCATTCTCAAGCAAACATCATCTATCATCTACCTTTTGGTCCAAATTTATGCAAAAAGTCAATACCATCCACTCTTATCATCCTTAGATTAACAATTTTTTGAACACTTATCATCCTTCATCACACTACAATCACCCCTTCATCTTTTTCTCTACTCCATCTCACTACCACATCCATCTTTAGGTCCAACAAATCAATCCAGATTCTCTAAGGTCTCCATCCCCATTTCACTCCACCTCTAAATCAAATCCATAATTTGCATGCCCATAACTAGATCACAACACAAGAAGAATCAAGAAATGGCAGACTCTGGACAATACATGGGCATAGGAATGCCTAATACCAATGACAACAACCTACCAATCAACCAAACACACAACCTACCTTCGGTCTTTCAAATCCTGACATACAACCCCAATGAAAACCCCTTCCATTTCTTGCAACCACCACCATGACGACCGCCACCCATCCTTAGCCAAGATGACCAAGATGTCTTAAACTTTACACAAGACGCCGACAATGTGGACTTGCTTGACAAAATCCTACGGTCAGATCCAAATAGATATCTTGACTACCTCCTCAAAATTGGTGCCCAACCACCCCACAACATGACATCATCTCAACCATCCACCTCTAACATCAATCCTACCACATCCTCCCAACCATCTACATCAAACACCCTTCTTATCGTCTCTCAAACATCCACACACACCGTATCTACCACCCCCACAAGCTCTAATGTTACTACATCTACGATTACCACAAGTGTCTCCAATCCTACCACCTCCCAACCTGTCATCACATCCACTACCACAACTAACGTAAACTCTTTCATTCTGCAAATCACCTTAGGCATCCAAGGGAACCTCATGCATGCAAGTACCTCCACGAGTGTGCCTCCACTTAACCCTCAAACCATAGCCTACATAAGACAAATCTTTTCACAACCACCTTACAACACAACCAACCTATCCAATGTCAATCCATCTCATGTCAACCCATCCAACATCAACCCATCCAATGTCAATCCATCTAATGTCACATATCTACAAAACCCCGTAACATCATAACACAACATAATCCCAATCCTCAAATACCCCCACATATTCTCCAACAAATCTATGCCTATCAACAACATCTTGCACAACTCAACCAAAACACCACCCCATAGTACCAAAACATGACCTCCCAAAACCTCCAACATCAAATCCTACCCAATCTCCAACATCTCATCAATCAGCAAACCTACACACCACAACCACCACCAACCCCAGATATAACAAGCATTGTACAAACCTTGATTCAAAAAGTAGACAATATACATACTGGGGGCAAACGCAAGCATTATTCTTTTGAGGATATTTGTCCCTATCCATTTGATTAGACATTATACATGCACCCTTTCCCCAAAAATTTTGAAATGCCCAAATTTGACAAATACAAGGGAAAGGGAGACCCCAGGGATCATCTTAGGGAGTTCTACCTCGCTTCCTTAGAAGTCTCGAACAATGATACATATCTCATGATACTATTTCCAAGAAGCCTCGGTGGTCAAGCTGCTGAGTGGTTTGCACATCTTCCCTAGGGTATTGGGTCTTTCCCTAAGCTCACAGAAAATTTTGTCAATCACTTCTCCTATAATTTTGAACATGAAATATCTATGACAGACCTTTGCAATACAAAACAAAAGAGTGGAGAATCCTTCGCTTCCTTCTTACAGAGGTGGAGAAGCTTAGTTAGCAAACTCCCTTGGCCAATCCCTGAGAAACAATTAGTCACCATGTTTGTGACTAACCTAAATCAAGAAATAGGGTTCCATCTACAAATCCTTTGTGTGTCTACCTTTGAAGAAGTCATTGACAAAGGTACTACCATAGAAAGGGCCCTCATTGCCAAGGGCTCGATCAAATTATATGACAACAAGTCCTACAACAACAACAACAACAACAACAATAACAACAACAAACTTAATATCAACATCCCCAATGCAAACACCAACAACAACATGCAATCCAACAAAAAGTCATGCTATTGGGGAAAGAACAAAAACACCTTGAATGATGGTGTCACTGATGTGAAGGCTGTCCAACATGTACAGAATCAAACACCCTCAAATACATATGCTGCCAATGCAAATATTCCAAGGGGGCAAACTAAACAAAACAAGCCTTGAAGGTAATTCACACCTTTAGGGGAACCAATGGAGGATATCCTTGACAGATGTCTTAAGAAAGGTTTGATAACTCTCCCACCTATTAAAACCTGTCAAGAGAATGAGCACAAAGATGCGTGGTACAACAAAAATGATTATTGTGACTACCACCGTATTGTGGGCCATAAAACCACTGATTGCATGAAATTGAAGCATTATGTCCAAGACCTCATAGATTAGAATCAAGTCAGCCTTGACCAAAACACCCAACCATCACCCAAAGCCAATCTAGGAGCTTACAAGGATCCACTACCCAATCATAACAAAGCATCATTGTGTAATCAAACCTACAATGTCACCCCACCACCTGCATCCTATGACTCTATTGTAGGGCAAATAGAACCATCATTTAACCATGTCAACACAATCACCATTCGTGCTCAATCACCCGATTGCGCCATCACAACTCATCGTGGCCACATATCCATCCACACAGCCCCTACCACTGATCAAATGCCTGCCTCCACATCCAACTCCCTACCTCCTCATCCAACCACATGTCCATCACCTACCAATCAATACAACCTCCTAGAACATCTAGGAAAGACCCTTGCGCAAATCTTCATACTTGAGCTACTCCACACATCACCTCTCCATAAAGAAGTCCTTGATAAAGAACTCTTGGAAACCCAAGTTCCCACCAACCTGAATGTGACTCAATTCCAAGCCATGGTAGGATATATCACCGCGTCGCATCATCTCACATTTTCAGAAAAGGATCTTCCAACTTCAGAACACTTACATAATGATGCCTTACACATCGAAGTCCGCATCCACAAGCATATCATCAAGAGAGTCTTAATAGATGGTGGCTCTAGCCTAAACATATGCACTCTTAAATTACTAAAACACTTGGGATAATCAGATGTGGTTGTAGACACTAGTGAGTGCATAACAATCAAAGGGTATGATGACATTGAATGACTATCTGAGGGTACTATCAAGCTCCCTATTCGAGTGGGACAAAAGATAATGGAAAAAAAATGTCAAGTCCTTGATCTTGATCTCCTTTACAACATTCTCCTTGGCTGACCATGGATCCATGCCATGCAAGTGGTCCCCTCTAAATTCCATCAATGCCTAAAGTTCCCTCACTATCTATGCGAACCCCTGCACCTTCCAATACTACAATTTCTTGGAAGGCCATGACCATACCTTCTGTTTGTATAACAAAGCCATCACAATAGCCAATCCCACAATATCCACCTCGTACATCGACCCCACCAACATTGCCACCACTTCATCCCAAACACCTCCACCACCTGAAGTCAAGATCAAGCTTAGTGACATGGGATGTGGGGAGTATGACATACATGGTACCTTTTGTGTGGGCACATTACCCAACCCTAAAATGTTTGGCATCCCAAAGAAAGAAGCAACTAATATAGTTGTCATCAAATGCAAACCATCACCTACCTTTGAGAGGAAACATCTCCTAGATCAAGATGTGCTCGAAGACATATCATCCTGGCTATATAAAGATGAAGAAACTGAGCAAGAAGCTACCACAATACCAACAAAGATCTATGGTAAAGGGTCAGAAATTGTCAAAAACATGGGCTATAAAGGACAAGGCGGTATTGGCCTTCATGAAGAAGGGATTGTAGGACCAGTCCAAGCAACAAGAAATCCGTATACTCAAGGGTTAGGATATGGTCAACGACAACGTATCCTCACTACTAGCGAATGTATCCTAGTCGAGGTCGCTATGATCTCCCTTGAAGTCGATAATGTAAATGAAATGAGCCATCAAGACTCCCTTAGTGACTTTGCTGAATTCTTCAACTCATCCATTTGCACCATATACACAGTCACCACCCTAACCTCTTCATCCAATGACTTACCCCTAGTATACTTGTATCTCATAGACTGGGACCAACAGGGACCTCCTGTCTTCGATGTAGCACCAAATGATGAAGCCATTGCTGAAATGATGGGGGTTAGAGATCACTTCCCCCTGGGAGATCATAGAGCACGATACATCATGGAACTTGATATGGCTGCCTATTTTAGGGAGACAACCCTTGCTTCCAGTCACTAAAATATAAAAATCAAACATGGATCTGATGGTGAAAACCACTCTGCGGTAGTGTTAGATCCCAAACAAGTAAAAATAAATGATGTATCTCCTAGTGAAAACCTCCACAAGGTGCTAGGAGATGGAAGCATGGGCTTTCTTAAGATAGACAAGTAATATCCTGACAGATCACCTGTCCTGGTAGAGCCAAGTCAAGAGATGAATCTTGGAATGGAAGAAGAGCCAAAAATCACCTTCAGGGCATAATCTCTCAGCGCAGTAGAGAAAGAAAACTTCTTAGCCTTCTTTAAATGCATAAATTGCAATTTTGTGTGGACCTATGTAGACATGCTAGGGCTTAATCCTGCTTTGGTCATCCATCACCTTGCAATACGGCCTAATGCAAAACTAGTGAAACAGAAGCTTAGAAAAATGAACCCTCAAGTGGCCCTCCTAGTCAAAGAAAAATTGAAGAAACTACTGGACATCAGGTTCATCCGACCAATTGATTATCCTGAATGGGTTTCCAACCTAGTACTAGTAGCCAAACTTGATGGTTGAATCTGTTGCTACATTGACTTTTGAGATCTTAACAAAGCCTGCCTGAAGGATGACTTCTCATTACCAAACATTCACATGATAGTGGATCTTATGGCAGGACATGAGATGTTATCCCTCATAGATGATTTTTCAAGGTATAATCAAATCAGGATTGCATAAGAGGACCAACATAAGACAGCCTTCATATGTCCATGGGAGACGTACTACTGGGTGGTAATACCTTTTGGCCTAAAGAATGCTAGAACCACGTATCAATGAGCCATGGCTGTCATCTTCCATGATCTTTTCCACCAGATCATGGAAGACTATGTGGACGACTTGCTAGGAAAATCAAAGACACGTGAGGAACACCTGGATGTATTAGCAAAGATCTTTGACCAACTAGAGCAATACAATGTTCACTTGAATCCAAAGAAATGTGTCTTCGGGGTTGACTCTGGAAAACTTTTGGGATACATAGTCTCTAGAAGGGGAATTGAGGTAGATCCCACAAAAGTCAAAGCCATTATTGAAATGCCTCTTTTGAAAACCCTAAAATAGCTATGAAGTCTGCAAGGGAAACTCCAGTCCATTTGTTAGTTTATTACTCAACTTGCTGATAAATGTCAACCATTCCAACATCTACTCAGAAAGGATACAGCTTTTGTCTGGAACAATTAGTTTCAGGTTGCCTTCGATCAGCTAAAAGAGTACCTAGCTAATCCCCCTGTTCTAACTCCACCAAGGCAAGGAGAACCTGTCCTATTATACATCTCAGCAATAGAAACAACTATTGGAGCCTTATTAGCACATGACGATGAGCAAGGGAAGGAAAGAGCCATATATTACATCAGCCACACCCTGATATCCTATGAGCTAAAATATACACCAATTGAATGAGCATGTCTAGCCCTAGTCTTTACCTCACAAAAACTAAGACACTACATGCTCAATCACAAAACTAAGCTCATCACCAAGAACAATCCACTAAAATATTTGCTAAAGAGAGCTACTCTTACTGGGAGAATGGCAAAATGGGTCATGATCCTCACTAAATTTGACATTGAATATACTAAGAGAAAAGCCATCAAAGGATAGGTTATCACTAATCAACTAGCCAAAGCACCCATCCCTATAGAATATCCTACACTAGCAGAGTTCCTTGACGAAGCCAACTTGACAATAGCACCAGCAATAGAAACATGGAAAATGTACTTTGATGGGTCATACAAACCTAGAGGCTCGGGGACAGGCGTCTTGTTTGTTACCCCTCAGGGTGACACCATCCCCAAGTCATTCAAAATTACATTCCCATGTACAAACAACGTGGCAGAGTATGAGGCCCTTATCACAGGTCTCCGAATGGCAATCAAATGGAGAATTGAGAAGCTGACTGTGTATGGAGATTCCCAACTAGTCATCCAGCAAGTAAACAATGAGTACAAGACCAAGGATGATAAAATCTTGCCTTATAAAAAGATGGTCGATGACTTTAAAGACTATTTCAATGGCATCCACTTCAAACAAATCCCAAGACTAAACAACAAAGCTGCAGACATCATGGCTACCATCGAGTCCTTGGTTGACATGAAGAAGGATAGCAAGAAGTGAGAATTCTTGATAGAGGAGCTCCCTATTCCAGCATATGATGTTCCCCAATCAGAGCTAGTGTGCGAAGTCATTGGTCCACTATCCTCGTGGTATCGAGAAACCTATCTATATCTCCATGATAACATCATCCCTCCTAACCTATCCACCTCACAACAAAAATCTTTTATCCACTGAGCCTCCCACTTCAGCCTTGTAGGAGATACCCTATACAAAAGGATTCTTGATGGCACACTTTTACGATGCTTAGACTCTAGGGAAGCTAAAGTGGCCTTGAAAGAGGTACATGCGGGCATCTATGGGGCACATTCAAGTGGACCCACTCTCGCTAAAAATATCCTGAGGAGCGGATACTATTGGCCAAACATGGAATGAGACACGTACTAGTTTATAAAAAAATGCCTACCATGTCAATAGCATGGATATCTCATTCACACACCAGCACAGGACTTGCAACCAATCATGACACCGTGGCCTTTTTCACGATGGGGGCTCGACCTCGTAGGCAAAATACATCCACCATCATCCAATGGCCATAAATTCATCATCACAGCTATCGAATGCTTCACTAAGTGGGTGGAAGCAATACCACTCACCTTCACCACTGGAACCCAGATATCCAAATTCATCCTTCATTATATCATATGTCATTATGGTATCCCTCATTCCATTGTCACTGACAATGGAAAACCATTCAAAAACCAAGAAGTCTACACTTTGTGCAAAAAATTCCAAATCCAACACCACTTCTCCACTACATATTACCCTCAAGAAAATGGTCAAGCAGAAGCTTCAAATAAAACCATCCTCCACATTCTAAAGAAAATGATTAATGAAGTCGGCCATGACTGGCACCTCCAGCTCAATCCCGCCCTATTGGCCTATCGCACAAGCATCTATACCCCCACAAGAGCCACTCCATATTCCCTTGTATTTGGATCTGAAGCCATTTTACCTATTGAGGTCAACCTCCCATCCCTAAGAGTATCCCTGCAAAACATAATCAATGATGAGGAATACTGAGTCGTAAGGTTGCATCAACTAGAATTACAGGATGAGAAACGTCTGGATACATTGAATCCCCTACAGGCCTATCAAAATCACCTCAGAAGAAGCTATCACAAGAGAATCAGAAACCAAAAATTTGAAGTAGGTGACCTTATTCTTAGGGAAAACTAGAAAAACTTGCAGGAGCGCCCTAAGAAAGGAAAGTTTGAGCCTAATTGGCTAGGGTCTTATGTCATGACAACCAACTATGGATCAGGAGCATACTAGCTTGCATCACCTGAGGGGTAGCCTCTGGATGAGCCTATGAACATTCTACACCTAAAGAAATTCTACGCATAACCCATCGAGTACCCCAATCAAAAAATAAAATAAAAATAGAAAAAATTAAGAAAAACCCGAGTGCAATAAAAACTTCCAATGGTGAAAATCATTTCGGTGATGCTTTGGATAAGTACCATGGTGAAAATTTGTTTTAGGCACCATGTGTAGTAGCTAGTTCTACCATCTAATAAGTCCTCTATCCGTCACAACACTCCATATCGAACACATCCCATGGCTTGGAATTCTGAAACATCAAGTCGTATCACCCACCCCACGCTATCCCACTCAAGGCTAACTCATGGAATGAGGATCCTTGTAAGCTTCCTTTTTGTACAGCTGCAAAAATTGCAAAAAATCCAAAAAAACAACATAAAATAAAAAATCCAAAAACAATAGAAAATCGCAAAAATCCAAAAAACAACACAAAATCAAAAAATTCGAAAACAATAGAAAATCACAAAAATCCAAAAAACAACACAAAATCAAAAAAATCTAAAAACAATAGAAAATCACAAAAATCCAATAAACAACACAAAATCAAAAAATGCTTCCAAAATAGTTCACTAAAAATCACCCATACATCGACCTCACTCTAACTCGTGATCATCAACATCCATCAACTCTCAGCATCACAAACCCATTCACACATCATCAAGTCATACCAGAACTACATATTCATCTTGCCCACATCTTGAAAGTACCTTGATCCAGTAGAGACATGGTATGTAGGTAGTCTGGAATACGAAGGATGTATCTAGTACTTAGGTACATAAGATGCACCCATCCAACCTGGATGGATGGTCCCCATTCACTAAGCTTGCTAGACCCAATAAATGATACACACTCTAAGTATATGCTTGAAGTATGGTCCCTAACACAAAAATCATCAATCAACATACCAACTATAATCCCACACATGGTCTGACTATCCTTTTGCCCACCTTTCAAAAATTATCCAATACAATCCAACCGATTCGCGTCCTAGGATATATCATTCCTACAATGGACAAGAATGTGTCATCATGTATCTTGGAAAGAACACACAAAGGCTATTTGTATCTTTTTGTTGGTCTTTTTGATTATTGATTTTTATCTTTTTGTCTCACTCTAGGTCATTTCCAAAGCTACCTTGATCTCACTATATCATGGTAAGTGGCGGACAACACTTGGAGTAGACATGGTCATTTTTTCTATATGCTATGCTTGTGGGTTGGTTTCATTACTCTAAGAATAGTATTCATATCTTGAAGCTTGCGTTGGTTCTAGTATGATGTACCTCATTTGCATATATAGGCATCAATACCTTATATGTACTATTGGCACTCATCACTATGAGTCCCCTTCATAGGACATGCAAGGTTATACTACCTTGGGTATGCATGAAATCACCCTATTGTTTGCAGGTCTAGTCCATGCAATCGTGTGATATATTTCATCACCTAGGTCATCTCATACCTTTTTGTGAATTGTATCCTACATTGCTATAATAAACTAAGAAATGCTCTCAATTAATGTTATAAAACTATTGTTACTAGCTCAAATCATCATACTAATCATTTATTCAACTATACCATCTAGGCCTAGATTTTGTAATCACCTAGTCTACCCCCCCATCACCCTACCAAATCCCCTCACTAATCCCACTCCTCCAACTTATTCTCACTCAACACATCCTGACCCAAAGTAAATCCCCCCTCAATGACGTGTTCTTTTCATGACCTAGCAACTCCCTTATTAACCATCCCACTCCCTCCCCCCTCCCAATCTAGCTGTGGCCAACCATATCTACCCACCCTTATCCTACCCCCCTATTCCCCTATTGCACAGCTCCACCACCCAGGGTCCAACAAAGAACATCATGTGTATCAAGACTTAAGCATCTCACATATCACCTAATTTGCATCTCTTAAATCACTTAGTTTCAATCCCACATATCATTTAGTTTGCATATCATATATCATTTGCATTTCATTTAAGTACATTTTAAAATCCTTTAGCTTGCATATCATATATCATTTGCATCTCATGTAGGTGCATTTTAGAATCATTTAGTCGCATATAATATATCATTTAATTTATATATTCATATATCATTTACATATTCATTTAGGTACATTTTATAATAATTTAAATTGCATTCCATAATTAGTAAATTACATCTAATCATTTAATTTACATTTAGATTGCATTCCAATCATTACAGTGTATTCCATATATCATTTGACAAATCATGTAGTTACATTCACTTGCATAGCATAATCATTTAGTTACATTGTATAATCATGATCATAATCATTTACCTGCATTTTATAAACATATAGTTGCATAATCCATATTTCCATACATAACATGTGTTTATTACGATAAACATACATTTTCATTGCATTACATTTTGCATCCATAATAAATGTTTATTAATCTAAACATTTATTTGCATTATACATCATAGTCCATAAATCACAAACCATGCATATATCAAAATAAGTAAACCATCATTACATCCATCATATTACATCAATAGGTACATCCATAACATCAAAATCATACATTGCATAAACACAACACATCCATAGCATATAATCCATAAAGCATACTACATCCATCAACATCATCATAATCATATAAAACCATCATAAATAAACAAATAGGCCATCAAATAGCATCATCTCATATATCATCATCACCAAAAATACATCGCTCATATATATACATAAAAAAATATAATGTCATGATACAATGCCTCTAAGGGCCAAAATGATACAACTATCACATAGAGGACCCTCTCTTTGACGCACTGGGAGAGCCTGGCCTTGGTGGTGGCTGTGGTCCTTCTTGTGGCTGTGGCTGCAGCCATCCCTGTACCTGTGTAACCTACTGGGGCACATGTGATGGGGGACCCATCGCCTGCTGGACACACTGAACTGATCTAGATCTGTGTGACCTAGATGACATGGCCCCACTAAACTCACTATAGCTCAGTGCAAGCTACTCTACTAGCACTACTGCATGATAGAGAACCCAATAATAATCCTCCCATCAACTAGCCTTTGACAACTGTCCCTGTGCCTGAGACAACTATGTCTACATCAGTGTCAAAATTGGGGCCATACTAGTACCTAAAGCCTGCAAACTACCCACCATAGCCTCTACCTGTCGAGCCCTCGCAAGTGCAACATCCCGCTCCCCTGTCAAAGTGGCTATCTCACCCTGTGCCGGGCCTAACTGCACCCCCAGTGCAGCCATCTGTTCTCACACTATCTCAACCTCCTCCTCCTCTCCACTCAAAGACCGTCGATAAGATGTAGGCCCTCGAAGCTCTGCCTCCCCACCTGCCCCTAAAGGGCCTACCTCTACCTGCTGCCCTACTACAACAACATGCTGCTGCTACAAAACCTGTGGGGGGAGCATAACACCCCTATCCACCCTCAGCTATCCCCCATGAGGTCCTCCCTACCGTCGCACCACTCTAATCTAAACCTGCTCAACTGGCAACTACTGTACAGGTACCTGTTGTTTCACCGTTGTTGGGGCACCTATTTAGTTGACGCCACTGCTAGTACATCCATTAGCTCCCCATGTCTCCCAATCTCCCTCTCCTCCCCATCCCCTCCAACCTCGACAATGTAGTCTGCAATAATCTCCTCACCCTCCTCTAGGAAATCATCTCCATCAGAATCATCATCCACATCCTCCTTAGACTCCTCATCCCCTGATCCTGCTGCCTCCTCTATAGGGACTACCCCATCTGTCAGGTCGGTGAAGCGAGTCGGTCGCCACATGTACCACCATATCTCATATGCAGGAGTAGTGCCTGCATCCCTAATAGTACTCTATCAATCCCACCGCAATGGATGCAAAGCCGCAAAATCCTCCAGGGCAACCTAGGGCTATATGGTTGCAGGCCAATAATGGACATCTCGATAGTTTCGTACACAATTCACCATCTGTTGTGGGGCATCCTGCCATAACCTAAACTATCGCATAACTCGCGATAGTAGATACATGTCAATCATATGGTCTCATTGACCTATCAAGTAGCATTACTGGAAAGTAAAAGGCATGTGCACATCATCATCTGGCCATGGCTCTACTCTGACATATGGTCACTAGGTAACATGAATGACATCATCCAACACCTGTCACCAATAATGAACTTGCCCAGTATATGTGTACTCAGCATCCTGATACAGGAACACAAAGGCCTCGAACGGACGGCGATAATACCCACATCTCGGCTGAGTAACTACAATATGCTCCTAGATCCACACGTGCAGTAAAGTAACCCCATCTGATAAAGATGAATCATAATGATAGACAACTATATGCATCTCACGATAGAGCTGCGCTAGCATTGCTAGTCCCCAAGAATACACGGTCTCATGTCTGACCATCCCCTCAATCATCTCTCCCCAGCCAACTAGAAATCCCCTGTCCCTCCTATCGGGCATCACTACACCACCAATCAATGCACACAAGAATAAGGCAAAGTTATCCACACCCGCCGCTAGTGTCCCCTCATAGCTCATCTCCCTACCATCTACTGACAATGCCATGTGATCGCAGCCAAGTAATTTGATCAAGGCCTTTCTTCCCCTCCTCATGTCGTATGTCACCCACTGGCCATGAATAGGTAGCTTGAGGATGTGATAAACATCTTCAAGAGTGATAGTAATCTCGTCAGTAGGAAGCAAAAATGTACAAGTCTCTGGTTAGTACCACTCTACAACTGCGGTAATCAGAGCTCTATGAGCTCGTAGCACTGGCATCGACACAGCTGTTAAGAGCCCTAACCTTGCTGGTCGGGCCTGGGTGGCATCTTCAAACTGATCAAAAAGCACCATCACAGATTGCATGCGTCACTCCCATGAGGACACTATAAATGACCTTGTCTCCTACATCCACAATTTTTTGGTAAAAAATCTACCTATCTTTTTCTAAATCAACCCTTTCTTCTAATGTTGACAGCTAAAAATACTTTGGCACCACAACAGACCATGTTTCACCCCATTTTTAATGATGGTGCTACCACATTTCCCCAGGGTGCTAATACAATTAATAGCACCACTGTGCACCCTCTTTGTGCCATTTTCAAAAATGGTGCCAGTTCTCCACATAGCACATATATCCAATATAGTGCTACTCCTTCACATTGTACTAATCCTAAATATAGTGCCACTATATAAAATAGCACTAGTCTAGAACATAGTGCTACCCTAATACCCATTTGGCGCCAAAGCACCAGAATCTAAAACCCTATGCACATTGTGCCAATATAGAGGATGGTGCCAAAACACTAAGCATTTGGTGCCAATCCACCTCTATTCTACCCAAGTTGATAGCGCCAATCCAAAGGATGGCGCTAATCCATGTACTTTTGGCACTACATGATCTGGCGATAGCACCACAATACCAATACCCAATTCCTAAACCCAAAAAAGTGCAACAAAATCAAAAAATACAAATCCAAGGTTAGCCCCTACTTGGGGCCTAGCCTCCAATGCCCGGCCATATGATCGGAAACCCTCAGAAATGTGGGTGAGTCGAGGGAATCTGGAATTGCACTCTGCCATCTCTCCTTTGCTCCTTCTTCTGACGAGTTCAATATGTTCAAATGTGGCACCCTTAGGGCCCACTTGTCCAAATATAGTAAGCCATGTCATCCTTTCGCCCACTCTTTTTCCCCTCCAGGGTGCAGATCACAACTTTTTTCCTCCATTTTTCTTCCTATCATCTTTTTATATCCCCTATCTAACTTTCATTCCCATCACGTCCTTTCGAGAACTCGCTCGAAATTTTTTATTTTTTCGCCGACCTCTCGAGGGGGCATCCCACACCCATCTTATTCCTTCCTAGCAGCTGGAGCATATTTTTCTTTGACCTAATGCCACGTCAAAGAGGGGCAAATGTAGATACATAAAAATGTTTTCATCGTCAAACCAACTTCTGACATCCCTAAACATACTAATTTCCCTTCTAATCAATTAATTAAATTTTTATTTAATTAATTACCCCTTCATCACCTAATTTTTTATTATTTTATCCCCAACAATTGGATTAATTCTATTAATTCAATATTTCAACTTTAGCCAATTGATTAAATAAATATGCAATTTTTATTTGGTCAATTTCTCCCTCCTCACTAAATCCAATTAATTAGCTAAATCATGTTTAACTAATTAATTCATCCTATTAATTGACCTATCCCTACCCTAGGTAATTAAATAGTTATTATTTAATTGTCTACCCTAGCCTACCTCATCCTAGCCTTAGGATTAATTAAATAAAACCTTATTTGATTAATCTTAAACCTCTCGTTAAAATGGTCAAATCTAGCTTAACACCCTTCCCCACATCCTCCAAATAAAAAATTGAAATATATCCCACATAAATCATTTGTTTATAAAAATATGTCCAACATCACATTTAATACCTCTTACACCCCTTACCTATGCCATACCTCAATTATATCCACTCATCCCCAAATGAATTTTTAATTCATTTTACCTTCCCCATGTGAATTTTTAATTCACAAAAAATCCATCTCACCCACTCATTTGATTCACCCTTTTCCCAAACATGAATATAAGATTCATATTTATTCCTAGCCCTCCATCCTCCAAGATAAAATCTAGGCCCTCCACATCATTTTCATCCTCCACCATTGATCTCCCAAATCAATCTCAAACCTTAGATCAAAATATCTCCAAAATGCCTATAAATACAACATCGTCCAACTCATTTATCCATCCAATTTCCAAGTATTGTTACCATGCCAAAATATCTATTGAGCTAGCTTGTGATTTGCATTAGAATAGAGCATTTCACATTTGTTTTCATTATCTAGGGTATATCTTAGAGGCTTTTGGGTGCAAGCTTCTTCCCCTTTGATGAGATTGGGTCTTCATATCAAGGTATAACTTCTTGTTTTGTATGCATTTAGTTTGTGTTTTTACCTTTGATTTGGATTTCCTAGTCACAGATATGTATTCATGAGAGATGTGAAGTTGTCAAAATCAGATACATAGTCAAGGATTTCAAATGAAGAGAATTTAAATATATTCTTATGATACATAGCTTGTATATAAGTGAGAACATGAAGATTTATATTAGGAAATTTGTAGAAATTCTCAAAAAATTTAATATATGCATGTAAAGATACAAAAGAGAAATGAGATGAAGATGCCATAAGTAAATGTCTTGTAACATCAATGTCCAATAAGATCTAGTAAGACAAGACATGCAAAGCTCTATTATACTTAACACACCCTAGATGTGTAACTATTTCACTCCTAAGCAATTGTTTGAGGGAAATCATTGAAAAGAACACATAAAGTCCACAACAAACACAATGGATAGGAGAAAAAGAGTACAACAAAATGAGGCCAAATTTATGATTTTATGTATTTAGATCGAATGCAATAAAACAATACCAATTTATGCTTGTTTATGGACCGATAATGTTCACTTTTTGTATACTTTTTCAATGAAAATGACTAAAAGAGAAGGTATTGTAAGGAAATTAATGAGGGGAAGAAAATAATAACCTATTATCAATACAATAATTCAGTAATATCCTTCACATCACAACTATAATGCAAATATAGATGACGGATGAGTCAAAATCTAGTGAAAATGCAAGGTTTTCAAACCCTAATTGTGAAATTAAGGCATGAATATATGAAAAATGATGTATAAATGAATTATAATCAGATTTAAGATGGTAAATATCTCAGTTCATATCTGAAAATGATGTCACAAGTTCTACAATGCTTAATGGAACTGCAAATCTATGGAAAGATGAGTGAATATGGTAGGTTTTGTTGAAATTGACTTTGTGAAAATGCAAATTTGAGATGTAAATGCAAAGACACACAATGATGAAACACTAAAATAATAAACCAGTTCTAAAATAGTGTTTTAAAGAGTACTAAAATTTGAAACAAAATTTTAACTACACACCCTAGCTTTTGGAAAAACTAGGTTATATGAAAAATGCATAATTTCAAGAAAAATCTAACAATTTAAACATGAAAAAGAAATGCAAATGATTATAGAATGATGTACTATTGTAATTTATATGAGATCTGATGTAAAAATTAGAGATTAAATGAAATTGATGCAAACTGTGTCAAAATGCATGCCTAGGATGCCAATTTTTTTCAAATTTCTCAGATTTTTCAATTTTTTTGTAAATTTTCAAATACAATATGATGAAAATTAAATGAATGAATGTAATTAAGAAATAAATAACTTAGTAAGGTGCAAAAATCAAATAAAACATGGGTTTAGCAAAATGTTTAAAGTAAGAAAAGTGGAAAATAGGGTTTAATGAATGGTATGTCTAGATCCTCCTTTCACTACTAACATTCAAGGACATTTAACTAAGTTGAATCAAAAATTTTGCAAGATGATTCATCTATAGGTTGGTTTTCACTTGTAACAATATGGAAATTTGGAATTTACATGCCAAATTATGCTCAAAACCCTAATTATGCAAAATCATAAGTAAACAGATGAATTTATGACAAATGCTCACACACAAAGATATTAAATGAAAATTAGATACTACCAGGTTTCAAGATTTAGGATACGGAAAAGTTAGGGTCAAAGGTGTGGGCACCAAAGCCCAAGGTAGTATTTTCTTCAAGGATTGCTAGAACTTGTCTGCTATTGATCACCCCTATCTTAGAGATTTTTTGCCCTGCAAATCTTGAGGGATTTGGGGCAGGCACCCAAGCCCTTCAATACTCTTCTTCTCAGATCTAGAATTTATACACTCTCCCAAGCCCTTATGTACTCTTCTTCTCAAATCTGGAATCTATACAATCTATCACAGCCTTCTGCAACTCCAATTCGCAAGATATGACACCTATCACCTGCAATCATAAGGAATGGGGTTTGGGGTTGTGGTGTTTAGGAGCTTGCCTTAGTCAAGCCCTGAAATGACATTCAAGCCTTCCAACACCATTGTTAGATAGAGAGTGTGTGTGTCTTTGCAGGATAGAGGCAACAACAAATTGATAAATGATTGATTCAAACACAAATATATATCACCTTAGAGGTGTATCTCACATGTAGATGAATATCCTTCACATCATGAGAAGATGAAGCTAAATCTACAATCACAAACACAACAACAATATTCTACTCTACAACAATGAATATCTTGAATGCTCTAATCATAAGTTCACCAAAAGTTCATAATCATCTTCTAGTTTGCAAATGAATCTGTAAACATGATTATATATGCATTCTCACTTTAATTTCATAATTCAAACTAAACATGTCAGCAATGGAATCTTCTAACTATCACATAATCAACATTCAAATTTAGGACCTGCCTAAAATAGGGCAAGAATAGGGTGCGAGTACCCAAGCCCCTAGGTCTTATCTTAGGGAAAAGTTAAGGTAACAGATGATCCTCAAGCCCCATTTGACATGGGTTTCAGGCCCTTTTGTTTTGAGAGTTAAAATGAACATGCAAGATGCAAAACAAGGGACCTAGGAGCTAAACTTAGGAGGTAAATGTCCTAGGGGGGCATTTTATGACATAACAGGTGGATACTAGTTTGAGTTGAATGGGTTGTCAAGATTAAAGGGTTGAATGTATGTTTTAGATTAGGGTAATATAGGAATATTAGTTCTAAAGGAAACTCAATATGCATGCACCTTACTCAGGACACCCGTGTGTAACCAAACTAATGGCTGATCTAAAACCACTTCACTTTTGCAATGGTATCAAATAGGATGCATCCAATTTTGTGACTAGATTCTTAGAATGTTAGCAAGTTAATTCTAAACACATACACCCTACAGGATTTCTTTATCCTCATGATGTACTCAAATGGAAATGGCAAGTTATTAGTATAGGTTTTGTCAAAGGTCTTCCAAGGTCTAGGAGCTACCATGACACGATCCTAGTGGTAGTAGATAAATTTACTAAATTTACCCACTTTTTACAAAAAAACTTGTAATTCTTGCAAAGAGGTTTGTTTAGGAAATATTTTGACTTCACAGAGTTCTAGAAAAGATTATCTCATATGGAGATGCTTAGATGACTTTGACATTTTGACAAGCCTCTTTTGATGTTGGGAACTCAATTGAAGTTTAGTTTATCTTATCATCCTGAGATTGATGGTCAAAAGAAAAAAGTGAACAAGTGTTAAAGTAGATTTAATACGAATGTATTGTATGGATCAACAGTATAAATGGTAAGATTTAAATTTTCCTATGATAATTCTTATCAACTCTGCAAAAAAAATTATGGCTCCATTTGAAGCACTTTATGACAAGAAATGTAAAACACCTATCAATTGGGATAAATTGGAAGACGGAGTGTGCATTGGGCCAGAATTATTAGCAGAGAAGGAAGAGAAAGTCAAGATGATTAGGCAAAGGTTGTCTAAAGCCAATGATCGATAAAAAAATCCATGCTAACTTAAATTGGACAACAAGGTAGTTTTTTTGTGGGAGACAAAGTTTTGCTAAGAGTAAAACCTCCTCAGACTTCAATTAAGTCTAGAAAATCAACACATCTAGCTCTCATAATTGTAAGTCCATTTGAAGTGCTTAAAGTCACTAACCCAATTGCATATAAGCTTTCCTTACCACCTACTCTTAATCAATTGCATAATGTTTTCCATGTTTCTTGTCTAAAAGAGTATGTATTTTATTTTGCACATGTTCTTGAATTGAATTCTTTATAGGTTATCAACCTAAGGGTGGTAATGATAAACCCTCTAAAAGTTCTCAAGGTTTGCAAGCTCCTCTTGAATAATAAAGAATTGACTCAATGTAATGTCCAATGGAACCAATATTCTATGCATAGTGCCACTTGGGAGGACTAAGAAGAAATTCATAGTGTATTTCCTCATCTATTTGCGTAGTATTTTTGGTTTGTCTTAATATTGTTTGAACATACTTTTATGTTGTGTTGAACTAAGCCATAAAGATGATGACTTATCCCTATAGGGGAAGGATGTCATTTATCCCATTTTATCATTTCAAATTCTAAAGACAAATTTTAAATGTTTTAATTTGACTAGTGAAATGTGTTATTATAAATGTTTTGACACAATGTATGTTACATCCCCAACTTGTAATTTAGCTTAATCTTACTTTTGCATGGTAATCAGGATGATTAGTTAAGAGTTGAATGATTAGATGTTTGTGGAAAGTGTCATATTAATCATTGTTTATGAGGAAAATAACTAATGCTAGTTAGATATGAGATTTTAAGATTGAAATGATTATTTAATTATTATGATTTATTGATCATATAATGATACACTAATCATGATTTTATGGTGGTGAGTTTGGTCAAGAAAGTAGTCATCCTTCAAAGATGGAAGTAGAGTATCATCCTGGAGGAAGAGATAGATGTCGGGAAATAGCCATATAAGTATCAGATTCTGTCCTTATGAACCCTCTACAAGTTGTCTTGAGTCATGTTTTCTTTCTAAGAAATTGATCTCTTTTTGGGTCGTCTTGTTGGTGGAGCTATCTCAACAATGGTTATAATGACTAAATGCTATTCCTTGAACATCATAGAAAGTTGAGAGAGTCTTGTGAAGAGATAAAGAATTTTTTCCAATTTGGGATATTATTTCTTTATTCCTTGTTATTTCACAAAGGTCAATAGTCAATTGAAGGGGAGTATTACTAGACAATAAAAACCCTAAGCTATTAGTGTGTCATCCTTTGCTTTCATTATAATGATGATCTTTGATATTATAGAAGTTATAGAACCTTTATTATTTAGTTAAGGGTGATTATATATATATATATATATATATATATATATCTGTGTGTGTGGACTTCTTTAGAGGTCTATGTGAATAGTATCTTGACTATGCTTATAGCTGTATTATCTTATCCATGTACTTGCCACCCAGATATCCATCACCCATGAGGAGTGGGGAGAGAGATTTTAGGCCAAGTGGTGGCTTTTTAGAGCCCTCCTCGCAAATTGGCCAAGAGTGGACTGCGTGGATCAAAAGATTTTGGGAGGTGGCATGCAGGAAATACATGCAAAGAACCATGTTTTGATAGTTATCAAAGGATATCAAAAGTGAGACTTTGTTCGTATCTTTCATTATTATGTGTCTAGAAGAAAAGAGGAGTGGGGTGGTGATTAACTCAGAGATATCATTTAGCAATGGGCTACAAGTTTGTTACATCCATAAGAAAAGGGTGAGGAGGCTTGAGCCTAGCGTGCAAGACACTTATTCCTGTGTTGTATCATAGGTATGATGACTTTAAAGCTCATGGATCATACATATAATAGTTCCATTATAGTTTTAAACCTTTATTTTTGGAGGACGTTGACTATGTCAACTTGAGGGAACTAATCATGTATGCCTATGACATGCTGAGTCATGAATATAATTATATGTATATCTTGATGATTACCTCTGATTATTGAAGGCTCTTGAAACCTTAGTGTATTCCTTTTGTGATGATTCTTTGAAGCTATTGTGTCTTAGTGGCACTCAGCCTGCTTGAGGCCATAATACCTTCAGTGGTAATGCATGCATGGGCACCTAGGAAATACCAGTTATCCCTATTGAGCCATATATCTTTTAATAATGTTTTCTTTTAATTACTTATTAGTCAATAAGACTTGAAAACCTATGTTTATTATTGAGCCTAATAGGGTGATAATCATTTGTTAAAGCCAAGTCGAGGGTATTAGCCTATGGAATTAATACCATAGAATTGTTGCATGCCATAATAACAAAGGTCACAACCATGATAGATGCAAACTATGTAAACTCAGTGGTAGAACTGAGTTGGTGCCGTGTGCATTTGATTCTTTATCTTGCCAATCTGATAGTAAATGATGTTTAGCCTCAACTATTTGTGCATATTGTGTATATCATGGTTATTATGACTCTTCATAGAGATGAGCAAGTTATTATATATATAATGGCTTTCTTGGTAGCCATGACTTTATGTCATAGTCCTTATGTGGAAGTAATTTCTTGATAGGTTCTTTATTTACAAGAAATTACCCTAGTTTTCTATAGACTAGTGGTATAAAAGAAGGTAAATGCCATCTTTCGAAAACTAATCCATGATTAATCTACAAACTTCAGGAAGAAGTAGATTGCAGCAAGGTTCAATTAATAACTAGGATGGGAGAGCCTAGATGAAGGGCAACCTTTAGGGCACTCCAAATCTAAACTTTACCAGATCCTTGCTTTGTTAGAAGAAACAAGAATGAGAATAGGAAGTCTCGAGCAGGAGGTTAGGGATCGATAAGGACCCAGGTGAGATGCCTATGATGGGGATGATGATGAGGTTCATCATAATGACACCACCCAAAGTGAGTTCAGAGAGAATAACTCTAAGGCCAGACAAGAAGTGGATAGAAGGAGCCATATGGCTTTAGAATTGACCTGAGACATGAAAAAGGTTATACCTACTCCTTAACCAATGATGACAAGTAGTGTGGGATGCTTGCTTGTTATCATAGTTGGTTGAGAATGTGTACGTTGTTACCCTAATCCTTAGCTAGTGTTGACAAAAAGTAGCATGGGATGCTTGCTTGTCATCACAGTTGGCTGTGAACTGGAAAAAAATGATGAAAGCTTATGTGAACCAATGAATTAGGCACTTTATGTGTTATCACACTTGAACCATTGCTAGCGATGACTGCATGTTGTATGGGATGCTTGTTGTTCATCATAGTTGGCTACAAATCAAGAAAATGATGGAACCCATGGTATACCATTAGGTATACTAACATTCCTTTTGGAATACATTTTATGTCTTAGGTATCAAAGTCTTTATGCAAGGGAACCTTAGAGAAATAAAACTAAGACAAATTTTTGTCCTACAAATGAAAAGAGCTCAATGAAAGGGATGCCAACTTTTTCCTATCAAAATGGAAAAACTAAATGGTTTTGAGGAAACCAATTTCTAAGATGATATAATGTTTATGAATCTTAGAAACTCAATCAAACTAGGAAGAAGGAGTCCATTGATTGGGGTAGATTAGATACTGACATGTATCCTTTTTTCCTAGAGATTTTGAGGACATATTTATGGATGAGCGACCAGGATTACCTCCTAAAAGAGCTTTAGATCTCTCTAGAGATATAATTCTAGGGTCAGAATCTATATCTAAAGCTCCCTACATAATAAATACTATAGAGTTAATGGAGCTAAAGGCTCAATTTTAGTAATTGTTGGATAAAGGGATGATTAGACCCAGTGTGTCACACTGGGGAGCATTAGTCATTTTTGTCAAAAACTTTTTGAAAATTCCATACCCCATAAATTCCTTGTAGTGAAAAGGCAAGAGATTTGAGTGGTTAGAAAAGGGCTAGGAGGTCTTTGACCTACTAAAGAAAAATCAACTTTAGCACCAATTTTGAAAGTACTTGACCTAGAGGGTCAAATTGTAGTCATTACTGATGCCTCAAGGGAAGGCATAGGTAGTGTACTAGTCCAAGATGGACAAGTCATTCCATATGGATGCCAAAAAATGAAAAAATATGAACAAAACTATGCCCCACATGATTTGGAACTGGCAATAGTCATTCATGCAATTCAAATGTGGAGACACTACTTACTCGGGAAACCTTTTGAGAGGAAAACAAATCACCAAGGACTTAAATATCTGTTCACTCAACCACATCTCAATGCTTGGCAAAGAAGATGGTTGGAATTCATCTTAGATTATGATTTTGATATTAAATATATACAAGGAAAAGAAAATTGAGTGGCAGATGATTTGAGTAGGAGAAGACATATCTACTTAATGATCTCCATACATTTTGATTTTAGGAATCAGGCATTACTGAAATCTAAGGGAGATGAGTTTTACGAGAAGGTAAAATAGGCCCTTGAGGAAAACCTCCAAAATCTAAGGTATGAGGGATTCAACCTTGAACCAAATGGGTTATTAAGGTGTAAAGGAAGGATGTATGTACCAAACTCTCTAGAGTTAAGGAATATGGTATGAAAGGAGGTGCATTATGTACCATTTTCTGGACATCCTGGAGTAACAAAGTTACTTAGGAATATGAAAGCCCTATATTTCAGGAAAGGAATGAAGAGGGATGCTACAAATTTTGTACCTACGTGTATGGAATTCTAGAGGGTGAAGGAGGAACACCATCACATGGTAGGATTGTTATACCCTCTTGAAATTCCTGAGTCAAAATGGCAGATTATAAGCATGGACTTTGTGCAAGGGTTTCCTATGTCCAGGAATAGGCATAATGCTATCTTGGTTGTGATGGATAGACTCACCAAAGCCACTCATTTTATACCTAGGAACTTGATGGATAGGGCACAAATCATAGCCTAAAAATTTGTTCAAGAGATTTTCAGATTGCATGGCATTCCTGAGAAAATTATCTTAGATAGGGATGCATGAATGAAATTAAGGTTTTGGAAAACCTTGTTCTCTTCACTTGGAACCCATTTGAATATAAGCTCTTCTTATCATCCTGAAATAGATGGCCAAACTGAGAGACTAAACCAAGCGCTAGAGGATTTACTGAGGATGCATTACATGGACTAGCAATACAAGTGGGAGGATTATATTCCTCTAGTGCAATTTGCCTATAATAATACCTATCACTCAGCTATTAAGATGGCTCCATTTTAGGCATTATATGGACGGAAGTGCAGAACCCCTATAATTTGGGACAAGCTAGAAGATAAGGTTAGCCTTGGTCCAAAAATATTTTCAGAGATGGAAGAGCAAGTCCATTTGATTAAGAGAAGGCTAGCGAAAGCCAGTGATAGACAAAAGAGTTATGCAGATGCTAAGCACATTGAAAGACATTTAATAATGGGAGAGAAAGTTCTCCTAAGGGTAAAACCTCAGTTGAATTCCATTAAATTTGGAAAGATGTCAAAATTGGCATCTAGATATGTGGGTCCCTTCAAAGTTATTGAAGAAGTCAACCCAGTAGCACATAGAATTGCTCTACCACTAGCTCTTTCCATGATGCATAACATGTTTCATGTTTCTTATTTGAAAAAGTCTAACACTACAGATAATCAAATTCCTATGCTTGATTGGAATGCTTTACAAGTGAAGGACCTAGGAGTGGTGGTGATTAAGCCCATCAAGGTGCTTGAAACATGTAAGCTACCCTTATGTAACAAAGAGATAACATAGTGCAAGGTCCAATGGGACCAATATGCAAAGAAAAATGCCACGTGGGAAAACTATGATGACATCTTTGCGAGGTTCCGTCATCTTTTCTAAAGAACTTATTCATTATGCTCTTCAAACATTTTCTTATTATGTTGATTAACTTTTAAGACAATTAATCATCAGGGACAATGATTCTTATGGGGGAGATATGTTACATCCCCGACTTGTGATTTAGCTTAATCTTACTTTTGCATGGTAATAAGGATGACTAGTTAAGAGTTGAATGATTAGATGTTTGTGGAAAATATCAACTTAATCATTGTTTATAAGGAAACTAACTAATGCTAGTTAGATATGAGATTTCAAGATTGAAATGATTATTTAATTATTATAAATTATCGATCATATGATGATACACTAATCATGATTTTCTGGTGGTGAGTTTGATCAGGAAAGTAATCATCCATCAAAGATGGAAGGACAATATCATCCAGGAGGAAGAGATAGATTGTGGGAAATGGGCCAAATAGCCATCTGACTATTGGATTCTATGTCCTTATATACCCTCTATAAGTTGTCTTCAGTCATGTTTTCTTTCTAAGAAATCGATCTCCTTTTTGGGTTGTCTTGTCGATGGAGCTATCTTGATAATGGTTATGATGACTAAGTGAGATTCCATGAATATTGGAGGAAGTTGATAGTTAGATTTGTGAAGAGATAAAGAATTCTCTTGTTTTCCTTTTTTCCAATTTGGGATATTATTTCTTTATTTCCCTTTATTCAAAAAAGGTCAATAGTCAATTGAAGGGGAGTATTATTTGACCCCGAAAACCCTAAGCTATTAGTGTGTCATCCTTTGTTTTCATTATGATGATGTTCTTTGATATTATAGAAGTTATATTTAACCCTTATTATTTAGTTAATGGTGATTATATATATGTGTGTACCTCTTTAGAGGTTGATGTCAATAGTAGCTTAACTACACTTATAGCTATATTGTCTTATCCACGTTCTTACCAACTTGATATCCATCACCCACGAGGAGTGGGGAAAGAGATTTTAAGCTGAGTGGTGGCTTGTTAGAGTCTTCCTCTTAGATCAGCCAAGAGTGGATTACCTGGATCGAAAGATCCCATGAGGTGGTGTGCAGGAAATGCATGCAAAGAACCATGTTTTAATAGTTATCGAAGGCTATCAAAAGTGAGACTTTGTTCTTATCTTTGATTATTCTATGTTTAGAAGAAAAGAAGAGTGAGGTGGTGATTCACTAAGAGATATCATTTAGCAGTGGGCTACAAGGCTGTTGCAACCATAAGAAAAGGGTGAGGAGGCTTGAGCCCAGCATGCAATGCACTTATTGCTATGTTGTATCATAGGTATGATGACTTTAGAGCTCATGGATCAGGCATATAATGGTTTCCAATATAGTTTTAAACCTTTTGTTTTTGGAGGATGTCAACTATGTCAACTTGAGGGAACTAATCATGTATGCATATGAGATGCTGAGTCATGAATATAATTATATGTATATTTTGATGATTATCTTTGATTGTTGAAGGTTCTTGAAACTTCACTATATTCTTTCTATGATGATTCTTTGAAGCTACTATGTCTTAGTGGTACTTGGCCAGCTTGAGGCCGTAATACCTTCAGTGGTTATGCATGCATGTGCACATGTAAAGTACCAGTTATCCCTATTGAGCCATGTATCTTTTAATAATGTTTTCTTTCCATTACTTATTAGTCGATAAGACTTGAAAACCTGGTGTTTATTACTGAGCCCAATAGGGCAATAATCATTTGTTAAAGGTAGGTTGAGTGTATCGACTTACGGAATTGATACCACATAATTGTTGCATGCCATAATAACAATGGTCACAACCATGATAGATGCAAACACTTTAAACTCGGTGGTACAACTAAGTTGGTGTTGTGTGCACTTGATTCTTTATCTTGCCAACCTAATAGTAAATGATGTTGAGCCTCGACTATTTGTGTATATTGTGCATATCGTGGTTATTATGACTCTTCATGGAGATGAACATGTTATATATATATATATATATATATATATATATATATATATATATATATATATATATATATCTTGCCAACCTAATAGTAAATGATGTTGAGCCTCGACTGTTTGTGCATGTTGTGCATATCGTGGTTATTATGACTCCTCATGGAGATAAGCATGTTATATATATATATATATATATATATATATATATATATATATATATATATATATATATATATATATATATATATATATATATATATATAATGTACAGATATATTATAGCTTTCTTGGCAGCCACAACTTTATTGTCAAATTCATTATGAGGAAGTAATTTATTGACAAGTTCTTTATTTACAAGAACTTACCCTAGTTTTCTATAGACTAGTGGTATAAAAGAAGGTGAATGCCATCTTATGAATGACAATTAATCTTATATATGTATGGTATTAGGAAGATCTTTTAAGATAGAACTTATCAAGAGATCAACTATATGAGTCATTATAAGCATTTCATTGATGTTATGAACTAAGATTAAACATTGAAAATAGGTAAACAATGTAAACACCAATTGAATAGGGTTAAGTGTTGAAACCATGAATGTACTTATTTCTTTATGAAAGTGTAGGATAGAGTGATATGGAGTCATAGATTCCCTATAACATTGCTTGATTGATAATGATAGTTATTATGATAACTATGATGCATCTTATGTATTTAAAATATATGTTGACTCCTTGTTGAAGAAGGAGAAACTAGATAAGGGGTAAGTTGTATTGTCTTGCAGGTGGCATTAAGTGCTTGTCAAGTTTATTCAAGGAACTAATTTTCTTAGATAATTATATACTTATGAGAATAAATACTATGGTTAGTATGAAACTCTTATATTGCAACATAAATGAAAGCCATCTCTTTTTGAATGGCCATACTTCACGAATGAGGTATAAGATATTAAAACTCATGAGGATACTTGAGATGGAGTCTTATAGTAAGACCATCTTATTAGACTATTATGATATAAGTCTTAAATGACATGAATTGAATGTAAACCTTGTGATAGATTAGCATGAAATTGTGAACCTAGGAATGTTAGAAGTTGGAAAACTTGTTTTGACATTTTGGAAAATGGAACAGGATGAGGAGTCACAAGTTCCTTTTTACAAAATCAACCTTCTTCATTTGGCTATTGTCATGTTGGAAAATAGAATAAGGTGACGAGGAGTCACAAGTTCCTTGTTGTGAAAGAAACCTTTTTTTTTTTATGAACTCCTAAGATAGGAGTCAATTGTCTTGGTATTTGACTTTGAATTGAACTAAATTCACATTTTACTAGACCTAGAGAGGTCACATTAAGCATACTATAGGATGAGACAACTTTTAAGTCGAGTCAGGGTGGTGGACATATGACTAAGTTCATTACGTAATGTACATGTATGTAAATCTTTCACCAAAGTAATGCAACCATCTTTGCATGCATTGTCAGTCCATAGTGCTTCAGATGGCATAATGTCTCTAGTAGTGTCATACATAGTTAGAGTGGATCTATAGTTTTGTGACTGAGAGGCATTATGAAGGACACAACACCAGATACTCAGATGGCTAACCTAAAGGTTTCTTATATCTATACCTTGTATGAAGGGTAGGGCCACTTCTAGGGATGAAGTTGTGTGGGGGACCACCAGTGAGTGGTTGGAGGAAAAGCACTTGGATGATGCTCTCCCTCCCAAGCATGAGACAAACCAAGGCTTATGAAGACAATTGTCAAGAGTTCAAGATGCAGTGATTTTTCATTATATTACTTGATAGTCAGTTATTATGTATAATTTGATAATTGATGCCTTGAGCATAGTTTTGTACATGCATAGTGAAGGTTATTCACTAATGAAATGTAATTGGATATTGTAATTCTAAGTTTTGTTATATTCTAGTTAAGAATAACATGTTTAATTAATGTAATGATAATGATTCATTCTTGTTTAACTCTAATTTGGATAATCATGATGTATTGTAATTCTTGGTTAAGATGAACACTTATGTTAATTATTGAGTATTATGGAATGTGATGTTACAATGTATTTAAGGTGATGACATTATAGTTGTATGTTATATGATTATGAATATTTCCCTATTTTTGGATGTGAATTGGTTTTAATTAACTTTAGTATTGACTCATGGATTCATTTCTAGAGGACTACAAGTTGATGTGATGAAATTGGTTATTCCATGTATATTGATCAATTAGTATTGTAAGGACTATTACTATTTGATGATTATGATTTTCTGGTAAAATCTTCGACTAACTACCATTTGTGGCCATGAGGTGATTGCAGGATCAATTGTTCCCCATCACTTGAAAAGGATGAGTATCATCTACGAGAGAGTGACAAATCATGGTAATATGGAAGTTGTACCATGTTGATTGAGAACCCATATACTCACACTATTTCATAGGTCATATGTGTGATGATGCATTACAGGTGTTTGCTTAAGTGTCATCATGAGTTTGTGCAAGAAGTCTTCACCACTTTGATTGGGTGCATGAACTTGTGTTCTCATGACTACTCATTTTGAAGGTGGCTTTATGTGTTATGGATAATTGGGTTTATTTTTTAAAAGTAAATTTATATAAATTTTAATTCTAGTTACTTCTACAACTAGGCTAAAATCTATTAGATTGAGGAAACTATTGGATTATAATTTTTTCTTGGTGAAGATTAAACTAAGGGAAAACATAATATCTTTATTAAAAACTAGGGTTTTATTGGATGGAACTATAAGGATTTGGGGAAGAAAAGAATTTTGAAATTTTGAGAGTGGTAGCTAATAAGGCTAACCCACTACCCAAATCTTAAAGGAATCTACTCTCCATTTATTGTTTCAGCAATTGAGAGTAGTGTTCATTGGTTTACTTGGTGTGTTGTCTACCATGGTGGCCCAGAGGGGTGTAACAAATTCTAGTTCCATAGCATTTTCATGGAAAAAAGTAGGCAAAGGCATTTGGAGGAGGAAGCATTGTATAGAGGTAGTGTGGGAAAGAGTTCAAAGGTTTTTGGAGGACTCTAGAGGTCGCAACTAAGTGCCAAAGGGTGTTGGAAGTGGTTATCACCATTTTTATGCATATTATTATAGGTATGTGCTGCATATATTCATGCAAAAGGTATTAGCTCTATTATGATGTTGATATTTAGTTGTTCAGTAGACCTTTGGGTTGAAATTATTCATTGATTAAATCAGTTTTGATTCATATATTTGAAATCAACTAGAAAAGTACGGTTGTATGTAAAATATTTTGCAAACAATTGTATAATTTTGTATATAAACATAGGAATTGAGTTCATTAATTTCTATTTCTAAAATAAACTTATAGTAGAAATTATAACTGCATACATACATATAATTATATGCTTTGAGAATTTAAATCATAGAGCTACTCTTAAATTATATAGTATTGGGAAAATAATACAAGATAAATGCTTGATAAAATGTGGAAAGCCCTATTTGCAACATGGAGAAGAATATAATATTAATTTTCAGACATAAGTTATTAATACATTATTATATATTGGATTGTTGTTGGTTTTTTTCGTTTTTTAAATAAAAAGGTGTTAGCACACCCATACTACATTAAGAAAGAAGTTCAAAGATAGATACAAGGTGGTAGATGCATCGTCCAAAAAAACCCAACATTTCCTGATCAAAGTCTGACATAGCAGCCAATAATGAACAATAAAAGACAAAAGGGAATACATTAAATAGCTAATAAAAAAGGCCATTACTGAGAGATGGAACCACACTTTTCATCAGAGGCAGGCATGGGAACGGTTGTCACTCGAGAAGTCGATGGGGTTAAACGAGGGGACCGTAAAGCCGGAGGAAGTGGATGGCTCCAAACAACTCCTTGACCCTGTCATCTAATCTAGCAAGAAGCTAGAATATGTGGGCTTCAAGGGCACAATTAAGAGTGTTGATGCACCCACCTTTAAGTCTTTTCTACATAGCATTGTAGACACATGCCACCACTAGGGATGAACGCAGAATCTCTAATGGAAAGAGTCCTCTGACAAGAGCATCCCCGGTCTGCAACTTGTAACCCTCCAGCGTAATCTTCCACCTTTCAAAATTTAGAAGACAAATGAAAATGAGGCCAAAGATGATGGTCTGCATGAAGTTGACGTCTTGGACAATGTCCATAATATTTAACAAGAGGGTCGAAGCCACCTCATACCACTTTACTTCCAGGTCAGCTTCTCTAAACAACTGATATCCAATGATGATCCTCACAGTGAACTCGACGCACGAGGATAATTGATGTCGAAAATCTATCTCAGTTGCATCAAATTGAAGGCACCCTGAACAATCGGCTCCCAACCCATTGGAGGCAGACAAATCCGAAAGTTTTTGATCTAATTCTCTATAGGAAATTCCGAGATTGGAAACCGTCAACCACAAAGAAAGCCCAAAAAGGAAAGATATTGCAAATGAATCGAGACTGGCACAGCATAATCAAGTGATGTTCACTTGGTTTGAATTTATTAAAATAAAGGAAATTTTGAGTGTGAAAATGATGGTTAGAAGCATTTATAAAAAACACTCGGTATGGCTATGTATTAGCTTGTGGAACTTGATATTTGGTCTTTGAAAACTAAACTATCTTCATATTATTATTCTATTCAATTTCTATGATTAACCAAAATGCATGTAAAGTGTTTGTAAAAATGGATTTTTAAGGCACATTATATATATATATATATATATATATATATATATATATATATATATATATATATATATATATATATATATATATGCTTTTAAAACAACATTGTGAATTAACTAGTTGTAGGATACTAAAGCTAATTCATCTTTTGTTTTATGGTAAAAAAATAAATTCAATAATAGACCAAAGTAGATGTTTATTTCCAATATATGAAAAATATTTATAACTAGTATTTTATTGAGTGCTTCTAGATTTAACTCTCCTCATCCTGATGATGGATCATTGAGTATGATCCGAAACATTGATTCAAAAATAGACACAGTTAAATCCAGAAGCACTCAATATTATCATGGACTGTGGAAAACTCATGCCTACTAGTATTTTATTGTTTTATACAGTAGAAACAACTAAAACCATTTTGAATTAGCATTATTATGACTATTATATAATAAGTTGGAAGGCCAAGATTATGATAGCCTTATGCATGATTGGAGGTTATCAAAACCAAATTATCATATCCCTATGTTTGACTATCATACATTAGGTGCAGGGACACCTAATAGAAAATTTGGTAGAGGATAGGATAGTCATTATTTAGACATGGTACATGAAATTCTAAGACTGAAACAATGTATAGATTATATTTACACATTATATTTATATGATATCCACTCAAGGATAGGGTATGTCAAGAGTTGGAAAATACCAGAATGTTTTGGAATATGTGAACATTTAAATGGAACCTTTATTTTTCATATTATTATTTTATGGTCTTTTGACAAGTCAAGCCAAATATAGTAGTGTGTGAATAGATGACCCGCACATCTATAAATCAAAATTCATTTGACTAAATCCTTTGGTCAAAGTAATGTAATAATTGCATGCATTGTTAGTTCACCGCACTTATAGGATTACATGGTAGTCGGATGTCATGTATAGTTAGAGGGCATCAAGGGTTTGCATGATAGATTACATGTGATAGTGTTGGTATTATTTACACTTAATTCTTAGATTTGGTCATGGTACTTCTGTAGATACCGCTATTTGTCACCCTTGTTGGAGGGTTGAACCACTTCTAGTGGGAAGGTGTACAAGGAACCATTGGTCTATGGTTGGAAGCAAAGAGCTTGGATGATGCTCTCCCTCCATGCTACTTAACAGATGCCATGTTGCTTGCACTTGGAGAAAATGATTGAGTCCAAGTGTATTATTATATCTATTATAGATTAGATGTTGACTTTATATATGTATTACATATATATATATATATATATATATATATATATATATATATATATATATATATATATATATATATATATATATATATATATATTGAAATTTATGTTGCATTGATTGGTAACCTTTAAGATGTCATAATATTACTGTGTTAAAATAAAAAAGAATTATTGTGTATGTTTTCATGAAACTGCTTAACTCATTTAAAGTTCAAATATGCAATTTATTTTTGATTATTTTTTAGGTTGTTTCATCTTGTCAAACATATGGATCATCCACATGACATATGATGCTTCCACACACACACACGCGCGCGCACATGCACGCAAGCACACACACACACGCGCGCGCGCGCGCGCACACACACACACACACACACACACACACACACACACACACACACTACCTAGTGGCCCCTACACCACAAAACATGACCATTACACTATCACCATATGCATTTGATACATGGTGGCATCTATGTTGCATATCCCTATAATACAACTAGAACCATATGAGTTTGACATCTATCATCATCCCATCCACATAATTAGTGTACCATACATGTGTGAATTGTCAAGATATGTATGAAACCTAGTTGATGACCTACTTGTGTAAATAATTACTTTGTACATTATGTATAGTAGAAGAATCATAAAAGATTCTCATCTTACCTCTTTGTATATTTATCATGTTCAATGCCAGTGGAAGTGGAAAATCTATCATAAGTATTTAATAAATATTGAGTGCATTTTATTTTACATATCTATTTTTGTTAATACATTCTATGATCTTACTGAATTACTAGCTAATCTCTAGGATCATCATCCCGATTTTCGTAGCAACTAAATCATTGGTATTAGAGCTAAAGTTCTTCTATCATGTTAGTTGACACATGCACAAAATATTTAAGGGAGCTCAAGACACTTAGTTAAATTTATGAAAAAATAATATTTGATGAATGTGTATCAAAGGTATTGACAAACATTTAATGAATGCTCAATGTTTGTTGAAAGCACAAACCTATGTCACACTTTTGGGGAATTCTATTTTTTAGTTCAATAGGTGTTTGGGCTAACAATCCATTTGACACCATGTTTCACCTACTTGGATAACATGGGTCATCAAGGGTGAAACCTAACATAATTACACCAAACCGAGTTTCTCTTAAGCCCAAAATAATAAAAACCTTAAAATGGTGAAAATTTCTATTTTAGCCTCTATTATTACTTTTCCACAACCATTTAGCCAAATAAAAAGGATAGATGACTTTAAGGGTTGTTTTCATAAATGGGTTAGATTTTTTTCACAAGCTAATTAGTCAATCACAGTCAACAAGTTCTTTGTATCATGGAAAAATAACTAAATTTAATATTTTTTATGGTTTATTGAAAACATATATCTAGAGTTTATATAAAAGTAAATTTATATCTACAACTAAATAAAAATGTAAATTAAAATCTATAGCTAAAAGAAACTTAAAATTTGTATGTAGCTCTCCTAAGAAACCTAGCTTAATGAAAATGTCTCCCAATGTTAGAAATCCAAAATGGATTAATAACCCAAGAACTTTATAAGAGAAATTCTAAGCTGCATAAACATGAAAAAGTGTAAACAATGCAAACCAATGACTCTAAGTGATATGAAAATGTCAAGATGATAAACTTGAATTGCCATATCAAAGAAGAATCTACACAAGATTGATAGAATTACCATACAAGATGCAACAAGATGCGAAAAACAAGCTAGGTAGTGAGTTTATATAGACTAGGGAGATGGGTGGAGATAGCAAAACTGACCAATAGAGAGACCACCAAACAATCTAAACATAGTAAATGCAACTCCCTGATAGCATGGTGACACTTCAAATGACCCACTCAGCTAATTAAAATCACTTTATTTAACCTAAGAAAGATTAATAAAAGTGTAGGAAAAACCTAGGAAATAGGGAAAATAACTAAACCACTAGGAAAATAAAAAACTACACTAACACCTCCCCTTAAGTGTATCTTAGGTGGGTGAAAAGATGGGTCCCAAAAAATGAAGCATGATGAGGTACTCATGTACAAAGATTTCCTCCTAAAGAGAAGAATCACCCCAAAACAAAGAAAGAGAAGCCCCCCATAAATAGAGAGAGAGCACCCATAGAGTAGAAAGAATAAAGAGAAAGACTAAGAAGCCCCCCCAAAGTGGACACCTACCACACCCCGAGCAAATCTTGCAAATGAAGGAACTTGCTCTCAGTGAAGGGTTTAGTTAAGATGTATGTGATCTGCTCCAATGCCAAAAAGTATTTGAGATGAATAATTAGCTCATGAATCATCTCTTGAATATAGTGCATTTGGATCTCAATGTGTTTGGTCCACTAGTGATGGACTAAATTGTGAGAGATCTGTATCACACTTTGGTTTTAACAAAAGATGATTGTACGTTTTTAGAAGGGAACACCAAACTTAGCAAAAATATTCTAAAGCTAAATAGCCTTAGTGGTAGCATTAAGTGCTCCTTGATACTTAGCCTCTATAGGTGAAAGATAAATTGTAGAGTGCTTCTTGCTCGACCGAGAAACTGGACTAGAACCAAGTGAGAAGCAATACCCTGAAGTAGACTTATAATCCTGAGAATTATCTGTCCAATCTGAATTTGTTTATCCCACCAAGTCAATATCCACACCCATTAAATAGTAAATCCCATAACTATGAGTACCCTATACATAATGAAGAATCCTCTTAGTTTCTTTCCAATGCAACTCGTGTGGCTCCTACATGTGTTACCATTTTTTACCACAGCTCAAAATTGGCTGAGCAAATGTGACATTATCCTTTTTAGTGAGGTTTGATATTTTTTTGTTATTGAGTTAGTTGCATATTTGTTATGTTTCAATGTTAAATGTAGTTCAGTTGTTCAAGAAAGGAGGAAAGATTTCAGATCATTTAGTGCATTGCAGAACATTCAAGAGATAGAAGTATTCCCTTCATCACAATGATTATCCATTTATAAGTTGAAATACGTAAAAGAATAAGCATTACATTGAAAGAAATAATGGCATATCAGATGTCCCACATAAGCCATGGGTTACAACTGAACATATGCAAATATAAAGAAAATATTATGCATCTAATGAATAAGAAAGGAGAAACATAGCCATCATTGCCTTGGGGTTGTCGATCTTTGAAGTTGCCTCCTATCTTGCTCCTGATCTGGACATGTACCTATAAAAAAAATGTGGGAAGGGTCCCATTAGAAGCTTTAGTTATGAAAATCTTATATCTTATCAGAAGATGCATAATACTCTGATTATAGTGCATTGATCAAATGAACATCATCCATATGTAGAAGGAACTAAAAAGAAACAATCATGGAGCATCAATGTTTTATTCTAATCTATTTGTTTCATGTGTGGCTATAGGATAAGTCATGTAGCTGATAGAAGATAACTTAGCATGTGGTGTAAAATGAGGCTCCCACAAGGGTTGAGTCCAGTATGTTGTTTCCCCTTAATCTCAGAAGGGATAAATGGAAAAGGATGAATCATTATTGATTTACACAGCAAACTGAAAGAATAATAGGAGAAATCATATGCATCAATTTCTATTTCAAGACATAGCTATGATTACAATTCAACTCATGAAATGCAACCATGAAAATGAACTGAACTATAAAAGGCACTGCATTTAATGCACATGACAACTGTCATCATTACTTCAGCTGACATTGGAAAAATGAATGAAAAGATAATGAGATCAAGTGTCACCATCAAAAGGTTTAATTCTACAGTTACACAGTCTATTTATGCCAACAATATTTAGAATGCATGAGGGATGTTTATGGTAACAGCCATACATGAGTATGATACAAAGAGTAGCGAATCAGGTTAAAGATGCTTTTGTAGCAGTAGAGTACACAATCTCTAATAAATGCCTACATGTGAATCAATCATCCTAGTGTGTCATGTGTATAATGCACTGAGGAGCAAAGAAAGGTGCCATCAATGAGGATCTCTCTAACTGAAACAACTATAGAACAGTCAAAGCAAGAAGGTTGTAGAAATCAAATCTAATTTGGAGGAGTAGTTGGATCAGCCACACAACATAGTGCAAATGAAAGAACAGTATGTGTATGTTCCATTTATATATACATACTGCTACAAAAGCCTATGGCCATGCCACAATAATGGAAAAGAATGTAGATTGCATTCTAGATCAGCTAGACATTGTTGAGGTATATCAGCTTCATGATAGATATTGCATCTATGGAGCAACAATATTTGTAACAAATGAACATCTTTACCATGAAGGTGGAACATGCAAGCTGACACAGCCATCATTTGCCATACTATGGAAAGGAGAAGGTATTATCATTCAAGATGACATATGTATGCATTTAGTATAAAATGAGAAACAACAATGTCAAAAGTATATGCCATATCATAGTATGACAGGAGATTTTATACAAAAGGACAACATTTAATGTTGTAACATCAAAAAATGTCCCCTTGGGGGCTTTTCCCTCATAAGGTTTAGCTCCTGGGTCTTTAGTGTGCATTTAGGGCATCTTAGTTCATATTTTGGCATCTCGATGGAATGAGACTTGGGTAACTTAAAATTTGGAACCTAGGAAGACCCCTTGAGCTATACCCTGCCCAAAGTAGGGGAGGAGGACTTGGACGCCCGTGCCCTAGTCTTGCCCTATTTTGGGGTAGCCCCAATTTCTGAGTGTCAGTTAGTGACTGTTATTAGGTCCCTTTGCCGACACAGTAAGTTTGAATTTGAAATATCTTGGTGGGAGTGCTTGTAGATGCTTATATAAGTATGTCTAGGCATTCTTTTGTAAACTATATTTTAATTAGATGATCATTGTGAAGTTTAGGCATTCTCAAGGTGATTCAAGGCTTCTATTGTGTTGCAAGAGCAGACTTGTATGTTTTGTGCATTGATATTTGTAGATTTGAGCATCAATTTCCTCATGGCATGAAGAGCATCCTCCTCCATGAGAGATTCACTACAAGGTGACATATTATTGTGTTTTTATCATTGATTCCTTTAGTTTTTGGCCTCTACCTCACAAGGGCACACCCTCTTTATCTGACAACGTTGTTTGGAGACTTAAGTGTCCTCCGAGCTTTGACTAAGGCAAGCCTCTAAACACCACAACCCCTAAACTAAGTCTTGTGATTGTAGGTTACGGGTGTTACATTTAGGAAAAGTGGAGTTACAGGAAGGATTGACAGGCATCTAGGATTCAGGATCTGAAGAAAAGTTAGACAAAGGAGCACTTCCAAGACTTGGGCACTTGGTCTAGTGTCCTCTGTAGATATATCTCAAAAAATAGAAGTTACAGGGCTCATCAGTGTTGGAAGGAGGTCCAGATTCCCTAAAAAAAGTAGGTACCTTGGACTTGGGTGCCTGGTCCATTGTCCTTGACTATTCTGCTTCAAAACCCTGAAAATAACTACTCTGTGATTTGGTATTTTACTCCTCTCTACAAGAGCTTTTTCTATATTTTACTCCTCTCTACAAGGAAAAAATGATAAATAATTCCCTATTCCAAGTTTTCCTACATCTGAAAGTGACCTAGGGTATGATAGTGCTCACCACTCGACCTTAGATCCTTCAATGTTTAGAGGAAAAGCATATTGAAACATCTAAAGAATAAAAGATTAACAAAATCCAATTTTACCCTAAACATTTTGGTGAACCCATGTTTTTGGACTTAAATTTCAACTTTCTGAGTGTTTATCTTCAGATTTGGTGTGATTTCATTCATTCATATAGTCATTTATTTTATTGCATTAAGAAAAATTCAAAACAAAATTGTAAAATTGGGAAAATACAAAAAAAATGCATTATTGAGCTTACTAAATTGCATCAATTCTTTCTAAATTTTCATAATTCATGATTGTAGCATCATATCTAATATAAAATGTAGAAAAATATAGAAATTCAAAATCTTGCTTTGCATTTCCATCATTTAATTGCTAGGGTTTTGTGGAAATTTTGACAATTTATGGATAACCTAGTAATTCCAAAATCTAGGGTTAGTAGGTAAAATATTTTATCAGATTTTTCTACTAATTTTAGAGGCTCATTCAAATTACCATTTGCCTTTAGCCTTTCATTTTAGTGTGAATTTTCATTTAGATTTAAAATATTTGCATTTTTGCATTGAAAATTTCAACAAAAACTAGCAATTTTGGTGCATTTTCTTTAAATTTGCATAGGCATTTTGCATGTTTAAACTTAAAAATCATTTTCAAATTTTAGAGTATGTAATTCCCATAAAAAATCAGACTTCAAAACATTCGCATAGTATTTTTTCCCAATATCTCAAACCTAGGGCTTCGAAAACAATGATTTTCACTAATTTTGGCCTTATCGACTTCATAAACCTGCACCATAGGTGTGTTGTAAAAGATATTTTTATATTATTTTTCTTTTATTAGGGTAATAATTTTCTTCTTCTCATAAAAATCTTCACAACACCCTTTTAGCGGGCTCTTGTAGTGAAAATTTGGTGAAAAACTACACTTTTTGACAATTTTTGCCCTAGGGTTTGACCTAGTTTACACTCCAAGTGTGTTTTGATCAGTTTTATGGAACGAGGTGACTGATATTATTGATATTATTTTCTATCTCTCCTAAAATTCCTTACAACACGTCGTTTACTAGGTCTTGGAATTGAAAAACTGTGAAAAATAGCCTATTTTTGCTATATTTTCACTAGGGTTTTACCTTAAGTGGCACTAAAAGGGTGATATGTTGGATATTTTAGCTCTAAGTGGCTGTTATAACTGATATTAGTTTCTTTCCATCATCATTATCCTCACAACACCCTTTTTTATGCTCTCTTGCATTGAATTTTGGTGAAAAAAGTGCCTATTTTGACATATTTTCACTATAATCTACTTGGCATTATCTTAGATTTTCATCAAGAGCATGTTGAGAGTGATTTTATTGCTTTTTAGGACTGATATCAGACATATAACTTTCTTCCCTTCACTTAAATCCTTACAGCACCCTTTATTTCATCCACCGGCTTTGAAAACATATCAAAAATCAAGCATTTTTGCATATATTTTGCATTAATGGATTATCCTAAGGGTACATCTTCAGAAGACTTATATGAGTACATGGTGAACTATGATAATTTTGCAAATTCACTAACAAATATCCTCAAGTCTTACATCAAATTGCGTATAGCTATGGCATTAACATAACCAATAGTGATACATGTGATATTCTTCAATTGATAGCTTACTTCGATAACTTTCATGAGACTATGGATGTTTTCCCTTCAATCATGGAGAATCTCAAAAGTTTAATATCTGAAAACAATCATGGGTAAAGTAGTGGTAATAACTTTACTCCCGTTCTCCCTTTGTTTGATGATGATATAATGCAAATCCTTTCTGAGACCTATGAAAATGAAATAGCAATGGGGGATTTATCAAACAAAGAGACTTGTTCAAACATAACCCCACTAGGTGAGGATATATTGGCACAAGAAAAAGATATCATTGATACATTTTTACACACTACTCTGCCATCCCTTCCCATTCTACCTAATCATGATGAAGCTTCGAATGATGTAGGTTCTCTTTGTGACCATTTGCTTGAAGATAATGATAATTTGCCACCTGATGTTCAAGAACTTCTCAATTACATGCTAAACCAACAAACAGATCATGAACTGTCACATACTTTGGAAAGTAATGAAATACTACATGCTATGGAAGAACAATCTATCCCTCTGGCTCAAGCCATTCCAACACCTTATATAGGGACTGAAATGGGTATCTTTCAGATGCCTCCACAAGCTCATTTAAATGGCATTTCAACTGCTCCTATAGCTGACACAAACAATGGTAACATTCCCTTTCAACCATCATTAAGATAAACCTTTCCTACACCATTACCCTCGCAAACTCATGAACATACAGAAGAGAAGACGTGATAATGCCTTAACCATCAAGATAAAGATCAAGATTTGTGATACCTGCTAGCCCAGCAGGGGCCCTATAGGTAAGTATGTCTAACCTTTTATCTCTCTCATGATGTGCTTCCCCCATGATGTGTTATATGTTGTTTAGGCCTCCTGAGATGACCTTAGATTCTCCCGTAAGGTTTAGGATACTAGGAGACCACCTCTATTGTGACCTTCTTCTATTTGTATCATCATTCTTCTAAATTGCCTCTCTCTGATTTCATTGTTGTGTGTTGTGTCTTACGGACATAGCATTGCAGTTGGTGACTTCGAGGCACCCTCCTATGTGAAAGTCCCTAAGACTCTTGTTTCTCCTCTCTTATTTATTATTTCCCTTCCTCTAGTGTTTCCATCTAGCAGGCGGATGATGAAAAACATTTACACTTTTCGGACCTAGTGTCCCTTTCGAGAGAAATTAAAAAATGGACTTAGTTCCTAATATGACGATGGGGTTGTATATCTTATCCAATGCTTGGATAGTGGAAGCACTCATGCTTTCTACATAGTGAATTTGATGATGTTTTTGTTGCATTTACAAACCCTAACAATACTGCTGCTCTATGCACCTTTGTTTGCCTTTGAATCTAGCCTTGGTGGTACTCGATTCAAAGAGTTTTGTGATATAGCCCTACGGTTATCCTCGAACTCCGAATTCATTGTATAACCTTGGCTCTTTATGTGGTTAATCATATGCATTGATGTTGTTGTTTATCATGATGTTGTAGACACTAACATGTTTCTTGTAGGATGTGTTTGTGGAAACATTTTGTGATTGTAAAGTACATGTCACCTCTGGGGGTCATGGGCTTTGCGAAAGTCGGTGTTCCCTTGTGTTTTTTCTTCCTACCTTAATGTGCTTGATATTGATAACTGATATCAACCACCTTAAGGTGGGGGCATATAAGGTAAGGTATCTGTTAAAGATGTTAGCAATGTGTTTGACCTAAGATGCAGAGACTTGCACTCTTGTGTAGTGCATCTGGAATCCTGAGTTTGTTTGCAATCAATCAAATAATCATGTAAGCCCTCTACAGAGGTGGGATATCAAGCATATCCTTTTTCTTAATCCCTCTACGGAGGTAGGGATGGTGTATTTCTCAGAGTAGATTGCATCATCCTATCATTTTCAAAAGTCCTCTACAGAGGTGGGGAGCAGTTCTGTGACTAACTCAACCCTTAAGTGTGTCTTCAATGATTGTTGTGGCGAAGTGAAATCATTGGTGTGTGCCTGTAATGTTCTTGAGATGGTGTTGGACCTAGAAAGAGGTACACTCCATCTCTTGTCTACTGTGTTTTCTCCATGTCTTCAAGTGTGTGTGTTTTTGTGTGCTTGTTTTGTGTGGCGTGTTTGTTGCCCAATATGCAGAGACCAGCACTCTTGAGTAGTGCTTCATGCATTTTGGGAGGTTTTGCATGTCTTGCATGTGTGTTGTCCCATATATACAGAGACCTATGCTCTATGGGAGTGCATCGTATATTATGGGAGGTTTGTTTACTTTCCAGTAATTACATTTGCATTTCATGTATATGAGAAAAAGAAAAGAAAATATATCATTTCTATCTTCTATGCATTAATGTGTCTCCATGCATTGATTGTCTTCTTTGTGTTCTACGTGACTGTAACTGTCTTTACCATGTTTTGCATGTCTGTTACTATCTTCTACGTGATTGGCATATCTTCTCCATGTTTGATGTGTTTGTTGTGTTTGTGACCTTACTTTAATACATGTATTGGCCTTGCAATTATACATACATTAAAGTGGGGGTAAATGTAACATCAAAAAATGTCCCCTTGGGGGTTTTTCCCTCATAAGGTTTAGCTCCCGGGTCTTTAGTTTGCATTTAGGGCATCTTATTTCATATTTTGGCATCCCGATGAAATGAGACCTGGGTAACATGACAAATGGGACCTAGGAGGACCCCTTGAGCTGTACCCTACACAAAATGGGGGGGGAAGACTTGGGCACTCATGCCCTAGCCCTGCCCTATTTTAGGGCAGCCCCAATTTCTGGGTGTCAGTTAGTGACCATTATTAGGTCCCTTTGTAGACACGGTAAGTTTGAATTTCAATTATCTTGGCAGGAGTGCTTTGTAGATGCATATATAAGAATGTGTAGGCATTCATTTGTAAACTAGATTTCAATTAGATGATCATTGTGAAGTTTAGGGATTCTTAAGGTGATTCAAGGCTTCTATTGTGTTGCAAGAGCAGACTTTTATGTTTTGTGTGTTGATATTTGTAGATTTGAGCATGAATTTCCTCATGGCATGAAGAGCATCTGCTTCCATAAGAGCTTCACTATAAGGTGACATATTATTGTGTTTTTATCATTGATTCCTTTGGTTTTTGCCCTCTGCCTCACAAGGGCATGCCCTCTTTATTTGACAATGGTGTTTGGAGACTTAAGTGTCCTTTGGGGTTTGACTGAGGCAAGCCTCTAAACACCACAACCCCCAATCCAAGTCTTGTGATTGCAGGTTATAGGTGTCGCATTCAAGAAACGTGGAGTTACAGGAAGGACTAGCAGGCATCAAGGATTCGAGATTTGAAGAAAAGTCAGACAAAGGAGCACTTCTAGGACTTAGGTGCTCACTCTAGTGTCCTCTGTAGATAGATCTTAGAAAATAGAAGTTACATGGGTGAACAGTGTCGAAAGGAGGTCTAGATTCCCCCAAAAAGTAGGTACCTTGGACTTGGGCACCGACTCTAGTGCCTTCGACTATTCCACTTCAGAACCCTAAAAATAGGTACTCTGTGAGTCTATATTTTACTCTTGTCTACAAGAGATTTTTCTATAATTCATTAATTGGTTGTTGTATTTGCATAATTAGGGATTTAATGGTCAATTGAGCATGGGAGAAGGAAGAACTGATAATTAATTCCCTAATCCAAGCTTTTGTACATCTAAAAGTGACCTAGGGTATGATAGTGCATGCCACTTGACCCTAGATCCTTCAATGTTTAGAGGAAAGGCAAATTGAAACATCTAAACAACAAAAGATTATCAAAATCCAATTTTACCCTAAACAAATTCACATAGTGGTTGGAGTAGCATAAAAGAATGAAGTATCTATATCTATACATCCTCCTTGTTTCATGATGGCATAGTGAAGTATATTGGATGTCACAGTTGTTTGTATTTTCTTGCACATGTGTGTATCTTGAACAACATATAGTGTCTATCATCACACCTCAATTCATGGTTGGAATGGCTGTTATAAAATATAGATGAGAATAATCTATAGAGGAAGTTGAGGTTATGAATTACATATACAGTAAAACAAGCAACACCATGCCATAATGATCATTCAAACCATTAGTCTGGGACAACAATATACATAAGATAGAGATGGTTGCAAAATATATTTGTCAAAGGACATATGCAATACTACACATGAACAACATCCAACCAGATTTCCATGAAGAGGTTAAATGTATCACATTCACAAAATGGAATTATGAGAGTCCATTGGCAAGTATTGCTTATTCATGATAGAATGCAGCCATTAAGTTGCATATAGGAAGGGAACCTGCAAATGTTTACAAAATGAATGATACCTTCATCAAGTTGAGAATAAGCTAATGTGTTATGCCTAAGTGGTTCAACAAGATTGGAAAATATAATTGGTACAAAATGGAGCATACATCAAATAGATATAAAATGGTAATATATGAGGAAATGTTACACTTGAGAAGTGTCCATGATACAGCTACAGGAGCTCCATATACAACAAATGAAACTATATGAAGATTTGAGTGCAAATATTAATGAACCACTAAAATGCAAGTATGGCCTCATGTGTACAAGCTTATCCACAGACTACTCAAGAGAAAACAATGCTTCTTTTTTACATCTGAAGTATAGGTGAGAGAAAATGTATTGCTATCCGAGTGTGTGTAAAACATTAATCATTGTTTCCTTACAAGTGTATTTACAGGAGGCTACAGGCACAGGGATGCTATTTTATCAAGGGAATGCTATGACCAAGAAGAAAAATATACAGAAGTTGCGGGCCTCATACAAATAGAAATATACACAGAGGTTTTGTGTTTGAAAGAAAGAAGTTTTGATCAGTCCATCAAGAAATCACTAAAAATGTGTATAGAACTCAGGAGAGCCGCGACCACTTAGAGATAAACCCACAAAGAGAGTAAGTCTTCCAATACATTTACAGTAGAGGAGAACAATGAAATTTTGAAGCCAAGACTAATACAGGTAACTTCTTCCTATGGGTTGAATTCATTGCAGAGAAAGGATATGATATGCTATCCATCGCCAACTATACAGTGTTATCTAAGAAATTCAAAGAAACCCATTTCTTTTTTTTAAGTGAACATAGCTACAGGGGAATAGAAGCTTGTGACTACAGGTTTCAACCACCAAAGCTACAAATGATATGGAAAATGACACATAGAGTGGTGGATTAGAATGTTACATGTGTTTGGAGACATTACATGATGGTGCATAGCCAAAGGGCTTTCTATTGAGCCTCATTTCCTTCTTAAGATGTAGTAAATAATGGCCATAACTAGAGAGGAGGAGTGACAAGTGAGACAAATGACAACAAATTCATCAGAAAGAACACATGGGCTGTAGATGTGAAAGCTTCTTACCTCAGGATTCCAAAGGAAAATCAAAGTAGTTGAAAGACAAAGAATCATATATGCCTGAATAAGGGTCTTTACCTTCGAAATCTGCCAAGAATCGTCCAGAACCATGGTCAAAAGTGCTAGGAAGTTCCAAGTTTTCATGTTCGAAACCCTAAGTCTTCTCGATGGTAGATGCAGAGCCATTTTCCAATTTTGCAAAGATGAAAGTAGGTGAAAAGGTAGGGTATAGATGGTTTTGTGTTAGGGTTTTTTTCCCTAATTCAAAACTTGACAATTTTATCACATTTTGAAACCTTTCTTTTTGCCATGCGGTGATCAAATGGTTAGGTCGACCACACTTTTACATAAGTCCCAAGAGCTCGATAATCATAAGATGATTAGGTTTTTTATGATTCCTTAGTGATTTTGTAAATGCCTAGCTGTGATGTCTTAGCACCATGGAACCTTGCGATGCCTTCTAGAGAATAATCAAATTGCCTTAAAGGTCATTGAAAATAAGAACAATATGCCTTTGACCTTAGGGGTTATATTGTTTTTATGGTTTTTGTAGAAAATAAAATGGTTGTAAATGTAATATACTCGGCAAATTTAAAGCCTTGTATTTTTGTTTGCAAAATCAGGACCAAATCAAACTGAGATATGTATTAAAACCTCATGGTTGTAAAGCAATGTTTTAAAGCAATATTTTATAAATTTCTTTTCAAACAATTGTTAAAGCAGTTAGAAAGAAGAAGTTTGTCTTTTATTTGCCTTGGGTGAAATTAGTCAGATGAGGACCAAAGGGGAGCCTTTTTAAGCAGATAGGGTCTAATTTTAAAGTGAATTTGGTGGGGCCACCTTAGGGGATAGTTTGGCATCCTCTATTTGCAGTTTGAAGGCAGATTGAGGGCTATTTTTTTAGCTTTTTGATGGATCACAAAAATGGATTGCTATGTCTATTTTTAGGATCTTTTCTATCTTTCTTTTAGAGAGCAATTTTTGATAGGATATATGAAATAGTTGTACTTTCTTTTTGGGAGGGAAGTTGTTACAATTCCTTCTCTCTTGAGCATAGTTAGAGAGTGGTATACAGGGATTGACTCAGTTTGTTTTTTGCATTGTACTCCTTCCAGTTTAATACAATAGACTTTCCTATTCCATCTATTTGTCTTCTTTTGTAGTTTGATTTGATATTCCATTGTGGCAATTTCATGTCCTTTATTGTGTCTCTTGTTGTAATATTTTTCTTTGGTCTTGGTTGTAATCTGTAGTCAAATTGAACCTCTTTACAAATTATTTTAGGATAAAATCTCAGAGGTGGCGTTGTGAAAGTTTAGGTGTAAAAGGTTGTTTGTGAGTGAAGATATTAATTTAGATTAAATCTTAGAGTTAGTTTTGCATTTTAGTTATTCTCTCTCCCTTTTTCTTTCCAAGTTAGTAGTTTAGGAAATCATAAGGAGAACCAACTCACTCTAGAGATTCCTTCTCAACATAGATCACCCACATCTAAGAGGGTTTCCATGTTTCAACAAGTAGCTAAGTTTTTGTGCACTTGGTAGGGTGCATACTTGAGTGACAACAATTTTTGGCATGCCCAATGTGACTCTGAAAGCATTTTCAGAGAAGTTTTTCAATCTTCAAGATATTGTTCTCATATATGCAGTAGTTCTATCCTTTAGAGGCTTCTTACAAGTATACCTGGCAACTCTGTGTTCGAATCTACTTGTTCTGGTATGATCAAGTGCTAGTATGTTATAAAAATCACCTTTCCATTCTAGTTTCTAGCATACATTGAATAGAAATGTTAGATTTTCATAGGCAGTATGAATATCCCCCACCAAACTATGAAAATGTTGTTCATAGGGCTCCTCATCAGCCATATCAGTGCAATCAAGCTATTGTCTCCAATTCCATGGCCTTGCAAATCTAGTATGCATAGTATAATTGCCACCCACCCACCCCTACTTAGCTTCCTTATCAGCTGTATGCAAGCAGTCATAATGCTGGTTTTATGCCAAACACTCAAGATGCTTACTGCATGCCCACTCCTACTCAATCTCCTAGCTAGCCTCCTTACCGATCTAAAATTAAAGAGCTTAATGACATGGCAAGAGACATTCTGTTATATTTTAATAGGCAGATGGAGGAGATTGAGAGCGAACGGGAGTATAAATAATAGTAGGAGGAATCGGCTTACCAAGCCTATTTGTATGAGCAGGAGTTGGAGGCACAAAGAACACAGTATGAGCAAGAAATTGCAAGCATGAAGAATTATAAGTACCAGCAAGACAGGGGATTTCAAGTAAAGTAGTATGAAGAACCTAATTTGCAGCCACACAAGTTGAATCTCCAAGTTTACCTTCAACATCCAGAGTAGCCACCTTGTGAGATCTTTGTTTCTGATCAGAAATGGGAGACACAAAAGAGATAGTTTGAAGAGAATCTTGAGAGAGAGGCATCTACACAAACAAAGCTCTTGCTTCCTCAAGCCCAAGAAGCCCCTGTTGTCCAAGAAGAGCCTACTCAAGAAGAGGTACATAAGTATAGCTTTCCATGTTTCAGACAAGATAGACCTCTTAAATCTCCTAACATTGAAATCCCAAGTTTTAGGCAGGATGAAGTTCTTGATCCTTCAAGGTAGCCTAATAAGTCTAAAATACCTAGTTTTAGAAGCCCTCACCCCTCGCAAGTTGAGGAGAATAATTAGGTATAGCCTACTGAACTTGCAGACTAGCCTCTTAGAGACTCTCTTTTCTCCCAAGAGACTCCCCAAGTTTCCCAACAAGATAAATCTGATTGCCCTATCACTATCCGCCTTTGTAAAGATGGATCGATTGTCTTACATAATGACTCATTCACCATGAAAGAAGCTAGAAATGTAAATTTACTGCATTTAGCTTTAGAGCAATACCAGTTAGAGCAGAAAAGGATCAAGCAAGAGAAGATTCCTTCTGATGAATCCATCGATGTTTGCACTGCAGAACTTCCTTGTGTTCAAAAAGATGTTAATTTTTTTTTGAAAAATCAACTGGTGCAAAAAGATGATTCACAAGAAAAGGATGCTATTGTGTGTGTAGAGCAAGATGATTCAAATATGATACTCAACCCTTTGAATTTTGATTGATTTCAAAAAATTTCTGATGCTGTTCATAAGATGCATGAAACCAGGATGTAGAAGTCACAAGGTGAAGGCCTTCAATTGCAAAGACTAAAAACCCAAGTCTCATCTGAGAAGGCCCCAGATCATGAAGAAGATCCAGTAACCTTGTTCGATTAGTTACCTAGTTTTGTAGTACCAGAGGAGGAGAACATGCCCAAACTAGAGGTAGTTTTTTCACAGTAACATGAGGATCCTCAACCATCTGGTGAGCTACTAATTAAAGTTGAGCAATTTGGTAAAGAGGTTTTGGATCAAGTAGAGGAGCTTGAAAGCGAGCCTATCATGCAACTTACACAGCTGACTAAGAGCTACCATGAGGTAAAAACTAGTCCCCTTTCATTGGAAAATTAAGAGGATAATGATGAAATTATGTTTTGGGATAACCTTGATGATTTTGTGGCAAATTTAGAGAATGTAGAGAAGGTTTCAATTAATCTACTTGATAAGCTTTCTAACTCTAGTGTCGAGGGTGAAAACAAGATGTCTATGCTAGGTTTTGACCATCCAAGTGTTACAGAATATTTGGATAATATGTTGATTCATGGATAGGTGTGTGAAAGCAATTCTATTTTGACTGAAGAAGATCTATTTCAATCTAAAATTGAGGTTTTCTACTCATGTTTGGATATTATGCTTACACCTGTGGAGGAGGACAGTGTGGATAACCAAGAGCAGCCAAGACAACAGGCTGAAGAAGATGGTAAAGGATATTTAGACAAAGGACTAGTTCACAAGCAATGACACGAGGATAGCATGTGTGTGAAGGAACACAAGGTTGAAGTCATATCTCAGCCACAATAAGAAATAGTTGAAATTGAGAAGGCACCTGACAAGAATGAAATTAGCAATGAGAATTGAAGTTTCATCCTTGCAAGAGGTTTCCCCATTAGGTATTTGGCTAATGAAGTGACCAACAAGTTTTAGAGTGTTTTTAGTGCCCCTAGAAATGAGATTGTAGTTGAGGAGTAGCTGATCCAACTTGCTCATTCATGGCAAACCATAGGCATGTCTGGACAAGGTCAAGATATTCAAACTTTTAGTTATATCCTTTAGGTTGCAGTACAATATTTTATAAGGTGTGTTCTTGTTTTTCACTCCTTATTGTCAGTTTGTGAATATGAGAAGCATCCTCAATTGGTTAGAAGAGGTAGCTATTTCACCTAGTCATTGAATGGTTTTGTTTGACCAACTTCCTTGGCTGGTTAGAGTAGGGTTAGGCTAGTGTTTTTAGTCAATAAGTGTTTAGTTCACATTTGTTTTCAGTCAGTTCTGTTCCCCTAAGTGCTGCTACACAAGTGTTTTGACTGGCAGGGCCTATTAGTTTGCTTTCCATTATGTTTGTTTTCAATTTTCTATTGCTGTTTGGATTTGTTGGAGAGCTGAAATATAGTGTTTTTTGAGTATGAGAGGAGCAGAGTATGACTCAATGTCCAATGGATACTCAAGGCAACTAGTCAAATGCTTAGCAGACAAGGATATAGCAAAAGTCACCAGAAATGTTACCATTTTTTACCACAACTCAAAATTAGCTAAGCAGATGTGACATTATCTTTTTGAGTGAGGTTTGATATTTTTCTGTTATTGAGTTAGTTGTGTAGTTGTTATGTTTCAGTGTTAAATGCAGTTCAATTGTACAAGAAAGGAGGAAAGATTTCAAATCATTCATTGCATTGTAGAACATTCAAGAGAGATAAGTATTTCCTTCATCACAATGATTATCGATTTACAAGTTGAAATACATAAAAGAATAAGCATTGCATTGAAAGAAATAATGACATATCAGATGTGCCACACAAGCCATGGGTTATAGCTGAACATATGCAGATATAAAGAAAATACTATGCATCTAATGAATAAGAAAGGAGGGACATAGCCATTATTGCCTTGGGGTTGTCGATCTTCGAAGTTGCCTCATGTCCTACTCTAATCTCGACATGTACCTGTAAAAAAATGCGGGAAGCATCCTGTTCGAAGCTCCGGTTATGAAAATCCTATATCCTTTCAGAAGAGGAATAATACTTTGATTATAATGCATTGATGAAATGAACATCATCCATATGCAGAAGGAACTAAAAAGAAACAATCATGGAGCATCATTGTTTTAATCTAATCTATTTGTTTCATGTGCAGGTATGGGATAAATCATGTAGCTAATAGAAGATAAATCAACATCTGGTGTAAAATGAGGCTTCCACAAGGGTTGAGCCTAGCATATTGTTTCCCCTTAATCTTAGAATGGATGAATGGAAAAGGAACAATAATTACTCAATTACATGGAAAACTAAAGGAATAACAAGAGCAATCATATACATCAGTTTTTGGTTCAAGACATAGTTATGATTACAATTCAAATCATGAAATGCAACCATGAAAATGAATTGAACTATAAAAGGGACTGCATTTAATGCACATGACAGTTGTCATCATTACTTCAGCTAACATTGGAAAAATGGCATTGACAAGTAGCTCATCAAGACCTTACTATGTGCGATTAGGATACAAGTGGATCATGGAAAGATAATGAGATCAAGTGCTTCCATCAAAAGGTGTAATGCTACAGTTACACAGTCAGTATTTGCCAACAATATTTGCAAAGCATGAGGGATGTTTATGGCAACAACCATACATGAGTATGATGCAAATAGCAGTGAATCAGGTTAAACATGCTTTTGGAGTAGTAGAGTACACAATCTCTAATAAATGGCTACATGTGAATCAATCAAGCTAGTGTGTCATGTGTATAATGCACTAAGGAGCAGACAAAGGTACCATCAATGAGGATCTCTCTAATTGAAACAACTATAGAATAGTCAGAGCAAGAAGGTTGCAGGAATCAAATATTCATTAGAGGAGTAGTTGAATCAGCTACACAACATGGTGCAAATGAAATAATAGTAGGTGTAAGTTCCATTTATATATAGAGACCGATACAAAAGCCTATGGCCATTCCATAATAATGGAAAAGAATGCAGATTGCATTGTAGATCAGATAGACATTGTCAAGGTATATTAGCTTAATGACAGATATTGCATCTATGGAGCCACAATATTTGTAACAAATGAACATCTTTCCCATGAAGGATGAATAGTCAAGATGACACAGTCATCATTTTCCATACTATGGAAAGGAGAAGGTACTATCATTCAAAATGGCATATGTATGCATTTAGTATAAAATGGGAAACAACAATGTCAAAAGTATATGCCATATCATAGTATGACAAGAGATCAAATACAAAGGGACAACATTTAATGCACATAATGGTTGGAGCAGCATAAAAGAATGAAGTATCTATATCTATACATCCTCCTTGTTTCATGAAGGCACAGTGAAGTATATTGAATGTCACAATTGTTTGTATTTTATTGCACATGTGTGTATCTCGAACAACATAAAATGTCTATCATCACACCTTAGTTCATGGTTGGAATGGATATTATCAAATACAGATGACAATAATCTATAGAGGAAGTTATGGTTATGAATTACATATACAGTAAAACAAGCAACACCATGCCATAATGATCATTCAAACCATTAGTCCAAGATAGTAAAATACATAGGACATAGATGGTTGCAAAAGATATTTGTCAAAGGACATATGTCATACTACACATGAACAACATCCAACTAGACCATGAAGAGGTTAAATGTATCACATTCACAAAATGGAATTATGAGAGTCCATTGGCAAGTGTTGCTTATTCATGACAGAATGCAACCATTAAGTTGCATATAGAAAAGGAAACTGCAAATGTTTACAAGATGAATGATACCTTCATCAAGCTAAGAATAAGATGATGTGTCTTGCCTAAGTGGTTAAGAAAGATTTGAAATAATAATTGGTACAAAATGGAGCATACATCAAACAACTATAAAATGGTAATGTATGAGGAAATGTTACACTTGAGAAGTGTCCGTGATACAACTTCAAGAGATCTATATACAACAAATGAAACTGTATGAAGATTTGAGTGCAAATATTAATGAACCACTAAAATGCAAGTATGACCTCATGTGTACAATCTTATCCACAGACTGCTCAAGAGAAAGCAATGTTTCTATTTTACATCTGAAGTATAGGTGAGATAAAATGTATTGTTGTCTGAGTGTGTCTAGAACATTAATCATTATTTCCTTACAAGTGTATGTACAAGAGGCTATAGGCACAGGGATGCCATTTCATCAAGGGAATGCTAAGACCAAGAAGAAAAATATACACAAGTCGCGGGCCTCATACAAATAGAAATATACATAGAGGTTTTGTGTTTGAAAGAAACAAGTTTTGATCAGTCCATCCATAAATCATTGAAAATGTATACAGAACTTAGGAGAGCCACAACCACTTAGAGATAAACCCACAAAGAGAGTAAGGCTTCCAATACATTTACAATAGAGGAGAAAATGAAATTTTAAAGCAAAGACTGATATAGGCAAGTTCTTCCTATGGGTCGAATTCGTCATAGAGAAAGGATATGACATGCTATCCATCGCCAACTATACAGTGCTAGCTAACAAATTCAAAGAAACCCATTTCATTTTTTTTAAAGTGAATGCAGCTACAGGAGAATAGAAGCTCATGGCCATGAGTTTCAATCACCAAAGCTACAAATGGTATGGAAAATGAAACATACAATGGCAGATTATAATGTTACCTATGTTTGGAGACATTACATGATGGTGCAGAGGCGAAGGGCTTTCTTTTGAGCCTCATTTCCTTCTCAATATGTAGTAAATAATGAACATAACTAGAGAGGAAGAGTGACAAGTGAGACAAATGACAACAAATTCATTAGAAAGAATACATGGGCCATAGCTGTGAAAGCCTTTTTACCTCAGGATTTCAAAGTAAAATCAAAGTAGTCAAAAAACAAATAATCATATATGCCCGAATAAGGGTCTTTACCTTTGAAATCTTCTAGGAATCAACTAGAACCATGCTCAAAGGTGCTAGGAAGTTCCAAGTTTTCATGTTTGAAACCATAAGGCTTCTTGGCGGCAGATGTAGAGCCATTTTCATATTTTGCAAAGATGGAAGGAGGCAAAAAAAGTAGGGCATAGATGGTTTTGTGTTAGGGTTTTTGCCCTAATTAAAAACTTGACAATTTTATCACATTTTGAAACCTTTCTTTTTTATGTGGGGTGATCAAATGGTTAGGTTGACCACAATTTTGCATAAGTTCGAAGAGGTTGATAATCATAAGATGCTTAGGTTTTTATGATGCCTTAGTGATTATGTAAATGCCTAGCTGTGATGTCTAAGCACCATGGAACATTGTGATGCCTTGTGGAGAATAATCAAATTTCCTTAAAGGTCATTGAAAATAAGAAAAATATGCCTTTGACCTAGTGCTTTAGAGTGATTTGCCAGATCATGGAGGGGAAGCCTTTAAGGCTTAAACTATTCTGCAAGATCCTTAGGGGTTATATTGTTTTTATGGCTTTTGTAGAAAATCAAATGGTTGTAAATGTAATATACTTGGAAAATTTAAAGCCTTGTATTTTTTTTTGCAAAATCAGGACCAAATCAAATTGAGATATGTATTAAAACTGCATGATTTTAAAGAAATGTTCTAAAGCAATATTTTCTAAATTGCTTTTAAAACAATTGTTAAAGCAATTATAAAGAAGAAGTTTGTCTTTTATTTTCCTTGGGTGAAATTAGTTAGATAAGGACAAAAGGGGAGCTTTTTTTAGCAGATAGGGCCTGATTTCAAAGCACATTTGGTGGGGACATTTTGGCATCCTCTATTTGTAGTTTGGAGGCAGATTGAGGACTATTTTTTCAGCTTTTTTATGGATCATGTAAATGGAATCCTATGTATATTTTTAGGAGCTTTTTCATCTTTCTTTAAGAGGGAGATCTTTCATAGGATATATGATAGAGTTGTACTTTCTTTTTGGGAGGGCAGTTGTTACCATTTTCTTCTCTCTTGAGCATAGACAGAGAGTGGTATACATGGATTGACTCAGTTTGTTTTTTGCATTGTACTCCTTCTAGTTTAATACAACAGACTTTCCTATTCCATCTATTTGTCTTCTTTTGCAATTTGATCTGATATTCTATTGTGGCAGTTTCATGTTCTTTGTTGTGTCTCTTGCTGTAATATTTGTATTTGGTCCTGGTTGTAATCTATGTTCAACTTGAACCTCTTTACAAATTATTTTACGATCAAATCTCAGAGGTGGGGTTGTGAAAGTTTAGTTGTAAAAGGTTGTTTGTGAGTGAAGATATTAATTTAGATTAAATCTTAGAGTTAGTTTTGCATTTCAATTATTCTCTCTCCCTTTTTCTTTGTAAGTCAGTAGTTTAGGAAATCATAAGGAGAACCAGCTCACTCTGAAGGTTCCCTCTCAACATAGATGACCCACATTTGAGAGGGTTTCCATGTTTCAACAAGTAGCTAAGTTTATGTGAGCTTTACAAGGTGCATACTTGATTGATAACAACATGAACTTGGAGACTAGGTCCACAACATATGATAGATCAAGCCTTGTGTGAGTCAAGCATATGAGACTCCCAAATAATTGGAAATACAAGGTAGCACCCACCAATGGTCAAGAACAATGAGCATCAAGTTTGAACCCTGATAGAAATGGAGTTGGTCTAAGTTTACAATCAACCATGTGAAATCTAGGGAGCATATCAAGTGCATACTTGGGATGTACAATGAAGATACCAGATGAAGAATGAGTGATCTCAATCTATAAGAAGTGTGCAGAAGGCCCATTTCTAACATCAGGAAATAATCATGAAGGATAATTTTCACTGCCTTGATGGTGGATGAGGAACTCCCTGTGAGTAACAAGTCATCAACATAGAAGATAGGGAAGTTGAGAGTATCATCCTGTTGCCTAATATAGACATTCAAGTTAGAATGGAACCAAGTGAGAAAAACTGATAGAAGGGAGGAGTCCATCTTGGCATACCAAGCTCAAGGGGCTTGTTTGAGGCCATAGAGAGACTTTCAAAGATGGAAAACAAGTGAAGGATCCTAAATTAATCCTTGTGGTTGCTCCATGTATATCTCCTCTTGAAGGTGGGTGATCCCACAATACTGGGTTACACTTTTTGGCTGATCTTAATATTGAAATGAACATTTTGAACTAAATCTTCACTTTCAGACACCTATAGATGCTAAACTATGAGGAATTTGAAGATGACGCAAACTAGTGATTTGTGACATTTTGTTTGTAGATTCTAAATATATATTTTTCAAAAAATTTGGAATCAAATTGCATTTTTTTTCCATCTCCTTCGATAACTAGTTTTTAACAGTAAACACCATTTTTACAGAGTGATGTGTACTGTGCAAAACATAACTTTTTTTCTATGAAGGATAAAATTCTAAATTATTTGAATTTAGATTTGTAACTACAATATCTAGAGGATGCATTTGGTTTCATAATTTTTTATTGAATATATATCTTTTAATTAATATTTTAAGTCAAACCAATTACAATTTAGACATAGGTGTACTATAAAGAGCATAAAAGATTTTGGATGCATCAGAATTAAATTTTTTCTTTTTTGTTGGAATAAGGACATCAGTACCTAGAGGACATGTATTTTTTAGAATTTTTTTTATATTTTCCTATTTTTTTGTATGTATGAAACAAAGACCTTAATGTTCATTGAAAAACCTACATTCACAAGAAATAAAAAATGAATATAATAATTAAATTAAGTATATTTAAAATTATACTTTTTGGGAAGCTTATAATAAAGAAGTGCATACTTACAAAACATAAATTTTAAATGAATTCATTTGATCCCCCAAAAGGTAAATCAAAAGTGGTTTTTTATCATCATTTTGATAGGTGTAGAGGAGACTCCATTATAGGTATGGTTTAAAACTAGCAGGGTTTTATCGAAGGGGGTTTGATCTAAGGTGGTTTGATCAAACCCTCTTTAATTAAAATCCTTTAAATTGAACCTTTCAAGGCTTAAATCATTATATTTTCTAAAAATATGTGATATTAGCAAAAACCAGGATGTCGCAGAAAGTGTAACCCATTATTGTGGCAACACCCAGGTCACTTAAAGGAAAGCACTCTTCACATCCATATGATGACCTTTCCAATGATGGGATGCAATAATAGTAAGAACAAGTCGGATGGAATTCATTTTGAAACTAATGCAAAAGTCTCAATGTAGTCAAGTTTAGGAACCTAGGAGATTCCTTTTGCGACCAGGTGAGCCTTATACTTATCAACTGACGCATCTACAAAAAAATGTTTGATAGGTCCATTTGTATTGAACAAGTTTCCTTCCCTTAGGTAGGGGGACTAAATCCCAAGTATGGTTCCTCTCTGAGGAACTGAACTCTTCTTGCATAGTAGCATCCCACTTAGGGACACTAGAAGCTTCCTAAAAAGACTATGGATCAAAAGTTGAAGCAATGAAGAGATGTGGAGCCTCTTGAAACTGTGACCTTGTTCTTCTTATATTTGAAGGATCACCAAACCAATCACTTGTTGACTCCAATGTCTGACAAGCCTAAAGAGGCCCTGTAGTGGAGTTTGGAGGAGAATCATCACCCACTAAATGATTACTAGGAGAGGATGAAGATGAATCCTCATCATCATTGTCACAATTGAAAGTGGAGGAAGAGGACTCTTCATGAAGAGTAGGAGGATTGAGATCCTTGGAATCTAACTATCATCATGTTGTAGTGTCTCCAAAGTTATGGTAGATGGATAATTATTAGGAGAAGAATTGGAAACACCCTCCTTGAAACAAACACTCCTCTCAATGAACAACTCATGAGTAGTAGGGTGGAGAAGCCTGTAGCCTTTGACACCATCTAGGTATGTAAAAAATATGAAAGGATTTCTTTGTGGATCCATAGCATTACATTTTTATACTAGAATGTGGGCCCATGTAGGAGAACCAAACACCTGAAAGTGCTTCACTATGGGATTCCAATCAATCCAAATTTGAAAAGAAGTGACCACTTCACAGCTTGGTGGGGAACCTAGTTCTAAATATAACACCTACATTTGATAGCCTCCACCCAATACTAAGGTACCATAGACCTGGAGTGAATAATACAATTGGTCATCTCTTTCAAGGACTTGTTATTTCATTCTATGACACTATTCTATTATGGACTATAGGGAACTGTGTGCTAAAGATCAATACCCTCTAAAGCACAAAATGTCTTAAACCTCTAGTTGGCATATTCCCCCATTGTCTATATGCAGAATATTAATGGGATTCCTTGATTTTTCTATGCAAAAGCTTTGAAGTCTTGAAAAGACTCAAAAACCTCAAACTTCTATTTGACAAAGTATACCCATGTGTATCTAGAAAGATCATCAACGAATGTCAATAGATATCAAGCCTTGCTAAAAGAACAATGTGGAAATCATCCCACTGAGTCACTTGTACCAACTCTAGAAGTTGTGTGGCCCTCAAGAAGGTTTTGTTAAATGTTACAAGGAGCCATATATTTCATTTTTGACCTCATGGGGTTGAGTCAACTATACCAACATGTTAGAGTGGGCAATTAAACACTAGGGGAGGTCTCATTTCATACCCCAAGTGCCCCAATCATTCCAAACTACAACATTTTGACAAATTCACTTTATTAGAATCATGTAGTCTAGAATAATTCATACACTTGGGGTATGAAACAAGACCTCCCCTAGTGTTAACCTACCCACCTTGACATGTTGATAGAAGTGTTTAACAAAGTCATTTTGTTGAAAGCCTGTAGTCTAGAACAACAGGGACACTTGGGGTGTGAAATGAGACCTCCCATAGGGTTCACCTACCCACCCCAATGTGTTGGCATAGTTGGTTCATCCCCATGAGGAGCAAAATGAAAAATATAGCTCTACAAGATTATACTAAATGCTATTAACACATTTTTGAAGAATGCATTCATTATCGTTATAATAAAATAGTTTGGAGTTGACTAAAACTAAGAGAGGTTATTATGGATGGACCCCATGTGTAGCTATAGGTCCAAATAGAACATTCCCAAGTGCCATATACTCTAAGAACTACTCCATCAAAGATTCATAGCTTTTGGATCTTAGGGCTCTTAAGAGACTTTGTCGAAAGTCTATAGCCTAAAATGATTAGGACACTTGGAGTATGAAACATGACCTCCCCTAGAATTCAACTACCAACCTCTATATGTTAGCACAATTAGATTGGCCCCATGAGGTTGAAAATGGAAAATATGGCTCAGTGTAAGGTTGTGTTGAATTCCACTGATGCATTTTGCAAGAATGAATTCAATGTCATCACGGTCAAATGGTTTAGAGTTGAAAAAATTGAGAGAGCTTATTGTGGATGGACCCCACATGTAGCTATAGGTCTAAACTAATCATTCCTAGGTGTCACAAACTTTGAGAACTGCTCTATCAAAGATTGGTAGTTTTGACTCTTAGGGCTCTTAAGAGACTTTATTAGAAGCATATAGTTTGGAATGATTAGGATACTCGAGGTATGAAACAAGACCTCCCTAGTGTTCAAACACTTACCCCAATGTGTTGGCATAGTTGGTTTGGCTCCATGAGATGTATAATGAAAATATGTCCCCTTGCAAGGTTATACTGAATTCCACTGATGCATTTTGGAAGAATGCATTCATTATCATCATGGTAAATTGGTTTGGGGTTGAAAATATTTGAGAGAGATTATTGTTTTGTAACCCACATGCATCTATAGGCCTAAATGGAACATTCCTAGGTGTCAAGAACTCTAAGAACTGCTACGTCAAAGATTGATAGTTTTTGGCTCATAGGGCTCTTAAGAGACTTTGTTGAAATCCTATAGTACAGAATGATTGGGAGACTTGGTGTACAAAATAAGACCTCCCCGAGAATTAACCTACTTATCCTGACATATTGGCATCGTCTGGCCACATAGTTGCAGAATGCAAAATTTTATTCCTAGCACTTTTCCACTACATGAAATGGAAGCATTTTAGAATGTTTTGTTCCTTACCACCATAGGAAAATGGAATTGATTTTAAAATACTAAGGTAGAACTATTTGTAGTGGACCTGACGTCCACCTATAAATACAAACAAGACATTTCTAGGTGCCATGGTTTGAGAATAGTCAGTCTAGAGTCTGGTACCTTTTTTGTCTTAGGGCTCTTAAGAGACTACCTCCATTTGATGTAGTCGAGAATGACCAGGAGACTTGGCCACTGAAAGGACACCTCCCCTAGCATTTAACCACCCAACTTGATGTGTTGGCACTATTAGTTTGGTCCCAAGAGGTGTGAAATACAAAATTACACTCCTAGCACCTTACTAGTAAATGAAACTAAATTGAAAGCTATGTTGTAATCTCCATTTTTAGGTGTTTCCTCTACTCTCCTTAGGTTGATATGGTGTTCTCACTTAATACAATGTGTTATAAGGCATCAATAAAAGATTCAAACTATGTCTCTCATGTTGATATGGTGCTATAGGTCAAGGGAAGGCATTGGAAATAGATGTCTCCTCATAGTACTATATACAATCTAGTGTTTAGGTATATATTTCACACCTTCGACGCATATGCAATCTAGTGTTTAATATTACTTTCATGAGGTCTTTAAAATTTGTTCATGGATACCATTATAACAATTATTAAAAATCACCCCAATGTAGTTCTAATCAACCTAACAAAGCAACCTAATAGGATATATTACAACCTTAGTCTAACAAATTAGGGCACTCAGGGCAAGGGTGTTGAGCAACCTCTTCAAAAATTGACACAATTAAATACAAGACCACAATATCAAAGATGATGAACCCATTCCAATCCATTTGTTACCACTAAAAATAATCTAAACTAGGGGGCCTCTCAACCACCTCCATATCTAAATCTCTAAAAGTCCTACAAAGAAGCCCTAAAAGGTGCCCTATGAATTGATCAATCCACTATTGATATTGAAAAGAGAATGTATGAAACTGATGGAAGGTTGCTTACCCAAAACTAGGGAAATAACCAGTATTTAAATAACAACAATAGTAATAATTCCTCTACAACCAATATCCTAAGAAGTAAAAAGTTGCAATAATAGATGGAGTCATGCATGTTCCACTTCTAAAGTAATAGAAACCAAAACAATAAGTACAAATACAACAATAACAACTATAATAGAAATTATAATTACCCAAATCAAGCAAACTGGAAAGTATATGAGATGGCCAATAATATTGATTGTCCTCCTTAAAATGACTACCCTCAAAGGAACAACTACTATTAGAGATACAATTAACATCAAAATATCATAACTTCAATGAAAATTTATACAACCCCTACCAAGTACCTAGATATTATGAATTTGAAACATTATACTCATTCTAAAAGAGTAGAGGGCATGATATACATACCTATTGAGACTATAATTAGTTCATCTCCAAACTCCCAAAGGAACAACAACCCCACTACCACTCAAAATTCAAAATTTATGGATCTATGCAAATCTATTCCTTCCACACCAACATTCTAACAATATGATTTAACCTAATTTCTCTAACCCCTCAACATCTAGATCAACAAGTGTCTCAAACTTTCAAGGGCCATTTTTCCATCCAATTGGGTATAAAAGGGCATGCTAAAATGTTATGATCTCATAGATGACATGAAGAGAAAATTCACTACAATTTCATTCATAGACCTCTTAAAAAATCTCTAACTCATCAATCATCCCTGTTGGAGACCATTTTATATTAACCCTCCAAATGCTACATTGTTAGATCTAAGATTCTTCAATCTTAAGAACATGCTTACAAACAATAAGTTAACTAGAAGAGGGGATCCTACCCTATACCTATAAGTTTGGATCTATGACACATGCATCAAATGCACTCTAGATAATGATAGAGCCCTAGTGAACATCATCCCCTTTTCTCCCTTATAGAGAATGCAGTATGCTAAAATAAATATCACCTATTGTCAAGGCACTCTATGTGTGTACGATAATTGAGATGTAAGGGAGATAATGGTTTAATCATTGTCATTGCTTTAAAAAATTGGGTATAAGATAATGGCTATATCATTTTGATGAAACAAGGGACCATGCTAGGCCAAAAGTAAAAATAAAATGTTCATGTGGTTGCTACCCAATAAAAATGGCTATGCAGTAGCCACTCAAATTGTAAAGGAAGTTAGGCCAGACCAAGAAAATGGATAACTAGATAATGGATATGTCATTGCCACTTAATAAAGGTGCCAAGTTAGGCCCAACACATGACATGGATGATACCCCTAGATAGCTATTGGGATAGGCTGATGCCCCCATAAATGGGAAAAGTAGTGCTCAATATAAGTTTTGTTAAAAGTGGCTCGGAAGAGAGGGGAAGGATTAATACATGAGTACAAAAAGAAGAATAAGGAGAAACATCAACATCAATATCATTATAATGTAACTCATCTAATATAGCATCTAGAAAGCATGTAACCTAATCATCATGTGCAATACATGTTCCTTAAGACTAATTATGTCATCCTTATAATGAAGAGAGGTATTATAAACAAAAGAAAGAGGTACAACATAGTAGGAAGTAGGAGAGATGAGGCTCAAATGGAGAGTAAATATCGTGAGAAACATGGAATGATCATGCTATGATATGAAGACTAAAATTTTCTCAAGGAAAAGGGGATGGGCAGAAAACTACCAATAGAAAAAGTAAGAATCAAGAAAAGGTGCAAAAAGGGAGGCAAGGGAAATGGCATAAGGCATGGCATAGGATAATAAAATCTAAGGACGGGATGGAAGGAAAGCTGAAGGAAAGCAAAACAAACAATGACCTAACAAGGAAAGGTGAAGGCATGGAAAGTGGATGTCTCTCTCTCATCCTCATTTCCTCTCATTCCCTAACTCTTCATCTCTCTATATCTGTCTCTCTCCCCTCTATCTAAACATATAATGTCAAACATATAGAAGGTGAAATTAAGGTAAGAAAAAATGTTTATTCTTAAATAAGGATATACTAGTTTATTGTTAATTTTTAAAGCTTCTATTTGCTTCAAGAATATAATATTCTCTACTAATAGAAATATATGTCCTACTCAACCAATAGAACATCCCTGAATTATTAAATTATGATGCACAATTATCTGACCATATGATATGCTAATCAAACACAATGTTCCTACTACTCAAAATACCATAGAAAATCTAAAAGAAACCTTGCACAAACTATGTAGAATGTGTGCAATTAGGTCACTAATATAAAAATGATACTCCCTAAATATATTTATAACTTCCACTATACTTTTGGGTGAATGAATGAATGCTATATGCAAAAATAGAGCAACCGAAGTGGAGTTGTAGTACTATGACTAAACCTCATTCTATGGTTGTAGTGTATAATTCTTTGCAATGTCTACAATTGACATGATCATATGAAGAGGAAATGTATCCTTGCATAACTTGAATTACAAATCCAACCATTGAGCTTTATGTGTATGCCTTTCATACTCGTACACTATCTTTTCTACAAAAATAGGCATAAATGCAGATACTAGTATTTCTTCACTCACTAATTCACACCTTTTTTACCTCTTTACCATCTTTTAGAGTGTATTCCACTAACTTATATATCCCAAAAGGTGCTCATTCACTTCTAATTGTATGTGTATTCTCCATGTGTACAAAAGTTATTAAACGTTGCAAACCACTGTAACTATCATATGCTCAATCCAAACATGATTTATTATAAAACAACTATCCATCTACTCTTTCACAAAAAAATGATTCAAATTAAATCTCATTCCTATTTAGGTGGAGCTTTTATCATATTTTCTTGAAAAATATCAAATTAATATTCAAAGATACACATATTTGTTGAAAAACATCATAATGAATAGAAAATTCCATGAGAACTCTACAACCACAAGTTATGCCTGTGTGGTTTATTTTGACATAAAAAGGTTTTGCCATTTCAAAATACCTTTGACTAATTTGAATTTGAGGATAAATATCTACAAATTTGGAGAAATTTTTTGTTTGATTCAATCTAAAAAATGCTTTGGATGTGGCTCACACTCCTTTTTGCAACATCCTCTTGATTAGGAGATTCTCTTGTGTTATTTCTTCAAAATTCCTCAATCAGGGATTTGAAGGCTTCAACTATGACTTTATCTTTTTGTGGGAGTCTACTATAAAATTCTCGTAGTTCATTGCTATATAGGTTCTTAACTCTTTCATGCCTCCCAACAGCTTTCATCAATGTTTTTCTACTCATCTTTATTGTTAGACTTGTTTTTCTTATCAAGTGAGATCTTTTTGTTTGATTTCTCATTATAGTTGATGTAATGACACATCGCGTAGAATTATTATCTTTGGTGTATGAGGTGGAACCAATTCTTTGGTATGAATTGATTAGGTTTTTTATAATAGATTTTTACTATTGCTATTTGATGTTCTTAGACCAAGAATTTTTGTGATTAGCCTAAACTTAAGATTTTTAATCATTTCAACAAATAATTGACATATTCTAGTTTCACTTATGTTTTCAAAAATCATGTTCCATATCTTATTCACATTTATTATATAAGTACATTAAGGAATCTTATCGTGCATGGGTTTTAGAATATTCTCATCAATTGCAATAAAAAAATTAGGTTTTTTTGTAAAATTCTAGGGGGCGTTCTCCATGGAAAAATTCAATCATTAGATATTTTTTTCTCATTTAACACTTTATCAACTGGTGTAGCATCTATATTCACATTTTAAAATGCATCATAATTTTCAATGAGTGATTGAATATTTTATGTAATATCAAATTGAGATGCAAAGATGGCATACCTTCAACTCTCCTATTTAATTTCTTACTTGCAATGAGTTTTTGCATTCATTCACTTTGTTTCTCCAAAGCTGTCTCTCTCTTGGATTCTTCATGATCCAATTCAATTAGAAAAGATGGTTGATCTTCATTTATGGAGTTCATTTTTTTTCATGAAGTTGTCTCATTCATTCTCTTTTCTTTGTATTATTAGCTTCATGCTCCTCCAGTGTTTGAGTTTTTGGTCATTTCCTTGGCATGATATTGAATTATATATCAATCTTAAACAATGGTCAAAAGAACATAAAAATATCTGATAATTTATCAAATTATAATACAAAACATGCATAATTAGAATATTTTTTTTGTCAATGTAAGACAAAAAAACTAGTTAATTTGTTCAATCAAGTGTTTCAATTCCTCAAAACATGAAAATAATGATTTGAAATATCAAATTTGATTTAAAAACATGGAACTAGAATCTTCTATATCGATAAAAGAATAAAAAGTGAACTAATTTTTTCAATCAATCATTGTAGATCCTCAAAAGCTTCAAAAGTGTATTTGCATGTCAAAAAAAGCATAGAACATGGGAATAAAATAGACCATGTGGGCCAAAATAATGTGATATGACTTTTTGTAGGTTCTTAGTCAGCATTTTACCTAGTTTGAATCTGAGCACATTTCTTAGAGCTTTTGGTGACTCTCTCATCCTTTCTTCTTCACTATTGCTCTTTGTCAAACTCTCTCTCCCCCTAAATAAACATATAATATCAAACATATAGAAGGTGAAACTAGAAGGTAAGGAAAAGTTTCAAGCATATAGAAGGTGAAATGTTAATCATGCTAAACATGTCTCTCACACACACTCTTTCTCTTTCTCTATCCCTGAGTATCTCTTTCTTTCCCTAAGCCTCTTTCTAGATCTCTTCCTAAGAATATGGTAGACCCATAGAAGATGAAATGAGGATAACCAAGATATAGTTTCTTCTTGGCTTTTCTCATTCACTAGCTCTAGAAATTTGTCATGTATGAACACTTTTTTATTCTCATCTAGTGGTGAGGGAAATCCCTACAAGACCAGTTGATGAATATAGGTCTACATACCCTTGATTCTTTCTCCAATGAAGTCTACGCATGCTTTACATTCCTCATTTTCCTTATGTCTTTCTAATATGTCGTTGATTTTCCGTGCTATGTTAATTCTACTCATAATTTGCACCATGACTAGCTTGGTTGAGGGGAAGCTACAACTTCTTAACATAGGACCAATCCTCTTCAATTATTGGAGAGAGGGTGGTCTCCATCATATCAATCTCTTTCTTCACCATATCACTTAGAGCCTACACCATCTCCATAAACTATAAGGCTAAAGTAAAGATGATGTGTTTTCTATTATGCCCTTTTAGTTTAATCTTCACAAGGCTTAAATGATGTGGCCTCCATTTTGGCATTATAGTATAACCTTAAGAAGAACCTGATGTGATCAAGAGAAGCCAATTTAACTATTTAATCTCTTTAATCTGGGCCTTTAAGATCTTGACCTCTTCCTTTGATTGTTGTATTATATTCTTTAGGTTGGCCTCTTTTTCTTTTAGGCAGTGTCTAGGCCTAAGTGTCCACTTGATTATTTATCTTGGCTAGCTCGTAATCTTTGATATAGGTCTTTTTCTTAAGTGGCCCTATTTCAATAGCTTTGGCACTAGTTTTAGCCTTTTCACGACTCAATTATACCTCTAGGTCTTCCACTTTCTTTGATAATGCATCCATGGTGATTGTCTTAGTTACCATCTAGTTTAAATCCCTACTACCAACTGTATTTGTTGTAGTGCCCCTCACCTTGCCTTCTATTGGACTGATGGTTCTTCTAGTAGGATTGGATATCATGACATTGGACTCTCTGTTATTATGCTGAGTTGTTTATGGATCTATTGCTATGATGATGATTGGTGATTTTGGATTACTAATATTTTATGTTTCACAGTTTGATGGACATATTTGGTGTAATGGATTAATGTTACTTTTGAGTTTAAGGTGATATTTAATCATGGTTATGATGCTTTAACAATAATTGGTAGACTAGATCATATTGAATTGATTATTCTATTTTCTTGTAGACAACTGAATACTTAATTGTGGATGGATTTAGGTAAATAGAACAGTGTCACATTACTCGTGTCTGAGTACCCTGCCACACTGCGATTTCTGTTTACTGTGTGCATGACTTCATGTTTGTATATATATGTTTAACCTGGAGGTTTGTTGCAGGATGCAGGTACCGGGCATTGACTCCACCTGAACTAGCAGGTCTGAGCGTGCCCTAGCCAATGGAATTGTTGATCGGAGTTAGCATAAGGTTCCCCAGTCATCCGTCGTCCTTGTAGAGGATAAGTCTTCAGTTTTTCGGTTAGTCATTGTTCTCAGTTTCGGTTGTCTCCATGGGTTGTCATCTTGCTTTCTTTACATGCTTGATGGTCGAGTAATTGTATGTTTTATGATTGGTTAATTGTGGTATATAAATCGATAAATTTGATTAATGTCTACTAAATAGGTTTATAAATAATTATTAGTTGTTATATAACAAATATATATTAATTATTAAATAAATAAAAAAATAAATAAATATTAAAGGAGTTAGATTAGTTATAAAGTGGCATTATAAGTTGTGGAAATTGTTTTATAATTAATAAAATAAATATGAAAGTAAATACATGTGGCCCAGTAAATAAATGATTTAATAAAGTAATATGTATTTATGAGTTGTTGGATATTAAATATCTATACAAAATACTAAATTAAATAAAGTAAAAATTATAAGTAGTAATATATTAAATGTGAGTTATCCTTGAGTAAATAAAAGGATAGGGGTTATAGTGTAATGTTATAAAAAAAAATTAAATGAAAGTAAGCTGTATTTTTGGGGTTGCATTGGATCGTGTGTTGATTCCCTAAAGGTGGAGTGCAAATAATTAGGATAGGGAACACTATAAAACAAGCAGAGAGAAGGAGGAAAAAGGGGTGAATTGGAGATCTGGGAAGGGAAATAGAGATGGATCAGGAGAGGAGAAAGGGAGCAGAGCGGTGTATTAGAAATTTCATCGCAGTGTAACAGGTGGGTGAGCTTAAGCTCTCAATTTAAAAAAAAATAGGTCATGGCGACACAGAAGAGCAAGAGTTTAAGAAATGAACGCAGAAGGTGGAACCGGAGGGGGGCTCGACAAGGGTTAAGCAAGGGATTTTGGGGAAGGAGGTATCAAACCCTTAGTTTTGGGGATTTAATCAAGCTGCAGACCATGGCTCCAAATTCCTCATAGATTTTCATGGTCATCTTCAATGCCTTCACAGGTTTTTTTAGGAAAAGATGTTGGAAAACTCCAGGTATGTGAATTCTTGTATTACATTTCTGAGTTGAATGTGCATGATTTTGTTGAAGCAGGTACCTCCATATCGTCCTACATGAAATCTGTCAATAACCTATATTTTGATTCTGACAACTTATGTGTATTATAAGGCATATGGTTATGTATATAACGGCTTGCATGTTTTATTATTGATCTATTCATTTTAAGGATCAAGGGTTGTTGTTATCATGTCTGTTAGCTCTATAAGAATGCTAGGATAAGATGTGGAAATTGGCTTATGACTATTAACTACATTCGCTTGGCACTTGCATCCACTACTTCTAATTAATATTTTTCCTTCCATTATGCTACATGATAGTGAATCCTAGAGAATTCATGGTATTTGAATGATCCTTAGCACTGTGACTGGATTTGCATGCTGACTTGTAAGCCCTTCTGGTGAATCTCCAATCACCTTGGACCGTCTAACTAGGGGCGATCTGAAACTAGAGATGTATGACTAATCATTATTCTACTTCCCGCTGGCCGCTTGCACTACAAAAGGGTATAATTTGTTGTGTCCTTGGCTCGAATAATTCATTTGTTAAAATAGTTCGTATGCCTTGACTGTGCACAATTCGCATGTCTGCCACATCGTATCCTATTTTAATAACTGTTAATACATCCTTCCATATGCCTTAATCTTGCATTGTTTCCATCATAGTTTTGGCATTGAGAATGCTGGAAGAGGTCATCAAGTAAGCTTTACGCCGACCAAAATTGCTTTTACTTGAATGTATCTAAAGCCTTCTCAACAAATCCATTTTTTGTCATATCCTGCAACCATTGCATTTTATGAGATAACAACTCTTGTTCCTCTTGAAGGCATCCTATTCAGTGCAAATTTCCTTTAGTAGATGTTTCAATATTTTTGAATTGATTAAAAGAAGAGGACGACATGTTTAAGAATAGAATATTATAGCTATTGATATTATAAATTAATATTGTTATTTAGTGGAAGAGACGTCATTTTATGGCAGAAACATATCTCACAAGAATACTTATATCAGGTCAAGGTTAATTTTTTATATCATCTATTTAAAAAAAAAGTGACGCTTTAGCTTCAATATCATGCCCAACATACCTCTGGAACTGAGAGTAAAAGGACGACTGACTGTTCCCTTGAACCTTGACAGAGGCATTATTAAACAAGGTTTTCACAATGGGTCTTAATTTTAGGTAAAAGCCACATGATGCAGCTTGTGCAGAATAATTGCCCACTCAATCCTATTACAGGCTTTATCAAAATTAATCCTCAGTCTACTTGATTTCATCTCAGCAGACATAAGATCCATTTTCCTCAGAATGATCCATTGTCTATACCATTCAGTCAGCCAAAGTGAAGTAATTCATTTGAAGTATGCATCTTTTTGACAAAGTAAAAAAAAAATAACTTCAAGGGCTATTTATCTCCAGATTTGCCCAAGCCTATCTAGCTGTGCTTGTCACCTGTATAACTCTGTAGTTCTATACTATTTAGAGAGTGCAGAGTGTTGAAGCAATAATGTCCAATAAGTCAATTTATGAAATATCCCTGGAAGCTACTGTATTTATTCTACTAGTGCAGAGATTCAGAATTATTCTTATTTCACAACAGAATTAATGTACTCAGTGCAAATGATACCAATGATGCCACAACAGAGTATTCAGGAAATTGAAGTAATGCTTGAAGATCATAAATAGTACACTCAGATTTGAAGATATTCAGAAATATAGTTCAAATTAATGATCTGGCTGAAATATAGTTCAAAAGATCTGGCCGCTTTACAAACAGTGCTCCTTACACTTCAATAATCGGTCGAACTCTGTAGTCTTGGATCTGAGTTCTCCTTATCCCGTCTGCATCTCTGTCTTGCTTGTGGAATGTACATCACAGAGAGTTTTCCTTTGGTGCAATGTCTCACCCTGATGCTCTGTCCATGATGATAGTGGTCTGCGGCCCAATGGCTGGTGTATGGCAATAGTGACAGCTGACACCTTCACATCAGATTGTTTGTAGCTTCTAAAACATGTCTGTAGCTCATTAATCTCTAGATCTACAGCTAAAGATCTCCAATTAATCTCTGACTTTCACCTACAGATCATGCAGAAGTATTGACATATCCAAATCTGACTACCTAGAACTAGAAGGTCCCATGCGCATTTGGAGCCTTCCATAAGAGGAAGAAGCACTGAGTCCCTTACTTCCAATTCAGTACGTTTCCTTGGGAGGGCACATCACATCATATACCACCACATTGAATTTATCTGACCTTCTCACTTGAAGGGACTCCAAAACAATACAAGAAAATCTTTACCAGTCATTTAACAGCCTTGGCACATAAGGCGCTGATGTAATATATGAAAGAATTTGAGAGAGAAAAATACCCAATCCTCCAGCCAAATTGAAGGAACTTGTACTAAAAATCAGGCATAAAAGGATCCCAATCTCTTGTTTTTGATAGCATCAAAGTCAAAGAAATTCCCACATAGTGCATAGGTATATTAATGTTTGACCTGTCAACCCTAAGCGATCGAGAAATGATGGCAAAGAAATGTTGTGGACAAAAGGCCATGATAAGTTTTGATTTTCCAACATTAATATATCTGCCAAATGTTGTTCCAAATAAGCTCTGCTTCCTATGAAGAAGCTGCATAACACAGGTAAATGGAGAAATCTTACAACCTGCTATGAATCACATAGTTTTCAAGCATTACAGAAAAATAGATAAGTTATCACCTGTTGAGGTGTTAAGGAGAAGTGACAGCAGACATCCCTAACTAAGAATAGTACAAAACTTAGAACGTAACAATGTCCTTCCAAGTAAAAAGAAAGGAACTCAGATATAGCCATGTAAGATTTAGTGACTCAGTGGTCAGTGAAACTTTTTCAATTCTTATAGACTCGTGTGCAACAGTATTGTTTGGATGTCCTTTCCCTATCTTAATCATTTCTTTGTAATAAAGTTGGCAAAAGCAATGCACTCATCGTGTATGACATATCACTGGATTAGGCTAGTTTGAATTGGCAAGAACACAAAATTATTAATGTTAGATGGCTTGTGTTTACCTTTAAAATTTAGATTTTGTGGTGTCAAAAATTTACATCTAGAAAGAGAACAGAAAGAAACAATAGATCGGACATTTACAAGTTACATAATAATATTCAACAATGCGTGCTTACCAAGAGATCCATCATTGAACAATTAGCGACAACCAACCTTGTTTGTAATGGTCACCTGTAGGTTAATGCATTTAGAGATATCAATTCATAGGAGTTTGATCTACAGACTAAGTAAGAAGGACATGAAACCGTAGTTAGAACATTTATTTTAACTATAATATATAGCCTAAATGGTTAAAGGACCGTATCTTGTGACAGAAGGGATTTTGAAAGAAACTGTCAAAATTTACATTGATTTATGTGGGTATGTATAATAGGGTCGGTATAATTTACTAAAATAGGTTATAGTATTTTAGAGGCACTGTTGAATAAATAGCTGTTATGTTAAATTTAGTTGCAATTTTCAATTACTGTTCTTTGGATGAAAAATATTTACTATCTTATACTCCATTGAATTTATTATTATTGTTATTGTTAATATTATTATTATTATTATTATTACTATTATTTCAAATGATATTTTGTCATCTTCAAGACGTCTAGAAAATATATGGGAAGTCTAATGGAAATGGTATAAATTATATGGTTGTTAGTTTTAAAGGTGCACAATCAAATGAAGATTAATATTGTAGTTAAGTTATTAGATCTAATTCATTGTACCATAAAGAATTGTAGATGATATTAATTACAATAGGAATGATTATTGATGATTAATTTAATCTCAGTAACGATTTTATTATAATATGTTTATGAAGGTTTTATTAATTGAAGTGTGATTAAATAGACCCGATATTGGGTTTATTAGCATTGTAGTGAGATTGTTGGATGTAATGGGGACTTCTGTGCCAGTTGTTAGGTTGTTAGTCTAGAGGCATAGTTTAACGTGATTGATTTTCAAGTATAGTGTTTTATGTGTATTGATTATACGATGTTATGTTGTCTCTAGTCATGTATGAGGCAAAGGGTAACGTGAAGGATGCATGATCTGATTTGTGCATGTACCTTGGGGTGGTAGTAATTCCCTTGTGGATGGCTTGTGGACCATTTTAATTGTATTTATTTGTAATGGATTTTTGAATTGGATTTTGTGAATGGGGAGACATTGAGTACTGTAACGGTTGTGATGTTGATGCACTGTTATGGATAATATTTTGAGAGTATGTCCTTGTAATTAAGTTGTTATGCAAGATGGTGAATGCCTTGCAGTGTTACATATACATGTTCATATCAGGATAATTGTTATGCAAGATGGTTAAATGCCTTGCATGGTTCATGTATCATCGTTGTCATGATGATGTTTTCTTGCTTGATGGTTAGGGTTTCTAGATGTAGGTAGGGGAGTGGCTTTCAATGTGGGGCCGGCGCCTAAAGTGGCTGTCAGGATAACCCATTAAAAGTTGTTAATTAAGTGAAAACCTAAAATGAACCAGGGGGAAAAGGGTAAATTACACATTAACAAGATAAATAGATTTCCTCTCCCATGCCTGTAGTGCTCGTTTAGACTAAGGATGGGTAGAGAAGGCCTGGTTGGCATGATCAACTTCCTTGTCCTCACGAAAGGAAGGTTGATTCCGCATGTGTCACCCTATGGGGCCGGCGCCTAGTGAGAGGCTGTCAGGATAACCATAGATGGGGGCCGGCGCCTAGTGAGAGGCTATCAGGATAACCCATGTTAGGACCATGCGATGACACTCTCCCTACTGCAGCCTAGCATTCCCTAGTTGTACTCTCCCCATTCGTTATGTGCTTGCCTCTGGAAGTGTTGTTAAATTGTTTGGGATATTGACTTGTGTCGTTGGAGTTATGTGTTCTCTTGTCGTATAGTTAACTGTCTACCTAACTGTATGTTGTAGTGGGAACCTTATGTTAACTCCTAGCTCGGGGGGTGGACCTCAGGGTTCCACATGGTCGGGTGGAAGAGCTTTAATCCATTGGTTTTTTCTCCTTGCTATTGTTCGTGTGCGAGGATGTTGTATCGTGTGTATCAGCCGTCAGATCTTGTACCAAGTATGAAGTAAGTGAGTTGTATTCATGTTCTTGTTTGTGTATCAGTTGATTTATAATGTATGTATTTGAAGGTGTTAAGTAACGATGTAATGATGTACTTGTATGTGAGAAGAAATTATGACTATGTACTAGATCCTAATGATTATTTATTTGATGTAAATGCTATTGATTTAATGCATTAGGTTTAGAATGTTCTACTGATGTTAGTCAGATTATATTGTTTGTTGGTCAAGTAATGCCTCCATGATATCTTAGAGGACTAGTCGTTAGGTCAAATGATGTATTTAGATGTGTTAAACATTACTTTGTCACTTTATTCATTTAAAAAAAAAAATTATTCTGTTTTTGCTTAGCGTAGATGTATTATTCTCTAAGGTGTTCATGAGGGGCATTACATTTGTACTTTAGTCAATTTTGTTTTAACCTCTAGGAATTCTTTTTTAGTTTCTTCTACCTATTTATCTTTAGCTTCAATGGCTTGCTCTACAACTGTGGTAACCTAGCCTTCTAATGCCTTTTTTTTTGCTTCAAATTCTTTGAGTATTTTCTTATTCTACTCTAGCTTGGTGCACTTGTTGAATTTTCTCTCCATGGATACTAGTGAAGTGTAAATTACATTTGCACCCTTCGAGATGAAATCTACTTTCCTCTTTATTTCAATTATAAATATAATTTGTATGATAAAAGACAATTCAACAACCAATAAGAAAGAGTTTTAAAGTATTAATATGGTCAAGCAACAAGATAGTGGGGAATTTAAGGATGATAGACATACACCAATACTATAGTCAATATTGGAAGAAAAAAAATACATAGAGAGATGTAGAGATAAATAGATAGAGAGATAGCGAGGGGAAGAGGGACAATGAAAGATACAGATAGAGAGTGGGAGAAATAGAAAGATATAGGGTGTAGATTGTGGGAGAGATAAAGATAGATATGGAGAGAGGGAAAGGGAGATAGAGATATAGATAGATATAGAGAGGGATGGATATAGAGAGATAGAGAGGGACAAATATAGATGGATAGAGAGAGAGATGGAGGGAGAGATAAATATAGAGATATAGATAGAGAGGGAGAGGGAGAGATAGAGAGACAGAGAAAGAGAGGATAGAGATATACAAGGAGAGTCTCTTTCTATCTACCCTCTATCTCTCTATCTCTATCCTCTCTCTATCTCTCTATCCTTCCTTTATCTAGCTATCTCTTTCTCTCTCCCTCTTTCTCTATATTTCTATCTCCCTCTCTTCATCTCTCTCCCTCTCGCTATCTGTACCTTTCAATCTCTCTCTCCCCATCTCTCTCCATCTATTTATATCTTTCCCTCTCTCTATCTCTCTCTATATCCCCATATCTCTACCTCTCCCTCTCTACCTCTCTCTCTATCTCTATATCTATATCTTTCCCTCTCTATCTCTCCCTCACTCTCTATCTCTGTATCTCTCCCCTCTCTCTATCCCTATATCTCCCTCTCTATCTATCTCTCAACATCTATCTGTCCCATTCTCTATCTCATCCCACCCCTCTCTCTCTCTCCCTCTCTCTCTCTCTCTATCTCTCTCTACTTCTCTCTCTAGATCATGTAGAATGAAGTTCTCATCTCTATCTATGGTGAAACCTTTAACAAACATGATAGAGAGTGGTGGATCTATTGATTTGTCAATTTTTATGAGACTTTATAATATGTATAAGTTTATTGTTGAATATGATGATTAAACAAGAATTACTCCATGAAACATTCAACTGACATACTGGTAAAGGATTAATATAGATTTTAAAAGTCTGCAGCACTTCTTATAAAGGCTTATTCAACCATTGATATCTCTCTATCTCTTTATCCCTATCTCTTTATCTCTCTATCCTCTATCTCTCTTTATCTCTCTCCCTCTGTATATCTATCTCTACCCCTCTAGCTCTCCCTAACTCCATATCTATCTCTCCTTGTTTATAACTCTATCATTCTATCTCTATCTCTATCTCTATACCTCTCTCTCTCTCTCTCTCTCTCTCTCTCTCTCTCTCTCTCTCTCTCTCTCTCTCTCTCTCTCTCTCTCTCTCTATATCTATATCTTCTCTGTGTGTGTTTGTGTGTGTGTGTATATATATATATCCCTCTCTCTATATTGCTCTATCAATCTATCTATCCCTCTAACTCTATCTTTCTATCTCTCCCACCCTCTCTATCTCTCTTTTCTCTATTTTTCTCACCCTCTCTCTAACTCTATCTCATCATCTAACAAGGTGCATATGATGCTACTTGTTCCAACACTCCCTCTTGTCTTTGAAAGTATGGAGGCCCTAAATATTCCTCCCCATCATCACCTAATGATCTAATGGTTGTGTCTTTCTAGACATGAGGTTACTCTAGAATGAAATAAGGTGGAGGGGTGACATGAGTCCGCATATAATTTGTCTCACTTATCATCAAAGTTTTTACTAATTTGAAGTGTGCTCATGTTATAATGCGAGTGTATTTTTTACCACTTTGGGAAATCTCAACCCTAAGGATTGGATTTCCTTGGGCATATAACCCAAAGGGTTGGACCTACCTTTTAGATGTCGAAGCCATGTTTTTAACAAAACATAGAAAATCAACTAAATCCTAAGCATGCTCTCAATCACATTTACACATTTTTCAATGTTAATACGAAAAATACCAAGATGACTTCAAGTTTTTTACTAGCTTTCTAAACATGTATATTTTTTCTAAAATTTGATAACATTAAGGTTTCCGTCTTCAATTTAGTTTGCTATTTTTTTCTTTTTTGTAGAAAACCTACATGTAGTATTTCTGGTGTTGTTTTTTAATGTCAATCAAAATTTGAAATAAGTTACATTTTTAGATTATAGACTCTATTCTATACACATTGAAAAAAATGATTTATGAATAGTTTTTAAAAAACTCAGGGGGGGAACCAAGCTCAAATTTTCATTTTTTAGGAAGTGTCCACATTGAAATTTCATAAAAATTCATATATTCATTAAAAAATTAAGAGAAAAATTAGGCATAAACTACATGATGTTAGCTAATTTTCCATCGAAGTGATTTTTGAAATACTTAAAAAAGTCAATATTTTAGGAGGAGCGCACCAGACGCTATGTTATATTTTTTTGACAAAAACATGATCACTTTGTGTGCTCCTCCTATTCCAATTTCTTAATCTCTACCATTTTAAGAAAAAAATAGTAGTTTAGAAACTAGATTTCAAACAGTACAAATCTTGTTCTTATCACATCTTCTAATTTTGAGAGTGGCTATCTTCAATTTCTCATGAATGATCAATTTTTACTAATTTTAGAAAAAAAAAGTGACCACTTTTGACCTTCTTTTGGTCCTCCATTTCCATGCACATACCTAATAAATAGATTATAAAGGTAGAAGAAAGAAGTTGGGTTGAGGGAGAAGTGATGAGGTTGGAAAAGAGGTGGTGCGGTTAGTGATTTTTTTTGTGGCAAATCTTCCCCAATTGGTGAATAGTTCGTATTCACAAATTTGAATTTGGTGAATATATTGCAACCGGTGGGGGCCAAATCACTTGAATTTTACGAATTATCACTCAAATACATTTCAATTTGCTTCCAGTATTTTTTATTAGGAATTTGTAACTAGTTGTATTTTCACCAAAGTAACCTACATGTTTCTAATGGTGATTCACCTAGATTTTTAGAGGTATGTTTTAATTTGCCCACATATTTGCCAATAGCATTACAAAGTTGACCATGTATGAGGACCCATTTCTTCAACACCATTATAACTCCATGCTAATCTGAGGGCTATAATCACCTTGAAAATTACAACGTATGTGTTTGATCAAGGTTTAATTTACCCAACATATACATGCACTATTTTATAATCATGCTAGATTCACCAAATAGTTACTACACTACTTAAAAATCCTACTGAATTCAACAAATATAGATCGATATAAATAGAATAAAAAATATAATTTATCTTTTCCACATTTTTTTCTACTCTAAGCTCTTGATTCAAATCATAGGTAAGTTACAACTATAGGCATTAGCGAGTTAGTGAAATCAAAAATGTAAGTGACCTTTTAAATTTCTTTATAGTCTTATAAGATTATTTATCTCCTTCCCAGTTTTACTTCATTCATATAGATGATATTAAGTATGGAGACATCTAGGGCCTAGGGATCTATATTTTATGATTCCTTCTTAAACAAAAAAATATTTTTTACATCTTTTATTTCGTGAGAGATGTTGAGCAGGAACAAGTTTGTTGAAAGCAGTGAAGAGAGGCCATCAAAACATAGAAACATGATGTCGTACTTTGGCAATGTTTGTGGTCCATCAGGTAAGGCTATAACATCAACACTTGTACCATTTATTGATGAACAAGGAAACACCTCAAAGGAGGATCCAAATGAGTTAATTCATTCAAATGGAGATGACAATGCCGCAGATGATGTTCTAGGGGATACCTAGGGTAGATTATGACAATCCTACAGATGATATTCTAGGTGGTACCAAATGTATCGAGAATGATAAAATAAATAGATTGAACTAAATAAGTGATAAGGAAGATGTAGATAATGCATGGAACAGGAATAGAAAAGCCAAATAAAAAAAGAGGCATGAGTGGGATATGACAAGGAATTTTTAGATTGATTTGGTGTCAAAGTACCCATTTGTTGAACAAATGCAGAATGCAAACAAAGACAAACCTCCAATAGAATACAAATGTAATATTTGCAATTGGAAATATTGTAGGGACAAGAAGTTGCAGCTAAAACTTGACACTATAAAAAAAAAATTGGTAGAGTTTATGAAAAACAAATCATAGATGGAAAGGAAAAATTAGTGATAATATGGAAAACAAAGGAAGAATGCCATCATGTTAAGAATGCCCTTGAATTTGATGTACATATGCAAATAAAGGTGAGGCTTGCTACATGTGGAGGTTCAATTGAAGCTCAATTTGGATAGATGATGTGAGAAGCACAAATGACAAAAAATAGTTTGGTTTTAAGTTTTGTTTTTCATATTTTGACTAGAGGGCATCCTATGACAAACTACCCAGAATATAATAGTTTATTATCTTTTATGGGCATCCCTAACTTTCCTAAGACACATTAGTCAACAAACAGTGGTTGGGAATGGGCAAGTTGTCATGCTGAGGTGGAAAAACAAGATTTAAAGGAAAAAAGAAAATGTTTGTTCAATCAACCTTTATTGCATTATCTTTAGATGAAGTTACAATAGTAGATAATACTTCTTTAATATACAATATCAGTGCAAGAAGTTGGGTCCACTTTTAGTGGAAGCCTTAGGGCAAAATATTTTTAGGAGTGATGGATTTTGGCAATATGGCTGACAATTTTTTTTTTTTGAATTTTTAGATGAAATTAAAACCCATTTCAGATGATAATGTCTAGTTTTAAAATATATAATTTTTTTAGTGTTGAATATATTTTTGTATTTATTATTTATTTCTTAAACAAAAAACTTCAATTTTTTTGAAGAAATGGACTTTGGCAATATGGTCGATGACTTTTATTAAGAAAATTTAGACGAAATTAAAACCCATTATAGATGAGATTGTGTAGCTTCCAAATATGTATTTTTTTTACAATTATATTATTTTTTCTATTTTCAAATTTTTTTTATGAAAATGGTCCATAAACTTGAAATATTAGGTTTTCTTATTATTTTAATAACTTTTTATTTAAATTTTTTTTAAAAAAATTATACATGCACAATATTCAGAAAATTCTTTTCAATTTGAAAAAAAATCAAAAAATGATAATTTTAGGTCATCTTATGTGTGACGTACATGGGGGATTTTCAAAATAGTAATTATGACCAATAAAAATTAATAAAAAATACAAAAATATATCATGTACAATCTTCGGTGTGTTACAGATCTTTTCCCAATGAAGGATTTAGAAAAATATAATTATTTAGGTCAAAAGATGGTTCACGTACATATGCATGGTATAATAAAAAAAGGTCTTTTAAATAGTGGTTTTTAGACATGCCTATTAAAAATCATTTTTTATGATCTAGGTATTAAAATAAATTACATATTTGGAAACTAGACTCCAAGTACTACGTTTCATTTATTGATGTTTTTTAAGATTCAATCTTTAAGTCCTTCAAATTTTTAGGTCAAATGTGATGAATTTTGAAAATCAAGGAAAACACTTCTACTTTTTTACCAAAAAATGGAGTCAACTTCATGTATGTGTATACTGTAGACAAACATGTCCTCTAACCTCATCTACTCAATTTATAAAATGAAGGAGAATGCAAGCTCACAAAATCTATTTGAACTAGTTATGAAAAATTTGAATGAAATTGGAGGCATGGATGACTACACAGCTATCAAAAAGTTGGTGTGTGTAGGGGTTGTAGCTTCGACAATGCAAGGTCATAGGAATGGTCTTTGCATAAAGATACAAACTTATTTTTCACCATACATGATTTCCATTCACTGCATGGCCCGTAAAATTAATTTAGAATTTAAAATTGTGAGCAAGTTCTTTACAATATCGAAAGTTGAAGATCTAATCAACCATTTCTACTCATGCCTCTATCGAAGTCCCAAACAATTTATCGAATTTTAACAATTTGTTGATGGAATAACTATAGGAAACAACTTCTTAAGAATTTTGATACCAGATGGATCTCCTTGCATGGATCAATACAACGAGTTTTTCAAAATATCAATTGTTGAATGGAGTAATGTATGAACATCACCTCATAGTAGACATGGCTTTTAACCTCTCACATAGGTTAAGTGACATAGAGACACTCTTAAATTTATCTAGTATTCTTACCATGCTAGAGGAAATGAACATTCTTGTGAAAAAGCCCAAGAAAGAACTATGTATACTTTAGAATATGCTAAACTACATAAAATAATATGCATGACCCTTGATAATCAATATCTATGAGAGTAGTCATTTATAAGTCCAAAAATCTATAGCTAGCACTTGATGACAAATGTGAACAATCTTGCTAATTTTTGTAGTTTAATGCAAGCGGGGATTTATGTGTCTCTATACAGGGATATGAGATACCAATACACCATTTTACTAGGGCCAGGCACACTATCAAAGAAGTACCCATGTAGAAGGGAAGCTTTTGATTGTTTAACTTTTCATGGACCATATAGGAATTGAACCTAGGACCTTCCATTGCATACTGGAGTGCTCTACCAACTGAGCTACTATCTCTTTGTTGACTAGTCGATGGTTGGTCAAGGTGTGGATTATTTCCAACATTGAAAACATTATTAATTTTGCAAGTACCACTTTAAAGGATATTGTGAGATTTCTTTCCTAAGAGATTAGAGATTGATTCCCTCATGATGAACTACTTGAAGCCATGTCTATCGTGTATCCTCAATATTGGTTCAGTTGTCAACCAATTGATTTTCATAACAAGATAAAGACCTTGGTCAATCATTTTTCCAATAGTTTAGAATTCAATGGACAACAAATAGAAGGAATTATAAATAAATATAAGCTTATAGACTAATCAACTTATTTTGCAACATCAATGATGGAATAGTTTAAACTCATGGAGAGTCCCTTTCAAGATGGATCAATAACAAATCTTTGGTCAACCTTAAGTCAGATAGAAATATTACGTAACCCAATATTGGAATATTTCAAACATGCTAATTTATGTCAAACCATGATATTGGGGTCGATTGAGGATAATAGAGTTTTTAGTGCATTGGGGTTCTTGAAATCAAAGATAAGAAACAAACATGATAAGAATTTGGAAAATTGCTTCAGGATGTATACAACTAGGTATGATATTCAAAGTTTTCCTTTTGAAAGGGCACTTGCAATTTGGAGGTCCATATGTGAAAGAAGAGGGTTCTACAACACTTTAAACCATACTGGCACACATGTAGTGGTAGTGAGGAAGTGCACTTAAGAGGAGATATACACAATATAGAAAATGAAGACGAGGATTAGGATGGCTCTCAATCTCATGGTCAAAGTGAGGAGATGATTTGGCTAATAGAAGAGATTTAACACTTACTAGGTATTTATAATTTATTTCATATTCCAAACTCCAAACTATTGTTGATGATATTTTATTTTTCTATCATTGAATCGTGATATGCATTTTTCATTTTCCATTTAAAAATTAATAGATTAACATACTACTATTTTCCAATGTTCCATTTTAGAATCTAAATTTTAAACATTGTTTCCAAATTTGATTTTATTTTAGCATCTAAAATTTGCACAATTTTCAATTTCCATTTATTAATTAACATTATTAGTAATTTCATATTATTATTGTATGATAGTGATAAGTGTTACATGTATTCAACTAAATGCATACTAAAAACACTAACAATAGCATATACAACATTAGCAAATCTTTACTGTGTATCTAGAGACCATTTAGTTTTCCTGAATTAAGCAATTAAATAATACCAATAATTTGAACACAAAAAATAGAAAAGAGTTATATTTTAAAATGAATGAATACAATGTACATAGAAGTATTATCAAATTGTCAAATCATTCTATCATCTTTTGTAGCATGCTCCACTGTTCATTTGATGGAAGTTCAATCTATTGTAACTCATAGTATCTAACTTGTAAATTTGCTAAAAATTCATAACTGACTAGTAACTTTAATGTATTAATCAAAGTTGCATTCAAGCTTATTGCTAGTTTGAAGGAATCCAAAAAAATTGCCTTGTCTAGCTTCTAAGGAAACTGGTCTAAATCCAACTTCATTGTATCATCCATCTTCTTTTTGAGAGCACCTATTCCAATGTATCGCTATGTTTTATCATAAGCCCATGAAAAACTAAGTTTTTTCAAGTACTTTACCTTTATATGCAGCTTGCGTAAGAATTTTGCAACCTGATCCAGAAACTCCTATGCTGCACCTAGCTTTGTACACTTCTAAATGATAGATGATGTCTTTATTGAGGCATCAATCCAGTCATGAATTCCTTTGGATTCCAATTCATTGTCAGTGATTCTAAATAGACTGTTTGCAAAAATTACTTTGCAATTTTTTGACTTGAAGCCACCTTTTTGTTGTCTTGAATGTATTGTTTGAACTTCACATTTTGTACTATTAGACCATCAATCAATTCAAACAATTTAGAAAAATAATCAGTCCTATACATTATTTCCTCCCACATATTTTTCTTTATATGCCTCACTATTTTTCTATAAAATTCAAATACTTTGTTTTGGGAAGACTTTATTTCACTTTCTACTTTCTTCTGTTATAGCTATAGTTTTTCAGTGGTTCTTCTCTCTTCCTCCATTTCATGTTTCCACAGGTTTTCTCTTTGTGTCTGTTTGCCTAGTTTGTCTTCAAATGTATTTGCTAAGGCATTGGCTTCCATCAACTTTTGCTGTAATTTTTCTGAATTAGATCTATCATTATCATAATTCTTTATGCTTTCATTTAATCTTTTCTTCAATTCATTTAGTTCCACCTCTATCTATTCATTCTCTTTTCTTGTAGATGTAGAGGCAGATTTTTTTATCCATTTCTCTAATTCATTGTTCTCATTATCCGTTGCTTTCATGCTTGCTTTCTCATTTGCTAGGTATGCCTGTAACTTTTCTATTTGATTATGCAACCTATTTTTGTCTCTCTCTTTCTTTAACAATGATATTTACACCACATTGTTGTTCCTTTTTGATACATTAATTTTGTTAGCATTTTTCATTTGATAAAAATCCACTTGGACAGTGCTCACCTCATAGTAAAAGCATTTCATCTGATTCTTTGGTTTATTTTCAACTTTGGGCACAACAAACATCTACTCCATGGTTTCTATATTTGGGTCATATGTAGGCAATACCCTTGTTCTTGTAGGCTTTGAAGTTACAATACATGTACTCTCTAGCACTTGCTTCTTGTGTCTTTTAGAGTTTTTGGCTTTCTTGTTAAACTCATCTTTATAATCAAAACCTAGGACTAATGACACAATCGAATGGTTGAATGGTGAAGGAGTAATTATTTGAGGCTCGGGATTACCCTTTCTTATCCCATTCACACTAACAATAGGAGCCTAGTGCCTTCTATAAATAATTCCATTTAAGTTTAAATGGAGGAAGTTCGACTTCGATCTTCACAATGCCTTGTTCACTGGGTTTCTGTATAGTATCTTCTAGTATTGGCCTCTTCTAATTATTATTTTTTGTAACACTTGCTGACCACTACTACCTATGCCATCACAAATAGTAGCACTAGATTCTCCACCATCTCCTTTACCAATTGAATGAATACCTTGACTATTTTAAAACCCTTGTGTTATTGGTTGTAGTTGTGACTGTATATGACTTTCAAGATTTTCATTTGAAGTTGGAACAAATTCAATTGTACTATGTATCCATGTATGACTTTGAGCTTGTTTATCAGTTCCAATGCCTCAAAAATCACTAGGTATTTTAGGGTCTACTTGTGTTACCACCCAAGTGCTACCTTGTCCTTTGGCCCAAAAACCACCACCTTCATAACCCAATTTTTTTACTATGGCTGCCCCTAAAGTATATGTTTGTTTTGTGGTATCACTCAAACTAGGTTTGTATGCATAGTCTTTAGTGGGATCCAACAATCAAATTTTCCTATCAGTATCATCATCAAATTCATGATTAGATGCTTCAGAGGGGTGCTCTATATTCCAAAATTTGCTAAACTCTTCATCTTCTAGGATCACCTCAAATTGTGCAATAGTTTCTGGATCACCTAGATCCTTCCTCATAGACCAAAAGGCATTTATTTTTGTTTGTGTCCACATTCCTCTATACCAACTTTTCTGAGAGAGTTTGGTATTTTTCTAAATTAGATGGTTTATCAAATTTTTTATAAAACATTTTTGACCTCCTAATAGTGATTGACATCTCTCCTACTTTATGTGGGTACAATGCTATTAGTTTTGCTGATAATTGTTGAATAGTAATGCCTTTCTCACTAGTAATTTCCTCCATTACTTTTTTCACCTCATCCCAAGAATTCTTGTTTCTCAAAATTTCTAGTAAGGGTTTACCTTGATGTTGAATTATACTTCTAGCATTCTTATTGGACATAATCCTTTCTTTAATCACATCACATGGGTCATACTGCCAATGAGAGTCAACATCAAATTTAAAAATTTATAAAATTTGTTGTGCCACAACAAATGTTTTTCTCTCTAATGTGAACCCTCCACATAAAAAAGGTAAGGAAGGAAATATGCTCTTCTTTTGCTAACTAACAAAGTATAGGTGATCTATATTGTCCATCTACCGTATGTATTCCAATGCAAAAAGCCTATTTGGCACATGTATTGGAAGTTTGTGGGGATCTACTATTTATCCATAAAATCTTAGAAAAACTATATTCTTCCATGATGTACTAGTCAACCAATTGTGTTTCTATTCCCAATTGAATAAATCTCTACAAGTCTCAGGGAATCTAGGCATTGGAGTACTTGTAAATGCATAATATAATAGAGACAAAACATAGTCCACAAAATGATTGTGGTTCCTTTGAGCATCATGCATCATTATCTTATGGGTCCAATCATGTAGTGGAAGTGCTCTTTTCACCTCATCATTTATGAAGGACTGAATCTAAAGCTTGTTAGCCAAATATTTTACACTAAACTACACTAGAAATAAATTACACAAGTAGTTTGCAAACCTAAAGGTCTTAGTGTTAGAACTAGAAGTGAAATGTCCTTTAATCATTAAAAATTATTTCTACATGGATTCTACAATGTTCTCTACAAATCTGTATTTAACAGGGGGATTAACAAAATGGATATTGTATACCATTTCAAGGAGGCTTGCATCCACTTTCCTAAATATCCAATCAAAGGAAAAGTGCTAGCATTGAAATAGTATCTTGAACCCATGGTTTACAAATTTCAATTTGATATGGAGGCTTCTAATTCTCTTTTGGTACGGAACCATCCATTATTATTTTTCAAGAAAAGAAACTTTGGAATTTAGACTGACTACTTCATAATCACTAGCTAACTTTTCTAGGTCAATGTGGATGTTTCCAAAATCTTTGGCTACAAACCCCAATAGTTCACTAAGTTTGTGATAGTAATAGCTCATATTTTGTTCTGGACATCTTTATTAACAATTTCTTTTCTATTTTCATCTTAATTTTGGGCACAAACCATGATAAATTCTGGGCAATGAAAAACCTCAAGCAGCACTAGGCATCCTAATTTAACCACCCATAGTACAGTAAAATGATTAATTGGTAATGGATTTCCTGCCTTAGCTTGTATTTGCACTACAACTTTATTCTCACATGAAAATCTAAGTTATGAGGTAAGCCTACCAAAGATTACAGGATCAGAAATATCATGGTAATCATCAATGAAAAGTTGGGTTTTAAGTAATCTGACATAGTTTATTTTGTGTATTGCTTCACCTTTCCCAATCACTAGTGTGTTAGTGGTGGTAGACATTCTTGTAAAACCTCAACCTAAACCCAAAGATTGAAAAATTTTAAACTGAAGCCTTATAAATTAATTTGAAGGAATGTAGGATATTTGTATCTCAATTTTCACATAACCAAAATTTGAAAAGATGAATACAAAGACTGGCATGGACTAATTCTATTGTATCCCAAAATCTCCCTAGTGCCCGATAATCTCCTTTACCCTCTTTCTTCTAGAATCTCACTTAGAAGTTGTAACTTCAATTGACTATGTGCAATACTATGATTTAACTTCTTAATTTTCTTCTTATTCTCAAACAAGTGCAAACTACCAATTAATAATAAAGTGAGTGAAATGTGTTACATTACAATTTCATACTCCCACTTAAAAAAAATTTAAGGATGGCCTACAATTCTATAGTCTCAATTAATTTAGCATGTATGTCGAGTTGTGGCATTGATAATATATTATAAAATCTCAACCATTGATCTTTGAAAATCTAATAGCTCTAGGTTGATTCTGAAGGTTTGAGTTTGGAAGCCTAGTGCTTTGGACATTTCATTCCAAAATTCAACTACAATCATCGATCGAATGTTCATCAAATGGTGAAACATCGCACAAAAGTGCCATGTGTATCCTTTCACCATGTTTCTTCCATTGGTTTTAAAGACTTTGTTTATATGAAGTGAGGCCCACTTTGATGACTCATATAATAATAATGGAGAAAAACTAATAATAATAAGTTAATTAATAAATGGAGATTAATAGGAATATGTTAATTAATAATAATTTGCTCATTGAGTCATTGACACTTGTCTCTATTTCAAAGATTTTATGTACAAAATTGGGTGCCTGAAGACTTCCAACTAGAATTTAACATACATCATTTATTTGTGGCCATCTGATGATTGAAATGATTCATAAAGGGCCCACCCCATACGAGTCAGCACCATTCAACCAATGGTGCAAAATTAATAATAATATGTTAATTCATAAATGGAAATTAATAATAACATGGTAATAATATTTTAATTAATAAATGGAAATCAATAATCATATGATAATAATAATATGTTAATTAATAATCGTTCACTTGTTGAGTCATTGACACTTGTCACTATTTCAAAGACTTTATGTACAAAATTGGGTGCTTGAAGACTTTCACCTAGAATTGAACATATGTCATTTATCTGTTATCATATGATGATCAAAATTATTCATAAAAGGGCCCACCACATATGAATCCACACAATTCAATAAAGGGAAATTAATAATAATATGGTAAAATAATATGTTAATTACTATTTATTCACTCATTGAGTCATTGACACTTGTCTCTATTCTAGAGACTTTGTGTGTAAAATTGGCTACGTTAAGACTTTGGCCTAGGATTGAACATAAGTTGTTGATCTATGATCATCTAAAGATCAAAATTTAGTGATAATCCCAAAAGAAGAATTTGGTTTCTATTATGGTTATTTAGCAACATTGGTTTCTATTATGGTTTTTTATTATTTTAGGTCCATATTGATACAAGACAAGATAATAGATAGTAATAATAGAATAATTCTTATGCAAAAATTGATTCTTAGCATTTGTTGTGTAGGACAACTTATAGTCTTCTCTTCCATTTATCTTTTCCCTATTTTTACATCACTATACGTTGCCATTGACCTCATTTATCTTTTCCATGTGATCATTGTTATTGAACCATCTATATACATTGCTATTGAACTCATGTTGAAAATTGTAATTACTTCTATATTTTTTTGTTAACATCACCCTCAAAAAAATTGGGGAATTACATGAACATCTAACCAAACTCAAAGTTCCAAACAACACTAAACACAGAGAAGAGACCAAAAGTCAAGACATTCATTTATCATATACTCCACTATCTTGTTACATTTATTACTTTTATCCTTTGACCTTGATCTAGTCCTCCAAAAACTTTTTGGTTCCCCTTTTTGAGGATACTTAATGAATATTTCACTATAGACCATAACCATCCTATTAATAGACAATGTCTACATCACAAATTTTCAATTATGTATAGTCATTCACAATGAGAATAAATGATTTTCCATGGAACATTTCATTATATGTACAAGAAACCACTAGGTATGTGTAACAATAAGGCCAGTAAAGGAAAATTATATTTATGTTCTCTAGGTCACTGTCAATGGAGTTACAATACCAATTCCATGTGTCCATTCAAAATTCTAGTTTCTCATACATGCATGCATGTGTGGGATATTCAACCCACCACCTAGAGTAGAATGCATCATTTACAAATGTTAAAAGTGCCAATTTCTGAGAAGATTTGTTCCACTTGATGATGGATTCTATTTCTTCATTCTGAGAATTGTAAAGCAATAACATCATTCATAACCATGCACAAATAAAAATATCTATCATATTGTTCTACATCTATGAACTCTATTTTTAATATTTATATAAATTCCTAATTCAAAAAGGGTAGAGACTTAAAGCTCAGAATGACAAGAGAATATGAAAAAAAGTAGATGATGCAAAAAATCATTATTATCGCATAGTTAAATCCAAAATCATGAATGAACACAAAAAAAAAAGTACTTGCTAACTTACTTTCTTCACATAGCTTCTATACTGAAAGCCATTACTTTTAGCTTTTATAGTTTATCAGTTCTTCTACTATTTGATGCTTAATTTAATGTAATTTAAAGTTGAAATAATAAACACTAATAAATATATGTACATGTACTGCCAAGAAAAATGACTAATGACAAACAACTTCATTTAATTTACTCCACCATCACTTTGAATGTAATCATTAATAAATTGCATTTGCATTGGCTAATCTAGGTTGTTTGTCACTTGTCATTAATGAACTGAATTATCATTGGCTAATCTAGTCAGTTTGTCACTTCACCTTCAAAGTATCACAATTTGATATGATTGATTTGATTGCAGAGGACAACTAATTAATGAGAAAGGTACTGCAGTTAGTCCTATCAATCATGTGATTCTATTTCCAATCAATCCCATTGTCCTAATTGAGATCATGATTAACCCACGGTATGATGGAAATAAATGTTAGTGCCAAATGGCATGGTTTTGTTACATTCTCACACATGACACAATAAATATAGCATCTTCTATAAATTTATTAGGCATCTTCATTGTTTTTTGGTTGTTTCTATTTTCATTCCTTGCAAATTGTGATCATTGATCAAGATGAGTCATTTGATCTCTCACCGTGTTTCTCTCTTACCTTGCAAGTGGGAAATGGCCGATTTGGATAGATTTGATGAACAAAAACTAGGGAAGGTGTTTCTGATTAACTCCCCCCTAGTTGATGATGTTGTTAGGGACATTATTGGCCATGATATTCTTTTAGAATATCCTTAAAAAATATATTCAGTGACATCGTCTATGCATTTCTATCAAATTTAGTAGACATGCTCAATGACCTAGGTTTAGTGAAGATGACGGGAAGGTAATGATTCAAGAATCACTTATCCTTGGGGATAAGCTTGATTTAGCTTTACATGAATATGATTGTTATGCTGGACCAAGAGATAAGGCTAGAATTTTCCCTTTTAATGTGTTAGAGCACTCAACTTTAGCTAATTGTATTCTTCAGGAGGTGAGGAGAGCACTTGTTAAAGGCTCATTGAAACACTTTGATAGGTCCCTTATTATACATAATGATTTATGTGCCTATTTCTTAAGAAGGGCAAGGTCTATTGTTTATGCTACAAATTTTCTTCTTTAGGTGGTAGTTGTTAGGCAACGCATCAATAGTAGCCATTAACAACTTTGTTTTGAGTTTTAAAAAATTTGCATGTTTTGAATTTTCCCTTTTCTACATATGTCTTTATCCAAGGTTCATATTAGGCAACCTTCGCTTAGGCTTATCTAAAAAATACTCTGTAAACTCGTTTGTTTAATATAATATTATAATTTGGGTTGTGGAAGAAAATTATAATTGTTGTCATCCTTTTAAATTTTTATATTATTATCTATTATTTTTCATTAATAACATAATTATGGAACTTTTTTATTTATGGTTGTAGCAATTAGTTAATTCTTGAAGTATCTACTATGATAATTAGAATATATGGAAAAAATAAGGTTAATCTAAATCATTCACTCATTGAGACTTTATGTAGAAATTTGGGTGTGTCAGAAATTTGGTCCAAAATAGGAATTTGAATTTTGATTTGATTATCTATTATTTTTCATTAATCTAAATCATTCACTCGATGACACTTGTCTCTATTCAAGAGACTATGTAGAAATTTGCATGTGTTGGAACTTCAGCCTGAAATAGAACTTGTGTGATGAGTTGATCTCCGATCATATGATGATCAAAAGTTATTATAATATTTTAAATACATCAATGTAAATTGTAATTATAGTCATCCTTTTGAATTTTAATTTTATTACCTATTAATTTTTGTTAATCTAAATCGTTGACTCATTGGCACTTTTCTTTATTCTGAAGACTTTATGTATAAATTTGGGTGTGTTAGAACTTCAACCTAAAATATAACTTGTGTCGTTGATTTACAATCATCCATTGATGTAAATGTAAATCTTCTCAAATCTATAAATTCACCAAGTAACATAATCATTATAATTTAGCATTTGATATTTTCACCAGCCACATTATTATTTTCCAAAAACTTGCCAACACATTCACCGAATAATTAATTTTATAGTTTTGAATATTTATATAATTAGCCACCAAACTTTTTTTTTTTTTTGAATACAATTATCATTAACTAACAAAATTATTGGTTTTTACCAATAATTCATTAGGATTCACCATGATTTTATAGAACTTTCTATGAATGGGCATAAATTCACTAGAAATTTTTATTTTATTTTTTCAAAAAATGGAAGGATTCACTAGGAAAATCATAGCACTTAGCTAGGATTCACCTAAATTTTCTACATTTGTTTAGGGGGTGTTCCCTATCCCTAGGTGGAGTTGAGGTAGGAAGAGAAGAGACAAGGTGAAGGGTTAAATGAGAGATGTAGAGATTTAAGGAAGAGTGCAAGATGAAGAGGTGGATTCAAAGGGAAAGTAGGTGGGAGATGTTAGAATACACTAGACGACTTAGGGGGGGTGAAGCAATGGTACAATAAAAGACTAGTTTATTCAATAATTCAAACATATCAGAATAATGGCATCAAACAAATTGCACCATGACACATATATGTATGTTGAAAACCCTAAAAAGGGAAAAACCACAGTGTGAAATGTTGGTTGGGTTTGCTTAACCAATCCAACCTCACAAGAAAATCACTATTAGATCTCACTAGACAAATCTCACTGGTTACATTTTGACATCTGGATTTAGAAGCACCAACTCCAATCACAAACAAAAAATCAAGGACAAAGTACTACCCTATTTAAAGTTGCTTCTTGATACATAGATGTGACCTCTCTAACCTTCATATAACCATCCACTATACTGATTAAAACAATCGATACATTCTCAGATCAGAGTAATAATTTGTTCATATACTTTGTATTGTTACAATGAACTACTCTTCAATATTTATTATCAGCCACCCTAAACAAACATATACTCTTGATTCTTCATATCACTTCACTCCAAAATCTCTCAAGAACATCTCCCATACATATTTTTAAGCACCTAAAACTCTTACAGATCAAACAGTTGGCACAACTATTCAAACTACTAGCAAATAGTTAATATGGGTCACTGCTCATCAAAACCTTATTCACAAGGAAGTGTCCATTAATGGTTTAAATGTTCATTGTTGTTGTAAGCTTTCATGCCATTGATAGATTAAACCAACACCATCAATGTAAAATTTAGCACCCATTCACAAAGTGTTGAAAGGAGAAGTCGGTCCCGACTAGGTCAAGGGGCTAGTTATCGAATGAATAAGGTGACTTAAGTTGTCACTTAAGTTATAAGTGAATGGTGATAACAAGTCACTATTGAATTAGAACAATAGGCATAGCCCATCATAAAAACATCTTTTCTTTTAAGTCCTTCGGGTTTTAGGTCTTTAGAATTTAGGACTTCAAGCTATGTCAACCCTAACATACCATAAATTGAAATGTGATCCTTATCTTATGTAAACAACCTTTTTTTAAAGAGGATAAACTAGATGATGTCATACTGTTGGTATGATATAGGGATATTTTTTATCTTGAATGAATATAGAAATCAAATCATTCCAAAACACTTTAAGTAGATCTAAGACAGCTTTTCTCTAGAAGAAGATACTCTATGTGATAAGACCTCTAACATCAATGACAAAACAATGCCAACAAACTCCACCTTTGGCATTGATGTCAACTTATACAACCATTTCCCTTACCTTTGCAATCTCCCCCTATCTAACATTGTCATTTGTGGAAATTCATCATTGGACACTGATGAACACTAATTGGTCATATCATGCTGATGCAATAATAAATATTATATTTAACTACCCTATCATCTACTTGAATCCAAACATATCTGTCATACAGTTCAATCATGCATTGATCATATATTGAAAACTACCTAATTCATATACTCAAACATTGTCGATAGAAAATACAAACATTGTACCACTTGTGATATCAATTGCTCCTGTACATTAAAAACCTACAATTCAGAAATATATGTGATGCAAACACCCATTAAGTATGAACACTATGTTAGAGCATAAACATGACATAAGTATCTCCCCAAAATCTGATTCATCAGTTGATTTATGATACTGCAAACTATTCAAATTGATGCATGATACAAACAATACAAACAAATCACTGTGTAAAGGACATTGCATATTGATGCAAACACATTCAATACACCATAAATCACTATGTAATGCCCCATCATGCAACCCTAGAGTGTTAGAATAACAAGTGTACTTTTACAGAAATTTTTTTTTTAAGCAAGTAAATGCATTAATCATTAAATATAATTACACAATTAACAACATTAAATGAAATGAATAGCTAACACCTCTAGAGAACATAACTGCATCAGATAGAAACATAACATTACAAGTGATATGCATCATAATACAGTAGAAGAGTATTACATTATACATTTACATAGATGAATAATTACAAAGCTTGAATACAAGATTACAATACTGATTACATCGAGTTACAAAATAGTACAATTATGAATGTTTACTACAACTCTGAAGGTGAAGAACAAATCTAGAACTGGAACACTTATGCACTGATCTCAAGCCATAACATCCAAGAAGACCAATGGATAGCTCTACCTCCCAACCATGTCGAACCCTGAGGTCCACCACTTCGAGCTAGTAGATAACAATGACATCCCACTAAGTCAAAGGGTACAACAATAAAAACAACAAATAGATATAGACTCAAAGAAGTTGAAACAGATTAACTAGACTGCACAAACAAGATAGTACTCGATAAAATATGACAAGTCTACACTCTAGAGGTAACAACAAAAGATAAAGAGGAAGTAACTGGACTACAGTAAGGAGAGTGTCATCACATGGTCCTAGCATGGGTTACCTAGGCTATCTCTCACTAGAAGCTGGCCACCATCTATGGTTACACTGGAAGCCTCTCTCTAGGCACCGGCCCCATAGGGTGACACATGCGGAGATGAATTATCCTCTCATGGAGACAAGGAGGTCGGCCTTGCCAACCAAGCCTTCTCATCCCATCCTTAGCCTGCGAGAGCACTCAAGGCATGGGTGAGGTATGTTACTTATCTTGTTATGTAATTTACTACCCCCACCCTCCTAAATAAATTATTAAGTTATCATTGGATTACAACTTCCATGGGGTTACCCAGGCAGCCACTTTGGGCACCGGCCCCACCATGAAAGCCACTCTCCTAGCAATCTCTAACCAACCCTCCAAAACCAATAACATACAAGGACAAGGGTTACAAGAGATTCCGATCCATTACATAAGCCATTCAAACTTTGACCATGACAATAAAAGTTCCCTTATCCCCTTCAAAACTCTAAACAATACATCATTGGAATAGATTGACACAAAGAACAAGTTGAAAACCGATGCAGTTAAGCCTTTGGAGTCAGTAAATTGAATTCTTTACCATGTCACAAAAGTACCTTTCCAGATATGGAAACTAAGCTTAGACGACTATGAATTTCCTTTAGACCAAAATAATTTAAGGTCAAGAAGGGTTAAAGAGAAAGGAAAATAACTCGATACCATCATTATTACAAGTTAATAAAAATATGAAATTTAAGTTCCAAGCGCGAACTTACACGAAGACATTAATGACTCAACATACCATTTGCAGACAAGGTTTGCAAAAATGAAACACTTCAATGACAAGGTTATTACAACCTATATCCACAACATTCTTACTTCCTTGTTTAGACATGCATTATCAACAAGAAAAAGCTCCAAACTATACAAGACACTGATCTTACTTGAGAAAGAATACTAGTTAAACATCATTAAATTAATCTTAACATGACTATAACTCTAATAGACTTTTTCAAACACTGCATTTGAAAAGAATAACCTTAAATTAACCATCATTTAAATATAAAACAATTAACCGAATATGACATCAATAAGCAAGGGCAAATTTTTATTAAAATTTAATTTTATTCTAATATCTTCTTCCACACCCTATGATTAATTTTATTTCAAAGCTATATAAAAAAAACATTAATCCAATTCACATGGCACTCAAAGATCATAGAATTTGGTTCTAAAAAAGAATCGCTCCATGCTAATTATTAGTGTTACCTATTACTAATCTCCTCAATGCCTTAAAGGACTCACTTAAAATCTACATGGAGATGGACTACTATACTCTTCTAAGTCTAAACTAGAGGTGGCCCATGAAGTTGAGTTCACTAATGGTCACTAATATTTAAATCTTAAGGAAATTATATACTATCATCACCATAATACTCTATTTCACATAAACCACAATCTACAAGCCTATCTATATGAAAATAACTAGCTTAGTAATAAATTTTAAGGCAATCTCCAAATTCATTCACTAACTAAAAATCAATGTATCCTAAGCTCAATTCCGCATAGAGAACTTAACCACAATAATGAAAGTAATAAATTATACATAATGATTTAACTATATACTTAAATATCAACATACTATAAACTGATGTGTTTGAATGCAGTATACATCATATAATATGCATTGGGAATATCAAAGAATATATGACTATGGTATTCAGGGTATAAGCATAGGAAAGATTTCATGGGCTTTCAATGAATGAGGAAACTGACCACATCTACCTTCTAAAATAGAGTTGAAGGAGTACTGCACACCTATGAGGTCAACTAGATGGGGTTGATGACACCAAGATTATTTAAAGTAACTAATATTTAGCCACCTAAAGCCTAAAGTTCTGCAACAGAGATGATCATAAGGAAAAAAAAATCCTAAAAGGAGTCTTAGTGACCGACCCTTCTATAGCGGAAAGAAAAACACAAACCTCAGACAAAAACTATACATACTTGCCAAAACTGCTTGATACCTCCACAAGATGGGACGTTACTAAAACATTGTCTAAAACAAAAGGAGGAAGGTGTTATGACTCTACCAACCACACTGGCTCATATAAAGCCACCTACCGACAGTGATAAGTGAAAATGAATTATAGAGACCAGAGAGTTACACAAAACAACTTAGTGGAGTCTGGAGCTGCGACTCTATGCAAAGAAAAATACCAGATTGATAGTCCCTGAGGTCGACTATGAGGGGCAACAGACCTTAAGGCTTCTATAGAGGCGTGCAACTTCTTCCTCACAAGGTGCACTGGGTTAAGATAACGAGTTATTAAATGGATCACATAGGAACTTGATTGCCACATTCAAGGAGAATGGTAGGGTAGCAGAGGGACACATGATTCAGGCTTACATCTCCACAGACCTACAAGCCTTGCATCAGAAAAACTGACATTCAAGGGACACAATGAATTGGTGGAAAAATAATAGGAAAAAATGATATTTTGAAGGCAAGATAATCTTAATACGACAAGAACCCACATGCTCAAATTAAACTACAGGGCAAAAACTATAGTTAATCCCATCTAAGGAAAAGGTTTAGTGTTGTAGTGAGATGGTTTTGCAGGCTAAATGTTTTGCCAAATCTTTTTGTAAGAGCATCCAACAAGTAGCAAAATGATTGCAAAGATGAAAAGGATGAATTACAGATCAGTTTCATATGAGGAGTTAGGATGTTCCAAAAGATGACTCAATGTTGAGAGCAACTAGACAACAAAATATTCTAATTCCTCATAGCACAACATAGACAAGAATAAATAAATTCATAGAATTTAACTACACAACAAGACATACCCATACTTTTCACACTCTAAAGATCGAGTCCTCCAGAACTTCTCTTCCTTCCTCTGAATGATTCCTTCCCAAAATTCCTCCTAGAAACAAAATAGCCCCTAGTCATAGGTGCCCACTAACACCAAATCCGTTCCCAAGAATCCTCTCCACCAAAAGGATTTTAAATTTTTACTAATTTCAGAGATTCCCCATTCTGAATCATAAATGACAACTAACTGCCTTTAAATATTCCCCAGAATGATTCTATACATAACTATATATATTAATGAGTTAAAATAAAACTTTTGACCCACATAAAAATTTTACAGACATTAGAATAGTTAATTAATTCTGCATTAAAATTTACTTAAATAGTATCCACTAAAAATATTCCAATTTTACGACAGAGTAAAAGTATTATAATGTTTGACAATAATACATCATAATAATATTGATCCATTACACATAATAGAATACACATAGGCTGACCAAACAAGGACCCGACAATAAACCTACAAACCACAAGATGACCATCAAACTAAAAATTGAACTGACCTAGGGGATGAACCTCATGTTATATCCACCAATGTTATCCATTAGTGCAAGTGTCTGCTCAAACCTGCTTAGTTAGGTGGAGTCAAGGCCCGGTACCTGCAACCTATAACAAAACAATATGTTGCATACAAACATATATATTTAACACATACATAGAGTTAGGGATTTGCAGTGTAGTAGGGTGCTCACAGTGAGCAATACTACACTGTCGCTTCTTTGACACGATGATAATAACATATGCATCCCTAACCGAAAGTTAGATAACATTAGACTACGTAAACAATATTATATCAATATGCATAATCCATTTAGTCATCAAGTAAACATGTTGAAACACATCAAGAGTTGAAATATCAATAATGTCATCCTGATCAGAATAAGCATCAAACATAAGTCTAACATCTCAAACATCTAATTGTCAAAGTGCAATATAAAACTACTAACTGTACCAAAACTATCTAAAACTATAGAAAACCAATATATATCTAAAACCAAAATTAAGGGGTATTACATCCTCCCCCCAAGAGTTAGGCTTACTCTTGGAAGCCGGCAAATAAGTAAGGGTATAACTCTCTCATCCTGGAAGCATCCTCCTAGGTAGCAGGAGTCTCATCATTAGGATCCCACTGGACCCTAACCTACTCCATGTCTCTGCCCCTGAGAGCAAGTCTCCTATGCTATAGAATGCCTATGGGCTCCAAAGCCAGCTACCTCTCCTCTACCTGTAGAGTAGTCCAATCAAGAACATGAGCAATATCTAGATAGTAAGGTCTAAGTATAGAAACATGAAACACATCATGGCTATGTGAAAGGCTAGGCAGTAAAGCAAGATGGTAAGCAACAGGGCCGATCCTCTCCAACACCTCAAATGGTCCAACAAAGTGTGGTGCTAGCTTAGAGTCCTTTTCATAGTAGATTAGACTCTTTCGCAGTCACACATGCAAGAACACCTGATCCCCAATAGAAAACTATTGATCAACTCTATGAGCATGTGCATGCTTCTTCTGTCTATCCTGTACTACCACCAAATGCTTTCTAATCCTCTCAACCTACTCCTTCATATCTCTAAGCATATTTGAACCTAGAAGAACTCTATCTTTGAGATGATCCCAACTCAGAGGGATATGATAAGGATCACCATACAGAGCCTGAAATGGAGACATGCTGATAGAATTGTGATACCCATTATTATAAGAAAACTCCACCAGGTACAGGTAGTCCTCCCATCAGCTCTGCCGATCCATCACATACATCCTAAGTATATCCTCAAGAATCTAATTAACCCTCTCAGTCTGTCCATTAGTGCCAGGATGATATGCTGAACTAAAGTTTAGCTGTGTCCCCAAGGCATGCTATAGAGAAGTCCAAAGCGATGAAGTGAATACTAGATCCCTATCAGAGATCATCCTATGAGGAATCCCATGAAGTCTGACTATATCCTCCATGAACACTCTGGCCACTGTAGAAGCATTGTAAGAAGATCAGACAGGAGAGAAGTGAGCTACCTTCATCAACCTATCCACCATGACCATAATGGCATCGTGTTGACAGGAGGATACCGGCAAACCAACATTAAAGTCTATCAAAATGATGTCCCATTTCCACTTTGGAATCAAATGAGGCTACAAAAAAACTGCAGGGTGTTGATGCTCTGCCTTCACCCTCTGACACTCAAGACATCTAGACACAAAATCAGCAATATCCTGCTTCATGCCACTCCAAAAGTATAGCTGACGCAAATCTGTATGCATCTTCTTGACACCCGGATGAGTAGAATAAGGTGCCTGATGCACCTCTAGCAACACTAGGGTATGAAGACCCTCAGAACTAGGAACATAGATATGACCCAAATGTCACAAAAGACCGTCTAGCTCAAGAGAGTAACCAGAAAATCTACCTTCTAATGGTCTACCAGACTCAATCTCAGACTTCACCTCCTGGCACCAACTATTGATAGGAAGTGCTGTGAGAATTTGAGCTCTCAAGTCAACTGTGAGAGATAACACTGAGATCTCATGTCTCTGATGACTAAGAGCATCCGCTACCACATTCTCCTTGCCTTGAATATACTTGACCTCAAAGTCATACTTGCACAAGAACTCCATCCAACACCTCTGCCTCGCATTCAAGTTTGGCTACGTGAAAATGTACTACAAACTACAATGATCACTATGCAGCTCAAACTGATGCCCTAAGAGAAAATGCCTCCACCTCACCAAGGAATGCACAACTCCACCTAAATCTAGATCATGAGTGGGATAGTTCAATTCATGATCCTTGAGTTTGTGAGACTCATAGGCAACCACACGAACATCCTACATTAGAACCACTCCTAAACCCTCTAAAGAAGCATTTGTACATACAACAAAGTCCTTGGTAGGATTAGGAACTGCTAAAATAGGTGCACTAGTCAACTGCTCCCTAAGGGTCTGAAAAGCTACCTGACACTACTCTGACCAAATAAACTTCTTCCCTTTCCTCTGAAGAGAAGTAATAGGATGAGTAATCCTTGAAAACCCCATAACAAAACGGTTATAATAACCTACCAAATCCATGAAACTGCAAACCTTAGAAACATTAGTAGGTGTAGGCCAATCCATAATAGCTTGGATCTTCTTAGGATCCACCGCAATACCCTCTCTAGAGATGACATGACCCAAATACTTCACCTCTGTCTGAAAGAATTCACATTTTGACAAATTAGCATAAAGTTGATTTTCTCTCAGACACTGCAATACCTAACGCAAATGCTCCTCATGCTCCTCCACAGTCCTTGAATAGATCAATATATCATCTAGAAATACAAGGACAAACCTATCGAGATAAGTGTGGAAAGCACTATTCATCAGGCTCATGAAAACTAAGGGTGCATTCATCAACCTGAATGGTACTACTATGAACTCATAATGTCCATAATGGGTGCAAAAAGTTGTTTTATGAATATCTGCCTCAAATATCCACAACTGATGCTATCCCAACTTAAGGTCAATTTTAGAAAACACCTCAGCTTCCTTAATCTGATCAAACAAATCATGAATCTGAGGCAAGGGGTATCTATTTTTCACTATCATCTTATTGAACTATCGATACTCAATACACAGCCGCAAAGATCCATCCTTCTTTTTCACAAAGATCACAAGTGCTCCCCAAGGAGAGACACTAGGTTGAATGAGTCCCTTGGCTAACAACTCCAAATGCAATCAGAACTCCTTAAGCTCTCGAGTGGTCATTCTGTATGGAGCTCATGAGATGGGCTTTGCACTGGGAACAAGATCAATCCTGAAGTTGATTTCACACTTAGGTGGCATCCCTAGAATCTCAAAAGGAAAAACATCAGCATACTCCCTCAACAGTGGATGATCATCAAGAGATGCCTCTCAGCTCTCCTCCATTTCCAAGTCACTAATAGAAACTGTAAAAAGCTGACATCCCTGACTCATGCATCTCTTAAGATGCATAGCAGAGATCATACGTAGGGAAATAGGTCTCTAAACTCCTACAACCTCCACCTCTACACCAGAATCATCCACACATCTAACAGACTTATGTTGATGATGGATCACTGCCTGATGGGCCTCTAGCCAATCCATCCCCAATACTATATCGTATGAACCAAGGGGTATGATGTAAAGGTCTACTGTAGTAGATAGAGAGCCAATCCTCAACTCACAATCGAACACTAGAGACTCAAATGTGACCTTAGCCCTAGAAGCTAACTCAACCTACCACCTATCATCTTGCTTTGTTGCCACTAAGCCATAACGCTCCACAAGAGAAGGAGATATGAATGAATCAGATGCACTAGAATAAAAAAGAATAGAAAAACCAATACCTCACATGAAACCAGAAGTCTCCACCATGATGCCCTGATGTTCTACCTGACGGTTATCAACTACTGCAAAGACTCTGTGTGATCTTCCTGCATCACCAACTATTGGCTCCGAAGCCACCAGTTGATGTCCAAACACTAAAGTACTCCTCTGAGGACACTGTCTAGCAATACGGCCCTGTTGGCCACAAGAGAAGCACCCAATGCCCCTACCCAAACCACCGCCACCTTGGAAAACACTAGACTATTGGAAACTACCCATGCTCGTTGTGGACTACATACTTTGAGTTGGTTGATCAATGTGATTGCACTTATTACGCTGCCAAGACTGGTCTTTCTTAGACTGAAATCTATTACCTTGCTAGGGCTAAGAATTCTTTAGTTTGGTCTAAGAGTGCTACTGCCATCCACCCTTTGAGGGTGAATGAGATCCTAATGCTTGAGTATGCCCACCACGTGAACCAAATCTTCAAGAAGGTGCACTACCAATATGCACACTTGTATGCCCACCAAATGCCATAGCCAAATTCTCTAGCCAAATTCTCTACTAATTAGGCTTTCTCCACTGCCACCTCCATAGACTTAGGTTTGAACACATGAAGCCCTCTATTGATTTGTGCATTCAGGCCCCTGATAAAATATTGCACCAACATAGACTCGTCATCTTTGATACCCGCATACTACTTGAGCTCATAGAATCTGCACTCATACTGTTCAACTAACATGGCCATCTACCTCAGCTCATGGAACTCATCTGTATGGTGCTGCCTCCAATGATCAGATAGGAAATGGCCTCTGAATCTCTCTAAGAACAACTCTCAAGAGACAGTGCTAATGTCCAAGTGTAGCTTCTACTCCTCTAACTGCCACCAAGTCGAAGTAAAACCTAGGAGATGCAAAATAGCACATCTGGCTTTGAGAGGGCAAGGGCCTCCTCAAGTAACTGTCAAAACTGGGCTCCCTCAAGCTAGTCCTAACCTTCCATATTATGACCCCCGCCTTCATGGGCACTCTCATGAGGAGAACTGGGAGGAGGTGTGCCACCACCACCTCTCCCATGACCCCCACCTCTACCACGACCTTGACCCCTACCTCTAGGCATCTACCTACAACACCAAAAGATGATTTATTACACACAAAAAGGAAAACAATAGGGATGAAGTTAATCTATAGAGTTTAAGCACTAAGTCACATAATGGGCTCAGTTATAACTAGAGTACCCAATGTTTAAACTTGGCTCTGATACCAAATGTGATGTCCTGTCATGCAACCCTAGAGTGTTAGACTAACAAGTGCAATTTTACAGAATTTTCTTTTTGAAGCAAGTAAATGCATTAATCATTAAATATAATTACACGATTAACAACATTAAATTAAATGAATAGCTAACACCTCTAGGGAACATAACTGCATCAGATAGAAACATAACATTACAAGTGATATGCATCATAATATAACAGAAGAATATTACATTTTTATATTTGCAGAGATGAATAATTACAAAGGTTCAATACAAGATTACAAGACTGATTACATCAGCTTACAAAATAGTACAATTATGAATGTATACTACAGCTCTGAAGGTGGAGAACAAATTTGGAAGTTGAACACTTCTGCACCAATCTCAACCCATAACATCCAAGAAGACTAATGGATAGCTCTGCCTCCCAACCATGTGGAACCCTGAGGTCCACTCCTCTGAGATAGGATATAATAATGAGGTCCCACTAAGTCAAAGTGTACAACAACTAAAACAACAACCAAATATAGACTCAAAGCAGCTAAAATAGATTAACTAGACTACATAGACAAGATAGTACTTGACAAAACAAGACAAATCATTAAGACAAGTCTGCACTCCAGAGGTAACAACAAAAGATAAAGAGGAAGTAACTAGACTATAGCAAGGAGAGTGTCATTGCATGGTCCTAGCATGGTTTACCTAGGCTATCTCTCACTAGAAGCCAACCCCCATCTATGGTTACCTTGGCACCCTCTCTCTAGGTACTGGCCCCATAGGGTGACACATGCGGAGCCAACATATCCTCTCATAGAGACAAGGAGGTCAGCCTTGCCAACCAGGCCTTCTCATCCCATCTTTAGCCTGTGAGAGCACTCAAGGCATGGGTGAGGCATCTTACTTATCTTGTTATGTAATTTACTAACCCCACCCTCCTAAATAAATTATTAAGTTATCACTAGATTAAAACTTCCATGGGGTTACCCAGGAAGCCACTTTGGGCACCGACCCCACCATGAAAGACAGTCTCCTAGCAATCTCTAACCAACCATCCAAAAGCAATAACATGCAAGGACAAGGGTTACAAGAGATTCTGATCCATTACATAAGCCATTCAAATGTTGACCACAACAATAAAAGTTCCCTTATCCCCTTCAAAACTTGAAACAATACATCATTGGAACAAATTGACAAAAATAACAAGTTGAAAACCCAAGCAGTTAAGCCTCTGGAGTCGGTAAATTGAATTCTTTACCATGTTACAAAAGTACCTTTCCCAATATGGAAACTAGGCTTAGATGACTATGACTTGACCAAAATAATTTAAGGTCAACAAGGTTTAAAGAAAAAGGAAAATAACTCATTACCATCATTATTACAAGTTGATAAAAATATGAAATTTAAGTTCCAAGGGTGAACTTGCACGAAGACATCAATGACTCAACATACCATTTGCGGAGAAGGTTTGTGAAAATGAAACACTTCAATGACAAGGTTATTACAACCTATATCCATAGCATTCTTACTTCCTTCTATAAACATGCATTATCAACAAGAAAAAGCTCCAAACATTACAAGACACTGATCTTACTTGAGAAAGAATACTAGTTAAACATCGTTAAATTAATCTTAGCATGACTATAATTCTAAGAGACTTTTTTTAACTCCACATTTGAAAAGAATAACCTTAAATTTACCATTATTTAAATATAAAACAATTAACCGAGTATGACATCAATAAGCAAGGGCAGATTTTTATTAAAATTTAATTTTATTCTAATATCTTCTTCAACACCCAATGATTAATTTTATTTCAAAGCTATATAAAAAAAACACTAAACCAATTCACACGGCACTCAAAGATGATAGAATTTGGTTCTAAAAAAAGAATCGCTCTACGCTAATTATTAGTATTACCTATTACTAATCTCCTCAATGCCTTAAAGGACTCACTTAAAATCTACATGGAGATAGACTAGTATACTTTTATGGGTCTAAATTGTAGGTGGCCCATGAAGTTGAGTTCACTAATGGTCACTAATATTTAAATCTTTAGGAAATTATATACTATCATCACTGTAATACTCTATTTCACATAAAGCTCAATCTGCAAGCCTATCTATATGAAAATAACTAGCTTAGTAATAAATTTTAAGGCAATCTCCAAATTCATTCACTAACTAACAATCAATGTATCCTAAGCTCAATTCCACAAAGAGAACTTAGCCACAATAATGAAAGAAATAAATTATACATAATGATTTAACTATACTTAAATATCAACATACTATAAACCGATGTGTTTGAATGTAGTATACATCATATAATATGCATTAGGAATATTGAAGAATATATGACTATGGTAGTCAGGGTATAAGCATAGGAAATATTTTATGGGCTTTCAACGAATGAGGAAACTGACCACATCTACCTTCTAAAATGGAGTTGAAGGAGTACTGCACACGTATGAGGATGACTAGATGGGGTCGACGACAGCAAGCTTATTTAAAGTAACTAATATTTAGCCACCTAAAGCCTAAAGGTATGCAACAGAGATGATTATACAGAAAAAAATTGCCTAAAACGAGTCTCAGTGACTAACCCTTCTCTGGCAGAAAACAGAACACAAACCTTAGACAAAAACTGCACATACTCGCCAAAACTGCTTGATACCTCTAGAAGATGAGATGTTACTAAAATGTTGTCTAAAACAAAAAGAGGAAGGTGTTACGACTCTGCCAACCACACTAGCTCATATAAAGCCACCTATCAACTATGATATGGGAAAACAAATTACAAAAACCAGAGAATTGCACAAAACGGCTTAATGGAGTTTGGAGGGCACGAACAAGCGAGGGCTTCACAGGTTTAATGATTTCCACCGCTGCCATTATGAAGAGGAGTCAAGTTTCATCTTTAGTCATCAATCAACAGACTATTTAGGTGCTCAGCTTTCAAGGAGGGAGAGGCACGACAAACTAAGGTGACAACAAGATGCCATCAGGAATAATAGTGGTCGCACATAACAGAAAATACACTACAAACTTTGGTCGTGACTCTATGTAGAGCAAAACACCAGATCGACAGTCCCTAAGGTCCACTGTGAGGGGCAACGGACCTTAAGGATTTTATAGAGGCTTGCAACTTCTTCCTTGCATGGTGAACCGGGTTAAGATAGCGAGTTATTAAATGGATCCCATAGGAACTTGATTACCACCTTCAAGGAGAACCACAGGGTAGCAGAGGGACACAATATTCAGGCTTACATCTCCACAAACCTACAAGCCTTGCATCAGAAAAACTAACATTCAAGGGACACAATGAATTGGTGGAAAACCAATAGGAAAAAATGAGATTTTGAAGGAAAGATAATTTTAATACGACAAGAACCCACATGCTCAAATTGAACTACACGGTGAAAATTATAGTTGATCCCATCTAAGGAAAAGGTTTAGTGTTGTAGTGAGATGGTTTTACAAGCTAAATGTTTTTGCCAAATCTTTTTGTAAGAGCATCCAACAAGTAGCAAAATGATTACAAAGATGAAAAGGATGAATTACAGATCAGTTTCATATGAGGAGTTAGGATGCTTCAGAAGATGACTCAATGTCGAGAGCAACTAGACAATAAAATATTCTAATTCCTCAGAGCACAACATAGACAAGATTAAAGAAATTCATAGAATTTAACTACACAACAAGACATACCTGTACTTTTTCATGCTCCAAAGATCAAATCCTCCTCCAGAACTTCTCTTCCTTCCTCTGAATGATTCCTTACCAAAATTCCTCCCAGAAACAAAATAGCCCCAGTCATAAATGCCCACTAACACCAAATTTGTTCCTGAGAATCCTCTCCACCAGAAGAATTTTAAATTTTTACTAATCTTAGAGATTCCCCACTCTGGAATCATAAACGACAACTAACTGCCTTTAAATATTCCCTAGAATGATTCTGTACATAACTATATATATTAATGAGATAAAATAAAACTTTTGACCCACATAAAAATTTTACAAACATTAGAATAGTTAATTAATTCTGCATTAAAATTTACTTAAATAGTATCCACTAAAAAAAGTCCAATTTTACAACTGAGTAAAAGTATTATAATGTTTGACAATAATACATCATAATAATATTGATCCATTACACATAATAGAATACACATATGCTAATGAAAAAAGGACTCGACAATAAACCTACAAACCATAAGACGACCATCAAACTAAAAATTGAACAGACCTAGGGGATAAACCTCATGTTATCTCCATCAACGTTATCCATTGCTGCAAGGGCCTACTCAAACTTGCTAAGTCAGGTGGAGTCGAGGCCCAATACCTGCAACCTGTAACAAAACAATATTTTGCATACAAACATATATATATCTACTTAACACATACACAAAGTTAGGGATTCACAGCATAGTAGGGTGCTCAGTGTGAGCAATACTACACTGTCCCTTCTCTGACATCATGATAATAACATATGCATCCCTAACCAGAAGTTAGATAACATTAGACTATGTAAACAAGATTATATCAATATGCATAATCCATTTAACCATCAACTAAACATGTCGAAACACATCATGAGCTGAAATATCAATAATGTCGTCATGATCAAAATAAGCATCAAACATAAGTCTAACATCTCAAACATCAAACTGTCAAAGTTCAATACAAAACTACTAAATGTACCAAAACTATCTAAAACCATAGAAAACCAATAGCTATCTGAAACCAAAATTGAGGGGCATTACACACTATCACTGCTATATACTGCATTTCACCATTGAGCAAACACTACTACTAACATGCAACAAATAGAGATCACTGTCATAGCATGCAACCAGACCACAAGTGATAACTAATACAAACAAGTATCTAAATCCTCTAGCAAGTGATGACTGATACAAACAAGTATTTGAATCCTCTGGCAAGTGATGATTGATACAAACAACTATATGAATCCTCTATTACAAGCACTATCAATGCATGACAAGCATTGATCACTCAAGAATGCATCTGATAGTAACATTTTCTTTACTCCCCCTTTGACGTCAATGACAAAGGATGTCCTAACTAAGAGACTTATATTGTCCTAGTTTTAGAGATGTAGAATAAGGATCATATACCCCTCGTGAAACCATACCAGAACACTAATCTAGTGGATAGAAGAGAGAAATTGAACACCTAACCTTTGTCTCAAATGCTCAAACACATCATTGTCTAAAGGCTTGGTAAAAATGTCTGCCATTTGGTCTTTAGTAGAAACATAGTCCAGTGCAACCCCATTTGCTAGTACTTTCTCTCTCAAGAAATGATATTTAATAGCAATATGCTTAGTTCTTGAGTGCATAATAGGATTTTTGGATATGTTTATAGCACTAGTGTTATCACAAAAAATTGTAATAGGCTTAGGCACTTTTTCCTTGATGTCATTAAGTCTTTGCACCATGCAAAGAACTTGGCTACAACATGAAGCAACAACAATGTATTATGCATCTAGAGTTGACAAAGACACTAACTCTTGCTTCTTGTTATGCCATGACACTAATCTTCCACCTAAAAAAAATTCTCCACCACTAGTACTCTTCCTGTCATCAATGCACCATTACCAATCAACATCAATATAGACATGTAATGTGAAGTCATCAGTCCTAGGATACCATAAACCATAATCTAATGTGGCTTTTAGGTATCTAAGGATTCTTTTCACTGTATTCACATGAAATTGTTTGGGAAATGATTGAAATCTTGCTATGAAACACACTACCTACATGATGTCAGGCCTAGATGTTGTCAAATATAACATGCTACCTATCATCGACCTATACATAGTTTGATCTGTAACATGTGAATCATCAAACTTTCTCAATTTGCAACTGGTTATCATGGGAGTGCTGAATGGTTTGCATTCATCCATTTGAAACCTCTTAAGCATCTCCTTTCCATACTTAGTTTGGGAAATGAAGATACCTTTGTCAAGTTGTGAAACTTGTAATCCAAGAAAGAAAGACAATTCTCCAAGCATGGACATTTAAAATTCTGATTTCATGAGGTCATGAAAATCTTTACAAATATCATCATCACTACTACCAAATATGATGTCATCCACATAAATGATAACAACTAGTAAGTCCTCACCTTTTGATTTGAAATATAGATTTTTATCTATTCCACCTCTAGTGAATCCTTGCTCTTCTAAATACTTGTCCAATCTAGAGTACCATGCTCTAGGTGCTTGCTTCAAACCATACAAAGCCTATTTTAATCTATAAACATAATGATATCCTCCTTCACACTGAAAACCTTTAGGTTCTGCCATGTAGACTTCTTCTTCTAGGTCCCCATTCATAAAAGTGTATTTCACATCCATCTAGTACACTTTAAAGTTCGTATAGATAGAGAAGGATAAAAACATTCTTATGGCCTCAAATCTAGCAACCTTTACAAACAATTCTTTCTTTGTTTCTAACAACCTTACCATTTTCATCTAATTTGTTTCTAAATACCCATTTGGCTCCAATTATATTCTTGTCTTCAAGCCTATGAACTAGTTCCCAAGTTTTATTCTTCTCAATTTGACTTAGTTCTTCCTCCATGGCTTTGATCCAACACTCATCTTTGGTAGCCCTAGTGTAATTTCTTGGATGTATTTGAGATAACAAGCAAACATTAGCTTGATCATTAGATTTAGTAAGTATTCTTCTATTTTGAACTCCTACATCTTTGGTCCCAATAATCTTCTCTTTAGGATGATCTCTTTGTATAGTTCTTGAGGGAGTCTTTATCATAGTTTCAATAGGTTGTTCATGTTGATAACTGAGAGGGGGGGTGGGGGGTGAATCAGTTATCCTAATTATTTCCCTTATTGAACTTTCTTATTAATTGATGCAGCATTGAATCAAACACTAAAACATTAACATGAAATAAGAAACACATAACACAGTATTTTTGACGTGGAAACCCTGTTAAGGGAGAAAACCACGGGGTGATTAACCCAAAATTATTCTCTGTTAGAAGAATAGGAGATTACAAAAATGGCACTTGCCAATTAGGGCTCACTGCCCGAGCACACTGCTCACAAGAGGCCCACTGCCTACAAGAAGACACACTGTCTACAAAGTGATAAGAATCACAGTCTTGAACTGATTGGAAGCATCTACATATGCTGGAGTTCAGTTCCGGTTAGGCTCAGTACACTGATCTGCTGCACTTCATCTTTCCTCTGTTCTTTATTCTGCTATCTTTCACATACCGGATCCTTTTTGCTACTTCTGCTCTGTTCTGGACTTATTCACATATATCTTCACACCATCACACTCTTCACAACTAAATCCATCCTCTATATATATCCACACAAGTAATTTCATCACCTTTCTAGTCGGCATCCGGAACAGTCTAGTTTCTTACAAACTCTTGTTCTGTCGGCTGAATCCTTCCTCACCAAGCAATGCGGATCAAGCATATACTTGTAGATATCATTATTCATGTCGGCCAAACATGATTCATGCCTTCACAACCTCTATCATCAACAGTAACACATCCGGAAAGTAGTCTGATACTCTGTTAGTCAGTTCTTCCTCTGTTTTCACTGTCTCTCAGGAATCCGGTACTCAACTATTCATATCTTTTTCCTTGTCCATCACCGGAGGCTAAATCCTTGGAATATACCACTCAAGGTAGTCCTCTTGACTTCCCCAAATCCGTACTGCACCAAGACACTTCCTCTGAGAGATCCGGACCAATCTGTCGGACCTTGCCACATGCTCTGTTCTTGTTCACCGGACCACAACATTCTTTATTCTGACTTCCGGTAGAGACACATCATGACTTGCGGATATGTGGGATGACCTTTGTTGCCATCAATGACAACAACCATGAATCCATATAGTGTCTCTTGCCAACAATCTCCCCCTTTGGCATTGATGGCAACACTTAGTGAAAAATGACTAAGTGTTTACACTATGCTCCCCCTTTGCTGATGCTCTGTCTTTATATATAATTTCCGGAACTCCCCCTTAATTGGATTCCTCATTTTTCACTGCTCCTCACTCCCCCTTTGACATCAATGGCAAAGGGTAGGGTCCGCATATCAAAATTTTCAAAAATTTTCTATACATAGCCGCATATTTACATACTCACATATACTAAAGAATGTCTGCAAAGGATGTCTGCAATTGGATCATTTCTGTAGCCGAACTTTGCTTCATTCTATCCAAAATTGAAATGTGACCACTCAACAAAAATGCAAAAGCTTCTGCCCGCTTGAGATCTGTCGGATCTTTTGTTTGGGCGGTGGTCTGAGCATCACTGATGGCCTCATGCATAGTTTCCAACTTAGGGATTATAATCCGTCTAAGTTCTCCCATCCGGTTAGTGATGTTCTTCCTTTCCTTCTCAAGATTCTTTATTTCATTCAAGACTGCAATAGTCTGACATTCTTGATTTATTATGGAGGAAGAGAGAGGATCAAAACTTTGAGATAAGCTTTGTAGCTTATCCTGTTCCTCTTTTATTTTCTTGTCAAATGCTGCTATTGCCTTTGACCAGGATATACAAAATTTGTAGATGTCACCGCCATCCTTAAGAGCATTCTCTAAGCTCTTTATTCCAATGCTCACAATCTTCCTATCCTTAGAGATTAATTCTAATATTTCTGAAAATCTTTTATCCAAAAATTCCTTCCGGACCTTTTCTTCAGCTGATTTTTCTAGAGAATCAAAATGTGTATCAACACTGCTGACTAAGGTTTTTAGATTACCGGAAGAGGAGGCTGTCGGATCTATCTGGATTGATGGCATAATCTTTACAAGTACTCCGGAAGCAGCCTCTATCAACTCACAGTCTTCCATATGAGACTTCAGGAGTTTTTCATTTGCCTTGGCATTTGCAAATGAAGCTATCTTCATTGTTTGTACCGGAGAGAGAGAGTCAAAGTCGAATGGGCCTTTTAGAAGCTCCGGTTCATCAATCTCTAAGGTTTCTTTGCTCAAAAATTGTTGAACAGTTTGTGCAGTGTCTCTTGCCGGAGACAGATGTTTCTTTTCTTCTGCAGTCTTGGAACTGTCAACCTCTTTGTCTTTCACCACTGCTTCCTTCTCCTGTAATTGCTCTTCTTCTTTGGATCCGGAGACTGTAGGGGAAACCGGAGGAGAGATGCTTGTATGTTCAGGGCCCACTTCTTCTGGAGCAGAGGGTTCCAAGTCCTCAGCTGTTTCTGTACCTAAGTCCTCTACAACAGGAAGATTAAACCTTTTGAAGGCCTTCCGGAGGATCTCTTCTGTTTCTTGGGCCACTTTGTCAGTCTCACCAAGCATGAGTTGATTCATCCTGGCTTTACTTCTGAACTCATCTTTGCAGTCCTTGAAGATTATGTTCATTGTCTTGGGATCAATTTGAGGATATAGCTGAATAGCTATCTGCTCCTGGATCTCAAGATCTTTAGCATGAGCATTGTTCTTTCTTACTTCTAATTCCTTTTCTAGGCTTTTAGGAATAAGAGATATGATCTCAATGAAAGCCTTATTGTATATGTTCAGATATTTGACTGTGGCTTCCTGAAGAGTCTTTTGGTCAGCCTCACTGAAGTCATCATAAGATTCAGTCATTGGTTGAAGGTTTCCATCCACCGTGACCGACTTGATTACATTCTCTAGAGACAGAGTGGGCTTTTCAACAGATACCTCTGCCATTTCATCCTTGTCTTGGCCTGTGGAGGGTTTACCGGATCCTTTCTTCTTCTGTTTCTTTATTTCTTTTACTCCCTCATCTGACTCTGTTTCCTCTTCATCCTTTTGGCTTCCATAAGCCCTTGTGGCTTTTGTCTTGGATCTCTTACCGGATGCCTGGACTTCCAGTTTTGAACTTTTGGTTGAGGGAGGTGCAGATCTCTTTGATGATCTGGTCTGGGTGGGAGCTACAACCGGAGCACTTTCTTTACTTTTCTCTTCTTCCTCAGCCTTCCTCCTCTTTTCACGGCTGGCATCAAGTGCCTCTTTTGAGATGCCTAGGCCTTGAGCAATGTGCTCTACTTCTTTTCTCACCTTTCTTTTAATCTCAGGTTCCCTGAGTTCTACATGTATTTTTACACTCAGCTCCTCAAAGGTTCCAAACCTTTCTGCCTTAGGATCTTTGGGCTGACTTAGCATGTGTTGAACATGTAGCTCCACTATCTATTCATCCACTTCATACCCCATGGGCATGATCCAGACAGTCCTTGGCTCCACTGCCTCCATTAGGCACTGATCAGTGTCAACCATAAAGCACACTGAGTCTTTGTATTTTTCAACAAGAGACTGGGGAATTCTCTCTCTTGCTTGCATCATGCTCTGAAAGTTTTTGAAGTACTCCCATAGAGCTGTATTTCTCACTTTTGCATCCCCAAGTCCATGCAAATAGTCTCTTATCTGGACTGCAACAGGTTTGTCATTCTGCCATACCCATCCACTTGACCCGGGTAGCTCATTCATGAAGTAGAAGAATAGACATACAATAAGAGTACCATACTTAAAGGAATTCTTCTTATCCTTCTTGATTTTCTGTATATTTTCCATTAATTGGCTTAGCAGTAGTTCGCAGAGATCATATTCTGCATTCTTTCTTAGCATTTCATAGGCAGTGTATACTGTAGTTCCGGATACAGAATTCTCCCTGCTGGAGTGATAGATCTTGTATCCTATTATCATGGATGCACATTTGATATCTAGATCTGAAATATCTTCAATGGTCATTGCCCTCTTATCAAATTTTGATCCGGTGGCCTCAGTTACAATGTTGTTCTTGACAGATTTGAGGATAGGTATCCCTCCGGAAGAGTATAGACCAGTTACTGCTCTAATTGCCTCTTTTGTGATCTTGCAGGGTCTATCCAGCCATAGAAAGTTGTCATGCATCCTGCTCAGTACATACCGGACCCATTCGTCTTCTTCAAAGCAGGGGAAATGAATAAATTGCTCAAATTGTTTCTTCTGGATATCCTTATACTCTGGTTTAAGCTCAAAAGCATTGTCTATCAGTTGCTTGTGATAGAGGTCTCTTAATTTGAGTTCCCCAAATTCCTCAATGCTTGCATGTATGTAAACCCTAATGTCTTCAGTATGTAAAACTCCGTGAGGAACACTAGAGAAGGCTCCTAGTGGATCTACCTCCAATGATTTGTAAGGATGTTTCTTGAATGTGGGGCGAGGTCTATCAGAGATCTTAACTATATTTGGAGTAGCCATTCTTCAAAGATTTGTAGTGAGGTAATGAAAAATGGAGAATACCTTATGCGCCTTCGGTTTGCACGGAGTGGTTGGATTGATTTCTTTATCCAATAACTTCGGCAGGAGATCCTTGGTGCGCTTGATGAACCTTGTTGCAGAGCTCCACTTTTCGCTTCTTCTTGAGTGCAGAATGAGCAAATGACTTTTGACAAATCCCTTAAATTGCTCCATGAACCCTAATATCTGTCTGCAATAAATGCTTCACCTACATCATTCCGGTTTGCCTTGTCTGGATAGCTTGGAGTATCCCGGATTAGTCCTGATCTGTGGATATCATCCGGATCTTTCAATCATGAATAAATCAAGGTAACATATTACAAGAACATCCCAAACACTCTGTCCAATCCGCAGAACAAGATAGTGCACTTCCGGATCTCTCCGGACCTTTTTGTAATCCTTTATCATACCGGAGCATCTCCCTGAACATGTCTTATTTGATCGATCACAGCTTTTTCATGACTCCATGCGGACCTCTAAAAACTTGACTGAAGCATCTCAAGACTCATATCTGCAAACCCTTTAATCCGCATCTTGTGCCACATCCGGCACCACTTGTTTGGCTGGGGGAACAGGATTTTCTTTGAGTCTCCCCCTGAGCCTGAGCTCACTTTTTAATTTCCGGAAGAAATATCAGCACCAAAGTCTGGTGCGGATCCAACCTCTACATTCTCTGAACTTTTCTTCACCCAAATCTTGCTCATCTGATTCCTAACTTCATCCGCATTCATCTTTTGTTTACCCTTGTCTTGATTCTGATTATACACCGGACCTCTTTTGTCCTGATACTTGTTTCTGCAGACTTTAGCATTATGACCGGACCTATTACAGATTTGGCAAATAACATTTCTTTGCATATTTGACTGATATCCTCTTGATCTGCAATGATTAGCCATATGACCTACTCTATTGCATGTGAAGCATCTACCTTTGAATGATTTGTTTACTTGCATAATTCTGCATTCATGGGATTTGTGTCCATACCTTTTGCAGTTGAAGCACTATCCGGAGAAGGATGAATTAATCTGATTCATTCGCATTCTGCACTGATTAGCTTTGTGACCAAAGTGGTTGCAGCTATGGCAGTATCCATTGAAGGATGGATATCTTTGAGCATTTGGCTATCTTACCGGAGGTCTTCTAGGCCTGCTCCTTGGATTTTCTGATCCAAGATTCTTCTGACCGGATCCGGAGCTTTCTCCTTTCTCATATCCCAAACCATACTTGTCGTCTGTCCTCTTTTGACTTCCAAGAAGAACTTCAAGTTGAGCAGAACTTATCTTGAATTTCTCTTTATATTCATTTGCTGTTTGAAGGTCTCTTTTGAGAGAGGCAATTTGATCCTCAAGTTTTTCTTCATTATCTTTGGCATCTTCAAGATCAGATTCAAGATGTCTGATAATCCTGTCCATCTGGTGGCATTCTTCTGATTTTTCTTTAAGAGATTGTCTTAGATTGTCTTCAGCCTTTCTTTTTTCTTCAATCTCTTGAGTAAACTTTATAGTTCCTGATTCCATTTCATGTCTTAACATAATGACTTCTTTTGATAACTTTTCACATAACTTGGTTTGCTCAGTCAATTCTTCATTTGTATTGCTTTCTTCACTTTGTCTTGCCAACTGTTGGAGCAGCTCCTTTCTCTTTTTCATAGAGAGACTTAATTTGTCTTTTAATTCTCTCATGAATTCATCGGCCTGTTTGAGTCTTTCCTTTAATTCACTGACTTCAGAGTTTGACTGTTCAAGATCCTCAAGAGTAGTCTTGAGTTGCTCCCTTAAACCATATGCATCCATTTGAACTCCCAGATCTTCCTCAAGCTGTTAGGCTCTATTAGGAGGAACTTAGCTCTGATACCAATTGTTGATAACTGAGAGGGGGGGGTGAATCAGTTATCCTAATTATTTCCCTTATTGAACTTTCTTATTAATTGATGCAGCATTGAATCAAACACTAAAACATTAACATGAAATAAGAAACACATAACACAGTATTTTTGACGTGGAAACCCTGTTAAGGGAGAAAACCACGGGGTGATTAACCCAAAATTATTCTCTGTTAGAAGAATAGGAGATTACAAAAATGGCACTTGCCAATTAGGGCTCACTGCCCGAGCACACTGCTCACAAGAGGCCCACTGCCTACAAGAAGACACACTGTCTACAAAGTGATAAGAATCACAGTCTTGAACTGATTGGAAGCATCTACATATGCTGGAGTTCAGTTCCGGTTAGGCTCAGTACACTGATCTGCTGCACTTCATCTTTCCTCTATTCTTTATTCTGCTATCTTTCACATACCGGATCCTTTTTGCTACTTCTGCTCTGTTCTGGACTTATTCGTATATATCTTGACACCATCACACTCTTCACAACTAAATCCATCCTCTATATATATCCACACAAGTAATTTCATCACCTTTCTAGTCGGCATCCGGAACAGTCTAGTTTCTTACAAACTCTTGTTCTGTCGGCTGAATCCTTCCTCACCAAGCAATGCGGATCAAGCATATACTTGTAGATATCATTATTCATGTCGGCCAAACATGATTCATGCCTTCACAACCTCTATCATCAACAGTAACACATCCGGAAAGTAGTCTGATACTCTGTCAGTCAGTTCTTCCTCTGTTTTCACTGTCTCTCAGGAATCTGGTACTCAACTATTCATATCTTTTTCCTTGTCCATCACCGGAGGCTAAATCCTTAGAATATACCACTCAAGGTAGTCCTCTTGACTCCCCAAATCCGCACTGCACCAAGACACTTCCTCTGAGAGATCCGAACCAATCTGTCGGACCTTGCCACATGCTCTGTTCTTGTTCACCGGACCACAACATTCTTTATTCTGACTTCCGGTAGAGACACATCATGACTTGCGGATATGTGGGATGACCTTTGTTGCCATCAATGACAACAACCATGAATCCATATAGTGTCTCTTGCCAACAGTTCATGTGTCAACTCTTCTTTTGGAACTTCTATTTATTTTTCTAATTCACATTCTTCTTCAAGATCTTCTAACTATTGTTTGTTAAGCTACCATTGTTCATCAACTTTGACATTAGTACTTTCAACAATTCTTTTTAGCCTCTTATTGAAAGATTTGTATGCTTTTCTATGAGTGGAATATCTAAGGAATATTCCTTCATCACTCCTAGACTCAAAGCTACAAAAACCTTCTTCATCCTTCTTAATATAGCATTTGCTACCAAATATTCTAAAGTAACTAATAGTAGTCAACTTACCATACCAAAGCTCATATGGAGTTTTCTTAGAACTTACGCTCAATTGGACTCTATTCAGTGTGTATACAACTGTATCAACTACCTCTTTCTAGTAGATATCTAACAAAGTGTCTTCATTTGGCATTATCCTAGCCATCTCTTTGATTGTCTTGTTTTTTGTTTCTACAACACCATTTTGTTGAGGTGTCCTTTGAGACTGAATAATGTCTTTTGATGCCATGTTGCTCACAATAGTCTTCAAACTCTCAAGAAGTATATTCTTCACCTTTATCAGACCTCAAGCATTTGATTTTTTTGTCCGATTCCTTTTCAACCAGATTTCTAAAAATCTTGAATCTTTCAAATGCCTCTAATTTTGTTTTTAGAAATGTTACCCAAGTCATTCTTGAGTAGTCATCAATGAAGAACATGAAATATATTTCTCCATTTAGAGATTTTGTCCATGTAGGACCACACAAATTTGTGTGTACTAACTGTAGTTGTCTTGTGGAAGAATGTTCTTTTGACTTGAAACTAATTTTGGTCTATTTTCCATGCTTACACTCTTTGTATGTTCTGTCGACAAGTTTAGTGATGTGAGGTACATCTCTAAAATTCTGATTTTTACTAACTTTGACTAGATTATCGAAGTTTAGGTGTCCAAGTCTTTTATTTCATAACCAAATCTCCTTCATCTATCCCATAAGGTAGATTCTTCCATATCCATATCTATTTTTAGTCCCTTTGAGACTGTATACATTACCTTTTGTTCTCATACCTTATGACACTATTTTTCCTAATTTTTTCTTTATCTCACAGCCTTGAGCATTAAATAAAATATTGTAACCACTGTCACAAACCTGACTAACACATAATAAATTATGTTTCAAGCCTTCTACATAGTAGACATCATGAATAGGTGTTTTGTCATTTTAAACAAAGTTCCCTCACCTTTGATTTTAATGGAAGTATTGTCTCCAAATTTGACAGAGCCTCTAGTATAGTCTTCAAGTTTGTGAATTTGCTCTTATCACTAGTCATGTGATTTGAGCATGCACTATCTATGACCCATAGATCATTCTTTTTAGCATGCAGGGTAGTTTGTGTCAACATTGATTTATCAACTTTTGTGTCTTTTTCTTTTTGATTCCATATTGTTTTTTATTTGTTCTTCTTCTTATTAGGATTTGTAAGATTCATATTCTCCATGGGATAAGCATCACCCTTCTTTTCTTTTTCATCCAGATTAGGTCTACAATACTTGACTATATGACAAAAATTATTATAATTACAGCATCTTAGATTGTTCAAAATATCAAAATGATTTCTAATAATAAAGTTAGATCTTTTTCTAAGAACAAGCCTACAATCACTAGCTTTATGGCCATATTGATTACAATAAAAACAATAACCATAAAAGTATGAATTGAACCTGAATGGAGTGCTTCTTCTTGTAATAGGTGGTCTTCTAAACTTCTTATTTCTAACCTTTGTAAAACCTTCTTCATCAACACTCTTGATTTGATCGTTGTGATTAGTTTTTGAAGCATTTTGATTGCTTTTTTCAACTTCTTTCTTTCAAATATTACAAGTTTTTGAATTTTGGCCTATCACATACACCAAACTAGTCATATCTTTGAACCTCTTTTGTTTACCCAAAAGGTCTTCCAATTTGCTAGTACTGTAATATATTTCTAACCTCTTCCTCAAAGAAACAATTTTTGCCTCCAAAATTTGACAATCTCTTACCTTGACTTATAACTTTGTCTTGTTAATCTCTTCAACTCTTTTACTTTCCTCAATTTGTGTTTTTAGAGTGATAATTAGTTGATCTAATTCTTTGATTATGTTGATAAGTTTTTCACTATCTTTCAAAGTCTAATCTTTTTGTATAGAGGCTAGGGATAACCTTAAGAACCCCCCCTTGGAGAAGGTGTATAAACCTAGTGAATCGTGTATACTTCCCGAGAAAAATATTAATTTTATTGGTGAATTTTTTTATTTTCCTGAGAAAAAATAATCTTATTTGACAAATCTTTTTTAATTACTAGAGGCCTATGGAGTATCCTGGTGAACTGTATTTTTTTAAAAACTGATAAAATATTTTCTTTGGTGATTAAAACCTATTTTCAAACTAATGAAATATTTTCATTAGCAAATTAAAACCTATTTTCAAACTAGTAAAATATTTATGTGGGTGAATTAAACCTATTTTCTAAAAAAGAAAATATTTTTGGTGGTGATTAAAATCTAATTTCAAACCAAAAAATATATTTTCATGGGCGAATTAAACCAATTTTCAAAGCAATAAAAAAAATCATTGGTGAATTTAAATATAGTTTCAAACCAATAAAAAATAGTGTGGCGAAAATATCATTTGTTCTATTTTAGGATAAATTTTACACACATCAAAATTCCTTCATAAAGTGTCTAGAATGGGGACAAGTGTTTACATAATTATTATGTATGAAGCAAGATGTTAGCACGAAATAATATAATAGACGACCGTTCGATGAATTTTTGATGGACAGTTGTAGTTGCATTCTAGAAGAAAATGTCTGAAACACTAGACTAACGACTTCAAGCCTTCAGAATAACACTTGAACTATTAGATTTCCAAACATCAATGGTTGACATTTCATATGAGAAACCCTCTTCGTAATCTTATGTTGACTTGCTACCTCTGATTGCCAGTTGTCTAAGTTGAAACCTACACCATCAAAACCATGTTGTTTACTGGCCCCTTATACCTAATCTTGTTGGTCACCACTTGGTGGGGAATGGTTAACCTAGTAGGCTAGCAAGGTCCACTTTTTAAATGCTTTAGCAAATATTTTGAAGCAGCCCTAAGAGACTTAAAGGGTGAGCTATTACAGATTTAATTAAGACACATGGGAAATTCCTCGGCAAGATGTTTTAATCTTAGCCATCCAATGTTAAAGAATTTAAGCAGACAGTGGATGGCTTGAGAAGTTAATATGTGAGAAGGTTGTCAGTCAGTTAAGTCATGACTTCATGTCCTAATATTTGTAAGTTCACCAACCCCTTAATCTAGGATTCTAGAGGTTACCCACAGTCATTAGTTGTAAGAAGGGCAAAATCGAATGGTCATGTAAGGGCGCACAGAGAATATTTGTTGTGCAGTTGAGATAGAATGACATATGTCAAAAAATCTAAGCTAGCATCCTATCCCACAAAAGACTTGATCGAATGATTCTAAGAAGGGTGAAATCTAATGGTCGCACACATGAGGAATCTGTCAAGAGAGAATATTCCCTGCATGGCTGCAACAGAATCACACATGTCAAAAAATCTGAGTTGGCATCCTATCCCACTAAAGACTTGATCCAACGGCTGCACATTGTTGTAAGGGGAATCTCATAGGATGGAATCTGGACTACACGGTCATGACATGGTGACATTGAAAGGAAGCTAGGTGTGAGGAAAGCGCTTCCTACACTAATCTAATGATGAGAGAGCTATGCAAATTCAACTTTATCCTAACTATTACAGTAATGTTCCACCATTAACATGAGATATTGTAGCAAAACACAAGAACCAGGAAGAAGACAGAGAGAGAGAGACAAGGTATATGTGGGGAAAACCCTCACTCCAAAACATAGCTCAAATGTATTACAGTAAATAATAACAAATTACAATATTATTTCAGAGCCAATGCTCTTTCAGGAGTCTTTAAATGTTGAATCTGGAGATATTCTGGCAGCATAATAGTACTTGTACCAAAGTTATCTATCTCCCATCCAAGCACCTGTTTATATAGAGTTTACAAGGCAAATATGGAACCTTCTATAGATGGGCGTCCATCTTGGACTCATGCCCCAAAACCCATGCCTAAGGACACTTGTCCAACATCCCATCCCAAAGTGGGCACCTGGTCCCAAAATAGGTTATGACAGATGCTCTTATGTACCTTACAACTATCAGAGAATTTGTCATACACTGACTAAAAATATCATATTCCTCTTACATGTCATAACCTCCCTTGACCGCCCAAAGATACCTTTCTCTCATGTAAAGATACTCACCAACACTTGTCATTAATTAAAAATCATTTGAGGTTTTGGAGGTGTTGCCCCCAAGCCCCCACGAGGGTGCTGCCCCTTAACCCCGCCTTGTACTGCAATAGGGAGCGTGCCAGGGGCGCTGCCCCTAGACCCCGCAAGGGGCTATGCCCCTTGACCCCATCTTGGGGGCGCTGCCCCCAAACCTGATGGTGATATGTTATCATTGATGTCAAAAGTGTGTTCATACAAGAGTTGCCATTGTTGTTGTTCAAAGAAGATCTCAGTTGGTTGATCATTTGGTAAAGCATGATTGATCATTTGAGTTTCAATTTGATGATTCAGTTTATATGTCTTGAAGTTGTGAAAATCCAAGTGAGGTTGCAAAGATTCTTTCAGGATGTCATCTGGATAGGAGCTATTCAAAGGTTATCAAAAGATGAGTTTGTGTCGATTTGTTGATGCTCATAGTTTCAATGGTCACATATCAATGTTCTCTTGATATACATTACATTGTAGTTGACAGTCATTGCAGTTGATATCTAGTATACAATGGCATTGCAGTTGTGTCATATGCAGAAATATACAGTGGCTTTCAAGTCTTTTACAAGTCATGTCTTCATATTCTCATGTCAAGGTCTTCATGTGTTCATGATTCCGTTAATGTCATCATACATATTCTTGTGTCTTCTTGTCTTGAACCTCCCTGTGTTACAGTGTCATCATGACCTAAAATATTCTCGTTGTGTCTCAGACAAAAATATTTTTGCTATTAGTATTGCATCCAAGTGTGCTAGGGTTCTATAAATTTTATGTTCTTAGCAAATTTGTTAATGCCCTAGTCTAGATCTTGATCATGCTTTAATGTCATTTTAATGACAATGACTGAGAATTGTGTCTGAGTTTGTAAAAAGGAAAATGATCACTGATAAACTTTTAAGGAGAATTGTTTGTCCTTTGCATCAAAGACTTGAACATAAACTTAAGTCATCCTTTAAGCCTCCTTATCTGCCTGTCATAATTTTAATACACTTTATATTATGTTTTATAGTTGACTTCCTATAACCGGTTAAGTCACTAAAGGTGACTTGCTTAAGGGTGCTAATGACATGATGGTGACCGGCCTCTTTACTTGTTTAACCTATAGCTTCGGTCCTTCAACAAGCATTCGGGCGGGAAAACCTAAATCTAAGGTTACAGTTTAAAATTCAAAGGCCGCGAAGACATAATCTAAAGGTTCTAGTTTAAAACTGAAGCCCGACTCCTACCAAGTTCATTTTGACGTTCCTATGAACGTTTTTCTTTTGAGTGCTATGAAATTTGTTTTTTAGAAAGTTTCCTTTACAAAAGGATAAGTCTTCTCTTCGGTGGAAAGTTTTTTAGAAAGCATAAAATGCAAAAGACACAATTTATGACTTAAGGAGGAGCATAAAGCATGGAGTGCTTTATAATTAGAATTTTTCTATTTTCATATGGAGATGACAATGGTCTTTTAAGGAGATTTTTTTTGGTGCTTGTAAAAAGGGAATTTTTTCTTGTGAAGTTCTTTTTCTGGAGGAAGTTATAAAGACTAATATTGGAAGATTTTTGAAGTGTTTTTTTGCAAAATAAAAAAAGATAAATTGGTGATTTGTTTTAGGTCTTTTTGTACAATATGAAGTATCATTTTTGCAGATTGAAGAGTCTTGTGAAGGAGAAGATGAAGGGGTTGAGAGGATCTCAGATAGAGTATTGTTTAGATTTTGTTGAAGATGTTTGGACTTCTTTCTTTTTTGTTTATGCAGGGCAGATGAAAGAATACAAGGGAAGATTGAAAAATAAATTGTTGAAAACATTCAATTTGATAAAAATTGCAGAGAATATCAAGAGGTTTTGAAAAAGAGGATAATGCAAATTTGTTTAAAAATTTTTGTAGGCAGAAAAGATTTTTTTGTGAATTAGAAAGGGTAGTTGTATTTTATTTGACAGAAATGAAACATAAAGAAGATGGAAGGTGGAAGGACATTCAACTTGTATAAAAATGATTTTCAGGTGCATTAATGAAGGACTTGCAAGACAGAGATGAAATATACAGAGTAAAGTAGTGTTGTTGAGCATATCAGAATACAGGATTGATATGCAGTGTTTTTGAATGGATTATAATACAGGATTGATACACAGTGTTGTTGAATGAAATAGAATACAAGATTGATATGCAGTGTTGTTTGTATATGGAGCTTGTTTGCAGAAGTATGTAAAAGAAAATGGTCTTGATTTAAAAATCAAACAGGAGGTATAAGGTTGTATACAATGGTACAAATCTGATTGAACAACAATCATGTCTTGCACACAAAATTTGATGTTTTGTTTATAGTAATTGTGTTTGCCAGTGAGGCACAGTATGCTTGTGGTCAGTGAGACCTCTTATGTCAGTGAGACATTTATAAGAAGATTTTTCATTTAAGCCAGTGAGGCAGTTCTGGAGTGGTTTTTCTACCCCTAGAGGGTTTTCCACTCGTGCATATCTTGTGTCATGATTCATATTGATCATCTTTGTGTGTGTTTGATTTACTTATGAAGTTTTGTTCTTTTTGTATTCACAGTCATGTGCATTTTACAAATCAATGGTATCTTTCTTTTGAGCTCTAAAAGTTGAAGTTTAAACAAAGGTTTTGAAAATTCATACAACACTGATTCACCCCCCCTCTCAGTGTTGCCCTTGATTCCTACAAAACCCCCATTAATTATTCAAGGGGGAAACTACGGCTACCAAAGTCACCAAAATTTATCCTCCTGCATATACACAAGGTGCTAACTATGCCAACTCAACATGGGATAAATAAATACAACATTAGGAATTTGCAAAGGTTGAGACACCTTAATTCCCAACATTCTCCCACTTGTCGAACACCTTGCAAGGGCCAAAAACAATGACAAGATTTAACTGCTAGGGGCCAAGAGGCCCATAGACTCCAAACACCATATGAACTTCTCTGTGCCCACTGGTTTCATCAATGCATCTGCAACATTCTTCAAAGTATCTACCTTCTCCAAATTTACCTTTCCATCCTCAACCATGTCTCGTACAAAGTGAAACTAAACATCAATGTGCTTTGTTCTAGTGTGGAAAGTTAGATTCTTTGCAAGGCAAATTGCACTCTAACTGTCACAACTAATTGTGATCTGACCTACATTGACACCAATATCAGAACATAATCTCTTAAGCCAAATGGCTTCCTTACAAGCATGAGTTGCTACCATATACTCAGCTTCTATCATGGACAAAGCAACAATAGGTTGTCGCTTATTCATCCAACTAATAGTACCACCAAACAATGTAAAAACATAAGCACTGGTGGATCTCTTGCTGTCATTGTCACCTGCCCAATCCGAATCCACAAATCCATGAATATCAACAGAATGTGGAGGTCCTGAAACATTACCATGATAACAAATGGAATGCTTGGAAGTACCCCTCAGATATCTAAACACTCACTTAACTGCATCCCAATGAACCTATCCAGGATTAGCCATAAATCAACTAAGGATTCCCACTACTTAGGCAATGTCTGGTCTTGTGCAGACCATAGCATACATCAAACTGTCAATAGCACTAGCATAAGGTACTCTGTTCATGTCCTCCACCTCACTAGGAGATTTTGGACAATCCTCAACAGACAACTTTGTCCCCAAGGAAATAGGAACACACAATGGTCTATAATCTCTCATGCTGAATCTGTCCAACATGGTCTTAACATACTTACTCTGACTTAACCAAAGTTTTCTGTTGGTTCTGTCTCTTCTGATTTCCATTCCTGGAATGTACCTGGCTGCCCCTAAATCTTTAATTTCAAACTGAGCTGACAACTGAGATTTAAAATTATAAATCATATTCTTACCCTTCCCAATGAGCAACATATCATCAACATACAGTGCAACAATGAGAATACGATCACCATCAAACTTATAATAAACACAGTGATCTGATTTCGATCTCACAAATCCAATTGACAACACAAAGGCATCAAACTTCAAGTACCATCTCCTAGGGGATTGCTTCAAACCATACAAAGACTTCTTAAGTTTGCAAACCAAATTTTCTTTACCTTTTACCATGTAATGCTCTGGCTATGACATGTAGATTTCCTCCTCCAAGTCACTGTGAAGGAAAGCTATCTTCACATCCATCTATTCTACCTCCAAGTCATAAGCTGCTATGAGAGACAACAGGAATCGAATGGATGTCAACTTTGCAATGGGAGAGAAGATCTCACCATAATCTATACCCTCCACTTATGAATACCCCTTCGCAACCAATCTGGCCTTATACTTTTCAATATTACCATCTGTACCAAGCTTCTTCTTGAACACACATTTACATCCAACGGGTTTCTGTCGAAGAGGCAAAGGCACCAAGTCCCAAGTTTGATTCTTTTCCAAAGAAGCAATTTCTTCCTCCATGGCCTCCTTCCAAGAACCTGCATCCTTCATATGCAAAGCCTCTGATATAGTTCTAGGTTCATCACTATTAGTGAGAAAAACATAAGCACAACTAGAATCAAGCAATGTAAAACCAAACTTTTCAGGTTACTTCCTTATCCTTGTAGACCTCCTCAAGAGCTGAGGTTGAGGTTCAGCTTCTTCTTTTGAGCTTTCAGAGCTGCTAGAGCTTTCCTCATCATCAGGTCCAACATTGTCTTTCTGTTCAGTTTTCTTAGGGGTGAGAGGAAACTGAACAACATCCTCTTTCTTTTCTTTTTCTTCTAGCTGCAAAACAGTGGAAGAAGGTGTAAGCTCTCCGAAGATGACACTTCTTCTATACAACACTTTTTCAGCCACGGGATCCCAAAGCTTGTATCCTTTCACACCAATAGAATAGTTGATGAAGATACACTTAATAGCTTTGTTCTCCAACTTTGACCGCTTCTCCTTAGGCACATGTGCATATGCCTCACAACCAAAAACATGAAGATGCCTTACTGAAGGATTTCTACCAAACCACACCTCCATGGGTGTCTTTCCAACAAGAGTTGATGTAGGAGATCTGTTTACCAGATAGAAAGCAATGGCAACAACTTTAGCCCAAAACTTTTGTTCTAGAGTAGCTCCATTAAGCATACTCCTAGCCTTCTCCATCAGTGTCCTGTTCATCCTCTCTGCAACTCCATTTTTCTGTGGTGTGTATGGAGCTGTCTTATGTCTTTCAATCCCAAATTCCTTGCAATACTTATCAAATTCTGTAGAACAGAACTCACCACCGTTGTCAGTTCTCAAACATTTAATCTTTTTACCAGTTTGATTTTTAGTAAAGGCTTTAAACTCCTTAAACTTGCTATAGACTTCAGATTTGCTTCTGAGAAAATAAATCCATGTCCTTCTATTGTAATCATCTATAAAAGATATTGCTACACCCTTAATATTAGTGTACATAGGGTTATGAATAGTTAGCTTGTGGCTATCTTAACTCCTAATTAAGTCATGTTATCATTATGATATTATTATTTAGTTAGATAGGTCAGACTAGGTGTTATATAGGGGTGTGTCTATTCATCCTAAGCATTATTAGGTATATATGGGAGGATATGAGTCTTATTTCATCATATATTGTGAAGTGTGTTCTCATTGGAGATATTTGGAGGTTGCCCCCTCAAAGTGGCCTATTATTCTCAGTTATTATCAAGTATTTGTAGAATATTTCATATTATCTTCTTCCATTGTGCAAGTTATTTCATTACAAGTGATATCAGAGCATGATCTTGGCACTGTAGAGGTAAGATTTTTTTCTCAACATTGGAGGTGATTTTGGGAAGAGCATAACTTTCTGATTTTAGAATTTTTTAAAGAAATTTAAAGGGTTTTTGAAGACCATATTAAAGAAGATACAGTCCAAATTTCAAAGGAATTAGATTAGATTTGAATGAATTATTGCAGAATTATGATTTTTGCACAATTTATTTGAGATCTACATATCTCTCACATCCTACCGAATTGGAGTATAATTTGTATTGAGTTTTTGAAGACATAATATAAGAGACTACAGTCCAAATCTTGAATAAATTGAAGTAAAAATGAGCAAGTTATTGTAAAATTAGGGTTTCCAATTAATTCACTCTCAAGGCAGCCAATTTGCTAATTTTTTAGATTTTTTTCTAGGTAAGTGGTATCTTGGCCCTATTAAATTACAGTAAAAATTTTAGAGAATTTACATTTCATTTCTGTGATTTATTTCAAAAATATTGGTTACCATCATGACGGGTCCTGCAACAAGAGGCAAAAAGAATGCTGCCACACCAGGGAAATCCTCTGATAAGGATGGGGAAACAATAGAGGATAGTAATCCCAATGAGGAAATAAGTAAGATCAAAGAAGAGTTGTCCTCAATTAAGAGGGATATGTGTGACCTAAGAGGAGATATATCAAATATACGAAGCATGTTAAGTGCCTATATGAATGAACCAAGAAAGGAGTTCTCAAGCAACCAAGGTGAAACCTTCAAGTCGGTTAATACTAACAAAAATTTTAATACTCTTATGGGATCTAGGAATTTGTTTCCAAAGGTGGATATGTGCAAGTTTGATGGCATGGATCCTTTAACATTGATAAACCAAATGGAGAATTTTTTTGAAGTACATCAAATCCCATATGGACAAAAGGTCACAATGGCTTCCCTATATCTAGAACTAGACCAATTCATTTGGTATCGTTGGCTTTGTACTCATCAAAGGAAAAAGGGTGTCACCATCTCATGGTCAAGTTTTATGGAGGAACTACAATCACAATATAGCAATAGTGTGACAGACAACTTCTTTAGCCAACTAGCTAAGCTTCAACAAACAGGATTAGTTAAGGATTATATTCAACAATTCCAAAATCTATCCTTAAGAGTGGAAACAATTACAGAGGAGAACTTGAATGATTTATTCTTGGGTGGTCTCGAAGATCACATTCAGCATGAAGTGCGCATGTTCTGTCCAAATTCTATCTTTGAAGTAATGATTATGGCAAGACAAGTGGAGGAAAAAAATTTGGCTAACAGAAGGGAAGAATTGCCTAGTAACAAAGTTGACAATGCTCTTGCATCATCATTTACTCATCCTATTAGGTTGATACCTCAACAATTGGAAGAGAAAAAGGCCAAAGGGTTATGTTTCAACTGTGTGGAAAATATCATAAAGGACATAAATGTGATGAGAAGAAGTTGTTCTACATTGAAGCTACCTATGGTGAAGATAAGGATGAAGAAGATCTAGTGGTGGTGGTAGAGGACTGTAAAGATGTCCAACCAACTATCTCTTGTCATGCACTATCAGGTATTAATAACCCACAAACACTCAAGGTAAGGGGTTTCCTTAAAAAACAAATAGTGATAGTATTGATTGACTCGGGGAGTACACATAACTTCATCAACAAGCAACTAGCAGCAAAGTTAAATTGTTTTGTCTACCCTACCCTTGAATTCTAGGTTATAATTGCAGATGGTGGTATAGTCAATTGTTCAGGGAAATGCCATAGTATTAAACTCACCATGGGGGACTACATGATAGATAGCCCTATGTTTGCTATACCCATGGCTGGAGCGGACATTGTTTTGGGAGTTCAATGGCTTACTACCTTGGGCACAATTGAGATGAATTTCCAGAAACTATTCATGCGCTTCTACTCTACGGATAAAAAATATGAGCTACGGGGTTTATGTGCAAAGAGTCCACAATTGGTAAGTGCACACCAAATGTCACTAAAAAGGGATGTGGATAAATGTGTGGGTCAATTATTGTCAATGGAAGTGCAACAGCCAAAGATTCCTCATTCACCTTTTAGGAAAGTAGTTACAATTTCAAATCACAAGGGGGAACTTGATTTGTACGGCCCTCATAAAGGTTCAACAAGGACTGACAACATCGACTTCAAATTGAGGTTACCAAAATCAAAAATCATACAACCTTTCTACGATATCTCTATCTTGGAGAATGCTAGTAGACTCAAAAGTCCATTCATGACAATGTTACTAGAGCTTAACGAAGAAGGAAGAATCATATTGGAACTAGAGTGCATTCTTCAAACACACACAAAGAAGCTGCGGAATAGAACCCTCACTGAGTATCTCACCCAATGGAAGAATTTACCAATTGAAGAGGCCACATGGGAGGACAAGGAGTTCATTCAGAAGAATCCATACTTGATTAGCATTGAGGACAATGCTTCTTTGAAGAGGGAGGGCATGCTACGCCCTTAATATTAGTGTACATAGGGTTATGAATAGTTAGCTTGTGGCTATCTTAACTCCTAATTAAGTCATGTTATCATTATGATATTATTATTTAGTTAGATAGGTCAGACTAGGTGTTATATAGGGGTGTGTCTATTCATCCTAAGCATTATTAGGTATATATGGGAGGATATGAGTCTTATTTCATCATATATTGTGAAGTGTGTTCACATTGGAGATATTTGGAGGTTGCCCCCTCGAAGTGGCCTGTTATTCTTGGTTATTATCAAGTATTTGCAGAATATTTCATATTAGCTTCTTCCATTTGCAAGTTATTTCATTACAGATACAAAGTATATAGATTTTGATAATGAAGGAACATTAACAGGACCAAACACATCAGAATGAATGAGGTCCAACACACCAGAAGACTTATGAGAACTTGATTAAAATTGAACATGGTTTTGTTTTCCATAAATGCAATGTTCATAAAAGTTGAACTCAAGATAACAATCATCTAACCCCTCAATGGGGTTCCTATTTTTTAGGGTACACAGACCCTTCTCACTAATGTGGTCAAAATCTCTTATGCCATAACATTGTCTTTTCTGCAGGAAGTTTAACTTCCAATGCATGCTTACAACCATCAAGATTAGAAACTACAGATTTCTTCACTGCTCGTTCAGATGGTGGGGATGAAGTGACTACTGCCCTTTTCCTTGAGTCAGAAGAACTATTGCATTGTGTAATGCATGCTTCCAGCTGAAACTGAGTACCTCTCTGAGTACCCTTAGCAAGCACCATAGATCCTCTAGTCATCTTGAATCCATCCTTCGAAAAGACAACCTGCACACCTGCATCATTCAACATACTTATAGAAAGCAAGTTCTGTGCTAGGCCTGGGATGTGCATAACCCTAGTGATCCCCTTCACTTGACCATCAGGGAATCAGATAGAGACTCTTCCACGACTAATGATCTTCAGATGAGAGTCATCATCCAAATACACCTTTCCACCATCAAAATCCTCATACTTAGTGAACCAGTCTCGATGCAAGGTCATTTGGAATGATACACTAGAGTCGATTAGCCACACATCATTAGATGCATGGGTTACTAGGGCTGCGATGAAGGCATCACCATCATCTTATGATTTGTCAGAATCTAAATCAGGAGCTTTCTTCTTTTTCTTCTCCTCTTTGCATTCCTTTTAGAAATGCCCGGTCTTGCCACAGTTCCAACAAAGAGCCTTGGACTTTCTAGGAGATTTGGATCTCTCACGGGATTTGGATCTACCCTTCATAGCTTTCTTATCCTTCTTCTTCCCTTTCTCCTTGGGTCTTCCACAACCTGCAAGGGCTTCTTTGGCTGCCTCAAAAGAGTTTCTCTGCATCTCTTCAGATAACAACAAAGAGACCACCTCTTCCATTTTGAATGTGGATGTGGTGCTTCTGATTGCCATGACAAGATGATCCCATGAGTCTGGCAGAGAACAAAGCAAGGTCATACATTGATCCTCCTCCTCCATCTTTACACTGATAGATGTCAATTGTGCAACTAGCATGTTAAAGGCATTCATATGCTCAACCATGGATCCTCCATCCTCCATTCGAAGAGAGTACTTCTTTCTTAGGAAAATTTTATTGATAAGGGATTTGGCTTGATACACATCCCCCAACTTCTTCCAAAGGAGTGTTGCAGTAAACTCCTCATGGACATTTAACAACATGGAATTGGCAAGACTAAGTCTTATGAGACCCTTAGCCTTCTGATCGTTGAGATCCCAGTCAGCTTGTGACATTGCAGCTAGTTTAGTTCCATTCACACTTTCCCAAAGCTCTTGGTCAACTAACATGTCTTCCATCTTGAGCTTCCATAGCTCAAAATTATTGCCGTTGAACTTCTCTACTTCAAACCTTCCTGATGTACTTGCTATCTCCTTGCTGCAATAAGATACAGAATGCTCTACATAGACTCCCACTCAACCTAAGATTAGCTCAAAAAACCCTTACCCTACAACTAGGACCAAAGGTGATCAAGCTCTGATACCAACTAAAAGGAAGCTAGGTGTGTGGAAAATGCTTCCTACACTAATCTAATGAGGAGAGGGCTATGAAAATTCAATTTTATCCTAACTATTACAGCAATGTTAAACCATTAACATGAGATATTGCAGTAAAACACAAGAACCTTAAAGAAGACAGAGAGAGAGAGACAAGATATACGTGGGGAAAACTCTTATGAGTGAAAAACCCCACACTCCAAAACATAGCTCAAATGTATTACAATAAACAATAACATATTACAATACAGTTTCAGAGCCAATGCTCTTTCAGGAGTCCTTAAATGTCAAATTTGGAGATATTCTGGCAGCATAATAGTACTTGTACCAAAGTTATCTATCTCCCATCCAAGCACCTATTTATATAGAGTTTACAAGGAAAATATGGAAGCTTCTAGAGATGGGCATCCATCTTGGACTCATACCCCAAAACCCACGCCTAAGGACACTTGTCCAACATCCCATCCCAAAGTGGGTGCCTAGTCCCAAGATAGGTTATGACAGATGCTCTTACACACCTTACAGTTGTCAAAGAATCCATCATACATTGACTAAAAATATCATATTCCTCTTACATGTCATAACCTCCCTTGACCACCCAAAGATGCCTTTCTCTCGTGCAGAGATACTCACCGACACTTGTGATTAATTAAAAATCATTTGAGGTTTTGGGGGCATTGCCCCCGAGCCCCCACGAGGGCACTGCCCCTCAACCCTGCCCTATACTTTGATAGGGAGCGTGCCAGGGGTGCTATCCCTGGACCCCACAAGGGGCTACGCCCCTTGAGCCTGTCTTGGGGGCGCTACCCCCAAACCCCCACTAATTATTCAAGGGGGAAACTACTATTGCCAAAGTCACCAAAATTTATCCTCCTGCATATACACAAGGTGCTGACTATGCCAACTCAACATGGGATAAATAAATACAACATTAGGAATTTGCAAAGGCTGAGACACCTTAATTCCCAATAGACATGTGGCATTCTCTTGCTTGAGAAGTGAAGCATGCTAGCACAGGGTAGGTAAGAGGAGGGCCATCACGGGCTATTACACTATGAGGTGCTACCACATATCTAACCCATACATGTTCTAATTAGCGATGAAGATTGTAAAATCTAGTCACCCAATCAGGACCATGGATTTCAAAATGTAAAGAAAAGATCAATGGCCCAAATTCAAAGTTTCAAAAGAGAAATATGTCCAAGTGCATACAGCATGAAGGTCATTAATATAGAGAATTGTGCAGGAATTCTTGCAATACAAAGTTTATTAATACAGAGAATTGTGTAGGAATTCAAGGATTAAGGTATTCTCAAGAGTGCGACTACATTCAGAAGAAATCATCAAAACAAGCATGAGAAAGTCATCTCAATCTTCTGCAAGCATGGAAAACCATTAAGTAATTATTCCTCCTTTGTGCCTAGTTTTTCCAACTGTAGGTTAATTTTGAAGCTTTTACGGTCATTGTCAACCATAAAAACCCTAAGCTACATTTTATAAAAGAAAAATGAGTTAGTCAAGCTAGCCTTCCACTTCAAAACGAAGCTTAGATGAGGATCTTATGATCAAACCCCTGGTTTGGCTAGAACAATTTTTAAATTGCATGGCCCAGGGAAACCTCACGATAAATTTCTTGACTACTACTATAATTGCTGGGACTCAAAATTACCTCTCCCAGGTTGGATCCTCTTTGAGAATTGGCATAAGAGGATGGACTATAAGGCCCCTATCTGTCATGCTTGGAGATATGATTTAGCCAATCTCATTTGTTCCAATGTTTTCCCCAACCCTGACTTAATTAGGTCAACAACATTAAGGTATAATCCATCCACTAGGATAGTAATAGCTGGAAATGGTTCAAAATTGATCAAGCTTACCAAAGGATACATTGCCACTATATTCAACTTGGACCCTGTAGCCAGCAAACAAATTGACCTCATGGCTTTCAAGAAAAATACCAAACTGTGAAATGACATTACGGGGAATATAACTTACCAAAGCACAGGCTAAGGGGTGTTGATGGGAAATTGGTAAAGATTTTAGATGATGAGAAGAAGCCTTTTCATTGCAGTATGTTTAATGAATATTTTGTTAGAACCTATCACAATCTATGTCAAGTATTAGGCAGTGATGCTTCAGATTGAATGTTTGTTTCTTTGATGACGATGGCTATTGATATTCAAAATCTAGATGTCAAGGAACCATATGATTACACCACTTTCATAGATGACCATATACATGATCAGATGACAAAGATCAAAAATAATTTATCTAAACCAAATCTCCATGTTGAAGTCACATGGTACTCCTTGTTGTGCCATATGTACTTATTTGCTTTATCAGGGATGTGGCACCAGAATTTGCATGTCAATGTTTTAGATGCTCAAGGGAACAAGCTGCCAGTGCAAGTATAGACATGTATGCTAGATATGTACTATGTCATAATAGATTATGTCATCTTTGAAGAATATTTTGTGAGGAGAATCCTTGGATTTTTGGAGCCAGAGGGTGAAAGGTTGCATCCTGATGTATTGGATTTCTTATGACCTCTGGACATGACTCCCCACCTTGGAATTGATCACAATTGAGGTGATTGGTTCTATCATGAGTATACTACTTGCATAAGAGTCTATAGATGCTAGATTGCACCTCACATACTACCCAAATATGTGCCAAAGAGGGTGGCATTTTTAGAAGTTATAAGGCAGTTAAATGATTCTAACAAGGAACACTTTCGAAACCACAAGAAAGGTTCATTCTTCACTTCTTCCATCAAATTTTGTGATTTCTTGATCCCCGGGAAGAGTGGGTTGGACTAAATTTATTCAATTATGCAATGTTCTCGAATGTATTTGGAACAACCAAGGTATTTTGACCCTGAGGGCTTCATCAGCAAAACCAGACTCAGCAAGGGAAGGATCAAGTACTCTCATCAGGTGGATTATAATGAGGACATTGCCAGGAACTATTTTATAGTGAATTATGTCCACCACTTAAGGATCAAGTGGGATACTATCATGGCCAGTGAGAAGATGAAGAAAAACATGAATCCTACATATCTAGGTGCATTTGTAGAAGTGCAAGACCCAATTAAGAGAATTGAAAAAATGTTGGATAATGTAGAATAGTTGATTGCCTCTGCCCCTGCAGGAGAACAGAGTTATGCTTATGAGCCTGGCAGCTCAAGTGGAGAGTATGTTGTAAAGAGGGAATAAGTTGGCCCATCCTGCCAAAAGGGCCAAGATTATTGATTTGGAGAACCCAGAGCAGATAGAGGTGGTTGACCAAGAGATCAAGGAGGAACATGCACAAGAAACTAGCCCTCATTCACCTAGTAGACTAAGACCTTGTTCATCCATAGAGAATAGGGAAATGAGAGTAATGAGGAACCCTACTGTTGATATTGAAAATGTTAAGGTGATGGCCTATGACAAGTTTATGGAGGATGATTAATTTTTCAACACTCCTGAATTTAGGAGCTATGTTTTGAAAGTGAGGAGTGAGGAATTTTAAAAGAAAATTGAAGATGCCAAGGCTGCAATAGACCCAAAGGAGTATGATGCTATTACTCAGAGGGTCCTAAAAGAAGTACAATAGTCTATAAGTGCAATGACTCTAGAGGAAGGGAGAGCACTGGTGGCAAACAATAATATTCTACTTCTACCTCACTGGACTCTATCAGATGCCATTACATTTGATATAATCATCAAAGATGATTCAGATGTGACAGGGGAACAGATTGAAAAGGCCCTCTCTCGCACAGCCTTCAACCCTAAATTCAAAACATTGGCAATATGGGCTCTAACCCCAAACAACAAAAGGCCTAGGGTTTAATTAGGAGAGCTAATAGGGGATGTAATAAGAAAAAGAGTATCTAATACCCCCAGTCTACAAGCCTAAATGTACAGACTACACAATTTGTAGAAGTAACTGCTAACAAATTGTAAAAGGATTACAATCAGCTGTAACTTGATTATTCTCAAGCAGTTGTAGAGATAAACATGTTGAAGCAGCAACTGTCATTAGGAGCCAGTACTTTAGCCCCTCCTCCAGTGATCCTAACTGTAGAATCCCTTCCAGTGGATACAAAGCCTCTCCTTAAAGAGATTAGAGAGTTGAAGGAGGATAACAGGAGATTGGAGGAAAAGAATAACAAGGTTAAAGAGGTGGTCACCAACTTGATCAAGAATAGGGTGACAAACATTTTCACCAGAGTTGATGAGACTTGAAAATGCTACTCATAGTTGAGACTAGCCTATGAAAGGCATGAGTCTAACAAACAGAGACTATTGACCTTAAAAACAAAGTGGTTACATAGAACTAAACAAGTCAAAGAATTTTTGAGGTGTGTCAGGTATGATTCCAATGCACCTCCTAAAAAATAGGTGGTGTTTAACATGTTGAAGCATTTTCCAAATGTGGCCAGTTTCTAGTTGAAATTTGATTAGTTGTGAAAGAGAGATTGTAGGGTTTTGAAACGTTTGACACTAAGTGGTCACCTCCCATCTTGGAGGGTGATGGAAAAACAAAAGACTTGGACAAGTGGAGAAAGGAGATTATAGACAATATTTATCAATTAATTCCCACTTGTTGTGATGTAATTGCAAGTGATCCAACTATGCAAGTACTAAGATTATTGTTGGACAATCTAAACACTCTTGAAATGAATTTTTCTATGTTTTATAGCCAAGTAAAAATTATCCTAGATGCTAGCCACAATGGCAAGATTGCAAAAATAATTTCATTCCCTTGGTCGGCAGAGGAGACATACGGTTAGTGGAAGGAAAGATATGGAACTAAGGATTGACAAGCTTTTGTTCTCTGTATCTGTAACAATTTGAAGTACAATGTATTCAATGCTGAGAGCACGTTCCTGATCTATAAAGGAACTATCTTGCTCATTTCATAGGGCTGGTTGTTGAAGAGTTGGTAAATTTTGGAGGAATAATAAGATAGTCTTACTGGGTGGCATAAATTTACTAGTTTCATGTTGTTTTTAAATGAGTAATGCTTTGTTGCATGTATATGGGTATTTGTCTCCAAGTTGTGTGTGTTTTTCTTTTGAATATAAATAGCTAAGGGTTATTTAGGATTTTGGAACATGGGCTCTCTATGTTGAATGTTTAATCTTCTACTTAAAATTTTTGTTCAAGGAACAAATTAAATGTTTTGGGTTAAGCATTGGGAAAAAATATATTGCAACAAGGATATTTGTAAGTATAGGTGACTAAATACTCAGTCTTGAGAAGTATTTGTAAGGCAAATACTAGAAAATCTCCTTGAAATCTGATTATTGATTTAAAGTTTATGTTCTAATGATTATTGTACTATTCATTTATTGAATATATTTGATCTGAGATTACTTTTGTTGAAATTAGAACACAAATAATTACTCCCTCTTTTTATAGTATTTATTACTAGTTAAAAGTTTAAAATTTATTGTATATAAAATTGGTCGGATCTTACACATCAATTTACAAATATTGTGCTCCTGTTAATTCAAAATTGGTGACATGTGTTATGGATTGCATATGGTGTATGACTATGTGGAACATAGCTTTGAAACTCTATTAAGTATTATCTATATACTTATTACTTACATCAAATCAAGCACAAATATTTGCATGCAGATTAAATTCACTTACATTCACTTAAAAAAATATATTAAATCACTTAAATATTGGCATGCTTGGAAAGATATACAAATACTTTGAAGCCCAGCAAATTAATGAATCTTGGCTCTATTTCATGGAGCACAACAATTCCTCATAGTCATACCAAAGTTATAAGCTAGCTTGTTTCTTAACAAAGAAAATGGATACACCAATTTGCCTTATAGCGCTGCCAAGGCAAATTGCTTTCTTAGGTTTCATAACAGATTTGAGGCTTAGAGCTATAACGAAACCTCACAGAATTGTTCATTTGCACTTTCTGGAGTTGGAAACCATTAAAAGGGTGCTTGGGAGGGACTTTTTAATAAATAGGAAAAGATATCGTGTGAATTCTGACATAGCCTCTTGGTTCTTGGCATCATTACTAGACCTTGGAGGTTTGAAGGTGGAAATTCTTAAACTATTGCGAGAAATTTTCAAGGTAGATTTTCAAGGCAATGATTTGGAGGTAGTTTTTAGGTCAGAGATGAGTGTGGGGATTCCATAGTCTTCTGACCTACCAATGTTATTACTTGGGGTAGAGATGGGTGTGGAGATTTAGTGGTTTCCCTTTCTATTGAACATGACAGATGGTGCTTTCACCTGCCACCATCACTGGGCCACCATCAGCCTAAATTTTTTAAGGTGCTTTCGAGCTCTAATCATGGAGCTGAATACGGAATGAGTGTTGTACTTCACAGACCTGGTGGAAATAGGAGATTTTTATGGTCTCCCTTATCCAGTGGCCCAGTGTTTTGAACTTTTAAGTTTTGCTATGTAATTTTGATGTAATAGATTATATTATCATGGGAAATAATATGTATGGAAATTTTTTGTAACATTATGATATGCCAGGGGTGTAGATGTCCCCCAGCTATAACAATTTTTTGAATTAATATCAATGAATGAATGAATGATAGTTGACATCCACGAGACCAAAAACTATGAATAATTATTTTATTAATATTAAATCGAATGTAATTAAATGATAAGTGTGACTGTAATTAAATAAATGATGAAATGAAGATTATGTTTATTGTTTATATCATAAAATACTCGACCATTCGATGAACATTTGATGGATGGTTGTAGTTGCATTCCGAAATGAAATACACAAAATGCTAGGCTTGCAAACTTAAATCTCTAGAATCACCCTAAACCATTAGATTGACAAAGATCAATGGTTTAAAGATTGTTGTGAGCTATCAATGCAGGACAACTATTAGACATGTACTAATAGCATAGTCTAGAAGTGATATGTTGACTTGACATTTCATTCACTAAAAAAATCACTTTATAAAAAAAACTTTCTAGTTTCTACTTTTTACCACTAAGTGATTTTATTTTTAAGTGAGAGCCGAGAGGGTCAGCACATGGGGAGATTTCATATTGCTCATTGCAATGCAGTAAGGAGATTTCAGATTTCTCATTGTAGTGTCATTTCCAACAAAGCCAGTAAGACAAAACGTAGAATCCCTAGGCTATATTTCATTGTTTCTTAAAATCTTATTTTGTCAAACTTTGCATTTAGGGTTGGGAGACTTAAGAAACATTTCATACTATATAAGCATGTCTACCACCACTTGCAGACCAGACAATGTTTTTGGGAAAGGAAAAGCAAGTACAGATAGAAAAAGAGATTATTCAGAATTGCTTAAAACATCAGGTTTGATTGATGAATACCACGATATTTATGATCCTCAAATGTTTGGTAAATTTATCTCAGAACTTAGATTTTCATGTGAGAATAAGGCTTCCAAGAAAAACAAAAAGAAAGTTGATAGTATCAATGCACCATGGGTAACTAGATTTGGGTGCATGATATTACATGAGGTTTTCCTTTGAACATAATTTATCATGGTCTATGCCCACAATTATGATGGTAACAAAAGAGCAATTGTAAATAAGGATACCAAAGAATAAATTTTATCCATTAATGCAAAAGAATTTGGAAAAGTGTTGGGATTTACAACCGAAGAATTTGGAGACGTCCACATTGACCTAGAAAGGCTTGCTAGTAATTATGAAGCAGCGGATGAAATGGGCAAAGAAGCTTTCCTAAATAAAATAGTTGAATAAAAAAACAACTTGAAAGATAACCATAAGCCTCCTTATCCTTTGAAATTTTTTAAATCATGGGCTCAGGATACTATTTTCATGCTAGCATTTTGCCTTGGACTGTATAGCAATTGGGAAGTGGATGCAACCCTCCTTGAAATAGTATATAATATCCATTATGGTAATGGTGTACATGTCAAATATAAATTTATTGAGCACATTGTAGAATTTGTTGGGACCTGAAATTTGCATACTAATTTTTATAAAGTTTTAGGGTGACAATTGAAGATTACAAGGCTTGGGAGTGGATGCAAGGGAATGTAATTGAGAATGATAAAGATTATTTTTATTTGAATTCCTACCATTGTGATATCGGCTTATAAAAAGGACATAGAAGTATACAAGTCTCACACTGATCATGAAGAAAAATTGGATATTGGAAAGCATAGAGATGAACTATGGATTGGTTATATTCAATTTTCGAATAGTATTTTGAGACTCCTCATATCATAAAAGCTATTTATGCTAAAGTTGTTCATAATTGTCCCTGGGTTGTACCCCAGCCCAATTCCTCACCTTCCAAGTGTTCCTCCCCTAAGTCTACTAGAAACATTCATTGTAGATATTGTGACTATCATAAAACCATCAAGCATTTGAATGAAGAGATCTTTTATAGATAGAAAGTGAAAGCTAAAAAGCTAGTAACTTAACAAAATTTTGGAGCAGGGAAAAAACACAACATGTAATCAACCTATTTAATGTATAGAGTGAAGCACAAAGTTACAAGAATAAGGAGCTCATATTATGAAATCAACAAAAAGAAGATCAGTCAAGATAAATCCTGAGGGAAAAACATTAATCAAGACACTGCATGAAGCCATCCATGAGCATGGTAGAGATAGACCATATGATCACAGGGAAGAAACTTAAGAATCTAGAATTAACCAATAATAGATAGACGGATACTATACCTATTGTAGAGTTGCTCACATCATACAATATCTTTTGCAAATTGAATAAAGCTAATACATGACCAGTCATCTATTGGTGGATTATTGTCGCATTATTCTCAACTAAACTTATTAGTGCCACAAAAGAACCACATGACTGAAGTACTAGCACTTGTTAATTTGCATATGGTGTCTTATCAAACCCAATGTACGATATTGCCATCTAAGTTATTAAATGGATAGAACATATTTGATTCCAGATATGATTTAGAAATGATAACTTGAGGAAATCATCTCAAAAATCTAATGTTGTGGAAGAATTTTGAAGTTATGATGCTAAATTAAAACAATGAATTCTAACATTTGACAAAGACTCAAAGTAGTGCAACCTCTTAAACAATTTGATGTCCTCAAAATTTTTTCATCAAATCATTCCAGTTATAGTGCAGCAATCTTTCACGGAGAGACAAAAATTGTTTGTAGAAGGAATTAAATGTGATGGCAAAGATGTCCACCTATGAATATGAAACAAACAACAAGCATATGAAATCCAAGATCAATGAGGTGAATGTGGGAGGACTCATAATCATTTTTTATTCTTCCTCATGTTGGTCATCTTGTTGGTTTTGGTGATTGAATTTTTGAGCTCCATCAAGAGCCCTAGCACCACAGATATCATCAGAAGTAAGGCAGTGCTTGATGTTTCCCAGTGGTAGAATGATATACATCACCACACTTTTGACACTAGAATGACCTAGTCCAATGAGATGGCCTACCTCATGAATAGCAGTGCTCTGAATATCAAATGAAAAGGAATGGTAAGCATGCTGGTAACTTGTTGTCTGATGCTTGTCAGTGTTGAAGTGAAAGTGGCCATCCTCTGGAGCGAATACATGTGCTGCTGTATCACTGAGCCCTTCAAATGGGGCTCCATCGCCATGGTCGCATGCCACAAACTCAATATTTATATCTACCTCCTCAAAGTGATTTGTTTCATAGAAATTGAGTGGAACCACTATGGCCTGGCTATCTCTAGATTTGTTACATCGCTTGAAAATGATTTGACAGTCAGAGCCAAGACTACTGAAGTTATTAGACTTCAGCTCTAGTTCTTACTTATGCTACCATATTTTTAGAAGAGGTTGGTAGAAGAATAAATCAAGTTCTACTTGCATTCTACAAGATGATGTGCCAACATCCTCCTAGCATATGTCTAAACAGAAGCTTTCGAACCAACCTGTAGATGTGAACATCAAAGAAACCCCAAAGTTTAATATTGAAGAGACTTATTATATCAAAGTAAGTTTTTCAAGTCTCTCTGACCATATGAGTCACTCTAATAAAGAAGATAGCATAAGGCAACTCAAAAATTCATCCAATTACTGATTAAGCTCCAATGGTACCAATATCCACACAACTAAAGTATCACATTGGTATTGTATGTGAATACATAATAAACAAGATTCCTATTCCTAAGTGTAATCATAATCAGATCATTTGATGTGAATGTGCATGGTGCTAAAGTTGATGAAATGAAAGGTGGTCTTCCTGATGAAAGTATACTGAGGAGTGTATTGCGGTGTTTGCTAAGGCACACAATATTGATAATGTTTATATTGAAGAATTCAGCATGAATATCAAGGACTCTCAGTCCTATTGATCTCTACCCTCGCATTCTCAATTTCAATTCAGTTATTTCTCATGACTTTACAATGTTTTTGACAAGAGATTTCTTATGTCCAATGGTGCTTACACATGGCAGTGATCACTTGCCCTTGAATACCAAATTTGATATGCATAGCGATCCTGGTGTTGTAAGGAATTATGGATGTCTTCTGTTAGAAATGGTAGCTACTGTGCCTGACAACATCGATTGCTTCTTTACTAGTTACTTATACATGGATAGAATAATTAATAGTTGGAATGAAATAGGAATTTTGAAAGATATTATGCAACATAAGCTTGTTTTTATTAAAACACAAGATGTAAAAAACAACTTAAACGTTGGACACTATCATAGGGCATGTGATTGTGGGTGAGGTGTTGTCTTCTTTTCTATTGCAAGAGGAAGAGTGGTAGAAGGAATCAATTTTGATCAACATTATGGGCATCTTGTGATTATGTTTGGGGTTCCTTTCTAGTATACTTTAAGAAGGATTCTATGTGCTAGGTTGGATTATTTAAGGGAGATAGTTTACATTAAAGAAGGAGATTTTCTCACATTTGATGTTGTGAGACAAGCAATGCAATGTGATGGCCATGTAATTCTATCAAAATTAGATTATGGAATGATAATATTTTTTGATCAAAGATACAATCAGCATGATAAGCGTCTAAAGCTGCTAGAATGGATCTTGAAACATTTAGGTGATACCAATCTTAATTTAAGTACTGACATTGCTATCACAAGAAGATATAGAGGGCATAGAAGAAATTTTTCTATGAGAGAAGAATGGAGAGATCCATGGGAGGGACTGAATCATGAGCCAAAGAAGCTGAGCATGAAGAAGTAAAAAGAAAAAAGAAATGAAAGAACAAAACCAAGGCAAGAAACCCTAAAAAACTACGCAGCACTACTCATCGACAAATGAAAGCCAGTCGGAATGAAAATCTCAAATCACACCAAGCTCATATGTCATGCCGATGGATACCTTTTTCGAGAGAAATGTCATTCCATTAAAAGTGATAAATATTTTTAATATAAGCTATATGTCCAGGATGAAATATTTAAAAGATATTTGAGATATTTTCACCAGAATATGAATAGGGATATAAGATGAAGAGTTATTTTACTCAAGCAAGATTTAATAATCAAAATTGGAGTTTTTCACTTAGAGATTGGACATTTTCACCAGAGGGAATACAAGAATGTAGTTATGGGTGGAATGTCTCCATTCAAAAGTAAATATGAGCATGGATATTGGGATTAATGGAAAAATAATAATCATTGTTTTCACAAAGTGTAAAGGACATGAGGACTAATTTTGGAAACAACTGATAAAATTGAACAAACCCTAATGAGGGGTATTACTCCAGTAACTCAAAATATTTTCCCAATGAGTTAAAGTAAACATGGTACAAGAAATAGCTTGCGGGTGAAATTATACATTGAAATACAAAGGTAAAATTACCCGAAAATATTTTATTGGTATGATTATTCACCTGATGCAGAGAGAAAATTAGAACTTAGTGAAAGACAAAGAAAAGGTTGATATTAAATACAAAAACACTTTGTATTAACCAAATCATTATCTCTCATGGAAAACAAAGTGACACACAGGATGAGTATGAAGGGTTGTAACCCTAAAGTTCAAAGGATATTTACCAGAGAAGAAGAATCAAGTGAAAGGTAGATCATCAGTAGATTAGAAAAATATCATGATCAGAAGTAGGAGTTAGATAATTGGAGGGGTTGATTAGTTGCCGAAATAAAACATTATGCTGTATATTGTAAAATCTTTTGAAATTATATAATGGAGAAAAATGCATAAATTGGTGATTTAATATGGGTGTCTATTGTTTGTTGAGTTGAACAATTATTTAGTTGTCTCCACATTGTTATTTCTCTGTTATTTGAACCTAAATTTCCAAGTTGATATTTCAGTTTCATCGAGACACACTTGTTGTTTTTGTGTAATTGAATTAATTGGTTTCTATTAAAGAATTAAAATCCTTTTGATCGATTACAGTGACTTGGAAATAACATTTGGATTAGTAAGAAGAGACCTATAATTGACAAGATTGCCATACTGTCTCCAACTCGATATTCTCTTGTTATTCAAATTGAGCATCTACTCCATTTGTCAATATACATTTGCTGTCATTATGTGATTCAGTTGATTGGTTCCTTCAAGGAAGGATTAAAATCCTTTCAATAAGTCATAGTAACTTGGTAGGATCGAGTGGATCAATAAGTAGAGTCTATCAATCACATTCTTGCACATTTATACAAGCTATAAACAAACACAAGTGCCAAACAATTAGAATTGTAACCAGTAAGTAAATCATACATTATATACATCTTGACTCCATTAGCCCAACAGAAATAGGCACTAGTCATACCAATTCCACTCTAGGATTCCATAAAATGTTATTCAAATAATTACATCTCAAATCATAGTATTAGGAGTAGAAGTAGTTTGCAAGCTTTTATCTATTCCACACTTTATGCCATTGTGAGTAGATACCTAAATTCATTTGACTCATACGTTCCTTTTATCTACTTCATCTTTCAAGGTTCACCCACCTAGGTTTAGCAGAGCCTGAAGTGCAGGGAGTCATCAACCATCTAGGTTAACTCCGTTAGTTGGTTCAAAAAATGTTGCAAGTTTGATCATAGAGCTTGGAATCCTCTTAGGACTTGAAACCTGTATTTTTGAGACCCAACAAAATGGCGACTCTGCTGGGGAGTAATCCAAAATCCAGTTAAAGATCATCTCATTACAGAGTCAGTAAACTTTTGAATTCTGACATGAATTGGTAACTCTACTGGCAAGAAGGACCCGAAAAAGAAAAAAATTATTCCTCTTTTGATAAGAGGTGGCGACTCTGAAAAGGAATTCAATGAAGAATATAAAATACAACTTGTGAATAGCACCATCTAAAGTCAAAATGAATATGTCAGAAGAAGAGGGACTGTTGGAGTTATTAAAAAAAAAGAGAGGTCGATTCAAGAGATACAACGATTAAAAGCCAAACAGGCTTCAAGTTCATTACAACATATACCAACAACTAATGAGAATGGGTATAATGATCCTTTGAACTCACAAGTGTTCCATGATTTAGGCAATGAATATAGTGCATACCATGCGCAAAACAATTATTTATTGCAAGCCTCATACCAAATAAATGCTTATCTCGTATTCCCTGACCAAAGATCAATCATCTATCAAAACCCATATGGCCCTCCAAACTTTATCTCAGCCATCGATAAACCATTTAACTACAATAGTATCCAGGGCTACCCCAATCCTTATCCCTGTGAGCTAACAAAAATACTAAAGTATGTCCCTAAATTTCATGGAGAATGGGGTGAATCAGCTCATAAGCATGTACAATGATTCTGGAATTTCATTTTGGACTTTTAGATTTTTTTAGAAGATGCCATTATGAGGTGTTTTTCAAGATCTTTGAGGGATGATGCAAGGGATTGGTTTATAGACTTACCTATGCAAAGTATCTCTTCATGGGAAGATCTCAAAAGACTATTCCTTAGCCTCTACAGCGACAATTATGAAGATGAATATGGAGAATATAATTAGGCAATGTAGCCAGTAAATGAGACATATGAAACTAAAAATTTTCATGATAATATTCCAGATCTAAATGATGAAGAAGTTTTAAAAGATCAATTCTTCACCTGGGATCATGATTGCAATTATCAAAATTTTGCACAAGACTTGGAGCCACAACATATACCTAAAAATGAGAGTAATCTTCAAAATATGGACATTCGTTTTGTCCCAGCCCACCCACCGTAATACTTGAATCAATAGTTTGAGGAGGAAGAGGATGATTGTTCTCAACAAACAGGGCAAACTCACGATGAAGAGGAAATGCACATATCTGAAAATGATTTTCAGATTTCTTCAAACCCATTGTATGATGAAAAAATAAAAGAAGATCAGATGACATTTTGCCAAGGTGTGTTGGAACATGAATTTCATGTGTATTCAAACCCATTTTATGAAGAGGATGAAATGCTTTCAGACAGTTAGGAAAATGAATATGTTGATAATGTTGATGATGAATCCTTAAATGAAGGAAAGTCATATGATGAAATGAGCACTGTTGATTATTGTGATAATGATGAAGAGAACAATGAGCACTCCTAGTTTTCAGATCAGCCAGAAGGTCAATTCACAATGCATGACAATAAGCAAAATAATGAAAAATGTTGCATTGAAGAGGAATACTCTTCATGTAGCAAAAATATATCACATAGAAATGAGATTGTGCAGATTATACTTGAATTTCAGCTGCAGAATGAGGAAAAATATACCAGCAACATTGAGCATAGAAAGTTGATCAATGATATGAATGCATTCAATCATATGAGCTTTAAAAATATTGATGGATCGGCTTCATCACAGTGTGATGAAAATCAGATTTTTGACAGAGGGAAACATGGCTTTTTATTTTCTGGTGGCATTGAACCATCTACTATGATGTGATTCTTCAAATTACATTAGATTAGGGTAAAAAGAAGAAGTTGAAACTATTACCCAATGGAGTAGGCATTGGTCTTCTCCCTAGAGATCTAGGATCTTGCTATGCCCACAAGGGGCATACATCCCTAGTTAGAGCCACTATTGGGACCTAAAATTTGCATACCAATTTTTGCAAAGTTTTAGGGTGACAATTGAAGATTACAAGGCTTGGGAGTGGATGCAAGGGAATGTAATTGAGAATGATAAAGATTATTTTTATTTGAATTCTTACCATTGTGATATCGGCTTATAAAAAGGCCATAGAAGTATACAAGTCTTGCACTGATCATGAAGAAAAATTGGATATTGGAAAGCATGTAGATGAACTATGGATTGGTTATATTCAATTTTTGGACAGCTATTTTGAGGCTCCTCATATCATAAAAGATGTTTATGATAAAGCTATTTATAACTGTCTCTGGGTTGTACCCCAGTCCAATTCCTCACCTTCCAAGTGTCCCTCCCCTAAGTCTAATAGCAACATTCATTGTAGATATTGTGATCATCATAAAACCATCAAGCATTTGAATGAAGAGATCTTTTATAGATAGAAAGTGAAATCTAAAAAGCTAGTAACTTAACAAAATTTTGGAGCAAAGAAAAAACCCAGACATGTAATCAACCTATTTAATTTATAGAGTGAAGCACAAACTTACAAGAATAAGGAGCTCATATTATGAAATCAACAAAAAGAAGATCAGTTAAGATAAATCCTGAGGGAAAAACAATAATCAAGACACTACATGAATCCTTCCATGAGCATGGTAGAGATAGACCATATGATCATAGGGAAGAAACTTAAGAATCTAGAATTAACAAATAATAGATAGACAGATACTATACCTATTCCAGAGTTACTCACATCATATAATATCTTTTTCAAATGCAATAAAGATGATACATGACTTGTCATCTATTGGTGGATTATTGTCTCATTATTCTCAACTAAACTTATTAGTGCCACAAAAGAACCACACGACTAAAGTACCAGTGCTTGTTAAGTTGCATACGGTGTCTTATCAAACCCAATGTATGATATTCCCATCCAAGTTATTAAATGGATAGAACATATTTGATTCCAAATATGATTTGAAAATGATAACCTGAGGAAATCATCTCAAAAATCTAATGTCGTGCATTACCAGAAGAATTTTGAAGTTATGCTACTAAATTAAAACAATGAATTCTAACATTTGACAAAAACTCAAAGTAGTGCAACCTCTCGAAAAATTTGATGTCCTCAAAAAATTTGCATCAAATCATTCTAGTTATAGTGCAGCAATCTTTCACGGAGAGACAAAAAGTGTTTGCAAAAGGAATTAAATGTGATGGCAAAGATGTCTACCTATGAATATGAAACAAACAACAAGCATATGAAATCCAAGATCAATGAGGTGAATGTGGGAGGACTCGTAATCATTTTTTCTTCTTCCTCATATTGGTCATATTATTGGTTTTGGTGATTGAATTTTTGAGATCCATAAAGAGCCCGGGCACCACAGATATCATCAGAAGTAAGGGAGTGCTTGATGTTTCCTAGTGGTAGAATGATATACATCACAACACTTTTGACACTAGAATGACCTATTCCAATGAGATGCACTATCTCATGAATAGCAGTGCTCTGAATATCAAATGAAAAGGAATGGTGAGCATGCTCGCAACTTGTTGTCCGATGCTTTTCAGTGTTGAAGTGAAAGTGGCCATCCTCTGGAGGGAATGCATGTGATACTGTATCACGGCACCTTTCAAATGAGGCTCCATTGCCATGGTCGCATGCCACAAACTCAATATTTATATCTACCTCCTCAAAGTGATTTGTTTCAGAGAAATTGAGTGGAACCACTATGGACCGGCTATCTCCATATTTGTTACATCGCTTGAAAATGATTTGACAGTTAGAGCCAAGACTACTGAAGTTATTAGACTTCAGCTCTAGTTCTTATGCTACCATATTTTTAGAAGAGGTTGGTAGAAGAATAAAACAAGTTCCACTTGCATTCTACAAGATGATCCACCAACATCCTCCCAGCATATGCCCAAACAGAATCTTTGGAACCAACCTATAGATATGAATATAAAAGAAATCCCAAAGTTTAATATCAAAGAGACTTATTATATCAGAGTAAGTTTTGCAAGTCTCTCCAACCATATGAGTCACTCTAATAAAGAAGATAGCATAAGGCACCTCAAAAATTCATCCAATTACTAATTAAGCTCCAGTGGTACCAATATCTGCGCAACTAAAGTACAACATTGGCATTGTATGTGAATACATAATAAACAAGATTCCTATTCCTAAGTGTAATCATAGTCAGATCATTTGATCTAAATGTGCATGGTGCTGAAGTTGATGAAATGAAAGGTGGTGTTGCCGATGAAAGTATACTGAGCAGTGTATTGCGGTGTTTGTTGAGGCACACAATATTGATAATGTTTATATTGAAGAACTCGGCGTAAATATCAGGGACTCTCAGTCCTATTGATCTCTACCCTCACATTCTCAATTTTAATTCAGTTATTTCTCATGCCTTTACAATGTTTTTGACAAGAGATTTCTTATGTCCAATGGTACTTACACGTGGTGGTGATCACTTGCCCTTGAATACCAAATTTGATATACGTAGTGATCCTAGTGTTGTAAAGAATTATGGACATCTTTTGTTAGAAATGGTAAGTACTGTGCCTGACAACATCGATTGCTTCTTTACCAATTACTTATACGTGGATGGACTAATTAACAGTTGGAATGAAATGGGAATTTTAAAAGATATTATGCAACATAAGCTTATTTTTATTAAAACACAAGATGTTGTAAAAACCAACTTAAACGTTGGACACTATCGTAGGGCATGTGATTGTGGGTGAGGTGTTGTCTTCTTTTCTGTTGCAAGAGGAAGAATGGCAGAAGGAATCAATTTTGATCAACATTATGGGCATCTTGTGATTATGTTTGGGGTTCCTTTCTAAGTATACATTAAGAAGGATTATATGTGCTAGGTTGGATTATTCAAGGGAGACAGTTTAGATTAAAGAAGGAGATTTTCTCACATTTGATGCTGTGAGACAAGCAATGCAATGTGTTGGCCATGTAATTCTATCAAAATTAGATTATCTAACAATGATATTTGCTGATAAAAGAGACAATCAGCATGATAAGCATCTAAAGCTACCAGGATGGATCTTCAAACATTTAGGTGATACCCATCTTAATTTAAGTACTGACATTGCTATCACAAGAAGATATAGAGGGCATAGAAGAAATTTTTCTATGAGAGAAGAATGGCGAGATTTGTGGGAGGGGCCAAAGCATGAGCCAAAGAAGCCGAACACAAAGAAGTAAAAAGAAAAAACAAATGGAAGAACAAAACCTAAGCAAGAAACCTTTAAAAATATGCAGCACTACTCATCAGCAAATGAAAGCCAGTCGTAATGAAAAATCTCAAATCACACCGAGCTCATATGTCATGCCGATGGATACCTTTTTCAAGAGAAATGTCATTCCATTAAAAGTGATAAATATTATTAATATAATCCACATGTCCAGGATGAAATATTTAAATGATATGTGAGATATTTTCACCAGAATATGAATAGGGATATTAAATGAAGAGTTATTTTACTCAAGCAAGATTTAATAATCAAAATTGGAGTTTTTCACTTGGAGATTGAACATTTTCACCAGAGGGAATACAAGAATGCAGTTATGGGTGGAATGTCTCCATTCAAAAGTAAATATGAGCATGGATATTGGGATTAGTGGAAAAATAATAATCGTTGCTTTAACAAAGTGTAAAGGACATTAGGACTAATGTTGGAAGCAATTGATAAAATTGAGTAAAATCTAATGAGGGGTATTACTCTAGTAACTCAAAATATTTTCCCAATGAGTTAAAGTAAAAATGGTACAAGAAATACCTTTCAGGTGAAATTATACAATGAAATACAAAGGTAAAATTACCCGAAAATACTTTATTGGCATGATTATTCACCCAATGCAGAGATAAAATTTAAACTTAGTGAAAGACAAACAAAAGGTTGATATTTTACAAAAACACTTTGTATTAACCAAATCATTATCTCTCATGGAAAACAAAGAGACACACAGGATGAGTATGAAGGGTTGTAACCCTAAAGTTCAAAGGATATTTACTAGAGAAGAAGAATCAAATGAATGGAAGATCATCAATAGATTAGAAAAATATCATGATCAGAAGTAGGAGTTAGATAATTAGAGGGGTTGATCAGTTGCTGAAACAAATCATTATGATGTATATTGTAAAATCTTTTGAAATTATATAATGGAGAAAAATGCATAAATTGGTGATTTAATATGGGTGTCTATTGTTTGTTGAGTTGAACAATTATTTGGTTGTCTCCACATTGTCATTTCTCTATAATTTGAACCCAAGTTTCCAAGTTGATATTTCTGTTTCATCAAGACACACTTGCTATTTTTGTGTAATTGAATTAATTGGTTTCTATTAAAGAATTAAAGTCCTTTTGATTGATTACAGTGACTTGGAAGTAACATTTGGATTAGTAAGAAGAACCCTATAATTGACAAGATTGCCATATTGTCTCCAACTCGATATTCTCTTGTTATTCAAATTGAGCATCTACTCCATTTGTCAATACACATTCACTATCATTGTCTGATTCTATTGATTGGTTCCTTTAAGGAAGGATTAAAATCCTTTCAATAAGTCATAGTAACTTGGTAGGATCGAGTGGATCAATAAGTAGAGTCTGTCAGTCACATTCTTGCACATTTTATACAAGCTATAAACAAACACAAGTGCCAGATAATTAGAATTGTAACTAGTAAGTAAATCATACATCATATACACCTTGACTCCATTAGCCCAACAGAAATAGGCACTAGTCATACCAATTCCACTCTAGGATTCCATAAAATCTTATTCAAACAATTACATCTCAAATCTTAGTATTAGGAGTAGAAGTAGTTTGCAAGCTTTTATCTATTCCACACTTTATGCCATTGTGAGTAGATACCTAAATTCATTTGACTCATACGTTCCTTTTATCTGCTTCAGCTTTCCAGGTTCACCCGCCTAGGTTTAGAAGAGCCTAAAGTGTAGGGAGTCATCAACCATCTAGGTTAATTCCATTAGTTGGTTAAAAATATGTTGCAAGTTTGATCATAGAGCTTGGCATCATCTTAGGACTTGAAACCTACATTTTTGAGACCCAACAAAATCCATGCATAAACATTTTTTAATGATTAAAGGAGGTTTCACCAAGACATTTAGTTTCACAACCTACTTATATTATTTTTTTCTATTCAAATTTAGTGGAATGTTTTAGACCAACAAGCTTCAGATTCAGTCCTATAGTAATGCTGAGGAAAATAAAATGGATCCAGTATATGATTCGACCACTACAATAAGGATGCATGATTCTCAAAGGAACTACAGTCTTTTTGTAGACTACTTTTTGGCTCCATTGCATCAAGCAATTACAAATAGTCCAATGCCTAGATTGCCCATATCATGAAGAGATTTCAGTCAAATAGGAAAAGAAATACAATTGTCTAATTGGTACTTATTGGAGGAATAAATTGTTCTAAGATTTTATGGATCAGGAGTAGAGCCATACAAAATTCCAATACATGTGACAGAAAGGGTTTTTGCATTGGAATATGTAAGGCAGATGTAGAGTACTGATGAACTACACTTTGCTTGTCAGCAAAAGAAGACCTTATTTCCTTCTTTACCTTTTTCATGTGGAGGGTTCACATTTGAGAGAAAATCATTTAAGGTGGCAAAAGATCTTTTGAAAATTTTTAATTTTGATGTTGTCTGTCACAGGTAGTATAATCCATGTGACACTAATAAAACAATGATTGTGGCCAATAGGAATGTTGCAAGTAGAATTCAACATCAAAGTAAACCCTTGCTTGAAAACTTGAGAAACAAGGATTCCTGGGATGAGGTCAAAATAGAAAAGGAGAAAAATGCTGCTGAGAAAGGTAATTCTTTTGAACAGTTGTCAGCAAAAATTGTGGCATTGTACCAGAACCAAATTACAGGAGCGCTAGCAGAGAATGAAATCAGGAGGTACAATATTTTTTATTGAAAAAGTGATAAACCATCTATTAGAACAAACATGCTAGATCCTCTAAATGAGTGTTTTAAAAAAAATATTGGACACAATGAAAAATTACTACATTTTGGTCTATGATGAAGGAGCTAGGTGAATAGAGAATTGATGCAAACTATGGAGAAATCAATGAAGATGAAGAAATTGAAACTAATAGTGATGATAAATATGATGATGATAGGGATGAACAAAGCAATTTCAACCCTGGTTTAAGTCAGTGCACAAAAAAAGCATATACTTCAGGAGTAGTGATAGCTGAAAAGTTGGGTAATTGAGGTGGTAGTTTGGGGTCCCAAGGACAAGGCATTTGGACCCCAATAGATGTAGTCATCACTCCCAAAAAACCATTTGATAAATGAGGCCTTCGAGCTAGATCAGCTGATAAAATACACCAAGGTCATACAAGTAGAACTCAATGAATTGATTTTGTTACAGATTCAAATCCTAATCCTCATGTTCAGATGCAATCACAACTTGGACATGCCCATGGTGGAGATCCTAGTGCGACTAGCACTACCACTGGTAGAGAGCTTAGTCAACATGTGCTACAACAATAGGTCCAACAACAAATTACACACAAGAGGACACCAATACAAGATACCACACAACCACTCAGTGATTAAGGGACATAGAAGAGACAAAGGATTATGACAGGTCCAAGTCCAACTAACAATTCCACTATAAAGAAATTATTTCTAGGCACTCCCCCAATTAGTTTAGCTATAACATAAATTGTAAGTACTCCTATTCCTTCACCATTCAAGCATTCCCTTATTCCTATGTCCCCAAGGTTTGATTATATTCAAGAGTTTAAAAAGAAGCAACTGATGGAGAGTGTGCCTACTATAACTTCAGATCCTACAACAACCATGATATTACCCACATTTGACACAAATACATAAATCATGGAGTACACAATTATTGTTCCCACAATTCAAAATAAACTAGAAGATCAGATTGATTGATCAAAATTTCAGGTGAATAGTTTGTGATTTAATTTTTCTGGATTAAAAAATACTGACAAAATTAATATATCAAAGAAGAATAATGAATTGGTGTACACATCATTGCTAAAGCATGATAGAGAGAAAAAAAAGTTGCAGAATCAAATAGAAAAATTATAGGTAGATTTAGCAAATGGGAAAGCAAAGAGGAAAGCAACAGATAACAAGAGCAATGAATTAGAAAAAAGAATAAAAAAATATGCCTCTACATCAACAAGTAAAGAGGATAAACAAGCAAAGGTGGAATTGAATGGACTGAGGCAAGGGTTAGATGAGATCAAAAAGAAATATAATGAGGAAAAATCCACATCAGAAAAATTAAGACAAAGCACTGGGAAAGCAAATGAACAATGGGAAAAAAAATTGGAGAAAGAGAGGCAAAAAAATGAAACATTAGCCACAAAGCTTATGGAAGCAAAAAAAGAAATAAAATCTTGTCTTGAAAAAAGTTAACTGAATTCTGTAGAAAAACAATCAGGCACATGAAACAAAAGATTTGGGAAGAAATAATGCAAAGGATTGATCATTTGTGTGAATTTTTTCAATTCATTGATGCCATGAGGCTACATCTTGATAAGCTGAGCAAATATTTAATGGACAACACAAATGTACAATTGTTGATAAAAGTGAAATCTACAAATCAAGTTCTAGAAACAGTCTACAAAGCTAGTGACAATGAATTGATTTCAAAAGAAATTACTAATCGGATTCAAGCCTCAATGAGGGTGACATCTATCATTAAAAAGTGTTCAAGAATGCGCAAAACAATAGAATTTGTGATTGAGGCTGCAACAAAGATTAAGGAGGATGGAAAGGTAAGGAACTTGACAAAGCTTGGTTTTCCATAGGGTTTTGACACAAATGACTGATTCATTGGAAAGGATAATTTCAGAAAGAAGATGGAGGATGCAAGGAAGATTGATTTGGACCAGTCTCCTCAGAACCCAGATGAGATGAACTTTTTGGATTTCATCAAACAACTGATAATCTTGAATGTATCTTTGGCTAAAACATTCAAGTTAGACATAGGATCCAAATTGAAATTTGATCATACATTGTTAACAAAAAATCAAGTCAGACAACATCAACTAAAACGAATGACAATTCCACCACCTGAACAGTGGAATTTGCTAAAAAGGTTGTTAGAATGATTTGATATTGATATTATGAGTTTCCAAGTTCCAACTCAGCTCTATGCAGAGTTGTCTTTGAGCAAGATTTTTCATTGGCTCTATGTACTCCTTTATTTCAAAATCAATAGAAAATTCAAATTTAGTATAAATAAGATATTATATTGACATGTATGTTGGATATTTAATTATCTATATTATTTATTTTATCAATTGAAAATAAACTCTGGTTTCAACTACTAAATACACATTCAACAATTGTTGATGTTCATTGTTCTATATTCTACTATTGTTAATATATGTTAAGCTAATTTTATTTACCATATCAAATCAAAAACCAAAATTCTACTTTACTGCAAATTTTATGTTTTATGCACAAATCAACTTTAGCAAAGAAATATTAAGCATTGAGTTGAATGATGAATCATTAAGTACATACTAAAATTATCAATATGACACAATTACAATATGAAATGATTAATAATATGTTAATGTATTCAATTTGATTCACAATTTCAAGGAATACAATATAAAATATCATCAACAATAGTTTTGGAATATAATTCATGAAATGCACTATAAATACCTAAAAACTGCTAATTCACTTCCATTTCCCAAATCAAGTTAGGGTCGTCAAACTAACATTCAAATAAAGAAAAAGAGTCATCTTGATTTTGAGTCTCATCTTCATTTTCTTCGTCTTGATTCTGAGTCCCAATGTCAAATTCATTAGTCATTGTGTCACTGTCATTTGTCCCACCACTACCAGTGTTTGAACTTGAAGTGTTGCACAACCCTCTTCTTTCACATATGGACTTCTAGATTGTAAGTGCCCTTTCATATGGAAATTTTTTGACATTATATGTACTTCCTAACACCCTCAAGCAATTTTCCAAATTCTTGTCTAGTTTGTTTCTTATCTTTGATTTCAAAAACCCCAATGCAATGGAAACTCTTTCATCTTCCACCAAACCCAATATCATTATTTGACATAAATTAGCAAGTTTAAAATATTCTAATATTGAATCACGCAATATTTCACTCTGACCCAAGTTTTTCCAGGCCTTTGTTATTGATCTCGCTTCAAAGGGATTCTCCATGGCATTAAACTGGTCTATCATACTTCTTGCAAACTAAGTACATTGTCCTTTAAGATTATTTCCATCTATAGATCCTTCTATTTTATGTCCATTCCATTCTACAATTTTTGAAAAGTATGCGGTCAAGGTAGTTACTTTTGATGAAAAAAGATTGGGCTATCTCGGTGGCCTTGAACCCAAAATTGAGGATACACAATAGACATGGCATCAAGTATTTCATCTCGACGGAATCAATTATAAATCTTTGTCAAAAAATTGCTTGTAATTTCCTTCAAATTACTCCTAACAGATTCAACAATGCCATCAAAATCATCCTTTCTAATAGGTACATCTCTAATAGAGCGCCTGACTATCTTACAATGGTGCATTGGTATCTCAAATCCACGTACAAAGACACATAACTCCCTACTTGCATTAAACTATAAATAATTTTCATGATGATTCAAATCTTTAATTATCTACCACCTATAAAAATTTGGGCTTTGAGAAGTTAGATCTAGATATAGATTATTAAGGGCCATGCATGTCATTCTATGTAGTTTGGTATACTCCTAGATATACATAGTTTTGTCTTGGGCTTTCTTCACAAGATTGTTCATTTCATCCAGCATGGGGAGAAGACTAGATAAATTTATGAGTGTCTCAATATCACTTAACCTATGCAAGAGGTCAGGAGCTTTGTCTACTGTGTTGCAATGCTCGTACATTGTTCCAATCAAGGATGGATATTCTGAAAGAACTCATTGCGCTGGTCCATGCAAGGAGATCCATCTAGTATCAACATTCTTAAGAAGGTTGTTTCCTACTATTTTTCCCTCAACAAAATTTTTAAATCTCACAAAACATTTGGGACTTCGGCAAAAGTATGCGTGGAGCTTGCAGACTAGATTTTCAACTTTTGATACTATAGGAAACTTGCTTACAATTTTAAATACTAAATTCATTTTGTGGGCCATGCAGTGAATGGTAAGCATGTATGGTGCACAAATAGTTTGTAATTTTGTGCAAAGACTAGTCCTCTAACCTTGTGTTACTATAGCTCCATCAGTTCCTACACACACCGACTTTTTAGCAATTGTCAAGTCATCCATACCTATAATTTCATTCAAAGACTTCTTAACTAGTTCAAAGAGATTTTACGATGTTGAACTATTCTTAATTTTATGAACACAGAGTAGATGAGCTTGGTGGACATGTTCTTTTATGGTATACACATGCATACAAACCTAAGAAGTATTATCTATTGTAGTAACTTCATATAAAGTTAATGGAAGTTACTGTAATGAAGTTTGACTCTTTTACATTCTCCTTTAAATCTTGTTTTTCCACCGCAACAAAATAGTTTTCCCATTCCCATCCAGCATTTATTGACCAATATGTGCTAGGATAGTAAGGAATACTCAAAATAGATAATAAATTACTATACTCTGGGTAGTCTATCATAGGACACCTTTTGGACAAAATATGAAAAAGAACACTCATCTAAACAATTTTTTTCAGTTGTGTTGCTTCCATTTCTTTTCCAAATTGAGGCATGATTGTACCTCCACTTGCAGCAAGCTTCATCATTTTTCTCTTATGCTCATCATATTCCATAGCATACTTCACATGAAGACATTCTTCCTTTGATTTCCATCTTACTTCTAATGTTTCCTTTCCGTCTATGATTTGTTTTTCATAAACTTTACCTATATGCTTTTCTATAGTGTCAAGATTTAGCTACAATTTCTTGTCTCTTTTACATTTCCAACTACAAATCACACACTTGCATTCTATTGGTTGTTCATCTTTCTTTTCTTTCTCCACTAGTTCAATGAATGGGTACTTTGACACCCAATCAAGCTAAAAATTCCTTGACATTTCCCACTCATGCCCTAATTTTGAATATTTTTATTTGCCTTCTGAATCTTTTGATTTTCCTTTTGAATCTTTTGATTTACCTTTTCTTTTCTTCTTGCCAACATCATCTACAACACTAGAATTTTCTTTTTCATCCAAGTTGATTATCTCAATCTAGCTAACTAAGGTATCCCTTGGAACATCTTCTGTGGTATTGCCATCCTCATTCTGGCTAACTAGGGTATCCCTCAGAACATTTCTACAGTATTTTCATCCTCAGTCTGGCAAACCAAGGTATCCATTGGAACATCTTCTACCTTATTGCCATCCTCATTCTGGCTAACCAAGGTATCCCTTGGAACATCTTCTATGGTATTGCCATCCTCATTCTGGCTAACCAAGGTATCCCTTGGAATATCTTTTACAGTATTCCCATCCTCATTTTACTCAATGGAAATCCCACCTTCTGGTGGTGGTGAGGTATTGTGAATGGCTTCTTCATAATTATTTAGTGCAAGAGTTGATGGTGTAGCTCCATCTTGATTTGATGGATCAGAAACATTGCCAGTTCCAAAGTAGGACTGTATACTAACTCCACCTTTTCTACATTTTGATGGCCTCCCAGTCCATTCACCAGCTTGAGGAGTCTTACCCTTGTCACACTTGCGGCTCGACATCTTGATCTGATCTCCCACTTCGAATAAAAGCTGGAAAAAATGTCTTCTTGTTTAAGGACATACTCATAGAATATAGATTCCATTCCCTAATAAATATCTTCTTTAAGATTGAATCAAGAATGGAAGAGGGATAAATAAATCTTAAAACACTAATAGTATGAAGAAATGATCACTCACCTTTAAGTTTAGGTTTTCACTAACTTACTATTCACTAATGCAAGAATGGTTGTGTTGTATGTTTGTAACTTTGCCTACAATCAACTTTAAGGTGCCAACTCCAACTTCTAAAATCTGAATTGAGAGCTCACAAGTTTAGAACTAAACAAAATTTGTAAGAATAAATCAGAGTTTCAATTGGATTTATATCAATCCATATTTGGCAAATTCCACAGGAATTCTATATGGTATATTAAAAAGATTTAGAAAATCCTGTGTGATTATATAAGGAATACATTTAAGTGTCAGTGAATCAAACCTCGATAGAATACATAAATTGAAATTTCTAAGGTGAATATGGCCCTAAGATTAGCATGGAGGTGTCATGGAAATTGGCAAAATGGCCCCTCATAATCAACTACTTGTAAATTTTAATTGGCGAAATGGGTCCTCACGCATAGTGACCATGTAATGGGGTTGGTGAAATGGCTCCTCAAGCATAGTGACCATTTAATGGAGTTGGTGAAACATGTCCTAATACACAATGTTGTTTTAATAGTATTGGCAAATATATAGGTGATTTACTTACTTGCATATGAAATTCCAGGCAAAAATATTAGTCGGCCCATTTGAAATGCATAGTTTGTTATGGTGAAAATCTTACTTCATTGATTCTCATAAAATAAATCGATGGTGAATGAATATGGATTCAACTGATAATAGGAAAAAATTGGGCAATTTGACCACCTTGTTAGATGTGATTTATTCACAAATTCTGACTTGGCCGATCTGTGATATTCGCCACTAAAAAAAACTTTGATAGAGGCCTCCTTTTTCAATATTTTTATTTCCCTTAGGGCACAAATCAGTTCACCTTCAAGGTCAACTTCATCAAATTCATTTTCCTCATCCCTATCATATTCATTATCATGTTTAGCTCTTTTATCTTCTTTTGAACTTACAATAGTCATAAATAAGGTCTCTTCTTCTTCATCAATGGTGTCTTCAGAGTTGCTATCACTCAAATCAGCATCTCTGATAAAGAGACTTTTCTTCTTTTTGTAAGAACTCTTTCTTCTAAATCTATATTGCTTCTTTTTTCATTGTTTTCCATCATCTTCTACATCACTTTCAAGTTCACCATAAAGACACTTGACAGAAAATTTCCTATTTTGCCATAATTGAAGAATTTGAAAGGAAGTTTTCCTTTGTACTTCCTTGATCCATTCTTCAATTTTCTAACAAACTTTGACTCTTTTACATTATGATATCAGAGTTAGAGTTTGTTTCCTTGCACTTCTTCACATTCTTAAACATAGCTTCTATATTTGTGGATTTTTCATTGTGTGCTCTTATTTCATAGGTACTGAATGTACCATGTAACTCATCTAAAGAGAGCTTGTTCAAGTTTCTTGCCTCTTCAACTATAGACACCTTAGAATCATATATAGAAGGCAATGATCTTAAGACCTTCTTTATTGCTACTAAATCCTTCACCTCCTCTCCAAGACCCCTAATGGCATTAACTATCTCATCTACCCTTAGAAGATAATCAGCAATTTTCTCTTCTTTATTCATTTTTAATCCTTTAAAATTTTTAGTAAAAGTTTGCAACTTGGCTTCTTTAATTTTGGCATCACCTTGATAAATGCTAACTAATTTGTCCCAAACTTCTTTTGTAGTTTTACAATGCATAACCTTAACTAGGATTTCATTAGACTAACCACAAAGAATGACATTATTGGCCTTGGCATTGCATTCATAAGCCTTTTTTTCATCTGCAATAGTAGGTGGTTCAAAAGGTACAGTACACCCATTTTCTACTGCCATCCACACATTGAATCCTAAAGAGGATAAGTAAGAGTCCCTCCTAATACACCAAAAAGTAAAATTTGTGCCATCAAAGAGAGGTGCTCTAGTAGTAGAAGATCCTTCCTAATTAATCATAGTATTCCACTACCAAGATCAACCTAAGTTTATTAAACTTCTACAGTGAACCTGCTGCTCTGATACCAATTGTTGGAATACACTAGACCATTGAGAGGGGGGGTGAATCTATAGTACAATAAAAAACTATTTCATTTAATAATTCAATAATTGTATAAACAATTAATTCAAACACATCAAAATAATGGCATCACATAAATTGCACCATGACACATATATGTATGTGGAAAACCCTATAAAGGGAAAACAACTGTGTGAAATGTTGGTTGGGTTTGCTTAACCAATCCAACCTCACAACAAAATCACTATTAGGTGTCACTAACCAAATCTCACTTATTACACTTTGACATCTAGATTTAGGAGCACCAACTTATAACATTAGGAGCACCAACTCCAATCACAAACAAAAAATCAAGGACATAGTACTACCATGTTAACAATTGCTTCCATAAATAGATGTGACCTCTCTAACCATCATACAACCATCCACTATATTGATTAAAAAAATCTATACATTCTCACATCAGAGTAATAATCTGTTCATATGCCTTGTATTGTTACAATGAACAACTCTTCAATAATCCTTATCATCCACCCTGCACAAACATATCTGCTTTATTCTTCATACCACTTCACTCCAAAATCTCTCGATAACATCTCCTATATAGAGTTGTAAGCACCTAAAACTATTACACATGAAACGTGTAGCACAATTGTTCAAACCACTACCAAACAATTAATATGGGTCACTGCCCATTAAACTTTATTCACAAGGATATGTCTATTGATGATTTAAATATTCACCATTGATGTAAGCTTTCACACCGTTGATAGATTAAACCAACACCGTTGATGTAAACTTTGGCATCTGTTCACAAAGTGTTGAAAGGGGAAGTCGGTCCCAACTAGGGTGAAGGGTTAATCATTAGATGAAGAAGGTGACTTAAGTTGTCACTTTAGTTATAAGTGACCGGTGATAACAAGTCACTATCGAATTAGAACAAAAGGCATAGCTCATTATAAAAGAAACTTTTCTTTTAAATCCTTAGGGTTTTAAGAGGTCCTTAGGGTTTTAGGTCTTTAGAATTTAGGAATTCAAACTATGTCAACCCTAATATGCCATCAATTGAAATGTGATCCTTATCATTTGTAAACAACCTCTGTTACAGAGGATAAACTAAATGACGTCATGATGATGGTATCCTAGATCTATTTGATCTTAAATGAACATAGACATCAAATCATTCCAAAACACTTTAGTAGATCTAAGATAGTTTTTCTCTAGAAGAAGATACTCTGTGTGATAAGACCTCTGATATCAATGACAAAACAATTGCAAAAAGAGAAAGGAAGGTTGTTGGTGCAAAGAGGAGACTATTGTAATGTACTTACTTTCATATTATAAAACTTCAATCAAATTCTACCATATATATATATTGATTGGAGGTAGTTGAGTGTTTAGCTTAGTTTGGGCCTAGAGAGACCCTTACGGGGGATCTCTTCCCATCGACTTTATCACCTGAGACCACAACTGGGGGTGTCTTCATCCCCAATGGGCATTATCACCCTTTGGTCAAACCCATGAGCTTGTTGGCCCAGCAAAGGTACACAACCTACAAGCATGCCAGTCCTACAAAGGTACACTTAGCCTGCGAGCATGACAAACCAGCGAATGCATGCATGACCTATGAGCTTGTTAGCCCTATAGGGGGTTGAACCTTGGTGGCCATCTCCAAAACCAAGCGACTTGACCACCGAACCACACCCATATTGGCTATATATATATAAGAGCACATCATTCTCATTGTAACAATCTAGATATCTTACACATCATTTCATTGAAGAAAATAAACTTCTAAGATATATTCATACAAGAGAACCAATTACAATTATTGAGATAAATAAATTCACTAAATATTTCAATTCCAACAATTTACAAGATAAGCATATGTACATATTTCTTTCACTATTGATATTAGTCAAACTTATATAATTTTTATTCAATTTCAAATGACCATTAGAATACACAGTTTCTAGTTTTCATATTAAACTATATTCATTTTCAAAGCAAATATAATAATACCTTTACATTCTTACAAGATGACTTAACTAGGATTTCATTTACATACAAGTACAATAAACAATAATTAATGGACAAATCAAAAGACCATTATCTCAATATATGATGGTATCTCTAAAAAACAAGCCTATGGCATACTAATATATCACAATGAGGGAGAGCATCACCCAAGTTCTGTACCTCCCTCTGTAGATCGGTGGTCCCCTAGACACCTTCCTATATGAAATTATGGGTTATTTGTCTAACACTCCTATCTCATCTTGACTCGACACAATCAAGACAATACTACTCAATTCACACCAACTCAATTACTTGAGTAATAACATAAACTAGTTACATAATTTAGATTTCTCCAAAAGAAAATTTATAACTTGAAAATACACCTATGCTAGGGTTTAGGATTTCAAACATGCAGAAAATGAAACTACTTGAAAACCCTAATTGCAATGAACTGCAAGCAAACTTAGAAAACAACCAAGCCAACAGAAAATGAACTAATCTAAGCTAAGACTTGATTGATCTTCATTGTCCTCCTCCATCTTTTCATTGTGCTCTCAAATTTGCAAGTTCATGCAACAATTCATGAGAAGCTCTTGATTATGATTAGCAAGACTTTGGAGGGTTTACAACTAAGAGATGAAAATAGAGCATAAGAGATTGAACATACAGGGTCAAAATGAGGCTAAATGAGATGTTTTATAGAACACCTAGTTTGAATAGAGGGCTAGGATTGAGAATTGACTTAGAGGCCAAATGGAGGGCTAGGATGAGTTAGGGTTTCCTCAACATTAGAGGATAAAAGTGAATTTAAAATTCACAAATATTGTGAGGTGTAATATGATTTTCAAATTAACTCAATGGTGTTCATTTATTTAAATTATTTGAGGAAAAGGATAATGTGAAAGGGAATGATTTATTTGTTTGAATAAATCAAGTGAAGGGGACATTATGAATAATTAAATAGTCAATTAGGATTAATTATTTAATTATAGAAGACACATGGATAAATGATTAGTTTGAATTATGGAATTTGAAGGAGGAAATTGTCTCATCACATTTGCGACATGAGGACATTTTTAAGTGTCTACATTTTTCCCCTCTTTGAGATGATGTTTGAGATGATGTGATTTATGTCAAGTAACATCATTTCATAGAAGCTAAGGAAATGGATAGATGAAAATTATGATGCCCCCTCGAGAGGATAGGTGGGTTGGACAAACACGGGTAGGCTCTCGAAATGTAAGGGAGTGGTGAAGGAAGAAAGATAAGAGAATGGATAGAAGAAATGAATGATACATTAAGCTGTAATGAAGGTGGAGGAATGAAGATGTGAGAGAGAGATGGTGGAAGAATGAAAGATTGGCTAGAAGAATGGAAATGAGATCTTGATTTGATAGATTTTTGAGCTTCTCACTTGCAATTTTTTTTGCTTATCATCACAGAACTTATTATGTCAAAGGACGACAATCACCATGGCATGTCAAAGGCCAAGGTGGAAAGTGTAGTCCCTTGTGAAACAAGCACATGACAGACAAGGAATGCCTAACTCAGACTAGTAACTGTGATACCTTGTCAGAACATGCGATGAGATAATTGTGAGGTGTGTAAGTTCTTATGCAATGAAGCAGTTATTCTTTCCAATGCATAGGATGTCTTTGATTCACACCCAATGGAATCTTGATCACACGCAACGAACCAAGTTTCCCCAATCATTTTTCCAAGACAAACTGCAAATAGTAATCAAAGAAAAAGGTCTCGCTCTATCCTCACTTCTCTTCATCACTTAGGGACTACCTTGAGAAGAATAAGAATGAGACTGCAAAACAATCCAGTAACATAAGACAGACTAGACCAATATCCATTTGGACCTTTTACCAAGTGATATGTGTTTGATTGATTATGATGAATAGATGAAGGAGGCTTGGTTTCAGGATAGAAACATGTCGTATAAGATGCTTGGTCTAGTTTCAACAATGCAACATCCTGTATAAGGCAAGTGATTGATTGATTGGCACTAGTGTTGTTGGCCATGTGAGCAACACTAGGGTTTGATTGATGATGTTTGATAAATGCCCCATTCCATGTAAGATATGTGATAATTGATATTGATAGTGACATATGAGTATCACAAGGTGATTAATTGATTTGATTGATTGTATAGCTTGTGTGGTTGATAGTTAGATTGGTTTGAAGTGTGGATTTCTTGAAAGATTGACTGTCTAAACAAAGTGTCCATTTCACAAAAGGATGACTATTATGATGGTTGACTCTGTGGGAGTGTAAAAAAACTATGTTACATGTAATGTACCCAACTGAAATATTTCAATTTAAAATCAGATCTTGAAATGAATTAATTACTTTCACCGAAAACATACAACAATTTCACCAAGACTAGCAAGCTAGTCTTACACAGAACTAACACCCAAAAGCATGAAACTTCTCCAAAATAGTTTTGCATTGAACTTCTAATGTGATAACATGTAATCAGGTCTGAGACACTGATTTACAATAGCACAAGCAATATGAGTTTATACAACAATTTTTATGCAAAACCCACAAAACTAAGAACACCGAATAACACCCAAAATCACTGCAAACTCCATAAACTCAATTTATTTGAAATTTCTGTTGTAAACACCTGATAATAGGTCAGATACATCTGATAAACATAACAGAAAACTTCTGCAACAAATAAAATAAAACCCACAACAAACTACTCAAACTACACCGAAATATACACTGGGAAAGTCACTGAACACTGCCAAAATCACCACAACACCTCCCAAATGTGCAAGGAATGATCTCTGGAACATGGAATAGATGTAAAATAGAAAATATATAGCAACACACATGAAACACAACAGCAGCACCAAACAACACCTCTAGAAGCACCAGAACTGCAACAGAACAACCTACAAACACAATACTGTAAAACTGCCAAAACTGCACAATCCTTTGAAGCCCAATGCAATCCCTGGATGGAATTACTCTCTATAACCAAAGGTTTTTCATCCTCTGATCACTTGAGACTGATGGGTTTTCATCCACAAGCCTCTAACTCCAATGGGTTTCCGTCCACTGAAGAAAATCCAAGCACAAGTGCTCAAATTCAGAAATTTGGGTTGTAAAATGATCGAAAAGCCCTTCTGAAAGAAAATACTTGCATATTTATAATAGCTCCAAATCCAAACGTCCCTCTCTTGGAAAATAAATTAAAATAATTTAATTTCCAACAAATTTCCTCAAATGGTGCTTATGTGTCATAATCCATGCAAGATTCTTGGCTAAAAATAAGAAATAACTCCCCTCTTACAAGCTGTCATAAAATCAACTATTTTTAGGAACCTATCATAAGATCTCCTAAAATCACTCTTGGGAGTTACAATTACATCTCATATTCCCCATTTGTGCAAATAAATTAAAGTATTTAATATTTAATTGCTCCCGAAAATAATAAATCCTTAATTAGCGGGATTACAATTAAAATATTAAATAAAATATTTTCCCTTCTGATTTACATTAGCCCATGGGAAAATAGAAATGGACTAATAATTTCACCAATTTATTTTTACTATAAAGGGGACATGACAAATCTCCCCTCCTCAAAATTGCTTGTCCTCAAGCAATTAAAACCATGATGCTTCCAAATTATGTTATACTGCATAGAAAGCCTTGATCTTGTACCTGTGAGATGTTGCAATTCTTGCCATAGAGCATTGTGAAAAATTGAAAACTCAGATTCATTTCTACCAATACCATGAATCAAACAATAATATCTATGCAATCTGAGCTCTTGGATATGTAAGTATTTGATGCATTCTTTCTCATACTCCAACTGATCCACATATTCCCACAAAGATTTAGTAAACTTGTCAAATGCACTAGCATGAGATAAGACAAAATTGAAACTCCTGCAACTTCTCCCAATGATATAAATATGTTTTTTGCTACTTCTAGGACTGATATAACTATCAATGCACTCTCCATTACAGCAAATATGAAACTGAGAAATAGTTACTTCTCTCACCTCCAAAGTACTGAAATATACATTGCAGGAATGCACAACAATTGGCCCATACTTTACCTCAACCTGAGAGGTGTTGCTTTCATATTCATGGACTGATTTATAACAGCAAGTGTTCAGTAGAGGAGCAACAAGTAGCATCATATAACAGCAACATATACACCACAAATCATCAAAAAATGAATCTCTAAACAACAACTCATCGCAATAGAAGATGATGTCCATGTAAACACTTTTCCAATCTTGATAAGAGGTAAGCAATGGCTGCAACAAACTTACTAGAAAAACATGATTTACCATATCATTATGGAAGATGCTGCACTCCTTGGCATTTTTGAGAACTCCCTCCTCAAGATTCCTCCACAAAATATTTTGCTTCATTTTAGTGTAATAATTTGGAAAGATTCTATCCTTGTGCCAAATGAGGCCATCTACAAGCACCAACTTGTCAGCCCATTTCTGTGACTCATCACTCTTATTCCAAGGATTACCATACATTTTCATATACACCAATGCAAGAATCATGTTATAATGTCCATAACATAAAAATCCCATGACTGTCAAATAAAAACTCCAAATCACACAATATTGCCAACATTGTTTTGCTCCAAATTGAAAGACAAAAAATGCAACTTCTGAAGCTGATATGAGTGGGGAAAATAACAATATGAAATGATCTATAGTAGCATGAAATTGATCTACAATAGCAACACATTCCCTAATACACAAAACCCCCAAATCTTCACACAACTTCATTGCAAACCTGCAAGCAACACTCACATACTGCACTACTGGAACAACTTCCCTGAATCTTCTCCAAATTAGTGTTATGATGGATTGATTAGTGTTCACTAATATTGTAGACCTTCTTGTCACATCAACATGCAAGGATACTTCCTCCAAACACATCAATCTACAGTTGTTCATAACTGAATTTATCAAAATCAGCAACATGCAAATGATGTAACAACTACAAAAATGGCAAACCTGTGTAATAATCATCAATGTGACTGATGTAGGATTGGTGGACAACCATGAAAGGACTGAAAATCTCTCCACAAATATTTGTATACTTCTAAAATTCCATTTTTGTTGCTGATCATACAAGACAAGTGGATTTGAAAAGAACTTGAGACTATCTCCTGAATCTTTGTGCTTCATGCTTTCAAATTTTATGGAGTTTCTCCTTTGCATTATAACCAAAACAACTCCTTTTCCTAAATCATCACATCCTATAAACAATGCTTGTAAGAAATCTAAAATTATAAGTACATAACATGAGTTGTTTACCTTTTCAATCCCTTCCAATGCTTCTTGTCTTGCATCCTCATGTATGCCCTGAGCACTAGTGACATAGCCCAAATATGTGACATCATTCTTCCTCAAATTTTTCTGATGAAAATTAATTTCCAACTCTATGACATGTTGGAATCTTCTATCTAATGGTGATCTTGGGAACATATTACTAAACACCATTCTTTGTGGATTTGGAAGCAATTGAATAACATAAAGTAGATTGTGTTTCTTACCAGAACTCAAGATTGCTCCATTACCATAGTCATATCGGAAGTGACATCCTATGGATCCTTGCATTTGACTCTTAGGCTGCAACCATAGAACCATGTGATCCTTCACATTATTTTCCTCATGCTCATGTATGATCAAATTGATATTTCCTACATAGGTTGCTGATTTGAAAATTTTGGCAAGCTGAAATTTGACATCTATACCTAGAAAGATGTCCATTTCATGTGCATATTCTTCAATAGGGTCATCTTGGAACCCCTCATCATAAACACATAGTGCAGCAAGTGTTAAGCACAAATACTCAATGCAACCCATAGAAAACTCTAGAACATACTGGAATCTGCTACCATAAATAGAAAACCCATTTTCTACAACTGTCACATTCATGTTCTTGATTTGAATGAAGCCCAATCAACTCCCTTTGAAACACCATACCCTTCCACAAAAGGATGTGAGAAATCTGAAATGAAAAAAATAAGATAAGAGTTGGTTACCTTCATCAGCTCATCAAATACTTCTTGCATTCCATTCTCCTTCATGTTTGAAGTTCCGTTGATATGATCCAAGTATGATAACCTTCCAACCTTCTTGATGCTAGTAACAATGAGGCCATCTTTTCGAATCTTATCCTTCTTGTAAACTCCTCCATACATCCAATGGTAGAAAACCTGTATGAAGCTTGGTTCTGAAAATACCATGCCATGCTTAGTAATAAAATTGTCAACATCAAATTGACATCGTCTTTCCTTACCACATTGCCATGATAAGCATCTCAATTTGCCTATCTCCATTTGACCATTACCCAAAATATTTTCTTCAAGTGTTGTACTTGGATTGCACAAGTGATCCATAACATGTGAACATTGATCCTTCATAATGTGATTAGAAAGCACAACAAACCCTATATGGATCCTCATAAACTTCCTTTCATTCCAAATAGATGAGATGGGAAACTCAATAGTGCTTCTAACTACTTTAATCCTCAAGAGATTACCTGGATCCCATATGAAAACACAATTTTGGACTTGTCTCAAAGAGTCCTCATGCCCTATACTGCAAGTTGTATCCCTCATTCTATCACCTTTTTTAGCATGCTTTCCATGATGACAAGAATTTTGTAGTGACATAGAAGGAGACAAATTTGAAATATTTTCATACCTTGGGCTGCAAATAAGATGTTCATCCTCATTTCTTAAAAGAGAGTTCATTGAGATAGCCTCAACAAATCCATTTTTGTGATTCAAAACCCTTGAATTAGGACTATCCAAAATATTCTTCTCAAATGCATACCCATCTACAATGCTACTATGCAAATCAAACAATGGCTCACCATTTGGATGTTCAGAAGATAGTGCATGAATTGGCGCATGTCCATCCATCTTGGGCTCTTCACAACTACCAATAGATGACTTTTCCTCCTCAATTTCATCAATATTTTCCTGATATTTACAATTATTAGAAGTAAAATAAACATCTTCTATTTCCAAACAATTTTTACCTTCAAATTTTATGGTGGATTTCTCCAAGTTTTTCTTCATTTCAATTTCTTGCAAATCTGATTTTTCTTTATGCTCCACCTTCACCATTTCTTCCTTGACCTTTTCTGGTTTTGATGTATCGATCACCTCTTCTAGTTTTTCTTCAACACTCGCTAGTTTTTTCTTCAAAAATATTTTCTTTATTTCTGGATCCTTCATCAATGCTAATAGATTCTTCTGAGATTTTTGAAATTCTTGCATCATTTCCATCATGGATTCCTGAAATGTCTTCATCTTTCTGTATAAAAATTAGCTTTATACCCTACAGGCTGGCAAGAACTTGGCTCTGATACCACTGTAATGTACCCAACTGAAATATTTCAATTTAAAATCAGATCTTGAAATGAATTAATTACTTTCACCGAAAACATACAACAATTTCACCAAGACTAGCAAGCTAGTCTTACACAGAACTAACACCCAAAACCATGAAACTTCTCCAAAATAGTTTTGCATTGAATTTCTAATGTGATAACATGTAATCAGGTCTGAGACACTGATTTACAATAGCACAAGCAATATGAGTTTATACAACAATTTTTATGCAAAACCCACAAAACTAAGAACACTGAATAACACCCAAAATCACTGCAAACTCCATAAACTCAATTTATTTGAAATTTATGTTGTAAACACCTAATAATAGGTTAGATACATCTAATAAACATAACAGCAAACTTCTGTAACAAATAAAATAAAACCCACAACAAACTACTCAAACTACACCGAAATATACACTGGGAAAGTCACTGAACACTGCCAAAATCACCACAACACCTCCCAAATGTGCAAGGAATGATCTCTGGAACCTGGAATAGATGTAAAATAGAAAATATACAGAAAAACACATGAAACACAACAGCAGCACCAAACAACACCTCTAGAAGCACCAAAACTGCAACAGAACAACCTGCAAACACAATACTGTAAAACTGCCGAAACTGCACAATCCTTTGAAGCCCAATGCAATCCCTAGATGGAATTACTCTCTATAACCAAAGGTTTTTCATCCTCTGATCACTTGATACTGATGGGTTTTCGTCCACAAGCCTCTAACTCCAATGGGTTTCCGTCCACTGAGGAAAATCCAAGCACAAGTGCTCAAATTCAGAAATTTGGGTTGTAAAATGATCAAAAAGCCCTTCTGAAAGAAAATACTTGCATATTTATAATAGCTCCAAATCCAAACGTCCCTCTCTTGGAAAATAAATTAAAATAATTTAATTTCCAACAAATTTCCTCAAATGGTGCTTATGTGTCATAATCCATGCAAGATTCTTGGCTAAAAATAAGAAATAACTCCCCTCTTACAAGCTATCATAAAATCAACTATTTTTAGGAACCTGTCATAAGATCTCCTAAAATCACTCTTGGGAGTTACAATTACACCTCATATTCCCCATTTGTGCAAATAAATTAAAGTATTTAATATTTAATTGCTCCCGAAAATAATAAATCCTTAATTAGCGGGATTACAATTAAAATATTAAATAAAATATTTTCCCTTCTGATTTACATTAGCCCATGGGAAAATAGAAATGGACTAATAATTTCACCAATTTATTTTTACTATAAAGGGGACATGACATTACAGTCCTAAAATAGCAGATGGACACCCTACCTAAGTAATAGAGCCCTTAAACAACCTAGAATGCAAACATGGAAGCATAAAAAGCCTAGCATATCTAATGGATTTCCTCCATTGCTAAAATCTAACCTATCTATGATAGTGTATTCAGACTTGTAGGTTTGCAAATTAGATGGAAGCTCAAATGTTGAAAATTGTACAAGTCAAATGTTCAAGTGGTGGTTGAAAATGGAGAGGTAAAAGGGGTTTTATAGAAAGTGAGAAGTGAATTGAGGGCTAAGATTGATAGTTGACCTAGGATAAAGATCAAGGGCTTAAAATGATTTAGGGTTTCCTCTCATATAGGAAAATTTTGATTTTTAAATTAGAGGAAATTGGTGAGGAGGTCAATGTTTTAAAATTAAATAAATTGTAGGGATTTATTTAATTTTGTGTTAGGAAAGGGGGAATATGTTGGGATTAGATTAAATAAGTGAAGACTTATTTAACCTAGGGTTAGGCTAATAATTTAAATAAATGGATATTTATTTAAATTAAAGGGGATATGGACATTTGGTGAGTGAATAATTAAATAATAATAAAATTATTTAATTATAGAGTAATTTAGAAGAAGGGAGCTTAAATAATTAAATAAATGAAATATATTTAATTAAAAAATGCAAAGAGGGAATAAATTAATTAAATAATTTTAAAAGTTATTTAAGTAATAGTAGAATGTGGAATTAAGGTGGAATGTGCGTGAAAATGTCATTTGCAGGACTAGGACATTTTTAAGTGTCTGCATTTTGCCCCTCTTTCATATAATGTCAAATCTGGCGTTAGATCAAAGAAAATTTTGAGAGATGTGCTCTAAACGTGCCCCAGTGTTTTTTTAGGCAAACCATGATGGTCTTATGCCAAATCAAGAAAATTTTCAAATTTTCCTAAGAATTTCAAAAAATTTGGAAAATTTTCCAAAAGATTGTGCGGGATGACCAGATTGAGCTGGGTGTAGAGAAATGGTCATAAAAGGCACTTGGGATATGAAAAAGGTCTCTCCTTGGTCCAAATATGGAAAAGTGGGGCCATTTATGTCAAAAAGACTCTATAAATAGCCACCAAAGGGTCCAAACTCCTCATTTGTGCACTTGAGCCTTAGCAATCTTACAAAGCAGAAAGTGAGCCTGTGGAGATTCTGTGTGAAGCTACTGTTGAGATGTCGCCCATACCAGTTCACTAGCACCATGTATTGTGAGTTTGAACCTATGGTCATCTTCTCAGGTTAGGCACCCCAGTATGTATGTGATCCTTCTTTGTTATTTTTTGTGTTTTTGTGTAAATTTTAGGGCCCAAAAATAGGGCATGCATGTGATGTATTTTTGTGTGCCGCATGTGTCATCGCGTGTGCCGCTTGCACGTGGCAATGCAATGCCTATGAAAACATTCGACGCATGTGTTTTTTATAGCCACATGCACCAATGAATGTGACACTTCTACTTAGGTAGTGCACTTCTGCTGGCCGTGACGTATAGGCTAGACAGTGTGACGCATGAGCCAAGGTGCGTCACTTGCATTGAGCAGTGCGACACATGCATTGACCAGTGCAACACATGTGTTTCAGTGAGCCACATGCATTGAGTAGTGCAATGCATGTGCTTGAGTGAGTCACATGTGTTGAATAGTGCAATGCATGAGCTTAGCTGCCATGCATTAGTTTAGTAGTGTGACGCATGAGTGGTTTTGATCCAAAAATTATGAATGGTGCCCTAATTCTTGCCTATGTTTGGCTGTCAATGTCGTACTTAGGGTTTTTTATAGTAATGTGTTGTCTCAGCTGCATGAATATAGGTGAGGCTACCACCTATTTACACACAAGAAAGTCACCACACTAAATATTAGTTGCGAAACTCTTTATCAATGGAGGAGTGAGACACTTTGGCTGTACTAGGATTGTATGGTGTTGTGTTTATGCTCAAGATCTAGGCTAACTAAGGGCTACTAACAATAGTCATGGAGAGGTACAACTTAGAGACTAGCTCATTTCATTTTCTGACGAGAGAGGCTACTGTGACCCTGCTTGACATGTGGCAGATTCTTCAGCTTTGAATTCATGGGGAGTGAGTAGTCTACAGTTTAGAGACTGGGTTTTTAGGACTGCATCAATTATTTGAGATGGTGGATGATGTTGCATTGGGTCTTGAGGAGCATGAGATACCATGGGACAATTTGATAGATCATTATGATTGATTGATTGTGGTTATATGCGCTTGTATTGCCTGTTTGGTATGCCCTGATCGATGCAGCCATGGATTTCCAATTGGCTTGGGAGAGATGTTGGAGAGGATAATGGTGAATGCGACTTCATATGCATGGGGACCTTTCCTCTTAGCTCAATTATATCACCAACTACATGGTGTTATATATCAAGGGGAGTAGTCAATCAGTTGCGAGGTGACTTTGCTCATGATATGGTCATGGGAGCACATTGCAGTGTGTAGGCCACCAGTGGATCAGAAGATTCTAGAGGAGCTACCATATGTGTTTTGTTATACTAGAGCAATGCCACAAGTTCAGATGGGTGATGTGGGGTATTGGTGTCATGCTATTGACCACATGGAATCATTTACTTTGATGCCATATAAAGATTGCCCTAGATGGATAGAGGATGATGAGCAACTACCTTACTGCAGGCATACATGATATCTTATTGGCCAGACTATATAGGCACAACATGTTATAGAGTGGCATTTTCCATCTTGAGTGCTCAAGTAGTTTGGGGAGCAGCAAGATGAGCAAGTTGGTATTACAAAATTTTCTTGGGTTACATGGTAGATTCTAGTGTGGGGACCTATGATTCTTCTGTAGACAGCTCTTGATGAGATCATTGGATTGCAGCCACTTTAGTTGGATTATAGGGATGTTGTAAATCTGAGGATGACTCTCGCTTATGATGGATGGTGGACCACTATAGAGGAGGATAGAGGTTCGAGAGGTTGATTCAAAGGATGAGGCAGGCTAGAGGAGGTGGAGATGATAGAGGTAGAGATGATGGTGGGGTAGGTGGGTGTTGTGGAGATAGGAGCTGAGGAGGTTAAGGCTGGGATGGACAGGGTAGGGGTGAGGCACTTGGCCCTATAGAAGAGGAGTGAGAGGGAGCAGTGGGCCATGCAGTCATAGCCATGGTGGAGATGCAGGTGAGAGATCTAGAGGAGGATATGCCTATGGAGAATGTTCGTTTGGGAGAGGAGATGGAGGAGACTAAGGAGGAGGAGGAGGAGGAGGAGGAGGAGGAGGAGAGGATTAGGGATGAGGCTCTACAAGATGTAGATCTTGTAGAGATAGGTGATGATGTGGTAGAGGAGGAGGGGAGGGATGCTCGAGCCCTTGGTGGAGATGTAGAGGGGTCGACTAGCAGACTTGCAGGATCAGTTGGATGCCATGCAGTAGTGTATATAGGAGGTGGAGAGGTAGCTTCTTCAGAGGATGGTTAAGAGAGATGGTCATGATTAGGGCATAGATGGTAGAGCAACGGAGCATTAAGCTTACCACTATGCTAAGTAGACCATTAGTAGATTTTATAGAGGCTTTGGTTAGGTCAATATAGGAGACTCAGTATTATAGGGGCTTCTATGAGTGTTTAGTGCTAGCAGAGTAGAGGACACCCAATTTCTAGAGTAGGAGTGTCATTCGATATCCTCGCTCCCGTAGATCTCCTAGTAGTGTGAGTCAGCTATCACCTTATGATAGGCCTTCTGGATCGAGAGTAGGTTGAGGGCACAGGGGTCTTCCCATAGGGCCATTTTGATAGTTTTGATGTAGACATGTATTTTGATTTGAGCCTGTGTGCTCTTGATTTATGACTGAGCCTGTGAGCTCCATTTTTGACACACATATATGTATTGGAATTGTACTATGACACATTTTTGATGATATATATATATATATATATGAGATGGGCCTATTATGATTGATATTTTTATTATTTTACATGGGCATTATATATGGACATTATGATATGTTGTTATGCATTATGGTTTATGATTTATGGTGATGTAGTAGTAGATGGCATGATGCTTATGATGTTTATGATGTGATGCATGATATTATCCCTAAATGCATATGTTGACGTAATGGATGGTATTTGATTTCTATGTGATGCTCATGTATGGATGCAAATAGGGTTCTAATGAATGCATAACTGCCAGATATATGATTTTATGATTTTATGTGATTTACTGCATTGCTTATGCTTATGATGATGATAATGATAATTGATTATGATGATGGTAATTTATTATGCTGATGATGATGATGATGATGATGATGATGATGATGATGATGATGATGATGATGATGATGATGTTGATGATGATGATGATGATGATGATATGTGGACTAGCATGTGTGTGTATGCAGGTTAAATGATCTAATGTTGTTTTTAGTGTGTTGTAGTAGGATGAAAGAAGAGCAGAAGAAATAGCAATGAAGAAAGGGTGAACTTGATGAGGGATGAAGGATTGGTGAAGGGGAGTGGAATTAGACTTTTCTTTAATAGATGTTGAGCTTCTTTAGTGTATTCATTGCGTATCATCATAGTACTTATTGTACCAAAGGATGACAAATGCCATGATATATTGCGACCAAGGCACAGAGTGTGGTTCTTTTGGGAAACAAACACAAAAAGTAGACAAGGATTGTAGGGCATATCTTGAGTCACCAAGGCACCTTCTCAGATCATGTGATGAGGACAACTCTAGGTATATAAGTCATGATACATGTAAGTATCTAGCCATTCCAACATATAGCATGCATTTGATTCACTCAGTAGTGTCCTAGTCACACACAAGGAACTTAGTTGCCCTAGTCATTTTGCCTAGACAAACTGCAAACCGCAATAAGAGAAAATAGATCTTGCCCCATCCTTGCCTCTCTTCATCTCTTAGGGACTACCTTGAGAAGCTTAGGAAATAAATCTAAGTGAAGTGTGAGATAGAACCAATAGCCATCAGGTCATGTGCTGAGTGTAGATGTGCTTTCCTGAATGATTGGCATAGGATGAATGATCCCTAGTTTCAAGATAGGAAGCATGTCGTATAAGACGTCAAGTCTGCTTTCGACAATACGACCTCCTATATAAGGTAGATGAAAGTTGTAGGACATCTTATGTAAAGATGTCACATGTGGTCTAGTTTCAAGAATGTCACAAGTTTGCAAAATGGTTGATTTGTGATGAGCAATAGTGTCCAAAAGATGAGTTTTATCATCTAAGGTGTGGAGGTTGGTTTCGATTGTATCCCTTGCTTGTTGTCAGACATGTGGTTGGTCATAGTGATATTTGATTATCATAGTGGGGATGACAAGTGGCAATATCCTTATTATGATGATGTGGCAGGACGAGCCATAAGGGGTTGACCTAGTGCCTTGGGGGCACATCAATGATGGCCTTGCCTATGTGAAAGCTCAGAGGCAATGTAGTTCGACAAGGGTGGACTTGGTTTGACCTAGGACCTAAGGGGAATGACTCGAGGGAGAATCAGAGATGGCCTTTCTTATCTGAAAGATTAGAGGCAATGTAGTTTAGTTTATTGGGCTGATGTTCTGTGACTATTTTTGGGTATTTTTGGTTGACTATTTGATGCTTTTTTGTGTTTTTTTGGAATATTTGGATGTTTTGTAGTTTTTGGTGATATTTGATTTTTTGTGGCATTTTATTGATATTTTGATTTTTTTTGGATTTTGTTGATATTTTGATTTTTTTGGATTTTGTTGATATTGGTGTCCTCCAACATTGACCTTAGGATTAGGAACTTCCAGTAGTCAGGTGTACTGGCATGTTATGGTGAAAGCGAGGCGGGAGAAATGTGAAGACAGTTGAATGTTAACTTGTTTCTAGGCCATGGGAGGGGCATTATGATACATTATGGAGTGGGCATGGATTATTGTGGAAGAGGGATCGTGGGACTGAGTGATGGTAGAAAATGGAGTAGAGATTAATTGTCCATGTTGCATGTTTGCCAGGTTTTTTACCATGGTACTTATCCAAAGCGCCACTGAAGTGATTTTCACTTTTGGACAATTTTTTTTTGTAAGTATAATACTACCAAAGGTGCATGTTGTTAATGGGTTCTGGTAACGGTTCACCTTCAAGAGTGGCTAATTGATATACACCAAACCCATGGGCTATAGTGATGATATAGGGCCCTAGCCAATTTGGCTCAAATTTTCCCAGCTTCTCTCGTTTAATCTAATTTTTGGGATTTTCTTTTAAAACCAGGTCTCTAATGTTGAAATGTCAGGCCTACACTCTCTTATTATAACTATGTCGAAGACAATTTTGATAAGCCTGTAGATAAGTTAGTGCATTTTGTCTTCTTTGGTCTAATGTCTCAAGCTCTTGCAAATGAGATGTTATGTATTCTTCATCCTTGACCAACTATTGCTGGGATACTCTAAAGGAGGGCAACTTGACCTCAATGCGTAGGATAGATTTAGAACCATGGATAAGGGAATAAGGAGTGGATCCAGTGGGTGTGCTAATGTTGATACAATAAGCCCATAAGGTGGGGTTGAGTTGGATATGCTAGTCATGGCCAGCATCATTGACAGTCTTTTTTAGGATTTTTATGATGGTTTTATTTGACACCTCGGCTTGGCCATTCCCTTATGGGTAATATAGAGTGGCAAAGTAGTGTTGGATGTGGAACTCTTCACAAAGTTCATAGACATCCTAATTCTTGAATGGATGGCTATTGTTTATTACAATGGATTGTGGGTCACCATACCGACATATGATTTAGTTAAGGATAAACTTGGTGATTTTCTTGCTAGTAATGTATGTCATGGGAATGGCTTCAATCCATTTTGTGAAATATTTAGTTGTGGTGAGAATGAATTTATGGTCATTGGAAAAGGTTTGGTGGATATTGCTCACAAGGTCAAGTCCCCATTGGGAGAAGAGCCACACAGATGTAAGTGCTTGCAAGTCCTGAGTTGGTGCATGCACAAGATCCCCATGTATCTAGTACTGTATGCACTTCTTTGCAAAATGGTATGCATCTTTTTCCATTGTTGTCCAATAATAACCTGCTCTAATGATTTTATTAGCAAGGGTAGCGCCACTTGAGTGGGCTCTACATATACCCTCATGTACCTCTCGTAGGGTATTTTGTGCTTCTTTAGAGTTGAGAAATCTTAGGAGGGTATTATCAAATCGATAGCAGTATAGGGTATCACCGATGATAACATATTTGGTAGCTTGGCATGAAGGATTTGTATTGGTTGGATGTGAGGTCAAAAAGTAGGATGTGGTCATGTAAATAGGAGTAAATGTGATGGTACCAGGGCGACGTGGGACCAACAATTTTGTAGACTAACTCAAATTCTGGGATATCAAAGGCAAGGACCAACCAAGAACTTGAACTAAGTGAGATTACTTGGGACATCTAAGAGAGATCCAATGGTTGCCATTGTGTCTATTTCCTGGTTCTAAACTCTAGGAATATGGTCAAAGAGCACTATATCAAAGTATAGCTTGAAACTATCCACCATTCTCCTATAAGGCATGAGCTTTTCATCTTTGTTGTCGTACTCATTATTGACTTGATGACTAATTTGGAGTCACCAAACACTTACAATGTTTTGATTTTCTAGTTGATAGCCATTTGAAGTCCTGTGAGCAATGCTTCATACTCTTCTATGTTATTTGTGCAAGGGAAGGTAATTCAGAATGCCTTGGGGATAGAATCACCTTGAGGAGTAATAAACAGAATACCAGCACCTGAACCGTTATTTGTACATGAGCCATCAAAGAATAGTGTCTAGGTTTTGGGTCCATCTACTGTGAATATTGACTCATCAAGGAAGTCAATGACCATCAGATGATCTTCTAGTATAGGTGCTTCAACAAGTTGGTTTGCAATCACTTGTCCTTTGATTGCCTTTCTATCAACATATTCTGTATCAAATTCACTCAATACCATAACCCATTTGGCCAGTCATCCTACTGGAGCTACTTTGTTAATTAAGTACTTTAGTGGGTCAATCTTAGCAACCATCTTTGTCTTGTGATTCAACATGTAATGTCACAACTTTTGGGTAGAAAAAACTATGGCTAGACAAGTGCGTTCAATCTAGGACTGTAGTTTAGCTCATATCTGACTAAGGTTCAGCTGATGTAAAGATTGCCCTCTCTTTTCCTTCCTCATCATTATGTGCCAGTAGCACCCCTAGTGCTGAATTAGTTGTTGATATGTACAATAAAATGGGCTTTCCTCAGATTTGTGCCTTGAGGAATGGTGGTGACAATAAATAGTCTTGGATCTTTTGAAAAGATTCTTGGCACTATTCTATCCCCACAAATCATACTCCTTTGTGGAGTAAGTGTTGGAAAGGCTGACATTTGTCAGCGAGTTGTGCAATAAACCTCCAGATGGATTGTAACTTTCCATGTAGGCTATGGAACTGTTTTAGGGTAGTGGGTGGAGGCATTTCCATTATTTCTTTCACCTTGGTGGGGTTGACTTCTATTCCTCAATGTGAAACAATGTAGCCCAACAATTTGCCTAATGTAACGCCAAACACACATTTCTTAGGATTTAATCTAACTTTGTAAATTCTTCTAGGTGTTCGAAAATTTTAAATAGTAAATCGAGATGAGAGCTTCTGGTGATTGATTTGGCTAGCAAGTCATCAACATAATCTTCCATACATTTATGCATATAATCATGAAATATAGTTGTCATTTCCCTATAGTATGTAGCACCTACATTTTTGATAGCGAAGGGCATGACGATCCAGCAGTATGTGCCCCATGGACATGTGAAAGTTGTTTTATGCTAATCTTCTAGTGCTATTTGTATCTGATTATATCCAGAAAAGCCATCCATTATGGAGAGCATTTTGAATCTAGTTGTCAAGTCGACTATGATGTCTATGTTTGGTAAAGGAAAATAATCTTTTGGACATGCCTTGTTCAAGTCAGGAAAGTCCTCACATATTCTGATTTGGCCATTGGGTTTCATGACTGGTAAAAGATTAGATACCCACTCTAGATAATCAATTGGCTTGATGAAGATGACATCAAGGAACTTTTTTAGTTCTCCCTTCACTAGTAATGTGATTTGTTGATGCATATATTGTAGCTTTTCGTTGACAGGTTTGGCATTTGGTAGTAGTGGCAAGTGATGTAGGACAAATTGTGGGTCAAGCCTAGGCATATCAGCATATGACCAAGCAAAGTTGACTTGTCTTGCCTGGAAGAAATCTTTGACTTCAAGATGTTCCTCTTCTGTGAGTGACTCGGCAAAGTGAATAATCTTGGGCACTTCTTCGGTGCCAAGGTTGGTTTCCACAGTTACTTCTACTAATAGGGGTGATTTTTCCTATGTGATAGGAAACACTTCCAACCCTCCATCCTTGGGAACCTTAGGGAGCTTTTCACCCTCGGATATGTCCTTTATTTTTACTTTTGAATGATCTAAGGGAACCTTTCAGTTTTCACCCAGAGACCTATTTTTTTCTTTTTTATTTCCTGTTTTGCGAGTAGAGGGCAGAGTGGATTCTCCAAAGTATGCAAAGTTGTCCAAGTCCATGATGTAACCAACTTTGTGATCCCCAAGAGGTATGCCTTCATGAAGTCCTATGAACTTGGCTATTGCTTTGTCATTCTCAAATAAATCTAAGCTAGGTGGATCTCGTTGGTCCCAATCAATTAGCTCCAGATGGACTAAGGGTAAGCCATCATCAGTGTTTAGGTAACTTAGGGTCATGGGTGTCAGGTTGTAAATGTATGTGTCATTAGGATCCCAAAAGATACTGATCCAAGCAGCACCTTTAGGGAGGTCTAGTGTGGATGATTCAGGTGCATTAACTGTGGATGGTGTGGATGGTTCAAGTTTAGGTTCAGATGGGTTCCCTTATATCTTGACTTCTTTGGAAGTACTCATTTCTCCTCTCAAAAGTAACTTAGTATGTGGAGCCCTATCTTTTGTAAGGTATACCCCAACTCCTTGTTGCTTGACTGCATTGTTTGTTGAAGAGGCTCGGTGCATCCATTTCCATTGGGTCCAAGTCCACTATGCCCATCATATCCTTGTTTTTTGACAAATTTGTACCCTTTAGCATATTGTTCCATGGGCAATTTGATATGCTCATCCTCTTCTTCTTCTTCTCCTTTATAGAGCCATGTGGATATGCCTTCATTGACGTCTTCTTTATTAAGTTCATCCTATTTTGTGAATACAGTAGGACTAGTTGAGAGAGTTTTCTTCAGCGGAATAGGGCTAGGCTTTCCCTGAGACTTAGATGATGAAGGAAATTTTCCAATGCAGTACAACTATTCCATCTTATACTCACCACATCCTTTGTCTTGGATTTAGACTTTGTGATTGGTTGGTGGGGTGAAGGTTGCAGTGGATTTGAATAGTGTGGATGGATTGACATAATGGGATGAAGTGAAAGGCTAAATTCCCTTGTTTATAGGCACCTTATCTTGGGGTACCTCTCTCTAGTGGCTACAATATTGGAAGACATTGGGATCACTAGGGATGGTGATTTCCCTACCATTATAGGGGAGTTTAATGCATTGATGGTAGGTGGAAGGGATGGCCTTCATGGCGTGGATCCATGGTCGGCTAAGGATGAGGTTGTAAGGTAGCTCAATATCTAAGACATGGAATACGGTATCTTGTGTGGTAGGTCCCACTCTTATAGGAAGGATGTTGACTCCCTTGGAAGAGTGCTTAACATCATCATATGCCTTAATGATGGTTCTTTTTGTTGGATCTATGCAAGCCTCAGAGTAGCCCAGTGTTATTACCAATTTTAATGGACTAATGTTAAACCATGCTCCACCATCTACCAGGACTCATTAGATTTTATGTTTGTTGATAAAGACTTCTAGGTGAAGAAGGTCGGTGTGAAGGTATGTTGTCTTCTGTAAAGGACATGTTGTTCATAGTGGCTAAATGTCCCACCATGGCCTGGAGTTGATTAACATTTAGATCAGTGGGAATGGAAGATTGTAAGAGTGCTTTGTCCAGAATGGCCTTATCTTTAGGTGAGAGGCGGAGCAATTCAAAGATTGATATTTGAGCAGGGGTCTTCTTTAGATGGGCCAACAGGTTATATTGGCTTTTAGGTTGTGGAATGGATGTATTGGTAGGGTTGGCAGGAGAACTTTGCAATGTTATCTTAGCTTTTTGGGTGGTCACGGTGCACTCTGGATGGGCTTTGATAGTGATCGTGGAAATGTGGCTATCATATACGTTGATGCTATTAATGGTATAGTCATAAGCAACATTGTTGCAGTTAATGCTCTCATGTTGTTTGGTTCCAGATGTGGAGGCCTTTCCTAGTCCATTATTTTCCAAAGGGTCAATAAAGATGGTATGATAAGTGTTGGAGGAACCGGTTGAATTATCTGCACCGACAATACCCAGGTCAATGAAGTCCTGAATGATGTTTTTCAATTTGTAATAGTTTGATGTCTTATGACCTTTGATTATATAGTAATCACAGAAGTTGTTATCATTCCATGATGGAGGTTTAAAAGTCAGGTCATATTGTCAAATTTCTGGCAATTGAATAAGGTTGTTTTGTAATAACTTCTATAAGACCATTTCAATTAGCTCTGTCAAAGGCATATAATTATGTCAGGGTGTGTTATTTCTAGGAGGTGGTCTCCTTTGATTGTTTTGAATCATGTTTGCTATCTACTATTGTAGTTGAGGTTGTTGTTGTTGTTGTTGCACTTGTGGTTGGTTATTTTTCATGGAGGGTAGTTGGAGTGTGATGACGGGACCAGCCCTAAATGCCTTGGCATCCACTACCCCATCATTGGTGACATTCTTATTTTGAGTCCAAGTCTTGTTCTTGTCGTAGGGCATGTTTTGTGTATTTTGGTTCTTATTAAAGATCTTTATTCTGCCTTTGGTGATAAGAGATTTTTCAATGGTTGTCCTCTTCTCAACCACTTCTCTGAAGTAGGTGTAACAATGGATTTAGAGTTGATACATGAGCTCTTTGTTGAGGTTTTCTATGAAGATGGGCACAAGCTAATTCTCAAGAATGTGACAAGGGCATTTACACGCTAGGGTCCTCCACCTTTGGAAGAAAGAGATAAAGGTCTCTCCATCTTCTTGTCTTGTTTGGCACAAGGTGGTGATGTTTACGTATGTCTCTATGTTATAGAAAAAGTGCGATATGAACTTGTCTACAAGTTTAGTCCATGTTTGTATCCCCATGGGGAGGTGTGTGAACCACTCAAGAGCTTGGCCTGCAAGGTATGATCATGGGCGACGTCGAGGCAAGCAGTATGGAACTCGCATATGTGTTCAACGAGGCTCCCCTTTTCCATATATTGTGAAAGTTTGGTGGAATAAAATTTAGGGGAAAAGGAGGCATGTAAATGGTTTTGTCAAATGGATATGGGCATAAGTCCTCCATAGAATATGAATTTTTTATTCCTGAAACTTGTAAGCTCAAGAATTGTTGTTTTAACTTATCCAACTCTTGGGTGAGGGATTTGACATGTGTGTTAACTATGTTTGGGACCATATCTAGGTAAAGATTCATCATGTTATAAGTCCCCATGTTGGCAACAAGTGGGTTGGTGTTGGTGTTTGCATTTTAGTGAGTATGTAATGGTATCATATTTTGGCTTTGGTTGTTGGTTGTGAAGGATATGTTAGGGTTGATGTATCGATAATGGCATGGCTTGCTTGTGGTGTTGAGGTTTTGAAATGAAACATTAGGATTTACTTGTTGGTTGGGATCGGTGTATGAGGCATTAGTCGCATTGTTGTTGTTAGTTCCAAGTGGATTTATGGGATTTGAGTTGATATATGATATACCCACACCTTAGCTAGTTATGTTTTCATGTTGGTTGAGGGGGTTGGTGTTGAGATTGTTCATGTTGGTGTCGTAGTTGGACCCAAAGTTCATGTTTGCACTTGCCAAGGTATTAACTCCTTAGGTTCAGGCTTGTGAGGTGATAATGTGTATTCTTCATGTTCTCTTAGTGTGACCATGAGGATTTTCTAAGAAAATAAAAGGATTTGATTTGTGAGTCATGATGTTTGTGTTGTTATCCTTGAAATGGGGAGGTATGTTTACTATGATGAACTCATGCGAAGTTTGCCCTAGGGGTATGTTGACATCTTCTTGGGTCTGATTTGTAGGATTACTAGAGGATGAGGCATAGCCTTGACCCATCATGGTGTCATTAGTGGTTCTTACTATGAGAGTATTTATGTTAACACCTTTAGGGAGTTTGGTTCCATTTTGCAAGAGGCACAGAAGATAGCTTTGCGGATCTGCGACAATCATTTCATCTAGGATTTTCAATACTCTAGGTTCTAGTCCTGTACCTTCAAGGACTTCGGGTGTAACCTCGAGTTTGTCATCTTGTAAGAAGAGATTGTTAGAGGGGTTCCCCATATTTTAATTAGGTTGTTCATTGGGAGTGGTGCCAAATCTTATAGTTTCAATGTGAGAGTCTTGGGGATGTTCTAAGTCTTATTCTCCCTTTCTTTTCTTTTGCAACTGTGTTTCAACCATAAAAGACCTAGCTAGTTTGTGAATGGTGGGAAAATAATTTTATCCTAAGGATGGGGATGCAAATGTCTTTATGCTATGTTTTTGGATAAATTTAGAATGCAAGGCGAGTATACACTTAGTGATTTCTAATGACACTAAAGATGAAAATGCAATGATAGTTTTGGTCTTTTTCTAAGGTTAAAAATGAGTGTATGATAATGGATGTGGTCTAAACAGTTTATGTAAGGTGGGAATGGAGATATGTTTTTGGTATTTTCTTGGGATGTTTTGCGAGGATACAACTATGGTGATGTAATGATATAAGGGAATTATGCCCAAGACTATAGTAGAGGTTAATGATTATAATCTTTGCAAAGTCTAGCTCCAATAGGATACTAATGTCTACTAATGACTCTCCATGTACAAATTGGTTTTGTCAAGACCTTTGATTTTTGGTGACAGAGGGATGATTGATTGAAGCAAGTTTGGAAAGTGGACTTATACTAGTCAAATGAGTATTAGGCCCACGTTTGGATGTATCGAATGAGAATAATGCCAAGGTCTCTTAGTCCAATTTTGTACTTATGAGGAAGTCACACTTTGACAGTTTCTCCTTATGTTTTGACATAGGAAGATTAATATGTTGAACCTCTATCTCTATTGATGTCTAAGGTTGAAATGCTAGGATTTCTAATGTTTCCTAAATGTTGTGGCAGATATGAGACCTAAAACATAAGAAAATGAAGGATGGTGTGCAAGTGAATCCTAAGGAATGAAAAGCTTTAGGTTTGAAATGTGTTTAGTATGGTTGCAATTGAATCTAATTCAGAGAAAAAAATTTAAAAGTTTCACCTAAGGTTGAAAAATTGTTCTCAGCTGGATGCGTGACATTATTTTTCTTATGCATTGTACTATTCTACTTATGCATTTTAGGATCAGGTAGGTGCAGTTCACTTTAACTTATGCGTTTCACTATTTAGTAGAGGCATTTTACTATTTGGAGTATGTGGTGTACTATTCAGTAGGTGTATTGCACTTAGTCTTATGCATTGCAGAAGGTTACTTATGCATTTCACTGTTTAGCACATGCATTTTGCAGTTTCAACAAGCTCTAAAATTAGTTTTTCCTAAGTTTATTTGATGATTTTGTGACAAATCAAAAAGCACATCAGTGATGAAAACACTTAGCAATCAGTCTTATGGTTGTGTCTCTTATTTGTTTGATGTTTTTGGTGACAAGATGTTTTGAAAACACTTAGAAAACATGCACAACCCTATGGCTAGGCAAGGACTATACTTGTTGAGTTCCCACTTGGGTTTCCCTAGCCGCGCCTATTTAGAGGGGATAGCTTCAAAAAATTGGTGGCATGGGTTCCACCTTATAGTGTACTCACTTCTTAGGCACACCAAGTTCCAAGTCCTCAAGACGCGCAGATCTTAAGGTACTTTGCTATCTCTGCTCTAAACTATGAAAGTGTGGGATGGCTATCAAATATCTATCATCCGACCTCCTATATCAACAAGTAGAGGTTTTCTAGCAACTAAATAGTGGTTCGTAGTGAATATCCGGGGGACCGGCACCCCACAAGCATCCAACAAGCCACTAAAGGCTCTAACTAACCCTACTATGATTTTTAATATACACAAAGGTATGCCTCCTTTTGAGATAGAACTGTATGGTGAGTGATCATATCAGTTTGGACTTGGCTTTCTCCTTTTCCTTATTTGTATAGCGGACCTAACAAAAGTACCACTTGGGGTCACAAATGCGTTCTCCTTGTGGATGTGTCTCAAGAGAAGACCCACTCTAAAGGGTAACAAAAGAAAGACAAGTTAACATGTTTTTGATCCCAAGGCTCACACTAAGATGCAAGGGTAGAGCATACACATGTGAACTTCCTCACACTTGCATGGGGTTTCTTTTGGATTTATCTTTTCTTAAGTGTGGTGTGATTTTATATAAGGGAAGTGGAGAGATTTTTGATTCCCAAGATCACCAATTGGTGCAAGGAAAGAGTATATACCTTTCCACAACTATAACACAAACCACCAAACATGGCAAGCAAAGATGCAATTCTTTTTATCTTGTTAAATGAGTGAGTATGCAAGTTAATTTTAAGCGCCAATGAGTGAGAGAATGCAAGATTTGTGGTTCATTTTTAACCCAATGCCTAATAATGCAAAGTTGTGTTCTTTCTAGCTCATGAAATGTGAATAATGCAAGGGTTGTGGTTCTTTTTAACCAATATGAATGAGGTACATTTTAATCCCAAAATGAGTGTAGGTTTCCAAACAGAAAATTGTATTCTTTTTAAACCAAATTGCAAAGTGTTATTAAGTTAAACCATACACACATTCATGGAAAAGAAAACCCTAAGTAACAAATTATGTTTGCAAGTGAAAATGTTTCTCCCATGCCACAGGTAGAAAATAAAAAATTAGTAATAGAAATCCCTAACCCTACTGTTCAAAACAGAAAAAATCGAATGAAGAACTTTTTCTATTTCTTAAAAATTTTCTATTTTTATATTAGTCATATGCATTGCACAGATAGTGCAAGCAGTGCACCATCAAGCTATGTGTTATAGAAATTAGTGCAAGTGATGCACTATTATGCGTATGCGGTGTGGTCAAGTGCAGGTGGTGCACTGAGCAACTTATGCAGTGCAGAAACCTGCACAAGCATCAAACAATACCTGCTACCAGATTTTAATAGAAAACATCTAACCAGCAAGTCAAAAATGCTTTATACAAACTAGTATCTAACCCTAGGGTTGTAAGGTCAATTCCTGAATGCCAGAAAGATGGAGAGATTTCAAACATTAACATGATTTACTCAAATTATAAAACAACCAAGTATAAACCCTAGATAAAAAATCTTAGTAAGATTCAAACCCCTAATGCTTTAAAGACCCTAGTGATTGATACAAATAGAGAATAATATAAGCAAACAGAGTTTGTAAAACAAGTTAAAACCTTGCAAAACAAACTGGGTTAGGGTTGTTTAAAATAAAACAAAAGATTTAAACCTTAAACAAAGGCATATGCATTTTAGAACACTTCTTAGGCAGTGCATAATCAGTGTAGATGTCACACCATATGACTAAAGTGTCTCACAAAGGAGTGTATGTGTAGAACTAATCATCTTATGCATCGCACAAACCAGTAAAATTCAAAAACCCTAAATTCATAGTCTGTATGGCTAATTCACGTCAGGTTCACCAATGTGGGTGGGTAAAAAACTCTATTACAGTCCTAAAACAACAGATGGACACCCTACCTAAGCAGTAGAGCCCTTAAACAACCTAGAATTCAAACATGGAAGCACAGTGTAATGTCAAAAAATGTCCCCTTGGGGGCTTTCCCCTCATAAGGTTTAGCTCTTGGGTCTTTAGTGTGCATTTAGGACATATTACATCATATTTCAACATCCTGACAGAATGAACCCTGGGCATCATGATAAATGGGATGTAGGGGGACCCCCTGAACCTAACCCTACCCAAAATGGGGGGAGGACATGGGTGTGAGTGTCCTAGTCCTACCCTATTTTGGGTCAGTCCCAAATTTTGGGTGTTGGCTCGTGACCATTATTTGGGTCCTATTCCAACACGGTAAGTTTGAATTTCAAAATTATTGGTGGGAGTATTTTTAGTTGCATATAAAAGCATCCTTGGACACTCATTTGTACACTACATGGTTATTGTGAACTTTATGCATTCTAAAGGTGATTCAAGGCTCTCATTGTGTTGCAAGAGCAGATTTATGTTGTCTATGTGTTTGTGTTTGCATATTTGAGCAATCATCTCCTCATAGGATGAAGAGCTTCTTCCTCCCATGAGATCTTCACTACAAGGTGACATGTATTGTGTTTTTTAGCATTTATCATTTGGTTTTTGCCTCTACCTCACAAGGGCACACACTCTCTGTCTGCCAATGGTGTTTGCAATACTTGAATGCCTCTTTAGGGCTTGACTAAGGCAAGCCTCTAAACACCACAACACCCTAAAAATGTTTTCATGATTGCATGTTACATGTGGAAGCTACAGACAAAGTGAAGTTGTAGGAGGGTACAATAGAGTGTCAAAATTGTAGATCAAAGAAGAAAACAACTCCCTAGACTAGGGCTCCTGCTCATTAGTCCTTGAAGTTTCATGATGGGAAAACTTTCAATACAAAAGGAATAGGTTGTAGATATTGTTTACAGATCCCAACAAAAAGTAGGGTACTAGACTTGGGCACCCACTCTTTAGTCCTTGACTATTCCACTTTCGAACCCCAAAAATAGGTGCACAATTATTTGTCATTTTACATCTTTCTGTAGCAACTTTTTTTTTATATTTGTCTATTTATTGTCATATTTGTATAATTAGGGTTTTAAGGTATAATTGAGCATAAGAGAAGATAATTGGCAATAAAATCATAAAAATCCAAGTTTCCCTACATTTCATAGCAACCTAGGGTATGATAGTACATTGCAACTCGACACTATGTCCTTGAATGAAAGGGTGAAAGGAGGATACCCATACAAAACTACCAAAAACCAAACATTGAAATTCCACCATTTACATTTTGGTGAACTCATGTTATTGGACTTATTTGCACCTTGCTGAGTGTTTTTCTTCATATTTAAAGTGATTTCATTTATTCATAGTCATTCATCTTATTGAATTGGAAAACTTACAAAAAAAATTGAAAAATTGGAAAAATTGGAAAAATATTGCATGTTAGGGTTTTGCATGTTGCATTAATTAATTTGAATTTCATAAAAATTATCATTTTTGCATTATATCTGATTTAAATTATAGAAAATTACAAAAATTCATTAGTTTACATTGCATTTTCATCATAAAATTGGTAGGGTTTTGTTGAAAATTGTGAATTTTGCATATAACCTAGTAATTCCAAAATCTAGGGTTTGTATGTAAAATCTTGTTTCAGATTTTTCTATTGATTTTATAGACTCATTCAAATTTTCATTTAGATATAAAAAATTTACATGTTTGCATAGAAAATTTCAACAAAAACTATCATTTTCATTGATTTACACTAGATTTCCACTTACATTTTGCATGTTAGAGCATGGAAATCATTTTAAGATCTAAGATAATTTAATTTTCATTATACATCATCTTTCAAAACATTCATATAGCACTTTACATCAAGATCTCAAACCTAGGGCTTGAAAAACCTTAATTTTCACTAGATTTGGCCTTATCAACTCTTACAATTTGCACCATAGGCATGTTGTGATGAATATTTTTACACTAATTGGATTTTATACGGGTTATTATCTTCTTCCTCTCCTAAAAATATTCACAACACCCTGTTATTGGGCTCTTGTATCAAAAATTTGATGAACAATTGCATATTTTTACTATATTTGCCCTAGGGTTTGACCTAGATTGCACTACAAGCGTGTTGTATTAGATTTTATGAATGTAAGTGACTTATATAATTACTATTATTTTATTCATCTCCTAAAATTATCTACAACACCCCTTTTTCTAGGCCTTGGAATTGAAAAATCATGAAAAATTTCCTATATTTTGGCTATATTTTCACTAGGGTTTGACATTGGGTGACACTACAAGTGTGTTGTGATGGATTTTTTGGAATTATGTGGTTTTTATTACTGATATAATTTTCTTTCCATCATCACTTTGCTCACAACACCCTTTTTCATGCTCCTTTGCATTGATATTTCGTGAAAAATTGCATATTTTAGGGCATTTTCACTAGGTTTTGACTTATCATCATCTTAGATGTGCATCAAAAGTGTGTTGTAAAGGGTTTTATTGATTTATTGGACTTAAAATAGACATATTATTTTCTTCCCCTCATCAAAAAATTTACAACACCTTTTCTTTCATATATTTGCATTGAAAAAGTACAAAAAAAAATCAAGCATTTTAGCTCATTTTTGCGCATAGCTTTGCACTTGTCTTTTTGCATACCTTTTAAAATTTGATTTGGGATTGATTTGAAAACATATATCATGGCCACTTATTTGGAAGAGTTGTTTGCATACATCATAGACATTGATTATTTCTCTAAATTCACTGACAAACATCCTCAAGTTCTGGAACAAATAGCATACATACATGATGTTGATCTCTCTATGTGCTCCACATATGAAATCCTTTGTTATGTATCTAATTTTGATAGCTTCAAAAATATCATGGAAATATATCCTTTGGTATTATATGATCTCATGAAATTCATGATCAATAATATATATACTAGTGATGATCTCAAAATGTTAGATGAAGCCTTAGATGACTTTATGGAAAATTCCACTACGACACCTATTGCTAAAACATGTGATGATAACTTCAATTTACCTTATGATCCATCTCCCAAGGTAGTTCCTCCTCATGAGGACACTTTGATGCAAGAAGATGATTTCATTGACACATCTCTTAACATCATACCACCAAATCTTCACCCTAATGCTCACTCTAGCCAAGATAAAGCATTAGCAAATGAAGAGCCATCACCACTTTGCCATTCAAATGATTTCCCTAGCCAAGAGGAAGAATTAGTGAATGAATAAATCCCTTCAACAAAGAATATTCCATGGGTAGATGACGAGCTTTTATCTAATAACAATAAAAATTCTATCATAATGCATAGAACCTCTATGGATCATCCTACCAACCTTGTTCCTTTAGTTGATTGTTCACACACCTTGGATATCACTAAGGAAGAGAAGACCTTTAATGTCCCTCCTTTGATCGAATATTCAAGTCATTTGGACATCACTAAGGATTTCAAAACATCAACTACCTCTTTGAGCATCACTAAAGATACAAACATTGATAATTGTCCTCACAACACCTTACCTTCCCCTCATTCTGATGCTCTGTTCTCAAAAGATTTAGCACTAGTAGATGAGGAAAGGTCTCCTACATTAAAACTCTCTTGGATAGATACAGAAATCACTCAAACTAAATTCATTCTTCCATCTCTTAAAAGCATAATGCATACAACTCAACAAGAAAATATTCAACCTAACATTAAATCAAACCTTAAAGATCTTACAACTAAACAACATGAAAAAAAGAACAAAAGTTAGGCTATAATACCTTATACAACTCTCCCCTCTAGAATTAGAGATTGGGAAGACAATGACGCACCTAATGATGACTTCTAGTATGGACCAATCTACAGGTAAGTATCCCTAATCCTTTATCTCTCTCGTGATGTGGTTCCCCCGTGATGTTTTATCTATTATTTGGGCCTCCTAGGATGACCCTTGATTCTCTCGTAAGGTCTGGGATACTAGGAGACCACCTCTATTGTGACCTTCTTCTATTTGTATCATTATTCTTCTATATTGCCTCTCTCTCTGATTTCATCGTTGTGTGTTGTGTTTTATGAACATAGCATTGCGGTTGGTGACTTGGGGGTACCTTCCTACGTGACTATCCCTAAGACACTTGTTTCTCCTCTCTTATTTATTGTTTCCCTTCTTCTACTGTTTCTATCTAGTGGGCGGATGTCGAAAAACATTTATACTGATGTGGACCTATCGTCCCTTTCATGAGAAATAAAAAAATTGGACTTAGTTCCTAATATGACGATGGGATTGTATATCTTATTCGACGCTTGGTTAGTGGAAACACTCGTGCTTTCTACATAGTGGTTTTGATGATGTTTTTATGTCATTTACAAACCATAACAATACTGATGCTCTACGCACTTTGTTTGTCTTTGTATCTAGCCTTGGTGGTACTTGATTTGGAGATCTTCATGATATAGCCCCATGGTTATCCTCAAACTCTAAATTTGTAGTATAACCTTGGCTCTTTGTGTGGTTAATCATATGCATTGATGTTGTTGTTTATCATTATTATGAAGACACTAACATGTTTCTTGAAGGGATGTGTTTGTGGAAACATTTGGTGATCATAATGTACATGTCACTTTTGGGGGGCATGGGCTTTGCAAAACTCTTTGTTCCCTTATGTGTTTTCTTCCTACATTAACGTGCTTGATATCAATACCTAATATCAACCACCTTAAGGTGGGGGCATATATAAGGTAAGTTGTCTATTGTAGATGTTAGCAATGTGCTTGTCCTTAGGTGTAGTTTAAAGACTTGTGTGATGAGCACATCCTACACTCTGAGTTTGTTTGTAATCAATCAATCAATCATTTAAGCCCTCTGCGAAGGCAGGATATCGCGTATATCCTTTTTATTTTAAGTCCTCTATGGAGGCGGGGGTGGTGTATTTCTCAAAGTAGCTTGCACCATCCTGTCATTTTCAAAAGTCCTCATCAGGAGGTAGGGAGCGGTTCTGTGACTAACTCAACCCTTAAGTGTGTCTTCAACAATTGTTGTGGAGAAGCCTAATCATTGGTGTGTGCTAGTAATGTGCCTAAGATGGTGTTGAACCTAGAAAAAGGAACACTCCATTGCCTATCTGTCGTGTTTTCTCTGTGTTTACAAAGTGTGTTTTTGGCATGCTTGCTTTGTTTGGTGTGTATGTTGCCCCATATGCAGTCTAAAGACCTATGTGATGAGTGCATCCTACATTATGGGAGGTTTGGTACGTCTTGCATGTGTGTTGCCCCATATGCAATTTCAAGGTCCCTGTGTGATGAGTATATCTTGCATTATGGAAGGTGTGTTTAATTTCTTGTACTTGCATCTGCATTTCATATATATGAGAAAAAGAAAAGAAAAGAAATCATTCCTCTCTTCTATGTATTAATGTGTCTTCTATGCAACTTCTGTATTCTCCATGTTTTCTGTGACTATAATTGTCTTCTCTATGTTTTGTGTGTCTGTCGTTGTCTTCAATGTGTATGGCGTGTCTTCTCTGTGTTTGACATGTTTGTTGTATTTGTTGACTATACTTTAATACATGTATTGGCCTCACATTTATACATACATTAAAGTGGGGGCTAAATGTAATGTTGAAAAATTTCCCCTTGAGGGCTTTTCCCTCATAATGTTTAGCTCCTGGGTCTTTAGGGTGCATTTAAGACACATTACATCATGACAAATGGGACCTAGGGGGACACCTTGAACCTAACCCGACTCAAAATAGGGGGGAGGACTTCAGTGCCCACACCCTAGTCCTGCCCTATTTTGGGTCAGTCTGAAATTTTGGGTGTCAGCTTGTGACCATTATTTGGGTCCTATGCTAACATGGTAAGTTTGAATTTTGAAATTATTGGCGAGAGTGTTTGTAGTTGCATATAAAAGAATGTTTAGGAATTCATTTGTAAACTAGATGGTTGCTATGAACTTTATGCATTCTAAAGGTGATTCAAGGCTTTCATTGTGTTGCAAGAGCAGATTTGTGTTGTCTATGTGTTTGTGTTTGTAGATTTGAGCAATCATCTCCTCATAGCATGAAGAGCTTCTTCCTCCCATGAGATCTTCACTACAAGGTGATATCTATTGTATTTTTGAGCATTTATCATTTGGTTTTTGCCTCTGCCTCACAAAGGTACACATTCTCTATCTGATAACGGTGTTCCGAGGACTTGAATGTCTCTCCGGGGATTGACTGAGGTAAGCCTCTAAACACCACAACCCCCTCCCAAAGTTTTCATGATTACAGGTTACATGTGGAAGCTACAGACAAAGTGAACTTGCAGGAGGGTACAACAAAGTGTTGGAATTGTAGATTAGAGAAGAAAATAATTGCCTAGACTAGGGCACCCACTCATTAGTCCTCAAATTTTCATGACAAGAAAACCTTGGGTACAACGGGAACGGGTTGTAGGTCTTGTTTGTAGATCCCGACAAAAACTAGGGCACTAGACTTGGGTGCCTGCTCTTTATTCCTTGACTATTCTACTTCTGAACCTTGAAAACAGGTGTATAGTTATTTATCATTTTACATCTTTCTATAGAAACATTTTTTGATATTTGTCTATTTGCTGTCGTATTTGCATAATTAGGGTTTTAAGGTATAATTGAGCATAAGAGAAGATAATTGGCATTCAAATAATAAAAATCTAATTTTCCCTACATCTCATAGTGACCTAGGGTATGATAGTACATTTTAAGTCAACCCTAGGTCCTTGAATGAAAGGATGAAAGGGGGATACACATACAAAACTACCAAAAACCAAATATCCAAATTCCACCCTTTAAACATAAAAAGCCTAGGATATCTAATGCATTTCCTCCATTGCTAAAATCTAATCTAGCTATGATAGTGTACTCATACTTGCAGGTCTGCAAATTAGATGGAAGCTCAAATGTTGAATATGACACTAGTCAAATGCTCAAGTGGTGGTTGAAAATGGAGAGGTAAAAGGGGTTTTATAGAAAGTGAGAAGTGAAAGGAGGGCTAAGATTGATAGTTGACTTAGGATAAACATCAAGGGCTCAAAATGATTTAGGGTTTCCTCTCATATAAGACAAATTTGATTTTTAAATTAGACAAAATTGGTGAGGAGGTCAATGTTTTAAAATTAAATAAATTGTAGGGATTTATTTAATTTTGTGTGAGGAAAGGGGGAATATGTTGGGATTAGATTAAATAAGTGAAGACTTATTTAACCTAGGGTTAGGCTAAAAATTTAAATAAATGGACATTTATTTAAATTAAAGGGGATGTGGACATTTGGTGAGTGAATAATTAAATAATAAATAAATTATTTAATTATAGAGGAATTTAGAAGAAGGGATCTTACATAATTAAATAAATGAAATTTATTTAATTAAAAAGTGCAAAGAGGGAATGAATTAATTAAATAATTTTAAAAGTTATTTAATTAATAGAACAATGTGGAATTAAGATGGAATGTGCATGAAAATGTCATTTGTAGGCCCAAGACATTTTAAAGTGTCTATAGACTCAATAGATCCTAAGGGACTTACCTAATGCCTCAGGGGCACATCAAAGATGGCCTTACCTATGTGAGATCTCAGAGGTGGCGTAGTTTGACCATGTGGACTGTGGATGATTTGAAGAACTAATTCGAATGATATGATGATGGGATTCACTGGATCAATAGAGAGGTTTGATTGAGTGATGAGTTGTATGATTTGAAGAATTGATTAAAGAATTGACTTGGTTGGAATGATGTGATGAATTGAATGATTTTATTGCTTGGATTTTGTAGGATATATGATTTTTTTGGGGGGGAATATTTTGATGTTTTGGATTTTGACAAATTTTGATTTTTTTGTGATTTTTTAGATTATTTGGATGTTTTTGGATTTTGAGACGTGATTTTTTTGGATTTTTAGTAATATTTGATGTTTTTGGATTTTGTGATGTTTCAATTTTTTTGGATTTTTGGTAATATTTGATTTTTTTTGTATTTTGAAAAGATTTGCTTTTTTTATTTTTGGAATGTTTAGATGGCATTGGAGGATAATTTGAGGTAACCTTTTTGTGAAATACCAATGAAAAGGGAGAACCAAGTCTAGGTGCAAGGAGGAAGGATGGAATTGGATGAAAAGGTAGGCAATAGTGGATGGAAGGAACGTATACATAAGAGGGCAAGGATGTGATCACAAGGACCATGTCACATAGGAATAACATACCCCATTGTAGGTAGTATGCTTAGGATTGTTCATGACAAGGCTTATGACGATAGGGTGATGATAGGATTGGTTGGAAAGGATGAGGTATATCAAGAGATACCCAAAACATTTGTCAATATTTTTCCCCCAATCTTCATCAAGATCAAAATCAAGAAGGGTGTATGAACGGATGCAATGTGATAGGTATGTTTGTATGTAATGGATAAATATGGTATGATAGGATAGGAAATGATAGGATGAAAGTGATATGTTGGATGAGACAAGGTGCCCCCAAGTGTAGGTGACATAGAAGATCAACTTACACATGACGCCTGTTTGTCACATTTTCATCATGGTACTTATCCAAGATGCCACCAAGGGTGGTTTTCACCATTGGAAGAAAGGATTTCTCTTTACTTTTTTTTTTTTTGGCTTCTTTTTTTTACTTTTTGAAAAGGTGATGCAAGAGCATCTAGAAGAATTCAAGACAATTGAGACAATTGATAGTGAAAATAGAATATTGAGACAGTGAATTGGGAGATACCGCATTTTGCAGGTTACGAAGCTAGACACATTTAGACATAGTCAATTACAACATATCCAAAGTTTAGATCATTTGTCTTTAATTCCATAGAGATATCGCTATCAGAAGATTGAATGTTTTTGGAGAACAGAGTCGACTGTGTTCAATGAAGCCTAATCGGCTTGCGGAGAAAATCCGTGACTTGTAGAGAAAAAAAGGAGCATTGTTTGATGAAGTTTAGGACTTGGTTGACCTTCATGGAGATCTACGTGAAGTTTTATTCATGAGTGGAGCAGTGCTTTAAGTTTAGGTCTTACCTATCCATGTACACACGTTACTTGACTAGTCGTTGCAATTAGGTCAACTTGATAATGGTTTGAAGGTTTGTGGAGGGTATAAATGAAGGAAAATGATTCATGACAAAGCACCAGTGATGAAATGAACAAGTAAGAAAAGATATGAAGAAAATTCATAAGTGTTTTGATCTGAAGAAGAAGCAGAAGTGAAGCAGAGTGTAGAGCAGAGAAAGAACAAGTTGCAGAGTAGAAAGTAAAGAAGTTGGCAAAACAAATCATTAAATAATATTGTTCTATGAGTCTTTTGTAATCCTTGGGCTATGAGCTAGCATCTGTAAAGCCCTTGAGACATGTGTATTTCAATTTGAAGTGATAATATAAGAGGAATGAGCTTTGAAGGCTAGGTTTTTCCCTGTTAGGGTTTTCCTAGGATACATCTTGTGTTATGTATTCATGGATATCTTTTATCTTTCTGTTGATTAACTGTTAGCTTCCATTTCATATCTATATAATCATGGTGTTGTTGGATAAGCATGCAAGGTTGGCTAGTCCCTCACCGAACCCGCCTACCTTGATTGCATCAAGTGGTATAAGAGCTAGTTTTGAATCTGATGGCTTGGTTGCGAATCTATTAGAAGGTTGCAAATCTGATGAAGTGTCATGTGAAACCCTAGGAGCAATAAGTGTCATTGTGGAAGATAATCAAGTCAAGAAGGATTTGGGTAATATTTTCAAAATTAAGTTATTTATCTGATTCATTTCAATGGGGAAAATTGGAAAGAGGATGAAGAAAGAAAATGAAACCTTAATATGTGAAAAAGATATTTTGGAAGATGAACTATGTGAAATCAGGAAGTATAATGCATAATTGTTGGATAAGATGAAAGATCTAGGAGTGGACAAGTTGGATGCCCTGGAAGAAGAACTAGATGTAAAGAGCAGAAATGAAGACCTAGAAGCAGAGCTGAAATTGTTTGAGGATGTTAAGAAGAAATTTGCAAAACTAGAAGAAGGATTTGAGTTGTTTTATATGGTTGAACAAAGGAATAGAGATCTAGAAGACAGTTTGGAAGAATTGAAGAAGGAGAATAGTTTGTAAAAAAGTGAAATATTAGAATTAAAAGAGCAGAAAGATTAGTTAGAGTAGTCACTTGTAGCATGTAGAGAAGAGAATAAAAATTTGAGATTTAAGCCTAAATTTTGTGGTGTTTCTTGTGATAATAATGATTTGTGTGATGCTGCATAAGTCTCTTTAGAAAGTGAAATAGAATATGATAGTGTGAGTGAGCCTATAGTTGTTGGTGATGGTATTGGTTTCAAGATTATGTAGAGAATGGACTAGGAAGGAAAAGGATTGGGGAAGCATCAATAGGGAATTATAGAACCCATTAAACTAGTAATCAGATCAAGAAGTGAAGGGATTGGATATGATAGAGGTAAGGATGTTATTGCAAATTCAATTAAATCAAATTAGGGAAGAAGAGGTATGTATTGTTCACATTGTAATAGACATGGGCATGAAAAGGAATTGTGTTGGGATCTATACCCTTGCAAGTTTTGTGGATTAAGGAATCATTTTGAAAGGATGTGTTGGGATAAAATGAGGAGGAGAAGATCTATGGTAGGTTGTATATAGAAGAATTATGGATGGATTAATGGACAAGAATGGAAACATGATAATTATATGTTCAAAGGGAGGTATAGACTGAAGTATTCATGTGTTGGACTAGGCTACAGAGAAGGAAGACCTTATGTGGAGCAGAACAAGGACAATAATTCATTCTATAGAGAGAGAAATGACAAGAGTCACAAGTCTTATCACAATGGAGGATACAATAGATATGAAAGTGGATTTGACAGAAGACCATTCAGAAGAACCCGTTTTCAAGTTTGGAGGAGAAACGAATCAAGCAGTGAAAGTCAACAAGAACCTATTACTAAAGAGGCTAATAAAGGAGAAGCAGTAAGTAATTCAAAGATAGTTTGTGTTGAGAATGAAAATCCTATTGATATAGAGATGGTTTGTGTAGAAGAAGAACCCTTGGAATCACTAAGTTTGATAGAAGAACCTAAAGATAATGATGCAGAGATAGTTTATGCAGAGGAAGAAGAACCCATTTGAATCATCAAGTTTAGTAGAGAAACCAAAAGAAGGAGAAGAATTGATCTTAAGGAGATTTGTGTTATAGAATTGAGAAAATAGTGCAAGAGGAAGATTGTGTAAAATCATCTGAGAAAGCAGTGCAAGATAAAGTTTGTGAGGACAAGTGTGAAGCAAAACAGAAAAGAGAAGTTCATGTGGCAGAGAAAAAGGCAATGATATGATATTGTACCAGAGGAGAAATTTTGTGTACCAGAGTAAAAGCAAATGTGGAGAAAGAAATATAAAAAAGTATTGAATCAGTATATGAAGAGCAGAATATGTAAGATTCCAAGGTGTGTGAGAGGAATTGTATTTGAGATCAGGATTGGAAAGTGTTGCAGAGAAGTTTAGGAAGTGTATTGGTTAAATCAGAAAGCAACTTGATTGTTTTGGAGGATGCATGAATGAATTTGATTAAAACAAACATTGATCTTGAGGAAACTTGTGGAGGAAACAAGTAGACAACCAAACCTAGACCATGACAAGATGATGAACTTGAGGAAGTCTTGTAGGGTGGACTTGAATAGATCGCTAACTTAGAGGCAGTTGCAAGTACCTAAAAATAGATCTCTGAATCTAGATTACTTTTAAGGTAGTTTTGGAGGGTGGACTTGGACAGACCATCAACCTCGAGGCAGTTACAAGTACCTGAAGATAGATTGCTGAACCTATGTGATTTTTGCATAATATAAACCAAAGTGAAGAGGCTCACTTTCCAAATAACCCTGAGAGTCTGATGTAGAAGCATCCGAAAGAATTCAAGATAGTTGAGATAGTTGATAATGAATTGGGAGATACCGCATTTTACCGCATTTGAGTATGAGAGTCTGCATTGATGGACTTAACATCTAGACATAGTCAATTACAACATATCAAGAATTCAAATCATTTGGCTTTGATTCTGGAGAGATATCACTATCAGAAGATTGACTATTTTTGTAGAACAGAGCCGACTATGTTCAATGAAGCCTAATCGGCTTGCAAAGTAAATCCATGACTTGTAGAGTAAAAAGGAGCATTGTTTGATGAAGTTTAGGACTTGAGTAACCTTTGTGAAGATCCGTGTGAAGTTTTATTCATGACTAGAGTAGTGCCTTAAGTTTAGGTCTAACCTATCCATGTACACATGTTACCTGACTAGCCATTGCAAATAGGCTAACTTGATAATGATTTGAAGGCTTCTGAAGGGTATAAATGAAGGATAATGAATTGTGAAGAAGCACTAGTGATGAAATGAACAAGTAAGCAAAGACATGAAGCAAATTCATAAGTGTTTTGATTAGAAGAAGAAGCAGAAGTGAAGTAGAGCTCAGAGTAGAGGTAGAATAAGTTGTAGAGCATAGAATCGAGAAGTTGGAAAAAGAAATCATGAAAGAATATTGTTCTATGAGTCTTTTGTAATCCTTGGTCTACGGCCTAGTATTTGTAAAGCCCTTGAGGCATGTGTAATTTGATTTGAAGTTATAATATAAGAGGAATGAGCTTTGAATGATGGGCTTTTCCGTATTAGGGTTTTCCCAGTATACATCTTGTGTTATGTGTTCATGGATATTTTTTATCTTTTTGTTGATTAACTATTATCTTCCATTGCATATCTATATAATCATGGTGTTATTGGTTAAGGATGCAAGGTTGGATAGTCCCTCACGAGACCCTCCTACCTTGACTACATCCATAGGATAGGTGGATATGGACATGAAGGACTCAAGTGTCTAGTGCCATAAAAGGTGATAGTCCCATTAGAAAGATGCCATCACATGGACAATGTCAAATTCTCATAGATGTTTGTAAGGCATTGTATGAAAGTGAGATGGAGTATGTGGATACTGAATTATGGAGGGAACAATAGTGGATTTTGATGTGGATTATGTAGGGGAGATAGTGGATTATGATGTGGATTATGTAGGACTTATGAATGGAAGATGAATGAAATGTTTATGCAAAAGCATTGACCATAGGAAGGTGATAAGGTATATATGTAGGGTAATTGTTGAATGATGAGGTGATGGAGGTGTGAAAAGGAATCATGACCAATGGTTGCACACACCATGATAAACATTGAAGCTTTTGAGTAGATGGTCGTGTAGGAAGCAATGGTGATGTTTTCTTAGGAGATGGATGATGTAGGACTTTTGGTACTCACATGGACTTAGTATTTTTATGACTTTATTTGCTTGTGGGATTTAGGAATTTGAGTTTTTGGAATAAAATGGCATTTATGAATGGATGAGGATGGTTGGGATTTTTGTGAGGTGGATACCTCATTTGATTTGATTGCTTTTTTTTTAGGGACCTATACCATTTTAGTTTTTGACTTTGCTTTTGGAGGTATGGGTTTGGATGGATTTTTGGATGTATTTGACTTTGATTCTTTGCATTTGTACCCTAAGGCATTAGGACCCTTAGGATGTTTGGCTTTATTAGTGGAGGCATCCAAATGTTTATTTTTGAATCCCATGTGGTTGGTGTAATGAGTGGGAGCTTTATGTTTACATGGTGTGTGCAGTTTTTGGTCATGATTAGGAATGTTAGGGGTTTTGGAAATGATAGGACTATTAGGTGTTGGAAGAAATGGTGGAAAAGTGGATGGAGGGATAGTAGAAGTTAGAAGAAGTGGAGGTAGATTAGATGGAGCGAGGTGTATGGTCACATGATTTTGACATTTGTAGGATGATGTAGGTGGAATGGAGACATATGTTTTGAGAATATGATAAGGTGCGTGATGGAAAGTGGTGGACTTAGGAGGAATGGAGGAAGTACCAACATATTTAGATTGTTGTCATTGGGGTGTGTATCTAAGGCCATATGAGCATGGAGGGACTTTGACATGTATTAGCTCCAAAATACCCTGTTCGTGAAGGCCTAAACATTTACCTTTGTAACTCATCTTTTGGAGGATGCGACAAACAATAGGACTATGTGTAGTTTGGACACTAGACATGAGTTCATTATTGGATGGAGATAGAGAAGTGGTAGACAATGGTTGTTGTGTTCCTAAGGAAGAACACTCATGAATGAAAGGGGATAGACCAAGTGGATATGATGGTGGAATTGCAATGGGATTAATGATGGATGAAGAAGAATCATTGGGAGCTTGATTTTGCTCATGTAGATCCATGTTATTTGTTTGATCTTCTATATCTATGTGTTCTTGGGAGGCACATGTCTCATCATGGGAAGTGAAAGTGGTTGGATCATGAAGTGAAGGAGAAGTTTCTATGTTTTGAATGAAGGCCATGAAATGGGGTGAATGCTCAAGTAGGTCAACAATACTTTCATGAGATGGAGCATGTAGGTCTTAGGTGTTTTTTTCATGAATGGGATCAATTTGCTCATGAATGTGTTCTTCATCATGCATAATATCTTGATCATGGAAAAGATAAATGTTATGAATGGGTTGAAGCAAAGTGATTTGATCTTGACTAGAATGGGGGTTTGATGTTTCTTCATGCTTAGAATTGAGCTCTTGACATACCTCTTGACTTGGAATGGAAGTGGATGCAGATGACTCTTCAATAGGTTTGACATGTTCTTGATGGTAAATGACATAAGGCTGTAGTTGGTCTTGACTTGGAATGGGAGTGAATGTGGAAGACTCTTCAATAGGGTTGAGATGTTCTTGATGTTCGATTATATGGGAACATGGTGGAGGTTGACTTGGACATGTAGGATCAATAGATTGTGGACCACATGATGGAGGTGGAGGAATAAGCATGGCATTTGAAGGCTCTTTGATAGGTCCTAGGGTAGATATTTGACATGGGGATAGGTTGTTCCTAGCTAGTATCCAATGGATCCAATCCTTTGCAAGGGCATGTGTGGAAGGACAATATAGTGGATGATGAGGGATGATGATGTGGACTTGTGATTAGGATTAGGTGGAGTAGAAAGTCCCCAAGGTGTAGGAATAAGAGGAATGGAAGGTGTTGGCTTAGGGTTTGGACTTTGACTAGATGGAGTGTCAAAGGGATTGGATGAATTGGTGGATTTGGGTGACTCCACATGTTTACTTTTGTAATGTTTAAACTTTTTGCATGGATTTAATGGGGGATTAGAGGATGGTAATGATAGTGAATGGATTGCATGGACTAGGTTGATGTCTCCCTTGTCAAAGGTGGCATTAGAATTCAAAGGCACTTTATCTTGCTGCCAAGGTGGACTTGTGAAGAGGCTTGGGGTGTTAAAACCTTCTTTTCTAGGATTTCCATGGAATGACACATGTCTTCATATCATTGTATGTCTTCTTGTGGGATTAGGACCATGTTGACAAGTGGTTGACTAGGATCAGGGTAATGATAAGGTGGAATGACTTGGAATGTGATAGAGTGTGAGATTGATTGGATTATTAGATGGGTGATTGGGGGTGATTAGGTTATGGTTTGGGTTATGATTAGAATGACTTGGAAGTGGTTAGGGTATGATTACGATGAATTTGATGAAAGATGTGATTAGGATGTGAAGGTTGAATGGGGAAGATATGAGTAGGATGTGATTAGGATATTGATTAGAATGAAGGTGACAAGAATGGATGTGTTAGAAGGAATGTTTAGAATGTTTAGAATGAGTGATGACTAGGAGGATCTACTCCCTTTCTCTTCTTTTTGCAACTTTGTCTTTACCAAATGATATTTGTGATTTGTGGGATGCTATGTGGATGCCAATGCAAGGTGATGAGGCCCAGACTATGATAGAGGCTAATAATATTAGTCTTAGAAAAGTCTAGCTCCAAGAAGGTACTCTTATCTACTAGTGACCTTGTCAAAATATAAATTGGATTTACTGAGACCTTGAGGTGTGGAAGAAATGATTGTTTAAAGGGAACCCATGAGTTTCATAATTCACTTGGAATAATGGACTTAAACTAGCCTTGGAGTATTAAGCCCAAGTGGATGAAATGATTGATGAAAGTGAACCTGTAGACACCCTAAAATGATCGTGTCGTCAAATCACTTACATTTCGTCATCTGTCTAATCACCTGCATTACAACGTTAATTAAATAATCTAATTATTTAATTAATTTTCATCAAATTCTTCTAAATCTCCTAAATTCAACATTAATTAAATAAATCCTCTTTATTTAATTAATTAAATTAAATTCCTCTATATTCTTCCACAATTAAGTAATTTTAATTATTTAATTAGATCATTATCCTCTTTCCAAAAATCAAATCCACATTAATTAAATATATCTAATTATTTAATTAATTCAACAAATTCCCTCTTATCTAAAATTAAATAATTCTTAATTATTTAATTAAATCAAAAATTATTCTTCCAAAATCATGCACAACAATTAAATAAATTTATTTATTTAATTTGCTTTTCAAATCTTCTAAATTAAATAATTCTAATTATTTAATTATTTCTTCCAAAATATCTTCACTAAATTTAAATAAATCAATTATTTATTTAAATTGCTTTTTCTTCTAATTTGAGTTATCTCTAATATAACTCAAGCTTTCTTGCTCATCAATTAAATATTTCTATATTTAATAAAACAAAATATCTTCTTATTCTCATGCAAATCTCTTCTTCTTGTTTTAAATCACTTAACTGATTGCTTTATTCTTTTAATTGATTTATCTCTTCAGTTAACTCATTCTTCTATTCTTGATAACTCCTCTCATGCAAAAGCAAGCAAGACACGTCTTCTTCTTATTCGTTGCACATTCCTCAACTTATCTCCTCCGTTGATTTTTCTAAATTATCTGGACCATTGATTGATCATGTTTGAAATCTATATAAACCCCCCTCATCTCCTTCATTGAGTCTCTCTCTTCGATCGTATTCTCAGGCAAACTTAACAGAGCTTCGAGCATACACAACACGTCGATTGAGCACTATAACGATCTTTTGACATTGATCTCTTGAGCACATACTTGCTTGTTGCAGCCATGGCTTTGCAACTACATTGAGCAATCCACATATCTCCAAAAGGGAACAATACAGGTTTTGGTAAGAGCTTTCATTTATCTTTGATTTGTGATTTATGGCTTTTACTTAGATTCGTTTCCTTTATGTTATTGGGTTCTTTGGTTTTATTTAGTTTAGATTTAATCCATTTTTCTATATACACATTCTGGCACGCCCGGTGGGACCCATTAATCCCTTTGTTTCCTTGAGAAATTTGTTTTTTTGAAGTCACAGTACGGCACAACGTAGACGATATTGCACAGCGCGTCTGGTAGTATCTCTAAGCGCTCTTGTAGGAACAGTTCAGCGCTACTGGAGGCACAGCCGCGCTTCTGGCCACACAGAGCAGTGCTTTTGGTGACACAGAGAAGTGCTATTGGAGGCCTTGTCAAGCGCTTCTAGTTAAAATTAAGTTTTGACTTTTTTTTACAGTGCTTTTTGCAGGGTTTCTCTCATTTTCAGATCTGTGATTTTGGTTGCACAAGCTGTCATATTTGTCTTCCAAACCTGATTTTCAATATCTCCTAAGATGATTTATTTAGGAGTATCCTTAAGTTTTGCTAATCTATTGTGTCGACCCATTTTCTGAGTTTTCCAGATTTCACGACCCAGATCTATCAGATATCATTGTCCAGATAGTAGATCCACCATGAAAAGTCATTTTTTGCCTGGTTATTTTGATAAAAACTAATATTTTCTGTATCTAAGATAGAACAGTGCTTTTGGCTACACAGTATCGCGCTTTCGGTTACACAGTGACGCGCTCCTGGTTATTTTACAGCGCTTTTGTTATTATTGTTGCACGCTTTTGGTATTTATCGCAGCGCCTTTGGAATCATAGTACAATGCTTCTGGATATTGTTCAACGCTGCTGGTAGTATTCTGTTACGCTTCTCGGCTGTCTTAAAGCACTTTTGGTTTATAGTGGATCGCTTCTGGTAAGACAGTAACATGCTTTTGGTCAAAGTTGATTTATTTTGCTAACTTGTGAAATTTTGGTGGAACTAACTCACTTGTTGCAGCTTCTTATTACTCACACAGAGCCAATAGGTGTTTTCTTAATATGTTCATGCAGGACGAGCGTTGAAGACCCTTTTGTTTTATCTCACTAAGTCTTAGAAACACATTGCATGCTTAAAAGGAGTAATTGAACAAATCTTTTCTTGTAATCTAAGTCTTAGGAATATACTGCATTTCTTAAGGGACAATGGACATGTATGGACAAACACCTCAATTTTCTAAAGGACAATGGACATGAATGCCAAACACTTCATTTCATAAGGGACAATTTACAACTACAATCGTGTGTGTGCATAGCTTAGTTGCACCTTATTTTTCTTATAACGGGACAATTGAACCTTTGATTGACATGCTTGCTTTTACTTTTTTGTACTTCCTTTAGAAGGGCCTGCTTTTGGATTGCGATTCATCCAAAAAGGATGACCCTTAGCGGAGTTTTCCTTTGAACTGCTATATAAGAGGGATAAGGCGAAAGCCAAGTCTTAACCGACGTCAGCCTTACCTTGTGGTGCCAAATTGAGCGAAGTGTTTGAAACTCTTAGTAGCATTGGTTAAAGCTTTTAGTAGCTTGTCGCATTACTCGTAAGGCGTTGGTCCCTCAAAGTCACTAAGAACCAATTTAGATAGAGACTACCTGACCTACCTCCGAACATTGCGGTAATCATCAGTGCAAGGGAAATCGATTTAAACCCTTAAGATACTCACCATTGGCTCCCTTAAGAAGAGATAGTATTCCCTTGGACATAAAGCTCTTGTGACCTACTTGAGCTTTCCAAGGGGAGGGTGAGATATCCCTACCTATCGTCTCTCGCAAAGATACTAAATATCTGACACCTTTATGGAATGATATTTTTATTGATGGTGTATTAAGCTGTGAGCTGATCTACTGCAATGAAACCTTGTCTCGAGGGATAAAAAGTGCTTGTTATTGATTGCAACTGTATTAGACCTATGGAAACATTGGGCTTGTTTGGAGCCTTGAACATACACTATCTGTTGTGTCAGTCCTTGTGCCTTTTTTTGACCACTTGTTTGCTGTGTTTTCTCTTGCCAAACCAATCCAATTAGAAACAAAAAAATCTTGCCTTTGAAAAACATCAGACACTACTTCAGTGCCCCTAGTATTACAGCAGCTCACTGATGCAGAGGTAAAACACAATGGGAGCTTACAAATGGGAAGGAGGAGTCATTAACACAACCAGCATGTTAAAATCCTATCGGCTTATCATCATCATCATATTTCTTGCTAACACAGAAAGCATCATCATATTTTGAAGAGGCATGAAATATCCTCCTGCTAGCTACTGTTCACTTCCTTATCGCCTTTCGCCTTCGCCTGTCAGCAGCATCATCATATTCGGCAAGTGCAAACATCCTCCTGATATTCACTGTTCATCTTACCGCCAAACTCTACCTTCATCATCATGATGCTCAGCATCATCTTCATCAGCAGGATATAAAATATCTGGTTCCCTCCAAATATCCTGATGATGACAACTTCAAGCACCCTTCCTTCGATGCTTACGTCACCCCGATATCTGACTACTCAAACAACAGCATCAGGATATGACTTATCCGGTCATATTGAAACATCCTGATGATGTTACCCAACCTTTATGCCGATGACTTATGCCGATGCCAAAACACTTAGCAACAGCAGGATAAACTTGCATAGGGTGATATTCGCAATATCCTGATGACGATGACATCACTTGCACCCGATGATGATGTCAATGCACCTGATGATGATGTCAACAGGATATAAGACACTTATATCCTCCGCAACATGATAATGAATATCCGGTGATCTTTCTAATATCCTGATGATGACCTTTCCAGTCCTTAGCTAAAAAGTGAACTTTCACTCCTGCATGCGATAGCGATATGCGGATGATGGGTAAACACGAAAGATGATCCTGATGACGATATACACACTGAGTATATATCCAACTTATATCATCCTGATGCACTTGAAACATACAATCTTCGTCAGCATCATAACCTGATCCGGATAGCGATATACTCACAGATGATGATGCGATTCACTCCGGCTGGAAAAGCACATGCAGATCCCTGTATATCCGTCAGCTGCATGCAAACTCACAGAACTGCACAATTTCACAAAGGAAATATGATGATCGGGCCAGATCACCTTCAGATCAAAACTTAACAGTTTATCTTCCTATCCCTAGCACATGAGGATGCTAGGTTGATTCATAGCATGCTACCAGTCGATCTCCCACACAATGAAATGCATAAACAGAAAACTAAAATACAACCTAAACTAACATGCATGACCATTCCACCGATTCACAGAATCAACCGGTGGAAGGGTTGAAAGAATCCATTAATCTGTGATCAGAACAGAAATCAAAACATAAACAACTGATAAACCAGATAATGCAATTGATGAGATCTTATTCAGATGAAACACAAATGTCCTGTTTCTACAACAATGTTTCACAATGTCTGGACTGATCTCTGGAACTCACTCAATCACCAGTACAACATAACACAACTACTACTCTCTCCTTGATCTTCTCTGACTGTGTCCCAACCCTAACTGATCTGAGTTATTTATAGCAATATCCTACGAGTACTACCAACTCGATTCCCAGTGGCTGGGAGCTTCCAAACGGCTGGGAGAGGACAGCTCAGACTACCTGATCACGAACTCTAACTGCCTGCACACTCTCCTAGGCTGATCTAATACATATGCATTGGTCCAATGGACCTTATTACATTATGAAGTCAAACATGCTAAAATTAGACTAATGTCCTGTCATGCGGACAATGAACCTATATCCTGTCTTGTAGGGGTGCTCCTGCACCATACTCCCCAGAAGAAGAAATCTCAAGTCCATTTGAGATGAGAGTATGAAGATCTGTACCATGTTTCTGGATCTGCTCTTCAGTCATCCAGACTGCTTCAGAATTAGGTTTTCCCTTCCAAGAGACTAGATACTCCAAGTACTGTTTGTTCTGGGTCTGTTTGACCACTCTGGTGTCCAAAACCTTCTGCAACTGTGGAGGATCATGCTTGAGAATGTTATCATTGATTGTATCCTGTAGGAGTTCTTGATCTGCATCTGGATAAGACTTGTATGGAGTTAAATCACATACATTGAATATAGGGGACAAACCAAGATCAGGTGGGAGTTGTATCTCATAAGCATTCTGTCCATGCTTGTGCAAAATCTGACATGGTCCAACTTTTTTCTGCATGAGTTTAGTATATTTTCCCTTAGGAAGTCTGTCCTTCTTCAAATGAACCCATACCAAATCTCCAACATCAAACTGAACATCCTTCTTCTTTTTATCAGCATATTCCTTATACTTCAAGGTGGTTTGCTGCAGTTGGATCTTGACTTGATCATGAACCTCTTTTATGGCTTCTGCAAAAGCTTCTCCTTCTGCACTAGTCAACCTGCCTTTAGCTTTCTGACATATCACACATGTCTCTACGAATTTTCTGACATCTGATTGTAACTTAGGCCAAAAGTAATGTCTTCGGACAAGATCAAGAGTCTTATCTAGACCAAAATGACCTGCCATAGCTCCACAATGTTTCTCCTTAATGATGTTTAACCTCATAGAACACCTGGGAATACATAACTGTCCACCTTTGAACAACAATCCATCCTGAATCAAAAATTCAGAGAATTCAGCATGATATTTCTCCCCAAAAGAAGTACATACATGATATATCTCCCCAAAATCTTCATCAGTCTCATACATGGTCTTTAGTGAATCAATGCCAACACTTTCTAACTGAATCTGGTTGACTGTTAGAACTCTCCTGCTCAAAGCATCTGCAACTTTATTCTTGACTCCTTTCTTATGCTTCAATGTAAAAGTAAAAGCTTGTAAGGTTTCTACCCATTTCATGTGTCTGTGGTTCAGCTTTTCCTGGCTGTTTATGAAACTCAGAGCCTGGTTATCTGTGAATACTATGAATTCCTTTGGCATCAAGTAATGTCTCCATTTCTTGAGTGACTGGACTAAAGCATACATTTCCAAATCATATGAGGAATACCTCTTTTTAGCATCATTGAGCTTCTCACTAAAAAATGCAATAGGTCTACCTTCTTGGCTGAGTACTGCTCCAATGGCCATGTGACTGGCATCACATTCCACCTGAAAGATTTTGTTAAAGTCTGGAAGTGCAAGGACTAGCTGCTATGCCACCTTCTTCTTCAATGTTTTAAAAGAATCATCTGCTCTTTGAGTCCAAACAAATCTGCACTTCTGTCCTCCTTTGATGGTATCAAGCATGGGTGCACAAATATGACTAAACCCTCTTATAAACTTCCTGTAGAAGGTTGCTAACCCATGGAAACTTCTGACATCATTCATAGTCTTTGGGGTTGGCCAAGACAATATGGCACTTACCTTCTCCTTATCCATTTGTAACTTTCCTTGTGAAATGACAAAACCCAAATATGTGATCTCCTCTTGCATGAACAAACACTTGTCTAAATTTATCATCAGCTGCTCTTCATGTAACCTCTTAAGAACCAAATCTATATTTCTGAGATGTTCTTCTTTTGTGTTGCTGAAAATCAGAATGTCATCTAGATATACTATGACAAATTTACCAATGAACTCTTTCAAAACCTCATTCATCAACCTCATAAAAGTACTAGGTGCATTAGATAAACCAAAAGGCATAACCTTCCACTCATATAACCCTTCATTAGTTTTGAATGCTGTTTTCCATTCATCTCCTGGTCTAATCCTGATCTGATGATATCCACTCTTCAAATCTATTTTTGTAAAATACTTAGCACCTCCCAAACAGTCAAGTAAATCCTCTATCCTAGGGATTGGAAACCTATACCTGATTGTGATCTTGTTAATAGCTCTGGAATCTGTGCAAAGCCTCCAAGTACCTTCCTTCTTTGGTGCTAGTACAGCTGGTACTGCACATGGACTTAAACTTTTCCCAATCAGACCTGAATCCAATAATTCTTCAATTTGTCTGGCTACTTCTGCATTCTGTTCTGGAGTTAGCTTATAGGCTGCTTTGTTTGGAAGTGTTGACCCTGGAATTAAGTCTATGCAGTGACTGATATCCCTGACAGGTGGTAGGGATCTTGGCATTCCTTCTGAGATGATACCTTTGTACTTATCCAATAGCTCTTCGATAGCTGGGTCTATGAACCTTTGCTTTTTCTCTTCCTTGACTTCTTGCTGCTGTTCTTTATTCACCCTCATACATGGGATTAGGGCATATGCAACTGCACCTTCTGCTGCTACTTCTTTCATGAACTGTTTACCTTCCATCAGCATTACCTTCACCTCTTTTCCTTTAGATTTCTCCTCCTTTTCCGTTAATGGTAGTAACGTTATAACCTTACCATCTTTATTGATTGTATAGGTATTTCTAATACCATCATGTTGTGCCTTCAAATCATACTGCCATGGTCTACCAAATAAAAGATTGCAAGCATCCATCGTGGTAATGTCAAACAACAACTTATCCTTATATGCTCCAATCTGAAATTCTACCCAAGCCTGCTCTTCTACAGTTGTCTGCTGACCTTGGGTAAGCCATGAGACTTTATATGGGGATGGGTGAGGCAATCTCCTAAGCTTAAGCTTTGTCACCATTTCTTCAGACACAAAATTTTCAGTAGAACCAGAATCAATCAAAACTTTACATGCCTTACCTCCTGCTTTGCAAATAGTCCTGAAAAGAGACTTTCTTTGAGGGGATTCTTTGTCAGGTACCTTCATGGTAGTCACTGTTCTTCTCATCATTAGAGACTCTCCACTTTCTGGGTATCCATAATTATCAGGAGCATTCACACTCTGAAAAGAAGTAGAGCCTATCATACTTTGATTATCAGGTTCTTGGATCAGATTTGTTCTCCTTTCTCCTATTGAGCTTGTGGCCTTTTCTAGATATCTGCTGGCTATATGGCCTTCTTTGTGACAGTTATAACATCTGATGGATCCTCTGCCCTGGGATCTTCCTCTGAAAGGTCTTCTACCTCTGAAGTTTCCTTGCTGACTATAATTTTCCCTCTGGTTCTGACTATTGTTTCCCTTACTATTGTCATGACTGGATTCTCCTTGATATCCATGTCCATGTCCTCTACCTCTAAAAGGACCTTTTCCACCCCTTTGTTGTCTTCCTCTTCCTCTATTGTGTTGTTCTTGTTTCCTCTTTAACTTCTCTTCCACTTTCAATGCCAACTGAAAGCATTTCTGAACTGTATCTGGATTATGCAGACTTAAATCTTCCTGAATGTTGAACCTCAATCCATTAAGGTATCTGGCTACCTTCTCTTCTTCACTTTCCTTTACCTTTGTTTTCATACAAAGTTTCATGAATTCTTCTGTATATGAGCTGACATCTAGCTCCTTCTGCTTCAGGTTTTGCTTCCTCTTGTGTAATTGGATACTGTAATCCAATGGGACATAAGCTTCCTTTACTAATGCCATCATTTTCTTCGATGTAGTGACTCTACGCTTTCCTTCCTGTACTCTATCATCTTGGACGAAATTCCACCATGTCAAGGCAGCTTCTTTCATTTTTGACTGTGCTATTTTCACCCTCTGTTGTTCTGGTATCTCCTCTGTTTCAAAGAAATTGTTCAAGGAGTCTATCCACTCCATCACTGAATCAGGTTCCATCTTTCCTGTAAACACTGGCAAATCTAGTTTCACATCCATGGTTCTCCTCTCCATGGCCTTGAGGGCATTCAACAGTGGTCTCTGGTCTGCAGGAACGACCTCCTCGTTCCAACTAGGGATCTCTTCTTCTTCCCTATCTTCTTCTCTACCAGAACCTACTCTGCTCCTCAACTTCTCTAACTCATCCTTCAATTCCTAATTCTGAGCCTTCACGGCCTTGCTCTCTGCAATCTATTTCTTTACCAGAACTGCCAACTCAACGTTGGTCATCCTTGCTGGAATCTCTGATGTTCCTTCTTCTTCTGACATCCTGCTATATCCTGATCTTTTCCAGAAGATCCTTCCTTTGCTCTGATACCACTATGATGCAGAGGTAAAATGCAACGAGAGCTTACAAATGGGAAGGAGGAGTCATTAACACAACCAGCATGTTAAAATCCTATCGGCTTATCATCATCATCATATTTCTTGCTAACACAGAAAGCATCATCATATTTCGAAGAGGCATGAAATATCCTCTTGCTAGCTACTGTTCACTTCCTTATCACCTTTCGCCTTCGCCTGTCAGTAGCATCATCATATTCGGCAAGCGCAAACATCCTCCTGATGTTCACTGTTCATCTTACCGCCAAACTCTACCTTCATCATCATGATGCTCAGCATCATCTTCATCAGCAGGATATAAAATATCCGGTTCCCTCCAAATATCCTGATGACGACAACTTCAAGCACCCTTCCTTCGATGCTTACGTCACCCCGATATCTGACTACTCAAACAACAGCATCAGGATATGACTTATCCGGTCATATTGAAACATCCTGATGATGTTACCCAACCTTTATGCTGATGACTTACAACGATGCCAAAACACTTAGCGACAGCAGGATAAACTTGCATAGGGTGATATTCGCAATATCCTGATGACGATGACGTCACTTGCACCCGATGATGATGTCAATGCACCTGATGATGATGTCAACAGGATATAAGACACTTATATCCTCCGCAACATGATAATGAATATCCGGTGATCTTTCTAATATCCTGATGATGACCTTTCCGGTCCTTAGCTAAAAAGTGAACTTTCACTCCTGCATGCGATAGCGATATGCGGATGATGGGTACACACGAAAGATGATCTTGATGACGATATACACACTGAGTATATATCCAACTTATATCATCCTGATGCACTTGAAACATACAATCTTCGTCAGCTTCATAACCCGATCCGGATAGCGATATACTCACAGATGATGATGCGATTCACTCCGGCTGGAAAAGCACATGCAGATCCCTGTATATCCGTCAGCTGCATGCAAACTCACAGAACTGTACAATTTCACAAAGGAAATATGATGATCGGGTTGGATCACCTTCAGATCAAAACTTAACAGTTTATCTTCCTATCCCTAGCACATGAGGATGCTAGGTTGATTCATAGCATGCTACCAGTCGATCTCCCACACAATGAAATGCATAAACAGAAAACTAAAATACAACCTAAACTAACATGCATGACCATTCCACCGATTCACAGAATCAACCGGTGGAAGGGTTGAAAGAATCCATTAACCTGTGATTAGAACAGAAATCAAAACATAAACAACTGATAAACCAGATAATGCAATTGATGAGATCTTATTCAGATGAAACACAAATGTCCTATTTCTACAACAATGTTTCACAATGTCTGGACTGATCTCTGGAACTCACTCAATCACCAAGACAACATAACACAACTACTACTCTCTCCTTGATCTTCTCTGACTGTGTCTCAACCCTAACTGATCTGAGTTATTTATAGCAATATCCTACGAGTACTACCAACTTGATTCCCAGCGGCTGGGAGCTTCCAAACGGCTGGGAGAGGACAGCTCAGACTACCTGATCACGAACTCTAACTGCCTGCACACTCTCCTAGGCTGATCTAATACATATGCATTGGTCCAATGGACCTTATTACATTATGAAGTCAAACATGCTAAAAATAGACTAATGTCCTGTCATGCGGACAATGAACCTATATCCTGTCTTGTAGGGGTGCTCCTGTACCACTCGCCTTTGGTAATACAGTAGATCGCCTTTGGTCAGCAGTAACCCACCTCTAGCAAAACTCTACTTCAGCGCCCTTGGTATAACAGTAGCTCGCTTTTGGTCACTGTAGCTCACCTTTGACATAGCAGTAACTCGCTATTGGTAGCTCAATCCATCGCCTCTGGCCCACAGTAGCACGCTTTTGGTAGCACAGTCCTGCGCCTCTGGTCAAACAGTATAGCGCTTTTGGCCCAGTACTTTGTGCATCAGAGTTTGTCTGTTTCTTCAAAGCATCTCACAAGTTCCCAGCATTACATTGTGTCCTAAGTGAATCCCATGGTCACCACCAGGCTACAGCAAACCATGAAGTCTAGGCAAGTTGTCCCTAAGAAGCACAAGTCACCCCCTCGCACACCACAATCAGGTCGTCTCAACATTACTCCCAAGGTGACTCCTAGTACACCCGTGGCAAAACCAATCAGCTCTCCAAACATGCCGCACATAGATGAACCAAGCAATCCTCATGAGGATAGAACCCCTTTGCTAAATGCACCGCAGTATACCACAGGCTTGCCTCTGGATTTTGTCCCACAAGGTTACATCGTAGATCAAGCCCCATCTCAAGAAGAGCGACACTTTGAAATAGGTCAATCCTCTCAAGAAGATGGGCAAGATCTTGATGAATTTATACAAGATCCTAGTGCTATAGCTACCTTTGATAAAATTCTTAGTGAGAACCAGGATCATTTCTTTCGCTTACTTGCAAAGCAAGGTGCCAAGTTACCTCAAGATTTTGTTGTGTCCACTCTCAAGGAGAGCAACAACACCCAAGAAACCATACAAGCGGTGCAAACCATGTCCACGGTGACTATGCCCCTACCTACTCAAGGCTCGCAGTATAGGAATCCCCTTTTTCAAAATCCAACAGAGGAGAGGCCCGTATCACCACTTTTGACTCCTATGGAGATCTATCAAAACCAACAAGAAACTCTCCAACGTCAAGCAGAGTTAGCTAAGCAAGCCACCTTAGCTCGATCAAATGTGCAACCACCTCCTAAAGTATCCACCCCAAGCGCAAGTGGAATCTTGGTTACGCCATCACGCGTAGGTTTCCCACCCAATTACAATCCGGGGAACACGTATGTAGCCATGTAACAAGGGTCTCAACATATGCCACCTCCTATATCATCACACCTGCATGTCTCTCAACCAATTGGAGTCACGCAGCCCCAACCACAACATTCTTCTACTCTCATCCTCAAGCAACCCCAACCATTGCAAATCACTTCTACCTATGTTCCTCCACCACAACATTCTTCTACTCTCATCTTCAATCAACCCCCACCGTCGCAAATCACTTCTACCTATGTTCCTCCTCCACAACGCTCATCCATGCTCAACTTCTTTCATACATTGCCTAGCCACTCGCAACATTCCCAACATCGGGTTTCCCAAAGCTATGTGCCACCATCACAACCTAATCAAACGCACTTTAGCTTTCCTCCCCCCAATTCTTATCTTCAACCATCGTAGAGCCAACAGTCTTACCTAGCGCCACCTCCACCTATGCTTAATCAAGGCCTCCAATTCCAACCCAATTTGAACCAATCATACAATCCATACAATCCCAATCAATCTTATGACCCTTACAATACCACTGTGCATGGCTCACATTATAATCTTCCATATGGGCAACACCAACCACTTTTTGGACAACAGGAGACGTTACCAACCCCTCCCATGACTATGGAACTAAAGATTGCGGAGGTGCAACAACAGCTATCTGATCTTACGTTTGGCCACACCAAAAAGACCTCTTTAGAGGAAGTGTGTCCTTATCCTTTTGATCGGTCATTACCAATGATCCCTTTTCCTCAAAATTTCACTATTCCAAAGTTCGATAAGTACAAAGGAAAAGGTGACCCAAAATACCATCTTAGGGAATTCTATCTTGCTTGCTTCGAGGTCTCTCATAACGACACATATCTTATGCGTCTCTTTCCTCGCAGTCTTGGAGGTCAAGCAATAGAATGGTTCTCACACTTACCTACGGGTATCAAGTCTTTCAATGAGCTAGCAGAAAAGTTTGCCACCCATTTTTCTTACAACGCAGAGCATGAGATTTCCATGACGGACCTATGCAACAATAAACAGAAAAACGGTGAAACTTTCATTTCTTTCCTCCAACGATGGAGACAGATGGCTAGTAAATTCCCTTTCAAGATTCCAGAGAAACAACTTGTTAGCATCTTTGTGCAAAACCTCAACCAAGAGTTAGGTTTCCATTTGCAAATCTTTAGTGCTACAACCTTCGATGAAATCACATACAAGGGTATCAACATTGAGAAGGCCCTCATTGCTAAGGGTGTGGTCAAAATCTTTAAGGAGACGAAAGATAGCAATTCTCATCAACAGTCAAATGATAAACCCAAATATTGGAACAAGAACAAAAACGTGGTCAACGATGGGGTGGTCGATACTAAGCATGTCCAAACGTTGCAAACACCGCTGCAACTCTCCAAACCAAGTCAAGCTCCACCTCAACAACAGCAGCAACAAAGGCAGCCTTATCAAAATCAACAACGACAACAAGAACGGCCCCAACAAGATTACCCTCCGCGACGTCAATTTACTCCTTTGGGAGTGCCCATCGAATCGGTCTTACAGCAAGCTTTGCTGAAAGGGCTCATAACCTTACCTGATGCTCCCCCATATGGAGAACCTATCTACAAAACTGCACGTTACAGAGACAATGAGTATTGTGAGTTCCATAGAAGCAAAGGTCATCAAACTGCGTCTTGCATGAAGCTTAAGCACCTCATCCAAAACCTCATCGACGGTAATCAAATCACTTTTGAGAATGAATCACTAGCGCAACACACGAACAAGGATCTCGATATGTACAAGGAACCATTCCCTCATCATGGTCCACCTCCTCCTCAGGATAGGGGCAAAGGCATCAATCACGCGTCCACATCTTTCGATTCCATTGTAGGTAATTTTGAAGAGAGTCGAGTGTCTACCCTCACCATCAAAGGCAAATCTATGGATTGTACTATTACTACTCATCAAGGTCATGTCACCATTCGTGCACCTACACCTAGGCTTCCGGTTCAGTCTGATTATAATCTTGTCGAACATCTAGGGAGAACACCAGCACAGATCTCTATTTTGGACCTTCTATGGTCATCACCTGCACATAGAGTGGTGTTAGAAAAAGCCCTCCAGGAGTCGTCCGTTCCTAACAACATAGTAGTCGCAGATTTCCAAGCTATAGTGGGTAATATTGCTTCGCCTTACAATGTGGTCTTCTCTGAGAAAGACCTCCCCTCTCACAATCCATGTCACAATGACGCCTTGCATATTGAAGTTCTCATACATAAGCGCAAAATCAAATGCATCCTCATAGATGGTGGTGCTGGTCTCAACATCTATTCTTTAAAGTTACTAAAGCAATTGGGATACTCTGAGTATCACGTCAACACTGATCATAGTATTACAATCAAGGGGTATGATGATGCAGAATGCCATTCAGAAGGTGTTATTCACTTGCCTATACAACTGGGCCCTGTTATGCTTGAAACTAGGTGTCAAGTCCTTGATATTGAGCTGCCCTACAACATTATTCTTGGCCGCCCATGGATCCATGCAATGAAAGCTGTCCCCTCCACGTACCATCAGTCCCTCAAGTTCCCATACAATGGTACGGAGATTACCATCCCAGGAGATCCTAATCCTTTTGAATTTTGCCGTGTCTTGCAAGGAAGCTATAAGAATTGCAACCAAGTGCCTAAAAATGACAAAGCCCTTGAATCCCCTCTCTATGTTAACCCTGAAACTCTCACACAAGCCTCTACCAGTGAACCTACACCCCTCCCCAAAATCACAGCACGCATCTGAGATATTGGCTTTGGCACTTATGATATCTCAGAATCTTGTTGTGTAGGGCGGATGCCTCTATCTCCAAAATCTTACGGCAAACCACCCATTGCTAAAGTAACCAAAAAAATAGCTATTCCTCCCCCAACATTCCTAACCCAATTCCAACATGGACGGTTATTGGAAGAGGAAACTATTGAGGACATCTCTTCTTGGCTCTACAAGGAGAAAGAACCAGTCACGATACCAGTCAAGCAGTATGGCAATGGCTTAAGGATAGTGAAAAACATGGGCTATAAAGGCAAAGGTGGCCTTGGGAAACAGAATCAAGGCAATATGGAGCCCATTGTGGTAACAAAGAAGCTAGACAAGAAAGGATTAGGATTTGGTAAGAAGGTACCACGCGCCTCGGACATCGAGTATATCCTCGACGAGGTAGCTGACAATTTTCCCGCCGATTCGACGTCTACGGAGGATATCATCGATGAGTCTTCCCTCCACATAACCAATCTATTCGCAGAATCCTCCATTTTTACACTATCCTCCATCTCCTTAACTTCCACCACCAGCACCCAAAATGTCACGCTTGTCTACCCTGAGCTTATCGATTGGGACCAACAAGGGACCCCTGTTATAGATGTGTTTCAGAATGACGAAGCTTTAGCTGAGTTGATGGGACTTCGGGAAGGTATCCCTCTTGGCGATCACAAGGCAGGTTTTGTAATGGAACTTGAGCCCACGGCTTATTTTGGTGAGAATGCCAAATCCTCTAGTCGTAAAAGTGCAAATAAAGAAAGATCTCTAGGTGAAAACCACATTGTGGCACCTCCTGATCATAAAATAGTAAAAATAAAGGACGTATCCAAAGGTGAAAACCCAACTGTGGCACCTGAGGATGGAGGATTTGACCTTCCCTTACCATCTAAGTACCAGGAGAAATCAGCTCTACTAGTGGAAGATTCTACAGAGATCAACCTAGGTACAGAACAGAATCCAAAGACAACATTTCTAGTAGCATCATTATCTGATACAGAGCACAGAAATCTTAACAACTTCTTCTTGCAACGAACCATAAACTTTGCATGGACCTACGTAGATATGCCAGGGCTAGACCCTAAGTTGGTAGTTCATTATCTCATAGTTGATCCCAAAGTGAAACCAGTCAAACAGAAGTTGAGAAAAATGCACCCACAGATAGCTCTCTTGGTGAAGGTGGAAGTACAAAAGCTATTAGACGCAAAGTTCATATGACCTATCGACTATTCAGATTGGGTCTCAAACATTGTACCTGTATCTAAACCTAATGGGCGCATCCACATGTGTAATGATTTCAGAGATCTCAATAAGGCATGTCCTAAAGACAACTTTCCACTACCAAACATTGACATTATAGTGGACTTGACGACAGGTCACGAGATGCTTTCTCTCATGGATGGATTCTCGGGTTACAATCAGATAAGGATAGCTGAAGAAGACCAACATAAAACAACCTTTACTTGTCCTTGGGGCAATTATTGTTGGTGTGTCATGCCGTTTGGTCTGAAGAATGCAGAAGCAACCTATCAGTGAACAATGACAGTGATATTTCATGACCTCTTTCATCACATAATGGAAGATTATGTTGACAATATACTGGCTAAATCTTCTCGGGCAGATCACATACAGGTCCTAGGACAGATCTTTGACAGGCTTGAAAAATACCAAGTAAGACTCAATCCAAAGAAGTGTGTATTTGGTGTCACATCAGGGAAGCTATTGGGATACATTGTATCTTGTAGAGGCATCGAAGTAGATCCAGCAAAAGTAAAGGCTATAGTGGAGATGCCTCCACTGAAGAACCTAAAAGCATTAAGGAGCCTCCAAGGAAGGTTACAGTCTATCAGGCGTTTTATCTCACAGTTAGCAGATAAATGTCAACCCTTTCAACACTTGCTCCGAAAGGATGTTTCATTTCGATGGGACAACAAGTGTCAAGCAGCGTTTGATCAACTTAAAGAGTATTTAGCTACACCTCCTATATTGGTTCCACCAGTTGCGGACAAACCCTTGATATTGTACATCTCCACTACAAATTCAGCCCTAGGGGCCCTGCTAGCACAGAATGATGACACAGGAAAGGAGCATGCGATTTATTACATCAGTAGAACCTTGGTGGGATACGAGCTCAATTATTCACCAATGGAAAGGGCTTGTTTAGCAGTAGTGTTCGCCTCCCAAAAGCTGCGGCATTACATGCTGAACCAACACACCAATCTGATAGCCAAGATTGATCCCTTGAAGTATCTACTCGCAAAAGCAGCTCTCACAGGCAGACTAGCTAAATGGGTTATGATCCTTAGTGAGTTCAATATTGAGTACATGGATCATAAGGCAATTAAGGGACAAGCCCTCGCGGATCAACTAGCAGAAGCACCTGTGAAAGATACGCATCCTATGGTGGCAGACTTTCCTGATGAAAATCTCTTCACTCTTTCCAACTCCATAATGTGGAAGTTATACTTTGATGGTTCTTACACACAGCATGGATCAGGAGCTGGCATCTTATTTGTTACACCTCAGAATGACTACATTCCAAAGTCATATCAGCTAGCATTCCCTTGCACCAACAACATAGCCGAGTATGAAGCACTCCTCATAGGTCTCAATACAGCAGTTCAATGGGACATCACAGAATTGCAAGTATATGGAGACTCACAGCTAGTCATTCGCCAAGTCATCGATGAATACCAAACAAAGGATGAAAAGTTGGTCCCCTACAAGCAACTAGTGGATGCCTACAAACCACACTTTTCTAGCATCACATTTGAGCAAATTCCAAGAGAACATAACAAAGCTGCAGATTCTATGGCTTCTGTAGGGTCATTGATCGACATGCCTGCAAATACACAAAAGTGTGAATTCTTGATCGAGCAGTTGTTGATACCAGCTGTCGATGTTCCTGTTACTGAAATCATCTGTGACCTTGTTGGCCCCAATTCCCCATGGTACGAAGCTATCTATGAATACCTCAAGAACAATACCTTTCCCCCTGACCTATCATCCACCCAACGCAAAACCTTTATCTGTCGATCCTCTCGTTACATCATTCTGGGTGATACACTATATTGTCGGAGTCTCGATGGTATCCTCTTATGATGTCTTAACGCGGAAGAAGCCGAAACTACCTTACGAGACATACATGAAGGTGTCTGTGGCGCGCATTCTACCAGTCCTAATCTTGCTAAGAAGATACTCAGAACTGGTTATTACTGGCCTACATTAGAGCAAGATGCTGCACAGTTTGCTAAGAAGTGTCTATAATGTTAGCAGCATGGAGATTTGATTCACGCACCAGCTCATGAGTTACAACCTGTGACAACTCCATGGCCTTTTTCTCAATGGGGTCTTGACCTCGTAGGACAAATCCACCCTTCCTCCTCCAATGGCCACAAGTTTATCATTACCGCCACTGAGTATTTCACGAAGTGGGTGGAAGCCATTCCTATGACCTATATCACCAGTAAGAAAATAGCCAAGTTTATCCTAAACTACCTCATATGCTGGTATGGTATTCCCCAAGCCATTGTCACTGATAATGGGAGACCATTCAAGAACCAAGATGTGTGTGCCTTATGCATACAGTACAATATCCAACATCACCTTTCAACTCCCTACTATCCGCAGAGCAACGGCCAAGCTGAGGCTTCTAATAAAACCATTCTCAAGATCCTAAAGAAAATGGTCAATGAAGCTGGTCGTGATTGGCACTTGCAACTTAATCCCGCCCTATGGGCCTACCGCACTAGTATTAGAACACCAACTGGTGCCACACCATATGCCTTGGTCTTTGGCTCTGAAGCCATCCTACCTATAGAGGTCGAGATCCCATCCCTCAGAGTATCCATGCAGGACCTGATCGGCGGAGATGAGTATTGTACTTCTAGATTAGCTGAGCTTGAACTACTAGATGAGAGGTGTCTTGCTGCACTTAATCATCTCCATGTCTATCAAAACCGCCTCCGGCGTAATTACAACAAAAAGATCAAAGAAAGACGGTTTCAAGTTGGTGATCTTGTACTTAAGGAGAATCAGAGAAATCAAGTAGATCGAGAGAAGAAGGGCAAGTTTGAGCCTAACTGGTTAGGTCCCTTCATTGTGACAGCAGCATATGGATCAGGAGCTTATACTTTAGCTACACCTGACGGCATTCCTCTAGATGAGCCACTTAACAGTGTCCATCTCAAGAAGTTCTATGCCTGATCCTTAGAGTATTCCCACAAAAAATCAAAAAAATCAAAAAAATCAAAAGGTCAAAAAAATCAAAAAAATCAAAAAAATACAAAAATACAAAAATACAAAAACATTCATCCTCTGGTGAAAACCTGGCAAACAGGTGCCTTGGATAAGTACTATAGTGAAAACCTGGCAAACAGGCGCTATGCGTAGAGTCAGCATCCATCGTCTATTGAGTCCTATCCACTCCTTGTCCAGTTCGCAGCACGCATTTCCATCCATCCATAATAAAACCATTGACTTTGTTTGCATCTCCCTATAGCTTGGAAATTTGTCAGTGTCCCTCATCGTCATTCCTATGCCTTGATCTATGTCTACAGTTAACACTGTCTTGTCCTAGGTCACGTCGTTCTGTGTCTTCTTCGGTAGTCACCCCTACAGTTTCCTCTACCAGAATGGGGGCAACTCTTTCTTTAGCTTCAGTCTAGGATTAGTTCCTTGTTCGTGGTTCGCAGCGCATACTTCAATCTTGTCTCATTTCCACAGGTAACACCCTTTAACGGACACTTCGCTCCTACGATAAGGCTGTTATCTTCTCAACACTTGTTCTACATCATCACCTCCACCAGAACTACATATCATCTTCTCAATCTTAAGGTACCTTGATCCCATGGATATGGGTATGTAGGCAGTCTGGAATACGAAGGACGTTTCCAGTACTCAGGTACATAAGATCACCTCTTCTCCGCTCTTTTCTCACATCATCACACTAACCAGAACTACATATCATCTCTTCTCAATCTTAAGGTACCTTGATCCCATGGATATGGGTATGTAGGCAGTCTGGAATATGAAGGAAGTATCTAGTACTCAGGTACATAAGATCTCCCCCTTTCACCTGGCCCCGTTCATCACTCTATCCAGAACTACATATTTATCACGTTCATCTTCCATCGTAAGTGTGCCTTGATCCCGTGGATATAGGGTATGTAGGCAGTCTGGAATACGAAGGATGTATCCAGTACTCAGGCACACACGATCCATCATTCTCCACCCGTCCCAATCTGTTAGCACTTCATCCTTCTAGTCTTCCATTTGTCAAAATCCATTCACCTCGACTTGACTAACTCAAGCCGCAAGCTAGCACATCCTTTCAAAGCAATAGTCCTTCGCAAACCTGAAGCAAAGAAGCTTCCTTCCAGAGTCTTCTACTGTCCTGCATACTGATTGCCAACATCAGCTAAGTACCGCTTAACCAAGCCCTAGATCCACAAGCTTGTCTTCTGCGAAGTGTTCCATTGTCGAGACCAACACACGCGTCTCCTACGACATGTGGCATTTCCTATAGCGAGATATTGTCTTTTTAGGTAGATAACACCCTTTAACGGACACAGAGCTCCTACGATAAGGCTGTTATATTTCCTATCCAATCTATCTTGAGCAACCTCTTTGGCAAGAGAATATGTTGGCTATATGTTTACTTTGTAAGTCAGTCAATTTGTGTTATGGTTTATCTTTTGTTCCCTATTCCCATACCTATTCAAGACTACCTTGATTTGTCTATAATCTTGGTATGTTGCGATGCAGTATGGATTGGGGGCATAGTCATTGCTTTCTGTGTGTTGTGTTTGAGAAATGATCTTTAGTATCTTTCTTGGCATTCTATTTATCTTGTCTGTGTTAGGACCTAGCATCTTACATATTAATAATTCTTCTTGCATTTACATGTATTGAAGTTTATTTTATGTTCAAGAGTATGGCTTATTCACATGTTCCAACAAGGTTATATTATGTCTAATGGATCTAATTTCAAACCGTTTGCTTGCAGAGTCAACGTCCACGCACTCGGATATTACTGCACCTTGGTCTTTTATACCTTGGTGGCAAACTATCCACGTGCTATATCAAAAATAAGGATTGCTCTTTATAAACAAATGTGAAACCATTGCAACAAGCTCATCCATCTGCCCATCCATTTTCCCATGGCCTTATATAGTTTTCCAGCAAGGATCAATCAACAATCTCTCTCTTATGTTCTCTCCTATCTCCTTTCTTCTATCTATCATCAACCCAACCTCACCTATCTCCAACAAATCTTCTAGTCGAGCATCAACACAGTTCTTCTGTCGCTTCCCTGTCTTTCCTCTCGAGGGGGCACCCTACGCTAGCTACGCTGGGGCAACTATCTACATTGGGGCATCAAAAAATTGTATCACATCTTCAACTATCGATTTCTTTGACGCAATGCTACATGTTGCATTGCATCAAAGAGGGGCAAAATGTAGACACCCTAAAATGACCGTGTCGTCAAATCACTTACATTTCGTCATCTGTCTAATCACCTGCATTACAACGTTAATTAAATAATCTAATTATTTAATTAATTTTCATCAAATTCTTCTAAATCTCCTAAATTCAACATTAATTAAATAAATCCTCTTTATTTAATTAATTAAATTAAATTCCTCTATATTCTTCCACAATTAAGTAATTTTAATTATTTAATTAGATCATTATCCTCTTTCCAAAAATCAAATCCACATTAATTAAATATATCTAATTATTTAATTAATTCAACAAATTCCCTCTTATCTAAAATTAAATAATTCTTAATTATTTAATTAAATCAAAAATTATTCTTCCAAAATCATGCACAACAATTAAATAAATCTATTTATTTAATTTGCTTTTCAAATCTTCTAAATTAAATAATTCTAATTATTTAATTATTTCTTCCAAAATATCTTCACTAAATTTAAATAAATCAATTATTTATTTAAATTGTTTTTTCTTCTAATTTGAGTTATCTCTAATATAACTCAAGCTTTCTTGCTCATCAATTAAATATTTCTATATTTAATAAAGCAAAATATCTTCTTATTCTCATGCAAATCTCTTCTTCTTGTTTTAAATCACTTAACTGATTGCTTTATTCTTTTAATTGATTTATCTCATCAGTTAACTCATTCTTCTATTCTTGATAACTCCTCTCATGCAAAAGCAAGCAAGACACATGTCTTCTTCTTATTCGTTGCACATTCCTCAACTTATCTCCTCCATTGATTTTTCTAAATTATCTGGACCGTTGATTGATCATGTTTGAAATCTATATAAACCCCCTTCATCTCCTTCATTGAGTCTCTCTCTTCGATTGTATTCTCAGGCAAACTTAACAGAGCTTCGAGCATACACAACGCGTCGATTGAGCACTATAATGATCTTTTGACATTGATCTCTTGAGCACATACTTGCTTGTTGCAGCCATGGCTTTGCAACTACATTGAGCAATCCACATATCTCCAAAAGGGAACAATACAGGTTTTGGTAAGAGCTTTCATTTATCTTTGATTTGTGATTTATGGCTTTTACTTAGATTCGTTTCCTTTATGTTATTGGGTTCTTTGGTTTTATTTAGTTTAGATTTAATCCATTTTTCCATATACACAGAACCCATGAGTTTCAAGATTCAATTGGAAGGATGGACTTAAACTAGTCATGGACTATTAAGCCCAAGTTGTGATTGATGTGAACAAGATGTCAAGGTCTCTTGGTCCATAGATTTGTACTTGTGATATAGTCAAGCTTCGACAGTTTCTCCCTATGTTTCAACCTTAGGAAGACTATTTTTGGGAACCTCTATAGATGTCAAGGATGAATGAAATTGAATATGTAGTGGAATGAGGTCAAATATGTAGTGGAATGAAATTGAATATGTATCGGGTGAATAGAACCAATAGGTATATAAGGTTTTGACACAATTGCGATCAGATTCGATAGGGAGAGTAGATGCTCAAAGTTTTCCCTATAGTTGTGGTTTATTATGATTGGGAAGGATTAGGATCAATTTGGTTGGAATGAATGATAAGGATATGATTAGGATGTGATTGATTGGATTAGAATGAAGATGATGATGTGTAGTGATGAGATGAAGATGATTTGGATGGATTTGGAAATGATTAGGATTATGTTGATTGGATTATGAATGAGGATGATTATGGTTTTGACTAAGATGAATGATGATGTGGAATGGATAGGGTCTGATGAATAGGATATGATTGATTGGATGAGGATGACACGTAATGACTAGGAATGATGACTAGGATAACTTGGATATGATGATGATGTGATGACTTGGGATGAATGGATGGCTAAAATGTTTAAGGGTGAAATTGATTCGATTGAATAAAGAGGTTGATATGTTTATGATGACTTAGGATTGGATTGGGAATGATTAGGATGTGTTTAGGATGTGGTTGATTAGATTATAATGAAGATGATTATGTGTAGTGATAAGATTAGAGGACTTGGATATGATTAGAGTAAGGTATGGAATGATTAGGGATGTTAGGATGACGATGATTAAATGAAAGAGGTGATTAGGGTTCAATAAGGATGACATGGATATGAGTAGGTGAATGATTAGGATGATGGTTAGGATGATGTTAATTGGATGAAAGAGGTGATTAGGGTTTGATAAGAATGGATTGGGTATGATTAGGAGAATGATGAGGATGATGTTGATTGGATAAGGATGACAATGTGTAGTGATTAGGAATGATAATTAGGATGGATTAGGATTATGTGTAATGATTAGGAATTATGATATGATAAGGATGCGATTACGATATGGTTGAATGATTAGGAATAGTGAAGAGGACAAGATTATGATGAGGAGTAACAATGATTAGGAAATGTGATTAGGATAGGTGATTAGGATATGAAGGTTGAATGACAAGATTCGATGACCAAATGTTGGTTTGACTTGGAATGGTGTTAGTTGGATTAGAAAGAAGATGATGTGGAAGGATGATAATGTAATTAGGATGTGATTAGGATAGGACAAGTAGGATTATTAAGAGATGTATGGTTGAATGATGTTATTAGGAGATGATTAGGATGGATTATGATGATGTTGATTATCTTAGGAGGGTAATTAGGATACAAAGATTGAATAATGAGGATATGATGATGACTTGGAATGAATGGATGATGGGTGGGACAATGATATAAATGATGCTAAGTGGATTAGAAAAGGGGTGACTATGTAGAATGATTAGGGATGATTAGGTGGAAAGTGGATTAGGATATGATTGCAACGTTTAGATGATGATTAGGTGTTGGTTTGACTTGGGATGGTGTTGATTGGATTAGAGAGAGGATGATGTGGAATGATGGTAATGTAATTAGGTTGTGATTGGGATAGTGATAAGGATATGATGACTTGATATGAATGATTGAAATGAATGTTTAGGATAATGATTAGGCAAGCACACACATCAATCATAGAAGACATTTTGTAGTTAGATTGGTTGTTTTTTTAGTGACTCTTGATGTTTTGCAAACACTTGGAAGACATGCACAATCCTAGGCTAGGAAAGGACTTTACTTGCTAAGTTCCCACTTAGATTTTTCTAGCCGTGCCTATTTAAAGTGGATAGATCTAAAAACTTGGTGGCATAGGCTCCCCCTTACAATGCACTCACTTCTCAAGCACACAAAGTTGCAATTCCTCAAGATGCATAGATATTAGCTACTTTTATATCTATGCTTTCAACCACAAGAGTGTGGGATGGCTCTAGGGATCTATCATTTGACCCCCTACGTCAAACAAGTAGAGGGTTTTTTGCCACTAAACAAAGGTTCATAGTGAATATCTGAGGGACCGACACCCCACGAGCATCCAACAAACCACTAAAGGCTTTGACTAACACTACTAGGAGTTTTAATATACACAAAGGTATGCCCCCTTTCAAGCTAGTGTTGTATGGTGAGTGCTCATACTAGTTTGGACTTGGATTTCACCTTATCCTAATTTGTATAGTAGACTAGATGAAAGTTCCACTTGGGGTCATAAATGAGTTCTTGTGGATGTGTCTCAATAGCAAGCCCACTCTAAAGGGTTACACAAAAGTGGTACAAACAAATGTATTTGATCTCTAGGCCATACTAAGATGCAAGGAGAGAGCATACACATGTGTTTGACCACACCCACACATGTTCATTGACCTTTAGAAAATAGATGTGTGGTGTGATTTATGCAAACATTGTGAAGTGTTTTTCATTCCCAAGATCTCTTAAAGTGTGAGGAAAGAGCATAAACACTTCACAACATAAACACAATCACCAAACATAGTAGACTGATTCATTTTAAGACCCCAAAAAATGTGTGAAAACAACAAGATATGTTCATTTTAGTGCACCAAAACCAAATATTCCTATGATAAGAAAAAACATGCACATGAAATGATGAAACCCTGCATCAAATGTGTTAGTAGTTTCAATTTGAAGTCTTTGACCAAAAAATGCCATATGCTATAAATCAGACATTAGTAACATAAAATCCCCATGATAATGTATAAAAAAACATGAAACATCAAATAGACTCTTCATTTTATGGGCCACCAAGTCAAAGAGGTCAAAAGAGGCATATGGAAAATAGCTAAAAATATTATTCAGTGATAGCAAAATAAATAGAAGAATCAGATTATTCATGAAATTTTAAGCATTTTCAAAAAAAAAATGCCAAAAATAGAGAAAATTTGCACAAGTTATGAGCATTCAAAGTTTGAAACTAAGTTTGACTTTGACCAAAAAAATAACTGATAAAATGATGGCATTACCTAAAATTAACTTTACCATAGTAAAACTGGATGAGTCTGCTCTGCAACATAACTCATTTCATGCGATTTTGTCACCGTATGCAAAAGTTGTGAATTTTTGACAACAACTACCTATTATGGCATGTAGAGGCAAACATGGGTCAAATTGGTAGTTTACTCTAACTATTTGCAGTTAGAGAGAAAAGTGGTCACATGTAATGTTTGGCTCCCTAGTGGTTGAATTAGGTGATTGAAGTCAATTGGGCCCCTGGTCACCCATGTGACCAGGGGCCAAAAGGGAACAAAAATAAATATTAAATATTAAAAAGAAAAGTAAATGAGCCTGGTGGTCACTAAGGTTACCAGAGCCCACAATCAAAGCCCTACCCAATCGTCAAGGGTTTGAACTTTATATCCTAAAAGAGGAATGGGTGGGAAATTTGAATGGGTCATTGGTAGTTAGGATTTCTTTATTTTTTGGTTAGTCGTTTAGGACTCTGAGACACCGACCGAAGTGCCGACCAAAGTTTGAGACACTGACCAAGTAGAGAAGGTGGCCATACGAAGGGTCAGTAAGTGAGCAGAGATTTGTTTTCTTGAGCAGAGGGAGACTCTAGAGGCAACGAAAGGTTGTAATGACCAATGGTAGGGAGGTGACTAGTGTATTGAAGAATGCAACTAAGATTTCAAATGGATGATCCAAGATTGTGACCATGGTTCAGGTGAGTTTATGACTGTGACTAGGCTTTTAGTAACAAAGACAAACTCACCAGGGTGGGGATAGTTATATGTGGTACCAAAACATGTAGCAGAGGTCAGAATAAATCCAATGGTGAAAATTTGCAATGGCCAACAGTCACGGCTGGCTGTCATATCAGAGTTCAAAATCTTTGATAAGCCAGTGATATTGTTCTATCCCTAATCTACCATTCAAACACAAAGATGATTCAAAATGTGTTCATGTTTTCCTCACCAAGCAGTAACATGCTATGTGTACCAAGCACCCATCATGAGAAAGTTAGAACCCCTATTTAAGGGTTAAAAATCTAGTGTTTGAAGACTTGAACAAGAACTCATGAAGGGGGGAGAACAAATCATGTCAAAGTTGGGTAAAATCCTACCTTTGCTCAGCCATCAATAGGTGTGCTAGCTCGAGGTGTCCCTGGTAGCTTCAACAGGATATGGCTAATGATCTACAGATATAACAAAGGATGTGGGTAGAAGATGATTTCAATGGGACCCAAAGTTGTTTTAGTCATCATTTTGCTTCGCCATCATCGAGAGTATAAGAATGATAAAACCAACACACTACAGCTTCAAGCCTCTGGATGATCTAAGCCACCAGTTTCTGTAGGTCTATTTGCAAAGGTTGACTGAGAAACCTAAAGTGCCAACTATTTTAAAAGGAGAGTGCCAAAGTTTTAGATGAGCGATGGAGGATCTATGGTGGAGGTCGACTGGGTGATTAGAGATAGGTGGTGGTGATAGGGTAGTGGTGACTTTACTATCACTACCAATTCTAGCATGGGTCGACAGAGAATATGGAACGTAGTGTTTTTCAACCTAGTTGAAGATGGCAAAGAAAATCTTCGTAGATGACAAAAGAACAATGGTCAAAGTTTTAGTAATAGGTGATAGGAGGTACAATGGTGATTAGGCTCTTAAATCATGTGGTGATAGGGTATCCAAAAGATTGTAGAGGTATATATGGCATCAAATGGTAACAAAAAGGTGACAAATTGGTGGCACAGCAGAGGTCAACAAGTATTATAGTTAGTCAAATAGGATTTTGATAGAGATTGAATGGAAGCCAAGGAAGAATTTTAGGGTTTTGACCTATAGTTTTGGTGGGTGTACATGCAACAAAAATCCATAACCTGTAGTAGATAACATTAACCAGAAACTAAAAACCTGCAACAAAATTTTTTTCCCTACACACAAAATAGACCTGCAATAACTAAACCACCAAATCACTGTACAAAGTCCATATAACCTAGCCATATGTTATGGACAGGTTACTAAAAAAATTTTCAAAAAATTACAAAAATTTCCTGTGCCAAAATATAGCTAATTTACTATCATTTTTCGCAAAAAGGGCCTCCTGGACTCAATGGTGAGGTTCATTTGAGACTAGGAAGCTACCTATGCAAGTTAACCACCAAAACTCAATAAAAATGGTGGATTAGAAATTGTTTCATGTCAGATTCACCATTTTGTGCTAGGGAAAAACTTGTTAAATATGCAGAAATAAAACTATAGCTAACCCTAACTGCAATGAAGTGCAATCTAGCTTAGAAAACTAGTCTAATAGGCATGCAAATAACTAAAAATCTAAGCTAATATTGTCTAATCTTCATTGTTCTCCTGCATCTTGATTTATTTGTTCTCAGATTTGTAGATTTTGCATAATCAAGAGAAGCTCTTTGTGTATGATTAGCAAGATTTCAGAGAGTTGCAGCAGATTTTTGAGTCTCTAAGATCATAAGGGATTGAACATAATGGGTCAAAATGAGGCTGAATGAGGTGTTTTATAGAACACCTGGTTTGAATGGAGGGCCGGGATTGAGAGTTGACTTTGAGGCCAAATTGAGGGCTAGGATGAGTTAGGGTTTCCTCATCACTAGGGGACAAAAGTGAATTTAAAATTCACAAATATGGTGAGGTGTAAGATGATTTTTAAATTAAATAAATGGTGTTTATTATTTAATTTATTTGACAAAAGCGATAATGTGAAAGGGAATGATTTATTTGTTTGAATAATTCAAGTGAAGGGTACATTATGAATAATTAAATAATCAATTAGGATTAATTATTTAATTATAAAGGACACATGGATATATGATGAGTTTGAATTAAGGAATTTGAAGGAGGAAATTGTCCTCTCACATTTGCCACATGAGGACATTTCTAAGTGTCTACAACACCAATTCATATTTGACAGAAATCTAGTGGGTTTAGATTTTATCAATCACACTTATTCGACTTCATAAGTGGATAACCCAAATTTGCTTTTCTTACAATAAACCAACCTCTCTTCTTTTATAAGACTAAACACATTATAAATCAGATAATTTAGGTCCATTTTCCATAGATTTACTTGAGATCGAAACTCATATCTGACTATTATTTTACACTCCCTTATGTTAGGGTTAGCTGGCAGAAGATATCAATTAAATGCAAATAAAGATTAAACATAGAAATGGAAATACATAGAATTAATAATAGTGAGAGACAAGTTTTAACGTGGTTCACCCAAACTCAGGCTACATCCACCAAACAAAGAGTCCAATATTATTATCCAGTAAATCAAACTGATTACAATCAACAATCCCTGCAACTCAATGCTGTTGCAAATGCTACAATACAATATCAAAACCCTAACCCTTAGCCACTTTTATCAAGCTTTTTGTCGGTTACAAAAATAGGATTTTCTTATGTCAGTCAATGAAAAATAACTCCTAGGGCCTTTATAAAATAATAAAAAACTGTGTGTGGTTTTGGGGGTGCTGCCCCCGAGCCCCTCTGAGGGTACTGCCCCTCAACCTTGCTGTGTATCGCGATAGGGAACGTGCCAGGGGCGCTACCCCTTGACCCCGTAGGAATTTGAGGGGAAACCGCACCGATAAAAGTGGGGAAAATGTAACCTCTGAGTCTGATTAGGCTCCATATAACAACAATCTCCCACTTGGAGACTAATCAGACTCCACACCATATCATCTTCCACTTGGAGACTGATCATAACACCACTGACCCTGTAGCTCCCACTGGAAATAAGCACCCTGGACTCTATTGTTCTATTTTTGTTGTTTTCAGTTGAGAAGACCAACTAAAGCTGAAGAGGATCTCAGCTTCTCCCTTGTCACTGCCTTTGTAAACATATCCGCTAGATTATCATCTGTATGTATCTTTTCCAACTGTAATTGTCCATCATCCAACACTGAACGAATGATGTGATTCCTCAACTGTATGTGTTTGGTCTTTGAATGTAAGGAAGAATTCTTTGAAAGATGTTTGGCACTCTGGCTGTTTGTATACAAATAATAATTAACCTATTGTTTGCCCAATTCTTCCATGAAAGATTGTAGCCATATCATCTCCTTGCTTGCCTTTGTTGCAGCTACATATTCTGCCTCTATGGTGGATAAAGCAACCACCTTTTGCAACCTAGAAATCCAACTCACCACTGTTCCACCTACAATAAAGACATAGCCTGTAGTACTCCACCTGGTATCAATATCTCTTGCCAAATCTGAGTCTACATAACTTGCTAAATTAGCATTAGAGCCCCCAAAACATAAATGTTTATTGGATGTACCTCTCAAATATCTGAGAATCCATTTTACCGCATTCCAATGCTCCAATCTAGGATGACTCATATACCTGCTGATGACTCCTATAGCATGTGTAATATCCAGTCTCGTGCATACTATGGCATACATCAAATTTCCTATAGCTGAAGTATATGGTACCTTGGACATTTTCTCTTCCTCCTCTTGTGTCTTAGGACACATCTCCTTAGTCAATTTCAAATGACTAGGCAAAGGTGTGCTGAGAGTTTTTTTCATTCTCCATATGGAATCTCTGCAACACCTTTTCAACATAAGTAACCTAAGATAGAGTCAATTTTTTGTTCTTCCTATCTCTACAAATTTTCATACCAAGGATTTGTTTTGCTACCCCCAAATCCTCCATATCAAATGACTGTGCTAACTACTGTTTTAACTCTCTTATGTGATCCATGTTAGACCTAGCTACAAGCATGTCATCAACATATAAACATAAAATAATGTAGTTGTTATTATCCAACCTCTTAAAATAAACACAATGGTCATAATTACACCTATTGTAGCCTTGCTCAGCCATAAAACTATCAAATTTCAAATACCATTGCTGAGGTGCTTGTTTCAGGCCATACAAACTCTTCTTCAATATGCACACCTATTTCTCCTTACCTTTGACCTCAAATCCATGGGGCTGTTCCATGTATATCTCCTCCTCCAAATTACCATGGAGAAAGGCAGTTTTCACATCTAGCTGTTCCAAAAGCAAATCTTCAGTAGCCACAATACTTAAAACAGTATGAATAGAAGTCATCTTGACAACCGGAGAAAATATCTCATCAAAATCAAAGCCCTTTTTCTGTGCAAATCCTTTTACAACTAACCTGACCTTAAATCTTTTCTTACCTCCATCTTCCTCTTTCAGCCGGTAAACCCATTTGTTTGGTAAAGCCTTTTTACCTGTAGGTAACTTACATAATTCCCAAGTCTGATTTTTCAGCAAGGAGTCCATTTCTTCTTTCATAGGAAGCTCCCACTAAACATGTGTATCCACCTGCATAGCTTCATCATACCCTTCGTGTTCACTAGCATCTGTTAACAAAATAGAATACAAAGAGGGAGAAAACCTTTCAGGAGGTCTACTTAGCCTTATTGACTATCTAACATTCACTGGAGTTTGTGGTATTTTTGGTTGTTGTTGCGGAGCATGAGGAACCACTGGAATATCACTATTTGGAGTATCAACTAGCATCACATAATCTTTTACTTTCTTCTCATGCTACTATAACTGATCTTTGTACAACACCTTCTCATTGAATATGACATCCCTGCTTCTCACAATTTTTTGATTTTTAAAATCCCAAAGCCTATAACCAAATTCATCAATGCCATATCCAACAAAGGTACACTTTTTTGATTTTACATCCAGCTTGGTTCTATTTTTCAGAATCTACATGTGCAAATGCTTCACATCCAAAAGTTTTGAGAAAAGAATAACTCACCTTCTTACCTGTCCATGCTTCCTCTGGAATACCACAGCCCAGAGGAATTGAAGGACCTCTATTAATTAAATATACAGCAGTGTTGACAGCCTCTACCCACATGTTTAAAGGTAGCCCAGCATGCAATCTCATGGTCCTTGCATGCTCCATTATTGTCCTATTCATTCATTCAACCACTCTGTTTTCCTATGGAGTCTATGGAACCATTTTCTGCCTACGAATTCCATTAAAGGAACAACAATCCTCAAATTCTTTGCTACAATACTCACCACCGTTATCAGATATGAGACATTTTAATCTTTTACCTATCTCATTCTCAACCAAGCTTCTCCATTTCTTAAATGTTTCAAATACATCAGATTTCTGTCTAAGGAAATAAATCTAGACCTTCCTAGTTGCATCATCTATGAATGTAACATAATACTGAGAGCCACCGAGAGAAGATACCTAAGCTAGTCCCCATACATCTGTATGCACAAGCTCCAACTTTTCATTTTTCTTTTGCTTCCCATCTCTGAGAAAACTGACTCTCTTTTATTTTCCATACACACAACTTTCACAGAAATCCACATTAATACATTTCAGACCTAGTAAAACTTTCTTAGAATGAAGTACCTTCATACCTTTTTCACTCATATGCCCAAGTCTGTTATGCCACAGTGTTGTCTCAAAACCTGCAGCAACTATTTTAGTCTCTTCCTGCGAACCTGCAACAACTGTTCCTGAACCTATTTTGTTTTCTCTGCAACAGCTAAAGTAGAAGGAATAGTATGACCTGTACAAAGATATAAGGTGCCTACTTTCAGACCTTTTGCTACTACTAAGGGACCTTTTGAAACCTTCCACTTTTTATTAGTAAATGTAACAATGCAACCTTGTTCAGCTAGCTGTCCTGCTAAAATTAAATTCCTACTGAGCCTTGGAACAAGCCTTACCTCTTGTAGTAGCCAATGATTCCCATTCTGCAACTTAATCTTGATTCTTCCCTTTCCAATAATCTGACAGGGTTTGTTATCTCCTAAATAAACTGACCCAAATCCCCTTGGACATAATAAAGAAAATAACTTCTATGGGGCGTAGCATGAAATGAGGCTCCTGAATCTAAAACCCACGAATCATCAGCATTATCTAGGGAAAGAATCAAAGCATCATCTTCAGATATATTACTTACCACATTTGCTTCCTTATTGCCTTCTTGTTTGTCTCCTTCTTTATTTTTTTGAGACCAGCAATCTTTCTTCAGATGACCTAGTTTCCCATAGTACCAACAATCCTTCTATCCTCTAATTTGGGATCTTTTGTCCTTTGATTTTCCTCATGTCTTCCCATGACCGCCAGAACCTTTTCCTCTCTCCTTTGATCTGCCCCTACTTTCTGCATTCAAAACACTACCTGATGTGGATCCACTTGAGCTTTTCTTATGAATTTCCTCACTTAGAATAACACCAACAACATCATCAAATTTCAGGGTGTTTGAACCAGAAACAAAGTTACTAACCGCCATTACCAAACTATCCCAGCTTTTAGGCAATGAACATAGTATCAATAGAGCTCTAACTTCTTCATCAAATTTTACATTTACAGAAGTCAATTGACTGACAATCGTATTAAATTCATTTAAATGACCTGTCACAGATCCACCTTCAACCATTTTCAAATTAAACAAATGCTCCATGAGAAATACCTTATTTGAGGTTGAGGGTTTTTCATACAATTTAGCTAAAGCTTTCATCAGACCATCTGTTGTCTTCACTTCCGTTATATTGAATGCCACCGATGGTGCCAGGCACAACCAAATGGTTCCCAGTGCCTTTCTATCAAGAAGATTCCAATCCTCATCAGATATTGTTGCCAGTTTCTTGGCTACTCCTTCCAACAACCTCAATAAATCATTTTGATAGAGGTAATCCTCCATCTGCATCTTCCATAACTGATAGTTCTGCCCATTGAATTTATCGACCTTCAATTTATCCTCATCCGCCATTGCTCCCACTCAACCATGAGACTTTCCTGCAGACGATAATCAAACACAACCCACTCTGATACCACTTGTTAGGGTTAGCCAATAGAAGATATCAATTAAATGCAAATAAAGATTAAACAGAGAAATAGAAACACACAGAATTAATAACAGTGAGAGACAAGTTTTAACATGGTTCACCCAAACTTGGGCTACATCCACCAAACAGAGAGTCCAATATTATTATCCAATAAATCAAACTGATTACAATCAGCAATCCTTGCAACTCAATGTCGTTGCAAATGCTACAATACAATATCAAAACCCTAACCCTTAGCCACTTTTATCAATCTTTTCGTTGGTTACAAAAATAGGGTTTTCTTATGTCGGTTAATGAAAAATAACTCTCAGTGCCTTTATAAAATAATAAAAAAGTGTGTGAGGTTTCGGGGGTGCTGCCCGCGAGCCCCCATGAGGGTGCTGCTCCTCGACCCCACCATGTATTGCGACAGGGAATGCGCCAGGGGCATTGCCCCTTGACCTTGTCTTGGGGGTACTGCTCCCAAACCCCCACAAGGGGCACTGCCCCTTGACCCCGTAGGAATTTGGGGGGGAAACCGCACTGATAAAAGTGGAGAAAATGTAACCTCTGAGTCTGATTAGGCTCCATATAACAACACCTTAATCCTATTCAAATAAATACATATTATTATAAATGCACATATACATAGTGTGTACCTAAAAATCATCATGTACACACGTATATATATTTATACTTATATTACTTTTGAAATCACCAAAAATGAAAATAATTGTTGTCAAATCTATATTTGACTATGTTAGAGATATCACCATGGAATGGTGGTATAATAATAATAATTTCTCATAATGACTTACAAAACTATCCTTATTAGGATGAAATGACTCTGCCCTATATTTGTTTTAAAAATTCAGGCATACTAACTTGTAAATTTTATGACTAATCACTAAATTTTCATCTCAGTTACACATACTTATGAGTATAAATATAGGATAATAATCCCTGTAGCTTATTTAATCAAATTCATACTTCATAAATTATAATCCTTGCTTGGATTTGAACTTCTATTGTATAAGCATATGATAATGTACAAACAAGGTTGTAAATTTTATTTTGATTTCCTAGTTTTAATATTGTTTATGAAGGAATGGATAGCTAATTTAATATTAATGTTTCACATAATCCAAGCTTGTATTTTCTTCATAATTTATGCATTAATATTTACTCATCCATGGTCTATCTTTCTCTATTACTAAACAGTGGTTTATTTTCTCAACTTTCTTTTGTAATATGTATCTTTTGCTAGAGTCACTATTGAAGGGTTTCTAATATCCATAATTTTGTTTACAGGTGAAATGAAAACAAGGTACACTTAGTTGTCATAAATAAACTAAATTCTATATATGTAATTACATTTTAATGATAATGAACTTCTCTTTTTGTTATTTTTCTCTTATAATATACAAATTATTTTTCATTACTGAGATATAGACTTCTAATGTCTTTGAGTGTGTTTGTAGGTTATGAGAAAATAGGGCAGAAAGTTATCCTAAATAATCTAAAAGATATATTCATAATGAGAGAGAATTTCAAATTTTAGGTGGGACTAAGGCTTCAAAGAGCTCTTGTACAAAGACTTTTACCACAACTAAATAGGGTTGTAAGTCAACCAAAACATGGGACTTTATATCTGGAGATACAACCCTCCTTTGACCTTATACGTGTTGGCCTATTAAACCACTTTTAACTCAGCAATAACAATTGTTGTTAGTCAAATTTACATTGACACAAATAGAACTTCCAACGTAGTTTCTTAATGTTGAACTTGATAGTGATTCTATTGACTAAATATGGCTAGTTTTACTCCTTAAGATAGCTATGCAAACTAGTTTTTATTATTTTATACATATACATGGATATATATCTATTTGGTATACATATATACACATTTAGTATACATAGTATAAATATTAATCTCATAGATATTACCATCGACATTTTTAATGCAAACCCAAAAGAGGAATGTTTGGTTGGATTCCAAGAACATCTATGCATATTTGGAGAATAATCAAGTTCTTCAATTGAGGAATGAAATTCCTTATATATTCATTATCAAATGTGACCTAAGGAGTAGTTTTAAATGCCTTTATGCATCTTATGTTCAACAATGTTTGAATCTAAAATGAATGCATATTCACATTCTTGTAGAAATATTTAATCGACAACAACCATGAATTTTTTCCCATTCAAAAGGAAAGCAATGGTTTAGAAACCAATCTAACCTGATATGCATTAATTGTTATCCTTTTCTCTTCTAATCTTCTTCCTTCTTCTCTATTATTTTCTCTACTTTGTTCCTTCAAAACAATAAGCAAAATCATTCCCTAGCTCCTTGCATTCTACCTTTTTCTCTACCATTCCATGCCCCCTCATTTTCCTCTTCCTTTTCCAGCGAACTCTTATGCAATTTTCTTCCTTAACCTCCACTCCAACTCGTTGGAGGTATCTAAGACATCTAGGGAAAAAATAGAGGAGAGTGGTAGCCATTATGGAAGCACGCTCAATGTTATAAGTTCCCACTCTTTGGATTAAACTCAAAGAGTTTTCTCATGCCCCTTCTCATTTAATTTTCAAAAGGTGGACTTTAATCTTTCTCTATTATATTTTTAAACAAAAATCTATTCCTTATGAAACCAAAATATTTATTAAATTACAGAAAATTCTAACTCCACAACAAACATGTTTAAAGGACACAAGGAGAGAAAAGACTTCTAAATGCATGATAGAGGGAGTTTAACCAATCTTAACTCAATGCTATAGACTTTCAAAAAGGAAAACATTATTTTTTTCAAATTTATCTGCAATCAAGGTGGTAATGATAAACACCATAACATTTATGCAAACTTAAGATCAATACACCTATCAAATGCAACATGAATAAGCTAGATCAAAAAGTATGATGTTATACATGACTAACCAAAAAAGATGTAACATCTAGACCAGTGGTGTGTGTGTGCGTGTGTGTTAATGAGTTCTCGACACATGGTACTTAACATCGATTTTGGTGGATCTATGACCTTCTCCCCAATGATGCTCTCCATCCTCAACCAAGTGGGAAACTAAACTTTATCTTGTGTTCACCTCATTCAAAATAGAAAGGTAGCTAGTCCAATGAGATATAAACACATATTAATATAGAATCGATAACCATCTTGTATAAATTAGAAACATCATAATATGAAACATGAAATCTCATTAATTAGTCACATTCATTCTTGCATATCATTCATGTATCAACTATTTCTAATAATGATACCAATCAAAGTTTAAGTTTCATAGTCATTCTAACATTTAGATCCGGTATTAAATTTTATATTCACATGAGCACATGAAAAACAATCAACATATTGTAACCATTTCTATTCAAAATATAAAATAAAATCATGTCTTTTCCAAGCATCATCTAAATTCAATAATTTAAATAATTAAAACATCTCTTAAATAATTGTTCCAAAAATGGGGTGTAACAACTACTGTGAAGGTTTGATTGCTAGGTTTCCTAGAATTGTTGTTGAAAGCATTTAGAATATATATTTTTTGCATGTTTTTAACGTGTTTGGCTTATTAGTTGAAGTGAAGAAGATTTCCTATGTATGTCTTTTACAGAAGTGGATTTACCAAAATCTAATTAAAAATAAAACCCTACTAGGTTTTGATTTGATGTTTTAATTACTAGTGTGCTACTATACCTACTATATGATTTTATTTTGAAAATAATAGAAAAGCAAGCATAAAAATTGAAAGCAATTTTAAATAAATCACTAGAGTAAAAATTGAAATAAAATTGTAAATGAATAGGATTAGGAATAAGAAGTGTATCCTTTTTATGTTTGGAGCTAATCTAGTAGTGGCAAAAGTATTAAAGGTATAGGATGAGAAACCAAGACATGTTCTAGTAGTTTGTAACAATTATAGAAATTAGGTGGTCCCACAATAGTGTATCACACTTTATTTCCTAAGTGGGACAACTCAAAATCAATACTATTTAGCATTTTCTAATTTGTGTCAGTTATATCAAACATATGGTCAAAAAATTGAGGATGATATAAACTAATGAGTTGTGGCACTTTCTTGTTGGTAAGAGACACTACTCCAGTATGGATCTGTATGTTGTCATTGATGGCAACAAGGATTAGAGATCCTATCTCCAAGATAGGAAGAGATATCTCTAAAAGAACATACTAGATTCCATGTTCGGTTGATAGAAAATAGCTAAGTATGGAATCTATGCAGAGTAGAAGACAGAAAGTCAGCTAGTATGCCTCTGTAGCTAATGATCTACTAATGTCGATTAGGTATGATATCAGTTGATGTTTGACAGTGTTATGCTTCAGAGATTAAGTCCTAATCCTCTTCGGAAGTCATCTTGAAGAAATGCCTAAGTCTGGACAAGCAAAGATATAGCAGAAATAGTGAATGGGGTCTAGTACAGTATTCCGCATTCCTCCCTAAATAAGTATTTTACTATAGGGTTTCAAGGGATTGTAAACACTTGTATGAAGTGTCTTATTCCAGAGATAGGAGATCTGAAGTCCACCAGAAGGCTAGCTTCAAGTTGTTAAGCATCGGCATGGTGTTTAACAGAGTTTGACAGAGACAGCACCTAAGTTCTGATGGTCTGCATTTCTCGACAAGATGATATAATGCCTTGTAGTTATGAGGGTAAGATTGGAAATGTGGAAAGATTCCTTGACATGATTTTGGAAGTGTTTTGTGATCAGTAGTAGAAGTTGTAAGTCAGCAGATGAAGTTGTTAATCATGTTCTTGAGGAGCATGCCAACTTGTGAGATAAATCATTATGTAGAGAAGAGTTAATGTTTGGAGGATTTATGTAAGAAATTGAATGTATAGAGCTGACTTGTATGAACATGCTTGGGAGAAGATTTGGGTCTGCATGACACATAGTGCATTGGATTGAGTGACAAGGTACATCTCTCTATGAACATGTTTCACATCTTGGATGCTAACCTGATTATGGAGTAAATCATGATGCAGATATATAAAGGCGATGAAATTTAGTTGAGTGGTGTGTGAAAAATGTGCGGGTGATGCAAAGATGTGAATACTGGAGCAGAGTTAGAGGATCAATAGTGATGAAGACTTGGGATTCAGAATACGATTGTTAAATGACTACACCTCAACATAGTGGCAGATGCTTAAGCAGTATTCAGTTATCATGTGTGATCAGATGTGTAGAAAGTTTTTTTCATCAAGGTAGTAAGCCGGTAGTGAGCCTCTAGTAGGGTCTAACAGCCCTCAAGGTTTAACAACCCTTATTTTAATCTTTCTAGGTTTAGGGCTTACGTAGTAAGCCTGCTAAACTTTGTTGTACTTCATAGCTATAAGCCATCATGTTCCAGGCCCGTGGAGTGACCCAACCTGAACATCATTTCTGTAAAGATTGCAATATATTTATGAGAGCTAATCCTCTCTATGGTTTTTCCCTCTTTGGGTTTTCCACATAAAATCTTGATGTTATGTTTAATGCTTTTGTGGATGTTGTTCAATTGTATATTCTTCTTCTATTGGATTATTCTTTTGAAATGGTTCAAAGTAAAAGTACATGAAAATATTTATAGAACACTGATTCACCTCTGCCCTCAGTGTTCCTAATAATCAACAATTGGTATCAGAGCAAGGTTCCTCAGAAGAAGTTTAATAGCTTGTGGAAGATCTGGGATAGTGTGATCATGGAAGCAAGAAGGTATGGGAGTTATCAAAGGTACAATCAACTAGAAGTGGCTCTTATGGATCTTGAAAACTCTGAAGCAGAAGTCAGGGATCTGAAAGAAAACTTCCAACATGTAGATGAATGCATCTTAAATCTAAAAGAGCAAGTCAAGAAATTCAAAGACAAATACAAAGAAATTAGTGACCAACTTCTATTAGCAAATGAAGCCCTAAATGATTTGGAAGCAGAAGTTACATAAAGAAAACAAGTAGAAGATGATCTAAACTTGATTGTGAAAATCATATTAGAAGATTGTACAAAACATGAAAAAGAAATTATAAGTTTAAAAATAGATCTAGAAAAAGTAAGAAGTTTTGAAGAAAAATTCAAGATAAATACTACGAAGCTTGATGAAATGATTGCTAGCCAAAGGAATGTTGATGACAAACATGGCTTAGGATTTGAGAAAGGAGAAAGTTCAAATTCAGGTCAAATGAGCATTAAGTCAGGAGAAAACAAGGGATACTAGTTCAGAAATCAAAGAAGAAGACCTAAAAGACCTCTAGTTAGACAACCAAATTCTCAAAGGTACCCATCTCTCAATGATTATTGTAATTCATGCAATAAGTTTGGTCATAAGGCTACTTAGTGTAGAAGTAGAATAAATCAAAAGACTCCATTATTCTTTGGTCAATGTTTCAATTAAAATAAAATTGGTCATCAAGCAAATGAATGTAAAAATTAGTTCAAGAAAAGTTTCAACAATGGAAGGAATGAATAGTCATTCAAAGGTAAATGCTTCACTTACAATAGGATTGGTCATAGAGCTATTGTTTGCAAGAGTCATAATCCTATTAGGTGTAATGTATGCTATAAAATGGGACAGAGATCAAATGAATGTAGAGGTTTGGTAAGAACTAATCTTCAAAATTTTAGGAACAGACAATCGTTCAATGGAAAGTGCTTTGCATCCAATAGATTGGGACATATGGCTAATCAATGTAGATCAAATTCAATTAATAAAAGGTTTCAAGGACAAAAGAGTGTAGTGTGCTTCAGTTGTAACTATTGCAAGTATGAGGTTAACCAGTGTTGTCATTGATGTCAACATACTCATATTGCATTGATAAGAAGGATTGGATGAGCTGTGTGCTGAGGATATTGAGAAAATTAGTCTCAACCAGGAATAGTGAAGAACAGTGATGAGAAGAAGGCAAAGTACTCAATAGGATGAGGATAAGAGGATGCAGATTAAAGGGTTTGTAGATATGAGTCTTGAGATTCTCCGGTTAAGATTTTAGAGGTCCACATGAAGATCTAAAGAAGTTATGATTGATCAAGTAGAACCGGTTCCAGGAGATGCTTCAGAGTGACAGAATGTTACAAAAAGGTCTGGTGAGATCTGGAAGTGCATTGTCATATTCTGCGGATTGGAAGCAGTGTTTGGGATGTCCTTGTGATGTGTCATCTCAATTTTTACATAGTTTGGAGGTCTGGAAGGACCTATTTCAGTTTGACAGTGGCGATAGGCTGTGTTCTTGAAGTTCCAGATGAAGAAGAAAAGAATTCTAGTAAGTAGAGGAAGTGCGGATGTACCTGGTCATTCAGGTAAGCTTGTGAAGTTTCTTGGATCATGTTGAGGTTGTGTTGTCAGTCCACATTAGTGTTAGAGCCTGGAATTGGAGATATACTTCCAAATGAAGATGTTCTTGTTCAGGCTGGCTGACTAGATGAGTTATTCATCTTGCAAATGTTCTTGTGGACAATTGCCAACTTAGATGATTGTTCATAAGTCGATGCCTTGTATAAATAAAGGTTTGTGAAATCATTTCGAAGTGTGTTGAGGAGCAGATGAGTGTGGTATAGCGAAAGAGCAAAGGGTAGAGCAGAAGTTTCTTAGGCTTAAATGGAACTGATCCAAACATGGTAAAGATGTCAATCTCCAGTTCAAGTTTGTAAAACTTATCATCTTGTAGACAGTGTGTCTCTTGTAGGTAGTGTGCCTCCTTGTGAGCAGTGTGCTCAGGTAGTGAGCCCTAATTGTCATGTGCCATCCATTTTTCTTATTCTTCTAACAGAGAATAATCCTTGGGTTAATCACCCCATGGTTTTTCCCTTAACTGAGTTTTCCACATCAAAATCCTAGTGTCTAATGTTTTGATGTTCATCTGCTCTGGTGTTAATGTTTTATGCTTTCATGAATGGTTAATTGATATGTTAATAACTAACAAAGAAGAATCAAGTGTTAGAAGTAGAAGCAAGTTTTTGTACAACTGATTCACCCCCCCTCTTAGTTGTGTGCCCTAGATCTAACAATTGGTATCAGAGCTGAGTTCCTCTAAAAGGAGCTTAACCACTTGAGGAGATCCAGGATGTTGTCATACAAGAAGGACATTCCAAAGTTCGATGGAACCAACTTCTCTCTCTGGAAAGGCCACATGAAATGTCACTTGGAGTGTATGGGAAAATCTTACTTGTCCATGGTCACAAAAGCATATGTACCCCCACAGGGTGGTCCGACAAGTCTAAATGAAATCACAGATACTGAAAATAATCTGCAGACCAAAGAGGCTCTTCTAAGCACATTAACTAACTCAGAACTCTCAAATGTTATTGATCTACCAACTGCCTATGAGATCTGGGTTAAACTGGAACTTCAGCATGAAGGAGATGAGTTTGTTAAGAGTGCAAGCTTGCAAAGTCTCAAAGGAAAATTTGAAAGATTGAAGATGAGAGCTGATGAAAATATCACTACTTTTATGCCAAGAGTAAATGAGCTGGTGTGTGGAATCAAGAATGCTGGTGGAGTTTTGGATGAAAATGAGATTGTTTGCAAAATTCTTAGATCCCTTCCTGGTACCTACAAGATCAAGGTTGTTGCAATTGATGAATTCAGAGCCCATGCAACTATCACAAGAGAGCAATTGGCTGGCAAACTAGCTGCATTTGAAATGACCGAGTTTGGAGATGATCCCCCCAAGACTGAATCTGCATTCAAAGCTAGTGCCTATGTGAAAGGTAAACAAAGATTTGATATGGGAGAAAACTCTTCAAGGAAGCTATCATGGTATGATCAAGAAAGGAAAGACATGGAAGAGGAAGAAGCAGAAACAACTCATCTTGAAGCCCTCATTGCAAAGAGATTGCCAAGAGGATCCGGTAAGTATGAAGGAAAGTTACCTTTTAAGTGCTTCAACTGCAATAAGATTGCTCATTTTGCTTCAAGATGTCTGGAAAGATTTGCAAGGTCAAACTCTAACAGACAAAGGTTCCAAAAGAACTGTTATTATGTTCATGAAGAAGCTGATAATGAAGGAGTAATAGATGATGAATCAGAGACAGGAGACAAATCCAGAAATGAATGGGTGTTTATTGCCATCAAGGAAGAAGAACCAATATCCTCTGAATCTATCAATCATAAGGTTGTAGAAAGAGCTTTGGCTGCCCAAGTTGAAGAAAAGGATGATTGGATTATTGACAGTGGATGCTCTCACCATATGACAGGTGACAAGAACAAGTTCTTAGATTTGGAAAGGTATGAAGAAGGAATGGTAAAGTTTGGTAATAATTCTGCAGGTAGAATTAGAGGTAGGGGAACTATTTCTTTTGATGGAAAGAGAAAAACTGGTAATGTACTATATGTTGAAGGATTGAAGCACAATCTTCTCAGTGTTGGACAGTTAGTAGACAAAGGTTATGATCTCCAGTATAAAAATTGAAGATGCAGGATCTTTGAAAGCTCTGGAACTAAGATTGCATCCGGTACTCAAACAAAAGGTAATATCTTCCATCTGGTTGGTTCTAATAAAAGTTGTTTGTTTGTTCAAGTGGATCAGAGTTGGTTATGGCATAGAAGGATGTGTCATGTAAATTTTGATAACATCATCAAAATAAGCAATACTCAGGCTGTAAGAGATCTTCCAAAGTTGGTGAAACCTACAAATAGTTTGTGCAAAGAATGTCAGCTAGGTAAATAGAGCAGAGTCTCTTTCAAAAGAAAGGATCAGTCCTCTACCGAATTATTGGAATTAGTTCATACTAATCTATGTGGTCCGACAAGAATCAAAAGTATGCAAGGTGATAGATATTTCATGTTGTGATTGATGACCATTCCCAGATGATGTAGGTTACCTTTCTAAAAGAAAAATCATAAGCCCTTGAGAAGTTCAAAATCTTCAAAGCTATGGTAGAGAATCAAACTGGATTGAAACTGAAGTGTCTAAGGTCTGATAGAGGTGGTGAATTCACATCTGGTGAATTCATAGACTTTTGTGAGAAGCATGGTATAAAGAGACAGTTGTCTGCTCCTAGGACTCCACAGCAGAATGGAGTAGTTGAGAGAAAGAACCAGACCATCCAAGAAGCTTCCAGGGTAATGATGATGGAAGCATATGTTCCTCAGATGTTTTGGAGAGAAGCTGTCAGCACTGCAGTCTACACTCTCAACCGAGTTCAAATCAGAAGCAATATGGGTAAGACTCCTTATGAACTTTGGTTTGTTATAACTCCTACTGTGAGACATTTCAGAGTATTCGGTAGCAAGTGTTACATCAAAAGAGATGAAGATCTAGGAAAGTTTGATGCTAGAAGTGATGAAGGAATTTTCTTGGGTTACTCCACTCAAAGCAAAGCATACCGGTGTTACAATAAGAGACTGAGAAAGATGATAGAAAGTACAAATGTGAAGGTTGATGAAGGAGTTGAGAAGCCCTCAAGGTTTTATGAATATGATGAAGATGATTAGGATGGTGTTCTGGTTCAAGGAGCTCAATCCTCCTCTGAAAGTTAGATTCAGACTGATCTAGTAAATTAGGAAGAAGAGATTTGTCTGAATGAGCCTAATCAAGAAATAGTAGTGCAAGAAACTAGGAATTTTCTCTTCATGCATATACAGATGCAGATTGGGTAGGAGATGTGGATGATAGGAAGAGTACAAGTGGAGGAGCATTCTTTTTGGGAAAAAGATTGGTTTCTTGGCTAAGCAAGAAACAAGAGGCAATTTCTCTGTCTACAACTGAAGTAGAATATATTGCAGCAGCAGGTAGTTGCACTCAAATTTTGTGGATGAAGCAAATGCTAAGAGACATTAAAGTAGAATATAAGGAGTCTATCACTATTTTCTGTGATAATTCAAGTGCAATAAATATTTCTAAGAATCTAGTGTTGCATTCTAAGACCAAGCACATATCTATCAAGTTTCACTTTCTGAGAGAACAAGTGAACAAGGATGAAGTCAAATTGGAGTATGTACCCTCCAAGGATCAGATTGCAGATATCTTTACTAAACCTCTTCCCAAGGACTCTTTGAGTATCTCAGGGAGAAGTTAGGGGTCATGGCCCCTTCAGTGATGAACTCAGATACACTGATGTGCATCATTTTGGTGGATATCATAGTCATATCTTATGATCCAGATTGATGATGGAGAGCTGCTACTAAGGGGGAGCAACTGGTATGATTTTGATGTGTTAGAATTGCAAGTATGATCCCTTTGCCATTGATGTCAAAGGGGAAGAGAAGACATGTGAAAAACAAGTGGTTGATGATCAAAGGGGGAGCAGTAAAGGAAGAGAAGACATGTGAAGAGTTGTTGCTGATAGGGGGAGCTGTGTCAGAAAGGAGAAGTTCTTGTCTTAATAGTTTTTCACATCATATGTTGCTATCAATGACAAAGGGGAAGATTGTTGCAAGTATGAGGTTAACCAGTGTTGTCATTGATGTCAACATACTCATATTGCATTGATAAGAAGGATTGGATGAGTTGTGTGTTGAGGATATTGAGAAAATTAGTCTCAACCAGGAATAGTGAAGAACAGTGATGACAAGAAGGCAAAAGTACTCAATAGGTTGAGGATAAGAGGATGCAGATTAAAGGGTTTGTAGATATGAGTCTTGAGATTCTCCAGTTAAGATTTTAGAGGTCCACATGAAGATCTGAAGAAGTTATGATTGATCAAGTAGAACTGGTTCCGAGAGATGCTCCAGAGTGACAGAATGTTACAAAAAGGTTTGGTGAGATCCAGAAGTACATTGTCATATTCTGCGGATTGGAAGGAGTGTTTGGGATGTCCTTGTGATGTGTCATCTCAATTTGTACATAGTTTGGAGGTCCGAAAGAACTTGTTTCAGTTTGACAGTGGTGATAGGCTGTGTTCTTGAAGTTTTGGATGAAGAAGAAAAGAATTCTAGTAAGTAGAGGAAGTGCGGATGTACCTGGTCATTTAGGCAAGCTTGTGAAGGTTCTTGGATCATGTTGAGGTTGTGTTGTCGGTTAGCATTAGTGTTAGAGCCTGGAATTGGAGATATACTTCTGGATGAAGATGTTCTTGTTTAGGCTAGCCGGCCAGATGAGTTATTCATCTTGCAAATGTTCTTGTGGACAATTGCTGACTTAGATGATTATTCCTAAGTTGATGCCTTGTATAAATAAAGGTTTGTGAATTCATTTTGAAGTGTGTTGAGGAGTGGATGAGTGTTGTATAGCGAAAGAGCGAAGGGTAGAGCAGATGTTTCTCGGGCCTAAATGGAACTAATCCAGACATGGTAAAGATGTCAATTTCCAGTTGAAGTTTGTAAAACTTATCATCTTGTAGATAGTGTGTCTCTTGTAGGCAGTGTGCCTCCTTGTGAGTAGTGTGCTCAGGCAGTGAGCCCTAATTGGCATGTGCCATCCATTTTTCTTATTCTTCTAATAGAGAATAATCCTTGGGTTAATCACCCCGTGGTTGTTCCCTTAACTGGGTTTTCCATGTCAAAATCCTAGTATCTAATGTGTTGATGTTTATCTGCTCTAGTGTTAATGTTTTATGCTTTCATGAATGGTTAATTGATATGCTATTAATTAACAAAAAAGAATCAAGTGTTAGAAGTAGAAGCAAGTTTTTGTACAACTGATTCACCCCCCCTCTTAGTTGTGTGCCCTAGATCTAACAGTAACAAATCCAGACATATTGCAAGGTTTTGCAGAAGTGAAAATGTGGAGAAAAATTACTATTCTAAAGAAAGAGAAATAGAGCAGATAAATGACAAGGGAAAAGAGAAAGTTGATCCAGTTGAAACAATGGACAAAGTATGGATTGATCAAGAAATAATATTAATTGAGGATAGATCCACACCAATATCTGATGTGGATACCTTCTTTGAAGAATGAGTCTATGAGCACTGGCTCAGGGGCAGCAGTATTGGAAATCCAAACTCCCCAACCAGGTATTTGGTGCTAGATTTCAGCATAGAGATTCTTGATAGAATTTGTCAAGACAAATCCTCTAAAATAAAAAATGGAAGGCAATAAGCTGATGCGGCATTTCGCAGAGCAATTCTAATTAATTGTGCCCATCTGAGATAAGTCAAGTAGTTTGTTTTTAAAAATTAGCATTTATGACAATTAGGTCAAGTGAGGAGGATAAAAGGCAAGTCTTTTGGTCTCAATTCACTTTGCATTTGAAGTTCTTTAGATGTTAGAGAGAGATTGAAGCAAGAGTTTAGGGCACAACAAAGATTCAAAGATTAGATCGATTCAGGTGAAGGAAACCCAATCTCGGTATCTCAAGGTATTTATTGTAGAAACCCTCGTCTTGAGTCTATTGAATCTCTATTATGGCAACTCCACAAATTATAGATATTATTGAATGCCCTCGACCAAAGTTCAAGAAAAACCCATATAAAGCAACTGAAGTGGATCAAATCGGTGCATTTTCAAAGTATACCCTACGGAGTCTTGTATATTGAAGATGTTAGGGCATATATTCATGTTTCCCTAGATGAACATAGCAACATTTGTCTATTAGATTTATATATCAAGCATCTAACTAATGACCAGTTTGATCTCACAGAAGAATACAAAACCCTAAAAGAAAAGAAGTTCATTCAGTATGTGGATTTTCCTATGTTTGTGGAGGATGAATGGGTAAGGTACATTTTGAGCCAAATTCACGATGAATTCATGTGGTTAGGGCAGCCCTTCAAAATCCCTAAGGAAGCAATTAGGGCAGTGACAAGATTAAGTTCCTCTAGGAGTGTGCCATTGCTGAAGGATGTGAAGAACCAAACTATTACAGAGGCCACTGGAGCAAGGTTGGACAAGACAGCATTGACTATAAATGACATCATAGATCATGATGTAAGATTCGCCTGAATGGTTTTGGGCTATAAGATCTATTTCTCTAATTGAGAGAATTCTATCTTAGGAACAACAATCTATACTACATGTCAAATGGTCAAAGAGAATGCAGATTATGGTTTGTGTGAACTACTACTAACCCAACTATTGGAGAACCTGAAAAAGATAAAGGAAAGAAAGAATTACCCCTTCGAATAGTATACATTGGTCATCTGCTTATTCTTTTATTTTATAAATGATCTACCAAACATGAAGAATCTGACTTGGTTAAGTAATAAACTAGTAGCCATCCAAATTAGAAACCATATAAATAGCATTGGAAGTGTTAATGAAAAAAACATAGTATTATGGGGGTACTTCAAAAAATTTCAAGGAAAGAATTCTTAGGAAAATTGTTGATAAATATAAGGATAATACTTGTTTCATCACTACAAAAGACCAATGCCTAATGGAAGCTATCAATCCTAGGATTGTCTGGGTAATGCCAATGGGATATGAAGTGGAAGAGAAGATTTTGGAGAACTATGCTCAATATATGTTAAGTAAACCCAAGGATAATAGAGAAGAAAGGTTTGGAACTTATGAAGAGTTATCCATGAAGCTTCATGTTGAGATTTGGAAATCTGAATCGACTAGAAAAGTTAGAAAAGAAGTGGAAGAAATTGCTACTAGGTATGGAATCACCAAATAACAACTGAAAGAAGTAAGGGAAAAAGAAGAGAAAGTAGCAGAAGAAAAGAAAAGAAATAAACTAGTGCAGGTTCAAGAAAAATCACAGGTGAAACAAGATAAGTTTGAGAAACTTCAGAGGACTACCAGAAGATCTGCCACTACTTCTGGCACCATAGCTTCAATACACTTGGAGAAAACATCAAAAGAAGCCTCAACCAAAGATACAAAGAGGAAGAAGATGAAAGGAAAAGGATTGTATGTCAATGTGCAAGAAAAGGATGAAGAAGAAATAGAGTCAAATGAAGAGGTCAAGAAGATGAAAGCAGAGGCTATCAAAGTCTCTAGAATCAGTAAAGAAAAATCCTCTGGGAAGGATGAGCCTAGCAAAAGACAAAGAAAAGAAAAGCCTCCACCACTCACAGATGTAATAAAATCTGTGACCATGGATGGGAATTTAAAACCCATGATTATGTACTATGATGGATATAGTGATATTGATAAAAGAAGTCTGGAACAAACTACTGTAAAGTATCTAAACATTTTCAATAGAGCCCTTATTGAGATTATCTCTGAAATTCTAAAAAACCTAGCAAATCTTCTAAGCATCAGAAAGGAGACTACTAGAACCAAAGATATTAAGCTAAGAAAACATGTTCTGACAAGGTTGTGTCCTCAAATGGTATCTGGACATAATAACCTGACCAAAATAACCCTAGACACAATAACCCTATCATAATAACCCAAGGACAAAATAACCCAGGGTCATAATAACCCATGGACAGAATAACCCATGGTCAAAATAACACATGGACAAAATAAACCTTGGTCATTTTAGATCAAGCAAGTAAACTAGAAATGACATAAAATCAATTTGAACATTAGAATTTAAATATTTTTCCAATTCTTATGCCAAATTTTTGCTCCAATTTGCACTTCTATCTCTTCATGTGCCCAAATGACCATAAATAGTCACAAAACCATTTATTAAACTAAATTATAAATATGATTACAAGGAACATAAACAAGCATGTCAAAAGATTAAATAACATTAATCATTAAGATAATAAAAGGGATTGTGAGGCACCATATAGGCTATTTAGATCATTTTTAGACCATATATCCATTATATACTCCTAAAATAACCTTAAAACACCTTTAATATGCTCAAATAACCTATAAAATGGTAAATAATTATAAAAATAAAGGCAATTTCGTTGGAATAAGCTTATTAAGAGTTATTATGAAAAGATATAAGTGAAAAGGCATTATGAACAAGCATTAAGAAGATATAAAAAGTGGTAGAATTAAGAGAAGTAAAGAAAGGAAGAAGGGGAGAAGAAGTAAGAGTGTGTAGAGTGATAAAAAGAGGAGAAATCAAAATTCATAAAAGAAGATATTTTGTAATATATTTTTTTGAACATTATTTTAAATTTTCCTAGGGTTTTCTAAAAGAGTGTACAAAAATTAATATACTTTTAGGGAACCAACATATTCTTCATAATTTTTAATATATACAATGCCTCTTCAGTTTTTAACAGGTCAAAAAAACAAGAATTTACTTATTTTAAACGGTTACACATTTTTGTTTCATCGACAAGGCATCAATAAAATGATTTTGCATTGTACAAAATATTTTACAAATAAATATTCAAGTCGGTGCTATACTATGACACAAATAGAATCTGGTGATGTGATTAGCAGTACAGAACATAATCATGCTCCAAAACCTGAGATGATCACTGTCAAACACAAATTGAATGAAATGAAAGACATGGCATGCTCGACTCAAGATTCTACAAGAATATCATTGTTGCTTCATGTTCTAATATTTCATTACCCGTAGCAGGAGCAATACCATCAACCAATGTATTATCCAAAATGATTCAAAGAAAAAGATTAAGATTTGAAGCACTGCCACCAAATCCTCAGACATTGACAGATCTTATCTTACCAGTTGAATATACAATTACCAATAGAGGGGAAACGTTTTTTTTTCATGACAGTAATGATTAGAATCATTTTTCAATATTCACCACCACACAAAATTTGTAATTACTGAAAGAATCTAAAAATTGGTTTAGTGATGGTACATTTAAAATAGTGCCAAGTATTTTTCAAATAGTTGTACACGATTCATGGCTTAAAAACTGATGCAATATTTCCACTCATTTATATTCTTATGACCAACAAAACAAGAACCACTTATACACAAGTACTTGTAGAATTAAAACAACTTCAACCTGATCTAAACCCAAAAACTATACTTAATGATTTTGAATTAGGTTTCATCGGAGCTATTTCTGAAAATTTTCCAAATGTCACTATTTAGGGATCTTTTTTCCATTTCTCTCAATGCTTGTGGAGGAAATTTCAAGAAGGAGGTCTACAAACATGTTATAGTGTCGATGAAGTATTTGCATTAGCTTTCGTGTCTCAGATAGATGTAATTGATGCATTTGAAACTCTTCAACAATCTCCTTATTATATAGAACATGAGGAGACTCTACAAATCATAATTGATTATTTTGAAGACACATGGATTGGCAGACTAACCAGAAGAGGCAACAAATGATCACCTAGGCTTCCAATGACAATGTGGAATTGCTATTCAACTATTCAAGATGATCTTCCCAAAACCAATAATACTATTGAGGAATGGCACAGAGGATTTAGTGAATTGCTTCAAGCATCGTACAACTCAGTCTAGAAATTCATCAAAGCAGTGAAAAAAGAACAGGGTCTCCAAGAGAATAAAATAGAGAAATATATGGTTGGATACACTATGCAACCAAGCAGGAAAAAATATCGTGAACTCAAAGAAAGACTAAAAAGATTGGTTGATGGTTATGACAACCATAACATTTTAGATTATATAAGAGGCATCACTCATAATTTGAAACTTTAATTGAAAATTTGAATAATAAAGTTTTTTAGAAACATACATGTAATTTATAAATTTTGTTTTCCTTTCTCTATATTCTTACGGGGATATTTTGTCCATGGGTTATTCTGACCACAGGATATATTGGCTTGGGTTATTTTGCCTTTGGGTTATTATGACCGGGTTATTCTGTCCAGGGTTATTTTGGCTGTGTTATTATGTCCTACAATCTCCCGAAATTACTTTGGATGAAGAGAATTTGATCTCTAAGGAAACCAAAGAGAAATTCAAACCAAAACAAGGATGAACTTGTTGATGCTGGGATAAATTGACAAAGTAGCCAAGGAGATAGAAGAACTCACCATGGAAATATTGAGAAAATACAATATTCCTACCACTCATGACAATGTAGGAACAGATGGTGGAAATGGTACACATGTTCCGTAAGTGAATCTAGAGAAAGAATCAGATAAAGATAACAAAGTAACTAAGTAGGAAGAAGCACTTGTTGATGTTTTTGAGATAGGACCCTCTCCAGTACATCTTGCTGAGGATGACACTAACAAGGAGAAGATTGAGGAAGAACAAGTCATGAAAATGAAACAAGAGGAGGATTCTAATATGGATCAAAAGGATCTAGAGCAAAGACATAATAAATAAGTCCCTATCACAGCAAGAGACACTGCAAAGCCTACAAAAGAAGTGTTGGAGAAAAGAACACAAGCGTTGGATGAGTTAGAATTTCTACATGGTCTAATAAACTTGGACACAATGACACTGGAAGAGAAATTTAAGTTGGCTATAATTGTTCAAAAAAAGGCTCCAGAGGAGATATTAAAATCACAGATTGACAATAGTAAACTAATTGATGAAGCATATAGAATTTTTGAGAAGCTACTGACCACATACAAGAGGGGTTCTTCCTTGCCCCCAACAAGTTATCTGAAGGTATTAATAAGTTCCATAAGCAAACAATTTGAATCATTTGAAAAATCTAAAGAAACAAAGGTAAGATAAGAATTTGATGAAAAATGTCTGGAACAATTAAACATAATGATAGCAAAAGACAAAATCTCATTAAACAATACAATAGCCAACATCTAGAAAGTTATGAAGGATGTTGGAGATGTGTACAAGTTTTGTTTGTCTTAGCCCAGAGCTGCTCAAGAGATAGAAAAGATCAAAGATCTGGAACAAAAATTAATGGATATCTCTAAGAAATTTGATCCAAAAATAGAGTCAGTCACAAGGAAAGAAATAGGAGTCATTAATATTCACAATGAATTAACTAACTTAATAAATCAAAAATACCAAATAAAAAGTAGGATGGGACAACTCAGAAAACTAGTCTATCCAAAGTTAGATTCATTGACAAATCTTATTACATAGGCTAAGTTAGTTGTCCAAGCAAACACAACTTCTGATCTTCAAATGACAGAAGCCTCAATTTTTCTTTTCAGTGGTCAAATTCAAATTCTATAAAATGCAAAGAAAAGCTGGGATGTCAAGTGGACATTCATCAAAGACATATTTAATGATGTGCTTAAACACGTGTAATATTAAATGAAGATTGCACCTGTAAATATGCGGCTAAATACATCAATTTTGAAATTTTGACAAACTTTTGAAGTCTGGATCACACCCTTTGCCATTGATGTCAAAGGGGGAGAAGTAGATTAGTGAAAAATGGACAATCATCTTAGGAGGAGCAAGAAAGTATAGTGTATATAGTAAGGGGGAGCAGTCAGGCATTTTTTACATTTTTCACTAAGTGTTGCCATCAATGCCAGTGGGAGAGATTGTTGGCGAAAGACACTACTCTAGTATGGATCTGTATGTTGTCATTGATGGAAACAAGGCTCAAATATCCTATCTCCGTGATAGGAAGAGATATCTCTGGAAGAACATATTAAATTTTAGGTCCAGTTGATAGAAAATAGCTAAGTATGGAAGAGGAAAATATGTACCTCAATGGTGAACACACCTTAGCCCAAATTGATCCTTGAGACCCTCAATCTGCTAAGACTTAGATTGGTGATGTGAGGCCCTATTGCTTAGAATCTTGTTCACATACTTGTGAATTATCATACCTTGTGTATATAGAGGACTCCCTTCGAAGATTGTAAAGCCTAGTTAAGAGCTTTTGGTCATCTTATCTTGTGGTGCATCATTGCTATAGAGGAGAAGTGCTCACATGTACCTCCATGTGTTGAGCTAGAGCTCACTTTGGTCAATATTTATCCTCCAAGGTAAGGGATGTATGGTGATCCATGAACATACATTCCATAGCTATCCAATTGCATGGTAGATGGTATTAATGGGATGGATGTTGCCATTATCAAATTAGTGGGGATCAAAGTTAGCCTTGTCAGTCCACAGGATTTAACACTCCTACTTGAATAATTTTAGGCTTGTTGATGTGTTTGGTGTGTTTTCTTTGTTTAAACCTAGTATAAGACATTTTTTATCCATGAAGCAATTCACACCAATTACCTTGATAAGTCACAAGTCATCTATTGTCTATTAACTTAGGAGCTTTGACTACTCTTAAGTAAGTGGGGCTCTTTTATCCCATATTTCTTTTTACTTGGGATATTGTATACCCTAAGTAGAAAATTAATCATTATTCCTCTTCTTGCTTAGGCATTTGTCATCCCTAATTATTGAAAGGAATCCCATCCTTATCTATAAGAAAAGATCTAGGTGAATCTTCATCTATTTTGGTTTTATCCCATCATATCTTTGTCATATCATATCATCCTACTATCATATCTTGATCCTTGTCATATCATTGTCATATCCATATCATCATTATATCATTTTTGTCATCCTTGTCATTATCTTGATTGTCATCCTTGTCATATCATATTATTGTCATTACCTTATCCTTATCACTATCATAATTGGGTTGTCACATCCTTATCATGATAACCTCATCATCCTCATATCCTTGTCATCCTCATACTTTATCCATACTATCCCCATATCACCATACCCTTGACATCTTTTGGTCCAAAATATTGCCATTTAGGCCTTACATAAAACATAAACAATCCCCAAGTCCAAATTTGATCTATCATCATCCATTTACATCCATCATCTTGTCATCTCATTCCAAGGTCATCTTATTTATGCCCAATACAAGGTTGGAATCTCATCATGAAACCCAACAAGAGTCATCAACAATCCCAATAGGAGTCTTATGAACAACCTCATGAAGAGTCTCAACAACCATCCCATAAACAATCCACATCCCAAGGTAGAGGAAATATTATGCCCTCCAACATTATGCTCAGATTTACTCCTTAGTTTGGAATGTCCACCGACATGTTCATACCTGATGCTTATAAGGACATTCTTAAACCATCATCAAATCCTTTATATACACAAGAGAATTATACTCCTATGCAAGAGCCTCAAAGTCTAAGACCCTCTACCCATGAGTCCCTTGATTATGAATCTAGAGTTTGAGACTTTATGGAAGACCCCGATAATCAAGCCCTAGTGGACCATATAATTTCTATGAATGCCCAAAGTTACTTCCATAAGTTTTAATAATATACCAAGGATTCAAAGTACCTCTCGAATTTGATGTGTTCACTTTGATACCTCAAGGTTACCCTCATCAAGTTAAAAATCTATTTATAGGTTCCTCCCATCCACATGTTGATGAGACCTTAAATCCTATGTCAAATATTTACATCTTCACATCCTTGAATCAATCTACTTCTTCTATAGGTGTGTCACAATATATCCCTTGCATTCCCATGTCGATAGCTCAAGTTAGAACTACCATCATACCCCCATCATCAAATATTCCATCATCATCCAAGTTCCTACATCATCTATCCCTATGACCTCATACATCCCTCATAATAGCACATCCATAACTCCACCTATTTCCTCTATAGGTATGTTACAACCCATTCCTATAATTGTCACCATATTTCCACCTTCTAGTTGTATAATCATTCTACCACTCACTACTCAAGTATCCAACCCTATCTATATATCATCAACTATATCGCGTATTCATACCCAAGCCAATGTATCCATGCCCCAAACCTCACAAGTCCAAACTCATTCCTCATCATCACATGCTCAAAACCCCAATGCATCTACCCACCAACAACTCATCCTCTAACAACAACAACAATAAAAATCCATTTTACAATGACTCATATCCATCAAGCAAGGCCAAACACAACAACAACAACCACAACCATCGTCGAACACATCCGCCACATCACCTAATGAATTGTCAGACATGTAACTTTTGTAAGTATGGGCCTAACCAGTGTTGTCATTGATGTCAACATACTCTTGTTGCATTAATGATAAGGATTGGATGAACTATTTGCTGGATATTGACAAAATGGTCATATAAGGAACAATGAAGATAGTAAGGTAAAAGTCCTAGTTAAGATGAGGATCAGAGGATGTGGTTCAAAGGGTTTGTAGATATGTGTCTTAAGGTGTTCCAGTAAAGATTTTAGAGGTTCGCATGAAGATATTAAGAAGTTGTGGTCGCTCAAGTAAAAGTGGTTTTGGTAGGTGTTTAGAGGTAATAGAGTGATATAGATAGGTCCGGTGAGATCTAGAAATGCATTATCCTATTCTGTGGATTTGTTGGAGTGTTTAGGAAGTCCTTGTGAAGTTTCAACCCAATTGGTTTGTGGTCTGGAGCTCTGTAGGCATCTATTTCTTTTTGACAATGATGACAGACTGTGTTCTTGAGGTTCCGGATTAAGGTGAGAAGGATTTTAGTAAGCAGAAGTAGTGTGGATATTCTTGGTGATTCAGGAAAGCTTGTGGAGGTCTTTGGATCATGTCCAGTTCATGTTGGTGGTCCGCATTGGAGTTTGAGCTCGTAATTGAAGAATTACTTCCAGATGATGGTGCTTTTCTTAAGACTGGCCAACTAGATGAGTTACACATCCTATGGATGTTCTTGTAGATGTTTACTGACACAGATGATTATTTCTAAGTCGATGTCTTGTATAAATAAGGGATTGGAAAGTCATTTCAAAGGCATCTTGTGGAGATGAGAGTGTGGTAGCAAGGAGGAGAGTGAAAGGTAGAGCATAAGTATTGGGCTTAAATGGAACTGACTCAAGCATGCTAAAGATGCTATTTTCTAGTTCAAGTATGTGATACTTATTATTTTGTTGACAATGAGTCTCTTGTAGGCAGTGAGCCTCTTGTGAGTAGTGTGCTTGGACAGTGAGCCCTAATTGGCATGTGCCATTTTATTCTTTCTATTCTTGTAACAGAGAATACATTCTTGGGTTAGCCACCCTGTGGTTTTTCCCTTAACCAATTTTTCCACATCAAAATATTGGTGTCTCATGTGTTAATCTATTTCTACTCTTCATTTAATGCATTGTGATTCATGACTGATTAATTATTATGCTGCTAAATTATAAAGTGGGTTTAAGTGTTTAAATAGGAAGAAAGTTTTGGACAACTGATTCACGCCCCCATCTTAGTTGTTTTCCCTAAATCCAACAATTGGTATAAGAGTGAAGTTCCTCTAAAAGAGCTTAACCACTTGAGGAGATCCAAGATGTTGTCCTACAAGAAGGATAGTCTGAAGTTTGAAGGACCCAACTTTAATCTCTGGAAAAGTCACATGAAATGTCACTTGCAATGTATGGGAATGCAGTACTGGACCATGACTACAACGAAGTATACCCCTCTACAGAATGGCCCGAAAACCCCAACTAAAATCACAGATGCTGAAAACAATCTATGAACTAAAGAAGCCCTTCTAAGTGCCTTGTCTGGTTCAAAACTTTCAAATGTTGTTGATCTACAAATTGCTTTTGAGATTTGGGAAAAACTAGAACTTCTGCATGAAGGAGGCAAGTATGTTATATATGTAAGGCTATAGAGTCTGAAAGGAAAATTTGAAAATCTAAAGATGAGAGAAGATGAAAATATCACTACTTTTATGCCAAGAGTAAATGAGCTTGTTTGTGACATTAGATGTGCTGGTGGAGTCTTGGATGAAGATGAGATTGTTGGCAAAGTTCTCAGATCCCTTCCTCCTTCTTATAAAATCAAGGTTGCTACCATTGAAGAATTCAGAGCCCATACAACTATCACAAGGGATCAACTGGTTGGTAAATTGGCTACATTTGAATTGACTGAGTTTGGAGATGCCCTCCCCAAGACTGAATCTACATTCAAAGCTAGTGCCTCTGTAAAAGGTAAACAAATGTTTGATTTGGGAGAGAACTCTTCAAGAAAACTATCATGGTATGAAAAAGCAAGAAAAGACTTGGAAGAAGAAGTAGAAACTGCTCAACTTGAAGCCCTTATTGCAAAAAGACTGCTAAGAGGATCTGGTAAGTATGAAGGAAAATTGTCTTTTAAGTGTTTTAACTGCAATAAGATTGGTCATTTTGCCTCAAGGTGTCTAGAAAGATTTTCAAGGCCAAATCCTAACAAATCAAGGTTCCAAAGAATTGTTACTATGTTCATGAAGATGATGATAATGAAGGAGTAACTGATGATGAATCAGAATTAGGAAATAAATTTGGAAGTGATTGGGTGTTTATTGCCATCAAGGAAGAAGATCCAATGCCCTCTGAATCTGTCAATCACAAAGTTGTAGAAAGAGCTGTGGTTGCCCAAGTTGAAGAAAAGGATGATTGGGTTATTGACAGTGGATGCTCTCACCATATGATAGGTGACAAAAATAAGTTCATAGATTTGGAAAGGTATGAAGGAGGAGTGGTAAAGTTTGGTGATAACTCTACTGGTAGAATCAAAGGTAGAGGAACTATTTCTTTTGATGGAAAGAACAAAACCGGTAATGTATTGTATGTTGAAGGATTGAAGCACAATCTTCTTAGTGTTGGACACTTGGTGGACAAGGGCTATGATCTCCGATTCAAGAATGGAAACTGTAAGGTCTTTGAAAGTTCTGAAACAGAGACTGCATCCGATACCCAAACAAAAGGTAATATCTTCCATGTAGTTGGTACTGGTAAAAGTTGTCTATTTGTGCAAATTGATTAGAGTTGGTTATGGCATAGGAGGATGTGTCATATAAATTTTGATAATATCATTAAGATACGCAACACTCAGGCTATAAGAGATCTTCCAAATTGGTAAAACCTACAAATAGTTTGTGCAAAGAATGTCAGCTGGGTAACCAAAGCAAAGTCTCATTCAAAAGCAAGGAACAATCTTCTACTAGATTATTAGACTTAGTTCATACTGATTTGTGTGGTCTGACAAGAATCAGAAATGTGCAAGGTGATAGATACTTCATGCTATTAATTGATGACTATTCTCAGATGATGTGGGTGACCTTTCTGAAGGAGAAATTAGAGGCTCTTGAGAAATTCAAAATATTCAAGGCTATGGTTGAGAATGAAACCGGATTTAACATAAAATGTCTAAGGTCTAATAGAGGTGGGGAATTCACATCCGGTCAATTCATAGAATTCTATGAGAAGCATGGAATCAGAAGACAATTGTCTTCTCCTAGGACTCCATAGTAGAATGGAGTAGTGGAAAGAAAGAATCGGACCATCCAAGAAGCATCTAGGACAATGATGATGGAAGCAAATGTTCCTCAATTCTATTGGAGAGAAGCTCTCAGCACTATAGTCTATACTCTCAATTGAGTACAAATTAGAAGCAATACTAGTAAGACTCCTTATGAACTTTGGTTTGGCATCACTCCTACTGTGAGGTATTTCAATGTCTTTGGTAGCAAATGTTATATTAAAAGAGCTGAAGATCTAGGCAAGTTTGATGCTAGAAGTGATGAAGGAATATTCTTGGATTACTCTACTCAAAGCAAAGCATACCGATGTTATAACAAGAGACTGAGAAGGATTATAGAAAGTACAAATGTGAAGGTTGATGAAGGAATTGAAAAACCCTCAAGGTTTTATGAATATGATGAAGATGATCAGAATGGTGTTCTGATTCAAGGAGCCCAAGCCCCTTCTAAAATTTAGATTCAAATTGATCCAGTAAACCAGGAAGAACAGATGTGTTTTAATGAGCCTGATCAAGAATCAGATGTGCAAGAAACTCCCAAAGTTACCAGGTATGTAAGACTGAACCACTCTAAAGATCAGATCATAGGTGATAAAAGAAAAGGTGTACAAACAAGAAGAAGGATTACTCAAGATTCAGAAGAATATTGTATGATTTCAAAGATTGAACCCAAGACAGTGAATGAAGCTTGCAATGATGAAAACTAGACTAAAGCAATGGAGGAAGAGCTGATGCAAATTGAGAAAAATCACACTTGGGATCTTGTTCCCAGACCTAGAAACAAGAATGTGATTGGAACCAAATGGGTCTTCTAGAACAAATTGAATGAAGTTGGTGAAGTAATCAAAAATAAAGTCAGATTGGTCTGCAAGGGTTATTCTCAAATAGAAGGAGTTGATTTTGAAGAAACTTTTGCTCCAGTGGAAAGAATTGAAGTAGTTAGACTATTTCTTGATTTTGTTGCTTTCAAGGATTTCAAAGTATATCAGATGGATGTCATGTCTACCTTCCTGAATGGTGACTTCGAAGAAGAAGTATACATTGAGCAACCAGATGGATTTCAATTGTCTGATCATGGTGATATGGTTTGCAAGTTCAAGAAAGCATTGTATGGACTAAAGCAAGCCCCAAGAGCCTGGTATGAAAGATTAGATAAATATCTTTTGAAGATTGGCTTAAACAAATGTACTACTGATAGTAATTTGTATTTCAAAATTGATCATCAAAACATCTTAATTGTTGAAGTGTTTGTTGATGATATCATTTTTGGAGGAAGAGATAGTATGTGCAAAATGTTTGCAAATCAAATGAAAAGTGAGTTTGAGATGTCCATGCTTGGGGAAATGAATTTCTTCTTGGGCCTACAAATCATTCAAACTAAGAAAGGAATATTCATTTCTTAGACCAAATATGTGAAAGAATTGTTGAAGAAATTTGGGATGGAAGACTCAAAACCAATGAGTACTCCCATGTCAACTAGATGTAAATTAAGCAAAGATGATGACTCTCCTAAGGCTGATCAGAAAAAATACAGGTCAATGATTGGAGGATTGTTGTATCTCACTCAAACTAGACCTGATATTATGAATGCTATTGATCTTGTTGCTAGATTCCAAGCTAATCCTAGAGAATCTCATGTCATGGAAATCAAAAGGATTTTTAGCTATCTAAAAGGGACAGTTGAGTATGGTTTGTGGTATCCCAGAGATCATAATTTCTCTCTTCATGCATATACAAATGCGAATTGGGCAACAGATGTGGATGACCAGAAGAGTATCAGTGGTGGAGCATTCTTTTTGGGAAAGAGATTGGTTTCTTGGCTGAGCAAGAAACAAGAGACAATATCTTTGTCCACTACATAAGTAGAATATATTGTAGCAATAGGTAGTTGTACTCAAGTTTTGTAGATGAAGCAAATGCTAAGAGACATGGGAGTGGAATATGAAGAACCTATCACAATCTTCTGTGATAATTCAAGTGCAATAAATATTTCAAAGAATCCGGTGTCGCATTCAAAGATCAAACATATATCCATCAAGTTTCACTTTTTCAGAGAGCAAGTGAACAAGAATGAAGTCAGATTGGAGTTTGTGCCTTCCAAGGATCAGATTGTAGATATCTTTACTAAACCTCTGATGATAACTGAGAGGGGGGGTGAATCAGTTATCTTAATTATCTTTACTTTATGTTCTTCTTTAACATGTAGTGCAGCATCAAAACAAATAAGCATCCATTTCCATGAAAGCAAAAACAAAATCAATACACATAACACAAATATTTTGACGTGGAAAACCCTGTTAAGGGAAAACCACGGGGTGACTAACCCAAGATTATATTCTCTGTTAAAAGAATAGAAGTACAAAATGGCACTTGCCAATTAGGGCTCACTACCCGAGCACACTGCTTACAAGAGGTTCATTGCCTACAAGTTATAAAAAAAGCAACAAGATACTTGAACTGATGAGAAGCATCCACATATGCTGAGGTTCTATTCCAATTAGGCTCAATACACTAATCTACTACACTTCATTCTTCCTCTTCTTTGGTGTTGTTGTCCAGTCACATACCAGATCTATATTACTGCTCCCACATCGCTCTCTACTTTTCTTCACACTTCATAGTCCACTACACACACCTTCATACCGAAATCATTCTGGTATATATATCGGCACCAAGGATTTCATCAACTTCCTAGTTGGCATCCAAAATACTTAATATCTTCCCAATCTTTGGTCTGTCAGCTGAATCTTTGCTTACCAAGTGATGTGTATCAAAGAAATGCTTATAGAAGTCATCAATCATATCAACCACTCATGAATGATACTTCATGAAGCTTTACCACCATCACATCTGGATTAAGGTCTGATGCTCTACTAGTTAGGTCTTCCTCAGTCTACTTTGCCAAATAGGAACACAACACTCAGGTGCTTATATCTTTTCATTCTATCATCACTGGAGGCTCAAACTCTAGAATATATTAGTCATGGTACTCCTCTTGACTTCCCCAAGTCTGCACTTTACAAAGATACTTCCTTTGAGAGATCTAGACCTGATTGTTGGACCTTGTTGCATGCTTTGTTCTTGGTCACCGGACCAAAATACTCTTCGAACTGACTTCTGGTAGAGACACACCATGTCTTGCGGATGTGTGGGATGGACTTTGTTGTCATCAATGACAACATTCATGCAGCTATAATGTGTCTCTTGCCAACAATCTCCCCCTTTGGCATTGATGGCAATACCTAGTGAAAAATGACTAAGTGTTATACTATACTCCCCCTTGGTTGATGCTATGTTCTTATGTACACTTTTCTAGAGCTCCCCCTTAGCTAGGCTCCACATTTTTCACTACTCCTCACTCCTCCTTTGACATCAATGGCAAATGGTAGGATCCGCATACCAAAATCTCCAAAATTAATCTATACTTGGCCACATAAATATATATACATAACATACCTACATATACTGAAGTATATCTACAAAAGTTGTCTTCAACTGGACAAATTTTGTTGCCCATCTTGCTTCATCCTGTCCAAAATTGAGATGTGACCACTCAATAGGAATCCAAAATCCTCTACCCTCTTTAGATCTATTGGATCACTAGTCTGGACTATGGTCTGAGCATCAATTAGGGCCTCATGCATGGCATCTAACTTAGGGATAATTATCCCTCTAATTTCACTTAACCTGCTTATTCTATTTTTCTTTTCCTTCTCGAGCTTCTTAATTTCATTTAATACTACAATAGTCTGACACTCTTGTTCTATTATGGAGGAGGTGAGAGGATCAAAATTCTGAGATACACTTGACAGTTTATCCTCTTGCTCTTTCATTTTCTTCTCAATATCCTTTGTTACTTTGGACCAGGATAGACAAAATTTATAAATTTCTCTGCCATCTTTAAGAGTATTTTCTAACCTCTTTATCCCAATATCCATATTTCTCCTATCATTGGTTATTAGTCCTTGTACTTCGGAGAATCTCTTTCCCAAAAACTCCTTCCAGACCTTTTCTTCTACTGACTTCTATAAGGAATCAAAATGTGTATGAACATAATTTATAAGAGACCTTAGATTACCAGATGTGGAGGCCGAAGGATCCTTTTGGAAGGATAGCATGATCTTCTCCAATGCACCGGATGTAATCTCTACTAGATCACAGTCTTCCATTTGAGACTTCAAAATTTTTTCTTTTGCCTTTGCATGGGCAAAGGATGCTATCTTCATAGTCTGAACCGGGGAGAGGGAATCAAAATTGAATGGTCCTTTAAGTAGCTCCGGTCCATCTAATTCCATCATTTCTTTTGTCAAGAACTCTTTGACTTCTTCTACACTGTCTCTTGCCTGAGATAGAGTTTTCTTCCCTTCTGCAGCCTTATCACTGTCATCTGCAGTCTTCTCTGTTTGATCTTCTTCTCTTCCCTTTACTTGTTCTTCTTGACTGATGCTTTCTTCTTTTCTTTCTTCTCCTTCAATTCCAGAGTCTATAGGAGGGTCCAAGAGAGAGGTGTCTACTACTCCATGAACTTCCTCTTCCAGAATAGAGGAATCTAAATCCTTAGCTTTCTCTTTACTTCTCTCCTTTGTCTCTTCTACCACTATCTTAATAGATTCTTCTTTGTCATCCATGGCAAAGGGTTCATCACCTAGGTCCTCTACAATAGGAATATTGAATCTTTTATAGGCATTCCTGAGTATCTCTTCAGTTTCTTTAGCCACCTGATCAGTCTCTATGAGCATAAGCTTATTCATTCTAGCTTTGCTCTAGAACTCATCCTTGCAATCTTTGAAGATCATGTTTATTTGCTTTGGAGTGATGGAGGGATAGAGTTGGATAGGAATTTGCTCCCAGATTTCTAGGTCTTTTGCCATGGCATTGTTCTTTCTTATCTCAAGTTCCTTCTCTAAGCTTTTGGGAATTAGGGATATGGCTTCAATGAATGCTTTGTTATAAATATTAAGATACCTGACTATAGCATCTTGTAGGATCTTCTGGTCAGGTTCATTGTATTCATCATAGAATTTAGTCATTGGTTTCAGATCCCCATCCATAGTGACTGATTTGATGATATGATCAATGTGGAGAGTAGGCTTTTCAACAAATTTCCTTGCCTTCTCTTCTTTGCCTTGACCGGTAGAGGGTTCACTGGATGTTTTCTTCTTCTTCTTCATTTTCTTGACCTCCTCATCTGACTCCGTCTCTTCATCATCCTTTTGACTAGCATAAGACCTTGTGGCCTTTGTCTTAGTTCTTTTCTCTCCCTTTCTGGATGTTCTGACTTCCTGTTTTGATGCTTTCTGGCTCTTAGAGGTGGTAGGTGCAAAGCTCTTGGAGGATCTGGTCTGGGAAGGGGCTTCCACTGGATCACTTTTCTTTTCTACATCTTGTTTCTCTTTCTCTACCCTTTCCATCTTCTCTCTATTGGCATCAACTGCCTCCTTTGAAATTTCATGTCTCTTGGCAAATTCTTCCACCTCTCTTCTCACTTTTCTCTTGATTTTGAGTTGTCTTAGTTCAACATAAACTTTTACACTCAAGTCTTGGAAGGTTCCAAACCTTTCTGCATTAGGGTCCTTGGGTTGACTCAACAGGTGTTGAATATGTAGCTCTACAATTTTCTCATCTACTTCATACCCCATTAGCATGATCCAGACTATCCTTAGCTCCACTACCTCCATTAGGCATTGATCAGTGTCTACCATAAAGCACACTGTATCCTTGTATTTCTCAACCAATGATTAAGGGATTATTTCTCTGGCTTGCATCATACTCTGAAAGTTCTTGAAGTAGCCCCAGAGTGTTGTATTATGTGCTTTGGCATCACCAATTCCATGCAAATAATCTCTGATTTTTATTTCTACTGGTCTGTCATTTTGCCATATCCAGCCATTAGATCTGGGTAGCTCATTCATGTAATAGAAGAATAGACAGAGTATCAGGCCACCGTATTTGAAGGAATTCTTCTTATCCTTCTTTATCTTCTATAGATTCTCCAAAAGTTGGTTTAGAAGGAGCTCACAAAGATCATAGTCAACATTCTTTCTTAACATTTCATAAGCAGTGTAAATTGCAGTTTTGGGTACTGAATTTTCCCTGCTGGAATGATATATCTTGTAACCAATTATCATGGAGGTAAACTTGATATCTGGATAAGTGATATCTTCTATTATCATTGCTCTCTTGTCAAATCTTAATCTGGTAGCCTCACTCACAGTTTGGTTTTTGACCGATTTGAGAATAGGTAACCCTTCGTATGAGTACAAACTGGTTATTGCCCTAATAGCATCTTTTGTTATCTTAAATGGTCTATTCAACCACATGAAGTTGTCATGCACTCTACTCAAGACATACTGGACCTACTCATCTTCTACAAAGTAGGGGAAATGGATGCACTATCCAAAATGCTTATCCTAGATGGCCTTGTATTGGGGTTTAAGTTCAAGTGATCCATCTAACAGTTCCTTGTGGTAAATATCCATCAGTTTGGATTCCCCAAATTCTTCAATGTTTGTGTGTATGTAAACCCTAATATCTTCTACATGCAGAACTCCATGCGGAATGCTAGAAAATGTGCCTAGGGGATCAGCTTCTAGGGATTTATAAGGATGTTTTCTAAATTTTGGGTGCGGCCTATCGGTGATCTTCACAACATTCAGAGTAGCCATCTTTCAAAGATTTAGAGAGAGATTTCAAGAGTGAAAAATACCTTTTATGCTTCTAGGGTTCACGATATGAGTTGGATCGGATTGCTTGAAGAATCGACTTCTGCGGTTGATCTTTGAGGGGCTAGAGATAATTTTGTTGCAGAGCTCCTTTTCTCTTTTTCTTGAATACAAATGTACAACTGATGAACAAATGAACCCTTTTATTTTTGCGCAAACCCTAATTTCACATTGTAATAAATGCACAACTTAAGTTATTCTGGTTGCTCCTTGTTCTAAGAGATTTTTCTGAATCACTGAGATGCACTTAGAGTTATTCTTAGTGAATATTAGCAATCTATCTACCTTTCTCCAATCATTCCATTTATCCGCAGATCAAGATACCTCAAATTTGAATCAAACTAGATCTAACCGTGAAAATCCTATTCTTATCGAATGACTGTTAAACCAGATTAATTTTAGATGATTAACCACTTCAAATTCCTTGCGGATCTTTCATATATTTTCCAAGGGTTATTTATATGTTTCTTTGATATCCCTCTCAATCCACAACCTTCCATGTGCAAATTTCAGGCACTAATTGACTGGCTGGGGGAAATTGTTTTCTTTTGTGACTCCCCTGAGCTAGAGCTCATCTGTGTAGTTTTCGGAAGGAATATCAGCACCAGATTTAGGTGTGGATCCATCCTCAACATTTTATGTACTCCTTTTTACCCAAATCTTGTTCATCTCCCTCTGAAGTCAATCTACATTCATTTTTCCTTTTCCTTTGTCTTGGTTTTGATTATGATGCACTGGACCCTTTTTTTCCTGATTCTAACTTCTACAGAATTTTGTAATATGACTGGATCTATTGCAATTGTAGAAAACAATATTTTTTTGCATATTTGACTGATATCCTCTTGATATACACTGATTAGCCATATGCCCCATTCTATTGCATGCAAAGCATCTACCATTGAATGAATTGTTCATTTGCAAATTTCTGCGCTCATGAGATTTGTGACCATACCTTTTGCATTTAAAACATTGTCTAGAGAAGGATGAATTAGTCTGATTCATTCATCTTCTGCACTGATTTGCTTTATGACCAAATTTATTGCAGTTGTGGTAGTATCCATTGAAGGATGGATATCTTTGAGCATTAGGTTGCCTTACTGGAGGTCTTCTAGGCCTGTTCCTTGGATTTCCTGATCAAGAGTTCTTCTGACTGGATCTGGATCTTTCACCTTTCTCATACTGCAAGCCTTGCTTGTCACCTACCGTCTTTTGGCTTTCAAGAAGAACTTCAAGTTGAGTAGAGCTTATCTTGAATTTCTCTTTGTATTCATTTGTTGTTTGAAGATCCTTTTTAAGAGTGTCAATCTGATTCTCAAATTATTCTTCATTATCTCTAGCTTCTTCAAGATTGAATTCCAAATGCCTGATTATTCTATCCATTTTGTGGTAGTCTTCTGACTTCTCCTTGAGAGCTTCTTTTAGATTATCTTCAGTCTTTCTTTTCTCTTCAATTTCTTGGGTAAATTTCATAACCCCTAATTCCATTACATGTCTTATCATGATGACCTCTTTTGATAGTGTTAGGGTAAAATAGGATCAACGATGAATATGCAATAAACAACATCAAATACCCATAACTCAATAGAATAATGAAACTAAGAAGATTAAATGAAATGAAGCAATGAATGAAACAATGCAAACATTCCTTGAATCGAGACTTCTATTGTTGCCTATCAAGATTGTCCTTGTTTGTATGAAGTAGGCCCTCAGAGAGTGCACTCTTTTGCTGTGTTTAAGGATGTTGATAGTGAATGGCTGTGATAATGAATATGCAAAGAAGATGAGCTTTGAAGCAACAATGGTGATCTCAAGCAAATAGTATTGGGGTGCCAAAGGCACACTGGTGAATTTCTACAGAGTAACAATAAGAATAGCCTGGATGAATAGAATGGAGGAATAAGGTTCCCTTTATAGACTTAGAAGAATGAAGATCAATGGTTGAGAAGAAGTATGATGATCAATAGTTGAGAATGGTTGAGGAATAAAAAGAGGACAAGTGTCCCACTTCCATCATGTAACAGGGGAGTTAACAAAATTGATTGAAGAGTTAATAGAATGGATTGAGGAATTGACTAAATTGATTGATCAGTTATCGGAATAGATTGAGGAGATGACATAATTAATTAATCAGTTAACAATTTTGATTAGAGAAGAAATAGGACATGTGGGTGAGAGAATATTAGCTAATTAAATATTTAAAATATTTAATTACATGTGCAACATGATGAGGTGGAGAAGGTGAGGTGGATTTATGAAATTAGGACTTAGGATAGAGGAATTTAAGATTAATTAAATAATGTAGGATTATTTAATTATGTGAGACATTAGAAGAATTTAGGAAATTTAATTAAATAAATTGATTTTATTTAATTATGGGATAATGAACCAATCAAATAACCTTAGAATATTTATTTAATTGATAGAGGAAATAAGAAGGGAATAAATATTAAGAATATTTATTTAGAATGAATCATGTCATTTTTAGGCATATACATTTTGCCCCTCTTTGATGCAATGCAGTTTACGATGTTGCTTCAAAGAATAAATAGTTTGATAATGATACATGCCCTAGTTTGCCCCTGGTACAGGTTTAACGACAAGATACCCCCTCAGGAGATTGGACGAGAAGAAGGCAGAAGGCGTGAGATGGACAATCTCATGAAGAAGAAGGCTAGGTTTGAAGAAAATAAGACATGTTTCAGGGAAACGAGAAGAAACTGGAAGAAAAATGAGTGTGGGAAGTAGTCACAGTCACTACCTAGCTAGATTTTGGGTTTGCAAGCTATATATAGGAGCTAGGTCCACAAGATAAGTCATTTGTACACTTGTTTAATCTGAATTCTTCTGAGAGAGCTTAGAGCAAATTTGGAGCAGCATGGCAGCTAGAGAGGCAGATATTCCACGCGAGGAGCACCGATTCGAGCAAGTCTGTCGATTCGGCCAGCCAGCAGAGGTAGGACCCCTAGTATGTATCTCAAAAAAATTTCCCTAGGGTCGAGTTAGGGTGTCATAAATGCTAGTAGAAGATTAGGGAAAACAGATGTGCTGAAATATAGAACGGCGCATTTATCGTTTGGTGGTCCATGCATGCAATTGGGCGATGCATATGTGAAAACAACACATATGTAGAAAAAGTCAGTGCATGCGTACTATTGCAACACATACATGCAATGTTACGGCACATATACCAGAGTGGCACATACGTAGAATAAAATGATGCATACATGTGTTTCTGCAGTGCATATACCAGAAGTAGCGCATATGTCAAGAAACAGTGCATTCATCGCGAAGTAGCACATTTACCACCTGTTGTGGTGCATATGTAATAGATAGGCAAAAGACTTAGCAAATTGACTTGATTGGTGCCCTGTTTGTTAGGACAATCAATAAGCTATCTCTGAGATTGCAAGAATCTAGTCAAGAGATGTAGTGTGCTATTTTGATCAGTTTGAAATGCTAAGTTAATTGACATGTTTCCTTAGATATGTTGAGTGGAACTTACAGATTTGGATTGATGCCTTGCTTTGCATGCTTACAGGAGGATTTATGCGATACACTTCAGTCTAGCGAGTAGCTCCCTATGCCTATGCTACAGAGATACATGCTGACGGAGATAGACAGATAGGTGCTCGACACTATGGGACTCGACTATGTATGCTTCATGCCCGAGGTTCGGGCGAACCGTAGATTGCTGACTACTGTAGTGGAGAGGTTCCACAGTGAGGATGGGACCTTCCACCTCCCTACTAGCAAGATGACTATCACATTGGAGGATGTTTATAGGATTCTACATTTTTCAATTCAGGGTGACTTGGTGGAGTATGATCCACAGAGAGGCGCAGGACTCACCGAGTGCAGGTGAGTATTTGATGACCCGGGGTTGGTAGGACAGGTCATCTCGTGGCATGATATTTATGACTATTACGACTACTTCCCTGGGATTGTGGCAGGATTGATCGGAGGCGTTGTGTGCCCCAATAGGAGATTGTATGGATTCCCCATTGGATGGGGCAGGATCATGGAGAGGATGGTGACAGAGGGCACCTGATATGTGTGGGGTGTCTATGTATTGGCTCACCTATATCATGACATGCACCAGGTAGTATACCACCGGAGCAGAGCCTTTTGGCTGGTGTGTCACTGTTACAATTTTGGATATGGGATCACATAGAGTTCACGAGATCAATTTGTGTGTTTGTTAGATAGAGAGGGGAGCCATACAGCTATGGCTACATAGGGGTGATTTCCCAGCATAGGCTGGGGAAGCTGGAATACTGGAGGCATGCCTTGTATAGGGTAGATGTGGTTGTTTGGCTACCATATCTAGGCTGTGAGCCATGGGACGATGAGGCAGATGAGTTACCTTACTGTTTTCAGGCGCGATGGCTGATAGGACGGACTTGCCACATACTAGAGAGGTAGATTGTCGACAGATTACTGAGACAGTTCGGTAGGAGGCAAGGCATGCCACAGGGGCAGGCCTACTTTGCACGGACACATGCGGAGAGGGTCAAATGGGGACTGATGGCATCCTATGAGGAGGCCCTAGCAGAGTTTCGGCAGACACCATATGTCACCTTGGATATGAGGACGGAGATAGCAGATGCAGGGATGACACAGGATTATGAGGACTAGATGACTGCACACCCCTTTCTGAGATATTCAGGGCCTAGGATGTTGGTGACTCGCATAGATGAGGCAGACTTAGATGACGAGGGCTAGGTGGGCCAGAGGAAGAGGAGGGGGGAGAGGAGGACGAGGGGGTCGAGGAGGTGGCTGAGATGGAGGAGATGACGAAGATGATGGAGACAATGGAGGTCAAGCTAGACAGAGGAGGAGAGTGGAGCAGGCAGTGCCATCCCAGGCTATGCAGAAGGTGCAATAGCAAGCACAGATACAGCCACCCCAGTAGGGACCTTAGCCACAGGGACCCCAGCCAGAGGAGCAAAGACAGGCAGAAGTAGCTCAGGATCTAGCACAGTTAGACATGCAGGAGAGGGTGATAGCCACCTTGAGGGGAGAGATTAGATAGCTGATGGCACAGCTCAGGATTGCTGACAGTCAGCGAGAGACAGACGCAAAGGTGATTGTGGGACTGGCTAGAGAGAGAGATATGGCAGATGCATAGATACGAGTCATCCATGTAGAGTAGGATACCACATTGGCAGCCTTGGGGATGGACACAGTGACCAGTTTCTTGGTTGGGCAGGTGTAGCAGGCACAGGCACAGTTAGGCCAGTCACAGACATAGCTATCACAGGTGCAGGCTGAGCTTGCTAGAGCACAGGCTCAGGTTCAGTACTATTGAGGTTTATACCATGGTGCCGTGCCGGTAAGCTAGAGGGCCTCTAGCTACAGGAGTTAGTCTACGGCCTCCCAGAGAGCAGTTCCATTGAGGTCATGGGCTTCTGTGATGGGCCCATAGCAGTCAGAGGTTGGTAGAGGGGGAGACACTATTGGCAGTGGTGGTCCACAGCAGCAGGGGTAGACCTGTACCACACTTGTATTGTTGAGACATGTATCATCATCCATTGGGATGTATTTTTGTATATGACTTTGATTTAGAGATAGACACTATGATATTGTACATTTGGACTCATTTTATGATATGTATATGATGATGCAGCTATGTGACCTGAGTATTTCTTGCATATCAACAAACAAGGATTGCCCCTGTTCATGTTAGACCTTTGATGTCCTCGATGTTCTTTTGCCGATCATGTCCTTAGACAAGGCTTCACATTACTAAAGTTTAATCCACAAACAACAAACAAAGAAAATAATTGTGCCCCCCATCATAGCCTCTCTTGCTTTTGGCATCCTCGAGTAGCATAGGAAGGCATGATAGCAAAAATCAAGACTGTAATTTTTTAATCTAACCAACACAAATCATTCTTGCATTTAGGTGTGTTTGTTTCTTGCCATAATTTGAGTAAAATCATTTAGAAGACCTTAGGTGTTGCTCTATTTTTGCCTTGGATAGGTTAAGTGCTTTGTGTCAAAATTTTTGCTTTGGAGAGTGGTTCTGCTTGGGCCTGCTTGCTTGGTGAGAAGGTTTCACAATCCTTATTAGAGAGATGGACCCTAAGGGACTGACCTAGTGCCCTGGGGGCTCATTGCTAAATGGCCTTGCCTACGTGATGATGTAGAGGCAACGTAGTTTAGGGTAAACCCTAATGGACCATGGATGGACTAGAAGAAAGACGATAAGAAAGATGACAAGAAACAGGACGGATTGGACTGTGAGAGCCTCGGGGGTGCATAGGAATATGGCCTTGCCTACGTGATGATGCAGAGGCAACATAGTTCATGGATTTAGATCATGGAAAACTAACAAGAGATACTATGATAGGCTTACTTGATGGATACGGTATGTGACAAAACCTTGGTTGTCAAGGCCAACAAAGAGATAGAGTATCGAGCCATGATAGGTAACTGTCAGGAGTTTACTATGGGACAGCTATGGGTCGAATGGGACACAAGGTGGAATGGACTCAAGGTGATTGGTTTCCCAAAGATGGATAAGGTGGTTTATCACAAGTAATGCCTATTTACCAAGTTTTCACCACTTGCTTTGATTTGCACGAAAGCTAGAAAGTATACATGATGCCTGTTTGCTAGGTTTTCATCATGATACCTATCTAAGGCGCCTAATTGCCAAGTTTTCCCCAAAGGACAATTTTTTTATACTTTTCTAATTTTTTGATTGTATTTTTTTTTATTTTTTTATTTTTTTGTATTTTATGCCCCCCTTACATTTACGGTTCTCCTAGGTATAGAACCGGTGAAGGTGCATGCTGTTGATCGGGTCATCAAATAGCTCACCCTCTGACATTGCCAACTGATATGCCCCCGATCTGTATGCTACTACAATTACATAAGGCCCAAGCCAATTGGGTTCAAACTTGCCTTTCATTTCTCTATCTTGTTGGTTGCAAGGATTCTCCTTAAGAACGAGATCCCCAACTTTCAAGATTCTTGGGCGAACTCTATGGTTATAGCTTCTTGACATCATTTGTTGATATGCTTTGAGATGATCAAAGGCTTTTTGTTGCCTCTCTTCCAGCAACTCTAGTTCTTGTAACCTAGAGACTCTGTATTCTTCATTTGATATGAGACCTTTTAATGACACCCTGAGAGATGGTAATTCAACCTTAATGGGGAGGATAGCTTCTAAGCCATAGACAAGGGCGTAGGGTGTAGCACCTGTGGGAGTGCGTATACTAGTTCTCTAGGCCCACAGAGCAAGATTGAGTTGGATATGCCAATCACAGCTAGCATCGTTGACTGTCTTCTTGAGGACTTTCAAGATGGTCTTATTGGATGCTTCAACTTGACCATTACCTTGGGGATAGTATGGAGTGGAGAAACGATGTTAGATCTTGAATCGTTCACAGAGTTCTTGGACATCCTAGTTTTTGAATGTTCTTTCATTATCTGTGATAATGGATGAAGGAATTCCATATCTGTAGATGAGGTAATTCAGGATGAATGAGGAGATTTGCTTACCTGTGATGGTGGTGAGGGGAATGGCTTCAATCCACTTTGGGAAATACTCAGTGGAAGCTATGATGAATTTGTGGCCATTGGATGAGGGTGGATGGATCTTTCCCACAAGGTCAAGTCCCCATTGGCAAAAGGGCCAAGGTGTCGTTAAAGGTCTCAACTCTTGAGCTGGTGCATGTATCAGGTTCCCATGTATTTGACATTGCTTGCACTTCTTGACAAACTGATATGAATCCATTTCCATGTTTGGCTAGTAATAACCCAAACGCATGAGTTTCTTAGCTAAGGAAGGACTGCTAGAATCTATTCCACAAATCCCTTCATGTACGTCTTGCAAGGCGGTTATAGATTCTTCTCATTCTAAACAACAGAGTAGAGTACCATCGAGACCACGTCGGTACAGGGTATCGGCAATGATGGTATAGCGAGAGGTTTGGCGTATAAAAGTTTGTCATTGGTTAGAAGATAGGTTTGGTGGGAGGATGTTGTCCTTGAGGTAAGTGTAAATCTTACCATAGCAAGGTGAATTAGATCCAACTAGAAGGCAGATGGAATGGGTCTCAAGAAGATCATAAGCTCGTTGTTAGATAGTTTCCACTAAGAACTCATACTATGACTCATTCTCAGGTATTTCCAAGAGAGAGGCAATGGTGGCCATGGCATCTGCTACTTTGTTCTCGATCCTAAGTATCTGTTTGAAGGAGATGATTACAAAGTGTTCTTTGAAGTCATTGGCCATCCACTTGTAAGGGACAAGATTTTCATCCTTGGTTTGATAATCATCATTGACTTGATTGATTATAAGTTGAGAATCACCGTAGACATGCTCCTCTTGGATTTTCCACTCAGTTGCCATCTTGAGACCAATTACTAAAGCTTCATATTCTACTATGTTATTGGTGCATGGGAATAACAAATGGTAGGACTTTGGAATTATGTTGCCATGAGGAGTCACAAACAAGATTCATGCCCCCGCTCCATGATTTGTGTAGGACCCATCGAAGTAGAGTTTCCAGGAATGTGTTGATATGTTGAATAGAGATTCATCTAGAAACTCAAATTGCATCGGTGTGGTGTCTTGTAATGGTGCATCTGGTGCATCTGCTAGTTGATCAGCAATGATCTATCCTTTGATAGCTTTTCTGTCTACATACTTAATGTTGTATTCACTCAAGAGCATTACCCATTTAGCTAGGCAACCTGTGAGAGCTGCTTTGCTTAGTAGGTACTTCAGTGGGTCTATTTTTGCAATGAGTTAACTAGATGTGCAAGCATATAATGTCAAAGTTTTTGTGAAGTAAAAACTACTGCAAGACATGATGTTTCTATCTATGAGTATTGCAATTCATAGCCCACTAATGTTCGACTGATGTAGTAGATGGCTCTTTCTTTATTCTCATAATCTTGTTGTGCTAGAAAGGCCCTAAGAGCTATAGGTGTAGCAGATATGTAGAGCATCAGTGGTTTCCCTTGAATAGGAGGCATGAGAATGGGTGGATTCGTAAGATATTCTTTCAACTTGTTGAATGCCTCTTCACACCTTTCATCCCATCTGAATGGAATATTCTTGTGCAGAGATGACTAAATGGTTGGCACTTGTCTACTAGCTGGGATATGAATTTGCAGATTGCTTGTAGCTTGCCCTGTAGTGATCTTAACTGAGTAAGAGTCTTGGGTGGTGGCATGTCCATAATAGCCTTGACTTTAGCGGGGTCCACCTCTATTCCATTTGCTGACACGATGAAGCCTAGCAGTTTGCCTGAAGTGACTCCGAACACACATTTCTTTGGGTTCATCTTGACGTGGAATTGGTCTAATCTCTAAAAGACTCTTTCTAATAGATCCAGGTGTGATTCCCGTGTGAGCGACTTTGCTAGGATATCATCGACATAATCCTCCATTGTTACATGCATCATATCATGGAATATAGTCATCATAGCATGTTGATATGTGGCTCCTGCATTTTTAAGCCCAAATGGCATGACATTCCAGCAGAAAGTACCCCATGGACAAGTAAAAGTTGTCTTGTGTTGGTCTTCTAGTGCTATCCTGATCTGATTATAACCTGAGAATCCATCCATGAGAGACAACATGGTATGCCCTACAGTTAAGTTGACTATGACATCTATATTTGGCAACAGAAAATCATCCTTACGACAAGCTTTGTTTAGATCCCTAAAATCATTGCATAGTCTAACTCGGCCATTAGGTTTGGACATTGGTACAATGTTGGATGTCCACTCTGGGTAGTCTATAGCTCTGATGAACCCTACATCCAATAACTTCTTGAGTTCTTCTTTGACCAATAGTGCTATGTGTGGATGCATCTTTCTTAGTTTCTTCTTCACTAGTTGTACTCTTGGATCTAAAGGAAGGTGATGTAGAATCAAGTTTGGGTCTAGGCCTGGCATGTCTACATATGACCAAGTGAAGCTGTCCCTCTTTTTCTTGAAGAATGGTACAAACTTGGTCTTTTCCGATGGAGTAAGGGATTTAGCAAAGTGAATGATCTTAGGCTGTTCCTCTGTACCAATATTAATAGGTTCCATCAGTTCCACAACAATTTGGGACTTCTCCTGGTGCATGTCTGTGGGGAGAGTGTCAAGCCTTCCATCATCAGGTGCCACAGTTGGGTTTTCACCTTCAGATGCGTCCTTTCTTTTTACTGTTTTGAGATCTAACACTGCCGTAAAACAGTTTTCACCATCAGATCTAGTTTTTATCTTGATATTTTTGCTACTGGAAGGCTTGGCATCCTCTCTAAAGTAAGCTACAGTATTAAGTTCAATAGAGAAACTAGCTTAATGATCTCCTTTGGGTAGGTGGTCCCTAAGTTCCATATAGTCAATGTAAGTATCATCATTTTGGAACATATCTAGTTGGGGAGTTCCTCGCAAATCCCAGTCAATAAGCTCAAGATGCACAAGAGGGAGGGAGTCAGAGGATAGACTTGATTCATTGATAGTGTGAATAGATATGCTAGGAGTATAGGTAGGGGTGGTGTTCAGGATAGTACTTTCCTCCAAGTTGTTTATTGCGATGGAACCCAAACCTTCCTCGAAAGTTGCATTCTCAGAGATAGGCAAATCAGACTCTATTGGTCTATGCCGTAGCGTTTGTCCCTCACGGTAGGGGCTAAATATTTGGATGGTATCGACCTCTTTGTCATCATAGGAATGCTCTATTAGCTCATCCCATTCATATTCATTGGAGTCTGTGTCACTTTCCTCTTGAAGTGTGTGGATCGTTTCTATAAGACAAGCATTTTCTTTAGTTTTGCCCTTGCCTTTGTATCCTAGACCATTTGTATCTCTAGCTAATGAGGATGAAGAAGGTTGAATAGGTTCTATGATTCCTTCTTTTCTAAGGCCGATGGGGCCTTGTCCTTCGTAGCCCATTCTGTGTAGGATAGTTTCACCTCGCCCATAGAGTTCTGTTGGGAGCCTAGGCAGTTCTTGTGATGTGCTCTGTTCTTCTGTATAAAGCCACTGTAGGAGATCTCTTTCTTCTGTTTCATCAGATAAGGTCCCCCATTTTACAAAGGGAGTTGCAGGAGCTATAGGAGGAGCAAATGGCTTTGGAAAATGTTTGGGTTGGCCAAAAGATTGAGGAGACAAAGGCATCTTGGCTAGATTGCGGCTGTACTCTATGGAGTATTCTCCCACTCCGCTTTCTTTTATGGTGATTTTCTACTCTTTGGGCTTTGATGAGGAGGCTTCGACAGTATGATCATGTTGTGGGATGGGGGATATAGATGCTTTGTTGTTTGGTATGATGTAATTGGGTTTGGCAAGGAAGGAGTTGCAATGCTGAAAGGGGTCAGGGTCACCTTGGATGGTGACCTGCTTGCCATTGTACAGGAATTTTATGCATTGGTGATAGGTCAAGGGTACTGCTTTCATGGTGTGAATCCATGGTCTCCCTAGGATAATATTATAAGTGAGCTCCCTATCAAGGACTTGGCACACAACATCTTTTATTACTGGTCCCACTTGTATGGGTAGGACTACTATTCCCTTTGTAGTTTGCTCTTCTTCATCATATGCTTTGATAGTAATTTTCTTCCTTGGATCAACTGCCTATTCAGAGAACCCCAATGCAAGGACTAGCTTTAATGTGCAAATATTTAAACCGACCCCCCCATCAATGAGAACCCTCTTGATGTGGTGCTTGTGGATGAAGGTGACAATATGTAGAGGGGTGTTATGGGGTTGAGATACAGAGAGGTCATCTTGCTCGGTAAATGATATGGAACTTGAGGAGGTCAGATTACCTACCATAGCCTCAAACTTCTCTTGGCCCAAGTTAGTGGGGACAGTGGTTTCCACTAAGGCTTTTTTGAGGATCTCTTTATAGGAAGGAGATAGACGCAACAACTCCAAGATAGAAATGTGGACCGGAGTTTTCTGTAATTGGTCTATGACATTATACTGGCGGAAGTTGGATTGAGAGGGTGACGACCTTGGAGGGGTAGTATTGAGCGTGACTTTACCACTATAGGTAATGATACTACAACTAGTTTTGTTAGGTCCTGATTGCTGGTTGGGTGTGATGACATTGATTTAAAGGATATGCTCAGAAATGCAATTTATGGTATAGTCAAATGGCACACTTGCACAGTTGGCATTACTATTCCCACTATTTTGATTTGGCTTGTTGCGATTGTTGTTGTTGTTGTCATTATGGTGATTGCCATTGTTGTTATTGCCATTATGGTGATTGTCATTGTTGTTATTGTTGTTGTACGGCCTGTTGTGATTTAGAAGTGGATCCCTGTAGGCCACATGTGTCTCATTGGAGGTATGTTGTTGGGTTCCTCCTTGACTTTGATCAAGCACATTTTGGATAACATATTTGAGATGGATACAATTTTTGGTTGTATGCCCCCTTCCTCTATGATATTCACAATAATCCGTATCCTTCCAATAGGGAGGTTTGACTATAGGCTCATAATCACTTGTTGGCGGTAGAGAAATTTCATTGTTAGCCAACAACTTCCTTAATGCGGATTCTTGAGACTCACCCAACAGTGTGAACTTTCACCTTGGATTTGAACTAAAACATGGTCTTGGTTCCCATGAGAATGGTTTGTTGGGTACAACATTGTTTGCTTCACTTTTGAGTGTGAATATGGGTTGTTGGTTGGGAGCTGCCACCTTGGCATCCACTACCCCATCGTTGACAACATTCTTATTCTTGGTCCAAAACTTTGATTTGTCTATCATGTAGTTGGAGGTAGGTGTGTCCTTGTATAACTTGATTGCCCCCTTGGTGATCATAGCTTTTTTTATGAACAATCCCATTTCAATGACTTTTGAGAATGATGTAGGGCATTGTATTTGTATTTGATAGCTAAGATCGGTATTGAGGTTATGGACAAACATCTCCAATAGTTGCTTCTCAGGTATATCGTAAGAACACTAACCTGCTAGTTGTCTCCATCATTGTAGGAAGGTGGCGAATGACTCACCACTCTTTTGTTTGGTGTTGCATAGATCTAACATAGATATTTCATGTTTGATATTGTAAGAGAAGTGCGTGATAAATTTGTTGACTAGTTCATCAAAAGTTCTGATGCCGGTGGAAGCTGTGAGAACCACTCCATAGCTTGGCTGCCTAGAGACCTAAGGAATAATCTCTTTAAGTATGTCTCATTGTGAGCTACTTCCAAACATGCTGCGTTGAATTCCTGTATATGGTCTCTAGGGTCCCCTTTCCCTTTGTACTTCTCAAACTTAGGAACTTCGAATCGATATGGGAATGGTTTCTTGATCAAACTTTTGTCAAAGGGGTACGGTGCAATATCTTCCAAGGAGTAATTTTTGGCATTTGTACCCATCTTGAGATCTGATATTTGTTGTGTTAGGCTCTCAAGTTGTTTCCGCATTTCTTCCAGAGGAGCATTTTGGTCCATGGTTCGCTTTCCTCTATCATTTGCATTTGGGTCTATCGTATTCTTTTCCTTTTTGTGATCATTTTCCATGGTTTCCATGATTGAGCTTATATCAAAATCCACAGGGAGTTTAATTCCAAGACTAGCAAGATGATAGAAATACTTATGAGGGTCTTCATGGAGCACCTTCTCTATTAGGCGTTGGAATTTCTGATTTTGGATGCTTCCTTGATAATCCTCGTAAGAGATTTCTTCGTCACTATCATGAGGTGTGATGATGTGGTTGGATGAGCTGGCCATTTCAAGTTGCTTCTTTTACTGAGATCTAGTAAGGACCATGCAAGGTGATGCGGGATGAAGTTGACTGGGACTAGAAATTTTGGCAAGGTGCTGATGGAGACTACTATAGATAGGATACCTAGGACAAGACTTGGAAAAAGGACTTTCTTTCTCAATGATTTCAAATAAGAAGGCTGATACAAGACAGTAGCCACTAGTAAGGGTACTCGATACCAGTCTTACTGTGTAGGGACTAGTTGTGTAACAAACTACTAGCAAAGTTCTGTGACCTACTAGGTTTACTTGAATTTACAATGATACGAAGAACGGACCTACGCTGATCTGATATGGAATATTCTGACTTTGGGATTGGAAAGACCTGATAGAAGGTGGATGGGACAATTGATGAAAGAGAGACCTTTTGGATGAAATGGATGAAAACTAACTGTAAGGTAGAACCTGATCTATGATCTTGGAGCTAAGCTGAAATGGGTACTCAGAACTGGTAAAATTTTTCCCTCAAAAATTATGCAAGTGCTCACTAGTGTGCATATGCTAAAACAGATGCGCAACAAAAATTAACAAATGCGCAATAAGTTAGAATATATACACTGGACTGGTGAAATATGTATGCGCAGCAATAGAAAACAAAAGTGCAAGAACTCTAAACAAATGCACCGCAAGTTGACACAGATGCTTAGGAATAGAGGACAGATGTGCCACTCTGGCTTTCTTCAGTGTTTTTGTAATTTTTGAAAAATTTTCAATGTTTTTGGTACTTTGGTTGCACAAAAAGGTCTTCTTGATATGATTTTCTGAATTAATAACAAGAAAACATAGCAAACACAAAGAATTTTTGATGATTTTCTAACTTTTTTAGTGTTTTTTCTGACTCTTTTCTGGACTAAAAGGAACAAAAGCAAGTACAAGAATCCTAGGCTAGAAATGGATTATAAGGGTTTTGGGCCACTAGAACAAGATGTGTTTAATGCGGGCAACCGTTCAAGTGGTTACACATGCGGCAACACTACTCTCCGTTATGGAGTCTCCCAGCCTCAAAGGGTTGCACCTTAGAGGGTTTTGGGGGAGGTTGGCCGTCGGTGTAACATAGCAGCACTTGTTGCAGAAGGTTTTCACCTCAAGCACTTTTATTTTAAGTGGATTGGTAGGGCTTGGCATCTAGCCTATTTCCACTCAGGGTCATTCGCACTTGGACAACCGTGCATCCAAGAGCAGGGCCCTCTTAAAGGTTAAACAGATGGACTAACAAGTCTGGCATTTTGGTCACCCAGTAAAGGGGAGAGCATAGGCCTATTGTTATTCGATAAAGCATGGAAGACACTAATCAATCCAACCTAGTTAAAAGTGGAAAAACTAAAAGGGCTAATCTACTTGGGCAAGCATAGAACTTTGAAGTGATTTAGCAAGATATCAATGGTTCAGTTTTTAACCCAGAAAGTAATGGTGAGTTCAGTTTTAATCCCTGTAGCATGAATAGTTAACTTTGAAATGTTGGTCAATCGAGATAGCAGTGGTTTAGTTTTAACCCCAAATATCAGTGATGAATTCAGTTTTATACCACGATAGCATGAGTTGTTAACTTTGAAATGTTGGTCAATCGAGATAGCAGTGCTTTAGTTTTAACCCCAAATATCATGTGGCGATAGGGTATCCAAAAGGTTGTAGAGGTATATATGGCATCAAATGGTAACAAAGAGGTGACAGATTGGTGGTGCAACAGAGGTCAGTAGGTATTATAGTTAGTCGAATAGGATTTTGATAGAGATTGAATGGAAGCCAAGGAAGAATTTTAGGGTTTTGACCTATGGTTTTGGTGGGTGTACATGCAACAAAAATCCACAACCTACAGTAGATAACATTAACCAGAAACTAAAAACTTGCAACAAAATTTTTTTCCCTACACACAAAATAGACCCTGCAATAACTAAACCACCAGATCATTGTGCAAAGTCCATACAACCTAGCCATACAGTATGGATAGGTGACTAAAAAAAATTTCAAAAAATTACAAAAATTTCCTATTGCCAAAATATAGCAAATTTACTGTCATTTTTCACAAAAAGGGCCTCCTAGACTTAATGGTGAGGTTCATTTGAGACTAGGAAGCCACCTATGCAAGTTAACCACCAAAACTCAAAAAAAATGGTGGATTAGAAATCGTTTCACGTCAGGTTCACCATTTTGTACTAGGGAAAAACTTGTTAAATATGCAGAAATAAAACTATGGCTAACCCTAACTGCAATGAAGTGCAATCTAGCTTAGAAAACTAGTCAAACATGCATGCAAATAACTAAAAATCTAAGCTAATATTGTCTAATCTTCATTCTTCTCCTACATCTTGATTTATTTGTTCTCAGATTTGTAGATTTTGCACAATCAAGAGAAGCTCTTTGTGTATGATTAGCAAGATTTCAGAGAGTTGTAGTAGATTTTTTAGTCTCTAAGATCATAAGGGATTGAACATAATGGGTCAAAATGAGGTTGAATGAGGTGTTTTATAGAACACTTGGTTTGAATGGAGGGCCAGGATTGAGAGTTGACTTTGAGGCCAAATTGAGGGCTAGGATGAGTTAGGGTTTCCTCATCACTAGAGGACAAAAGTGAATTTAAAATTCACAAATATGGTGAGGTGTAAGATGATTTTCAACTTAAATAAATGGTGTTTATTTATTTAATTTATTTGATGAAAGGGATAATGTGAAAGGGAATGATTTATTTGTTTGAATAAATCAAGTGAAGGGTACATTATGAATAATTAAATAATCAATTAGGATTAATTATTTAATTATAAAGGACACATGGATATATGATGAGTTTGAATTAAGGAATTTGAAGGAGGAAATTGTCCTCTCACATTTGCAACATGAGGACATTTCTAAGTGTCTACAACACCAATTCATATTTGACAGAAATCTAGTGGGTTTAGATTTTATCAATCACACTTATTCGGCTTCATATGTGGATAACCCAAATTTGATTTTCTTACAATAAACCAACCTCTCTTCTTTTATAAGACCAAACACATTATAAATCAGACAATTTAGGTCCATTTTCCATAGATTTACCTAAGATCAAAACTCATATCTGACTATTATTTTACACTCCCTTAATCATATTCAAATAAATACATATTATTATAAATACACATATACATAGTGTGTACCTGAAAACCATCATGTACACACGTATATATATTTATATTTATAATATTTTTGAAATCATAAAAAATGAAAATAATTGTTGTCAAATCTATATTCGACTATGTTAGAGATATCACCATGGAATGGTGGTATAATAATAATGATTTCTCATAAAGACTTACATAACTATCCTTATTAGGATGAAATGACTCTGCCTTATATTTGTTTTAAAAATTTAGGGCATACTAACTTGTAAATTTATGACTAATCACTAAATTTTCATCTCAGTTACACATACTTATGAGCATGAATATAGGATAATAATCCCTATAGCTTATTTAATCAAATTCATACTTCACAAATTATAAACCCTGCTTGGATTTGAACTTCTATTGTATAAGCATATGATAATGTACAAACAACGTTGTAAATTTTATTTTGATTTCCTAGTTTTAATATTGTTTATGAAGGAATGGATAACTAATTTAATATTAATGTTTCACATAATCCAAGCCTGTATTTTCTTCATAATTTATGCATTAAGATTTACTCATCCATGGTCTATCTTTCTCTATTACTAAACAGTGGTTTATTTTCTCAACTTTCTTTTGTAATATGTATCTTTTGCTAGAGTCACTATTGAAGGGTTTCTAATGTCCATAATTTTGTTTACAGGTGAAATGAAAACAAGGTACACTTAGTTGTCATAAATAAACTAAATTCTATATATGTAATTACATTTTAATGATAATGAACTTCTCTTTTTGTTATTTTTCTCTTATAATATACAAATTATTTTTCATTACTAAGATATAGACTTCTAATGTCTTTGAGTGTGTTTGTAGGTTATGAGAAAATAGGGCAAAAAGTTATCCTAAATAATCTAAAGGATATATTCATAATGAGAGAGAATTTCAAATTTTAGGTGGCGACTAAGGCTTCAAAGGGCTCTTGTACAAAGACTTTTACCACAACTAAATAGGGTTCTAAGTCAACCAAAACATGGGACTTTATATCTAGAGATACAACCCTCCTTTGACCTTGTATGTGTTGGACTATTAGACCACTTTTAACTCAGCAATAACAATTGTTGTTAGTTAAATTTATATTGACACAAATAGAACTTCCAATGCAGTTTCTTAATGTTGAATTTGATAGTGATTCTATTGACTAAATATGGCTAGTTTTACTCCCTAAGATAGCTATGCAAACTAGTTTTTATTATGTTATACATATACATGGATATATATCTATTTGGTATACATATGTACACATTTAGTATACATAGTATAAATATTGATCTCATAGATATTACCATCGACATTTTTAATGCAAACCCAAAAGAGTAATGTTTGGTTGGATTCCAAGAACATCTATGCATATTTGGAGAATAATCAAGTTCTTCAATTGAGGAATGAAATTCCTTATATATTCATTATCAAATGTGACCTAAGGAGTAGTTTTAAATGCCTTTATGCATCTTATGTTCAACAATGTTTGAATCTAAAATGAATGCATATTCACATTCTTGTAGAAATATTTAATCGACAACAACCATGAATTTTTTCCCATTCAAAAGGAAAGCAATGGTTTAGAAACCAATCTAACCTGATACGCATTAATTGTTATCCTTTTCTCTTCTAATCTTCTCCCTTATTCTCTATTATTTTCTCTACTTTGTTCCTTCAAAACAATAACCAAAATCATTCCCTAGCTCCTTGCATTCTACCTTTTTCTCTACCATTCCATGCCCCCTCATTTTCCTCTTCCTTTGCCAGTGAACTCTTATGCAATTTTCTTCCTTAACCTCCACTCCAACTCGTTGAAGGTATCTAAGATATCTAGGGAAAAAATGGAGAGTGGTAGCCATTATGGAAGCACGCTCAATGTTATAAGTTCCCACTCTTTGGATTAAACTCAAACAGTTTTCTCATGCCCCTTCTCATTTAATTTTCAAAAGGTGGACTTTAATCTTTCTCTATTATATTTTTAAACAAAAATCTATTCCTTATGAAACCAAAATATTTATTGAATTACATAAAATTCTAACTCCACAACAAACATGTTTAAAGGACACAAGGAGAGAAAAGACTTCTAAATGCATGATAGAGGGAGTTTAACCAATCTTAACTCAATGCTATAGACTTTCAAAAAGGAGGACATTATTTTTTTCAAATTTATTTGTAATCAAGGTGGTAATGATAAACACCATAACATTTATGCAAACTTAAGATCAATACACCTACCAAATGCAACATGAATAAGCTGGATCAAAAAGTATGATGTTATACATGACTAACCAAAAAAGATGTAACATCTAGACCAGTGGTGTGTGTGTACATGTGTGTTAATGAGTTATCGACACATGGTACTAAACATCGATTCTGGTGGATCTACGACCTTCTCCCCAATGATGCTCTCCATCCTCAACCAAGTGGGAAACTAAACTTTATCTTGTGTTCACCTCATTCAAAATAGAAAGGTAGTTAGTCCAATGAGATATAAACACATATTAATATAGAATCGATAACCATCTTGTATAAATTAGAAACATCATAATATGAAACATGAAATCTCATTAATCAGTCATATTCATTCTTGCATATCATTCATGTATCAACTATTTCTAATAATGATACCAATCAAAGTTTAAGTTTCATAGTCATTCTAACATTTAGATCTGGTATTAAATTTTACATTCACATGAGTGCATGAAAAACAATCAACATATTATAACCATTTCTATTCAAAATATAAAATAAAATCATGTCTTTTCCAAGCATCACCTAAATTCAATAATTTAAATAATTAAAACATCTCTTAAATAATTGTTCCAAAAATTGGGGGTAACAACTACTATGAAGGTTTGATTGCTAGGTTTCCTAGAATTGTTGTTGAAAGCATTTAGATTATATATTTTTTGCATGTTTTTAATGTGTTTGGTTTATTAGTTGAAGTGAAGAAGATTTCCTATGTATGTCTTTTAGAGAAGTGGATTTACCAAAATCTAATTAAAAATAAAACCCTACTAGGTTTTGACTTGATGTTTTAATTACTAGTGTGCTACTATACCTACTATATAATTTTATTTTGAAAATAATAGAAAAGCAAGCATAAAAATTGAAAGCAATTTTAAATAAATCAATAAGTAAAAATTGAAATAAAATTGTAAATGAATAGGATTAGGAATAAGAAGTGTATCCTTTTTATGTTTGGAGCTAATCTAGTAGTGGCAAAAGTATTAAAGGTATAGGATGAGAAACCAAGACATGTTCTAGTAGTTTTTAACAATTATAGAAATTGGGTGGTCCCACAATAGTGTGTCACACTTTATTTCCTAAGTGGGACAACTCAAAATCAATACTATTTAGCATTTTCTAATTTGTTTCAATTATATCAAACATATGGTCAAAAAATTGAGGATGATATAAACTAATGAGTTGTGGCACTTTCTTGTTGGCAAGAGACACTGCTCCGGTATGGATCTATATGTTGTCATTGATGGCAACAAGGATTAGAGAACATACTAGGAAGAGACACTGCTCCGGTTAGGAAGAGATATCTCTGAAAGAACATACTAGATTCCATGTTCGGTTGATAGAGAATAGCTAAGTATGGAAAGTATGCAGAGTAGAAGACAGAAAGTTAGCTAGTATGCCTCTGTACATAATGATCTGGTAATGTCGATCAGATATGATATCAGTTGATGTTTGACAGTGTTATGCTTTAGAGATTAAGTCCTAATCCTCTTCAAAAGTCATCTTGAAGAAATGCCTAAGTCCGGACAAGCAAAGGTATAGCAAGAATAGTGAACAGGGTCTAGTGAAGTATTCCGCATTCCTCCGTAAATAAGTATTTTACTATAGGGTTTCAAGGGATTGTAAACACTTGTATGAAGTGTCTTATTCTAGAGATAGGAGATCTGAAGTCCACCAGAAGGCTAGCTTCAAGCTGTTAAGCATCGGCATGGTGTTTAACAGAGTTTGACAGAGAAAACACCTAAGTTCTGATGGTCTTCATTTCTTAACAAGATGATATAATGCCTTGTAGTTCTAAGGGTTAGATTGGAAATGTGGAAAGATTCCTTGACATGATTTTGGAAGTGTTTTGTGATCAGTAGTAGAAGTTGTAAGTCAGCAGATGAAGTTGTTAATCATGTTCTTGAGGAACATGCCAACTGGTGAGATAAATCATTATGCAGAGAAGAGTTATTGTTTGGAGGATTTATGTTGAAATTGAATGAATAGAGCCGACCTATATGAACATGCTTGGGAGAAGATTTAGGTCTGCATGACACATAGTGCATTGGATTGAGTGACAAGGTACATCTCTCTATGAACATGTTTCACATCTTGGATGTTGACCTGATTATGGAGTAAATCATGATGTAGATATATAAAGGTGATGAAATTTAGTTGAGTTGTGTGTGAAAAATATGTGGGTGATGTGAAGATGTGAATACTGGAGCAGAGTTAGAGGATCAACCGCGATGAAGACTTGGGATTCAGAATATGATTGTTAAATGACTGCACCTCGACATAGTGGCAGATCCTTAAGCAGTATTCAGTTACCATATGTGATTAGATGTGTAGAAAGTTTTTGTCATCAAGGGAGTAAGCCTGTAGTGAGCCTCCAGTAGGGTTTAACAACCCTTATTTTAATCTTTCTAGGTTTAGGGCTGAGGTAGTAAGCCTGCTAAACTTTATTGTACTTCATAGCTGTAAGCCATCATGTTCTAGGCCCGTGGAGTGACCCAACCTAAACATCATTTCTATAAATATTGCAATATATTTATGAGAGCTAATCCTCTCTATGGTTTTTCCCTCTTTGGGTTTTCCATGTAAAATCTTGATGTTATGTGTAATGCTTTTATGGATGTTGTTCAGTTGTATATTCTTCTTCTATTGGACTATTCTTTTGAAATGGTTAAAAGTAAAAGTACATGAATATATTTAGAGAACACTAATTCACCTCCGCCCTCAGTGTTCTTGACAATCAACAATTGGTATCAGAGCAAGGTTCCTCGGAAGAAGTTTAATAGCTTGTGGAAGATATGGGATAGTGTGATCATGAAAGCAAGAAGGTATGGGAATTACCAAAGGTACAATCAACTAGAAGTGGCTCTTATGGATCTTGAAAACTCTAAAGTAGAAGTCAGGGATCTGAAAGAAAACTTGCAACATGTAGATGAATGCATCTTAAATCTAAAAGAGTAAGTCAAGAAATTCAAAGACAAATACAAAGAAGTTAGTGACCAACTTCTATTAGCAAATGAAGCCCTAAATGATTTGGAAGCAGAAGTTACAGAAAGAAAACAAGTAGAAGATAATCTAAACTTGATTGTGAAAAGCAGATTAGAAGATTGTACAAAACATGAAAAAGAAATTATAAGTTTAAAAACAGATCTGGAAAAGGTAAGAAGTTTTGAAGAAAAAATCAAGATAAATACTACAAAGCTTGATGAAATGATTCCTAGCTAGAGGAATGTTGATGACAAACATGACTTAGGATTTGAGAAAGGAGAAAGTTCAAATTTAGGTCAAATGAGCATTGAGTCAGGCCAAAACAAGGGATACTAGTTCATAAATCAAAGAAGAAGACCTCCAGTCAGACAACCAAATTCTCAAAGGTACCCATCTTTCAATGATTATTGTAATTCATGCAATAAGTTTGGTCATAAGGCTACTTAGTGTAGAAGTAGAATAAATCAAAAGACTCCATTATTCTTTGTTCAATGTTTCAATTAAAAGAAAATTGGTCATCAAGCAAATGAATGTAAAAATTAGTTCAAGAAAAGTTTCAACAATGGAAGGAATGAATAGTCATTCAAAGGTAAATGCTTCACTTACAATAGGATTGGTCATAGAGATATTGTTTGCAAGAGTCATAATCCTATTAGGTGCAATGTATGCTATAAAATGGGATAGAGATCAAATGAATGCAGAGGTTTGGTAAGAACTAATCTTTAAAATTTTAGGAATAGACAATCTTTCAATGGAAAGTGCTTTGCATGCAGTAGATTTGGATATATGGCTAATCAATGTAGATCAAATTCAATTAATAAAAGGTTTCAAGGAGAAAAGAGTGTAGTGTGCTTCAGTTGTAACAAATCCAGACATATTTCAAGGTTTTACAGAAGTGAAAATGTGGAGAAAAATTACTATTCTAAAGAAAAAGAAACAGAGTAGATAAATGACAAAGGAAAAGAGAGTTGATCTGGTTGAAATAATGGACAAAGTATGGATTGATCAAGAAATAATATTAATTGAGGATAGATCTGCACCAATATCTGATGCGGATACCTTCTTTGAAGAATGAGTCTATGAGCACTAGCTCAGGGGCAGCAGTATTGGAAATCCAAACTCCCCAACCAGGTATTTGGTGCTAGATTTCAGCATAGAGATTCTTGATAGAATTTGTCAAGACAAATCCTCTAAAAGAAAAACTAGAAGGCAATAAGCTGATGCGGCATTTTGCAGAGCAATTCTAATTAATTGTGCCCATCTGAGATAAGTCAAGTAGTTTGTTTTTAAAAATTAGCATTTATGACAATCAGGTCAAGTGAGGAGCATAAAAGGCAAGTCTTTTGGTCTCAATTCACTTTGCATTTGAAGTTCTTTAGATGTTAGAGAGAGATTGAAGCAAGAGTTCAGGGCGCAACAAAGATTCAAAGATTAGATCGATTCAGGTGAAGGAAACCCAATCTCAGCATCTCAAGGTATTTATCATAGAAACCCTCATCTTGAATCTATTGAATCTCTACTATGGCGACTCCACAAATTATAGATATTACTGAATGCCCTTGACCAAAGTTCAAGAAACACCCATATAAAGCAACTGAAGTGGATCAAATCAGTGCATTTTCAAAGTATACCCTACGGAGTCCTGTATATTGAAGATGTTAGGGCGTATATTCATATTTCCCTAGATGAACATAGCAACATTTATCTATTAGATTTATATATCAAGCATCTAACTGATGACCAATTTGATCTCAAAGAAGAATACAAAATCCTAAAAGAAAAGAAGTTCATTCAGTATGTGGATTTTCCTATGTTTGTAGAGGATGAATGGGTAAGGTATGTTTTGAGCTGAATTCACGATGAATTCATGTGGTTAAGGTAGCCCTTCAAAATCACTAAGGAAGCAATTAGGGCAGTGACAAGATTAAGTTCCTCTGGGAGTGTGCCATTGTTGAAGGATGTGAAGAACCAAACTATTACAGAGGCCACTAGAGCAAGGTTGGACAAGACGGCATTGACTATAAATGACATCATAGATCATGATGTAAGATTTGCCTCAATGGTTTTGGGCTATAAGATCTATTTCTCTAATTGAGATAATTCTATCTTAGGAACAACAATATATACTACATGTCAAATGGTCAAAGAGAATGTAGATTATGATTAGTGTGAACTACTACTAACCCAACTATTGGAGAACCTGAAGAAGATAAAGGAAAGAAAGAATTACCCCTTCAAATATTATATGTTGGTCATCTTCTTATTCTTTTATTTTATGAATGATCTACCAAACGTGAAGAATCTGACTTGGTTATGTAATAAACTAGTAGCCGTCCAAATTAGAAACCATCTAAATAGCATTGGAAGTGTTAATGAGAAAAACACAGTATTATGGGGGTACTTCAAAAAATTTCAAGGAAAGAATTCTTAGGAAAATTGTTGATAAATAAAAGGATAATGCTTGTTTCATCGTTACAAAAGACCAATGCCTAATGGAACCTATCGACCCTAGGATTGTCTGGGTAATGCCAATGGGATATGAAGTGGAAGAGACGATTTTGGAGAACTATGCTCAATATATGTTAGGTAAACCTAAGGATAATAGCGAAGAAAGGTTTGGAACTTATGAAGAGTTATCCATGAAGCTTCATGTTGAGATTTGGAAATTTGAATCGACTAGAAAAGTTAGAAAAGAAGTGGAAGAAATTGCTACTAGGTATGGAATCACCAAAGAACAACTGAAAGAAGTAAGGAAAAAAGAAGAGAAAGTAGCAGAAGAAAAGAAAATAAATAAACTAGTGCAAGTTCAAGAAAAATCACAGGTGAAACAAGATAAGTTTGAGAAAGTTGAGAGGACTACTAGAAGATCTGCCACTACTTCTAGCACCATAGCTTCAATAAACTTGGAGAAAACATCAAAAGAAGCCTCAACCAAAGATACAAAGAGGAAGAAGATGAAAGGAAAAGGATTGTATGTCAATGTGCAAGAAACGGATGAAGAAGAAATAAAGTCAGATGAAGAGGTCAAGAAGATGAAAGTAGAGGCTATCAAAGTCTCTAGAATCAATAAAGAAAAATCCTTTGGGAAGGATGAGCCTAGCAAAAGACAAAGAAAAGAAAAGCCTCCACCACTCGCAGATGTAATAAAATCTATGACCATGGATGGGAATTTAAAACCCATGATTGAGTACTATGATGGATATAGTGATATTGATAAAAGAAGTCTGGAAGAACCTGCTGTGAAGTATCTAAACATTTTCAATATAGCCCTTATTGAGATTATCTCTAAAATTTTGAAAAACCTAGCAAATCTTCTAAGCATCAGAAAGGAGACTACTAGAACCAAAGATATTGAGCTAAGAAAACATGTTCTGACAAGGTTGTGTCTTGAAATGGTATCCAGACATAATAACCTGACCAAAATAACCCTAGACACAATAACCCCGTCATAATAACCCAAGGACAAAATAACCCAGGGTCATAATAACCCATGGACAGAATAACCCGTGGTCAAAATAACCCATGGACAAAATAACCCGTGGTTATTTTAGATCAAGCTAGTAAACTAGAAATGACATAAAATCAATATGAACATTAGAATTTAGATATTTTTCCAATTCTTATGCCAAATTTTTTCTCCAATTTGCACTTCTATCTCTTCATGTGCCCAAATGACCATAAATAGTCACAAAACCATTTATTAAACTAAATTATAAATATGATTACAAGGAACATAAACAAGCATGTCAAAAGATTAAGTAACATTAATCTTTAAGATATAAAAAAAAGGATTGTGAGGCACCAAATAGGCTATTTAGATCATTTTTAGACCATATATCCATTATATACCCCTAAAATAACCTTAAAACACCTTTAATATGCTTAAATAACCTATAAAATGGTAAATAATTATAAAAATAAAGGCAATTTCATGGGAATAATCTGATTAAGAGTTATTATGAAAAGATATAAGTGAAAAGGCATTATGAAGAAGCATTAAGAAGATATTAAAAGTGGTAGAATTAAGAAAAGTAAAGAAAGGGAGAAGGGAAGAAGAAGTAAAAGTGTGTAGAGTGATAAAAAGAGGAGAAATCCAAATTCATAAAAGAAGATATTTTGTAATATATTTTTTTGAACATTATTTTAAATTTTCCTAGGGTTTTCTAAAAGAGCGTACAAAAATCAATATACTTTTAGGGAACCAACATATTCTTCATAATTTTTAATATATACAATGCCTCTTCAATTTTTAACAAGTCAAAAAAATAAAAATTTACTTATTTTAAATGGTTACACATTTTTGTTTCATCGACAAGGCATCAATAAAATGATTTCGCATTGTGTGGAACATTTTACAAATAAATATTCAAGTCGGTGCTATACTACGGCACAAATAGAATCTAGTGATGTGATTAGTAGTACAGAACATAATCATGCTCCAAAACCTGAGATGATCACTGTCAAACACAAATTGAATGAAATGAAAGATATGGCATGCTCAACTCAAGATTCTCCAAGAAGTATCATTGTTGCTTCATGTTCTAATATTTCATTACCCGTAACAAGAGCAATACCATCAACCAATGCATTATCCAAAATGATTCAAAGAAAAAGATTAAGATTTGAAGCACCGCCACCAAATCCTCAGACATCGACAGATCTTATCTTACCAGTTGAATATACAATTACCAATAGAGGGGACAAGTTTTTTTTTCATGATAGTAATGATGAGAATCATTTTTTAATATTCACCACCACACAAAATTTGTAATTACTGAAAGAATCTGAAAATTGGTTTAGTGACGGTACATTTAAAACAGTGCCAAGTATTTTTCAACAGGTGTACATGATTCATGGCTTGAAAACTGATGCAATATTTCCACTCATTTATATTCTTATGACCAACAAAACAAGAACCACTTATACACAAGCACTTGTAGAATTAAAACAACTTCAACCTGATCTAAACTGAAAAACTATACTTAATGATTTTGAATTAGGTTTCATGGGAGCTATTTCTAAAAATTTTCCAAATGTCACTATTTAGGGATCTTTTTTCCATTTCTCTCAATGTTTGTCGAGGAAATTTCAAGAAGAAGGTCTACAAACACGTTATAGTGTCGATGAAGTATTTGCATTAGCTTTCGTGTCTCAGATAGACGTAATTGATGCATTTGAAACACTTCAATAATCTCCTTATTATATAGAACATGCATGAGGAGACTCTACAAATCATAATTGATTATTTTGAAGACACATGGATTGGCAGACTAACCAAAAGAGGCAACAAATGATCACCTAGGTTTCCAATGACAATGTGGAATTGTTATTCAACTATTCAAGATGATCTTCCCAAAACCAATAATACTATGGAGGGATGGCACAGAGGATTTAGTGAATTGCTTCAAGCATCACACAACTCAATCTAGAAATTCATCAAACCAGTGAAAAAAGAACAGGGTCTCCAAGAGAATAAAATAGAGAAATATATCGTTGGATACACTAGGCAACCAAGCAAGAAAAAATACCGTGAACTCAAAGAAAGACTAAAAAGATTGGTTGATGGTTATGACAACCATAACATTTTAAATTATATAAGAGGCATCACTCATAATTAGACACTTTAATTGAAAATTTGAATAATAAAGTTTTTTAGAAACATACATGTAATTTATAAATTTTGTTTTCCTTTCTCTATATTCTTACGGGGATTTCTATCCATGGGTTATTTTGGCTTGGGTTATTATGACCCTGGGTTATTTTGGCCTTGGGTTATTATGACCAGGTTATTCTGTCTAGGGTTATTTTGGCTGGGTTATTATGTCCTACAATCTCTTGAAATCACTTTGGATGAAGAGAATTTGATCTCTAAGGAAACCAAAAAGAAATTCAAACCAAAACAAGGATGAACTTGTTGATGTTGGGATAAATTGACAAAGTAGCCAAGGAGATAGAAGAACTCACCATGGAAATATTGAGAAAATAAAATATTCCTACCACTCATGACAATGTAGGAACAAATGGTGGAAATGGTACACCTGTTCCGTAAGTGAATCTAGAGAAAGAATCAGATAAAGATGACAAAGTAACTGAGTAGGAAGAAGAACTTGTTGATGTTTTTGAGATAGGACCCTCTCTAGTACATCTTGCTAAGGATGACACTAACAAGGAGAAGATTGAGGAAGAACAGGTCATGAAAACGAAATAGGAGGAGGATTCTAATATGGATCAAAAGGATCTAGAGAAAAGCCATAATGAAGAAGTCCCTATCATAGCAAGAGACACTACAAAGCCTACAAAAGAAGTGTTGGAGAAAAGAACACAAGCATTGGATGAACTAGAATTTCTACATGGTCTAATAAACTTTGACACAATGACACTAGAAGAGAAATTTAAGTTGGCTATAATTGTTTAGGCAAAGGCTCTAGAGGACATATTAAAATCACAGATTGAGGACAGTAAACTAATTGATGAAGCATCTAGAATTTTTGAGAAGCTGCTGACCACATACAAGAGGGATTCATCCTTGCCTCCAACAAGTTATCTAAAGGTATTAATAAGTTCCATAAGCAAACAATTTGAATCATTTGAAAAATCTACAGAAACAAAGGTAAGACAAGAATTCGATGAAAAATGTCTGGAACAATCAAACATAATGATAGCAAAAGACAAAATCTCATTAAACAATACAATAGCTAGCATCTAGAAAGTTATGAAGGATGTTGGAGATGTGTATAAGTTTTGTTTGTCTTGGCCCAGAGTTGCTCAAGAGATTGAATAAAAGATCAAAGATTGGAACAAAAATTGATGGATATCTCTGAGAAATTTGATCCAAAAATAGAGTCAGTCACAAGGAAAAAAAATAGAAGTCATTAATATTCACAATGACTTGACTAACTTAATAAATCAAAAATACCAAATAAAAAGTAGGATGGGACAACTCAGAAGACTAGTCTATCCAAAGTTAGATTCATTGACAGATCTTATTACATAGTCTAAGTTAGTTGTCCAAGCAAACACAACTTCTGATCTTCAAATGACAGAAGCCTTAGTTTTTCTTTTCAGTGGTCAAATTCAAATTCTATAAAATGCAAAGAAAAGCTAGGATGTCAAGTGGGCATTCATCAAATACATATTTAATGATGTGCTTAAACACGTGTAATATTAAAATGAAGATTGCACTTGTAAATATGCGGATGAATACATCAATTTTGAAATTTTGACAAACTTTTGAAGTCTGGATCACACCCTTTGCCATTGATGTTAAAGGTGGAGAAGTAGATTATTGAAAAATGGACAATCATCTTAGGGGGAGGAAGAAAGTACAATGTATATAGTAAGGGGGAGCAGTCAGGCATTTTTTGTATTTTTCACTAAGTGTTGCCATCAATGCCAGTGGGAGAGATTGTTGGTGAAAGACACTACTCTAGTATGGATCTGTATGTTGTCATTGATGGAAACAAGGCTTAGAGATCCTATCTCCATGACAGGAAGAGATATCTCCGGAAGAACATATTAAATTTTAGGTCTAGTTGATAGAAAATAGCTAAGTATGGAAAGTATGCAGAGTAGAAGATAGAAAGTCAGCTTGTATGCCTCTGCAGATAATGATCTAGTAATGTGGATTAGGTATGATATTAGTTGATGTTTGATAGCATTATGCTTCAAATATTAAGTCTCAATCCTCTCCAAAAGTCATCTTGAAGAAATATCTAAGCCCAGACAAGCAAAGGTATAGTAGGAATAGTTAACGGGGTCTAGTGCAGTAGTCCACATTCCTCCACAGATAAGTATTTCTCTATGTTGTTTCAAGGGATTGTAAACACTTGTATGAAGTGTCTTATTCCAGAGATAGGAGATCTGAAGTCCACCAGAAGGCTATCTTCAAGCTGCTAAGTATCGGCATGGTGTTTAATAAAGTTTGACAGAGACAAAGCCTAAGTTCTGATGGTCCGCATTTCTCTGCAAGATGATATAATGCCTTGTGGTCTGAGGGTAAGATTGGAAAGTGTAAAGATTCCTTAACATGATTTTGGAAGTGTTTTGTGATCAGTAGTAGAAGTTTTAAGTTAGTAGATGAAGTTGTTAATCATATTCTTGAGGAATAGGCCGACTAGTGAGATAAATCATTATGTGGAGAAGAGTTAATATTTGGAGGATTTATGTAAGTAATTGAATAAATAGAGCTAACCTAAATGAACATGCTTGGGAGAAGATTTGGGTCCATGTGACACATAGTGCATTGGATTGAGCGACAAGGTACATCTCTCTATGTACACATTTCACTTCTTGGATGCTGACATGATTATGGAGTAAATCATGATGTGGATATATAAAGATGATGAAATTTGGTTGAGTGGTGTGTGAAAAATATCTAGGTGATGTGAAGATGTAAATAGTGGAGTAGAGTTAGAGGATCAACAGTGATGAAGACTTGGGATTCAGAATACGGTTGTTAAATGACTACACCGTGGCATAGTGGTAGATGCTTAAGCAATATTCATTTATCATGTGTGATCAGATGTGAAGCAAGTTTTTGTCATCATGGCAGTAAACTAGCACTGAGCCTTTAGTAGGGTTTAACATCCCTCAGGGTTTAAGAACCCTTATTGTAATCTTGCTAGGTTTAGGGTTGAGGCAATGAGCCTGCTAAACTTATTTGTACTTCATGGTTGTAATCCAGCATGTTCTATGCCCATGGAGTGACCCAGCCTGAACATCATTTCTATAAACATTGCAATATATTTATGAGAGCTAATCCTCTATGTGGTTTTTCCCTCTTTGGGTTTTCTACGTAAAATCTTGGTGTTATGTGTCATGCTTTTGTGGAAGCTATTCAGTTGTATATTCTTCTTCTACTTGATTATTATTTTGAAATGGTTAAAAGTAAAAGTACATGCAAAGATTTATAGAGCACTGATTCACCCCCCTCTCAGTGTTCCTGACAATCAACATTTCTATGTAGATTAAGTTTTTTTAGAGAAAAGGTGGAAGACCACCCATACATAAATTTATATTAAAAATAAAAGCCAAGTACAAAGAAGGGGGGACCAAGTCCACAACTTCAAAGATCGATAACACTGAGCAAGTGCCCTGAGATCATTGGGCATAGCCGTTGCAAATAGACAACTCCAAAAGGATCTATAATGGGCACAACACCAGTAGGAAATAAAGGCGAACTTCCAATTGGACAAGGAACTACCTATTAGGAGGATAGAGAAGGACATAAAGCAGAAACAAACTTGATCATCCAATAAATGCCAAGATTTGAAAACTTCATGCAAACCAAGGGATGAAAAGACATCACCTGCACCAACCATGCCACCAAGAAAATGCCATGCAAAATACCACCAACGGTCACATGCACCACCAATAACACTGCGAATGCCCCGCAGTAGAACTGACACAAAAGTTATATTTTTTAAAAAAAATTAAAGAATTATTTTTATCATTTTTTAATATTTTCCAATCAATTTTGTTTTTTTCTATTATTTTTTATTGAGTGACATTTTTCCATATCCCATAACTTTTAGCATAAATAAGAACTTTCAATGATTTCTTGGAATTAGACAATTAACTCTAATATCTACTGCACAAGTATTTTTTTGTAATTTTTATTAAATATTTTATTTATTATTAATTTGTGAATTAGTACTAACATTTTTTTTAGACCTATATTATTCTATAACACATTTATCTTCGCGTATATGTTAAAATTAAAATTTTCATTTTAATTGAAATGATAACATCATTTGGAGAGTAGCGCATTTTTTGAGATTTTTGTAACAATATTATTTTTCCTAGTGTCATGAATATAGAAGTCATTGTTTTTTTTGTAATGGGCATGCATTCATTATATATATCTATATATATATATATATATATATATATATAGACACACACACACACACTTATTTCATTTGATAATTTTTTGAAAGATAACACTAAGGGCTACATACTTACAAAACGACATTTCCAAATGACTTCATTTAATACCCTAAAAAGTGAAGCAAGATTGCTTTTTGTCAAAATTTTGATTTATGTAGAGGAGACTCTATTAGGGGTTTGATTTAAGCCTAGTTGAGTACTATACAATACTATCCAAGGGGGTTTGATCTAACCCTGTTTAATCAAACCCCCTTTGGTAGAACCAATCTAGGATTAAATTATTATTATTATTTTAAATATTTGATTTTGGACAAAAACTAAGATGTCCCACAAGTGTGACACACTATAGTGAGATCACCCTACTATATCAAATACAAATGATATATTTATAGCATGGTACTATCCATAGGGTGTTCTAGTACCTTGTCAAGCATGCTCCTATCTAAGTGCACACTAGTGACCTATCAAGTGCTCTAGCATTCTATGATGCATTGGTGACTGATTATAGATGATGGTGTCCCTTGACTACAAATTTCTCTAAAAGTTCTTGGAGTTGATAAAAAAATTAATGCTCCTCTATGGTGGTTGTAGAACTATCTAATGTACTTGCAAGGAAGAAAAAATTGACAAAAAATTAAGTTAGAATAAAATGGTATTTAAGATGAGCAAAAACAATTCACTATCTAATGGGTACTATAGACACCTAAAAATGACCATGTATTCACCTTCATTTTTGACACATCCCTAACATCACTTTAGATCCTAGCATGTCTTCTTAATTAATTAAATAATTTTATTATTTAATTTATTAATTCATTTTTTGTTAATCCACTTTTCCCATATTAAATAAATAAATTTTATTTATTTATTTAATCTCCCATTTCCTCTTAAATTAATTAATAAAGTCCATTTATTTAATTAATTTATCATTTCTAACCACTTCCTCTCCATAAATTAATTTAATAATCCCATTATTTAATTAATTTACCCACTCACATCCTTATCTTCAACCACTCACTACAATTATTAAATAATTTGTTACAATTATTAAATAAATGATCCAAAATTAAATTCACTTTTCATCTCCACCATCCATTATCACATTACATCTTTTAATCTCTACCATTCACATAAAGAATGCACTAGAAGATTCTTATCCAAGACCTATAATCCTCTCATCTAATCTTAGCCATCCATTTTATCTTTTCATCATAATTAACCTCTATAAATTGATCCTCTCACATCATTATCAATACACAACTTTCATATGCAAGTACATGCTACCATTTTCCATATCATTGTCATTATCATTTTCCTCCATTATATATCCATTTCATACCTAGATTATGTTTGTTTTGTGAGCAATCCAAAATGCATAATATATCCATAAAACAAAGCTAGTAGAACTAGGGTGCACTCTACTCCGTTCTATCTAAGTGTGATGGTTTGACTTGAGGCAAAGATATTGAGTTATATTGCATTTATCTTCATTATTTAACTTTGATCATATTTTTTAGTACATTTTTGGCATGACCGATGGGACGTATGTCCCTTTAATTAGCTTTTCTTGGAATAAATTCTGTCAATTTTGGTTGCAAGTTGTAGATCTATGCCCTTGACTATAACAGTGCACCGATGCTTCCATTTGGTGTGCTTGTGCTTGTAGGCTACATGCCTCTGTGCTCTATCATTGTGCCTGTGCTCTTTCTTTTAGCATCTATTATCTATTTTTGACCTATTTCATATTTTGATCTTTAATAGAGATTATATTCTTGGTTGTCTATCAGATTTCAACTTATTTATGTTGCTAACTCTCAAAACTAACCTATTGATCAGCTGATATTTAGTTTTGTAGGTTTTATCACATTTTTATTGTAGATTCTAGTCATCATTCCTAGATCTACACCTATTCTTGCAAAAGCATGCCATTATTGTTTTTCATTTTGTGCACCTGGGGTTTCATAATCTATACCAATTGGGATATCTAGATTTGCCTCTATCAGTCATTTTCTACTTTCTGCCAGACCTAATTATTTTTTTTTGACAAGTTTCAATACATAGTTCTAGTTTAGCACATGTGAATCACAAACCCATGCTTATGATCAAGATCTCTGCACCTATGATCTAGATCTCTATGCCTGCGATCCAGATCTTTGTGCCTATGATCCAGATCTTCATACCTATGATCTCGATCTCTGCTCCTATGTCTCTATAGATCCACACATGTGCCAGATCCATCAATGCCTACGCTCCTATCACCATAGCTATGTAGTTTTTTGACGTCCTTGTGCTTGGAAGGTAAATTAAGCATAACAGTCCAGGTTTCTATTTTGGTTTATCTCTGTCTTTGCACTTTTCGCTATATTTCCATTCTTTTGATTGATTATAACTTTTTAGCTAACATTTTGGCTTGATCTTGGAAGTAACACATTTGTGCAACTTGTTTACATTTGTCAAAGATCATATCTCAAACTACTAACAATTTTGTTCTAACACCGCTTGTCAAAGATATTGATTTTCAACTAAATTAGGCACTAAAGTAGATTAGTGGGTTAATGAACATTTGTTTTCCATGTCTTTAAGGTTTTGTGTTGGTGTATTTTCTCTCCTTGCACTTCATGTGATCTTGGAGATCAAAAACCACACATTTATTCTCTTTGTTATCCCAAGATTTACTTGTTTGTGTGTATGCTCTCTCCTCGCACTTCATGCGATCTTGGAGATAAAAAACAACAAGTATAATCTTTCTGTTAGGAAGCCTACCTTTAGAGACACACCTGCTCTAAAGGGGTGACCTCAACCACATGTTCTGGTAGGGTATATCAAAGGGGGAAGAGGAAAATATGTACCTCAATGGTGAACACACCTCAGCCCAAATTGATCCTTGAGACCCTCGATCTGCTAAGACTTAGATTGGTGATGTGATGCCCTATTGCTTAGAATCTTGCTCACATACTTGTGAATCATCATACCTTGTGTATATAGAGGACTCCCTTAGAAGATTGTAAAGCCTAGTTAAGAGCTTTCGGTCATCTTATCTTGTGGTGCATCATTGCTACAAAGGAGAAGTGCTCACATGTACCTCCATGTGTTGAGCTAGAGCTCACTTTGGTCAAGATTTATCCTCCAAGGTAAGGGGTGTATGGTGATCCATGAACATACATTCCATAGCTATCCAATTGCAAGGTAGATGGTATTAATGGAATGGATGTTGCCATTATCAAATTAGTGGGGATGGAATTTATCCTTGTCAGTCCACAAGATTTGACACTCCTACTTGAATAATTTTAGGCTTGTTAATGTGTTTGGTGTGTTTTCTTTGTTTAAAACTAGTATAAGACACTTTTTAGCCATGAAGCAATTCACACCAATTACCTTGATAAGTCACAAGTCATCTATTGTCTATTTGTGTTTGTATATCTCTTTCCAAATTTTAAAAAATTGTCCCAAAATGCCTAATCAAAATATTTCCATGCCTATGCCTATAGTTCCATGCCTTTGCTATTTTTTATCATGCCTATGTTGCTATTCATTGTGCCTATTCTCTATAATAGCATGCCTTTGACTTTAGGTCAGCGCCTATGCTGGAACTCCCCTTTGAAATCTAAAACTTTGGCTTGTAGATTTGACTGTAGGGTTAAATAATATCCTAAAAAAGACCTATCCTTCAGCTCAGCTAGTCCTTACTACCATCCAATCATTCAATATTGCTTTTTCCATCCATAATCACCCATCATTTCCTTTCCCATTACCTTTATTTTGGACTTGTGAGTTCCAATTCATCTTTTTGGCCAACCATTCATCCTTTGGACGTAAATTTTGTCAACCCAACAAATTATCCATTTTACCAACTCACTGATTTATCTCGTCAAAATCCATTTCTCAACTAATTTAATTAGTCCATTCATCCATTTGGCCAACCAATCCATCTATCCTCTATTACATCTATCCACAAAATCCATTTTCTTATCCACCCAATTGTCAACCAAATCATTTATCAAGCAATCAATCCTTTGATCTATCTATCAAATCCAAATTTTTCAAAAGCCTATCCTAGATCTTTTTATCATTCTTGAGTTCTATTAACTTAGGAGCTTTGACTACTCTTAAGTTAGTGGGGCTCTTTTATCCCATATTTCTTTTTACTTGGGATATTGTATACCCTAAGTAGAAAGGTTATCATTATTCCTCTTCTTGCTTAGGCATTTGTCATCCCTAAGTATTGAAAGGAATGCCATCCTTATCTATAAGAAAAGATCTAGGTGAATCTTCATCTATTTTGGTTTTATCCCATCATATCTTTGTCATATCATATCATCCTACTATCATATCTTGATCCTTGTCATATCATTGTCATATCCATATCATCATTATATCATTTTTGTCATTCTTGTCATTATCTTGATTGTCATCCTTGTCATATCATATTATTGTCATTACCTTATCCTTGTCACTATCATAATTGGGTTGTCACATCCTTATCATGATAACCTCATCATCCTCATATCCTTGTCATCATAATACCTTTGTCATATTCTTGTCATCCTCATACTTTATCCTTACTATCCCCATATCACCATACCCTTGAAATCTTTTGGTCCAAAATCTTGCCATTTAGGCCTTACATAAAACATAAACAATCCCCAAGTCCAAATTTGATCTATCATCATCCATTTACATCCATCATCTTGTCATCTCATTCCAAGGTCATCTTATTTATGCCCACTTCAAGGTTGCAAGCTAAGAGAATCATGGAATCTCATCATGAAACCCAACAAGAGTCATCAACAATCTGAACAAGAGTCTTATGAACGACCTCATGAAGAGTCTCAACAACCATCCCATAAACAGTCCACATCCCAAGGTAGAGGAAATATTATACCCTCCAACATTATGCTCAAATTTACTCCTTAGTTTAGAATGTCCACTGACATGTTCATACCTGATGCTTATAAGGACATTCTTAAACGATCATCAAATCCTTTATATACACAAGAGAATTATACTCCTATGCAAGAGCCTCAAAGTCTAAGACCCTCTACCCATGAGTCCCTTGATTATGAATCTAGAGTTTGAGACTTTATGCAAGACCCCGATAATGAAGCCCTAGTGGACCATATAATTTCTATGAATGCCCAAAGTTACTTCCATAAGTTTTAATAATATACCAAGGATTCAAGGTACCTCTCAAATTTGATGTGTTCACTTTGATACCTCAAGGTTACCCTAATCAAGTTGAAAATCTATTTGGAGGTTCCTCCCATCCACATGTTGATGAGACCTTAAATCCTATTTCAAATCTTTACATCTTCACATCCTTGAATCAATCTACTTCTCCTATAGGTGTGTCACAATATATCCCTTGTATTCCCATGTCGATAGCTCAAGTTAGAACTACCATCATACCCCCATCATCAAATATTCCATCATCATCCAAGTTCCTACATCATCTATCCCTATGACCTCATACATCCTTCATAATAGCACATCCATAACTCTACCTATTTCCTCTATAGGTATGTTACAACCCATTCCTATAATTGTCACCATATTTCCACCTTCTAGTTGTATAATCATTCTACCACTCACTACTCAAGTATCCAACCCTATCTATATATCATCAACTATATCGCATATTCATACCCAAGCCAATGTATCCATGCCCCAAACCTCACAAGTCCAATCTCATTCCTCATCATCACATGCCCAAAACCCCAATGCATCTACCCTCCAACAACTCATCCTCTAACAACAACAATAAATAGCCATTTTATGACTCATATCCATCAAGCAAGGCCAAACACAACAACAACAAGCCCAATCACAACAACAACAACCACAACCATTGTCGAACACATCCGCCACATCACCTAATGAATTGCCAGACATGTAACTGTTGCAAGTATGGGCATAACTAGTGTTGTCATTGATGTCAACATACTCCTGTTGCATTAATGATAAGGATTGGATGAACTGTTTGCTGAGGATATTGACAAAATGGTCATATCAGGAATAGTGAAGACAGTAAGGTAAAAGTCCTAGTTAAGATGAGGATCAAAGAATGCGATTCAAAGGGTTTGTAGATATGTGTCTTAAGGTGTTCCAGTAAAGATTTTAGAGGTTCACATGAAGATATTAAGAAGTTGTGGCTGCTCAAGTAAAAGTGGTTTCGGTAGGTGTTTAGAGGTAACAAAGTGATATAGATAGGTCTGGTGAGATCCGGAAATGCATTATCCTATTCTATGGATTTGGTGGAGTGTTTAGAAAGTCCTTGTGAAGTGTCAACTGAATTGGTTCGTGGTCTGGAGCTCTATAGGCATCTATTTCTTTGTGACAATGATGATAGACTATGTTCTTGAGGTTCCAGATTAAGGAGAGAAGGATTTCAGTAAGCAGATGTAGTGTGGATATTCTTGGTGATTTAGGAAAGCTTGTGGATGTCTTTAGATCATGTCCAGTTCATGTTGGTGGTCTGCATTGGAGTTTGAGCTCGCAATTGAAGAATTACTTATGGATGATGGTGCTCTTCCTAAGACTGGCCAACCGGATGAGTTACACATCCTATGGATGTTCTTGTAGATGTTTGCTGACATAGATGATTATTTCTAAGTCGATGTCTTGTATAAATAAGGGATTGGAAAGTCATTTCAAAGGCATCTTGTGGAGATGAGAGTGTGGTAGCAAGGAGGAGAATGAAAGGCAAAGCATAAGTATTGGGCTTAAATGGAACTGACTCAAGCATGTTGAAGATGCTATTTTCCAGTTCAAGTATGTGATACTTATTATTTTGTTGATAGTGAGTCTCTTGCAGGTAGTGAGCCCTAATTGGCATGTGCCATAAATTATTCTTTCTATTCTTGTAACAGAGAATACATTCTTGGGTTAGCCACCCTGTGGTTTTTCCCTTAACCAATTTTTCCACGTCAAAATCTTGGTGTCTCATGTGTTAATGTGTTTCTACTCTTCATTTAATGCATTGTGATTCATGACTGATTAATTATTATGCTGCTAAATTATAAAGTGGATTTAAGTGTTTAAATTGGAAGAAGGTTTTGGACAATTGATTCACCCCCCATCTTAGTTGTTTTCCCTGAATCCAACAATTGGTATTAGAGCTAAGTTCCTTTGAAAGAGTTTAACCACTTGAGGAGATCCAGGATGTCATCCTACAAGAAGGATAGTCCAAAGTTTGAAGGAACCAACTTTAATCTCTGGAAAAGTCACATGAAATGTGACTTACAATGTATGGGAATGCAATACTGGACAATGACTACAACGAAGTATACCCCTCCACAGAATGGCCCGAAAACCCCAATTGAAATCACAGATGTTGAAAACAATCTGTGAACTAAAGAAGCCCTTCTAAGTGCCTTGTCTGATTCAGAACTTTCAAATGTTGTTGATCTACAAACTATTTTTGAGATTTGGGAAAACTAGAACTTCTGCATGAAGGAGACAAGTATGTTAAATGTGTAGGGCTGTAGAGTCTGAAAGGAAAATTTGAAAATCTAAAGATGAGAGAAGATGAAAATATCACTACTTTTATGCCAAGAGTAAATGAGCTTGTTTGTGGCATTAGATGTGCTGGTGGAGTCTTGGATGAAGATGAGATTGCTGGCAAAGTTCTCAGATCCCTTCCTGCTTCTTATAAAATCAAGGTTGTTGTCATTGAAGAATTCAAAGCCCATACAGCTATCACAAGGGATCAATTGGTTGGTAAATTGGCTACATTTGAACTGACTAAGTTTGGAGATGCCCTCCCCAAGATTGAATCTATATTCAAAGCTAGTTTCTCTATAAAAGGTAAACAAAGGTTTGATCCGGGAGAGAACTCTTCAAGAAAACTATCATGGTATGAAAAAGCAAGAAAAGGCCTGGAAGAAGAAGGAGAAACTGCTCAACTTGAAGCCCTTATTGCAAAAAGACTCCCAAGAGGATTCAGTAAGTATGAAGGAAAATTGCCTTTTAAGTGTTTTAACTGCAATAAGATTGGTCATTTTGCCTCAAGGTGTTCGGAAAGATTTTCAAGGCCAAATCCTAACAAATCAAGGTTCCAAAGAATTGTTACTATGTTCATGAAGATGATGATAATGAAGGAGTAACTGATGATGAATCAAAATTAGGAAATAAATCTGGAAGTGATTAGGTGTTTATTGCCATCAAGGAAGAAGATCCAATGCCCTCTGAATCTGTCAATCACAAAGTTATAGAAAGAGCTCTGGTTGCCCAAGTTGAAGAAAAGGATGATTGGGTTATTGACAGTGGATGCTCTCACCATATGACAGGTGATAAAAATAAGTTCATAGATTTGGAAAGGTATGAAGGAGGAGTGGTAAAGTTTGGTGATAACTCTACTGGTAGAATCAAAGGTAGAGGAACTATTTCTTTTGATGGAAAGAACAAAACTGGTAATGTATTGTATGTTGAAGGATTGAAGCACAATCTTCTTAGTGTTGGACACTTGGTGGAAAAGGGCTATGATCTCCGATTCAAGAATGGAAAATGCCTAATCTTTGAAAGTTCTAGAATAAAGATTGCATCCGGTACCCAAACAAAAGGTAATATCTTCCATTTAGTTGGTACTAGTAAAATTTGTCTATTTGTGCAAATTGATTAGAGTTGGTTATGGCATAGGAGGATGTGTCATATAAATTTTGATAATATCATCAAGATAAGCAACACTCAAGCTGTAAGAGATCTTCCAAAATTGGTAAAACCTACAAATAGTTTGTGCAAAGAATGTTAGTTAGGTAAACAAAGCAAAGTCTCATTCAAAAGAAAGGAACAATCTTCTACCAGGTTATTAGACTTAGTTCATACGGATTTGTGCGGTTTGGCAAGAATCAGAAGTGTGCAAGGTGATAGATAATTCATGCTATTAATTGATGACTATTCTCGAATGATGTGGGTGACCTTTCTGAAGGAGAAATTAGAGGCTCTTGAGAAATTCAAAATATTCAAGGCTATGGTTGAGAATGAAACCGGATTGAACATAAAATGTCTGAGGTCTAATAGAGGTGGGGAATTCACATCTGGTGAGTTAATAGAATTCTGTGAGAAGCATGGAATTAGAAGACAATTGTCTTCTCCTAGGACTCCACAGTAGAATGGAGTAGTGGAAAGAAAGAACCAGACCATCCAAGAAGCATATAGGACAATGATGATGGAAGCAAATGTTCCTCAAATCTATTGGAGAGAAGCTCTCAACACTGTAGTCTATACTCTCAATTGAGTACAAATCAAAAGCAATACTGGTAAGACTCCTTATGAACTTTGGTTTGGCATCACTCCTACTATGAGGTATTTCAATGTCTTTGGTAGCAAATGTTATATTAAAAGAGCTAAAGATCTAGGCAAGTTTGATGCTAGAAGTGATGAATGAATATTCTTGGGTTACTCTACTCAAAGCAAAGCATATCGGTGTTATAACAAGAGACTGAGAAGGATTATAGAAAGTATAAATGTGAAGGTTGATGAAGGAATTGAAAAACCCTCAATGTTTTATGAATATGATGAAGATGATCAAAATGGTGTTTTGATTCAAGGAGCCCAAGCCCCTTCTGAAATTTAGATTCAAACTGATCTAGTAAACCAGGAAGAACAGATGAATTTTAATGAGCCTGATCAAGAATCAGATGTGCAAGAAACTCTCAAAGTTCCCAAGTATGTAAGACTGAGCCACTTTAAAGATCAGATCATAGGTGATAAAAGCAAAGGTGTACAAACAAGAAGAAGGATTGCTCAAGATTCAGAAGAATATTGTATGATTTCAAAGATTGAACCCAAGATAGTGAATGAAGCTTGCAATGATGAAAACTAGACTAAAGCAATGGAGGAAGGGCTAATGCAAATTGAGAAAAATCACACATGGGATCTTGTTCTCAGACTTAGAAACAAGAATGTGATTGGAACCAAATGGGTCTTCTGGAACAAATTGAATGAAGTTGGTGAAGTAATCAGAAATAAAGTTAGATTGGTCTGCAAGGGTTATTCTCAAATAGAAGGAGTTGATTTTGAAGAAACTTTTGCTCCAGTGGAAAGAATTGAAGTAGTCAGACTATTTCTTCCTTTTGCTACTTTCAAGGATTTCAAAGTATATCAGATGGATGTCAAGTCTACCTTCTTGAATGGTGACTTGGAAGAAGAAGTATACATTGAGCAACTAGATGGATTTCAATTGTTTGATCATGGTGATATGGTTTGCAAGTTGAAGAAAGCACTGTATGGACTAAAGCAAGCCCCAAGAGCCTAGTATGAAAGATTAGATAAATATCTTTTGAAGATTGGCTTCAACAAAGGTACTACTAACAGTAATTTGGATTTCAAAATTGATCATCAAAACATCCTAATTATTGAAGTGTTTGTTGATGCTATCATTTTTTGAGGAAGAGATAGTATGTGCAAAATGTTTGCAAATCAAATGAAAAGTGAGTTTGAGATGTCTATGCTTGGGGAAATGAATTTCTTCTTGGGCCTGCAAATCATTCAAACTAAGAAAGGAATCTTCCTTTCTCAGACCAAATATGTGAAAGAATTGTTGAAGAAATTTGGGATAGAAGACTCAAAACCAATGAGTACTCCCATGGCAACTGGATGTAAATTAAGCAAAGATGATGACTCTCCTAAGGCTGATCAGAAAAAATATAGGTCAATGATTGGAGGATTGTTGTATCTCACTCAAACTAGACCTGATATTATGAATGCTATTGATCTTGTTGCTAGATTCCAAGCTAATCCTAGAGAATCTCATGTCATGGAAATCAAAAGGATTTTTAGGTATCTAAAAGGGACAGTTGAGTATGGTTTGTGGTATCCCAGAGATCATAATTTCTCTCTTCATGCATATACAGATGCAGATTGGGTAGGAGATGTGGATGACTGGAAGAGTACCAGTGGTGGAGCATTCTTTTCAAGAAAGAGATTGGTTTCTTAGCTGAGCAAGAAATAAGAGACAATATCTCTGTCCACTGCAGAAGTAGAATATATTGCAGCAATAGGTAGTTGTACTCAAGTTTTGTGGATGAAGCAAATGCTAAGAGACATGGGAGTGGAGTATGAAGAACCTATCACAATCTTCTGTGATAATTCAAGCGCAATAAATATTTCAAAGAATCTGGTGTTGCATTCAAAGATCAAACATATATCCATCAAGTTTCACTTTTTTAGAAAGCAAGTGAACAAGAATGAAGTCAGATTGGAGTTTGTGCCTTCCTAGGATCAGATTGTAGATATCTTTACTAAACCTCTGATGATAACTGAGAGGGGGGGTGAATCAATTATCTTAATTATCTTTACTTTATGTTCTTCTTTAACAACTAGTGCAGCATCAAAACAAATAAGCATCCATGTCCATGAAAGCAGAAACAAAATCAATACACATAACACAATGATTTTGATGTGGAAAACCCTGTTAAGGGAAAAACCACGGGGTGACTAATCAAAGTTTGTATTCTCTGTTAAAAGAATAGAAGTACAAAATGGCACTTGCCAATTAGGGCTCACTGCCCGAGCACACTGGTCACAAGAGGTTCATTGCCTACAAGTTGTAAAGAAAGCAACAAGATACTTGAACTGATGAGAAGCATCCACATACGCTGAGGTTCTGTTCTGATTAGGCTCAATACACTGATCTACTGCACTTCATTCTTCCTCTTCCTTGGTGCTGTTGTCCTGTCACATACCAAATATGTATTACTGCTTCCACACCGCTCTCTGCTTTTCTTTACACTTCATAGTACACTACACACACCTTCATACCGAAATCAATCTGGTATATATATCTGCACCAAGGATTTCATCAACTTCCTAGTTGGCATCCGGAATACTTAATATCTTCCCAAAGTTTGGTTTGTCGGCTGAATCTTTGCCTACCAAGTGATGTGTATCAAAGAAATGCTTATAGAAGTCATCAATCATGTCAGCCACTCATGAATGATAGTTCATGAAGCTTGGCCACCATCAATATCCCATCCGGATTAAGGTCTGATGCTTTGTCAGTTAGGTCTTCCTCAGTCTACTCTACCAAACAAGAACACAACACTCAGGTGCTTATATCTTTTCATTCTATCATCACTAGAGGCTCAAACTCTGCAATATATTAGTCATGGTACTCTTCTTGACTTCCCCAAGTTCGTACTTTACAAAGATACTTCCTTTGAGAGATCTGGACCTGATTGTTGGACCTTGTTCCATGCTTTGTTCTTGGTCACCAGACCAAAATACTCTTCAAACTGACTTCCGGTAGAGACACACCATGTCCTGCGGATGTGTGGGATGGACTTTGTTGTCATCAATGACAACATTCATGAAGCTACAATGTGTCTCTTGCCAACAATCTCCCCCTTTTGCATTGATGGCAACACCTAGTGAAAAATGACTAAGTGTTATACTATACTCCACCTTGGTTCATGCTATGTTCTTATGTACACTTTTCCAGAGCTCCCCCTTAGCTAGGCTCCACATTTTTCACTGCTCCTCACTCCCCCTTTGACATCAATGGTAAAGGGTAGGATCCGCATACCAAAATCTCCAAAATTAATCTATACTTGGCTGCATAAATATATATACATAACAGACTTACATATACTAAAGTATATCTACAAAAGTTTTCTTCAACTAGACAAATTCTGTTGCCCAACTTTGCTTCATCCTGTCCAAAATTGAGATGTGACCACTCAATAGGAATCCAAAAGCCTCTACCCTCTTTAGATCTGTTGGATCACTAGTCCTGGCTGTGGTATGAGCTTCAGTTAGGGCCTCATGCATGGCCTCTAACTTAGGGATAATTATGCCTCTAATTTCACTTAACCTGCTTATTCTATTTTTCTTCTCCTTCTCAAGATTCTTAATTTCATTTAAGACTACAATAGACTGACACTCTTGTTTTATTATGGAGGAGGTGAGAGGATCAAAATTTTGAGATACACTTGATAGTTTATCCTCTTGCTCTTTCATTTTCTTCTCAATATCCTTTGTTACTTTGGACCAGGATAGACAAAATTTATAAATTTATCTACCATCTTTAAGAGCATTTTCTAAGCTCTTTATCCCAATATCCATATTTATCCTATCATTAGTTATTAGTCCTTGTACTTCAGAGAATCTCTTTCCCAAAAACTTGTTCCGGACCTTTCCTTCTACTGACTTCTCTAAGGAATCAAAATGTGTATGAATAGAATTTATAAGAGACTTTAGATTACTAGATGTGGAGGCCAAAGGATCCTTTTGGAAGGATAGCATGATCTTCTCCAATGCACTAGATGTAATCTCTAATAGCTCATAGTCTTCCATGTGAGACTTCAAAAGTTTTTCTTTTACCTTTGCATGGGCAAAGGATGCTATCTTCATAGTCTGAACCGGGCAGAGGGAATCAAAATTGAATGGTCCTTGAAGTAGCTCCGGTTCATCTAATTCCATCATTTCTTTTGTCAAGAACTCTTTGACTTCTTCTACACTGTCTCTTGCTGAAGATAGAGTTTTCTTCCCTTTTGCAGCCTCATCACTGTCATCTGCAGTCTTCTCTGTTTGATCTTCTTCTCTTCCCTTTACTTGTTCTTCTTGACTGATGCTTTCTTCTTTTCTTTCTTCTCCTTCAATTCTGGAGTCTACAGGAGGATCCAGGAGAGAGGTGTCTACTTCTCCATGAACTTCCTCTTTCAGAATAGAGGAATCTAAATCCTTAGCTTTCTCTTTACTTGTCTCCTTTGTCTCTTTTGCCACTGTCTTAGTAGATTCTTCTTTGTCATCCATGGTAGAGGGTTCATCACCTAGGTCCTCTACAGTAGGAATATTGAATCTTTTATAGGCATTCCTGAGGATCTCTTCAATTTCTTTAGCCACCTGATCAGTCTCTCCGAGCATAAGCTTATTCATTCTGGCTTTGCTCTAGAACTCATCCTTGCAATCTTTGAAGATCATGTTTATTTTCTTTGGAGTGATAGAGGGATAGAGTTGGATAGGAATCTACTCTCAGATTTCTAGGTCTTTTGCCATGGCATTGTTCTTTCTTATCTTAGGTTCCTTCTCTAAGCTTTTGGGAATTAGGGATATGACTTCAATGAATGCTTTGTTATAAATATTAAGATACCTAACTATAGCATCTTGTAGGATCTTCTGGTCAGGTTCATTGTATTCATCATAGAATTTAGTCATTGGTTTCAGATTCCCATCCATAGTGACTGATTTGATGATATCATCAATGCAGAGAGTAGGCTTTTCAATGAATTCCTTTATCTTCTCTTCTTTGCCTTGATTGGTAGAGGGTTCACTGGATGTTTTCTTCTTCTTCTTCATTTTCTTGACCTCCTCATTTAAGTTGGTCTCTTCATCATCCTTTTGACTGGCATAAGACCTTGTGGCCTTTGTCTTAGTTCTTTTCTCTCCCTTTTTGGATGTTCTGAATTCTAGTTTTGATGCTTTCTGGTTATTAGAGGTGGGAGGTGCAGAGCTCTTGGAGGATCTAGTCCGGAAAGGGGCTTCCACCAGATCACTTTTTTTTTCTGCATCTTGTTTCTCTTTCTCTAGCCTTTCCATCTTCTCTCTGTTGGCATCAACTGCCTCCTTTGAAATTTCATGTCTCTTGGCAAATTCTTCCACCTCTCTTCTCACTTTTCTCTTGATTTTGAGCTATCTTAGATCAACATGAACTTTGACACTCAACTCTTAGAAGGTCCCAAACCTTTCTGCCTTAGGGTCCTTGGGTTGACTCAGTAGGTGTTGAACATGTCACTCTACAATTTTTTCATCTACTTCATACCCCATTGGCATGATCTAGACTGTCCTTGGCTCCACTGCCTCCATTAGGCATTGATCAGTGTCTACCATAAAGCACATTGTATCCTTGTATTTCTCAACCAATGATTAAGGGATTCTTTCTTTGTCTTGCATCATACTCTAAAAGTTTTTGAAGTAGCCCTAGAGTGTTGTATTCTGTGCTTTGCCATCACCAATTCCATCCAAATAATCTCTGATTTGTATTGCTACTGGTCTGTCATTTTGCCATATCCAGCCATTAGATACAAGTAGCTCATTCATGTAATAGAAGAATAGACAAAGTATCAGGCCACCGTATTTAAAGGAATTCTTCTTATCCTTCTTTATCTTCTGCAGATTCTCCAAAAGTTGGTTCAGAAGGAGCTCACAAAGATCATAGTCAGCATTCTTTCTTAACATTTCATAAGCAGTGTAAATTGCAGTTTTGGGTACTGAATTTTCCCTGCTGGAGTGATATATCTTGTAACCAATTATCATGGAGGCAAACATGATATCTGGATCAGTGATATCTTCTATTGTCATTGCTCTCTTGTGAAATCTTGATCTGGTAGCCTCACTCACAGTTTGGTTTTTGACTGATTTGAGAACAAGTAACCCTCTGTATGAGTGCAAACTGGTTACCACCCTAATAGCATCATTTGTGATCTTAAATGGTCTATTCAACCACATGAAGTTTTCATGCACTCTGCTCAAGACATACTGGACCTACTCATCTTCTGTAAAGTAGGGGAAATGGATGCACTATCCAAAATGCTTATCTCAGATGGCCTTGTATTGGGGTTTAAGTTCAAGTGATCCATCTAGTAGTTCCTTGTGGTAAATATCCATCAGTTTGGATTCCCCAAATTCTTCAATGTTTGTGTGTATGTAAACCCTAATATCTTCTACATGCACAACTCCATGCGGAATGCTAGAAAATGCACCTAGGGGATCAGCTTCTAGGGATTTATAAGGATGTTTTCTGAATTTTGGGTGCAGCCTATTGGTGATCTTCACAACATTCAGAGTAGCCATCTTTTAAAGATTTAGAGAGAGATTTCAAGAGCAGAAAATACCTTTTATGCTGCTAGGGTTCACTATATTAGCCGGATCAGATTGCTGGAAGAATCAACTTCTATGGTTGATCTTTGAGGGGCTAGAGACAATTTTGTTGTAGAGATCCTTTTCTTTTTTTCTTGAATGCAAATGTACAAATGATGAACAAATGAACCCTTTTATTTATGTGCAAACCCTAATTTCACATTGTAATAAATGCACAACTTAAGTTATTCTGGTTGCTCCTTATTCTGAGAGATTTTTTTGGATCACTGAGATGCACTTAGAGTTATTCTCGGTGAATATTAGCAATCTATCTACCATTCTCCAATCATTCCATTTATCCGCAGATCAAGATACCTCAAATTTGAATCAAACCAGATCTAACTATGAAAATCTTGTTCTCATCGGATGACGGTTAAACCAGATTAATTTCAGATGATTAACCACTTCAAATTCCTTGCAGATCTTTCATATCTTTTCCAAGGGTTATTTAGATGTTTCTCTGATATCCCTCTCAATCCGCAACCTTTCATGTGCCAATTTCAGGCACAAATTGACTGGCTGGGGGAAATTGTTTTCTTTTGTGACACCCCTGAGCCAGAGCTCATCTATCTAGTTTCTGGAAGGAATATCAGCACCAGATTCTGGTGTGGATCCATCCTGAACATTTTATGTACTCCTTTTTACCCAAATCTTGTTCATCTCCCTCTGAATTTCATTTGCATTCATTTTTCCTTTTCCTTTGTCTTGGTTTTGATTATGATGCACTAGACCCTTTTTGTCTTGATTCTTACTTCTATAGAATTTGGTAATATGACTGGATCTATTGCAATTGTAGAAAACAATATTTCTTTGCATATTTGACTGATATCCTCTTGATCTACACTGATTAGCCATATGTCCCATTCTATTGCATGTAAAGCATCTACCATTGAATGAATTGTTCATTTGCAGATTTCTGCACTCATGAGATTTGTGACCATACCTTTTGCATTTAAAACATTGTCTGGAGAAGGATGAATTAGTCTAATTCATTCATCTTCTGCACTAATTTTCTTTATGACCAAATTTATTGCAGTTGTGGCAATATCCATTGAAGGATGGATATCTTTGAGCATTAGGTTGCCTTACCGGAGGTCTTCTAGGCCTGTTCCTTGGATTTCCTGATTAAGAGTTCTTCTAACTGGATCCGGAGCTTTCACCTTTCTCATATCGCAAGCCTTGCTTGTCACCTACCATCTTTTGGCTTTCAAGAAGAACTTCAAGTTGAGCAAAGCTTATCTTGAATTTCTCTTTGTATTCATTTGTTGTTTGAAGATCCCTTTTAAGAGTGTCAATCTAATTCTCAAGTTGTTCTTCATTATCTCTAGCTTCTTCAAGATTGGATTCCAAATGCCTAATTATTCTATCTATTTTGTGGTAGTCTTCTGACTTCTCCTTGAGAGATTGTTTTAGATTATCTTCAGTCTTTCTTTTCTCTTCAATTTCTTGGGTAAATTTCATAACCCCTGATTCCATTTCATGTCTTACCATGATGACCTCTTTTGATAGTGTTAGGGTAAAATAGGATCAATGATGAATATGCAATAAACAACATCAAATACCCATAATTCAATAGAATAATGAAAGTAAGAAGATTAAATGAAATGAAGCAATGAATGAAACAATGCAAACCTTCCTTGAATCGAGACTTCTATTGTTGCCTATCAAGATCATCCTTATTTGTATGAAGTAGGCCCTCAGAGAGTGCACTCTTTTGCTGTGTTTAAGGATGTCGATAGTGAATGGCCATGATAATGAATATGCTAAGAAGATGAACTTCGAAGCAACAATGGTGATCTCAAGCAAATAGTATTGGGGTGCCAAAGGCGCGCTGGTGAATTTTTGCAGAGTAACAATAAGAATAGCTTGGATGAATAGAATGGAGGAATAAAGTTCCCTTTATAGACTCAGAAGAATGAAGATCAACGGTTGAGAAGAAGTATGATGATCAATGGTTGAGAATGGTTGAGGAATGTGCAACGAATAAAAAGAGGACAAGTGTCCCACTTCCATCGTGTAATAGGGGAGTTAACAAAATTGATTGAAGAGTTAATAGAATGGATTGAGGAATTCACTGAATTGATTGATCAGTTACCCGAATAGATTGAGGAGCTGACATAATTGATTGATCAGTTAACAATTTTGATTGATGAGTTAACTAATTTTGATTAGAGAAGAAATAGGACATGTGGGTGAGAGAATATTAGCTAATTAAATATTTAAAATATTTAATTACATGTGCAACATGATGAGGTGGAGAAGGTGAGGTGGAAAAGGTGAGGTGGATTTGTGAGGTGGATTTATGAAATTAGGACTTAGGATAGAGGAATTTAGGATTAATTAAATAATGTAGGATTATTTAATTATGTGAGACATTAGAAGAATTTAGGGAATTTAATTAAATAAATTGATTTTATTTAATTATGGGATGATGAACCAATCAAATAACCTTAGAATATTTATTTAATTGATAGAGGAAATAAGAAGGGAATTAATATTAAGAATATTTATTTAGAATGAATCATGTCATTTTTAGGCATATACAGATACCAATTAATGATAACTGAGAGGAGGGGGGTGAATCAGTTATATTAATTATCTTTACTTTCTGTTCTTCTTTAACAACTAGTGCAACATCAAAACAAATAAGCATCCATGTCCATGAAAGGAGAAACAAAATCAATACACATAACACAATGATTTTGATGTGGAAAACTCTGTTAAGGGAAAAACCACAGGGTGAGTAACCCAAAATTGTATTCTCTGTTAAAAGAATAGAAGTACAAAATGGCCCTTGCCAATTAGGGCTCACTGCCTAAGCACACTGCTCACAAGAGGCTCACTACCTACAAGTTATAAAGAAAGCAACAAGATACTTGAACTGATGAGAAGCATCCACATATGCTGAGGTTCAGTTCTGATTAGGCTCAATACACTGATCTACTGCACTTCATTCTTCCTCTTCTTTGGTGTTGATGTCCTGTCACATACCTGATCTATATTACTACTTCCACATCACTCTCTACTTTTCTTTACACTTCACAGTACACCACACACACCTTCATACTAAACTCAATCTGGTATATATATCCACACCAAGGATTTCATCAACTTCCTAGTCGGCATTCAAAATACTTAATATCTTCCCAAAGTTTGGTCTGTCGACTGAATCTTTGCTTACCAAGTGATGCGTATCAAAGAGATGCTTATAGAAGTCATCAATCATGTCAGCCACTCATGAATAATACTTCAAGAAGCTTAACCACCATCAATATCCCATTCGGATTAAGGTCTAATGCTCTGCCAGTCAGGTCTTCCTTAGTCTACTCTGCCAAACAGGAACACAACACTCGGGTGCTTATATCTTTTCATTCTATCATCACTGGAGGCGCAAACTCTAGAATATATTAGGCATGGTACTCCTCTTGACTTCCCCAAGTCCACACTTTACAAAGATACTTCCTCTAAGAGATCCAGACCTGATTGTCAGACCTTGTTGCATGCTATGTTCTTGGTCACTAGACCAAAATACTCTTCAAACTGACTTCTGGTAGAGACACACCATGTCCTACGGATGTGTGGGATGGACTTTGTTGCCATCAATGACAACATTCATGAAGCTACAACATGTCTCTTGCCAACAACCTCTACATAAGGTCTCTTTTGAGTATCTCAGGGAGAAGTTAGGGGTTATTACCCCTCCAGTGATGAACTAAGGTGCACTAATGTGCATCAGTCTGATGGATATCATAGTCATATCTTGTGGTCTAGATTGATGATGGGGAGATGCTACTCAGGGGGAGCAGCTGGTATGATTCTGAAGTGTTAGAGTTGCAAGTATCTGCCCTTTGCCATTGATGTCAAAGTGGAAGAGAAGACATGTGATAAACAAGTGATTACTGATCAAAGGGGGAGCAGTAAAGGAAGTGAAGACTTGTGAATGGTTGTTGGTGATACAGGGAGTTGTCTCAGTAAAGGAAATTTCTTTTCTTGATGGTTAAAATAAATTTTCACATCATATGTTGCCATCAATGACAAAGGGGGAGATTGTTGCAAGTATGGGCCTAACTAATGTTCTCATTGATGTCAACATACTCCTGTTGCATTAATGATAAGGATTGGATGAACTGTTTGCTGAGGATATTGAGAAAATTTGTCATATTAGGAACAGTGAAGATAGTAAGGTAAAAGTCCTAGTTAAGATGAGGATCAGAGGATGTGGTTCAAAGGGTTTGTAGATATGTGTCTTAAGGTGTTCCAATAAAGATTTTGGAGGTCTGCATGAAGATCTGAAGAAGTTGTGGCTTCTCAAGTAAAACTGGTTCTGGTAGGTGTTTAGAGGTAACAGAGTGACACAGATAGGTCCGGTGAGATCTAGAAATGCATTATCCTATTCTGTGGATTTGGTGGAGTGTTTAGGATGTCCTTGTGAAGTCTCAACCCAATTGGTTCATGGTCTGGAGCTTCGCAGGCATCTATTTCTTTGTGACAGTGATGATAGACTGTGTTCTTGAGGTTTCAGATGAAGGAGAGAAGAATTTCAATAAGTAGATGTAGTGTGGATGTTCTTGATGATTTAGGCAAGCTTGTGGAGGTCTTTGGATCATGTCTAGTTCATGTTGGTGGTCCACATTGGAGTTCAAGCTCGCAATTGAAGAATTACTTCCAGATGATGGTGCTCTTCTTAAGACTGGTCAACCAGATGAGTTACACATCCTGCGGATGTTCTTGTAGATGTTTGCTAACTTAGATGATTATTTCTAAGTTGATGTCTTGTATAAATAAGGGATTGGAAAGTCATTTCAAAGGCATCTTGTGGAGATGAGAGTGTGGTAGCAAGGAGGAGAGAGAAAGGCAGAGCAGAAGTATTGGGCTTAAATGGAACTAATTCAAGCATGGTGAAGATGCTATTTTCTAGTTCAAGTATGTGATACTTATTATTTTGTAGATAGTGAGTCTCTTGTAGGTAGTGAGCCTCTTGTGAGCAGTGTGCTCAGGTAGTGATCCCTAATTGGCATGTGCCATTTTATTCTTTCTAACCTTCTAATAGAGAATACATTCTTAGGTTAGTCACCCCATGGTTTTTCCCTTAACTAGGTTTTCCAAGTCAAAATCTTGGTGTCTCATGTGTTAATGTGTTTCTGCTTTGATTTAATGCATTGTGATTCATGACTGATTAATTATTATGCTGCTAAATTATAAAGTGGATTTAAGTGTTTAAATTGGAAAAAAATTTTAGACAACTGATTCACCCCCCCTCTCAGTTGTCTACCCTGAATCCAACAGTAACAACCTATGAAATAAATGCTAGCTATTATGCAAAAAGGAAACCAAAAGAAGAGGTACACCTTTGAATAAATTTGCCCGTGTCCATTTGACAAATCTCTAGTCATGAACCCTTTTCTCAAAACTTTGAATTTACAAAATTTGATAAATACAAGGGGAAGGGTGATCCTAGAGACCATTTAAGAGGGTTCTTCATAGCATGTATAGATGTTACATATGATGACACTTACTGGATGATACTTTTCCCTCATAGCCTAGGAGGTTAAGCCATTGAATGGTTCTCCCATCTTCCTCAGTTTTCTATACAACATTGAACATGACATGTCCATGAATGACCTTTGCAATATTAAAAAAATAAATGGGGAATCATTCATTGTCTTCTTACAACATTGGAGAAACCTTGCTAGTAAGCTCTCTTCGTGCATTCCTAAAAAACAATTTGTTAATCTTTTCATCCAAAACTTTAATCTGGAAATGGCCTTTCACCTTCAAGTCCAATGTCCTGACACTTTTGAGGAAATAATTGATAAAGGCACAACCATAGAGAAATCCATAATAGAAATAGGACATGTCAAAATCTTCAAAGACAATAAAGACTCCAACAACCAATTCAATAAAAAACCATGATTTTGGGCTGAGGATAAGAATATTGTCAATGATGGCATAATGGATTCTAAGATTGTACAAAATATCCAAAATCCTCCATTGGCACTCAACTCATCATCATAAAATGCAAATGTTACCATTCCCAAGAATAATCCTATACAAGGATTAAGACCTAGACGTAAATTCACAAACTTGGGAGAGCCTATGGAATCTATTTTTCAAAAACTGTTACAAGAAACCTTCATTAAACTTCCTGAGATAAAACTTTATGAGGAAAATGCTATTAAACCCCATTGGTAAAATGACAATGAGTATTGTGAATATCATAGGACCAAGGGTCATAAAACAAACAATTTGATGAGACTTAAGCACTATATCCAAGATCTTATAGATTGAGGAGATGTTACTATAGATGAACCTCCTCCAATGTCATTAAATGAAAAATTGAGAGTATACCAAGATCCATTCACTCAACATGGTCAAGTTAGTTTCTCTAAGAATAAAAATCATGCCAATAAATTCAATTCCTCACCTACATATGATTCCATTATGGGTCATATTGAAGCTTTCTTTTCACAAGTAGCCACCATAACCATAAAAACTAATAATCCTAATTGTACAGTTACCACTTATTGTAGTCACATCATTATTCAAGGAGCCCCATCCTCATCTATGCAATCCTCATCTACAACACCTTCAAAGTATAATATCCTTGATCTTTTAGGGAAGACTCCTGCACAAATCTCCATCCTAGAGCTTCTTCATACCTCCCCTATGCATAAGAAGATATTAGATAAAGCTTTGATCGAGTCATGTGTCCCTAATGATATTAATGTTGAATAATTTTAAGCCATGGTTAGACACCTTGCATCCACACAATTCCTATTTTTTATTGAGAATGACATTCCTAATGTGGATTCATCTCATAATGAACCCCTCCACTTAGAGGTAGCCATCCATAAAGACAAAATCAAAATCCTAGAAGATGGTGAATCAGGCTTAAACCTATGCACCTTAATAGTGGTAATACAATTTGGACAATCCACCTCAATTATTGATAAAAAAACATTCCATTACAATCAAGGCTTATGATGAAGTTGAGATATGATAAAAGGGAACCATCAAGCTACTTATTGAATTAGGTCCCACACTTATGGAAATCACTTGTCAAGTCTTTGACCTTGATCTCCCATATAACATTCTCCTAGGATGTCCATTGATTAATGCCATGACATCCATTCCTTCCACCTATCACCAATGCATCAAATTCCCCCATAATGACCAAGAAATCACCATATACATCGATCCACATCCCTTTGAATATTGTCGCCTATTGGAAGGCTCATATCACAAAGCTAATTATTGTCCTACCAATGATATAGAAAAACCATCTAAATCATATATTGATCCATCCACACTCTCTTATTCATCCACCACACATCCCAAGATCAAGGCTAAGATTATTAACAAAGAATTAGGAGAATACACTCTACAAGGAGCCTTTTGTGTGGGGCAACTTCTACTTTCTCCTAAAATCTTTGGAAGATCTTGCCCTAATGGACCTATTCCAAATATCACAATCAATTGTAGGCCAACTAAGTTTTCCCATTAGGGTGTGCTAGATAAAGAGATCCTTGATGCAGATATTTTGGAATGGCTCTATAAGGAAAAAGATGAACAGGACAATATCCCTCTTGAGAAATATCCTAAAGGTTTTCATATAGCACAAAACATGGGTTACCAAGAAAAAGATGGTTTTGGATTACAAGGACAAGAAACTATTGAACCCATTCAAGCTATGTATATACCTAGACACTCGAGACTAGGGTTCAGATCACAAGAGATAGCATCTCCAAAGCCTAAATTTATCTTAGATGAGGTAGCTAAAGCATTTCTTGGCATTGATGGTACTAATGAGGATACCTATGATGACTCCCTTGTGTGTATCGCCGAGCTATACGATTCATCCATCTTCACCTTTACCATGTCAATGTCATCATCATGACCATCCCATAACCTTCAACTCATCTACTCTGAAGTCAATGACTGGGACCAATAAGGGCCTCCTATTTTAGATGTCTTTCAAAATGACAAGGCTATAACTGAATTCTTGGGATTAACATCAGGAATACTAATTGGAGATTACAAGATAGTATACACCATAGAACTCAACACTAATGCCTACATTGGAGAGACAGTCAAATTCCTTAGTCACCAAAGTGAAAGTATAAAGTCATGTCCCCTAGTGAAAACCACTTTCAGGCACTTTCAGATGCCAAACAAGTAAAAATAAAGGACACATCCAAAGGTGAAAACCTCCCTGACACACCTGAGGATGAGAAATTTGACCTCATTGAAGTTATGGTATACCAAGAGAGATCTCCCATTCTTGTTGAGGAAACACAAGACATGAATATGGGAACACTTGAAGAAACAAAGATCACATTTGCAGTGGCATCGCTTTTAGAATTTGAATAAAAAGAGTTTATCATCTATTTTAAAGAGAGATCAAAGAATTTTGCTTGGTCCTATGTGGATATGCCTAGTTTAGATCCTTGATTGGTGGTATATCATTACAAAGTATATCTTGGAGAAAAACCAGTCAAACCAAAGTTGAAAAAAATGCATCCCACAACCGCTCTTTTAGTCAAAGTAGAATTGAAGAAACTACTAGCAGTTGGCTTTATCAAACCTATAGATTATCTAGAATGGGTGTTGAAAATCATTCTAGTTTCTAGTGTTACTAGGGGCATTCAAGTTTGTATAGATTTCAAAGACTTGAACAAAGCAAGTCCTAAAGATGATTTTCCACCAACAAACATTGATATCATAGTCAACCTACACAACTAGGCATGGGATGTTATCCCTAATAGATGGATTTTTGGGATATAACCAAATTGAGATTGCTAAAGAAGATCAACATAAGACTACATTCATATGTTCTTGGGGAGTTTATTGTTGGAAAGTAATGCCTTTTGGCCTTAAGAATGTGGGAGTGACCTATCAAAGAGAAATGACTATAATTTTTCATGATATGGTTCATAAAACAATGGAGGACTATGTTGATGATATCCTTGGTAAATCATGAACAAGAAAAGGTCATTTATATGTCCTTGTAAATATTTTTGATTATTTAGAGGAAGAAAAGGTGCGCCTTAATCAAAAGAAATGTGTTTTTTGTGTAACATCTTGTAAACTCTTAGGCTACATTGTCTCTCGAAGGGGTATCGAAGTAGATATTGCTAAAGTAAAGGCCATAGTTTAAATGATACCACCATAGTATCTAAAGCAATTACATCGACTTCAAGAAAACCTACAATCTATCAAGAGATTCATAGCATACCTTACTGACAAGTGTCAAGCCTTTGCACATTTATTAAGGAAAAATATATAATTTCAATGGTATTAAAAGTGCCAACAAGCATTTGATAAATTGAAATAATATCTTACAACACCACCAATTTTGGTACCACCTATTTAAAAAAGCTACACCTTTTATACATATCAGCTACATCAACAACATTAGGAGCCTTGTTAGCACAAAATGATGAGATTGGGAAAGAAAGAGCTATATACTACATTAGTCATACTTTAGTGGGATATTAGCTAAACTATACACTTGTATAATGTCTTGTCATTGTCTTTGCCTCATAAAAGCTTCAACATTATACGCTTAATCATCAAAGTAATCTCATCTCAAAGATTGACCCCATAAAGTATCTCCTATCCAAGGCTACCCTAATAGGACGTACATAAAAATGGATCATGGTTTTGAGTGACTGATCCAAGCAAGTTATGGTATCTAAATTAAATAATATTCTCATCTAAATGTTATTTTCAAAGAAAGAAATAGGTGTGGTGACTTTTCAATTTTTGGCTATCCATTCAAATTCCAAGGAAGACAAGGTGTGGCAACTTTTCAACTTCTTTTGAAATTTCTAAATGGGTTCAATTCAAAGCAAAAGGTGGGAAGTTCAAGGCATACATCTCTTCTCAGAGATACATCTCATCTGTTGAGATTGCTGAAATGTACAAACTCTCCGAAATGGAGTCTCCAGGGCATACATCTCATCCGCTAAGATAGCCAAAGTTGTTTTAAATTTTTCTTTATGAAATAAAATTATTTTGCACATTGGTTGTTCTGTGTTTTACAATACTAAAATCTCAATGCCAAGTATTGTCCTCTGAATTGACAAAATAATTCAGATCAGTGGTATTAGCGGTTGCATATGAGCTATGCCTTCTTGCAAAGTGTTAGATGGATAACTGCACTTGAATCACAGAGGCTGGTGTGATTCCATTGCTGGTTCCATTTGTCTCCTCCTTGGATGCCAAAACTCAAAAAAAAAAATCATGAAGACACTATTGAATCTCTCCATCTTCACCAATAACATCACCTCTTTTTGGTACCCTAGTAGCATCCTCTTCTGCTATCGCACCATCATCTCTCTTTGGTGCCACAAGCTCATCTTAATTGGGCCTTTCTTTCTGCTTCCATTCTTGCTGTATAGGTTGTGCTTCTCGAGGCAACAAATTCGAAAGTTGTTCACCTTTACCTATGTTTTTTTTAAAGACCTTTACCTATGTTGATTGAGATTAAAATTAAAACTATCAAGAGGCCTCTTATTAATACCAACACCTCCATCTCTATCAAATTCTCTCATTGCAAAACTGTGTCACAGAGGACTTGTTTCTATTTTGCTTTATGGTCAGAGTTCAACACCTGTGAAAAAATGATCGGGAATATCAAATCTATGAGATGCTTTGATGACTTCCACACGGCATTGAAAATTCTTTGAGCTAAAGGGAAGCCATCACTGATTCTGCTTCAAACACGTTACAATCATTACTATAATTTCAAATTCTTCTTGGCTCTCGACATCAAATTTTCAAACAAGTACGGTTACAAAAATTAAATGCAGGCACATTTTATTGTGTGGCGTGACATTGGAGTACACATGGGCTTCAACAACATTCCATAGAGTTTGGGGAGATATATCCCTTTAGCAGGGGCACTATGAAGTGTCACACATGGTGTATTCCAAGTCAAACAAAGTAATTGGGAACGCCATGTTGGAGCTATTTTTATCTAGGGTACTTGTTTTCCTCTATCCCCATCAGCTCCAACAGTACTGGATGTAATGGGGTATCCACATCAGCTCCAAAAGTGGGCCGCCTTGGCTTTGTCTGATAAGAGGCTACCGGATGTAATGGGGTATCCACATCAGTGATTTTGGTTAATCTGGACTATGGAGAGCATTGTGAAATTTTGCAGTGGCACTTCTGTGCATTGGTTTTTACCTCCAAGACCAATGAATTGGTCGACTCAAAGGATTCCATTTGTAGGAAGAGGAGGATTTTGCAATGACTTCGCTATCCACTCTTGGAGGTTATCCCCAACAAGATTATCATATTTTGTTTGACAATGGCATTCAGGTGCTCTCTTTGGTTCAAGCCCCTTGTGCTAATTTCTTTCAACCTGCATTCGACCAAAGGTTTCTGATTACACCATTGCCTGTAGCTACAAAATCACATGGATATAATAATACATGTATGATGTGTTTCTTCACCTTCTTCAACTTCTATCAGATCAAACTTCTACTACCAATTCCACTGCATTACGTTGCTTTGCCTTACCATCTTCAATGGAATCAATAACAATTTAGCTATATTTGGTGCTGCATCTTCTTCAGCAACAACTACATCATTGCTAGTGTCACCTCCATATCGATCAAGTGGGTGAAATTCCAATAGAAATTTCAAGTAGGGGCAATGGGTCCCATTGCCTCACAAGGGGGGACGAATGATCCAAACAAGTTAGGGTATCTAAATTAAATAATATTCTCTTTCGAATGTTATTTTCAAAGAAAGAAATGGGTGTGGCGACTTTTCAATTTTTGGTCGACCATTCAAATTCCAAGGAAGACAAGGTGTGGTGACTTTTCAACTTCTTTGAAATTTCATATTCAATTAAAAGAAAAAGGTGCAAAGTTTGAGGCATAGATCTCTTCTTAGACATACATCTCATCTGTTGAGATTGCTGAAATGTATGAACTCTCTCAAATGGATTCTCTAGGGCATACATCTCATCTCCTGAGATATCCCAAGTTGTTTTGAACTTTTCTTTATAAAATAAAATTGTTTCGCACATGGTTGTTTTATGTTTTACAATACTGCAAGCTTAGTCCTAAGTATTGTCCTCTGAATTGACAAAATAATTTAGATCAATGAGTTTGACATTGAATATGTGGGTAGAAAATCTATAAAAGGACAAGTCATTGCTGATCAATTGGCATAAGCCCCTATCAAAGTAGATCATCCACTTATTTCAGAATTCCCAGATGAATCAATCTTTGTCATTGACTTCCCTACAAATTAGAAGTTATATTATGATGGATCTTTCATAGATCATGGTTCAAGATTAGGGATCCTCTTTGTCACACCACAAGGAGACTTAAAACCAAAAGCCTATAGCATCCTATTTCCTTGTATAGATAATATTGCAGAATACGAAGCACTTATCGAAGGTTTTAGGATGTCTATCCTATGGAATATCAAAGTACATGAAATCTATGGTGATTCTCAACTTGTCATACATCAAGTCAATGATGATTATCAAACAAAAGATGACAACTTGGTAAATGTACAAAGTTGAGTCCACCTAAGGTGGATGTTTCAGACTTAGACAGAAACCCAAAATTAGGAAAAGTGAAATGAGATCCCGCTTTCTATGAAACAAGATCCCATTTTGCTTTAGGTTCACAAGCCAAAAGCGAGATCCCGTTTTCTAGAAATGGGACCCCATTTCATAAAGAGATTAACTATGAAAAACAAAATAGGATCCCATTTCAAAATGGGATCCCATTTCTTAAAATTTGAATTTTAGACCTAGTTTTTGCTTTGTTAACCGGTTTGAGAAAAGGGTTGGGGACCTGAAACTAGGCTTTGGACCTGGTTTGACCTGTAGGTTGAATGTCCTGTCAATATCACAACAAAATAGTGACTTTGGGCATATGTCTGAAGACCTTTTTGTTAGAATTTTTTGACAAAATTAAAACCCATTATAGCTGAGACAGTGTAGATTCCAAATATGTAAATTTTTTACAATTGGATTATTTTTTTTATTTTTTAATTAATTTCTAATGAAACAGGTCCATGAACTTGAATTATCAAGGTTTTTTAGTATTTTAATAAGTTTTATTAGAATAATTTAAAAAAAAAATTGTATGAAAATGTACTTTAGACAATTCTTTTCAATTTAATAAAAATTTCAAAAAATGATAAGTTTATGTCATCTTATGCATGACGTACACAATGATTCTTTAAAACACCAAATATGGCCAATAAAAAATTAACAAAAAATAAATATTGAATAAAAATTTACAAAAAATATGGAAAATGTGCTTCAGTGAGTTACAAATCTTTTCCCAAAAGGATTTAGAAAAATATGATTATTTAGGTTAAAATATGGATGATGTACACGTGCATGGTAAAGTAAAAAAAAGTTGACTTTAAATAGTGGTTTTTAGAAAGGCCTATTGAAAATCAATTTTTATCATCTAGGTATTCAAATAAATTACATATTTGAAAACTAGACTCCATGTACTACATTTTATGATTAGTGAATTTTTTCAAGATTCCATCTCTAAGTGCTTCAAATTTTAAGGTCAAATGTGACAAATTCTGAAAATCAAGGAAAACACTTCCACTTTTTGGCCAAAAAGTGGACTCAACTTCTTACACTAACACACAAGCTTCTCCTATATAAGAAATTGGTTGACACATCCAAGCAATAATTTTCATGGATCTTATTTGAACAAATTCTAAGAATAAAAAATAAAGTTGTTGATGCCATGGAAACTATGGGGTTATTGATTGATATTCCATCAAATAGTTCGTAGTTAGAATTATTGATTGAGCAACTTTATATTTCTACATTTGAAGTCTCAGAATTTGAGCTTGTTTGTGAACTTGTTGGTCTTGATTCACCTTGATACAATTAGATCTATACCTTTATCCATGACAACATTCTACCAACTAATTTTTCACATTCCCAATGTTGAGCCTTCATTCATCATTGATCTCGTTATACCATTCTTTGTGATACAGTTTATCAAAGGACACTCAATGGGATTCTCCTTAGATTCCTTAACATGGAAGATGCCCAATCTACCTTACATGAGGGACATGATGGTATATGTGGTGAACACTCTAGTTGTCCAACCTTAGTCAAAAATTTGTTAAGGACTAGATATTACTAGCCGACTATGGAACAAGATGCACATTAATTTGTCAAGCAATGTCTTCCTTGTTAACTACATAGTGATTTTATTCATGTGCCTACACAAGAATTGCAAATAATCATTAAACCATGGCCCTTTTCACAATGGGGACTTGATCGCATTAGTCAGATTCATCCTCGCTCATCCAATACTCATAAGTTCATCATCACCACCATTCCCCTTACATACATTACTGGAAAACAAATTTCCAAGTCCATCTTGCACTATATCATTTTCCAATATAGTATACCCCAAGCCATTATTACTGACAATGATAAGCCTTTCAAAAATTAAAAAAAATGCCACCATTTTCATCAATTCTATATCCATCACTACCTTTCCACTCCCTACTATCCCCATAGTAATGGTCAAGCTGAGGCTTCAAATAAAACTATTCTGAGGATATTAAAGAAAATAATCAATGAAACTAGGCAAGATTGGGATTTACAACTCAATCCTTCTTTGTGGTCATATTGCACTAGTATCCATACACCTACAGGAGCCACACCATATACCCTTTTCTTTGGATCTGAATATATCTTACCAATTGAGGTCGATCTCCCCTCCCTAAGGGTATCATTACAACAACTTATTGATGAGGAAGAATATTGATTTGCCCGATTACAAGAATTGGAAACACTAGATGAAAGACATCTCAATACTCTTAATCATCTTATGTCCTATCAAAATAATCTTCGCCGTAGCTACAAAAAGAGACTCAAGGAATGCAAATTTGAAGTTGGTGATCTTGTACTTAAGTAAAATCAAAAGAATCTTCAAGATCGAGATAGAAAAGAAAAATTTGAGCCAAACTAGTCGGGACCCATCATCATTATTAGTCATTATGGTTTGGAGCATATTAGCTTTCTACACTTGAGGGAAAACCCCTTAAGGAACCTATCAGTATTATTCACCTCAAGAGGTTCTATTCTTAACTGGTGTGGTATCCCAATTGTATTACCAAAAAAAATTAAAATAGTAAAGAGAAATGATCTATCCTCTGGTGAAAACTATGTAGGTGGCACCTTGGATAAGTACCATGGTGAAAACATGTTTACATGTGTCATGTGTAGTAGCCTTGCATTTACCATCTATTAGATAGCCAATTTGACTTTTACTTTCCATTTCATTCATCTAGGTTTCATCCATTTACCTTATTGTCATCCTATCATGGTTTGAAATTTACTTAGTGTCATTTAGTATCCTACCATAATAAGTCATACATACTACCATACCCTTTCATATCCATATCATAATAAAACCCTATCGCTTGGGGGCACATTATAAACATCTAGTTATGGTTTGGATTATTCTCCTAGTTTCCATAAGACATTAAAAAAAAATCCAAATATACCAAAAATATAAATATATCAAATATCCCAAAATCCAAGCAATAAATATCCATCCAAGTCATACCATATCTATAATAAAGATTCATACTCATTCCATAATAAACCTAACATTCACATTCCATCCATTCCATAATAAAATATTTGACATTCAAACAAAACAATCATACATGTGATAAATCATTTCTTAACCAAAATCACAAGCATTAGTTCACATGTTGAAACAATAGCTAATCATAATATCAATTGTCACATTAGTCAGTATCAAACATCATCCTCATCAGGCCTCATCTAAGGATATATCGTTCCCATCATTAGGCACATATCCAAACATCATTAAAATCTCTAGCAAGAGATATAATGTCTATGTGACTTGTATCATCATTTGGTCATTTGTTTTTTATTTTTATCTTTTCTATCCCCTCCTCATGCTTTATCAACACCACCTAGATCCATTCATATCTTGGTGCATTATGACTAGCAGAGAATGGGGTATATCATTTTGCGTGTTTTCTAGATGTCTTTATTGCTCTATCTAATATTCATATCTTGTGTGTAGTGGAATAGATTTTTGCATACTAGTCATCCTTTGCATCTAAGGTTATATCATACCTATAACAACACATTCCATAATGCTCAAAATAAAGATAATTACTCATCTTAATCAGGAGATAGATTAAGTCATGATTATCCAAAACAAAGTTTAACAAGAATGATTCATTATCATTTCAACAATTAAGCATGTTATTCTAAATAGAATAGAACAAACCTTCAATTACAATATTTAATTACATATCATTAGTGAATAACTTTCACTATACATTTACCAAGATATGCTTAAGGCATCCAACATTAAATTATACATAATTGCTGACTATCAAGTCATAAAATGAATAACACTGTATTTGGAACCTATGACATCCATCTTCATAAGTCATAGCTTGTCTCATGCTTGGGAAAGAGAGCATCATCTGAGTGCTTTCCCAACAACCATGGACCAATGGTCCCCCACTCAAATTCTTAACTGGAAGTGGCCCTACCCTTTGCAGAAGGAATAGATATTAGGAAACCGATAGGTTAGCCATCTAAGTATCTGGTGTTGTGTCCTTCAGAATACCTCTCAATCATGCAATTATAGATCCACTCTAACTATGCATGACCCTAATAGAGATATTATGGCATCTAAAACACTGTGGACCGATAATGCATGCAGAGATGGATGCATTGCTTTGGCCAAAGATTTGAATACATGTACGTTATGTAATGAGCGTCATCATATGTCCACCACCCTAACTTGACTTATAAGTTGTCTCATCCTACACTATACATAATTTAACCCTTCTCGGTCTATAGTAGTTAAGTTCATTTCATCTTATTCCATACCTTGGACATTCAACTTTTGCCTTTATAATCCATTCTCAAGGATCACATTACTTAATCAACCAGAACTAGTAACTCCACGTCACCTTGTCCCACATTAATTTGAAGAAAAAGGGTTAGTCATGATCTCAACACTTATCCTCACTGACGTGTTCTTTACTTGTTTACCTTATATCATGGTTTACACTTAGGTCATATGGTCAATGAGTAGGCTTGTAGTGACACAAAGGCAGATTCTCTTACTCAAGGTTCCATCTTAAGAGACCTTCTAAATGTTAAACTTCTAAAAGAAGAAAACTTAGCCATTGAAGAAGGCATTCATGCTCTAATACATAACATGGTTTATGATGACAAAGTTCTATTCTTGTGTAAGAACATTCAAAGAATACCCTTTTCCCTTAAGGAACCATGGCTCAAACCCATAAGAGCCAAAAGATAATAATATGCCTATAAGAACCTTCTCGATATCCATAGAGTTTATTTAGCAACAAAGTACAACACATGCATGATGATATTCTTTACATGCAATTGATGCTTTCATAATTCACATCAAACTATTAAGTATAATGTTAAAAATCATCAGTTTTTGGAAAAAGGTTTTTTCCTTTAAGACTAAACAATCTTTTTCATAATACCAATTTGGTATTACTTCGTTAGCATAAATCGATAACACAGTTAAGGTTTCGCCTTTCCTACAAGGCACTAGTTCTTGATGCATAGACCAATGCCACCAACTATCACAATGCTTAAAACATTGCCCTATTGGGCTTCTCATACTTAATGTCTATTATGCCTTCACAACTATCATGGACAATAAGACAGTCATAATGAAATGTTATAATAGTTCTCCTTAGGAATGAAAGCCAGAAATCATGAATTAATATCCCTATGGAGGTTTCATCATGGCTAAGAAATGATAAATCCTTTGATTACATACGTTCATCTTAAGAATGATAGGAATTATAGAAGTTTTAAAAATGGTTTTGAAAGCTTGTCATACAACACTTCATAGGTCTCATGTATGCATAATCATATGATGTGGCCCAAAGTTGGCCAAAGACAAACTAAACATACAGTTATCATAAGAAGAACACACATTATCTACCCATAGGTATAAGATGGTTTGTAAGGCATTAAATAACAACATATCCATACATGGGTCGACACAGTCCACACTCACTCCAAAGCAATTCAAGACTCTAACCTAAAGTACTTATCAAGTTTGAAAACGTTGAGCTACAACACATACCTGTTGGCTAATAGATTTTTCCTAATCTAAAAAATGTTTACTCTGACTCTGTACCCTTTTTCTTTTGAGAACAAATGATTTAATCAACCAATGGGTGAACCATCAGGAATAGTTCCCCTCTGAATTAAGGTACATCTCCCTTTAAAATCTTCAATGAATTAAATTATTCTAATCATTTTGATACACTTTTAACTAGAAAGTGCTTAAAGGCTAACTAACATCCACACATAATCATGCTATGAATGCAATATGCTTTTTCTATAACATCAATGGGTAATAGAATACACAGATTCTATCTTCAATAACAATCAAATACATATATATATTGCTGAACCAATAAATGATAGAACACATACAATGAGTTGTCTAATGAAAGAGCAATTACCATATGAAAGAAAATTTCACACAGAAAACCCAATTCCAAATACTCAAACGCATAGATCTAAGTATGTAGTAATTGTTTCTTCTTTTCATTCACAGATGAAAAATGTTTTAGGCAAACACCATATATATTGTAAAACAACAGCAGTTCAACTCTAAAATTTCTTCTCTCCTTTCTTCCTTATTCTCCTTTCCAATTTTAACAACTAAAAATATATATATAGTTGCACTAATAATCTGATCTTTTAAACCAACTCAGAGTTAAAGTAACTCTAACCCATACGGGATTTAGTTTTTACAAACTCATTTAAAAATTAAGTTTTTGAAAATAATCTCAACTGAATAATTGAATAAAGAAACTGAGTAAGTAAGATCATGGCTGAGATGATGGATTAGAATCTCCAGATTTGTTGTGTTTGGTTGGGGAGGCACATTGAGCCTTCCACTCTTGAAATACTGTAACAAACTCCTAGATCTTAAGGAAATTGGGAATACCGATGTGTTTTACCCTCTCCTTCCAGATGTCTATTTATCTCTAAATTTTTCCCACATTCTCCATGTGCTCTGGGATTGTGTCGACGTAGAGATAAAGAAGTGACTCCACCTTTGAAATCCGAGAGAAATCTTCAGTTAATAAGTTGTCACTTTCTTTAACAAAGATGATCTTTTCCCTGAAGGCTTGAATCATAGTATCAATGTCCTTTTCTAGTTCTCCATCATCCTTTAGATTTTTTACATCAATACATTGTAGATCATGTTGTAATGATTGAGTGAATTCAGTTATTTCTTTCATCATTTTTGTAAATTCAATTTGCCCTTGTTAGGATACTAAATTCCTCCATTTGATATTTTTCTTACTTACCTACAGTAAATCCTCATCCAGACCTGTCAAATTCTTTTCTGACAAAAACTTTGCTACCCCATACTTCTATACTTCATCAATTTGATTCATTACATTCATCCATCTGCCTTCATCTTTTATCCACGAAGCATTCTGTGTCTTCAAGTCATCAATGGTGGCCGTGGTTTGATCATATATATTTTTCAGTTCATGAATATATTCTGTACCTTTCTGTATAATACAGTCCAACCAATCATCAAATACTTTGGTTACCATTCTGTTTCTATTTACCTAATCCAACATCTTCTGATTGGCTGAAGATTTAGGATCAAAAGACAGGGGAAGTTATGAAACTCGTTGTGGATCTGGATTGTGAATGGCATCAATGTATTCTGCCATTGAGCACAAGGTCTGTTTCAACTCCCTTTTGTCTCTCTCATCTTTCCAGGCTTGGCTGACTATCTTTTTGGTGGATGTCTCAAGATGATGCACATCCACGGCTCATGAAGTAGTTCCAAGATCTATTTTTTCAATCATGAAATCTTGAATTGTAGGGTTTTTAACCTCCTCATTAGTTGTTGGCTAGGCTATTTCAGCACTCCAGTTTCCAGTATTAGGGTCAATATCTACCCTAGATGTTGTTTTCAGTTTCTTGGATTTGGGAGTCTTTCCCAAACACTTACTCACCATGTCATCCAATGGCAAATAAAATGGGACTATTTTTCTTTTGTCACTGATCGATCTTTCTAGCCATTTGGGTGCAGGGGCCAAGACTTATTTACCAGGATTTGATTGATTAGAGGGCACATTTGAAATCATCATCAGGTTAGCAGAATCTAAAGCAACCTCTGCCTGTTGTTTTGCACTAACCTCCTCTGCCATCAATGAGTCAGGCTCTTTATCACGAGTTGCTTCTCCTAAATCTTCTTCATAATTCAGATCCACAACTATTCTCTTAGAAATCTGTCTCTTCGTCCTTCTTTTTAGAGCTTGATTTGATGGCATGGGGAGGCAGAATAGTTGTCAGGGCCTTCTTGGATTATTTGATGACAGGCCCCCTTCCAATTTTTGACTTGGAAGTACCTACACCACAGATAGCAATAAGTTGGTTAGAGGAGCTTTTTGGGAATGGTGATTCAACCATTGATGTACATTGCTTTCTCTAGTCTTTGTTCCCTCAACCATTTCTCAGTTCTCCTTATCACTGGGAGGGTCTTAACCTCAATCCTATCTTCTTCATCTTTATGCCTGTCAACTTCTGGAATAGGTGATTGTTTTATCTGTTCAAATTGTGGATCAATCCCCTATTCTTCATTATCTTAATTTCTAGAAATGTCTATATTTAAATTAAGGGTAATTATTTATCAGAGGGAGAACCTACAGCATAGTCTTTTTCTGACCTCGAATTCCCCTGAACAATCCTCCCAATAATCCTCCAATTGAGGAATATGTGAAAACATGTTCCAAAATCCAAGTTATCTCTGGCAAAGCCTTTGTTGTCAAATTGGGATCTGGCAGTATAGTGCTGAAAATTGAATTTTTTAAGATCCACTTCTAGGTTCAAATTGCCAAAAATTGTCTGACAAGAATAATGTCCAAGTTTAATGGGAAAAGAGATACTAGATTCCTTCTTCATTGGGAACTTTTTACTCACATGGGCTAGCTGTCTGTAGACCTCTATCAATACAAAACAATTAAAAACATACTGGGGTAACTTCAAAGGTTCACCGTCAAAATCCCCAACTCTGATATAAGTGAATTTGGGAATCTTAATAAAGAAACTACCATAAATGTTGATCAGCTACGTACCCTCATCAGACATCCTCTTATTGATGTTGTTTGCTAATTCATATTCATTCTCCCGATAAAAACATCATTAACCCTCTTGTAATTCTCATAGCAATTATGCATCTGTAATTGTGAATAATAGTCATAGATTTTGCTGTCCTTAATCAAGGCTGCATGAGGTAGCCCTAACTACTATCTTGTGGATGCTAGGCAATAGAAAAGATATGAAGACATATAAAAATCTTTATTTCCCAAATAATTGTTGAGACCCAGATGTAGACATTCAGCTATAATTTCAACCCAGTCCAAATACTATTCCCCTTGGAGGATCACCTAGATGAAGAAATACATCAAGTCTTCCCAAAAATATTCCTAGGAGTTACCTTTCAGTCTGTGCAACAACACCACAATATCCTTTATCTCCTGAATCATATGGTCTCTTATTAGTGGTCTAGGTAGTCTTGAACTCCCCTTTCAGAATTTTAGTAACTATTTTCTAGCAATCACGCTCCTATAATTCACCTTCTTTAATGAAAAATGCCCATAAGAAGAAGTGATATTAAGATCAGAATATGGTTCTTGAGGTGGAATTCTCATCACAGACATTATGGTTTGTCTATTAATATGAAGTAACACATTGCCATCTGCAGCTCTGATGCACCTATTTTGGGGCTTATATCTATTTATGCACTCCATAACTAGTTCAGGGCACTGTACAACCATGGGAAAGGCCACAGCTTCAACCAAACCACTTTTCACAATTTTCTCTATCATAGGAGTCAGCACTGGATTCATAACCCTCTCCCTAAAATCTTCTAAGTCATATTGAACCAGAGAGGTGTCCCCAAATTTAGGAAGAGAACAGATGAGACCAAAACCATGCTCATAACAAAGACATGCAAATTTCATAGCTACAGGTTGGAGGATATATAAAAAAAAATGTTTTGAACTTCTTAAACAATGTCGAAAACTCAAAGGATTCTTCTTTCCAACCAAGTAATGGAAACAAGTCATAGTAAGAGTAGAACTCACATTAAATGTTTCTGAAATCACTATGAATTTGGGCAAGAAAAATCTTATACCACTTGTGCTGTTCTCCTTACATCACCCAGTATGTTTGTTTGCTAAATTTGGCTCATTCTCTCTTGATATAGACATTAACCAGATCGAATAATTATTAACCAAGTCAATACGTACTAAAAATGCTTGATAGGACATGAACTCTAACATATGCATTAATGGAAAGCATTCTTCACACATGACCTTGATGAATAATAATTATCCATAATCTTCCAGAAGTTAGAACCTTAACGCTTCGTGATGAGTTTCAGATATATTTTCCTCTAAATCTCCCGCTAAATTTTAACTTGAAGAAGGCTTTGGGAAGAAATGAGGCTGTAGTCACGAAAGGTTGAACCTTTGAACCGTTGAACCTATGAACTTTGAAATAAGGTTCAACATGAAAGTTCAAAGATACAATACTGAGTTACACAGAGGAAACAAATAGTTCACTTTTAAGACACATTAAACTTTAGACTCTTGAACTATTGAACCTTTGAACCATTGGAATGTGGTTCAACTCGAAGGTTCAAAGATACGAGATGACTTACATAGACCGACCAATAGTCACATGACTTTTCAAGAAACTTTGAACTTTGAAACAGTGAACCGTTAAACTATTGAACTATTGAACTCCGTTATGAGGTTCAAGCAAATGGTTCAATGATACATTAAATTACACAAAAGGGCCAACAGTTCACTTTGAGAAACATTGAAGTATTGAACCCATTGAACCATTGAACTCTTGAACTTTTGAATGGTTCAATATCAAAGGTTCAATCCTTTAGTAATTTCACATACAAAAGACAATAGGTGGGTGAACTTTAGGGATAAAGAGCCGACTTAAGAAATAAAGATATGACCAATAAGGGAAAATGGTAAGTCGATTCTTGCTTAGGGAAATTTCATGAAAAATTTTAATAAGGGAGACTTAAAAGGTAACATTGGCTCTAACTGGGGACTGCATTTTATGGTAAAATGCAGAGAACTCAGAAACTTTGGTTACACATAAACTGAAACACAGAGATGGAAGAAAAGAAACAAGGCAAACCAAAACTAGGAAAGGAAAACACAACACACGATAACAAAGGAAAGGCTATGTACAAAATAGGGGACACATGTTTCATAGTCGATACAACTTAAGATCATGTTCATTATAGGACAATGGTAGAACATCTCCATCTAGATATTCCAATTTAAAAGAATTAGGTCCCAGTACCTGATGAATTTTGAAAGGCCCTTTCCATAGTGAATCAAATTTGCCATGTGCTCCTTTAGGTTCTCTCCTTCTATCCCACAATACTACTTCATCTCCCTCCATGAATTTCTGGGTCTAGTTTTATGATCAAAAATCTTTTTAACTCTTGCTTGATGAGCAGTGATCTGATCAACTAGTTCATTCCTTTCCTCCTCAATCTTGGTTAAGTACATAACTCTTTTCTCTAAGGAATTTTGAAAGTACTGATCTGCAATCACATTTTGTAACTTGGCTGCAGACAATTCCAGAGGTAAAGATAATTGAGCTCCTATCCCATAAACCAGCTCAAAAGGTGCCATTCCTATTACCCTTTTTGGGGTTATCTTGTTAGCCCAGAGTGCTTCATACAATCTTTTATGCCAATCTTTGGGGTTGTTACTCACCAGTTTCTTCATGATGGCTATCAAATTTTTGTTATTGGACTCAGCTTGCCTGTTCCTTTGAGGGTAGTAATCTGACGAGTGAGAGAGATATACTATGCTCATAGCAAAAAGAAGTAAGTTTAACTGAAGAAAAAATGGTAGCATTATCTGCTACAAGCTTTTGAGGAACACCAAAACGTACCAGTATATTTTCTTTGAGAAAATTGCATACCACCTTTGAAGTGGTTCTCCTTACAGGGGCTACTTCAAACCATTTCGTAAAATAGTCCGTTGCTGTTAAAATGTGGGTATGTCCAGCACTTGAAGGAGGTAAGAGAGGCCCAATAAAGTCTAGTCCCCATTGTTTGAAAGGTTCTTTAATAATGACAAGCCTCAAAGGCAATGCTGCAAGTTATGGCCTTCCTAAAAACATTTTGCTTTTTTCATAGTCAGCCAGTCATCTGTATGCATCCTTAAACATACTTGGCCAATAATAACAATTTCTAAGGATTTTGAAAGCCATGACTAAAGAAGAGAAATGTCCACCATAGGCTTCATTATAAAAAACCTCCCAAAGCTTGTCCTGTTGCTCTTTATCTACACATCTCAGGAAAGTTCCATCTAGTTCCTTTTTGTAAAGGACATCACCCAAATTAACATATCTTACTACTTTTAACTTCAGATTCCTTCTCTCCTTTTGGGATAAGTGACTAGGACAGTCTCCATAAGTAAGATAGTGTGCTACATCTAGGAACCATGGGTCTTGTAAACTTACCAACAGGACAGTGGGAAGTCTTTCTTCTTGTTCTTCTTTATTTTCAGTGATCAATTTGTATAGACCTTGAGCTCTAACTAGTTTGGTTGGCCTAACCTCCAGGTCATATTCTTGAATTTATCAACCCATGTTGCTCTATTGTTTATCCCAACATCTTGTTGAGTCAAAATACTTTTCACAGTCGAACTAGGAACAAATACAATTGAATGAGAATGGAGTATATAATATCTGAATTGTTTAATAGCCTTTACTATAGCCAAAGCTTGCTTCTCAGCCAAAGAGTATTTATGTTCATGCTTTTTGAGAGAAACACTCATAAAAGATATTGGGGCTTCTACATTCAATTCATTCTTTTGCAGCAAGATACCAGACATGGTATGTTCTGAAGCATAACAATAAATAATAAAATATTTTTGGAAATCAAGGTTTACCAAGGTAGGCATTTTTGCAATTGCCTCTTTAATATCTTCAAATGCTTTCTTAGCATCCTGGTTCCATTTGAATGCCTATTTTTCACTCATCATCCCCACAATATGCTTTGTAATTTCTGCAAAATCAAGAAATGAACCTTCTGAGGAAATTGATCTGGCCAAAGAAAGACTTAACTCCAGTCCTATTAGAAGGAAGACTTAGCTGTTGAATTGCTTTAACCCTCTTTGGATCAATCTTGATTCCATCTTTTGAAACTAAGTGACCCAACAACTTACCCTCTGTCACACAAAAAACTAACTTCTTAGGATTAAGAGATATGCCATGACTTCGACACCTTTGCGAAATGGTCTCTAGATCTTTCAGATGATCCTCTCTTTTTCTAGAGAAAATAGTTAAATCATCAAGATAAATGACAATAATTCTATCTTTCAGATCTCTAAAGGATGAATCCATCGCCCATTGAAAAGTTGGACTAGCATTGATCAAACCAAAGGGCATATAGTTATAAAAAAATGTTCCCCAGGGTGTAGTGAAAGCAGTTTTGTGTTGATCAGATGCAACCACACTTATTTGATTATAACCTGAGAACCCATCTAGCATGGACATCATTTCTGACCCAGCAACTATTTGCAAAATGTGATCCATCACAGGTAAGGGATAGTTATCTTTCAAACTGGCCTTGTTCAGATTCCTAAAATCAACACAAATCCTTATTTCTCCATTCTTTTTGTGTACTGGGACAATGTTTGCCACCCAGGTGGAGTGATGGATCGGATAGATAATCCTAGCCTTCAACATTTTATCAATCTCCTTAAAGATGGCTTCAACAAACCTTTGGGTTATAGTTTCTCAACTTTTGCCTGAATGGGGTTGCATTTGTCTTCAAAGGAATATGATGCTGAAACTGCCCACGCCTAAAATATTTTAGGTCATCATAGCACCAAGCAAAAACATCCTTATATTTAATCAACATCTTAATCAATTTATTTTTCTCATCTGGAGAACAACACTTACCAATAGAAATCCATTTAGGATCAGTTTCACTTCCAATATTTATTTTCTCATAATCCCCTGATTTGTCAGTACCCTGAACAAGTTTGCCTTTGGTATATTCATCTTGTCGAGTGAACAAATGTTCTAGAGAGACTAACCCTTTGGGGATTTTGTTTCCCTTCAACTGAATTACATCATCCTTTCAATTGATCCCTAGATTAGGACCAAACTCTTTACATTCTACTTCAGAACCCTCAAAATAAGTCCCTAGGAACATTTCAACATTCTCCAAGAATTTTCTGTTCTGCCTATCATTCTCTAAAACTTGCCAATTTTCAGCATTATCTGGGACATTAGGATGGTAGACAAGCTCTATTCTATATGAATCCTTCTTAAAATTAGGGTGTGGGAGAAGAAGAGAAGCTGACACTGCTAGAGAATCCACCCATATGTTTTGGTCTCTAGGAATTGCTTCAACAGAAAAGGCATCAAAATATTCTATCTCATCCCAAACTCTATTCCTGTAATGTCTCAATCTTTCATTTTTAACTGAGAAAATGCCTCTCACCTGTTTAACAATTAATTTGGCATCTCCTCTTACTTTGAGCATCTTTACACCTTTTCCTTTGGCTTCATTTAACCTGAGCAATAGAGCCTCATACTCTATAGTGTTATTAGTGTTTTTAAATTCTAGCTTGAAAGAGTAAGGAAAATTTTCACCTTCAGGTGAGATCAACACAACCCCAACTCCTGAACCAACAGTAGCACAACTACCGTCAAATTCCATGGTCCATAGATCATCTAAATGAACAGGATTTGGGACAGATTCTTCCTTCATGTTCTTAGAAGAGAGAAAGTAATTACCAAATTCACATTCTTCAAATAGAATCTGAGACTTAGGATCATTAGAAGGGTATACAGTAAACTTGCATTTAGGTTCAGGTTCTAGCTTAACTTTTTTCTTTCCCACTAGAATTGTAGCTTCTAACCAATCTAATTTAATTTGCCTACCCAAATCTTTTCAAAAAGTCCTTCTTAACAACATCCCATAACTAGCAGGAATATCGGCTACAAAAATAGTCATCTTCACTCTTTTATCAGGATAGACTTCAAGAGTAACTCGTGCATCTTTAATTTGTCTGAGCAAAGAAATCTGTTTGCCATCCATGGAGTAACACCTACCAAATGTTTTTGTAAGGGATAGGCCTAGGGCTTTGGCTACAGAAGAAGGCATAATATTATTAGAAGCACCTGAGTCTATGATACAGTTATTGAGTTTATGGCCATTTATGAATAAAGAAACATAAAATGGGTTGGGCTTCATATTAGTAATATAAGAGGTATCATTAGATGAATTGAGAGTCATTTTGGGAGTATGCATGGGTGACTCAGGTGGAGAAGCAAATAATTGGGCAATTGGAGACTCAGCATTAACATTGAGTTGAGTTTCAGGTTCAGTTTTTGTAGGACCACCTTTGACATATTTAACCAATCTATCAAGTTCTTTAGGTTTTAACTTGAGATATTCAGTGGGGGATATTTGAATCTTTGCAGACTTACAAAATTCTACAATATCAAAAGAAGCTCCTAGATCATTTCTATGTAACAATTTAATCTCTTGAGATTTCAAATTAGCATTAGAGGTTCTAGTAAGAGGTTCCTTACCTTTAGCAGGTACTTCTTGAGTATCAGAAGATCTCTGATTCTTTTGACTTCTGGTAAGCACAACACATGAAGGATCTTCAATAATAACCAATATTTTACCTTGTCTTTCTAATTCTGATTCATACTCTAGGAATTGTATTTCAGAGTCACCAGGTACCTTGAAGTTCCTTTCTTCTATGGTCATCTCCCCTAATACATCTTGAGTAGCAGCCATTTGAGCATATCTAAGCATCTCTGGACAAGAATTTCCATCATGATCAGTAGTCAAATGAAAGGAACACATGTTCCCTCTTTCAAGAGCAGCTTCAATAGTTAACCTTGGTTGTGCTGATATAAGTGGCACTATCCTACTAGTATTTGCCTGTTGATTAAAATTCCTCATGCCAATATCTTGATATGGTTGTTGGAATGAGGTACCATCCTTAGGTATTTGTCTTTTTAATGCAATCATATCATTGACTAGTCTTTGAACCACAGGATCTATAGAGGATGAGGGGTGAGCATTAGGAACTTGGACTTCTTTCTTCCATTTTCTAGCCATAATAAGATCGTCCTCTAACCCAACTGCCAAGATTTGTGCAGCTACTAAAATAACAATTGCACCTCTTCTGAGATGGAAACTAATATCAAAAGGCATAGAATTAATAAAAAAACATTTCTGATTCTCAGTGGTTGGCCTTTCTGCAATAGGGATTTTGTGCATTATTCTATTGAATTTGGCTATGAATTCCCTCATAGGCTCATTTATCTCTTTCTTAAGCTGAGTCAATTGATCAAGAAGGGAATGTTCATCTTTTGCACTCTTAAACCTATTTTCAAATGCAGTTTTCATATCATTCCAATTTGTGATTGAAGAGTTAGCTAGATGATAGAACCATTTTACTGCAGTATCAGTTAAAGTTTGCACAAAAAGCCTTATGGCTACATCTTGATGTTGCACACCTAACACACCACATGCTGCTGCAAAGGCACTCAGATGTTCCTCTGGTGATTGTCTTCCATCTCAATTAAACTTAGGCAAGTTTTCTCTTGCATTTTTAGGTAGAGGATTCAAGTTGGCCCCTAAATTTAGAGGCCCTATGGCTGCTCCCCAAGGTTGGGCCATTGGTAGGAAGCTTACAGCAGAGGGAATGATAGTTCCAGAAAGTGTTAAGGCTTGACAGACAGAGGATGTAGAGAGTTTAGGAGGGATACTTCTAGCTCTTTTAATATGAGTAGAAATATATAAAAAATTTAAGCTTTGCAGTGTTTGAAAAGTAGGATCCTCAATTCCCTCTCTTCTTAAAGACCTTGTATATCTTCTGGAATCTAGTTTATGATATTGTAACTGGATAGGTAGCTATTGATTTCTATGCTATTTTTGATCTCTTCGCACTTCAGGGGCTTGATTTCTTGCTACATTTTTTGCTTGCTTCCTTCTTTTCCTAAGCAACAACAATCATCAATATTTTGATGAGTGCACCAAGCAAGGGTATTCAACTGACCAATTATATCTTCCTACTCATCTTGAAAACCAAGATTAGGTTGCAAAACAAGAATTATGTTTTCATCTAGAAGCACCATTGTTGCTTCATATTAAGGTGACTAATCTTTCAACAAACGAATTCGATATCCCTAGTAGAGTCGCCAAAAACTGTTGGCTAACAGATTTGTCCTAATCTAAAAATGTTTACTCTAACTCTATACCCTTTTTCTTTCGAGAACAAATGAGTTAATCAACAAATGGGTGAACCATCAGGAATAGTTCCCCTCTAAATTAAGATACAGCTCCCTTTAAGATCTTTAATGAATTAAATTATTCTAATCATTCTGATACACTTTTAACCAGAAAGTGCTTAAAGTCTAACTAACATCCATACATAATCATGCTATGAATGGGATATCCTTTTTCTATAACATCAATGGGTAATAGAATACACAAATTCTATCTTCAATAACAATCAAATACATAAACATATATATATATATATTGTTGAACCAATAAATGATAGAACACATACAATGAGTTGTCTAATGAAAGAGCAATTACCATATGAAAGAAGATTTCACATAGAAAACCCAATTCCAAATACTCAAATGCACAGATCGAAGTATGCAGTAATTGTTTCTCCTTTTCATTCATAGATGAAAAATGCTTTAGACAAACATCATATACATTGTAAAACAATAGTAGTTCAACTCTAAAATTTCTTCTCTCCTTTCTTCCTTATTCTCCTTTTCAGTTTTAACAACTAAAAATATATATATAGTTTCCCTAATTATTTGATCTTTTAAACCAAGTCGGAGTTAAAGTAACTTTGACCCATACAAGATTTAGTTTTTACAAACTCATTTACAAATCAAGTTTTTGAAAATATCTCAACTATATAACTAAATAAAGAAATCGAGTAAGTAAGATCATGGCTGAGGTGATGGATTAGAATCTCCATATTTGTTGTGTTCAGTTGGGGAGGCACGTTGAGGCTTCCACTCCTGACATGCTATAACAAACTCCTAGTTCTTCAGGAAATTGGGAATACTGATGTGTTTTACCCTCATCTTCCAGACATCTTTTTCCCTCCAAAATTTTCCCACCTTCTCCATGTGCTCTGGGAGTGCGTCGATGCAGAGATAAAGAAGTGACTCCACCTTTTAAATCTGAGATAAATCTTTGGTTAATAAGTTGTCACTTTCTTTAACAAAGTTGATCTTTTCCCTAAAGGCTTGAATCACAGTATCAATGTCCTTTTCTAGTTCTCCGTCATCCTTTATATTTTTTACATCAATACATTGTAGATCATGTTCTAATGATTAAGTGAATTCAGTTATTTCTTTGATAATTTTTGTAAATTCAATTTGCCCTTGTCGGGATACTGAATTCCTCCATTCGATATTTTTCTTACTTATATACAGTACATCTTCATCCAGACCTGTCAAATTCTTTTCTGACAAAAACTTTGCAACCCCATACTTATGTACTTCATCAATTTGACTCATTACATTCATCCATTTGCCTTCATCTTTTATCCATGAAGCATTCTGTGTCTTCAAGTCATCAATGGTGGCCGTGGTTTGATCATATATATATTTTTAGTTCATGAATATATTCTATATCTTTTTGTATAATACAGTCCAACCAATCATCAAATACTTTGGTTACCATTCTGTTCCTATTTACCTGATCCAACATCTTCTGATTGGCTGGAGATTTAGGATCAAAAGAAAGGGGAAGTTGTGAAACTGGTTGTGGATCTAGATTGTGAATGGCATCGATGTATTCTTCCATTGAGCGCAAGGTCTGTTTCAACTCCCTTTTGTCTCTCTCATCTTTCTAGGCTCAACTGACTATCTTTTTGGTGGATGTCTCAAGATGATGCACATCCATGGCTCGTGAAGTAGTTCCAAGATCTATTTTTTCAATCATGAAATCTCAAACTCTAGGGTTTTGAACCTCCTCATCAATTGTTGGCTAGGCTATTTCAGCACTCCAATTTCTAGTATTAGGGTCAATATCTACCCTAGATGTTGTTTTTAAGTTTCTTGGATTTGGGAGTCTTTCCCAAACACTTACCATGTCCTCCAATGGCAAAGAAAATGGGACTATTTTTCTTTTGTCGATGATCGAGCTTTCCAGCCATTTGGATGCAAGGGCCAAGACTTCTTTACTAGGATTTGATTGATCAGAGGGCACATTTGAAATCATCATTAGGTCAGCAGAATTTGAAACAACCTCTACATGTTGTTTTTCACTAACCTCCTTTGCCATTGGTGAGTCAGGCTCTTTATCACCTGTTGCTTCTCCTGAATCTTCTTCAGAATTCAGATCCACAACTATTCTCTTAGAAATCTATCACTTCCTCCTACTTTTTGTCCTTGATCTGGTGGCATGGTGAGGCAGGATAGTTGTAAGGGTCTTCTTGGATTCTTTGATGATAGGTCCCCTTCCATTTTTTAACTTGGGAGTACCTGCACCAAAGATAGTAATAAGCTGGTTAGAGGAGCTTATTGGTGATGGTGATTCAACCATTGATGTACATTGTTGGGAAACTTTATTTCGAACTTACTCTAGTCTTTGTTCCCTCAACCATTTCTTAATTCTCCTTATCACTGGGAGAGTCTTAACGTCAATCCTATCATCTTCATCTTTATCCCAGTCAACTTCTTGAATAGGTGATTGTTTTATCTGTTCAAATTGCGGATCAATCCCCTATTCTTCATTATCAAAAATTCCAAAAATGTTCATATTTAAATTAAGGGTAAATATTTATCCCAGGGAGAACCTACACCACAGTCTTCTTCTGACCTCAAATTCATCTGAACAATCCTCCCAATAATCCTCCAATTGAGGAATATGTGAAAACCCCATTCCAAAATCCAAGTTATCTCTGACAAAGCCTTTGCTATCAAATTGGGATATGGTAGTATAGTGCTGAAAATTGAATTTTTTAAGATCCACTTCCAGGTTCAAAGTGTCAGAAATTGTTTGACAAGAATAATGTCCAAGTTCAATAGGAAAAGAGATACTAGATTCCTTCTTCATTGGGAACTTTTTTCTCACATGGGCTAGCTGTCTGCAGACCTCTATCAATACAAATTGATCAAAAACATACCAGAGTAATGTCAAAGCTTCACCCTCAAAACCCCCAACTCTAATATAAGTGAATTTGGGAAACTAAATAAAGAAACTACCATAAATGTTGATCAGTTGTGTAGCCTCATTAGACATCCTCTTATTGATGTTGTTTGCTAATTCTAAGTCATTCTCCCAGTAAAAACATCATTACCCCTCCTGTAATTTTGATAGCAATTATGCATCTGTAATTGTGAATAATAGTCATAGATTTTTCTATCCTCAATCAAGGCTGCATGAGGTAGCCCTAACCACTATCTTGTGGGTGCTAGGCAATAGAAAAGATATGAAGACATATTAAAATCTTTATTTCCCAAACAATTGTTGAGACCCAGATGTAGACATTCGGCTATAATTTCAGCCCAGTCCAACTATTGTTCCCCTTGGAGGATCACCTGGATGAAGAAATACATCTAGTCTTCCCAAAAATATGCATGGGAGTTACTTTTCAGTCTTTGCAACAACACCACAATATCCTTTACCTCCTAAATCATATGGTCTCTTGTCAGTGGTCTAGGTAGTCTTGAACGCCCCTTTTGGAATTTTAGTAACCAATTTCTAGCAATCACGCTCCTATAATTCACCTTCTTTAATGAAAAATGCCCATAAGAAGATGTGATATTGAGATCAGAATATGGTTCTTGAGGTAGAATTCTCATCACAGACATTACGGTTTGTCTATTAATATGAAGTAACACATTGCCATCTATAGCTCTGATGCACCTATTTTGGGGGTCATATCTATTTATGCACTCCATAACTAGTTTAGGGCACTATATGGCCATGGGAAAGGCTGCAACTTCAACCAAACCACTTTTCACAGTTTTCTCTATCATAGGAGTCAGAACTGGATTTCTAGCCCTTTCCCTAAAATCTTCTAAGTCATATTGAACCAGAGAGGTGTCCCCAAATTTAGGAAGAGAACAGATGAGACTAGAACCATGCTCATAAACAAGACATGTAGATTTCATAGCTACAGGTTGGAGGGTATATATAAAAAAATGTTTTGAACTTCTTAAACAATGCCAGAAACTCAAAGGATTCTTCTTTCCAACCAAGTAATGGAAACAACTCATAGTAAGAGTAGAACTCACCTTAAATATTTTTGAAATCACTGCAAATTTGGGCAACTAAAACCTTATACCACCTGCACTGTTCTCCTTTGTATCACCCAGTATGTTTGTTTGCTAAATTTGGGTCATTCTCTCTTGATATAGACATTAACCAGGTCAAATAATTATTAACTGAAACAATACGTGCTAAAAATGGTTGATAGGACATGAACTCTGACATATGCATTAATGGTAGGCATTCTTCACGTGCAGCCTTGATGAACAATAATTATCCATAATCTTCCAGAAGTTAGAACCATTCCGCTTCATGATGAGTTTCGGATATATTTTCCTCTAAATCTCCTGCTAAATTTTTACTTGAAGAAGGCTTTGGGAAGAAATGAGGCTATAGTCATGGAAGGTTGAACCTTTGAACCATTGAACCCATGAACTCCAAAATAAGGTTCAACGTGAAAGTTCAAAGATACAATACTGAGTTACACAGGGGAAACAAATAATTCACTTCTAAGAAACATTGAACTTTAGACTCTTGAACTATTGAACCTTTGAACCATTGGAATGTGGTTCAACTTGAATGTTCAAAGATACGAGATGACTTACACAGATCGACCAATAGTCACACAACTTTTCAAGAAACTTTGAACTTTGAAACAGTGAACCGTTGAACTATTGAACTCCACTATGAGGTTCAAGCAGAAGGTTCAATGATAAATTAACTTACACAAGGGACCTGAGTGAACATGACTCTTTATGAAGCATTGAGCATTGAACCTTTGAACCATTAAAAAAGGGTTCAAGTTCAACCAAAAGGTTCAAAGACATATTCGAATTACACAAAACGACCAACAATTCACTTTGAGAAACATTGAAGTATTGAACCCATTGAACCATTGAACTCTTGAACTTTTGAATGGCTCAAGTTCAAAGGTTCAATCCTTTAGTAATTTCACATACAAAAGAAAATAGGTAGGTGAAGTTTAAGGATAAAGAGCCGACTTAAGAAACAAAGATATGACCAATAAGGGAAAATGGTAAGTCAACTTTTGGTTAGGGAAATTTCATGAAAAATTTTAATAAGGATGACTCAAAAGGTAACATTGGCTCTAACTGGGGACTACATTTTATGGCAAACTATAGAGAACTTAGAAACTCTGGTTACACATAAACTGAAATGTAGAGACGGAAGAAAAGAAACAAGGAAAACCAAAACTGGGAAAGGAAAACACAACACATGACAACAGAGGAAAGGTAATGTACAAAACAGGGGACACCTATTTCACAGTTGATACAACTTAAGATCCTATCCATTATAGGACAGGGGTAGAACAGCTCCATCCAGATATTCTAATTTAAAAGAATTAGGACCCAGTACCTAATGAATTTTGAAAGGACCTTTCCACAGTGAATCAAATTTGCCATGTGCTCCTTTAGGTTCTCTCCTTCTATCCCACATCAATACTTCATCTCCCTCCATGAATTTTCTAGGTCTGATTTTTTGATAATTTTTTTTTTAACTCTGGCTTGATGAGCAGTGATCTGATCAACTAGTTAATTCCTTTCCTCCTCAATCTTGGTTAAGTACATAACTCTTTTCTCTAAGGAATTTTGAAAGTACTGATCTTCAATCACATTTTGTAACTTGGCTGTAGACAATTCCAGACATAAAGATAACTGAGTTCCTATCCCATAAACTAGCTCAAAAGGCACCATTCCTATTGCCCTTTTTGGGGTTATCCTGTCAGCCCAGAGTGCTTCATACAATCTTTTATGCCAGTCTTTGGGGTTGTTACTCACCAATTTCCTCATGATGGCTATTAGATTTTTATTACTGGACTTAGCTTGCTTGTTCCCTTAAGGGTAGAAATCTGACGAGTGAGAGAGAGAGATATACTATGCTCATAGTAAAAAGAAGTAATTTTAACTAAAGAAAAAATGGTAGCGTTATCTGCTACAGGCTTTTGAGGAACACCAAAATGTACCAGTATATTTTCTTTGAGAAAACTACATACCACCTCTAAAGGTTCTCCTTACAGGGGCTGCTTCAACCAATTTCGTAAAATAGTCTATTGTTGTCAAAATGTTCCTATGCTTGGCACTTGAAGGAGGTGAGAGAGGCCCAATAAACTCTAGTCCTCATTGTTTGAAAGGCTCTTCAATAACGCCAGGCCTCAAAGGCAATGCTGCAAGTTGTGGTCTTCTTGAAAACATTTTGCATTTTTTACAATTAGCTAGCCATATGTATGCATCCTTAAATATACCTGGCCAATAATAACAATTTCTAAGGATTTTGAAGGCCATGACTGAAGAAGAGAAATGTCCAGCGTAGGCTTCATTATGGAAAACTTCCAAAAGCTTGTCATTTTGCTCTTTGTCTATACATCTCAGGAAAGTTCCATCTAGTCCCTTTTTCTAAAGGACATCACCCCAAATAACATATTTTGCTGCTTTTAACTTCAGATTCCTTTTCTCCTTTGGGGATAAGTGACTGGGATAGTCTCCATAAGTAAGATAGTGTGCTACATCTGGGAACCATGGGTCTTGTAAACTTACTAATAGGACAGTGGAAAGTCTTTCTTCTTCTTCTTCTTCTTTATTTTTAGTGAGCAATTTGCAGATACCTTGACCTCTAACCAATTTGGTTGGCCTAACCTCCAAGTCATATTCTTGAATTTTAGCAACCCATGTTGGTCTATTGTTTATCCCAACATCTTGTTGAGTAAGAATGATTTTCACAGCCAAACTAGGAACAAATACAACTGAATGAGAATGGAGTATATAATATCTGATTTGTTTAATAGCCTTTACTATAGCCAAATCTTACTTCTTAGCCAAAGAGTAATTAAGTTCATGCTTTTTGAGAGGAACACTCATAAAAGCTATTGGGGATTCTACATTCAATTCATTCTTTTGCAGCAAGATACCAGACATGGTATGTTCTGAAGCATAACAATAAATAATAAAATCTTTTTGGAAATCAGGGTTTACCAGGGTAGGCATTTGTACAATTGCCTCTTTAATATCTTCAAATGCTTTCTTAGCAACCTCGTTCCATTTGAATGCCTATTTTTCGCTCATCATCCCCACAATATGCTTTATAATTTTAGCAAAATTAGGAATGAATCTTCTGAGGAAATTGATCTGGCCAAAGAAAGACTTAACTCCAATCTTATTAGAAGGAAGACTTAGCTGTTGAATTGCTCTAACCCTCTCTGGATCAATCTTGATTCCATCTTTTGAAACTAAGTGCCCCAACAACTTACCCTCTATCACACAGAAAATTGACTTCTTAGGATTAAGAGATATGCCATGACTCGGACACCTTTGCAAAATGGTCTCCAGATCTTTTAGATGATCCTCTCTTTTTCTAGAGAAAATAGTTAAATCATCAAGATAAATGACAATAATTCCATCTTTCAGATCTCTAAAGGATGAATCCATCGCCCGTTGAAAAGTTTCACCAGCATTAATCAAGGCAAAGGGCATATGGTTATAAGCAAATGTTCACCACCTTTCTATCTTACGATAGGCTAGTTGGAATTATGGCATGGGTATAGGGCATCCACAACTCTCCTTCACACCCTTCATGGGTGGCGGCTGGACAAATATCCCTAACAACCCAAAGAAACTTTAGAAATATATTACATGGATATAAATATACTCCCTTATAAAGGTTTAAGGATTATAAATGTCAAAGGTAAAATAATATCATCACTATAAGACAAAAATGCATTCTTATGATGCGATTACAGGGTCAAGCATTGTTCCCTTGGAAAGCATCATTCATCAAAAGACATACACAAATAGATAAAAATAGTCAGCAAACCTAATGCAGTAAAAGAACATGAAAACAAAAAGGTTCTCGATGACTTGTTGAACTCAACAATCAACTTAACAAGACATTCTTGTGACCTTCGACAAGTCAATAAATCGAGATTAAAGAAGTCAGTAAAGTCTAGTTAACTAGTCAAAAAGAGAGAAAATTAAAGACTAACTTAGGTGATAAAACTCACTCTATATGAAAAGATTCCAGGGACATAGCTTGATACTCAGATGTCTATTTAACCGCTTTCTCTTGACATCTATCTTTACCTCCCAGATGATACTCTTGTTCTAGCATCAAAGGATGATAAATTTCCTAATCAACTCAACACCAAAAAATCATGATTAGTGTATCATCATACGATCTGCAAATCATAATAATTCAATAATCATTTCAATCCTAAAATCTTGTATCTAATTAGCATTAGTTTCCATAGAAACAATGATTAATATGACATTTTTCCACGAACTTCTAATCATTCAACTCTTAACTACTCATCTTCATTACCATGTGAAAGTAAGATTAAGCTAAACCACAAGTTGGAGATGTAACATATTGCCCCCCATAAGAATCATTGTCCCCAATTATTTAATGTCTTCATATTCAATCAACAAAATAAGAGAAATGTTTTGTGAACATAATAAAAAAAATTTCAGCAAAGACGAGGAAATCTAGCATAAAAATCATCATACTTTTCCCAAGTGGTGTTTTCCTTCACATATTGGTCATACTAGACCTTGGACTATGCTATCTCTTTGTTAAGTAAGCATAGATTACGTATTTTGAACACATTGATGGGCTCGATCACCACAACCCTTGGGTCCTCAACATGTATATCATTCCAATCAAGCAAAGGAATTTGATTATCAACAGAGTTAAGCTTTTTCAAATAAGAAACATGAAACACATTATGCATCATGGAAAGAGCTGTTGGTAGAGCAATTATGTATGCTACTGGGTTGACTTCTTCGAGAGCTTCAAAGGGGCCCACATATCTAGGTGCCAGTGTGGACATCTTTCAAAATTTAATGGAACTTTTCCAAGGTTTTACCCTTAGGAGAACTTTCTCTCCCACTATGAATTTCCTTTCAATGTGCTTAGCATCTACATAGCTCTTTTGTCTATCATTAGCTTTTGCTAGCCTTCTCTTAAGCAGATGGACTTGCTCTTCCATCCTTAACAACATTTCTAGACCAAGGCTAACCCTATCTTCTAGCTTATCTCAACTTATAGGGATTTGACACTTCCATTCATATAATGGCTCAAATGGATCCATCTTAGTAGTAGAGTGATAGAAATTATTATAGGCAAATTTGACTAGAGGAAGATAATCCTCCCACTTGTATTGTTGATCCATGCAATACATCCTCAATAAATCCTCCAACACTCAGTTTATTCTCTCAATTTGGTAATCTTTTTCAAGATGATAAGTAGATCTTATATTCAACTGGGTTCCAAGTGAAGAGAACAAAGTTTTCCAAAACCTCTATGTCATTCAAGCATCCTTATCTAAGATAATCTTCTCAAGAATACCATGTAGTCTAAAAATCTCTTGAACAAATTTTTGAGCTATGACGGATGCCCCATCCATCAAGTTCCTAGGTATAAAATGATCATCTTTAGTGAGTCTATCCACCACAAACAAGATAGAATTGTGCCTATTCCTTGACATAGGAAGCCCTTGCAAAAAGTCCATGCTTATAATCTACCATTTCCACTTAGGAATTTCATGAGGGTATAATAATCCTACTAGGTGATGGTGTTCTTCCTTCACCCTCTAGAATTCCATACATGTAGCTACCAAATTCGTAGCATATCTCTTCATTCCTTTTAAGAAATATAGGGGTTTCACATTAGCAAGTAACTTTGTTACTCCAGGATGTCTAGAATATGGTGTAGAATGCATCTCCTTCCATACCATATTCCTTAACTCTATAGAGTTAGGTACATACATCCTTCCTTTAAACCTCATTAACCAATCTGGTTCAAATTTGAATCCCTCATATCTCATATTCTGGGGGTTTTCCTCAAGGACATGTTTTACCTACCTATAAAACTCATCTCCCTTAGATTTCTATAACACCTAATCCCTAAAATTAGAATGTATTGAGATCAATGAGGAGGTGTGCTTTCTCCTACTCAAAGCATATGCCACTCTATCTTTTTTCCTTAAATATATTTAATCTCAAAATCATAATCTGAGATGAATTACAACCATTTTCTTTGTTGAGCATTCAGATGGGGTTGAGTGAACAGATATTTGAGTCCTTAGTGATCTTTTTTAGGTTCAAAAGGTTTCCCAAGTATGTTGTGTCTCCACATTTGAAGTACATGAATGACTACTACCAATTCCAAATCATGTGGGGCATAGTTTTATTCATAGTTTCTCAGCTTATGCAATTCATACATGATGACCTATCCATCCTAGACTAGTACACCACCTAAGCCTTCCCCTGAGGCATCGGTAATGACTACAAATTGACCCTCTGGGTCGGGTACCTTGAAAATGGGTGTTAAAGTCAATTTTTCCTTTAGTAGGTCAAAGGCCTCCTGGCACTTTTTTGACCACTCAATTCTCTTGCCTTTTCTCAACAAGGAGGTTATAGGATATCCAAATTTTGAGAATTTTTTCACAAAATTCCTGTAGTAACTAACAAGGCCCATGAAACATCAGATCGCATCAACATTTCTTAGTATCGTCCATTCCAAAATAGACTTGATCTTAGCTAGGTCTATAGCTATTCCCTTAGCTGAGATTATGTGACCCAAATACAGTACTTCCTTCTAAAAGAAAGTACACTTAGAGATCTTGCCATATAATTTATGCACTCTTAGCCTCTGAAGAATAGTTCCTAAATGTTGCAGAGGCTCTTCCTCATTCTTAGAATAGATTAGAATGTCATCAAGAAACATTAGGACAAACTTGTCCAAATAGTCCCTGAATACACTATTCATTAGATTCATAAATGTTACTGGTGCATTCATTAACCCAAAAGGTAGGACAGTGAATTAATAATGCTCATACCTTGTTTTGAAGGCTATCTTATGGATGTCCTCATCCTTCAACCTTAATTGGTGATATCCCAATTGAAGATTGATCTTTGAAAACATAGTTGCAACCCTCATTTGATCAAATAGATCATCGATGTGAGGTAACAAGTACTTATTCTTAATGGTTTCTTTGTTCAACACATGGTATCTATGCATAACCATAAAGTATCATCTTTCTTTTTCCCAAAGATGATTGGCGCTCCCCAAGCTGACACACTGGGTCTAATCAACCCTTTATCTAATAATTCTTGTAATTGAGCTTTTGGTTCCATTAGTTCTGTAGTGGTCATTCTGTAAGGGGATTTAGAAATGGGTTCCGACCCTCGAATTATATCAATGGAGAAGTCACAGGCTCTTCTAGGAGGTAATCTCTATAGGTCATTTGGAAATACATCCTAAAAATCTTTGAGAAAAAAATACCTGTCCATATCTGATCTTGCCTGACTTATGGACTCTCTCTTCCCAACTTCATTAAGTTTCTATGATTCATAAATTATTAACTCATCTTGGAAATAGGTTTCCTCAGTCTAATTTAGTTTTTGCATTTTTACAATGAAAAGATTGGATCTTTTTCTTTGAGCTATCTTCATTTGCAGGGCATAAATTTGTCTTAGTATCACTTCCCTAAGTTTTTATTGAAGAAAGACTTTGTTTCCTAAATCATCAAGACATTCTGCTATTTTGGCATAACAATCCACTTTGGCTTGATGTATCTATAACCAATTTATCCCTAGGATAACATCATATGAACCTAGTAGGACTACATAAAGATTTACTTCTGTGTAGAAGTTTAGAAGTTCAACCCTAGCCTCAAACATGCATTGGTCTACATGAGCCTTGGTTTAGTTTGCATAGTCTATAGACCAAGAGTTTTCCATGAATCCAACCTTTCTAGGAAGTGAGTTTACAATTTTATGAGATAAAAAACATTTGGTAGCACCAATATCAATCAAAACTAAAAGCAGAAGACCAGATAAAATACTTGTCTCAATGAGAGTTATTTTGTATTTTGCTTGCCTCTTGTTCAAGGTTGCATGAATGCATTATTGGAACACTACTTGTTGAGAAGGTAGAGGGTTTCCTCTTGGTTCTGCTCCTAGTTTCTTGTTAGGACACTAGTTGGCGTAATGATCTTCACCACATGTGAAGCATCCTCCCACTAGTCTATACCTCTCCCGAGGTTTTCTAGAATTGTCTCCATTCTTCTTGGAGTAGTTACTTCCCTTTTTCTCTTCTTTGGACTTAGTTTGCTTATGCTTGGTGCCCTTATAAGTTTTCTCAGAATAATCATGTTTCTTCTCCTTTTTTGTAGAGGATTGCGAGGATTGGGACCAATTTTTTGGTCATAGAACAGTTGTGGCAACCATCTTTGCCTAAAATGTTCTACGAACCTATCCTAAGTAAAGCTTGTAGATCTCAAGCCTAGTTCCATCTTTGTATTCATCCACCATGTGGATGCTTCACCTACTAGTTGGAATTCCCCCCATATTGCTTTAGTAACCTCATTATAGGTCTTAATTTTGAAATACTTTTCCATTTCCATATTCAGTGCCTCTACGACATCTCTGCTTATAGGTCCATCAAATTTAGGAGGCATAACCTTTTTCATGTCTCAGGATAGTTCCATAGCCATATGGCTCCTTGTATCCACTTCTTATCTATCCTTGGAGTTATTTTTTCCATGCTCCCTATGGGTGGCATTATTATGACATGTTTGTCATAACCCCCATCATAGGCATCTTGCCTCATTTCTCACCGACCCCTAACTTCCTATTCGAGAGTTCCTACTCACTCTAGTATCTTGCAATAAGGCAATGATTCAATTAAGTTTATTTTGGAAGTTCCCTAAAGGTTTCCCTTCATCCTAGTTGTCTCCCATTCTGGTTCTAATCTAAACATTTGCTACAATCTACTTCTTCCTAAAGTTTGTAGATTAATTACAGATTAGCTTTTCCATGACATTTAACTCATTCATAATACAAATATATTCTCATTCATGTAATCTTTAACAAGAAAGGAAAGATTGTCAAAATTTTGCAATTACATTATAGTTTTCATTGGATTACATATAATCAACCAAAATTACAGAATTTTATTTACACCTTGCTATTGCAAGTCATTTACAGTTTGGGATAACTTCCCATATTCATCTCTCAACCTTGAGATTTATCATTTCAATTTTAGGAGGTGAGCATACACAAAGATACTCCTTCATAGTCTCCTTAGGTACATCATAATCCATAGGATTATTTTCCACAACTGGTGCTTTAGGTGCAGAGGGTTCTGTTGATGCATCAGTAGAGTTAGGGGCAGCCATCATTTTTTCTTTCCTTAACTCTTGCTTGATGTGTTTCATGGCATCAATGAAGGTTTCCTCATTAGTTAACCATGCTCCTACTAGGTAGCTAGTTTGTTCAAGTTTTCTTATCCTTGAGGCTCCATCCCTCAAGACCTTTTGTTGACATAGGTAACGTCCATGTTCCATTACCTTCTTTCAGGGTGTTGTTCTAATTCTTACCATTCTGGCATAGAACATCCAAAAATTAGCATACTCATTGTTGGGTAAACATAACCACCAAGTAGTGACATCATATCTCCAAGTATTGAACCTGGTAGTTCTGATACCATATCTAACAATGCACTCCATAATGCTTAGAATAAACATAATTACTCATCTTAATCAAGAGTTAGATTAAGTCATGATTATCCAAATCAAAGTTTAACAAGAATGATTCATTATCATTTCAACAATTAAGGATGTTATTCTAAATAGAATATAACAAAGCTTCAATTATAATATTCAATTACATATCATGAGTGAATGACTTTTACTGTACATTACCAAGCTATGCTCAAGGCATCCAACATCAAATTATGCATAATAGCTGAGTATCAAGTCATTAAATGAATAAGCTATATCTGGAACATATGAAATCCATCTTCATAAGTCTTGGTTTGTCTCATGCTTGGGAAGGAGAGCATCATCTGAGTGCTTTTCTGTAAACCATGGACCGACGGTCCCCCACTCAACTTCCTAATTGGAAGTGGCCCTACCATACGTAGATGGAATAGATATTAAGAAACTATTAGGTTATCCACCTAAGTATCTAGAATTGTGTCCTTCATAATACCTCTCATTCATGCAAGTATAGATCCACTATAACTATGTATGACACTACTGGAGACATTATGCCATGTGGAGCACTATGAACCAACAATGTATGTAGAGACATATGCATTACTTTGGCCAAACATTTACATATATGTGCGTTACACAATGAATGTCATTGTATGTCCACAACCCTAACTTAACTTATAAGTTGTCATATCCTACAATATACTTAATTAAACCCTTCTCAGTCTATATCAGTTAACTTCATTTCATCTTAGTCCTTGCCTTGGACATTTAACTTCTACCCTTATAATCCACTCTAAAGGATCATGTTACTTAAACAACCAGAACTAGTAACTCTACATCACCTTGTCCCACATTAATTTCAAGAAAAAGGGTTAGTAATGATCTCAACACTTATCCTCACTGGCTTGGTGTTTACTTGTTTACCTTATATCATGGTTTACACTTAGGTTATATGGTCAATGAGTAGACTTGTAGTGACACAAAGGAAGGTTCTCTTATTCAAGGTTCCATCTTAAGAGACCTTCTAAATATTAAACTTCTAAAAGAAGAAAACTTAGCCATTCAAGAAGAAGGCATTCATGCTCTAATGCATAACATGGTTTATAATGACAAAGTTCTATTCTTGTGTAAGAACATTCAAAGAATACCTTTTTCCCTTAAGGAACCATGGCTCAAACGCATAAGAGCCAAAATATAATAATATGCCTATAAAAACCTTCTCGATATCCATAGAGTTTATTTAGCAACAAAGTACAACACATGCACGATGATATTCTTTACATGCAATTGATGGTTTCATAATTCACATCAAGCTATTAAGTGTAATGTTAAAAATCATTAGTTTAAGGAAAAAGGTTTTTTCCTTCAGGACTCAACAATCTTTTTCATAATACCAATTTGGTATTACTTCGTTATCATAAATTGATAACACAGTTAAGGTTTGGCCTTTTGTGCAAGGCACTAGTTCTTGATGCATAGGCGGATGCCACCAACTAGAACAATGCTTAAAACATCACCCTATCAGGCTTCTCATACTTAATGTCTACTATGCCTTCACAACTATCATGGACAATAAGACAGTCATAATGAAATCTTATAACAGTTCTCTTTAGGAACAAAAGCTAGAAATCATGAATTAATATCCCTATGGAGGTTTCATCATGGCTAAGAAATGATAAAGCCTTTGATTACATACATTCATCTTAAGAATGATAGGAATTATAGAAGTTTTAAAAAGGGTTTTGAAACCTTGTCATACAACACTTCATAGGTTTCATGTATGCACAATCATATGATGTGGCCCAAAGTTGGCCGAAGATAAACTAAATGTATAGTTATCATAAGAAGAATACACATTATCTACCCATAGGTATAAGATGGCTTATAAGTCATTAAATAACAACATATCCATACATGGGTCGTAACAGTCGACACCCACTCCAAAGCAATTGAAGACTCTTAACTAAAGTGCTTATCAAGTTTGAAAACATTGAACTACAACTCATACTTGTAGCTCAAGCTTTGCTGAGGTAGCAATAAGGGTGTAATGATTGTATAGTCACAACCTAACTTCCCAAATGTTCATTGTAGCAATGATTCTTCTACAAGTAAACTTTCTCTACTTCCTATCTCCCTGGTCGAGAGTCACACTCTTCTCCATAGAAAAATATAATACCCTCCCATTCTCTCGAATGCATAACATACAAGACTCCTTACTATCAGTATCATTGATTCTTTTGCATGCATGCGACATCAAGAACAATTTTAAAACTAAGCACAAGGTTCACCACCATTCTATCCTACGATAGGCTAGTTGGAATTATGGAATACGTATAGGGCAGCCGTGACTTTCCTTCCCTCCTTTCATGGGTGGTGGCTAGACACATGTCCCTAACAACCCAAAGAAACTTTAGAAATAAATAATAACATAATTATTATACATGTTCAGTCTTATGAACGATTAAACAAGTATAACTTATATAAATATATATAAGTTATATGGGTATTAGTATACTCCCTTATAAAGGTTTAAGGATTATAAATGTCAAAGGTGCAATAATATCATTACTATAATAGAAGAATGCATTCTTACGATGTGACTATGAGGTCAAGCACTATTCCCTAAGAAAGTGTCATTCATTAAAAGACATACACAAATAGATAAAAATAGTCACCAAACCTAATGTAGTAAAACAACATGAAAACAAAAAGGTTCTTGATGACTTGTTGAACTTGACAATTGACTCCACAAGACATTCTTGTGACCTTTGACATGTCAACAAATTGAGACTAAAGATGTCAGTAAAGTCTAATTGACCAGTCAAAAAGAGAAGAAATTAAAGACTAACTTAGGTGATAAAACTCACTCTATATGAAAAGATTCCAAGGACGTAGCTCGATACTCAAATGGCTATTTAACCCCTTTCTCTTGACATCTATCTTTTCCTCCCATATGATACTCTCCTTCTAGCTTGGAAGGATGATAAATTTCCTAATCAACTCACAACCAAAAAATCATGATGAGTGTATCATCATATGATAGACAAATCATAAAAATTAAATAATCATTTCAATCCTAAAATCTCGTATCTAACTAGCGTTAGTTTCATCATAAACAATGATTAACCTGACATTTTTCCACAAACATATAATCATTCAACTCTTAACTAATCATCCTCATTACCATGTGAAACTAAGATTAAGCTAAACCACAAGTTGGAAATGTAACATATCGTCCCCCATAAGAATCATTGTGCCCAATTATTTAACATCTTCATAGTCAATCAACATAATAAGAGAAATGTTTTGTGAACATAATAATTTTTTTTTTAGAAAAGATGAGGAAATCTAGCATAAAAGTCATCATAGTTTTCCCAAGTGGTATTTTCCTCCACATATTGGTCCCACTGAACCTTGCACTGTGTTATCCCTTTGTTAAGTAAGTATAGCTTACACATTTTGAGCACCTTGATGGGCTCGATCACCACAACCCTTGGGTCCTCCACATGTGTATCATTCCAATCAAGAAAAGGAATTTGATTATCAACAGAGTTAAGCTTTTTCAAATAAGAAACATGAAACACATTATGCATTATGGCAAGAGCTGGTGGTAGAGCAATTATGTATGCTACTGGGTTGACTTCTTCGAGAGATTCGAAGGGGCCCACATATCTAGGTGCTAGTTTGGACATCTTTCAAAATTTAATGAAACTTTTCCAAGGTTTTACCCTTAGGAGAACTTTCTCTCCCACCATGAAATGCCTTTCAATGTGCTTAGCAACTACATAGCTCTTTTGTCTATCATTGGCTTCTGCTAGCCTTCTCTTAATCAAATGGACTTGCTCTTCCATCTCTAACAGTATTTTTGAACCAAGGTTAACCCTATCTTCTAGCTTATCTCAGCTTATAGGGGTTCGACACTTCTATCCATATAATGCCTCATTAGAGTGATAGGAATTATTAGAGGCAAATTCTACCAGAGGAAGATAATCATCCCACTTGTATTGCTAATCCATGCAATACATCCTCAATAAATCCTCCAACACTCAGTTTACCCTCTCAATCTGGCCATCTATTTCAAGATGATAAGTAGAGATTATATTAAAATAGGTTCCAAGTGAAGAGAACAAAGTTTTCCAAAACCTCTATGTCATTCATGAATCCTTATCTAAGATAATCTTCTTAGGAACACCATGTAGTCTAAAAATCTCCTAAACCAATTTTCAAGTTGTGATGGATGCGCCATCCATCAAGTTCCCAAGTATAAAATGAGAAGCTTTAGTGAGTCTATCCACCACAACCAAGATAGCATTGTGCATGTTCCTTGACATAGAAAGCCCTTGCAAAAAGTCCATGCATATAATCTACCATTTCCACTCAAGAATTTCATGAGGGTATAATAATCCTACTAGGTGCTAGTGTTCTTCCTTCACCCTTTGGTATTCCATACATCTAGCTTCCAAATTTGTAGCATCCCTCATCATTCCTTTCAAGAAATATAGTGGTTTCACATTAGCAAGTAACTTTGTTACTCTAGGATGTCTACAATATGGTGCATAATGCATCTCCTTCCATACCATATTCCTTAACTCTATAGAGTTAGGTACATACATCCTTCCCTTAAACCTTAGTAACCCATCTGGTTCATATTTGAATCCAACATATCTCAAATTTTGGGGGTTTTCCTCAAGGCCCTGTTTTACGTGCATGTAAAACCCATCTCCCTTAGATTTCTATAACACCCGATTCCTAAATTTAGAGTATATAGAGATCAATGAGGAGGTGTGTCTTCTCCTACTCAAAGCATCTGCCAGTCTATTTTCTTTTCCTTGAAAATATTTAATCTCAAAATGATAATTCGAGATGAATTCCAACCATTTTCATTATCAAGCATTACGATGGGGTTGAGTGAACAGATATTTGAGTCCTTGGTGATATGTTTATAGCTCAAAAGGTTTCCCAAGTATGTAGTGTCTCCACATTTGAAGTGCATGAATGACTGCTACCGGTTCCAAATCATGTGGGGTATAGTTTTATTCACAATTTTTTAGCTTATACAATTCATATGTGATGACCTGTCCATCTTGGACTAGTACACCACCTAAGCCTTCCCTTGAGGCATCATTAATGACTACAAATTGACCCTCTAGGTTTGGTACCTTCAAAATGGGTGTAAAATTAATTTTTCCTTTAGTAGGTCAAAGGCCTCCTAGCACTTTTCTGACCACTCAAATCTCTTGCCTTTTCTTTGCAAAGAGGTTATAGGATATCCAAATTTTGAGAAGTTTTTTGCAAAATTCATATATTAACCAGCAAGGCCCATTACAAATCAGACCTCATGAACATTTCTTGTTATCATCCATTCCAAAATAGACTTGATATTAGTTGGGTCTATAGCTATTCCCTTAGCTGAGATTATGTGACCCAAATACTGTACTTCCTTCTATAAGAAAGTACACTTAGAGAACTTACCATACAATTTATGCTCTCTTAGCCTCTAAAGAATAGTTCCTAAATGTTGCAGAGGCTATTCCTCATTCTTAGAATAGATTATAATGTCATCAAGAAACACTAGGACAAACTTGTCCAAATAGTCCCTGAATATACTGTTCATTAGATTCATAAATGTCACCAGTGATTTCATTAACCCAAAAGGTACGACAGTGAATTCATAATGCTCATACCTTGTTTTGAAGGCTATCTTATGGATGTCCTTAGCCTTCAACCTTAATTGGTGATATCCCAATCGAAGATCAATCTTTGAAAACACAATTGCACCCCTCATTTAATTGAAAAGATCATTGATGCGAGGTAACAATTACTTATTCTTAATGGTTTCTTTGTTCAGCATGTTCTATCTATACATAACCATAAAGTATTATCTTTCTTTTTTCACAAAGATAACTGGTGCTCCCCAAGTTGACATACTGGGTCTAATCAACCCTTTATCTAATAATTCTTGGAATTGAGATTTTGGTTCCATTAGTTCTTGTTGCAAGTATGGGCCTAACCGGTGTTGTCATTGATTTCAACATACTCCTATTACATTAATGATAAGGTTGGATGAGTTGTGTGTTAATGATATTGAGAAAATTAGTCTCAATCAGGAACAGTGAAGAACAATGATGACATAAGGTAAAAGTCCAAGACAGGTTGAGGATCAGAGGATACAGTTTAAAGGGTTTGTAGATATGTGTCTTAATATGTTCTAGTAGAGATTTTAGAGGCCCACATGAAGATATGAAGAAGTTATGGTAGTTCAAGTGAAACAGGTTCCGATGGATGTTCAATGATGACAGAGTGATATAGATAGGTCTGGTGAGATCCATAAATGCATTCTCTAGTTGTACGGATTTGAGGAAGTGTTGGGGAAGTCTGTGTGGTATGTTAACTTGATTGGTTCATGGTTTGAAGGTCTGCAAGTATCTATTCCATTGTGACAGTAATGGCAGACTGTGTTCTTGAGGTTCCAGATGAAGGAGAGAAGGATTTCAGTAAGTAGAGGAAGTGCAGATGTTCTTGGTGTTTCAGGCAAGTTTGTGGAGGTCCTTGTATCATGTTCAGTTCACGTTGATGGTCTGCATTAGAGATGGAGTCTGAAATTGAAGAAATAATTCTGAATGAAGGTGTTCTTTCTTAGGCTGGCCAACCAGATGATTCACTCAACTTGTGGATGTTCTTGTGGATGATTGCTGACTTAGATGTTTATTCCTAAGTTGATGTCATGTATAAATAAGGGACTGCAAAGTCAATTTAGTGTGTGTTTGTGGAGATGAGGAAGTAGTAGCGAGGAAGAAGTGAAAGGCAAAGCAGAAGGTTTGAGCTTAAACAAAACTGACTCAAGCATGGTGAAGATGCTATTTACCAATTCAAGTATGTGATACTTATTCCTTTTGTAGACAGTGTGTCTCTTGTAGGCAGTGAGCTCTAATTGGCATGTGCCATTTGTTCTTTTTATTCTTCTAATAGAGAATACTATCTTGGGTTAATCACCCCGTGGTTTTTCCCTTAACCAGGTTTTCCATGTCAAAAATCTTGGTGTTATGTGTGTTAATGTGTATCTGCTCTTAACTTGTTGCATTATGCTTTCATGATTGATTTACTATTATGCTTGTTTGGAGTTAAGTATTTGATTTGGAAGAAAGTTTTGGACAACTGCTTCACTCCCCCCTCAGTTGTCTACCCTAAGTCTAATAGTTCTGTAGTTGTCATTCTGTAAGGGGCTTCAGAAATGGGTTCTAACCGTAGAATTATATCAATGGAGAAGTGAAAGGCTCTTCTAGGATGTCATCTCGGTAGCTCATCTATAAATACATCCTAAAAATCTATAAGAAAAGGATACCTATCCATATCTGATCTTTCATGACCTATGGACTCCCTCTTCCCAACTTCATTAATTTTCTACAATTCATAAAACATTAAATCATCTTGGAAATAGGTTTCCTCAGTCTCATTTAGTTTTCCCATTTTTTTAGTGAAAAGATGGGATCTTTTTCTTTGAGCTATCTTCATTTGCAAGGCATAAATTTGTCTTCGTTTCACTTCCCTATGTTTTCCTTGAAGAAAGACTTTGTTTCCTAAATCATCAAGACATTCTACTGTTTTGGCATAACAATCCACTTTGGCTTTATCTATTTATAGCCAATTTATCCCTAGGATAACATCATATGAACCTAGTAGGACTACATAAAGATTTACTTTTGTGTAGAAATTTAGAAGTTTAATCCTAGTCTTAAACAGACATTGCTCTACCTGAGCCTTGGTTCAGTTTGAATATTCTATAGACCAAGAGTTTTCAATGAATCCATCCTTTCTAGGAAGTGTGTTTACAATTGTAGGAGATACAAAACATTTGGTAGAACTAGTATCAATCAAAAATAAAATGAGAAGACTAGATAAAATACTTGTTGTCTCAATGGGAGTTATTTGGTATTTGGCTTGCTTGTTGTCCAAGGATGCATGAATGCATTACTGGAGCACTACTTGTTGAGAGGGTAGAGGGTTTCCTCTCAGTTGTGCTCCTAGTTTCTTGTTAGGACACTAGTTGGCGTAATGATCTCCACCATATGTGAAGCATGCTCCCACTAGTTTGTGCCTCTCTTGAGGTTTTCCAGAATTTTCTCCATTCTTCTTGGACTAGTTATTTCCCTTTTTCTCTCCTTTGGACTCAGTTTGCTTATGCTTGGTGCCCTTATAATTTTTCTTAGAATAAGCATGTTTCTTCCCCTTTTTTGTAGAGGATTGCAAAGATTTTGACCAATTATATCTCTTTCAGTTCCTTTCTCTATAAGCTGACATATATTTCAGTTTTTGTTCCTATTTAATGGCCTTTTCATAAACCTAGTCCATTGTAGTAGGACTATGAACATCAACTTCACCCCCAATTTGGGCATTCAATCCCATTATAAACTTTTGAATCCTGAATATCTCATCCTATTGGTATTGCGACAAATATTTAAGCAAGTTGGTGAACTTTTCACAATATTCATTCACACACAGATCAACCTATTTCATATTATGAAAGTCTATAAGTTTTTGGTCATAGAACAGTTGCAGCAACCATCTTTGCCAAAAAAGTTCTATGAACCTATCCGAAGTAAGGCTTGTAGACCTCAAGCCTAGTTCCATCTTTGTATTCATCCACCATGTGGATGCTTCACCTACTAGTTGGAATTCCCCCCATATTGCTTTAGTAACCTCATTATAGTTCTTGATTTCAAAATACTTTTCCATTTCTATAATCCATGCCTCTACGGCATCTCCACTTACAGATCCATCAAATTTAGAAGGCATAACCTTTTTCATGTCTTAGGATAGTTCCATAGCCATATGGCTCCTTCTATCCACTTCTTGTCTAGCCTTGGAGTTATTTTCTCCATGCTCACTATGGGTGGCATCATTATGATATGTCTTGTCATAACCCCCATCATATGCATCTTGCCTAGGTTCTCACCAACCCTTAACTTCCTATTCAAGAGTTCCTACTCACTCTTGTATCTTGTAATAAGGCAATGATTCGATCAAGTTTATTTTTGGAGTTCCCTTAAGGTTTCCCTTGATCCTGGTTGTCTACCATTCAGGTTCTAATATGAACCTTTGTTGTATTCTACTTCTTCCTGAAGTTTGTAGATTAATCATAGATTAGTTTTTCCATGACATTTAATTCATTCATAATACAAATCTATTCTCATTCATGTAATATTTAACAAGAAAGGAAAGATTGTCAGAATTTTGCAATTGCATTGTAGTTTTCATTGGATTACATACAATCGACCAAAATTACAAAATTTTGTCTACACCTTGTTATTGCAAGTCATTTATAGTTTGCGATAACTTCCCATATTCATTTCTCAACCTTAAGATTTATCATTTCAGTTTTAGGAGGTGAGTATACACGAAGATAATCCTTCATAGTCTCCTTAGGTACATCATAATCCCTAGGATTATTTTCCAAAGCTGGTGCTTTGGGTACAGAGAGTTCTATTGATGCATTAGTAGAGTTAGGGGTAGCCATCCTTTTTACTTTCCTTAACTCTTGCTTGATGTATTTCATAGCATCAACAAAGGTTTCCTCATTAGTTAACCATGCTCCTACTAGGCAGCTAATCTATTCACGTTTTCTCATCCTTGAGACTCCATCCCTCAAGACCTTTTGTTGACGTAGGTAACATCCATGTTTTGTTACCTTCTTTCAGGGTGTTGTTCCAATTCATACCATTCTGGCACAAAACATCCAAACATTAGCATGCTCAATGTTGGGTAAACATAATGACCAAGTAGTGAGCTCATAGGTCCAAGTATTGAACCTGGTAGATCTGTTACCATATGTAACAACACATTCCATAATGCTCAAAATAAACATAATTACTAATCTTAATCAAGAGTTAGATTAAGTCATGATTATCCAAATCAAAGTTTAACAAGAATGATTCATTATCATTTCAACAATTAAGGATGTTATTCTAAATAGAATATAACAAAGTTTCAATTATAATATTCAATTACATATCATGAGTGAATAACTTTCACTATACATTACCAAGCTATGCTCAAGGCATCTAACATCAAATTATACATAATAGCTAACTATCAAGAAATTAAATGAATAAGACTATATCTAGAACATATGAAATCCATCTTCATAAGTCTCAATTTGTCTCATGCTTGGGAAGGAGAGAATCATCCGAGTGCTTTTCCACCAACCATAGACCGGTGGTCCTCTACTCAAATTCCTAACTAGAAGTGGCCCTACCATTCGCAGATGGAATAGATATTAAGAAACCGTTAGATTATCCATCTGAGTATCTGGAATTGTGTCCTTCATAATACCTCTCAGTCATGCAACTATAGATCAACTATAACTATGCATGACACTACTGGAGACATTATTGTTGCATGTATGAGGTGAACCAGTGTTGTAATTGATGTCAACATACTCATATTGCATTGACAAGAGGGATTCGATGAGCAGTGTGCTGAGGATATTGAGAAAATTAGCCTCAGTCAGGAACAGTGAAGAACAGTGATAAGAAGAAGGCAAATGTATTGTATAGGATGCGAACCGGAGGATGTAGATTAAAGGGTTTGTAGATATGAGTCTTGAGATGCTTCAGTTAAGATGTTAGAGGTCCGCATGAAGATCTGAAGGAGTTGTGGCTGTCAGTGTAGAACTGGTTCCGGTAAGTGTTCAGAGGTGACAGTGGATCACAGAAAGGTCCGGTGAGGTCTGGAACTGTATAATCCCAATCTGTGGATTGGAAGGAGTGTTTGGGATGTCCTTGTGATGTGTCATCTCGAGTTGTGTATGATTTGGAGGTCCGGAAGTACCTTTTGCATTATGACAGTGGTGACAGACAGTGTTCTTGAAGTTCCGGATGAGGAAGAGAAAAGATTCCAGTACGTAGAGAAAGTGCTGATATACCTGGTCATTCAAACAGGCTTGTGAAGGTTCTTGAATCATGTTGAGGTTGTGTTGTTGGTCCGCATTGATGGTAGAGCCCGGAATTGAAGATAATCTTTCGGATGAAGTTTTTACTCTGTTTAGCCGACCGAATGAGTTGTTCCTCCTACGAATGTTCTTGTGGTGGCCAACTGGATGTGTTATTCATCTTGCGGATATTCTTATGGTTGATTGCCGACTTAGATGATTGTTCCTAAGTCGATGTCTTGTATAAATAAAGGTTTGTGAGTTCATTTTATAGAGTGGATCAGTGTGGATGAGGATGGTGTAGCGAAGAGAAGTGCGAAAGGCAGAGCAGAGGTTTTTGGGCTTAAATGGAACTGATCCGGACATGGTAAAGGTGTCATTCTCCAGTTCAAGACCGTGATTCTCATCACTTTGTAGACAGTGTGTCTCCTTGTAGGTAGTGTGCCTCTTTGTGAGCAGTGTGCTCAGGTAGTGAGCCCTAATTGGCAAGTGCCATTCTTTTTCTTATTCTTTTAACAGAGAATAATCCTTGGGTTAATCACCCCGTGGTTTTTCCCTTAACCGGGTTTTCCACGTCAAAATCTTGGTGTTCATTGTGTTGATGTTTATCTACTCTTGTGGTTGTGTGTTTTACTTTCATGGATGATTAATTGATATGCTGTTAACTAACAAGACGAATCAAGTGTTTGAAATAGAAGCAAGTTTGTATACAACTGATTCACCCCCCCTCTCAGTTGTATGCCCTAGATCCAACAATTGGTATCAAAGCCAAGTTCCTCTGAAAGGAGCTTAACCGCTTGAGGAGATCCAGGATGTTGTCATACAAAAAGGATAGTCCGAAGTTTGATGGAACCAACTTCACTCTCTGGAAGGGTCACATGAAATGTCACTTGGAATGTATGGGAAAAGCATACTTGGCCATGGTTTCAAAACCATATGTACCTCCACAAGGTAGTCCGACAACTCTGAATGAAATTACAGATGCTGAAAATAATCTGCGGACTAAGGAAGCTCTTATAAGCGCATTGAATGACTTAGATCTCTCAAATGTTATTGACCTACCAACTGCATGTGAGATCCTGACTAAACTGGAACTTCTGTATGAAGGAGATGAGTTTGTCAAGAGTGCAAGGTTGCAAAGTCTGAAAGGGAAATTTGAAAGATTGAAGATGAGAGATGATGAAAACATCACTACTTTTATGCCAAGAGTGAATGAACTAGTGTGTGGAATTAGAAATGCTAGTGGAACTCTGGATGAAAATGAGATTGTTTGCAAAATCCTCAGATCCCTTCCTGCTGCCTACAAAATCAAGGTTGCTGCAATTGATGAATTCAGAGCCCACACAACTGTCACAAGAGAACAATTGGTTGGCAAGCTAGCTGCATTTGAAATGACCAAGTTTGGAGATGATCCTCCCAAGACTGAATTTGCTTTCAAAGCCAGTGCCTATGTGAAAGGCAAACAGAGATTTGATCTGGGAGAAAACTCTTCAAGGAAGATGTCATGGTATGATCAAGCAAGAAGAGACATGGAAGAAGAAGAAGCAGAAACAGCTCAACTTGAAGCCCTCATTGCAAAAAGATTACCAAGAGGATCCAGTAAGTATGAAGGAAAACTACCCTTTAAGTGCTTCAACTGCAATATGATTGGTCATTTTGCTTCAAGATGTCCAAAAAGATCTGCAAGGTCTAATACTAACAGACAAAGGTTTCAAAAGAACTGCTATTATGTTCATGAAGAAGATGACAATGAAGGAGTAACAGATGATGAATCAGAACTAGGAAGCAAATCCGGAAATGAATGGGTGTTTATTGCCATCAAGGAAGAAGATTCATTACTCTCTGAACTTGTCAATCACAAAGTTGTGGAAAAAGCTTTGGCTGCTCAAGTGGAAGAAAAGGATGATTGGGTTATTGACAGTGGATGTTCTCACCATATGACTGGTGACAAGGATAAGTTCTTGAATTTGGAAAGGTATGAAGGAGGAATGGTAAAGTTTGGTGACAATTCTGCTGGCAGAATAAGAGGTAGGGGAACTATTTCCTTTGATGGAAAGAGCAAAACAGGTAATGTACTATATGTTGAAGGATTAAAGCACAATCTTCTCAGTGTTGGTCAGTTAGTAGAAAAAGGCTATGATCTCTGGTTTAAGAATGGAAAATGCAGAATCTTTACAAGCTCCGGAACTAAAATTGCATCCGGTACTTAGACAAAAGGTAATATCTTTCATCTGGTTGGTTTAAATAAAAGTTGTCTGTTTGTTCAAGTTGATCAGAGTTGGTTATGGCATAGAAGAATGTGTCATGTAAATTTTGATAACATCATCAAGATAAGCAATACTCAGGCTGTAAGGGATCTTCCAAAATTGATGAAACCTATAAATAGTTTGTGCAAAGAATGTCAGCTAGGTAAACAGAGCAGAGTCTCTTTCAAAAGCAGAGATCAGTCCTCTACCGGATTGTTGGAATTAGTACATACTGATCTCTGTGGTCTGACAAGAATCAAGAGTCTATAAGGTGATAGATATTTCATGTTGTTAATTGATGACCATTCCTGGATGATGTGGGTTACCTTCCTAAAAGAAAAATCAGAAGCATTTGAGAAGTTCAAAATCTTCAAAGCTATGGTAGAGAATCAAATTGGATTGAAACTGAAGTGTCTAAGGTCTGATAGAGGTGGTGAATTTACATCTGGTGAGTTCATTGACTTTTGTGAGAAGCAGGGTATAAGGAGACAATTGTCTACTCCTAGGACTCCACAGTAGAATGGAGTAGTTGAAAGAAAGAACCGGACCATCCAGGAAGCTGCCAGGACAATGATGTTGGAAGCAAATGTTCCTCAGATGTTCTGGAAAGAAGCTATCAGCACTGCAGTCTACACTCTAAATCAAGTTCAAATCAGAAACAATACCGGTAAGACCCCCTATGAACTCTGGTTTGGCATCACTCCTACTGTGAAATATTTCAGAGTATTTGGTAGCAAGTGTTATATTAAAAGAGATGAAGATCTAGGAAAGTTTGATGCTAGAAGTGATGAAGGAATTTTCTTGGGTTACTCCACTCAATGCAAAGCATACCGGTGTTACAATAAGAGACTAAGGAAGATGATAGAAAGCACTAGTGTGAAAGTTGATGAAGGAATTGAGAAGCCCTCAAGATTTTATGAGTTTGATGAAGATGACCAAGACAGTGTTCAGGTTCAAGGAACTCAATCCTCTCCGGTAAGTCAAAGTCAGCCTGATCCGGTAAATCAGGAAGTAGAGATAGGTTTGAATGAGCCTGATCAAGAAGCAGCAGTGCAGGTTACTCCCAAAATTCCAAGGTATGTAACAATGAATCACTCTGAAGATCAAATCATAGGTGACAGAAGCAAAGGTGTGCAAACTAGAAGGAATGTTGCTCAAAATCAGGATGAATGTTGTTTGATTTCAAAGATTGAACCTAAAATAGTAAATGAAGCCTGCAATAATGAAAACTGGACCAAAGCAATGAAAGATGAATTAATGCAAATTGAGAAAAATCATACTTGGGATCTTGTTCCCAGACCTAGAGATAGGAATGTGATTGGAACCAAATGGGTCTTCCGAAACAAATTAAATGAAGCTGGTGAAGTAATCAGAAACAAAGCTAGATTGGTTTGCAAAGGCTACTCTCAAATAGAAGGAATTGATTTTGAAGAGACCTTTGCTCCGGTGGCAAGAATTGAAGCAGTCAGATTATTTCTTGCATTTGCTGCCTTTAAAAACTTCAAGGTATATCAGATGGATGTCAAGTCTACCTTCCTAAATGGTGATCTGGAAGAAGTTTACATTGAACAACCAGATGGATTTCAATTGTCTAACAATGATGATATGGTCTGCAAGTTGAAGAAAGCATTGTATGGGTTAAAACAAGCCCCAAGAGCATGGTATGAAAGGTTGGATAAACATCTTGTGCAGATTGGATTCAGCAAAGGTACTGCTGAGAGTAACTTATATTTGAAAATTGATCATGAAAACATTTTGATTGTTGAAGTGTTTGTGGATGATATCATTTTTGGAGGAAGAGATAGTATGTGCAAAACTTTTGCAAATCATATGAAATGTGAGTTTGAAATGTCTATGCTTGGTGAAATGAATTTCTTCTTGGGTCTGCAAATTACTCAAACAAAGAAAGGGATCTTCATTTCTCAGACCAAATATGTGAAAGAATTGTTAAGGAAATTTGGTATGGAAGATTCAAAGCCAATGAACACTCCCATGGCAACCGGATGTAAGTTGAGCAAAGATGATGACTCCCCAAAGGCAGATTAGACAAAGTATAGATCAATGATTGGTGGATTGTTGTATCTCACTCAGACCAGACCAGATATAATGTAGGCTGTTGGTCTTGTAGCAAGATTCCAGGCTGATCCTAAAGAATCTCATGTTATGGCAATCAAAAGAATTTTCAGATACTTGAAAGGAATAGCTAAGTATGGTCTATGGTACCCTAGAGATCCAGATTTCTCTCTTCATGCTTACACAGATGCAGATTGGGCAGGAGATGTGGATGACTGGAAGAGCACCAGTGGTGGAGCATTCTTTTTGGGGAAGAGATTGGTTTCTTGGCTAAGCAAGAAACAAGATGCAATATCTCTGTCTACAACTGAAGCAGAATACATTGCAGCAGTAGGTAGTTGCACTCAAATCTTATGGATGAAGCAGATGCTAAGAGACATTAAAGTTGAATATGAGGAGCCTATCACAATTTTCTATGATAATTCAAGTACAATTAATATTTCCAAGAATCTGGTATTGCACTCTAAGACTAAGCACATATCTATCAAGTTTCACTTTTTGAGAGAACAAGTGAACAAGGAAGAAGTCAGGTTGGAGTATGTTCCCTCCAAGGACCAGATTGCAGATATCTTTACTAAACCTCTTCCCAAGGACTCTTTTGAATATCTCCGAGAGAAGTTAGGGGTCATGGCCCCTCCGGTGATGAACTAGGATGCATTGATGTGCATCAGTCTGGTGGATATCACAGTCATATCTTGTGATCCGGATTGATGATGGGGAGCTGCTACTAAGGGGGAGTAGCTAGTATGATTCTGATGTGTTAAAATTGCAAGTATGAGCCCTTTGCCATTGATGTCAAAGGGGGAGAGAAGACATGTGAAAAACAAGTAGCTAATGATCAAAGGGGGAGTAGTAAATGAGGAGAATACATGTTGCTGATAAGGGGAGCTGTGACAGAAAGGAGAAGTTCTTGTCTTGATGGTTTTTCACATCATATGTTGCCATCAATGACAAAGGGGGAGATTGTTGCATGTATGAGGTGAACCAGTGTTGTCATTGATGTCAACATACTCATATTGCATTGACAAGAGGGATTTGATGAGCAGTGTGCTGAGGATATTGAGAAAATTAGCCTCAGTCAGGAACAATGAAGAACAGTGATAAGAAGAAGGCAAATGTATTGTATAGGAGGCGAACCAGAGGATATGGATTAAAGGGTTTGTATATATGAGTCTTTAGATGCTTCAGTTAAGATTTTAGAGGTCCGCATGAAGATCTGAAGGAGTTGTGGCTGTCGGTGTAGAACCGGTTCCAGCAAGTGTTCAGAGGTGACAGTGGATCACAGAAAGGTCCGGTGAGGTCTGGAACTGTATAATCCCAATCTGCAGATTAGGAGTGTTTGGGATGTCCTTGTGATGTGTCATCTCGAGTTGTGTATGATTTGAAGGTCTGGAAGTACCTTTTGCATTATGACAGTGGCGACAGACAGTGTTCTTGAAGTTCCGAATGAGGAAGAGAAAAGATTCCAGTATGTAGAGAAAGTGCGGATGTACCTGGTCATTCAGGCAGGCTTGTGAAGGTTCTTGAATCATGTTGAGGTTGTGTTGTTGGTCTGCATTGATGGTAGAGCCCGGAATTGAAGATAATCTTCCAGATGAAGTTCTTGCTCTGTTTAGCCGACCGGATTAGTTGTTCCTCCTGCAAATGTTCTTGTGGTGGTCGACCGGATGTGTTATTCATCTTGTGGATATTCTTATGGTTGATTGCCGACTTAGATGATTGTTCCTAAGTCGATGTCTTGTATAAATAAAGGTTTGTGAGTTCATTTTATAGAGTGGATCAGTGTGGATGAGGATGGTGTAGCGAAGAGAAGTGTGGAAGGCAGAGCAAAGGTTTTTGGGCTTAAATGGAACTGATCCGAACATGGTAAAGGTGTCATTATCCAGTTCAAGATCATGATTCTCATCACTTTGTAGATAGTGTGTCTCCTTGTAGGCAGTGTGCCTCTTTGTGAGCAGTGTGAGCCCTAATTGGCAAGTGCCATTCTTTTTCTTATTCTTTTAACAGAGAATAATCCTTGGGTTAATCACCCCGTGGTTTTTCCCTTAACCGGGTTTTCCACGTCAAAATCTTGGTGTTCATTGTGTTAATGTTTATCTACTCTTGTGGTTGTGTGTTTTACTTTCATGGATGATTAATTGATATGCTGTTAACTAACAAGACGAATCAAGTGTTTGAAATAGAAGCAAGTTTGTATACAACTAATTCACCCCCCCCCTCTCAGTTGTATGCCCTAGATCCAACAATTATGCCATCTGGAGCACTATGGACTGACAATGCATGTAGAGATAGATGCATTACTTTGGCCAAATATTTGCATACATGTACATTACACAATGAATGTCATCGTATGTCCACTAGCCTAACTTGACTTATAAGTTGTCATATCCTACAGTATACTTAATCCAACCCTTCTTGGTCCATAGTAGTTAACTTCATTTCATCTTAGTCCTTGCCTTGGAGATTTGACTTCTTCCTTTATAATCCATTCTCAAGGATCACGTTTCTTAAGCAACCGAGAACTAGTAACTCCACGTCACCTTGTCCCATGTTAATTTGAAGAGAAATCGTTAGTCATTATCTCAACACTTATCCTCACTAGCTCAGTGTTTACTTGTTTACCTTATATCATGGTTTACACTTAGGTCATATGGTTAACAAGTAAACTTGTAGTAACATAAAGGTTGATTCTCTTACTCAATGTTCCATCTTAAGAGACCTTCTAAATGTCAGACTTCTAAAAGAATAAAACTTAGCCATTCAAGAAGAATACATTCATGCTCTAATACATAAAATGGTTTATAATGATAAAGTTATATTCTTGTGTCAGAACAGTCAAAGAATAACTTTTCCCTTGAGGAAACATGGCTTGAACCCATAAGAGCCAAAAGATAATAATATGCCCATAAGAACCATCTTTGTACCCATAGAGTTTATTTAGCAACAAAGTACAACATATGCATGATGATATTCTTTACATGCAGTAGATGGTTTCATCATTCACATCAAGCTATTAAGTATAATGTTAAAAATCATTAGTTTAAGGAAAAAGGTTTTTTTCCTTCAAGATTGAACAGTCTTTTTCATAATAACAATTTGGTATTACTTCACTATAATAAATCGATAACACAGTTAAGGTTTGACCTTTCTTGTAAGGCATTGGCTTTTTATGCATAGGCCAAGGCCACTAGCTATCACAATGCTTAAAACATTTCCCTATAGGGCTTATCATACCGAACGTCTACTATGCCTTCATGACTATCATGGACAATAAGACAGTCATAATGAAACCTTATAACAATGCTCTTTTGGCGCAAAAGATATAAATTATGAATTAATATCCATATATGGGTTTCATCATGGCTAAGAAATGATAAATCCTTTGATTACATATGGTCATCTTAACAATGACAGGAATTATAGGAGTTTTAAAAAGGGTTTTGAAACCATATCATACAACACTTTGTAGGTTTCATGTATGCACAATCACATGTTGTGGCTCAAAATTGGCCAAAGATAAACTAAACATATAATTATCATAAGAATAATAGACATTATCTACCCATAGCTAAAAGATGGCTTGTAATCCATTAAATTCCAACATATCCATACATGAGTTGATGTAGTCGACACCCACTCCAAAGAAATTGAAGACTCTTAACTAAATTGCTTATTGAGTTTGTAAACATTGAGCTATAGTTCATACCTGTAGCTTGAGCTTGGTCGAGGTAGCAATACAGGCACAATGATTGAACAGTCACAACCTGACTTCCTAAGTGTTCATTGTAGTAGTGATGCTTCTTCAAGTAAACTTTCTCTACTTCCTATCTCCCTAGTCGAGAGTCACACTCTTCTCCCAAGAAAAACATAATATCCTCCCATGCTCTTGCATGATAGCATACAAGACTCCTACCATCAGTATAACTAATTCTTTTTAAATGCATGTGTGGTCAAGAATAGTTTTAAAACTAAGCACAAGGTTTGCCACCTTTCTATCTTATGATAGGCTGGTTGGAAATATGGCATGGGTATAGGACATCTACTACTCTCCTTCCCACCCTTTGTGGGTGGTGGCTAGCCAAATGCCCTAACAACCCAAAACAACTTTAGAAATTTAAATATTAACATAATTATTATACATGTTTGGTCTTATGAAGGATTGAATAAGTACAACATATATATATAAAACATAATTATTATACATGTTTGGTCTTATGAAGGATTGAATGAGTACAACTTATATATATATATATATATATATATATATATATATATATATATATATATATATATATATATATATATATATATTTGTGTGTGTGTGTCTTATATGGATATAATTATACTCCCTTATAAAGATTTAATGATTATAAATGTCGAAGGTACAATAATATCATCACTATAAGAAAAGAATGCATTCTTAAAATGTGACTATGGGGTCGAGTACTACTCTCCTGGAAAGCATCATTCATCGAAAGACATACACAAATAGATAAAAATAGTCACCAAACCTAATGTGATAAAAGAACATGAAAACAAAAAGGTTCTCGATGACTTGGCAAACTCAACAATCAACTCAACAAGACGTTCTTCCGACCTGTGACATGTCAACAAATTAACATTAAAGATGCCAGTAAAGTCTAGTTGACCAGTCAAAAAAGAGTAAATTAAAGACTAACTCAGGTGATAAAACTCACTCTATATGAAAAGATTCCAAGGAAGTAGCTTCATACTTAGATGACTATTTAACCCCTTTTTCTTGACATCTATCTCCTCCTCTCGAATAATACTCTCCTTCCATCTTCGAAGGATCATTACTTTCATAATCAACTCACCACTAGAAAATCATGATTAGTGTATCATCATATGATCGACAAATCATAATAATTAAATAATCATTTCAATATTGAAAACTTGTATCTAACTAGAGCTAGTTAGTTTCCTCATAAACAATGATTAATTTGACATTTTCCATAAACATCTAATCATTCATCTCTTAACTAATCATCCTGATTACCATGCAAAACTAATATTAAGCTAAACCATAAGTATCCCTAAAAAGTTTACCTATGTCATAAAAATTTTCCCTATGACTTTTTACCCCCTAGTTTAGCTCCTAGGTCCCCTTAATTTTCATAGGAATGTTTAAAACTTATCCCAGATGAATTTTCTACAAAACCCATGTCAAATGGGGCTTAGGGGCCCACTTTAATGCTTAATCATGTCTTGGACTTGGGAACCCATGCACTAGTCTAGGCCTATTTTGTTAGGGCCTAAATTTAAATTATTAGTATAGGACCTTTAAAAAGTTTTCCATTTGTCGACCTTTTTAATTTGAATTACGAAAGTTTAGTGGGAATTCATATATAGACAAGTTTAAGAATTCATATTAAACCTAGATGGATAATGTGAACTTGTGATATTGAGCTAAGGGATTTCAAGGCATTCATTGTGTTGCAAAGTAGAATTGTGTTGTTATTGTGTTTGTTTGTTGCAGATTTGGCTTCGTCAATCCATTTCCTCATAGTGTGAAAGATCTTCATCTCCGTGAGGGCTTCACCTCCAAGGTGACATCTATTTATGTTTCACTCAATCAATTTCATCATTTGATTTGTCCTTTGTCGATAAAGGACAAACACTTTATCTAACAACGGTGTTGGAAGGCTTGAATACCATTCTGAGGCTTGACTGAGGCAAGCTCCTAAATACCACAACCCCCAAGCCCCTCTCTTTGTGATTATAGGTTATAGGTGTGGGATTTGACAAAGTGGAGTTGTAGAGAAGCTGAGTAGAAGATAGAGATTCAAGATCTAAGAAGAAAGTGCTGAAAACCTAACCTACTAGACTAGGGTGCCTACCCCGAAGTCCTCCCGACTAGCATCTCTAGAAACTCTGAAGTAGCTTGCAGTCTTACTCACCTCACTATTCCAGATCTATACAAAAGCTACCCTACTGGACTTGGGTGCCTACCCTTGTGTCCATAAAGTTTATGTGTTTGAAAATCTAAATCCTGGTATGTTTCTAATTTGGATTTAGTGCCTTCTAGTGTGAGCATTTGTCATACCTTGTTCGTATGTATCTAATTTCATATAATTAGGGTTTAAGGCTTAATTTAAATAGGGTTTGACAAATCCAAAAATCTAATATATCTTTCCATATCATTCCTAAGTGACATCAACCTATAGAAAGGTTCTCTCCATTTGTAGTGATTCAGCTCAATTGTTGTCCTTTGAATGTTATTGAGAAAGGAGGGTTTGATTGAATCTACCTTAACTACATTTCAACCTACCTTCTTTTTACATCTAATATTTCGGTGAACCTATGTTTTTTTTGATCTTGCATCTTATTGAGTTTTGTAATCAATCATTACATTTATTCATACAATATTCATCATCATACATTCAAAAATCTTGCATACATTTGAAATTTTTTGAAAAAACAAGCATTCTAGGATTGCATCAAGGCATAGTTTTGCATATTTTGTGCTGCATATCATAAATACATTTAATTTTATGATATTTAAATCAGATCTGAGATAAATTACAGCATTTCATGATCTTATACCTTGCATTTGCATATCTCATTTTCAAGGATTTTACTTGAAGGTTGCATTTTTCATATAACCTAGTAGTTTTAAAAGCTAGGGTTGGTAGCTAAAATCTTATTTCATATTTTACTACTCATTTAAAAACTCTTTAAAATCTGATTTTGGACTGTAGTGATGCTGCATTATAAGTTTTTGCATTTACATTTACATTATTACCACATTTACATTGAGAAAAGATAAAAAATCAAGCATTTTAGGTTCATAAACAAGCATAGTGTTGCATTCTTTCATTGCATGTCATATAGATATCTTTCAAATCTGATCTTGCATTCATTTTAAGAATATTTTCATTGCTAATGCTTATTTTAAAATTTTACACCATTGCATACTTTGAAAATTTCACATGTTTGTAATTACACAATGTATATTTCAACATAAGCAATTTAACCTCTCTCTAACATTTCTTTGCGAGAAATATTAAAAGTGGTCTATAATAAATTTTGTGCAGAACTTTCACATCTTAAACACTCCATATGCAATGACATTAGTGTTTTTTTGTTCTTGGTAACAAGCTTTAAAAACCCAGTTTTCTCAAACTAGTGTTGTGGTGTACAAAAGTCTCTCATATTGGTTGTATTTGCTAAATGAAAAGATCTTATTGTGCATTGATATTCCAAGATATTATATTATGGCATCTTCATCTCATTTATCTTTGTTATCTTTACATGTATATATCAAAGGCTTTAAAAATTTGTACAAATTTCTTAATATGAATCCTCATGTTCTCACTCATATGCAATCCATGTATCAAAAGGATATATTTAAATACTCTTCATTTGAAATCATTGATTATGTATCTGAATTTGACAAATCCATAGCTCTCAAGAGTACATACTCCTTGGTATTAGAAGATCTAACTAAATACATCTCCATCAAGGCTCATGAGAAAGATGAGTGTGAAATTTCTTCTTCTATTAATGCCTTGGAACTAATATCTAAAATATATGATGATGATGATTCCATGAGTTAACCTATTCCTCCTCTAGTTGAATGTTCAAAGACCTTGGATATCCCTATGGAAGTTAAGACCCTTGATCTTCCTCTTTTAGATGAATGTTCAAGAACCTTGGATATCTCTAAGGATACAAAGACCTTGGGTAGCTCTCCTGTGGTTGCATATTCAAATCCTCTAGACATCACAATCAACAATTCCTTTGACAATACTTTTCCTTCTTTTTGTTGCAACGCTCTCCCTTCAAAATATGAAGCATTGGTCAATAAAGAAAGGTTCCTCACATTAAATTCTATAGGGATGAATGTTGAGCTTAATCAAAATCAAAGCAATGTTAATTCAATTACCTTTAATAGGTTTCTTTTCCACCCACTAAGGGGTTACTATAAAAGTGCATTAATATTCCTAGGATGATTGTGCAAGGGGCACCTAATGAATGTTCTTGCTTAAAACTAGTGATTATAGTTCAAGGTGATCAAAAACCACCTCGACCCCTAGATTACATTCTAAATTATGTAAAGCAAATCACTCAAAGGAAACAGGGTGTTCAAAATGTGTCACAACAACCACATTACAATGTGGTTTCTCACACATACAACACTCCTAATAACAAGTAAAGAAAGCAATCAGCACATGTGCCTATCTCTCTTTCATCTTCTCAACCTATGCATCCTCCACCACCTCATCTTACTCATAAAGGTTGTCAAGAATATGATTGTGTTGAACAGCTTCATGCTACTCCAGAAAGATCTCTCTTTGGGATTTAATACAAACATCACCTACATACCACAAAATTATCTAGGAAGCTTATAAACAAAAGGTGATTGTACCACCTTATGTTAGGTCAAATTATGTAGCAGCTCTGTTAGATTGTATGCATGCAACACAAACATATATTCTATTTAAACCACATGAATTACCGTCAATTGAAGTTCAAATTGAAAATTACCCACTTATAATATTTGTCACAATACATATAAAGTTTATAAAGCAAGTTATGATTGATAATGGATCAACTCTTAATGTTTGTGGCATTGCCCTACTATGCAGAATCAAGATTGACACTTCTTTAATGAAACCGGATAAGATTAGCATTTGTGGCTTTGATAATGTTGGTAGACAATCCCTGGGTACCATAACTTTAGCCATAATAGTTGGACTAGTGACATTATCTACCCTTTTTCATGTCATGCATGGTTTGCTTTCATATAATTTGATTCTCGATGGACCATAGATTCATGCCATTGAGACAGTTATGTCTACTCTCCATCAATCAATAAATGTTATTTATGAAAACAAACTTCACACCGTTGAAGCCAATCCTGATCTGAATAATTTTTTACATATTAAAATGCAAAAATGAGTTAACAATCATACGAGTCTAAACAACTTATGAGTTGATTCATCAATACATCTTTCCACAGATAATATTGTTCAAGATCTTAAATATCGAATGCACTTTTTGGTGACTATTGGGGTTCAATAGATTTTACTCCTTCCTTTACGGTGGAATATAAACTTAATAACTCTAATCCTGACACATCAAAAGTCGCATCGACCTCATCCAAGAAATCTTTAGAAACACCTAAGAATCCCAAAGTCTCCTTGGTAGGAGATAGAAAATACTTTTACTTATACTATAGATTATGAGACTTACGAGGCCTCACCATCTTCTAAAGAGATGAACTCTCTATATGGTGTTGGATTTCAAATTTTTGTATATAAATTACGACTACATAGGCAATGGTTGTGGTGTCAATCAACAAGGAATTAGAGTACCTTTACAAGTTGCTAGAATTAATTACATGGCTGGTATTGGATATCATTCTTTAAAGCCCACAAAAGCCTACTGTTGTGCTAAACTTAATGTTAATACAATATCAACAATATCAAAACTACATGTGAGATATCATGAGCTGATAGACAAGGATTGTCCATTGGGAAATATCCCATTGAATCAAGTAAGTATATCTCCCTCCTTTAGCCACACTCGATGTAGCACATATTCTAGTTGCTCACAAGGGTAGCCTCTTAGATATATATGTTGTTAGAATTGTGTTGTGTTCCCCATGTTGTGTTATGTGTTGTTTAGGTCTCCTAGGATGACCCTTGATACTCTTGTAAGGTCAAGGATACTGAGAGCACACCTCTATTGTGACCATTCTTCTATTTGTTTCATCATTCTCCTTTCCTTCTATTCTCTATTTTATTGTTGTGTGTCATACCTCAGGGGAATAGCATTGTGGTTGATGTGTTGGGGGCATCCTCCTACATGTTCCTAAGGCACTTGTTCTCCTCTCTCATTTTTATTGTTTACCTTCTTCAGTGGTTCTACCTAGTCAAAAGATGACTAAAACAAATAAGTACTGATATGGACCATGCATCCCTTTAGCGAGTAAGCAAAAATGGACCTAGTCAATATATGAAGATGGGGTTGATATATATATATATATATATATATATATATATATATATATATATATATATATATATATATATATATATATATATATATATATATATATATATATATATATATATATATATATATCAAACAGAGTGATTCTACTAGTCAAGTGTCATATATATATGACACTTGACTAGTAGAATCACTCTATTTGATCTATCATTTTGTCTTATCTCTTCTCAAATGCCTTTGCAATACAGTTGCTCCATGCACTTTGGATTGTTTTGTATCTCACCTTGCTATTGCAGTCGGTCTTGAGATACCTGTAGTATAAGCCCAATGGCTATACTTAGATCCAAACTCATATGTGTAGCCTTGGTTTCTTTAATGTGATCTAATACATACATAGCTTTCATGATTTGATTTAGTTAATATCTTAGAGTAAGATGTTCTAACCTTATCCCTTGATTATCTTAGCATATCTTATCAATGTGTTTGTGGGAACATTCAGCAATCATGGCACATTTCACCTTTGGGGGCATGGGCTTTGTGAGCTCTTGTTCCCTTCCATGTTTTCATTGTACCCTAATGTGCTTGATATCGGTAAGTGACATCAACCACCTTAAGGTGGGGGCATATACAATGGTATTTGCTTGATTATTTTACACTAAGAAAGCATGTTTGCATACATTGATCTATTTTGTATACCTCATTTTCATTGTAAGGCATCTCTATGATTTGGGTGGGATTGTATAATTTGAGCACATGCTTCCTTTTCACTATAATGTGTCTCTGTGATGTGGGTGGGGTTGCATTTTGAAAACCCTTCAATGGAAGGTAGGGTGGTATATCTCTTGAGCTAGTGCACATCCTTTTATACAAAGTCCTCATTGCAAGGTGGGGCTGGATCTTGAGTCATTCACCCTTAGGCATGTCTTTAGTAGTTGTGGTAGTGTAGCTCAATCGTTAGGTGTGTTTGGAGTGTTTTAGATGGTGGGACCTAGCAATAATCTCCTTCCATCACTCATTTTTCTGTGTATAAGACATATAGTATGTCTATGCAACGCTATGCGGTGCTCATGTATTCCATTTATTTTCCTTGCATGTTTGTTGTCTCTTCTCTTGAGTGTTGTCTAAAGGCACATGGTGATGAGTCTTCTCCACATTTGGGTCTTTGTTTGGTGTGTTTTCCCCTAAGTGTGGTCAAAAGGTGTGTAGCGATGAGTCTTGTCCATATTCAGGTCTTTGTTTTGTGTATTTTTGGCAGTCTAAAGTGTGTGGCCATGAGCCCCCTCTAACCCTTAGTTAGGATTTTATTTCATATATAAAATGCTATATAAATGTTTTATTTGTGTTTTGTGTGATTGCTCTCATGTATTCATCGTGTATTGTGTGCTTTCACTTTATTCTCTATGTTTTGTGTGTTTCTTACTATCTTCATTGTGTCTTGTGTGTCTTCCATGTATTTTCTAGTGCTTACCTGAGATGGGGGGCTAGAAATAGTCCTCCAATCTTTGTGTATGCCTTAGCTTCATGTACCTAACATTTTTTATGTGTTTTCAACCATACTTTAATGCATGTATGGATTATAAGACCATACATACATTAAAGTGGGGGCTAAATGTTATGTCGTAAATAGTTTTTCTATGACTTTCTACCTCCTAGTTTAGCTCCTAAGTCCTCTTAATTTCATTAGGCATGTTTAAAACTTATCCTAAAGAAAGTCCCCAAAAACCCATGTCAAATGGGGCTTAGGGGCCCACTTTATTGCTTAAAAGTGGCTTAAAATCATGCCTTGGACTTGGGTGCTTGTGCCCTAGTCCAAGCCTATTTTGCTATGACCTAAATTTAAATTGTTAGCATAAGACATTTAAACATGTTTCCCTTTGTCACCTTTTTTAATTTGAATTAGCAAAGTTTAGCAAGAATGCATATATAAACATGTTTAAGACTTCATTTTAAAACTAGATGGATAATGTGAACTTGTGATATTGATCTAAGGGATTTCAAGGCATTCATTATGTTGCAGAGCATAATTGTTTTGTTATTATGTTTGTTTGTTGTAGACTTGGCTTCATCAATCCATCTCCTTATGGTGTGAAAGACCTTCATCTGTGAGGGATTCACCTCCATAGTGACATCTATTTGTGTTTCTATCAGTCTATTCCATCATTTGATTTGGCCTTTGTCCACCAAGGACATGTACTCTATCTCACGATGGTGTTGGAACGCTTGAATGCCATTCTGGGGCTTAACAAGGGCAAGCTCCTAAACACCAAAACCCCCAAACCCCTCTCTATGTGATTGCAGGTTATAGGTGCCAGATTTGATGAAATGGAGTTGAAGTGAAGCTGAGTAGAAGATAGAGATTCAATATCTAACAAGAAAGTGCTAAAAACCTAACCTATTGGACTAGGCACCTGCCCCGTAGTCCTCCCAACTAGCATCTCTAGAAACTCTAAAGCAGGTTGTAGTCTTACTCACCTCACTATTCCAGATCTATAGAAAAACTTCCCTATTGAACTTGGGCACCTACCCCAATGTCCCCTAAGTTTCTTCCTCTTAAAATCTAAATCATGGTATGTTTCTAATATTTATTTAGTGCCTTCATGTGTGAGTATTTGCCATATCTTTTTCATTTGTATCTAATTTCATATAAATAGGTTTTAAATCTTAATTGAACTAGGGTTTCACAAATCTAGCAATCTAATCTCTCTTTCCATATCATTCATAAGTGACATCAATTTGTAGTTGAGTCCTTTCCATCTATAGTGATTCAACTCAATTGTTGTTCTTTGAATGTTATTATGAAAGGAGGGTTTGATTGAATCTACCTTAACTACATTTCAACCTACCTTCTTTTTACATAAATAATATATATAGTACAAAATGGTCATGATACAATGTCTATGTACAATAGGTTTTTGTAGAGCTATCAAAATACATAGATCTTGTAGGCATCATAATACATATCCATCCATACATGCATGGTCATGATGAGTTGCCCCCCTCTAAATGTGCTGATGGTGTAGGATATGGTTTTGATGTCAAAGGAGGATGAGGGCATGGTTCTTGAGTTCCTGTAGCCTATCCTAATGGCCCTATCAGTGGTGGACCCCATGCCCCATGATCACTAGGTGGAGGAGGTTCCATAACTAATGATCCTAATCTAGCTAATCTAGCTATTCCCATAGCTCTCAATCTACTTCTCGTGTTGAAGCTAGGTGCCCTTTGATCCTCTAGCATTACACTATGATATAGATTATGATAGCACTCTACTATTTGCATCACCATAGCCAACTCTCCTTGTATCGTCATCATATCAGTCCACATCTAACTCATCCTACCACCTATTATAATCCCTTGTTTTCTATCTTGCTCCTACTGGAGATGTGTAGTTGTGGCCTTTGCAGTCATCCTCTATGTGATAGTTATATCCCTCTCTACTCTCAGGGAATCTTGATCTATTGTGAGCTACTAAAATAACCCATCTCCATCTCTACCCCTACCTAAGCTTGTAACTACACCTGTAATGCATGTACCTATCCTTATAGAGACTAAATCTGTAAGAGGGCACTATCTGTCACCACCATCACACTAGCCAGTAAACCTTGTAACCACTCAACCTCCATCTATTAGTTGTTAGAAGATGCTTGTAGTGTCTCCATATCCTCGCTATCCTCTCCAAGAATGTCTGGGGCACCTAGTTTGCCACCTAAGGAACTTGAGTAGCTTATCCTCCATCATCACCACCTTCATCACCTACTCCATCTCCTTTAGTCTATCCTCCTACATCTTCCTCCACACATCATCTAACCTGTCTTTAAAATAAAGGGGTTGCCACCTAACCAACATGTGTCCCTAGTATAGTCAACTAAATTGGCATGTGAGTGGCCCACAATACATCATAATATAGACTAGTACCTGCATCCTCTACCTCAACACTTGGAGGTACCCATGGCATCAATATAAGTCCCTTAGAATTGGCTAATGGAATCTAAGGATCTAGAGCCAACCCCTATAATATGAAATCCCTAGTGACCCTAGGAAAAATTGCCTCATGCATAGGTGTAGTATGTCTCTTACCAAATTGTCCTAACACCCATCTCAACATGTATCTCTCCATAGTTTGTGTTGTCCTCACTAGGATATATCTAGTATGTCACACATACGACAATTGCTCAACATCATCCTCCCATGCCTCATACTCCCTCCATGGTCGCCATGTGATAGTGTCCATCTCATCCAAAACTCGTCTCCAGTAATCCATATATCCCCTACACATAGATAGTAGTATCCCTACATATAACTAGTAGTAAAGACCATCCTCACCTCTTGATCGATCACACAATGGACTTAGTACAACAATGTGCTTCCATGCCCACACATACAATAGTCTCACTCCACATCCAAGATACTGATTCTTACTATATACATAACTATGCAAATCTTTATATAAGTGAGCCAATATGCAAGATCCCCAGGGGAACAACTCACCATCCATCATCTGTTCCAACACATCTCCCCATCCTATGGCAAAGTGCCTCACTCATTGCCCTGGTACCAACACGTATAAGATCAGTCTTGCTATAAATAGTTGTAGTGGTAAATCTATCTCCACCTGCATCAAATCCAACTGTGTCCCGTGTATAGATAGGCCATCATTAGTAAACACTCTTCCTAATGTAGCCACTCCTATATATAGGTTGTATATGATCAAGGACCTGTAAATATGTATCCTCAGAATCTGCCATATGTCCTCCAACATTACCATCATCTCCCTAGTGGGTAGGAGAAATGTGATCCACTCACTATGCCATCTCTCAATGAGTGCAGTCATCATGGCTATATGATCCATGATCTCCAATATCTGAGCTATATGAATCATCCTGATAGCCACTATGAAGTCTTGCTCCTCCTTAGTGAATTGTGGGAACAGGTTTATCATCCTAGGTCACCTTTCTCATGACTGTATCCCTAATGGTTTCTCCTACATCCATCAAAATCACCAAGTTAGGCATTTGCCTAATTCAAAACCTCTACCCTTTTGCTTAACTACAAAAGTGCATCTTTTTCATACATAGTTGCACTGTTACCCATATGCACGTCATTTTTCCTTTTAAGTTCACTATTGAGCATAGGCCCACCAGTTTTTCACCTAGGTGCTCTTCCATGGTGAAAGTATGTCATTTTATTACCTAGGTGTGCTTTTAAACAAAAGTGCATTGTTTCCTCCTATAGGTGCTCTGCTTGATTGTGCAAGTGCACTTTTCATTACGTAGGCATGGATCTAGCATAGGCGCACTGCTTTTTCACTCAGGTACCACCCAATCACAAAGGTGCATTTTCATAAAAGTCGCACCTACACTTTTTTCCCTTTCCCTAGCATTTTTGACACCTAACAAGCCCCCAAACCTACCCATAAGGCCATAGGTTTAGTCACATACCAGTCTACCAACTCTTGTTGGTCGCTAGAAGCTCCTAACCGTCTCACTGTGATGCCCATGTTGACAAATTGCCATGACGTCTTCTCCTTTGTCTTTTTCTTCTCTCTAAATTTTCTAAAGCTTATGAGTGCAAATGAAGAGAGATGGGCTCCCTGCCCTATTTGTAGGTCCCCCAAGCCCTAGTTTTCACCCCTAGCCTAGACTATTCACCTCTAGCCTCCCCCTTTTCACCTTAAACCTCTATTTTTGTTTGCGCTTCATCCAATTTATCCTTGTATCTCATTTTCGGTACCTTATCCTTCATTTCAAGATTTTACCTGAAAATTTTATATTTTTGAATAAATTCTCGAGGGGGCATCTATTATCTATTATCCCCTTTTCCATCACTGTCTAGGGCATCTTTTTATTCTTTGATATGATGCCACCTTTTGGGACGTCGTATCAAATAGGGACAAAATGCATACACCTGAAAATGAACATGTATTCATCTTCATTTTTTACACATCCTGAACATCACTTCACATCGTAACATGTCTTCTTAATTCATTAAATAATTTAATTATTAAATCAATTAATCCATCTTTCATTAATCCATTTTTCCCATATTAAATAAATAAATTTTATTTATTTATTTATTTAATCTTCCATTTCCTCTTAAATTAATTAATAAAGTCTATTTATTTAATTAATTTATTATTTCTAACCACTTCCTCTCCATAAATTAATTAAATATTATTTAGTTAATTTACCCGCTCATATCCTTATCTTCAACCACTCACCACAATTATTAAATAATTGATCCAAAATTTAATTCACTTTTCATCTCCACTATCCATTATCACATTATATCTTTTACTCTCCATCATTCACATAAAAGAATGCTCTAGAAGATCCTTATCCAAGACACCTAATCCTCTCATCTAATCTTAGCCATCTATTTTAATATCTTTTAATCTTAGCCATTCATTCATTATAATTGACCTATATAAATTGAGCCTATCATAGCATTATCACAACACATCTATAATATGTAGGTACATGTCATTTTCGATATCATTGTCATTATCATTTCCCTCCATTATAGCCATCTCATACCTAGATTACGATGGTTTTGTGAGAAGTCTACCATACATAATATATCCATAGAACAAAGCTAGTAGATTTATGGTGCACTCTACTCCATTCTATCTAAGTGTGAGGGATTGATTTGATGTGAAGATATTGAGTTATACTGTATTTACCTTGGATCATATTTCTGCATACAGGTACCATACCATGTACATTCATAAAGGAGATTTAAAAGTTACTATAAATTTATGGTGTTATACCACTTTCTACCAAGGGGTCAACATGATAGTTCTTTTTATTATTGGTAAAGGTGGAGTTTTGAAAAGGCCCAAACCCTTGTATAGATGGGTCAAAGACAAAAAGACTCGACACAATGTAGCCAAATAATGTGGCACAAGAAACAAAGTTGTGACCTCGCAAGAAACTCACAGTAATGCAAGATATAGTAGAAAAGAAACAATCCCAGAAATAGCTCAAGAATAAAGTATCCCTAACCCTAATCTAGAATTCCTCCCTCGATAACTCTAGGAAGGAGAACATAGAGAAAATCTTTCTCCTCTAAACAATAGTCCAAGAGACCTCGTCACACTCAACAACAATATTAGCATCCGAAGGAAGAGGGACAAAAACTCCCCTTTTTCTCAAATAGTCAAGCAAACTAGAGAACACCATATAGGACAACTGGGAATGACGTCCGATTACATGGAAACCATAAGATCAATTAACAGAGGCTATTTGGGAGCCAACTGGATAACCTTAGAAGTTGGCACCCCCAATGACACTAGCCTAATCACCCCAGAATCAAGCTCAACCAACACTGGAGGTACCTTGTTAGGAAGAAAATCAAAGTCACCAAAGATTAGGAGATGATGTGGAAGAATGTCCTTCCATAAAGAAGTCAAATCTACCCTATTATGCTTGGATTGAGAACACTTAGACACCAGACGCTGAGTACCAAAATAGTGACAACATAAAAAAAAGGCAAACCCTCATAATCCAAAGGCTGGATGCAAGGATTATCCCCCACTTGAAGAATGATATCTACTGGAATGGCCTTAGATAGGTCAATGTCTAGAAAGATCCTAGCAAAGATCATGTGGGAAAAAGCTGAGGTATCAGGTCAGTCATCAGGAAAACACTCTAAAGTGTTATCAATAGCCATGTAGCATGAATCCAACAATTACTAAAGAGGTAGATTGGATAACTGAACCCAAATGGGGAGAATATTAAACGATTCCAAAGCAGGGTTAAAGGTTGGGTACCATGGTTTGAGCATGAGGAAGTGTTCTCCCTGTACGTCCAACATGACCATCAAGCACCGCCTCCCAGTCACAAGTTTTATCAAAAGCCACACTGAGGAAACCATGAGCACATGGGTAAATCTCCATCCTACTTTCAATCCAGGGACTCCATGAATCCAGAAGCCAATGATTGAGATCAGGAAGCTTTGACCAAAATCTGTGGAAGCCGCAGATCAGGCCCCTCACAGTAAGATACTCTACCCCTTCTAGAACTTCCTTGCCAAGAATGACCACAGGAGACGGGCTAGCATAGGAAAGGCATAGGAAAGGCTTTGAGAACGCCTAAGGGATCAGGGTGCCCAAAAGCAACATGATAAGTGGTACGAAAACCAAAATGATCAGCATCGCAAGTGGGAAAAGCCATAGCAAAAGCAAGGATCGCAGAAGGAGAAGACGAAGCTGCCATAGCTGTATAGGACCCAGAGGCAGCGCCCAAAACCAGACCATGAGCCCTAAAACTAGTAGAAATCTCAAGCTCAGAAGGAGACACCGCAGAACAAACCTGAGAAACCATATAGCAACTTCGATTACCAGAACCCTGAAGCTCGTATGACAGCTTTGAAGCCCTCGGGGACACAGGAATGACATCCCCAGAAGACATAGTAGGCACCGGCAACCCATTTAACAGACGCAACATTTGAACCTTTACCTTCCGGGGAAGATCCATCCCCTACACCCGTAACACACGGAGCAATGAAAAAGATAGTTTTCGAGCGGCCAAGGCCTAAATTTGATGCTTGACCCTATCAAGCAATAAATTTTTTTGACAGTTACCTAATCAAAGTTGCCTTTCAAATATCAAGACATACCCTATTTTAAAAAGTATACCATAGATTATATATATATATATATATATATATATATATATACAAAATATTCCTTTTAATATAAATACAATCTTCACAAAATTTTAATTATACTTTACGATAAAAATCTCTTATTATAATCATATGGCCATCAAATTTAAGCCATGCAAGCGGGATAAATTAATTAAGGTATACATTGTGATATCGGGAGTCTTCCACATAGATGGTGAAGGTTTGATGCAAGCTAAGTGGAACAAGGATTGGTAACACAAAAATCTTTCTTGAGTGTTTTGGCACATTTGTGAGGGTTTTTAGGCCCTAAAATGGTCAAAATGAGGTCTAATTATATATAGGAAGTTGATGGAATCTAATATGAGTGTAAAATAGGAGAGAACAATAAGAAATGTACACTTTTTTCTCTTACACAAAGATACATGACCAGGTTCTTTCATCCCCTCCACCAATTGTTCCCTATCATTCAAATTGTGTTCAACCTCTTTTTTCCTTTTTAGTCTCTCTTTCCACCTTGATCAATTTAGAAAATAAAAAAAATAGAAAGAAATACAAATATTAACTGGATTTGAATAGAATGGAAATAGATTGATCCATCCTCTTGGGGTTCACTTCCTCTCTTTTTTTCTTCCTTACGTTCCTTTTAGTAAAGGATGTGACAAAATTTAAATGTTCGGATATGGCTTCTACATGTATCTTCTATCGCTATCTCTACTTCCTCTAATCTATAGTTTCCTTTCTTCACAAACAATTTGATCTTGTGCTAGTTAATGCGATTGTGTAACTAAAAAGTAATCCTCCTTAGATTATTTAACCATCTATTATTTTCTTAGCCTCAATAATTTTTTTTAATCTTTATCCTTGTATAATTTTTCTTTTTTATACCACTAACATTGTTCTCTTCTATCTCATTTAAATTGTTTTACCAATTTATTTTCAAGGATGTGATCAAATTTCTTCTTCCTCTATTATGACTAACTTTTTACCAACTTTTTCTGTATGGTCAACTAAATACTCTTGAGTATGGATGATTGGACTTGCATGGCACTTTAGTCTCTTGAAATAACTAAACTATTAGCTTGGTTTTATTAACCTCCTTCTTGGAGGCACATACTTTTGATTCACCCCGACTTTATCTTTGCTGTTCTTATAATATTTTTGTGCCTTAATCGAATAACATTGAATTACTGGTGCAGGAGCACCCGCACATGATCAGGATATAGGTCCGCATGATGACATACATGATCAGGATATAGGTCCGCATGATGACATACATGATCAGGATGTAGGATAGTTATCATCATGCTGACGGGATAATCTATTTTCAGTATGTTTGACTTATCATGTAGTAAGGTCCACTGTGACCGATGCTTTGTAATAGTTCAGCATAGGAGTATGTGTAGGCGGTTAGAGATCGGGATAAGAGAGTCTGAGCTGTCCTCTCTCCCAGCCGCTTGGAAGCTCCCAGCCGCTGGGAAGTGATGTTAGTAGTACTCGAAGGATTTGTTATATATACCTTCGATCTGTAGGGTTTAGAGACAGTTTTGATATAGTTTTGATATTGATGTACTGGTGTTGAGTAGATATTCAGGAGAGCAGTTCAGACCTTGTGAAACTGTATTCAGGACATTGAATTTCAATTGAAGAAGATCTCATCTTTGGCATTATCTGTTTGCATCTGTGTTGATTTCCTTTCCGTTTTGCAAGCTAATGACCAATTTCAACCCTCCCACCGGTTGATCCTGCAAATCGGTGGAATGGTCCTGTATCATAGCTTAGATTGCATTTGTGTTTTCTGTTTATGCATTGCATTGTTCAGGAGATCTGTTAGAAGCATGCTGTAAATCAGCCTAGCATCCTCATGTGCTAGGTCTAGAAGATAAACTGTTAGATTTTGGTTAGGAGGTGATCCGGCCCGGTCGTCACATGATCTTTGTGAAATTATGCGGTTGTGAGTGTTTCATGCAGTGGAAGGATACACAGGAGTCTGCATGTGCGTTTCCAGTTGAAAACGAGCCGCAACATCATCTGCGAATCCATCGCCATCAGGATCGGGTCATGAAGTTGGTGAAATTTGCATGTTGCAGGTGCATCATGATGTTTTGAGTTGGATATATACTCAGTGTATATATCGCAGTCAGGATCATCTCTCGGGGAAGGTCATCATCCGCATATCACTAACGGATGCGGATGTGAAAGTTGAGTTTTTTTGGCTAAGTGTTGAAGAGTTCATCAGGATGATGTGTGACGTCATCGTCATCAGGATATGACGTCATCGTCATCAGGATATTCAGAAATCCCTCTATGCGGGTTTATCCTGTTGTCGCTAAGTGGAAAGGTATCGGCGTAGGCAGGAAGTTGTGTTAGCATCATCAGGAGGTTTCGAGGAACCGGATGTTTAATATCATGATGCTGTTGCTTGTATCATCGGGCAGTGAAGCATCGAAGGCAAGTTGTTGAAGTGGAACGTCATCAGGATATTTGAACAACCGGATATTTGGATATCCTGCTGACGAAGGTGATATTGAATATCATGATGATGCTGCTTGTATTTGGCACCCGATGAACAGTGCAACCGGAGGATGTTTGCGCCCGTTGATTATCATGATGATGATGATAGGCGACAGTCGAAGGAGGTAAATAGTGGTCGACAGGAGGATATTTGCGATCATCAGAAATATGATGATGCTGTTGAAATATGATGATGCAGTTGGTGTTGTTAGGAAATATGATGATGAGGTTCAGCCGATAGAGAAGTTTATCATGCTGATTGTTTTGTTGGCAGCTCCTTCCTGTTAGGTTGCCTCCGTTGCGTTCCACTCTGCATCATAGTGGTATCAGAGCAAAGGTTTAGATCTTTTGGAAAAGATAAGCAGGATGTCAGACGAAGAAGGAACATCTGAGTTCCCCACAAAGATGACCAACGCTGAGTTGGCAGTTCTGGTGAAGAAACAGATTGCAGAAAGCAGGGCCGTGAAGGCTCAGAATCAGGAGTTGAAAGATGAATTAGCAAAGTTGAGGAGCAGAGTAGGTTCTGGTAGAGAAGATGATAGGGAAGAAGAGGATATCCCTACTTGGAGCGAGGAGGTCGTTCCTGCAGACCAGAGACCGCTGTTGAACGCCCTCAAGGCCATGGAGAGGAGAACCATGGATGTGAAGCTGGACTTGCCAGTGTTTACAGGTAAGATGGACCCTGATTCAGTAATGGAATGGATAGACTGTCTGAACAATTTCTTTGTGACAGAGGAGATACCAGAACAGCAGAGAGTGAAGATAGCACAGTCAAAGATGAAAGAAGCTGCCTTGACATGGTGGAACTTTGTTCAGGATGATAGAGTGCAGGAGGGAAAACGTAGAGTTGCCACATGGAAGAAGATGATGGAATTGGTAAAGGAGGCTTATATCCCTTTGGATTACAGTATCCAGTTACACAAGAGGAAGCAGAACCTGAAGCAGAAGGAGCTAGATGTCAGCTCATATACAGAAGAGTTCATGAAACTCTGTATGAAGACCAAGGTGAAAGAAAGTGAAGAAGAAAAGGTAGCCAGATACCTTAATGGATTGAGGTTTAATATTCAGGAAGATCTGAGTCTGCATAACCCAGATACAGTGCAGAAAAGTTTTCAGTTGGCACTGAAGGTGGAAGAAAAGCTGAAGAGAAAGCAAGATCAGAACAACAGAGGAAGAGGAAGATAACAAAGAGGTGGAAGAAGTCCTTTCAGAGGCAGAGGACAAGGACAGGGATATCAAGGAGAGTCTAGTCAAGACAATAGCAAGGGCAACAATAGCCAGAGTCAGAGAGAGAATTTCAGTCAGCAAGGAAACTTCAGAGGTAGAAAACCTTACAGAGGAAGATCCCAGGGCAGAGGATCCATCAGGTGTTACAACTGTAACAAAGAAGGCCATATAGCCAGCAGATGTCCAGATAAGGCCACAAGCTCAGTAGGTGAAAGGAGGACAAATCTGGTCAATGAACCTGATAATCAGAGTAGGACAAGTTCTAATGATTTTCAGAGTGTAAATGGTCCTGAGAATTATGGATATCCAGAAAGTGGAGAGTCCCTGATGATGAGAAGAACAGTAACTACCATGAAGGTACCTGATAAAGAAGCCCCTCAGAGGAAGTCCCTTTTCAGAACCACTTGCAAAGCAGGAGGTAAGGCTTGTAAAGTTTTGATTGATTCTGGTTCTACTGAGAACTTTGTGTCTGAAGAAATGGTGGTGAAGCTGAAGCTTAGGAGATTGCCTCATCCATCTCCATATAAAGTCTCATGGCTTACTCAAGGTCAGCAGACAACTGTAGAAGAGCAGGCTTGGGTAGAGTTTCAGATTGGTGGATATAAAGATAAGTTGTTGTTTGATATCACCAAGATGGATGCTTGCAACCTTTTGTTTGGTAGACCATGGCAATATGATCTGAAGGCACAGCATGATGGTGTCAAAAACACCTATAAAATCACTAAAGACGGTAAAGATGTAATACTACTCCCATTGAAGGAGAAAGAGGAGAAGTCTAAAGGCAAAGAAGTGAAGGTCATGCTGATGGAAGGCAAACAGTTTATGAAAGAAGTGGCAGCAGAAGATGCAGTTGCATATGCCCTGATCCCCTGTATGAGTGTGAATAAGGAACAACAGCAGGCAGGTAAGACAGAGAAGAAGCCAAGGTTGATAGACCCAGCTGTCCAAGAGTTATTGGATAAGTACAAAGGTGTTATCTCAGAGGGAATGCCAAGATCCCTACCACCTATCAGAGATATCAGTCATTGCATAGACTTGATTCCAGGGTCTACACTTCCAAATAAAGCAGCTTATAAGCTTACCCCAGAACAGAATGCAGAAGTAGCCAGGCAGATTGAAGAATTGATGAATTCAGGTCTGATTGGAAAGAGTTTGAGCCCATGTGCAGTACCAGCTGTACTAGCACCTAAGAAGGAAGGCACTTGGAGACTTTGCACTGATTCCAGAGCCATCAACAAGATCACAATCAGGTATAGGTTTCCAATCCCCAGAATTGAGGATTTACTTGATTGTTTGGGAAATGCTAAGTACTTTACTAAAATAGACTTGAAGAGTGGATACCATCAGATAAGGATTAGACCAGGTGATGAGTGGAAGACAGCATTCAAAACAAATGAAGGTTTGTATGAATGGAAGGTTATGCCTTTTGGTTTGTCTAATGCCCCTAGTACTTTCATGAGGCTGATGAATGAGGTTCTGAAGGAATTCATTGGTAAGTTTGTCATAGTCTATTTAGATGACATTCTAATTTTCAGTAACACCAGAGAAGAGCATCTCAGGCATATAGAGCTGGTTCTCAAGAGATTACATGAAGAGAAGCTGATGATAAACTTGGACAAGTGTTTGTTCATGAAACAGGAGATCACCTATTTAGGTTTTGTCATCTCACAAGGCAAGCTGCAGATGGATAAGGAGAAGGTGAGTGCCATTTTGAATTGGCCAACTCCACAGACCATGAATGAAGTCAGAAGTTTCCATGGGTTAGCAACCTTCTATAGAAAGTTCATCAGAGGGTTCAGTCATATTTGTGCACCCATGTTGGATACCATCAAAGGAGGACAAAAGTGCAGGTTTGTTTGGACTCAAGGAGCAGATGATTCCTTTGAGGCATTGAAGAGGAAGGTGGCACAGCAGCCAGTCCTTGCACTTCCAGATTTCAATAAGATCTTTCAGGTAGAGTGTGATGCCAGTCACATGGCCATTGGAGCAGTACTCAGTCAAGAGGGTAGACCAATTGCATTTTTCAGTGAAAAGCTCAATGATGCTAAGAAAAGGTATTCATCATATGATCTGGAAATGTATGCTCTAGTTCAGTCCCTAAAGAAATGGAGGCATTACCTGATGCCAAAGGAGTTCATAGTCTTCACAGATAATCAAGCTTTGAGTTTCATCAACAGTCAGGAGAAGCTGAACCATAGACATATGAAGTGGGTAGAAACACTACAGGCTTTCACTTTTACCTTGAAGCATAAGAAAGGGGTCAAAAACAAAGTTGCAGATGCTTTGAGCAGAAGAGTTCTCACAGTAAATCAGATTCAGTTAGAGAGTGTTGGTATTGATTCACTCAAGACCATGTATGAGTCTGATGCTGATTTTGGAGAAATATATCAGGTCTGTACTTCTTTTGGGGAGAAATACCATGCTGAGTTCTCTGAATTCCTGATCCAAGATGGATTGTTGTTTAAGGGTGGACAGTTGTGCATCCCAAGGTGTTCTATGAGGTTGAATATAATCAAGGAGAAACATTGTGGAGCAATGGCAGGTCATTTTGGCCTAGACAAGACTCTTGATCTGGTCAGGAGGCATTATTTCTGGCCTAAGTTGCAGTCAGATGTCAGGAAATTTGTAGAAACCTGTGTAATTTGTCAGAAGGCTAAAGGCAGGTCAACTAATGCAGGGTTATATCAGCCCTTACCCATTCCTTCCAGACCATGGGAAAGTATCAGTATGGATTTTGTTTTAGGTCTACCAAGGACCAGGAGAGGATTTGACAGTGTCTTTGTTGTAGTGGACAGGTTCAGTAAGATGGCACATTTCTTGCCATGCAAAACCACTGCAGATGCCTCATATATTGCAGATTTATTCTTCAGGGAAGTTGTCAGAATTCATGGGTTGCCTTTGAGCATAGTTTCAGACAGAGATGTGAAGTTTGTGGGTCATTTCTGGAGAACCCTATGGAGGAAGCTGGGAACCAATTTATCATTTTCCTCTGCATATCATCCTCAAACGGATGGACAAACTGAGGTTGTGAACCGTTCCTTAGGGAATCTACTTAGATGCTTGACAAAACAGCATGGAGAGAAGTGGGACAATATTCTGTCTCAAGCTGAGTTTTCATATAATGATACTGTCAACAGGAGCACAGGAAAATCGCCTTTTCAGGTAGTATATGGAATGCATCCCAGAGGTATTTTAGAGTTGCGAGAACTACCTCCAGCAGATCCTGTTAGTGCAGATGGAGAAGCTTTTGCTGAAGCAATCAAAGAAGTTCATGATCAGGTTAGGACCCAACTCCAGCAAACAACTTTAAAGTATAAGGAGTATGCTGACAAGAAGAAGAAGGATGTTCAATTTGCTGTTGGAGATTTGGTTTGGGTTCACTTGAAGAAAGACAGGCTCCCTAAAGGGAAGTATACTAAGCTCATGCAAAAGAAAGTTGGACCATGTCAGATTTTGCAAAAACATGGACAAAATGCTTATAAGATCCAACTACCACCTGATCTTGGTTTATCTCCTATCTTTAATGTATGTGACTTAACTCCATACAAGGCTAATCCAGATGATGTTCAGGATATCCTACAGGATACAGTTGCTGAAGACATTCCTCCACATGATCCTCCACAGATACAGCAGATTTTAGACACTAGAGTGGTCAAACAGACCAGGAACAAGAAGTACTTGGAGTACCTCATCTCTTGGAAGGGACAGCCGACTTCTGAAGCAGTATGGATGACTGCAGAATAGGTACAGAAGCATGGTGCCGACCTTGATACTCTCATCTCAAGTGGACTTGAGATTTCTTCTTTTGGGGAGTATGGTGCAGGAGCACCCGCACATGATCAGGATATAGGTCCGCATGATGACATACATGATCAGGATATAGGTCCGCATGATGACATACATGATCAGGATGTAGGATAGTTATCATCATGCTGACGGGATAATCTATTTTTAGTATGTTTGACTTATCATGTAGTAAGGTCCACTGTGACCGATGCTTTGTAATAGTTTAGCATAGGAGTATGTGTAGGCGGTTAGAGATCGGGATAAGAGAGTCTGAGCTGTCCTCTCTCCCAGCCGCTTGGAAGCTCCCAGCCGCTGGGAAGTGATGTTAGTAGTACTCAAAGGATTTGTTATATATACCTTCGATCTGTAGGGTTTAGAGACAGTTTTGATATAGTTTTGATATTGATGTACTGGTGTTGAGTAGATATTCAGGAGAGCAGTTCAGACCTTGTGAAGCTGTATTCAGGACATTGAATTTCAATTGAAGAAGATCTCATCTTTGGCATTATCTGTTTGCATCTGTGTTGATTTCCTTTCCGTTTTGCAAGCTAATGACCAATTTCAACCCTCCCACCGGTTGATCCTGCAAATCGGTGGAATGGTCCTGTATCATAGCTTAGATTGCATTTGTGTTTTCTGTTTATGCATTGCATTGTTCAGGAGATCTGTTAGAAGCATGCTGTAAATCAGCCTAGCATCCTCATGTGCTAGGTCTAGAAGATAAACTGTTAGATTTTGGTTAGGAGGTGATCCGGCCCGGTCGTCACATGATCTTTGTGAAATTATGCGGTTGTGAGTGTTTCATGCAGTGGAAGGATACACAGGAGTCTGCATGTGCGTTTCCAGTTGAAAACGAGCCGCAACATCATCTGCGAATCCATCGCCATCAGGATCGGGTCATGAAGTTGGTGAAATTTGCATGTTGCAGGTGCATCATGATGTTTTGAGTTGGATATATACTCAGTGTATATATCGCAGTCAGGATCATCTCTCGGGGAAGGTCATCATCCGCATATCACTAACGGATGCGGATGTGAAAGTTGAGTTTTTTTGGCTAAGTGTTGAAGAGTTCATCAGGATGATGTGTGACGTCATCGTCATCAGGATATGACGTCATCGTCATCAGGATATTCAGAAATCCCTCTATGCGGGTTTATCCTATTGTCGCTAAGTGGAAAGGTATCGGCGTAGGCAGGAAGTTGTGTTAGCATCATCAGGAGGTTTCGAGGAACCGGATGTTTAATATCATGATGCTGTTGCTTGTATCGTCGGGCAGTGAAGCATCGAAGGCAAGTTGTTGAAGTGGAACGTCATCAGGATATTTGAACAACCAGATATTTGGATATCCTGCTGACGAAGGTGATATTGAATATCATGATGATGCCGCTTGTATTTGGCACCCGATGAACAGTGCAACCGGAGGATGTTTGCGCCCGTTGATTATCATGATGATGATGATAGGCGACAGTCGAAGGAGGTAAATAGTGGTCGACAGGAGGATATTTGCGATCATCAGAAATATGATGATGCTGTTGAAATATGATGATGCAGTTGGTGTTGTTAGGAAATATGATGATGAGGTTCAGCCGATAGAGAAGTTTATCATGCTGATTGTTTTGTTGGCAGCTCCTTCCTGTTAGGTTGCCTCCGTTGCGTTCCACTCTGCATCAATTACATTACTTTTGAAATTTTAATACATCAATATTTTAATATTGATAATTTTCTTTGAGAAAAAATACCAAAAATTAAAATAATCAAAATAACAATTTAAAATTTCACATTTAAACATCAAAATTAAAAATTATTTAAACCTATAACACAATTAATATTTTATAATTCAATCATTAATAATGCATCACATGTCCAATGAGAAAAACTAGACTAACACATTTGTAATACACTTATAATCAAATGAAACTGAAATGAAATTCCACCATAAAGAAATGTTTTAGGCACATAGGTAAAAAGTCTTGCTTAGTAGTAGAGCATTATAAGGCCTCTTTATTTAATATCTTTAAATCTCAACAACATTTAGGAATTTAGGTTCCATGATCAACAACCTTAAAAGCATTTTGATTTTTGTCTTTCTTACCTTTAATTGAAGGATTCAATTACTTCTTGTTAGATGGTGAAAATTAGAGAGAATGATAGCATGTATAAACCAAATCAAGCCTCTCTTGTCACATGCACCCAACATTAGGAGATTGGAACTGAGCATGTTCACTATGAAGGATCAAGCTACAAATTTCTATTCCTTTTTATGCTATTGTAATTGAATGGATTCTTCAATTAGGTTTTCACAAGGTTTAGGCAACCTTATTACATGAAATGCTAATTGTAAAGTATGTTTAAGTAAGCTAATTTTTGAAACACAAACTGTCAAAAAAATACAAAAATACAAATTAGAAGTAGAAGTGACTATAAAACAATAAATTGGAGGCCTATAAGACTAGAGCACACACCCCATAGTTTAGAAAGTTTTATGATTGTCAAACCCTTGTTAGATCCAAATCAGAGTCTTCAAAAAGAGTTCTAGATCCCAGATTTAAACCCTTGTTAGACTAAGGCACCTTCCCTATAGCTTTGAAGATTCTCTAATGATGAAACATAAAATTTAGTGATGATTGTACCTAGAATACCTATTCTTCCTCCGCTCCTTTTCATCGGATCTTTCCGAATGCAACCTGCACATACAAAACTAGAAGAAGGATGGTTGTGGCTATATAGGAGTTATACTCAGCCAAACCCCATCTTTGGTATCTCAACTGCAACAATAGTCAATGATAAAGTATGCAAATATATGTGCTCATAAATCAAGTGTGTAAGCATAAATGTATGATCCTAAATGACTCAAGCATCAAGGATAGATCCACACAATGTTTCACTCTAGGAAAAAATAACATCACCTCAAGGAGATGATAGTGATGAAGACTTGTAGAACAAGAAGGCGAGATAATTGTATCCACGAAGGATTCCAAAACTCAAGTTGGAGGCCTTAACCCTTCTCCCAATTGTACAAAGGGCTTGAAAAAACACTAAGAAGAGCAAGATAGACTAAATATCTTGATTCCTAATCTCCACCAAATATGTTCGTGATAGAAAATATCAATATCTTTAAAGATATTCAACAATGTGTAGACCTTCAATAGCAATAGTAGCAGAATTTTGGCATAATAAGCTTGCATGAGAGTTGTGTGTGATAGAGTGTTTTTCAATTTTATTTAAATACCTAACCTTAGAAATGCAAGAAATCAAAATAATACACCAACATCACATGAAACCTAAAATTTGAATTCAAAATCTAGAGGTGCATGGGACAACCCAACACCAATCCAAAAATTAGGACTCAAAAATTTACAGCTAGACTAAGGTGTGCGCACCCAAGTCCAAGCCCCAAATTTCACTTAAGGTCTTGCTTAAGGGTGTCTATAATACTTGAAATCCAAGGTTTGTTTTTGGGTTTTGTCAGTTATTTCTTTGAAATGCGACATTTCCTCGATAGGTTACATGCCAATCAGGGTTTAGGTAGGTCAAAAAGAAAAAGGGTAAGAGGACACCAAAGGAGAGGAGCTAAACTATGTGAAATTGTGCTAATTTATGCAAGAGTACAATTTATGACATAACATTTAGCCCCCACTTTAATGGCCATATAACACTACATGCATATGCAACTAAAGGGAAGTAAATGATTCAATCATGAAAAGGATACCTAAAAGGATACTATAGAGGAAGCTAACATATTGTCACATATGGAGAAGAATCCCCCATTCTATAATTCTGTAATATCACAAAGTTAGGGGCCGCATTCTACAAAGGAACACTTGTCAGATAATCCAAATCAAATCATCCTGCAAATAATAAAAAAATATCTAAGTCTTAAACACTAAGCGGATTGAGTGATGAGACATGATTAGGGTGGAAATTGATGGAGATACACATTCCCTTATTTCTTCTTGCTTAGTCCAAAAAGGACAAATAAGGTGGTAATCTTCACACACAGATTTTAGGGAAAGTTGATGAGGAATGCTTTGTGAGGTCATTTTTGTAAACAATAGAAAGGCATAAAGTATTAGGCTAGATCAAGGGTGGAATCAAGAATCAAATGCAATAGACAACATGAAAATCCAAGTTCGACAGCTCAAGATAGAGATGTATGATTAAAGTTGCAGATTTTTACACCTGGATAGTGATAGGAAGCCTTATCCTAGATAGTGATAGGAAGCCTTATCATTTTACTATAAGTAAAAGGTAGTTTTCACTTTCTCACTATTTAGTCTTGTTTTCTTGTTATATAGAGGAGAAAAGGAGAAGGAGAGAGAGATTGACCATGCCAACTTGATGCCTGTACCAGCTTCTGAGGCTAGAGGTGCTCAATTCTTGAGTCACAAAGAGGTGGATCAAGCTAGAGGTAGGGCTCTAATATTTACTTCTATCATAGTTCTTTCCTTTCTTTGTGAATTTTATCATTTTTTGTTCCATGTAGAGCTCTTTGGACAAGGGATCCCAACTAGGGTGCCCAAGTCTAGCCAGGGTGCACAAGTCCTCTCTAGGTACGCAGGTCCTCCTAGGGCGTCCATGTCCAGAGAGGACATGGGCCCAAGAGACAAGGCATAGTGAGATGTGTTAGGTGGATGTAAATGATTTGATGATGAAAACTGATTAGAAATTTTTTTTTGATGTAGAAGATGTCCCCGAGACATGGGAGCACATAGCTGGCTGACTCATGATGATTGTACAGAGCCACATAGGTCTTATCTCTGATGAGGATCATGGTTTCTTAGAGGTGATAGGCCTGTGGTGAGTTTTTATCATGCCCACAATGAGATTTCATTGCAATATGTTGATGGCCTTGATGGAGAGATGGAATGCGGATACTTCTACATTCCATTTACCCACAAGAGAGATGACAGTGACACTAGAGGATGTGTACCGTATCTTATGACTTCCTGTCTGAGAATACGTAAGGCATATTATGGAATAATATTTGGCAAAGTACACTCAAGAGAGTCACCTTTACTTCCTAGTTCATGTTGTAACTCAATTTGAACAAGGACATATCACACTTTGATGGTTGGAGTAGGGTTACGGACATACCCTTAGTGCATCATATCATGATTGTGACCATCGCCTTAGTAGTTCCGCAGGATGGACGGGACACTCACCTTCATGGGGGCCTCATACATGTGATCAACGCAATGGAGGAACTGAGGATGATCTATGCATGGGGGCATAGTATGCTTGCGTACCTCTACTGAGACTTCAAGAGGTATGTTCAATATGAGGTACTGAGCCTGATGGTGTGTACTTTGTTATAGATATGGATGTTTGAGCACATTAGGTGCACGCAGCCTATAAGGTTTCGTAGAGAACCAACGTGGACACATCCATGTGCACATGCATATCCACTCATTAGGTGTTGGAGATGTGGTGATTTGGTGTATTGGAGAGTGGTGTTTGATAGATTGTGGCACGATGATATCATCTGGAGACTATTTTGAGGCCAAAGGCCATGGATTGAGCAGTGTAGTCAGCTAGTGAGGATGCAGTGAGATCAGTTATTAGATGGTCTCTTGGATCACATAATTGTCTTGTTTTATTTTGATAGAGTCTCACTATAGTTTGGATGTAGGCAAGATGTCCCTAGGATGCATCTAAGCTATGCATGCTTAGTATGCAACATAGTCAAGGCAAATGATAGCCCACGATCGATGATAGATGATGGTGTTGAGAGCGATGATGATGGTATAGCAGATGCAGCGCTAGTGTCAAAGGTAGATGATGTTGGCACTACCTGAGTGTACAAAACCTAGTGGAAGATAGCATGGCCTACTTTGATCTTCCCTATCAGTCACACCACAGATGATTCGTGACCATGGGCAGGTCATGCGGGTGACATAGGAGTAGAGGTTGATGTTGATGATTTCACTGGGTACTATGATCTTGATGATGATGAGGAGGAGGAGGAGGCTACACCGACATAGTACATCTTCAAAGTGAGACAATGGCAAGGACACCAGGAGCTGGACAACAATGAGGAGACCGAGGAGAGGCCCAGGTCAAGAGCTCCTAGTCTAGGCCTATTGTGTGGTTACACAACATGCCCCATTTTGACTTGACAAAATAGGGACCCAACTTTTGTTGCTTTGGCTTGTGTTGTTTTCCTGCTCTTTGGTAGTTTGGTAAAAGTAAGTCATGCAGGTGACCCTGCATAAGGGAAGTGGGTAAGTCATCATGATGAGGTCAGTTAGTCAAAGCTAATATTTCATATCAATAACCTCATGAGTGGAAAGAATACAAAATGTCATACAGGTTTTCCTTTTGGATCACCTTGATATTTCTTAGGGAACAAATGTTATTGCAAGTCAAAGTCTTGGTCAAACCTGATATTCCTGGGGGGTCATATTCCTTAACATCAGTCATCTTATGTTAGATCACCTCAATCCAATTTTATCACCCAATAGTCATTTGGTCTGAAACTCCAGACGTCAATTTTACATGATAGTGGTATTTACCTGTCAAACAACTTCATATATTTTGCGGGGGTCATATTTCAAATATCACCCGATCTTCTGAATATCACCTGATATTTCAAATATCACCCTATCACAAAATATCACCCTAGTGACCAATATGCCGATGACATCATCCAATCCCGATGAACATACAAAATCACTATGCTGATGATGTCATCATCCTTTTCACCTCGCGGAGGTATATTTCCAACGATCACCCTTTTTCAATAACATGACGATGACATCATCTTGATCTTTCGAAAGGGGGTCACTTTAGTTTTGAGGGGTCATATTAAAAACATCACCTGACATTTTAAACATCACCCAATCTTAAAACAAGACCTGATATACACATGGTCAACCTTCGACCACTTCACCTGATTTCCTTCGCATTAGTGTTTCCACTCAAAGGCGGAAGGTCATGTTACACAGGGGGGTCATATTTCCAATATCACCCTCCGTAGAAAATCCACTATCTATGTATTTTTATGCTCATGTCAAATTTATACCTGAGGGTCATCTACCTGTCAAAGTACTCTCACATTGAATGGGTGTCACATTCGTCAATATGACTGATCTTACCCAATGTGACTGTGACATCATCATGTTCTATTCAAAAGCAAGCCCAACAATCATGATGATATCATCATCATGTTCGTAATATAGCAAGGTCACATTCGTTAATATGACTCATCTTCACTAACATGATGATGATGTCAACTTATCCCATTCCACAAAGGACCTAATATGACAATGACATCATCAATCGGCTTGACATCCGAGGGTCATCTAATTTCTAACATCCATCATCTTTTCTAATATGACTGATCTTTCCTAATATGATGGTGACGTCATTCTGACCTGATATATAAAAATCTCGACATGACCATGATGTCATCTTGTGCGGAGGGTGATATTCCTCAATATTAGGGTCATATTTCTTAGCATCTCAATTTCCTTCAGTATGACCATGACTTCAGCCTTTCACATTTTAACAAAGCTCGTCCATGATGATGATGTCATCATCATATCCCGATCTATAAAGAGATTCATATTAGTTAATATTGCTCATATTAACTAATGTGCATGCCCGGACCCGATAGTTTTATTCAATGGAATTTAGTTAACATAAACGTATGCATAAAGTCTTGTATGTATCTGAGATACAAAGTGATATGCAGAAAGTACACAAGATACAAAAGTGAGCCTAACAGTGAAAGGTGTCATTAGGTTGAAATATGACAATGACATCATCATTTCTCATCCACATAACAGTGAACAAAAGCACATGTATTGCATATGCATGATTTTATGCATGCGATATACCCAGAGAGATACAAAACTGAAAATGCTTGCATATCATATGTAGGGTCACATCACCCTTGGAATACAAAAGGAGCTACTACAAGGTGAAACTATTTGCAAAATTCAAAGAAACTCAAAAAAGTTAGGAAATTGTTGATCTTCTCCTTGGCAAGTTCATAACTCCTAGCTATTTTGTCAGAATTTAAACTTTTTGGACTCATTGGAAAGATAAAATAATTATCTAGTTTGAGTTGCTTGGTTACTTAGGCTTAATGCCAAGTTACCAAACAAGTCTTGAGCCCTAATTCCGCTACTAAGGCCTCCGAAAATGCAATTTACTAAGATGTAGAAATCACAAAAAATTGCATTTTTGATATTTTAATCAAAAATTCACTTAAATCACCCTAAACATGATCAGATATTGAAGCCATTTTAGGGCCTGATAGCATGTTTTCTAGTCAACGATAGTTAATCGGACCCTCTTGATTACCTATGGACATTTAGATACGCAAATTTTCACAAATGCTCAATATTCATAACCTAATATATATAGGTTTGCACACTCACAGTCTAATTTAATATAAATGTTTATTTTTCTGCTAGTTATTAAATGATGATGCTTAATTCTTGTTTGTTTGTTGCAAGAGGTTGAAGTTGTTTGGAGTTTGGCTGAAAATTGTAGAGTTGCAGATTCAAAGACAACATGAACCTGAGTTGAGGAGGATATTGTCAAATGCATTGTTTGCCAGCTGGAGGATGGACTAGGCCAAAGATGTTGCAATATTCTATGCCAACTGTGTAATTGCCAACTGGCAAGCACATGTTGTTCATCTGGACTATTGAATGTTATGAGAGGATCCAGATCATTGGATCAATGTAACTATTTTTTGGCCTTTGTTCTAAAAAAAGGCCAGAACTTGTCCAAATAAAAGAGAGAATATCTGGCAAAATAAGGCCAATTACTATAGAATTAAGAAGAGATCAGATTACCAAGACTTATGAGGACTGAATTGTTGAAATGCCAAGGTTCTCTCTTAAGATCATTGTAAATGTACTCGTTCTAAAGCATACTGAATAGAGATGAAGCTTCAGATTACATCCTGATTGTAAACTTTACATAATCTTCAAGTTGATTTCTAGATGTGTAATGGCAAATGTTGTGTTCAACTGGAAGCACTTTCATTTTATTACATTTTGTTGTTAACTTTTCCTTTGAAGATTTGTACTGGATCATGTGGATTTGTGGAGTGTCCTGGTGAAGTATGATTTCTAGTTTTCTTCTCTTCATTGTTGTATGGGAACATGTATGTGGATCAGTGATCTCAGTCAAGTGATTTTCAGAATCTCATTCTCTAACCCTTTTTCTCATTTTAATTTCATTGAAGTCACTTTCATAACTGTAAATCATGATAAATAATAAGTAGAACAGAGAAATATGCTAACATCTCGTAGATCACTAAATATCATTAGCATATTTGAGCTAAATGCATATAATGTTGAAAATATCATGCAAAGAATCATAAATAATGGTAGAAATCATGCAAACACTAACTTGTAGGCACATTATTTGAGTGAATTCATAGTGCAGAGGTAGAATTATTGGAGATTTATGCAGAGTAGATATAAATAATAGGATATTTGGAGAAATATTGATGAACTTTGTAGAAATTACTGAAGAACGTAAGGCCCCTGAATGATTAACAGCAACACACATCAACCATTGAGTAACATCAATAGATTATGAACTAATCAATGGAGACTTGGGATCATGAATTCTTTGAGTTCATCGTATCTTTCAAGATGAGTAAAGGTTGTTGTGTAGCTTTTATTCTATGTTTTTTTATGACTAACATCATCATCAACATAAATTGGTGTTAGAAGGAGGGCCAAAACAAGGAATTTCTAGATTTCTAGAAATATTGCATAAATATTTCATCATTTGAGTTGAATGTCTGTAAATATCTCATATCTAAGAGGTTATGGTTGCATCTTTACAAAGATCTACCTTAAAGCTTCAAAGATCCGTTTGATTTTCTGAACCTACAAGTTTTATTCTGGGATATGATAGATCTAGTTAAAATTTCAAAATCCTAAAAAAATAAAAATAGAGTCTCATTTCAATGGATGCATATGAAGACAATTGTCAAGTTAACATTCCTTTATTTTAGGAAACTTTGAATAAGCAGCTTTATCCTCAAAATTTATCTAACTTTGGTTTATCTAGTTGTTGCAGGATACACAAGTCTATGGAGCATAGTGAAATCAATTGTCAAACTTTTCTTTTAAGGTTGGATTTATATTGGAAAGGACTAATACTTTTTACAGATGTGTCCAGGGCTGAAGTCTAGCAAGAAAATGAAGAAATTATAGAGCAACAAGTAGATACAACACTAGAAGTTATTAGTTGTCTAGATAATGAAGTGGACCGCTCTAAGGATTTTGAATTATACTTGTCTAGAAATATATAGTGTAATCAAATATTAGGTCTATCCACTAATGATGTCCTGATTGAAAGTTGGTGTAGATTACATGATGAAGAGCATTCGGAAAGGGATTGTGAATCTTGCTTGGTCATGTTGGAGAATACTCAAATTCTGGAATAGAAAAGAGAAGCTACACCCCTAATGATGAGTTGTTTAGAAAATACAATAGCTAAGTCAGTTCTAGAAGGTAAAGAAGAGGAAACATCCTTCCTTGAGTCATTTTATGGTGAGAATTGGAGTTCTCTACTTCCTAATACAAGTGAGGGTGAGGTAGAGTGTAGGTATGAATCTTTTGAATATTGTGGAGAAGAAACCACTTGGCAGGATAGAGTCTTTGATTCTGATTCTATTACTTTTGATAAGGATAGTGAAACACCTTTCCTTGAGTTAGTTTATGGTAAAAAGGAATGGAGACAGGTGGAAGAATTTAAATGCACTGCTGCTAATAAAGTTCCCATGATAGTAACCTAGGAAATTGTAGAAAAGAAAATAAATGTTGATTTACTATCTAACTTGTTTAAATTGAATGATCAAATGCAAGAATATTGTAGGAGAATGGAACTAGACTCTCTACTAGATGGAAAGTGTGAGTCATTTGATGAACAATTCATGAAAGTTGAAGATGCAGAAATCTTTGGAGTTGTTGTGCATGATCATATGCCAATCCAATGTCATTTTGAAAATAAAACAGGGGACTATTCCTATCAATTGAATGTTAATTCACATTTATAGTCAAATGATTTAAAAATGATAAATTTCTATATATTAGGTTATGATAATAAAGATACTCATTTAGATGCTATTGTATAGGAATTTAATGAAAACATTGTGGTGCTTCTTGAAGTCAAGAATCAAATATACATCTAGAATGAAGAGATAGAGTTGGATAAAGATGAAGAAATAATCCACTAAGAGTCATACATCCTTCAATTTGAAGTGAGACATGAAGTTGAGCTAAACAACAAAAAAGCAAAGTTAAATGGAGGACCAACTGTCAATAAACTAGCATGTCCAACAATAGAACCAGAAATACATCAGGTTGTATTTCTCCTTTCCACAATAAATGATGTTGATTATTATTTTGATTATGGAAATTCAAGAGATAGGACATGCATATGGATATGTCATGAACATGATGAGCTTCCACAGTTGTTGATAATCAGAGGTTATTCTTTTAAACACAATGAATTTAGAATATAAGAATATTTTTCAAAATACAAGGATGAATTTACTAGGGTTAGAACCATAACTAGTTCCCTGATGCTCTTGCACAATCTAAGGAAGTATGCAAATATAGTTGCATTTGGGTCTTTTCATGGGTTTTATTTGCCTTGTAGGGTTTGTATATAGTTTGGTAGAGCAGTTGTCTTGTTTCTTTCCTTGCTTTCTTGTTTTGTTTTCTGTTGTTCCCTTTTGTAGTTAGTTGTTTGTATAGTTTGCTTAGTGTGTTTGCTTGTTTGCTTGTTGAGTTCTGTTTTGGATTAGCCAAGATGATGCAGCTCATCACCCTAAGAAAGTAACTGAATTGTTAGATTCAAGTGATGAGAATAAATTCGTATATAGGTTATGACTCATTTTGAGAAGTACTAGTGATCAGGTCTATGATATCTTTTCATCAGGGTACCTTTTCTTGACCAAAGTGATTCTTTCACAATGACTCACCTAACAGCCTAGGGTTTGTTGAACACACAAGTATAGGTCCTAAGTGAAAAATCTAAAGGGACTCCCTTGCTACCAATGCAATCTCCAACCCAAATAAGCAAGTGACCATACCTTGCACACTAAGCTTACATGATGACATCAGATGAATAGAGTATAAATTTTGAAAAATTCAAAATATAATAAAATTAGGCCATCTAAGTAAATCTATCGGGGCTATAGATGCCTGCTGGCAGTGGAGCTCTACTTAGGGGGATTGTATAGATAACCTTGTTGGGGCTATGGATGCCTGCTGGCAGCAAGGCTTTGTCCAGGTTGGCTATGAGGGATGCTCCCAAACTATGTAGCTTAACATCAATTACTCATGTTTTCAACTTGCTTTCAAGATGAGGATAATTAATCATTTGCACACACCTGATCCTTTGATTAGCATTGTTGCCATGATGAAAACCTTGTCATTCAGAAAGATTATGATGCTTATACATAGAAAGAGTTAGAATACTATATATGAATGTGATCACCTCACTTGAATCATTGGGATTTGGCTATTCTCTTTGGTGGCAAGTTGTTGTGTGGTTACACAACACACCCTATTTTGACTTGACAAAATAGGGACCCAACTTTTTGCTGCTTTGGCAAACCTACATGACATTTTGCATTCTTTCATATCATGTAGGTTTGCCTTTTGGATAACCCTAATATTTCTAAGGGAACAAAAGTTATTGCAAGTCAAAGTCCTGGTCAAACTTGATATTCCTGGGGGGGTCATATTCCTTAACATCAGTCATCTTATGTTAGATCACCCCTATCCAATTTGATCACCTAATAATCATTTGGTTTGAAACTCCGGACATCAATTTTACGTGATAGTGGTATTTACCTGTGAAATAACTTCATATATTTTGCGGGCGTCATATTCTGAATATCACCTGATCTTCTGAATATCACTTGATATTTAAAATATCACCTTGTCGCAAAATATCACCCTAGTGACCAATACGCTAATGACATCATCCAATCCTGATGAACATACAAAATCACTATGTCGATGACATCATCATCCTTTTTACCTCGCAGAGGTATATTTCCAACGATCACCCTTTTTTAATAACATGACGGTGACGTCATCTTGATCTTTCAAAAGGGGGTCACTTTAGTTTTGAGGGGTCATATTAAAAACATCACCTGACATTTTAAACATCACTCGATCTTAAAACATGACCTAATATACACATGATCAACCTTTGACTGCTTCACCTGATTTCCTTCGCATTAGTGTTGCTGCTCAAAGGCGGAAGGTCACGTTACATAGGGGGGTCATATTTCCAATATCACTCTACTTAGAAAATCCACTATCTACGTATTTGTATGCTCATGTCAAATTTATTCCTAAGGGTCATCTACCCATCAAAGTACTCGCGCATTAAATGGGCGTCACATTCGTCAATATGACTAATCTTACCCAATGTGACTATGACATCATCATGTTCTATTCAAAAGCAACCCTGGCAATCATGATGACATCATCATCATGTTCCTAATATAGCAAGGTCACATTTGTTAATATGATTCATCTTCACTAACATGATGATGACGTCAGCTTATCCCATTCCACAAAGGACCTAATATGATGATGACATCATCAGTTAGCTTGACATCCAAGGGTCATCTAATTTCTAACATCTATCATCTTTTCTAATATGATTGATCTTTCCTAATATTACGGTGATGTCATTCTGACCCGATATATAAAAAGCTTGACATGAACATGACGTCATCTTGTGCGGAGGGTGATATTCCTCAATATCAGGGTCATATTTCTTAACATGTCAATTTCCTTCAGTATGACCATGACGTCAGCCTTTCACATTTTAACAAAGCGCATCCATGATGATGACATCATCATCATATCCTGATCTATGAAGAGATTCATGTTAGTTAATATTCCTCATTTTAACTAATGTGCATACCTGAACCCAATAGTTTTATTCAATGGAATTTAGTTAACATAAATGTATGCATAAAGTCTTGTATGTATCTAAGATACAAAGTGATATGCAGAAAGTGCACAAGATGCAAAAGTGAGCCTAACAGTGAAAGGGGTCATCAGGTTGAAATATGACGATGACATCATCATTTCTCATCTGCATAACAGTGAACAAAAGCGCATGTATTGCATATACATGATCTTATGCATACGATATACACAGAGAAATACAAAACTGAAAATGCTTGCATATCATATGAAGGGTCACATCACCCTTGGAATACAAAAGGAGCTACTACAAGGTGAAACTATTCACAAAAATTCAAAAAAACTCAAAAAAGTTAGGAAATTGTTGATCTTCTCCTTGGCAGGGTCATAACTCCTAGCTATTTTGTCAGAATTTAAACTTTTTGGACTCATTGGAAAGATAAACTAATTATCTAGTTTGAGTTGCTCGGTTACTTAGGCTTAATTCCAAGTTACCAATGAAGTCTTGAGCCCTAATTCCGCTCCTAAGGCCTCCAAAAATGCAATTTACTAAGATGTAGAAAACACAAAAAATTACATTTTTGATATTTTTATCAAAAAATCACTTAAATCACCCTAGACATGATCAGATATTGAAGCCATTTTAGGGCCTAATACCATGTTTTCTAGTCAACGATACTCGATCAGACCCTCTTGATTACCTATGGACATTTAGATACGCAAATTTTCATAGATGCTCAATATTGATAACCCGACATATATAGGCATGCACATTCACAACCTGATTTAATATAAATGTTTATTTTCCTGCTAGTTATTAAATGATGATGCTTAATTATTGTCTGTTTGTTGCAGGAGGTTGAAGTTGTTCTGAGTTTGGCTGAAAATTACAGAGTTGCTGACGTAGAGGCAACATGAACCTGAGCTAAGGAGGATATTGTCAAATGCATTTCTTGCTAGCTGGAGGATGGACTAGGCTAAAGATGCTAGAATTTTCTGTGCCAGCTGTGTAATTGCCAACTAGCAGGCACGTGCTATTCATCTGGACCATTGAATGTTATGAGAGGATCCAGATCATTGCATCAATGTAGCTATTTTCTACCCTTTGTTCTATAAAGGGCCAGAACTTGTCCAAATAAAAGAGAGAATATCTGGCAAAATAAGGCCAATTACTATAGAATTAAGAAGAGATCAGATTACTGAGACTAATGAGGACTGAATTGTTGAAATGTCAAGGTTCTTTCTTCAGATCATTGTAAATGTACTCATTCTAAAGCATACTGAATGGAGATGAAGCTTCAGATTACATCCTGATTGTAAACTTTTCCTAATCTTCAAGTTGATTTCTAGATGTGTTATGGTGAATGTTGTGTTCAACTAGAAGCACTTTAATTTTATTGCATGTTTTTGTTAACTTTTCCTTTGAAGATTTGCACTGCATCATGCGGATTTGTGGAGTGTCTTGGTGAAGTATGATTTCTAGTTTTCTTCTCTTCATTGCTGTATGGGAACATGTATGTGGATCAGTGATCTCAGTCAAGTGATTTGGGGAATGTCATTCTCTAACCCTTTTTCTCATCTTAATTTCATTGATGTCACTTTCATAACTACAAATCATGATAAATAATAAGTAGAATAGAAAAATATGCTGACATCTCATAGATAACTGAATATCATTAGCATATTTGAGCTAAATGCATGTAATATTGAAAATATCATGCAAACACCAACATGTAGGCACATTATTTGAGTGAATTCATAGTGCAGAGGTAGAATTATTGGAGATTTATGTAGAGTAGATATAAAAAATAGGATATTTGGAGAAATATTGATGAACTTTGTAGAAATTACTAAAGAACGTAAGGCCCCTAAATAATTAACAGCAACACACATCAACCACTGAGTAACGTCAGTAGATTATGAACTAATCAACAGAGACTTGGGATCATGAATTCTTTGAGTTCATCATATCTTCCAAGATGAGTAAAGGTTGTTGTGTAACTTTTATTCTATGTTTGTTTATGACTAACATCATCATCAACAAGGCCCTACTATCCTTAGGAGATCATGTTGGCTCAGATGAGGGGAGGTGTGTAGCTCTATGCCCCTAGCCACGGAGATGAGTATAGATTTTGTTATACCAGCAGGGGTTTGAGATCCTACTTAGCAACATGGCGATCCTAGTGACATGTTATTATGTTATTAGATGATTATTTATTTAGTATTATGATATGTTGGATATATATCTATATATGTGATGAGTTATTGACATGATTTTTACATTGCGTTTGATAGTTGGGACCCTGGGATTGCATGAATTTGTGAGTCATGTCATAGCCAACATGGTTCAAGCTAGTGTTTTAGAGAAATAAGTATAGATGGGGTACTTGCACAACACTTAGTAGGTCAGCATGTAGAGATGTTCATGCCTTTAATGAGATATAGAGTGGCTATGGAGGCCACCTTAGATTTCATTACAAGGGAGAGAGACCAGGTGATCTAGAGAGTAAAGTGTGCAGAGGGCGAGCTTTGAGCATAGTGAGATTAGGTAGTAGTATTGCCTCCATTTGAGATAGGTCCTATCATGACTTAGATCCTACACACCAAGTTAGATAGGGTGAGATCTGAGAGAGACATAGCATAGTTAGATAGAGACAAGGTATAGGAAGAGAGAGATAGGGTATAGGCAGAGAGAGATAGTCTTCAAGGACTATACATAGATGCACAAAGATATATGGGAGAGCTTGTAGTAGAGCTTGGGGGTCTACAATCACGGAGTGCCTCTAGGAGTCACTCTCAGTCTGTGACCTCACATGGATAGCCCTTTGTTATTCATACACCACCAGTTCTTGAGGGGTCTAGTAATCGATGTTCAACTATGTGATATGTATCTCCTGTATTGTATTACAACATCCCATTTTGATGTGTGGGATAGTCGATTAGACTTTGTATATTTGAACCCATGTATATGTATATATTACTTTTTCTTTGAATGCTATGATGTTATTGATTTATCACATGTGATTTATGAAACTGCAACAAGCAATAGTTTTGATGATCATGTGGAAAGTTTATTTATTGCTATTGTGATGTAAACCAATCAAATCTTGGAAGAATGTTTAGTAAGTACCACAATGATTGAGGAATTTTACACATGAGTAGAATACTATGCTATTTCAGTTAATGCAAATGTGATCTTAATAAAACATGTTTTAGTTAGATACAACAATGATTAACTGAAAGATTTTCTGTGAAATGAATTAAGACAAAATATTCTATCTTTTCTTAATTGGAGCTAAACTTGATTAGGCTAACAATTTGCTTTTGAAGTAACATATAACATAAAATATTAATCATAGAATTTTCTTAGATGCATAGCATTAATGGGCTCTTTAAGAGGCATACCTTGTTCATTAGCTAATTTATATGCTCCTAATCTATAGGTTGTAGTGACAACATAGGGTCCTAGCTAAATAGGGTTGAACTTTAGTTTTTCGCTAGGTGGTGCATTCATATTATGTTAATTTTCATATAGTACCAAGTCTCCAACATTGAATGAATGATGTATGATGCATTCATTGTATGATCATTGGATAATTTTTTGATGAGCCTTAAGGTGTTTGAGAGTGTTAATAGGTTGTTCATCAAGCATCTCAAGTTCTTGTAATCTCTTCTCTCATTCCATGTCGTCATTGAGAATGTCCTTTAGGGAAACTCGCAAAGAAGGAATTTCTAGCTCTAAAGACATTATCACATTGGCACCATAGACATGATTATATGGTGTAGTTCATGTAGTTGTAAGGACTCTTGTCCTGTAGGCCCATAATGCATAGGAGAGTTGAATATGCTAGTCTTTTTATGTTTATTAATGGTTTTTCATAGAATTTGCCTAATAATCTTATTTGAAGATTCTACCTGGCCATTTGATTGAAGATAATATGGTGTAGAGAAGTAATGTTGGATGTGATATTTTTCAAGGAATTTCTTCATGTCCTTGTTCTTAAATGGTGTACCATTATTAGAAACCAAGGAGGAAGGTCTACCAAATCAAGATATAATGTGATCTTGTATGAAACGATAGATTACTTCAGCCGTCATGTATCGTAATGGAACAACTTCGACCCACTTTGTAAAATAATTAGTAGTGGTGATGATGAAAGTGTGTCCCTGAGAGGAGGGTGGAGAGATTTTTCTAATTAAATCCAAGCCCCATATGGAAAATAATCAAGGTGAGTCTTGGGCTTGAAGTTCCTAGGAAAGTTCTCAAATTAGATGCTTATGTTGTTAACATTGCAATCATTTCTTGACATATGTGAAGGAATCTTGTTCCATGCATTTCCGATAGAAACCCATACATAATAACTTTTGTACAAAAGTGCCCCCCACAAGTACCAGAGTGAGATTCTTCTAAAGCAATCAAGGTCTCTGAATTGTTAAGAGATAAGAGAACACCAATATAACTTCATTTGTACAAGACATTGGATAGGATGATATAACAGGTCACAAGTTTGCATAGGTGAACTCGTGTGGTATTAGATGTTGAATTAGGAATAGTAAGATCACACAAATAATGGAATATATGGGAGTACCATTCATTAGAGTTTGTGTTACAATGGAGGCTAGTATCTGAAGGTGCGGTCTCCTCTATGGCTGGTGTTTTGAGATTGTAGATGATGAATTTATAATCTTTAAGGCAATTATCATGGGATAGAAGAGAAGTTGCACTTTCCATTGGATCTACATGTCAATTATCTTTTCTCAGAATTGTGTCAATGATGAAAGATGAGAATTGTTTAAATAGAGGTAAGGCAAGATTATGATATTGAGATAATTTGTATTGTTTAGCTTGATAGTATCCTATGATTTTTCTCACAATTAATTGTGAGTCACCATAGATGGTGATATTTTTAATGTTAAGAGCCAAAGTGGCATGAAGTCCTACAATGAGAGCTTCATACTAAGCAATTTTGTTTGTACATGAGAAGTTTAGATGGTAAGAAAGAGGAATCAACTTACTAGAAGGGGGTACCAATATGATACTAGCACCGGAGCTAGTTCTACGTTGTGAACCATCAAAATATAATTCCCATTTATCATATGTAGCCATAATTAGAATTTGATCATCAGGAAATGTTTCCTAATTCTGGATGGAGAAAGGTGAAGATGCTTTAGCCAAATGGTTGGTTAAGGCTTGTCCTTTTATCTCTTTTTGAGAGTTAAACTTGAGATCAAATTCTTCTAACAACATAACCCACTTAGTGAGGTAGCCTAAAAGATCCATTTTGGAAAAGAAATGTTTCAAATGATCAAATTTTACCATGATATGAACTTCAACGTTTAAGAGATAATGCCTAAGCTTTTGTGTTGCAAATACAAGAACTAAGAACTACTTCTTGATAATAGTATATCACACTTCATAATCAAAAAAAGTTTGGATTATATAGTTGGTATACAACATGTTCTTTGCCTTTGTCATCATGTTGTGCTAATAATGTTGTGAGAGCATTAGTAGATGCTGAGGTGTAAAGAAGGAAAGGCTTATCTATAATGGTAGGTTGTAAAATGGGAGGTTTAGCTAAATAGTTTTTTATGTCTTAAAAAGATTTTTGACAATCATAATTCCACTAAAATTTTGATTCTTTTTTTAGTAGTTGAGTTAAATGGTGAGTCCTATCCATGAGTTATGAGACAAATCAGTGAATGGCATGTATCTTCCCTTGTAAACTACAAAGTTGAGATATGTTTTTAGGCAGTGTCATGTTAACGATCACATCAATTTTCTTTGTGTATACTTCATTACTAGGATGTGAAACTATAAATCCCATTAGTTTACCACTGATTATGTCAAATATGCACTTATGGGGATTTAAGTGCATGTTGTATTTCTATAATCATTCAAAGATTTGACAAAGAAATGTGATGTGATTCTAGTGATGATTAAACTTTGCAAGAATGTCATCGACATAATCCTCTATTATGTTATGCATGTAATCATGAAATATAAGAGTCATATCATGTTGGTAAGTTGCTCCAGCATTCTTTAATCCAAACAGAATGACTACCCAACAAAATGATCCCAATGAGTTTATAAAATTTGTCTTGTACTGATCTTGATGGTTGATGTAGATTTGATTATAACCTAAAAAACCATCCATGAAGGAAATTAATTCATGTGCATCTATTGAATCAACAATCATATCAATGTTTGGAAGGGGGAAATCATCCTTCAAAGAAGATAGATTTAAATCTCTAAAGTTGGTGCACATCCGAATATGGTTATTAGGTTTAGCAACAACCACAATATTTGAGATCCAAGGTGAGTAATCAATAGGGATTTGTTTTATCAATCTTCTATTTAAATGACTTAGCATCAGGTTGTAATACAATATTACATGTTAAAATCTTAGGGTCAATGTCAGGAATATCAAAATAATTCCAAGCAAATAATTCTAAAAACTAATGTAAAAGTTTGGTCATATCTTCTTTTTCTTCTACAGTTAAACAATCACCTATAGGGATAATCTTTTCAGGGTTATCTTTCTCCATGAAGATCAAGATTAGGTTATCATTCCATTAAGTGAAGTACTATGATGATAATGGAAAAAATTTTCATAAGCTCTCATGAATTCAATTTTTTCTTCATCCATTGAAAAGGTATGTAAAGGGATATCTCCTAGAGGACAATTCATGTCTATCATTTCAGGATATATCAAATTAAGTGTTTATATTGTATTAAAATTAAGATTAGGATGTTTGTGGGCTTTGGTGGACTTGAAAGGATTATATCTAATGCCATTCAAGTAGTTATGTGAAGTAGCTTCTATCGGTACTCAATTTCCTTTTTGATTAATACCACAACCATTGCCTACATAGTCACAATTCTTATAAAAGATTTGAAATCCTCGACCATATAGAGATGCCACCTCTCTAGAGGAAGGTGGAGCCTCATAGGTATCATAGTCTATAGTGTAAGTAAGAGTGTTGTCTATATTTGTCACTACAAAAAAATTAAGTTCTTTAGGTATCTTCATAGATTTCTTGGATGAAATTGATGCAACATTTGATGTTTCAAGATTAGAGTTGTTAAGTTTATACTCTCCCATAGAGGTAGGAGTAAAATCTAATGAACCCCAATTGTCACCAAGAAATACATTTGATTGTTTAGGATCTTGTACAACATTATCTGTGGCAAGAGGAGTTGATGAATCAATTTTCATATTCTTTACAATATTATGATTAATAATTTGCTTTTGCATTTCAATTTGTAAACAACTATTAGTTCAGGATTAGCTTCAATGGTGTGAACTTTACTTACATAAATAAACTTGATTGATCTATGAAGAGTAGATGGAACTACCCCCAAGGTGTCAATCCATGGTCTACCAAGAATCATATTATATGATAATGAACTGGACATGACATGAAAGAGGGTAGAAAATATCATAGGTCCAACCTATAAAAGTAAAGTTATAGATCCTATGGATTGTCTCCCAACATTATCAAAGCCATGAATGTTAGGTCTATTCGGTTTGATTAAGGATGTATCAATCTTGATCTTATGTAACAAGTTGACACCACAAACATTACGATCTGATCCATTGTCAATCATAACTCGCTTGATCATTTTTTTTGTTTATTGTAATAAAGATGACTAGAGGATCATATTTATTTTTAACTTTAATAGGAGGTAATTCATGTTGTTGAAACAAGATGTCTATTTTTGTTGGATGTATACAATCTAATAGAGCTGCTACATCATTTCGATGTATAGAGGGTGGTATAATCAACTTTTGTAAAGCTTCCTAGAGCATTCCATGGTATGTAGACAAGGGTTGTATGAGTTCCCAAAGAGAAATCTTAGCAGAAGTGGCCCAAAGTTGTTCAACAAGATCATAATCTTGAAAAACTTTATGAGTAAGACGAGGTGGTTAAGGAAGAATAGGTTGACAAGTTGGAAAATATATTGGAATGTTTGATTGTTTCTTACTTTGTTTGTTATTTTGTGTATTATATGTGTGAGCAATCATAATATGACCAGGTTGTTGTAATCCCTCTTATTGACTTTGATGTGTTATTTGTTTAGCATAGTTATAGAAGAAGGCAAAATACCTCTTATAGTGAGCATAGGTTTGAGTTGTGTTCGACTCACATCTGAACATAGGTTGACCACTATTTTTGACTTCACATGTTATTCTTGAGATTTACGAACATAGAATGTGTTTACTATTCTTTGAAAGAATGATGGTTTAGGATTCATAGTAGAATATTCAATCGAGATAAAGTCCCCAAGGGCTTCATCTAACATTTTGAAATTATTTACGGGGAAATTGGGATTGTTAATGTTTTAGTGTTTGATTGTTTGAATCTGCCTTTCCACCTTAACATTCAAGGATCTAGGGTCAATTGGCAATGCACTATCATACCCTAGGTCACTATGAGATGTAGGGAAGATTGGATTAGGGTGTTTAATTGCCAATTTTCTTTCTCCTATGCTCAATTAACCATTAAAATCCTAATTATGTGAAAATGACATCAAATGGATGAATAATAAAAAAATGCTACTACAAGAAGACATAAAATAACAAATCATTGCATACCTATTTTTAGGGTTTAGAGACAGAAAAGTTAGGGACTATGGAGCACGCGCCCAAGTCCAAGGTACTAGTTTCTTTGTAGGATCCTAACCTCCTTCTAACGCTAATCTGTACTGTAACTTCTATTTCTAGAAATTTAACTATAGAGGACACAAGAGTGAGAGCCCAAGTCCCAAATAGGCTCCAATGTCCTACTTCTCTTCATATCCCAAATCCTTAATGTCAGCTAATCCTTCCTACAACTTCACTTTTTCTATAAATGACACTTGTAACCTGCAATCACAAAACTTTGTGAGGGGGTTGTGCTATTTAGGAGCTTGCCTCAGTCAAGCCTTGGAAGGACACTTAAGTCTTCCAAACACCTTTGTCAGATAGAGAGTGCATGCCCTTGTGAGGTAGAGGCAAAATCCAAATGAAACAATGATAGAAAGCATAATGATATTACCTTGTAGTGAATATCTCATTGGCAGAGGATGCTCTTCATTCCATGAGGAGATGGATGCTCAAATCTACAAATAAAACACACAAACAACACAAGTCTGCTCATGCAACAATGAATGCCTTGAATCACTTTCACAAGAATGCTCAAATATCACGATGATCATCTAGTTGTAATCTAATATCTAAATGAATTCCTAAACATGATTTTATATGCAACTACAAGCATTCCTACCATGATTTCACAAATTCAAACTTACCACATCAGCTTAGGGACCAAATAATGGTCATAAATCGACACTTCAAATTTGGGCCTTACCTAAAATAGGGTAGGACTAGGGCATGGGTGCCCAAGTCCTCGCCCCTATTTTGGGTAGGGTTAAAGTCAAGGGGTCCTCCTAGGTCCAATTTGTCATGAAACCTAGGTCTCATTTCATCAGAATGCCAAAATATGAAGTAAGATGTCCTAAATGCATGCAAAAGACCCCGGAGCTAAACCTTATGAGGGAAAAGTCCCCAAGGGGACATTTTTTGATGTTACATTTAGCCCCCACTTTAATGTATGTATAAATACAAGGCCAATACATGCATTAAAGTATGGTCACAAACATAGCAAACACACCAATCACAAAGAATACACACTAATCACATAGAAGACAGTAATAGGGATGCAAAACATGGAGAAGACAGTTATAGTCACGTAGAACATGGAGAACACAGTAAATGCATAGAAGACACATTAATGCATGGAAGATAGACATTATTTCTTCTCTTTTTTTTTTCGCATATATATGAAATGTAGACACAAGTACTGGAAAGTAAACAAACCTCCCATAATTTAGGAAGCACTCATCGTGCTAGTCTTTAGATTGCATATATGGGGCAACACAATTGCCACACAAAACATGTATGTCAAACACACACTTGAAGACATGGAGAAAACATGGAAGACAAGCGATGGTGTGTTCCTTATTTCTAGGCCCATCACCATCTCAGGCACATTACAAGCACATGCCAACGATTGCACTTCACCACAACAATCGCTGAAAACATGCTTAAGGGTTGAGTTAGTCATGGAATGGATCCCCACCTCCACAAAGAACTTTTGAAAATGACAAGATGTGCAATCTACTTTAAGAATTACACCATCCCTGGCTATACAAAGGGCTTAAGATAAAAAGGATATACATGATATCCCGCCTCTGCAAAGGGCCTACATGATTGATTGATTACAAACAAACTTAGGATGCAGGAAGCACTAATCATGTTAGTCTTTAAACTACATCTAAGGACAAGCACATAGCTAACATCTACAATAGGCATCTCTACCTTATATATGCCCCCACCTTAAGGTGGTTGATATCTTCTATCGATATCAAGCATGTTAAGGTAGGAAGAAAACACACAATGGAACACAAGCTCTCGCAAAGCCCATGCCCCATGAAGGTGACATGTACTTCATGATCGCCAAATTTTCCCACAAACACATCCCAACAAGAAACATGTTAGTGTCTATAACACCATGATAAACAACAACATCAATGCATATGAAATCTGAGGCATGCAAGATTCAAGGTAGACAAAGTGCACAGAGTAGCAGTATTGTTATGATTTTTAAATGAGATAGAACACCATCAAAATCACTATGCGGAAAGCACGAGTGCTTCCACTATCAAAGCGTCAGATAAAATATACAACCCCATCATCATATTAGGAACTAAGTCCATTTTTTGATTGCTCTCAAAAGGGACACTAGGTCTGCATCAATATAAATGTTTTTCGTCATCCACCCGCTAGGTGGAAACACTAGAGGAAGGGAAACAATAAATTAGAGAGGAGAAACAAGTGTTTTAGGGACAATCACATAGGAGGGTACCCCCAGGTCACCAACCATGGCACTATTTCCATAAGACACAACACACAACAATAAAATCAGAGAGAGGCAATATAGAAGAATGATGATACAAATAGAAGAAGGTCACAACAGAGGCAGTCTCCTGGTATTTCAAACATTACAGGAGAATCTGAGGTCATCCCAGGAGGCCTAAACAACACATAACACATCACAGGGGAAGCACATCATGAGAGAGAAAAAAAGGTTAGAGATACTTACCTGTAGGGCCCCTACTGAGCTAGAGGTTGTTTATAAGAAAATCATCATTGTCATCCTCCCACTCCCTAATGTTGGAGGAAAGTGGGACATAGGGTACATAGCCAAAATCATGTCTTTATCATCATGTTGTTCATTGCTAAGATCGCTTTTGTTTGGTTGAATGTTGGGATCAATGTTTTCTTGTTGAGAGGCAAGGTTTATAGCATAGGCTTGTCTCCTTTTTCTTCTTTCTCTTGCTTTTCTATTTTGTTTTCTTTTACCAATTATCTCTTGTAAGATAGGGCTATCCTCTTTCATAGGCTTGTGTAATTTAGAAGATGAAGCAATCGGATCAAACCTCATTTGTCGCAGTGGAATTTTTTGTTGTTGACAATGATCTCTCGATCCTTGTAAGGATTTTGGGGGAGGAACCTCAACATAGGGACCTTGTCCTTTCGATGTAAGATTCTCTTCACATGCGGGTTATTTATCTTTTGTCAATTCTTGTATAGGAGGACTAGGTACTTTAGTTTTATCCCAAAAGTAATTCAATATGTAATTTTTTTTCTTAGCCAAAGGTTTATACTTGTTGTGAGGAATGGTAATTATACGTCTATCAAGAGGGAATTTTAGACAATGATGTATTGTTGAAGGGATAGATTTCATTTCTTTTAGCCAAGGGTGTCCCAATTTAATAAGAAATAGGTCTAAAATAGGGACAACATCAAACTATTGTTTGACATGTTTTCTAGATAGTGTTACCAACAATGCTATCTTACCCAAAGGCTTAATAAAGGTTCCTTTATGTGTCTTAATCATCATGCTCGAGAGGTCATAAGAACCTTGCAGAGGAACTCTTCAGTGGAAACATTATTCATGCAATTAGGATCAATAAGAGTTCCTTCTACAAGGTTTCCCATTATTTTCATAGTGATGTAAAGAGGTCTGTCCTTATCTTCATTTGTTCTGTCATGAGGTGTAAATACAATTTTAGGTTCTGGGACTTTTCTTTTCACGTAGGGTCTAGGAGGGAACCTATTTTTGTTGTTGGGATTAGAGGTCATGTTTATATGGTCAAATCAGATTTGAAAGTTTCTCCAAAATTATTTCAAAGGCAAGTACAAACTATGTGCAAAAATGGCCTTAAAATGCTTGTTTTTTTGTATTTCTTTAATGCAAATGAATGAAACAAAGGGTGTTGTAAGGATTTTAGTCAAGGGAATAAAGTTATATGTCTGATATCAGTCCAAAATAGAAATAGTATCCTTCTCAACACACTCTTGATGCAATGCCAAGTTAGTGCCAAGTCAAAATATAGTGAAAATAGACACTTTTTTCACCAAATCTTAGTGCAAAAGAGCATAAAAAAGGGTGTTGTGAGGAAAATGATGATGGAAAGAAAATTATATTAGTAATAATAGCCACTTAATGTCAAAATACCCAACACAACATGCTTTTAGTGCCACTTAAGGTAAAACCCTAATGAAAATATACCCAAAATAGGCTATTTTTCACGGTTTTTCAATTCCAAGACCTAGCAAAAGGGGTGTTGTAATAAATTTAAGGAGGTACAGAAAATAAAATCAATGATATCAGTCACCTCAATACATAAAATTGATTACAACACACTTGGAGTGCAAACTAGGTCAAACCCTAGTGCAAAAATAGTCAAAATGTGTAATTTTTTGCCAAATTTTCAATGCAAGAGGCCAATGAAAAGGTGTTGTGAAGTTTTTTAGGAGGGGAAACAATTTATTAATCTAATAAAAACAAATTTGTGAAAAAATTCCCTTCACAACATGCTTATGGTGCATGTTTAGAGAGTCAATAAGGCTAAATTTAATGAAAATCATTGTTTTTGAAGCCTTAGGTTTTAGATCTTAACACAAAATGATATGTGAATGTTTTAAAGTCTGATTTGTTATGGAAATGAAATGTTGTCAGATCTGAAAATGATTTCCAATCTTGACCATGCGAAATAGAAAATACATGAAAAATGTTAGTTTTTTGTTGAAATTTTCTATGCAAAAAAGCAAATATTTTAAATCTAAATGCAAATTTACACTAGAATGCAAGACTATAGACAGAATTTAATTTGAATGAGTCTCTAAAATTAGTAGAAAAATCTGAAAGAATATTTTACCTACTAACCCTAGATTTTGGAATCAGTAGGTTTAATGAAAATTGTCAAAATTTCTACAAAAGCCTAGCAAATTACTGATGAAAGTGCAATGCAAAGTAATGAATTTTTGTATTTTTTTGTAGTTTATATCAGATCTGATGCAAAAATAATGAATTAGGGAAATTTAGAAAGTATTGATGCAATTTAGTAATCTATATGAAAATGCAAGCTAGGGTTTTCAAATTTTTGCAAATTTTTCAAACTTTTTGTAATTTTCTCAATGCAATAACATGAAAGACTATATAAAAGAATGAAATCAATCCAAATCTAAAGACACATACTTAGAAAGTTGTAATTTAATTCCAAAACATGGGTTCACCAAAATGTTTAGGGGGAAATTGGGATTGTTAATGTTTTAGTGTTTGATTGTTTGAATTCGCCTTTCCACCTTAACATTCAAGGATCTAGGGTCGAGTGGCAATCCACTATCATACCCTAGGTCACTATGAGATGTAGGGAATCTTGGATTAGAGTGTTTAGTTACCAATTTTCTCTCTCTTATGCTTAATTAACCATTAAAACCCTAATTATGTGTAAACGATAGCAAATAGATGAATAACAGTAAATGCTGCTATAGGAAGATGTAAAATAACAAATCATTGCATACCTATTTTGGGGGTTCAGAGACAAAAAATTTGGGGACTAAGGAGCGAGTACCCAAGTCCAAGGTACCAGCTTCTTTACAGGATCCTAATCTCCTTCTGACACTAATCTGCACTGTAACTTTTATTTCTAGAAATTCAACTACAAAGGACACAAGAGCAATCACCCAAGTCCCAAAAAGGCTCCAGTGTCCTGCTTCTCTTTAGATCCCAAATCCTTAATGTCTTCTAATCCTTCCTGCAACTTCACTTTTTCTAGAAACGACACTTGTAACCTACAATCACAAAAATTTGGGAGGGGGTTGTGGTGTTTAGGAGCTTGCCTCAATCAAGCCCCAAAAGGACACTTAAGTCTTCCAAACACCTCTGTCAAATAGAGAGTGCATGCCCTTGTAAGGCAGAGGAAAAATCCAAATGAAACAATGACAGAAAGTACAATTATATCACCTTGTAGTGAGGATCTCATGGGAGGAAGATGCTCAAATCTACAAATACAAACACACAAGTGTGCTCTTGCAACAATGAATGCCTTGAATTACTTTCACAAGAATGCTCAAATATCACAATGATCATCTAGTTCTAATCTAGTTTCTAAATGAATGCCTAAACATGCTTTTATATGCAACTACAAGCACTCCCGCCAAGATTTCACAAATTCAAACTTACCATGTTGACCTAGGGACCAAATAACGGTCATAAATCGACACTTCAAATTTGGGCCTGACCCAAAATAGGGCAGGACTAGGGCATGGGTGCCCAAGTCCTCCCCCTATTTTTGGTAGGATTAATGTGAAGGGGTCCTCCTCGGTTGAAATTGTCATGAAACCTAAGTCTCATTCCATCGGGATGCCAAAATATGAAGTAAGATGTCCTAAATGCATGCAAAAGACCCGGGAGTTGAACCTTATGAGGGAAAAGCCCCAAGGGGACATTTTCCAATGTTATAGATGTCATCACAACTAAACAAATTGTTATACACATTAAAGTCTTGTAAAAAGAAATCCAACATTATAACATGTTCTCTTTCCAACAAGAGAAGCATACTTTGCAAGAATGAAAATAAAATTGCTATGCAAAGATATCTTTAATGCTTTTTTCAGTGCATGGATAAATGTAACATTCAAAATACAATGCATACACCATGAATGTAATGAAAATGCAATCTAAATCTAATTTGAAATGGCAAATTAACTCAGAGATGAGAATACAAGATGCAAATTCTTTAATCACGAGTTCACCAAAATGTTAGATGGTGAAAATGAGAGAGAATGACAGCATGTATAAACTAAATCAAGCCTCTCTTTTCACATACACTCAACATTAGGAGATAGGAACTAAGGTTGTTCACTATGAAGGATCAAGTTATTGATTTCTATTCCTTTTTATGCTATTCTAAATGAATGGATGCTTCAATTACATTTTCACAAGCTTTAGGCAACCTTATTACATGAAGCCCTAATTGTAAAGTATGTGTAAGCAAACTAATTTTCAAAACATAAACTATTAAACGAACTACAGAAATGCAAATCAGAAGCAAAAGTGACTATTTATGTGGAAATTGGAGGCCTATAAGACTAGGGTAGCCGCCCTGTAGTCCAGAAAGTTTTCCAACTGTCAAACTTTTTGCACCAAGTATCAGAGTCTCTAAAAAGAGTTCCAAATCCCAAATTTAAACCCCTAGTAGACTAGGGAACCTGCCCCATAATCCTAAATATTATTCGATAATGAAACTAAAAATTTTGTGATGACTGTATTTGCAATACCTATTCTTCCTCCACTCCTTTTCACTAGATCTTTCTAAATGCAACCTACACATACAAAAGAAGGAGAAGGATGGTTGTGTCTATATGGGAGTTTGCCTTAGTCAAACCCTATTTTTGGTATCTCTACCTCAACAATAGCCAATAATAAAGTATGCAGATGTGTGTGCTCATAAATCAAGTGTGTAAGGATAAATGCACAATCCTAAATGACTCAAGCATCAAGGATAGATCCACACAATGTTTCACTCAAGGAAACAACTTCACCTCAAGGAGATGATAGTGATGGAGACTTGTAGAGAAAGAAGGTGAGGCAGTCGTATCCATGGAGGATTCCAAAACTCAAGTTGGAGGCTTCAACCCTTGTCCTGATTGTTCGAAGGCATTGACAAAACCCTAGGAAGAGAAAGATAGACTCAAGATATTGATTCCTAGTCTCCACCAAATATCTCCATGATAGAAAATATGACTATCTTCAAAGAGCTTCAACAAAGTGCAAACCTTCAATACAATAGTAGCAGAATTTTGGCATAATAAGATTGCATGAGAGTTGTGTGTGATAAAGTATTTTTCAATTCTCTTTAAATACCTAATCTTAGAAATGCAAGCAATTGAAATAATGCATCAACAACACATAAAACCCAAAACTTGAATTCAGAATCCTAAGGTCCACGGGACAAGCCGACACCAATCCAAAAATTAGGACCTGAAAATTTAGGGATGGACTAGGGTGTAGGTGTACAAGTTCAAGCATCGAATTTCACTTAAGGTCTGGTTTAATGGTATCCAAAATACCTAGAATCTAATGTTTGTTTTGAGGTTTTGTCAGTTATTTCTTCAAAATGCAACATTTCCTCAATAGGGTACATGTCAATCAAGGTTTATGTAGGTCAAAATTAAAAAGAGTAAAAGGACACCAAAGGAGAGGAGCTAAACTATGCAAAATTGTGCTAATCCATGTAGGAGTACAATTCCTAACATAGCACTTCTTATTATATATATAAAAACAAGGATATTGGAACACTTTATTAAGGCTAAGGGAGTAAGGACTTATTAAGTCTCAATTTCTCATCATACACCAATGATTCTAAGGAATGTTCCTCCCATAATATTAGAAAATCTATCATGCGAGCATGATATAATGTGTGATTTATGAGATAGAGTCATTCTATTTATAATTAAAAGGTATGAGACGTGAACGAAAGGATGAAAGCTTTCTCTAGAGGTTAAGGTTTATATGCAAGATGAGTTTGATCTTCTTACATAACTATTGACAAGTGATTGGAGCCTAAATTATTTGTATTTGATAAATGTTTATGTTTGAATTAATATAAAACATACTAATTCAAGCTTTTTAAGTTAAGAATATAAGCATCATTTAGAGTTAAAATTTTATTTCAATAAAATTTATGATGATTTTTCATTACTATATATATATATATATATATATATATATATATATATATATATATATATATATATATATATATATATATATATTGAAGAGTATACATATAATATCAACACCATGTTTCACTCTTAAGCTACGTACAAGTTAAACATATCATAAGAAGAAATAATGACTAATCAAATTATAGATAATGCATAGCAAATTAAATGAATTTAGTAATTCTTATGACTTATATATAACTCATGAGTAATTAACACAGTCAGTTAATAGTTTCTTAAAATAGAATATAATACTTTTAAAATTGTGAGAGATTATGTGATATAATTAGTGTAATTTTGTATAGCATTAAAATATTTTAAATTTATGTTTAAATAAATTTTTATTTTCAACAATCAAAATAGATTTTTGATTGACCGCAAAATATGGTATCTTAATAATATATTGTTGTGTAATCCAAATATTCATGAAATTAAATATACTTTTTTTTAATAAAGAGTAATATGGTTTTGAAAGGGGCCCTACCCTTTTACAAAAGTAAAATGTTGGGATAAGGTGCCATTAACCTTGTAAATCCCAATAGTGTATTTGTTCCATTTTATTATTTGTAATTTGGAATTACCCATAAGGGAATGAGGTAGTTCCATTGGTAGTGGTAATTTTGGACTTATTGGAGGTAATTATGGAGTGACATTTATGGTTGGCAATTGTGAAAATCATGAGTAAATGAGTGTATGGCCCACCATGGAGGAACCAACTATTTTTAGCATGTATGACACACATCATAAAGTTGGTGAGTGCATGTAAGAGAATCTATGACAACTGAAAGTTGTCATAAGATTCTATGACACTATGACATCTTATGAGAAATAATTAATAGTTTTAAGATGTTATGTTTAGCTCTAGGCACCCATATTGGGAAGATGCTTTCTAGTAGAATCTATGATGGTTATGATGTGTCATAAGATGTTGTAAGAGACTATTTTTGGTCTTGGGCATCCAACTTTGCATGGATGATTTTGGACAAGTGTCATGAGCTTGTAAGAAGGCATTTAATGTTTGCATGTTAGAGAATCTCAAAAGAGAGAAAGTGGATGCCTAGATTAGAGGGAAAATACTTCTATAAGTAAATTTCCATGTAATTGTTGTAGTATGATAGATTTTTGTACATAGGTGCTGCCAGAGTGAAGGTTGGAGAGAAGAAGGAAGTGCATGTATTATGTTATTCATACTTTGAAGATAATACAACTTGAGCCTCTTTTCTTGGTGGAGATTTTTACCTGAAAGGGTTTTCTCCAGGTTATATCTAGTGTTATTCTTCTATGGTGTTTTTTCCTATGTTGTGATTTTAATTTCTAAATGCAATCTTCATTGATATTATAGTGTTTTAGATCATTAACATATTGTAATTAAATTTCCATGATTTGAGTAGTTGTTTCCTTCATTTTGTAATATTTGGTATCAAACCTTGGCCAAATTTGACTCTTTGGTCGAAGAGTGAAGGTTGTGTACCTGTAGTGGGAGATTTGGTTATTTGTGTTTTTAGATCTTGAGTTGATATTATGGCTGCAGTCACTGCTACTTCAACCTCTCGATTGAATATTAAGAAGTTCAACGGTATGGGATATGAGTTGTGGAAGTAGAAAATGGAGGATTTAACAGAATAATGAAACCAATGGTTGGTTGTTCAAAAATAGAAGAAACCTGATGATGTACGAGTCTAGATGAATGCGAAAGGTTGGATAAGAAGGCACAGGGAACTATCCAACTGTGTCTTATAGATTCCATCCTATTAAATGTCTTAAAGGAAGAGAATGCACACAAACTCTAGACAAGACTAGGTGAGATTTATCAAGCCAAGAGCATGGTAAACAAGTTTTATTTAAAGAGGAAATTATTTTCTATTAAAATGAAAGAGGGTGATTCTATTGCAGAGCATTTGAAAAATTTTAATTTTCTTTTGAGTCAAATTGATTCTATAGATGATATAGTTGTAGAGAAAGATAATTACTTTGTTCTTTACCTAAATCTTGGGACAATTTTATCCTTTCTATTAATTCTAACCTTGAAGATTTGAAGCTGGATCATCTTCCTGCAACTTTGTTGGAGTAGGAGATGAGGAAGAAGAATTATGAGGTTAACACTGAGGCTCTCAATGTGAGGGGAAGATCTAAGTCAAGAGGACCAAAATGAGATTAAAAAGGGGCTAAGGACAAATCTAAGGGACAATCTAAGTGTTATGTTGTAAAATGTCCACCTAGGACTTTTACCTTGTAAGTCTATCTATCGAGCCCCTTGCTTTTTATCATGCATCTTAAATTTTACTCCTGAGACAAAATGGCCTGAAACTCATGTCAAGTAGGGCTTGAAAGACATCCTTGAGCTTAAACCTAACACAAAATAGGTCCTAGGGTTTGGAAAATTGCACCCTTGTCATGCCCTATTTTGGTGGGCTCCTAAAATTGAATGTCAATTTTGTGACCATTAAAAGCTTTCCTTACTAACATCTTAAGTTTGAATTAGAAAATTTATAGTGGGAATGCATATATATGCATGTTTAGGACTTCATTTGTAAACTAGATAGATAATGTGAACTTGTGATCTTATGCTAAGGATATTCAAGGCTTTCATTGTGTTACAGAGCAGATTTGTCATGTTATTGTGTTTGTTTGTTACATATTTGGCTTCATCAATGCATCTCCTCATGGAATGAAAGAGCTTCATCCTTCCACGAGAGATACACCTCTGATGCGATATCTTTTGTGTTTGAATCAATCATTTATCAATTTATTTGTCCTTTATCTTGCAAGGATATAAACGTTTTATCAAACAACAGTGTTGGAATGCTTGAATGCCATTCCAAGGCTTGATCAGGGCAAACTCATAAACACCACAATGCCTAATCCATCTCCTTGTGATTGTAGGTGATAGGTCTTGGATCATGAAGATTGGAGTTGTAGAGGAGTGTTTTAGAATATAAGGATTCTATATCTGATAGAAAGAAGTAGAAAAAAGCACAGTCATGGCTTGGGCTCTAGTCCCTTTGACCTCTGGGTTTGTAGATGCATTAATCTCTGGAACATGGATAATCATTACTAAATAGAGTCTGGAAACCCTAGAAGAAAAGACTAAATTGGGCTTGGGCATGAGTCCATTTTCCATTGGCATTTAAGGATCCCAAACTTTGAAATTTGGTGTTTGTCTAATCTTTATTTACCATCTCTGTGTGTGACCATTTTTAAGAATTCATCTATTTGTTTACGATTTTGTGTAATTAGGGTTTTGAGCATTATTGGGCATTAAATTAAAATAATAAACATCAATTTCAAAATTTCCCTATCATTACAAGTGACAACCAACCTGTAGGTGAATCCTCTTGCAAAATTTGAGATTCAACTTGGTTAACTGTCCTTGAATGTGTGTAGTGAAAGGAGGATCTAGGCATATCATTCAAATAAACCCTATTCCCACTTTTCCTACATAATGTTTTGGTGAAACCATGTGTTTACTAAATTTTGCACCTTTATGAGTGTTGTACTTCAAATTTTCATTCCTTCATTTCATTTTAATCTTATTGCATTTGAAAATCAACAAAAAAAATTGAAAATTTTGAAATTTTTGAAAAAAATTTACATCCTAGGCTTGAATTTTGACATAGTTTGCATTACATTTCATCTAAATCATTCTAATCTTTGATATTTACATCAGACCTAATATAAATTTCAGGACTAAATCATTAAAGGATCATTTGCATTGCATTTTCATGCTTCATTTGCTAGAATTTGCTTGAATTTGTGCATTTTTCATATAACCTAATCTTGGCAATAGCTAGGGTTTGTGGTTAAAATCTTGTTTCAGATTTTACTACTCTTTTAAACACTATTTTAGGTCTAATTTGTGATTTTTAGTTTTCCATTATTATGTTTCTTTGCATTTACATCTTAAATTTTGCATTTACACATAATCAATTTCAACAAAAAGTAGAATATTCACTCATTTCACCTTAAAATTGCACTTGGATTGAACATTGTAGGATTTTCACATCATTTTCATATCTGATCTAAACTCTTTTCACATCATAAATCTGATTATATTTCATTCATACATCATTTTTCATAGTTACATGCCTTAATTTCACAATTAGGGTTTAAAATCCTTACATTTTCACTAGATTTTGATTCATCCTTCATCTAGATTTCCATCATAGGTGTGTTGCTAAAGGTATTTCTGCAGTATTGTACTTATAATAAGAAATTAATTTGCTGCCCTTTTGCAATTTTATCACAACACTACTTCTTTTAGGCATTTGCATTGAAAAAACTAAAAAAATCAAGTTTTCTAGGTCATACACATACATAGTGCTACATCTATTTCATTACATATATATAAATATTTTAAAATCAGATCTTGCATTTATTCAAAACATACACACATATTATAATCATAACAATAATTCTAGGTTCCCTCCTAGGCCTTATTTGAAAAGAAAGACCCATGAACCTGAAATAACATGCACACCTCATGATAAGACAATGAGCAATATTGAAAGACCTCTCTATATTATAGTGAATGTAATGGAGATTCCCATGCATGGTACAATTATAGATCCTAACTGTATGACTAATGTGGTAAGGGAAGACTTCCTTCTCTCACATGATTTGATACAAGATTCTTATGAACCTTCAGATTTATTGATTAAGACACATACTGGAGCTTTCATGCCTACCTTTGGGAAGATAACTTTATTGGTTATGGTCTATGATAAAGATATCGATCAATTATTTCATGTCATCCCTTTATTTGACTTCTTCCGCATAAAATTAGGACATCCATGGCTCACGGCTATGAAGGCTTTCCCCTCAACAATTCACAAATGTATAAAATTCCTTCTACATGGACACGTGCATACTATTCAATGTAATACATGGCAACCCATGGTTATGGAAAAGAACTTTACTCTTGATTACTTTTGACCATGACCTGATAGATAACCTAAGCCATGACAAGATCAATTTTTTTGCATATAGACGATACAAAGCAAAACTTCTAGTTAGAGTGGTTGGACCTTCTATTCAACAAGCAATAAGAGAAGAACAACCCACATTACAAGAACTTCCTAGAGAAAAAGGTAAAGGACTCTATGCTAAGGTTCCTCCTATGTCATCCTTACAAGGATCAAGAGTGACTCATGGAAAACAAAGCACTTCATCAAGACAAATTAGATTTGAACAAGCTTCCTCCTTTGAGATATGAAAACCTACGGAAAAACATCAGACTACTTTTTAGGACATAAGAAATAAGACAAGAAGGAATAGAAAAGCAAGAGAAAGGAGGAAGAGAAGGCAAGCTTTTGCCCAACAAAATGAACTTCAACATGAAAACATTCCACCAACCAACATTGAAACAAGCAAAGAAAAACTTAAAGGAAAAGAGATTAAGGATAATGACAAAAGTTGGGCTATTGTACCTTATGTACCTCTTTCCTCTCGCATTTGAGATTCGGAAGATGATGATTTTCTTGTCGGCAACCCCTAGTTCGGTTGTGAAATAGGTAAGTATTTCTAACCCTGGTGGTTTCCTATGTTGTAGCATTATTTTCTTATTTATGTGACCTCCTCTCTTGTGTTGTTTAGGCCTCCTAGGATGACCCTTGATACTTTTTAAAGGTAAAGGATATCGGGAGATCGCATCTATTGTGACCCTTATTCTATTCATATCATCATTCTTCTATCTTGGTTCTCCTTTATTTTTATTGTTGTGTGTTGTGTCTTAGGCGCATAGCATTGTGATTGATGACATGGGGGCATCCTCCTATGTGACTATTCCTAAGGAACTTGTTCTCCTCTCTCTTTTTATTGTTTACCTTCTTCTAATGCTTCTATCTAGTCAGTGGATGATGAAAAATAAACATATACTGGTATAGAACACGTGTCCCTTCAATGAGTAAGCAAAAATGGACCTAGTCCATATATGAAGATGGGTTTGATTTATATATCTGAGGCTTGGCTAGTAGAATCACTCCATGTGATATTTTTTTGTTATCTAATATTTGCTAACAAATCATAACAATACATCTACTCCACACACTTTGATTGTTTTGGGTGTCTCACCTTGGTGTTACACTTGGTTCTGAGATGCATGTAGTATAAGCCCCATGGCTATACTTAGACTCAAACCCATTTGTGTAGCCTTGGCTTCTTTGTTTCTGTGCATAGCTTTCATGTTTGCTTAGATTAAGATTTGTTTGTGGGAACATTTGGTGATCGTAAGCATATGTCACCTTTTGGGGTCACGGGCTTTGTGAAAGCTCTTGTTCCCTTGCATGCTTTCTCTCTAGCTTAACATACTTGATATCAGTACATGATATCAACCACCTTAAGGTGGGGGCATATATAAGGTAATTTGTTTGATGATTTTGGTACTAACGAAGCATGTTTGTAAGCCATCTATGGAGGTAGGATGTTGTATCTTCGGCATGAGTGCACATATTTATTCTATATTGCAATCAAAAAGCCCTCTGGAGAGGTAGGATATTGTTCATAGCCTTTTATACAAAAGCCCTCTGTGAAGGCAGGGATGGTGTATCTCTTGAGCTAGTGCACATCCTTTTTATTTAAAAAGTCCTCTGAGTAGGTGGGGTTGGATTTGAGACTATCCTCACTTAAGTGTGTCTTTGACAATTGTTGTGGCATAATCGCAACCACCAAGTGTGTTTGTAGTGTGCTTGAGATGGTGGGGGTTTAGCAATAAGTTCCTTCCATCACCTTGTTTTTCATGTTTTCAACATATAGTATATCTTTGGCATACTATACAACGCTCATGTTTTTCGTGTATTCATGTGTTTTCCCCCATGTGTAGTTTCAAGGGTGTGGTGAAATGCCCTTCCTACACTCAGGCTTTGTATGTCATGTTTTCTCCTGAGCATAGTCTCAAGGGTGTGGTGAAATACCCCTCCTATGCTTTGGGTTTTGTATGGCATGCTTTTTCTCAAGCGTAGTCTCAAGGGTGTGGCAAAATGCCTATCCTACACTTTGGGATTTGTGTGGTGTGTCTTCTCCCCCGTATGTAGTCTCAAGGGTGTGGAAAAATGCCCCTCCTACATTTTGGAGTTGTGTGTTGCATTTTTACTTTCCATGTATATGCATTTATATATGTGAAAATGAAAAAAAAATATCAAGTGTATTCTCCGTGACTACTCTTGTGTATTCATCATTTTTTTGAGTTCCTATTACTATCTTCTCCATGTTTTATGTGCCTATAAGGTATTTTCTCTAGTGTCTAGGTAAGACTGGGAGCTAGAAATAGTTCCTCAATCTTTGTGTATGAATTAGCTTCAAGTGCCTAGAGTCTTTGTTGTGTTTTGACATTACTTTAATGCAATTATGGCTCATAAGATAATACATACATTAAAGTGTGTGCTAAATGTTATGTCATAAAATATCCCCCTAGGGCGTTTACCTCTTAAGTTTAGCTCTCGGGTCCCTTATTTTTCATCATGCATTTTAAATTTTACTCTCAAGACAAAATGGCATGAAACCCAAGTCAAGTGGGGCTTGAAGGATATCCTTGAGCTCAACCCCAACCCAAAATAGGTCCCAATGTTTGGGCACTCGCACCCTTGTCCTTCCCTATTTTGGTGGGGTCCCAAATTTTAATGTCAATTTTGTGATTGTTAAAAGGCTTCCTTGAAAACATTTTAAGTTTGAACTAGGAAATTTATAGAAAGAAGCATGTTTAGGACTTCATTTATAAACTAGATGGATAGCACAAAATTATGATCTTATGCTAAGATTATTTGAGGCATTCATTGTGTTAGAGAGCATATTTGTCTTGCTATTGTGTTTGTTTGTTAGAGATTTGGCTTCATCAATCCATTTCCTCATGGCATGAAAGAGCTTCATCCTTCCATGTGAGCTACACCTCTGAGGTGATATCTATTTGTGTTTGAATCACTCATTTATCAATTTGTTTTTGCCTCTATTATGCAAGGATACACACTCTTTATCAAACAACGGTGTTGGAAGGCTTGAATTCCATTCGGGGGCTTGACTGAGGCAAGCTCATAAACACAAAATACCCCCCAACCCCTCTCCTTGTGATTACAATTGATAGGTATAAAATCATGAAGAGTGGAATTACAAAGGAGTGTTGCAAAAGATAAGGATTTCAGATCTGATAGAAAGTAGTAGAAAAGAGCACACTTAGGGCTTGGACACTAGTCCCTTTACCCTCTAGGTTTGCAAATGCAAAAATCTCTGGAACAAGGATAATCGATAGTAGACAGAGTTTGGAAACTCCCAAAAAAAACATTGCATTGAGCTTGGGCGTGAGTCCCTTTACCCCAAACATTTCAAGATCCTTAACTTCAAAATCTGGTGTGTATCTAATCTTCATTTACCATCTCTATGTATGGGAATATGTAAGAATTCATCTGTTTGTTTATGATTTTGTATAATTAGGGTTTTGAGCATAATCGAGCATTAAATTAACATACTAATCATCAATTTCTAAATTTTCCTATCATTAGAAGTGACAACCAACTTGTAGGTGAATCCTCTTGCAAAAGTTGATATTCAACTCGGTTAACTATCCTTGAATGTGTGTAGTGAAAGGAGGATCTAGGCATATCATTCAAATCAACTCTATTGCACTCTTCCTACATAAAACTAAGACTCTTGGAAAGAACAATAGAGTTAGGTGTTGGAATTACAAAAAGATGGGACATGTCAAAAAGGAGTCTAGAAACCCAAAGAAATAGCGAGATATTGCTTCTGAGAAGTCATCAAACGTGAGTGAAGATGTTTTACTTTCTGCATGCAATATTGTTTCTAATGATCATTGGTTGGATGACTTAGGATGCTCATATTATATGACCCCACATAAGGAATTGTTTTCCACATATGAAGAGTATGATGGAGGTAAAGTGTACCTTGGGGATAACTCTACATATCTAATAGTTAGGAAAGGTAAGGTATTGTTGTGTTTTAGTGATGTGAGGATTAAAACTCTCCCTAGTGTTTTCTATGTTCTTGGATTAGGTAGAAATTTGATCTTAGTTTCAAAGTTGAATGATTTGGGAATGCATGTAAGATTTGATAATCATGGTTGCAGATAAGTGAGAGTAAACTTGGTGATAGCAAAGGAGAAGAGAATGGGAACTTAGTTTAGGCTAGATGGCACTATAGGTTGTAATTCCTCTTATGTTTCTGATGCTTCTGAAAACACTAGTATGTTGTGGCATTGTAGATTGGGCCACACATGTAATAATATTTTGAAAACTGTTAAGAATACAAAATTGTTGCATGGTTTCTTTTACTTTGATGAGTGCTTTGATTTTTGTGAGCATTACGTATTTGGAAAACAAAACAAAACATCATTTTATTTAGGAAGAAATACAAAAAAGAGAAGTTATAAATTATTCATTCAAATGTTTTTGGACTTGTAGATAATGAATCTATCAGAAAATCTCATTATTTTATTACCTTCATTGATGATGTATCTAGATTTACATGGATTTATTTTACAAAAAACAAATCTAAACTTTACACTAAGTTTAAGGATTTTAAAGTCTTACTTGAAAACCAATCAGGATTAAAGATAAAAATATTAAGATCTGACAATGGAGGGGAATATTTCTCTAAGTAATTTGATGAAATTTTTAAACATGTGGGTACAATCAGACAAAAGACAACTCCATATACACCACAACAAAATGTTGTCATAGAAATGATGAACTAAATATTCATGAAAAGAGCCAAAAAGTATGTTGAGTGATTCACAGTTTGATAAATGCTTTTGGGCAAAGGTTGTGTGTACCACTTGTTACTTGACTAATAGATCTCCTTATAGGGCTCTTGATTCAAAACCTTATAAAGTGTGGAAAGGTTAGAAACCTTTTGTTTCACATTAAAGGGTTTTTGGCTATGAAGCTTTTGTTCATGTTCCTAAGGAAAAGTGATCTAAGTTGGATCCAAAAGCATAGAAATTCATCTTCCTTGGATATGGTGAGAATGTTAAGGGTTATAAGCTTTGGGATCATCTAATCAGAAAAATTGTTTTCTCTAGAGATGTTATTTTGAGGGAACTTAGAGCTATTTTTGAACCTAAGAAGCCAAAAGAAAAAGAAAAGTTGAAGCGAGTGAAATTTGACCTAGAGTAGGAAGATGCACCTCAGGAAGAACACAATGATTGATTGGAGGGTGAAGAAGAAGAAGAAGAAGAAAATTTGAGTAGTTCTAATGAGGAAGATTTTGTTGTTACAAAAGATGTTGGTGCAGAAGATCATGCAGAACAACAAGTTAAGTCTCTTACTCCACCCTTGAGGAGATCAACAAGACCAGATATCCATTGTGTATTTTCTTTATTGAGTATTGATGATGAACATAGATCCTACAGGGAAGCTACTCATGCATATGATACCAAGTCTTGGCAGTTAGCCATGTAGGAGGAGATGATGGCTTTAGACTCTTTTAAAACCTAGGAGCTTGTTCATTTGCCCAAAGGAAGAAAGGCCATAGGTTGCAAATGGATCTTCAAAAGGAAGTTTGGAGTAGACAGTTCATTGGAGAAGTACAAGGCTAGACTAGTATCCAAGGGCTACTCCTAGAGAGAGTGAGTTGATTTCAGTGAAATTTTCTCTCCTATTGCAAAGTTAACTTCTATTAGATTTCTTTTATCTAGTGTTGCATCTTTTGATTGGGAAATAGAGAAAATGGGTGTTAAGACTACATTCTTGCATGGAGATGTTGAGGAAAAAAATTATATGCAACAACCTACATCTTTTGAGGTAAAAGGGAAAGAACATTGGGTATGCAGGTTAAAGAGGTCTCTTCATGGCATGAAACATTCCCCCAGAATGTGGGATCAAAAGTTTGACTCATTTGTGTTCAAATTGTGTTTTGTTAGAAGTGAGGAGGATTATTGTGTGCACATTCATTGTAGTGATGATTCTATACTGATCATTGCATTGGATGTTGATGACATATTATTTTTTAGAAATCTTAAGGGTATGATTAGTGACATAAATCCCATCTTTTTGGTGGATTTGATTTGAAGAATCTTGGAGCTGCCAGGTATATTCTAGGTATGGAGATCTAGAGGGACAAAGGTTACAAAAAGATTTGGTTGTCTCAGAGTAAGTATGTGAATATAATTTTGTAGAGATTTAGTATGCAAGACTATAACCTAGTTAGAGTTCCTTTACCCATTGGTACTAAGATTTATTTACATATGTGTCTAAAAAATGGTGATGATTTTGAGGATATGTCTAATGTACCATATGCTAGTGTTGTAGGGAGTTTTAAGTATGCAATGGTTTACACTAGGCTAGATATTGCCCAAGCAGTGGGAGTTTTGAGTAGATTTATGTCTAAACCTAGCAGACAACATTGGAATTATACAAAAAAGGTGCTTAAATATCTTGTAGGTACTCCTAATTATATTTTGGTTTATTTTGGTATTTGATAGTTCTGATAAAACTTTGGACATATAGGAATTTATTGATGCAGATTGGGCAAGTGACTTTGATAGTTGAAGGTCCACTAGTGGCTATGTGTTTAGTCTGTTTGGAGGAGTAGTGACTTGGATGAGTAAGAGGTAACCCACCATTGCTTTCTCCACCATCGAAGAAGAGTATATGGCTGCTACCATTGTCTCTAAGGAAGCAGTTTGGTTGAGGAGACTATGTACATGTATTGGTTTTGATTATAGGGTTATTCAGATTGGTTGTGATTGCTAGAGTGCTATTTGTTTGGTCAAGAATCCTATGTATCATGCTCAGACTAAGCATTTTTATAATGAGTATCACGTCATTCAAGAATTGCTTGCAAGTGGATAAATTGAGTTGAAGAAGATAGACAATCGGGAGAATGTTGCAGATTCATTGACCAAGCATGCGACCACAAGAAATTTGTTTGGTGCAGAGAGGCCATGGGCCTTGTTTCTAGTGCTTGATTATTTTGATTTAATTTCCTATGGGTTTATTTACAATGTGTAATGTCAAGTTTGGTTGAGGAGACTATGTACATGTATTGGTTTTGATTATAGGATTATTCAGATTGGTTGTGATTGCTAGAGTGCTATCTATTTGGTCAAGAATCCTATGTATCATGCTCAAACTAAGCATTTTGATAATGAGTATCACGTCATTCGAGAATTTCTTGCAAGTGGATAAATTGAGTTGAAGAAGATAGACAATCAAGAGAATGTTGCAGATTCATTGACCAAGCATGCGACCACTAGAAATTTGTTTGGTGCAGCGAGGCCATGGGCCTTGTTTCTAGTGCTTGATTATTTTGATTTGATTTCCTATGGGTTTATTTACAATGTGTAATGTCAAGTGGGAGAATTTTGGGATAAGGTGCCATTAACCTTGTAAATCCCAATATTGTATTTATTTTGTTTAATTATTTGTAATTTGTAAATACCAATAAGGAAATGAGGTAGTTTCACCGACAGCGGTAATTCTAGACTTACCAAATGTAATTATGGAGTGACATTTATATTTGTCAATTGTAAAATCATGTGTAAATGAGTCTAGGTGCCACCTTGGATGAATCAACTTTTTTTAGCCTATATGACACCTGTCATAAACTTGGTGAGAGAATGTAAGAAAATCTATGACAGATGCAAATTGTCATAAGATTCTATGACACTATGACAACTTATGACAATTAATTAATAGTTTTAAGATGCTATGTTTAGCTCTAGAAACCCATATTGGGAAGATGCCTTCTAGTAGAATCTATTATCGTTATAATGCATCAGAAGATGCTATAAGAGACCATTTTTGGCCTTAGACGCCAAACTTTGCATGTCTAACTTTGGACAAGTGTCATGAGCTTGTAAGAAGACATTTAATGTTTGCATGTTGGAGATTCTTAGGAGAGAGAAAGTGGATGCTATGATAGGTAAAAATCAGGTCAATAAGATCAAACATTACAAATCAAAACCTAGTCCTACCACCATCAAAGAATCAAATCCAAGTGAAATCAAAAGCATGCAATTCAAGAACAATATCACCTAGATTGTATGATTCCTTGTTTGTGATGTTGATTGCTTCTTCAACAATGAACAAGTATGAAGATCAAAGCTGCCATGATGAATGGATGATAATGATAATAAGCTCAATGGATGCTAAAGTGCTCAATATGCTCAAGATGATAATGTAGGCACGATGAGAATGCTAGATAGATGTAGTATGGAATGAGAGGGTGTTTATATAGACTTCAACCAAAATCAATCAATGGTGGAGATTTGGTGGCTATGTGTGTTGCAAGTATGAAGTGAGCCAGTGTTGTCATTGATGTCAACATACTCATATTGCATTGACAAGAAGGATTTGATGAGCTGTGTGCTGAGGATATTGAGAAAATTAGCCTCAATCAGGAACAGTGAAGAACAGTGATGAGAAGAAGGCAAATGTACTATATAGGATGAGAACCGGAGGATGCGGATTAAAGGGTTAATAGATATGAGTCTTGAGATGCTTCAGTTAAGATTTTAGAGGTCCGCATGAAGATCTGAAGGAGTTGTGGCTGTCGGTATAGAACCGGTTCCGGCAAGTATCCAGAGGTGACAGAGGATCACAAAAAGGTCCGGTGAGGTCCGGAATTGTATTATCCTAATCTGCGGATCGGACAGAGTGTTTGGGATGTCCTTGTGATGTGTCATCCTGATTTGTGTATGAGTTGGAGGTCCGGAAGTACCTCTTGCATTATGACAGTGGCGATAGACTGTGTTCTTGAAGTTCCGGATGAGGAAGACAAAAGATCCCAGTAAGTAGAGGAAGTGCGGATGTATCCGGACATTCAGACAGGCTTGTGAAGGTTCTTGGATCATGTTTAGGTTGTGTTGTTGGTCCGCATTGATGGTAGAGCCCGGAATTGAAGTTATTCTTCCGGATGAAGTTCTTGCTCTGTTTAGCCGACCGGATGAGTTGTTCATCCTGCGAATGTTCTTGTGATGGCCGACCGGATGTGTTATTCATCTTGCGGATACTCCTATGGTTGTTTGCCGACTTAGATGTTTGTTCCTAAGTTGATGTCTTGTATAAATAACGGTTTGTGAGTTCATTTCAAGGTGTGGTGTGTGGATGAGTGTGGCATAGCGAAGAAACGTGTGAAAGGCAGAGCAGAGATTGTTGGGCTTAATTGGAACTGATCCGGACATGATAGAGATGTCATTCTCCAGTTCAAGACTGTGATTTTTATCACTTTGTAGATAGTGTGTCTCCTTGTAGGCAGTGGGCCTCTTTGTGAGCAGTGTGCTCCGGCAGTGAGCCCTTATTGGCATGTGCCATTCATTTTTCTTTATTCTTCTAACAGAGAATAATTCTTGGGTTAATCACCCCGTGGTTTTTCCCTTAACCGGGTTTTCCACGTCAAAATCTTGGTGTTCAATGTGTTGATGCTTATCTGCTCTTGTGTTTATGTATTATGCTTCCATGGATGATTATTTGATATACTGCTAACAAACAATAAAGAATCAAGTGTTTGAAAGAAGAAGAAGTTTTATACAACTGATTCACCCCCCCCTCTCAGTTGTATGCCCTAGATCCAACAATTGGTATCAGAGCTAAGTTCCTCTGATAGGAGCTTAACCGCTTGAGGAGATCCAGGATGTCGTCATACAAGAAGGATAGTCCGAAGTTCGATGGAACCAACTTCACTCTCTGGAAAGGTCGCATGAAGTGTCACTTGGAATGTATGGGAAAAGCATACTTGGCTATGATTTCAAAACCATATATACCTCCACAAGGTGGTCCGACAACTCTGAATGAAATCACAGAAGCTGAAAACAATCTGCGGACCAAGGAAGCTCTTCTAAGCGCATTGAATGACTCAGATCTCTCGAATGTCATTGACCTACCAACTGCATATGAGATCCTAACTAAACTGGAACTTCTGTATGAAGGAGATGAGTTTGTCAAAAGTTCAAGGTTGCAAAGTCTGAAAGGGAAATTTGAAAGATTGAAAATGAGAGATGATGAAAACATCACTACCTTTATGCCAAGAGTAAATGAGCTGGTATGTGGAATCAGAAATGCTGGTGGAACTTTAGATGAAAATGAGATTGTCTGCAAAATCCTAAGATCCCTTCCTACTGCCTACAAAATCAAAGTTGCTGCCATTGATGAATTCAGAGCCCACACAACTGTCACAAGAGAACAACTGGCTGGCAAACTAGTTGCATTTGAAATGACCGAGTTTGGAGATGATCCTCCCAAGACTGAATCTGCTTTCAAAGCCAGTGCCTATGTGAAAGGTAAACAGAGATTTGATCCGGGTGAAAACTCATCAAGGAAAATGTCATGGTATGATCAAGCAAGAAGAGACATGGAAGAAGAAGAAGCAGAAACAGCTCAACTTGAAGCCCTCATTGCAAAAAGACTGCCAAGAGGATCCGGTAAGTATGAAGGAAAACTACCCTTTAAGTGTTTCAACTGCAATAAGATTGGTCATTTTGCCTCAAGATGTCCGGAGAGATCTGCAAGATCTAATACTCACAGACAAAGGTTTCAAAAGAATTGCTATTATGTTCATGAAGAAGATGACAATGAAGGAGTAACAAATGATGAATCAGAACTAGGAAGCAAATCCGGAAATGAGTGGGTGTTTATAGCCATCAAGGAAGAAGATTCAATACTCTCTGAATCTGTCAATCACAAAGTTGTTGAAAAAGCCTTGGCTACTCAAGTGGAAGAAAAGGATGATTGGGTTATTGACAGTGGATGTTCTCACCATATGACTGGTGACAAGAATAAGTTCTTAGACTTGGAAAGATATGAAGGAGGAATGGTAAAGTTTGGTGACAATTCTGCTGGCAGAATCAGAGGTAGGGGAACTATTTCCTTTGATGGTAAGAACAAAACAGGTAATGTACTGTATGTTGAAGGATTGAAGCACAATCTTCTCAGTGTTGGTCAGTTAGTGGACAAAGGCTATGATCTCCGGTTCAAGAATGGAAAATGCAGAATCTTTACAAGCTCCGGAACTGAAATTGCATCCGGTACTCAGACAAAAGGTAATATCTTTCATCTGGTTGGTTCAAATAAAAGTTGTTTGTTTGTTCAAATTGATCAGAGTTGGTTATGGCATAGAAGAATGTGTCATGTAAATTTTGATAACATCATCAAGATAAGCAATACTCAGGCTGTGAGAGATCTTCCAAAATTGATGAAACCTACAAATAGTGTGTGTAAAGAATGTCAGTTAGGTAAACAAAGCAGAGTCTCTTTCAAAAGCAAAGATCAGTCTTCTACCGGATTGTTGGAATTAGTACATACTGATCTATGTGGTCCGACAAGAATCAAGAGTCTGCAGGGTGATAGATATTTCATGTTGTTAATTGATGATCATTCCCGGATGATGTGGGTTACCTTTCTAAAAGAAAAATCAGAAGCTTTTGAGAAGTTCAGAATCTTCAAAGCTATGGTGGAGAATCAAACCGGATTGAAACTAAAGTGTCTAAGGTCTGATAGAGGTGGTGAATTTACATCTGGTGAATTCATTGACTTTTGTGAGAAACAGGGTATAAGAAGATAGTTGTCTGCTCCTAAGACTCCACAGCAGAATGGAGTAGTTGAGAGAAAGAACCGGACCATCCAGGAAGCTGCTAGGACAATGATGTTGGAAGCAAATGTTCCTCAAATGTTTTGGAAAGAAGCTATCAGCACTGCAGTCTACACTCTCAATCGAGTTCAAATCAGAAACAACACCGGTAAGACCCCCTATGAACTCTGGTTTGGCATCACTCCTACTGTGAAATATTTCAGAGTATTTGGTAGCAAGTGTTATATTAAAAGAGATGAAGATCTAGGAAAGTTTGATGCTAGAATTGATGAAGGAATTTTCTTGGGCTACTCCACTCAAAGCAAAGCATACCGGTGTTACAATAAGAGATTGAGGAAGATGATAGAAAGCACCAATGTAAAGGTTGATGAAGGAATTGAGAAGCCTTCAAGATTTTATGAGTTTGATGAAGATGACCAAGACAGTGTTCAAGGACCTCAATCCTCTCCGGTGAGACAGAGTCAGCCTGATCCGGTAAATCAGGAAGAAGAGATAGGTTTGAATGAGCCTGATCAAGAAACAGCAGTGCTGGATACTCCCAAAATTCCAAGGTATGTAAGACTGAATCACTCTGAAGATCAGATCATAGGTGACAGAAGCAAAGGTGTACAAACTAGAAGGAATATTGCTCAAAATCAAAATGAATGTTGTCTGATTTCAAAGATTGAACCTAAAACAATAAATGAAGCCTGCAATGATGAAAACTGGACCAAAGCAATGGAAGATGAATTGATGCAAATTGAGAAAAATCATACTTGGGATCTTGTTCCCAGACCTAGAGACAGGAATGTAATTGGAACCAAGTGGGTCTTCCGGAACAAACTAAATGAAGCTGGTGAAGTAATCAGAAACAAAGCTAGATTGGTCTGCAATGGCTACTCTCAAATAGAAGGAATTGACTTTGAAGAGACTTTTGCTCCGGTAGCAAGAATTGAAGCAGTCATATTACTTCTTGCATTTGCTGCCTTCAAAGACTTCAAGGTATATCAAATGGATGTCAAGTCTGCCTTCCTAAATGGTGATCTGGAAGAAGAAGTCTACATTGAACAACCGGATGGATTTCAATTGTCTAATAATAATGATATGGTCTGCAAGTTGAAGAAAGCTTTGTATGGATTGAAGCAAGCCCCAAGAGCATGGTATGAAAGGTTGGATAAGCATCTTGTGCAGATTGGATTCAACAAAGGTACTGCTGACAGTAACTTATACTTCAAAATTGATCATGAAAACATTCTGATTGTTGAAGTGTTTGTGGATGATATCATTTTTGGAGGAAGAGATAGTATGTGCAAAACTTTTGCAAATCAGATGAAAAGTGAGTTTGAAATGTCTATGCTTGGTGAAATGAATTTCTTCTTGGGTCTGCAAATTACTCAAACAAAAGAAGGGATCTTCATTTCTCAGACCAAATATGTGAAAGAATTGTTAAAGAAATTTGGTATGGAAGACTCAAAGCCTATGAACACTCCTATGGCAACCGGATGTAAGTTAAGCAAAGATGATGATTCTCCAAAGGCAGATCAGACAAAGTATAGATCAATGATTGGTGGATTGTTGTATCTCACTCAAACTAGACCAGATATAATGCAGGCTGTTGGTCTTGTGGCAAGATTCCAGGCTGATCCTAGAGAATCTCATGTTATGGCAATCAAAAGAATTTTTAGATACTTAAAAGGAACAGTTGAGTATGGTCTATGGTACCCTAGAGATCCGGACTTCTCTCTTCATGCTTACACAGATGTAGATTGGGCAGGAGATGTGGATGACTGGAAGAGCACTAGTGGTGGAGCATTCTTTTTGGGGAAGAGATTGGTTTCTTGGCTAAGCAAGAAACAAGATGCAATATCTCTGTCTACAACTGAAGCTGAATACATTGCAGCAGCAGGTAGTTGCACTCAAATCTTATGGATGAAGCAGATGCTAAGAGACATCAAAGTTGAATATGAGAAGCCTATCACAATTTTCTGTGATAATTCAAGTGCAATTAATATCTCCAAGAATCCGGTATTGCATTCTAAGACTAAGCACATATCTATCAAATTTCACTTTTTGAGAGAACAAGTAAACAAGGAAGAAGTCAGATTGGAGTATGTTCCCTCCAAGGATCAGATTGCAGATATCTTTACAAAACCTCTTCCCAAGGACTCTTTTGAATATCTCCAGGAGAAGTTAGGGGTCATGGCCCCTCCGGTGATGAACTAAGATGCACTGATGTGCATCAGTCCGGTGGCTATCACAGTCATATCTTGTGATCCGGACTAATGGGGAGCTGCAACTAAGGGGGAGCAGCTGGTATGATTCTGATGTATGAGAATTGCAAGTATGAGCCCTTTGCCATTGATGTCAAAGGGGGAGAGAAGACATGTGAAAAACAAGTGGTTGATGATCAAAGGGGGAGCAGTAAAGGAAGAGAAGACATATGAAAAGTTGAAGTTCTTGTCTTAATGGTTTTTCACATCATATGTTGCCATCAATGACAAAGGGGGAGATTGTTGCAAGTATGAAGTGAGCCAGTGTTGTCATTGATGTCAACATACTCATATTGCATTGACAAGAAGGATTTGATGAGCTGTGTGCTGAGGATATTGAGAAAATTAGCCTCAGTCAGGAACAGTGAAGAACAGTGATGAGAAGAAGGCAAATGTACTATATAGGATGAGAACCGGAGGATGCAGATTAAAGGGTTAGTAGATATGAGTCTTGAGATGCTTCAGTTAAGATTTCAGAGGTCCGCATGAAGATCTGAAGGAGTTGTGGCTGTCGGTATAGAACCGGTTCCGGCAAGTATCCAGAGGTGACAGAGGATCACAAAAAGGTCCGGTGAGGTCTGAAATTGTATTATCCTAATCTGCGGATCGGACAGAGTGTTTGGGATGTCCTTGTGATGTGTCATCCTGATTTGTGTATGAGTTGGAGGTCCGGAAGTACCTCTTGCATTATGACAGTGGCGACAGACTGTGTTCTTGAAGTTCCGGATGAGGAAGACAAAAGATCCCAGTAAGTAGAGGAAGTGCGGATGTATCCGGACATTCAAACAGGCTTGTGAAGGTTCTTGGATCATGTTTAGGTTGTGTTGTTGGTCCGCATTGATGGTAGAGCCCGGAATTGAAGTTATTCTTCCGGATGAAGTTCTTGCTCTGTTTAGCCGACCGGATGAGTTGTTCATCCTGCGAATGTTCTTGTGATGGCCGACCGGATGTGTTATTCATCTTGTGGATACTCCTATGGTTGTTTGCCGACTTAGATGTTTGTTCCTAAGTCGATGTCTTGTATAAATAACGGTTTGTGAGTTCATTTCAAGGTGTGGTGTGTGGATGAGTGTGGCATAGCGAAGAAACGTGCGAAAGGCAGAGCAGAGATTGTTGGGCTTAATTGGAACTGATCCGGACATGATAGAGATGTCATTCTCCAGTTCAAGACTGTGATTTTTATCACTTTGTAGAGAGTGTGTCTCCTTGTAGGCAGTGGGCCTCTTTGTGAGCAGTGTGCTCAGGCAGTGAGCCCTTATTGGCATGTGCCATTCATTTTTCTTTATTCTTCTAACAGAGAATAATTCTTGGGTTAATCACCCCGTGGTTTTTCCCTTAACCGGGTTTTCCACGTCAAAATCTTGGTGTTCAATGTGTTGATGCTTATCTGCTCTTGTGTTTATGTATTATGCTTCCATGGATGATTATTTGATATACTGCTAACTAACAATAAAGAATCAAGTGTTTGAAAGAAGAAGAAGTTTTATACAACTGATTCACCCCCCCCTCTCAGTTGTATGCCCTAGATCCAACAATGTGAATGCCTAAGATGAAAGGATAGTCATAGGTGAATGTGTAGATGACAAGTGGAGGAAAGATAAGGCTTATGTGTGATCATGTACATAAAAAGTACTACATGTGAACGATATTAATAAAAGATGTAGTACCACTCATGTATTTAAATGAAAGAGGCACACATGTTAGCTCATGAAGATAAATGATAACAAAAATTAATTAAATAAATAAAATTTATTTAATTAAAATAGATAGAATTAAAGATAATTAAATAATTAAAGATTATTTAATTATAGCTTAGAAGAAATAGATAATGAATTAATTAAATCAATATAAATTTATTTAATTAATAGAAATAGGGGATTGCTCAAGTGTGTTAGACAAATGCAGATGATAGGTAATGCAATGTTTGATACTAATGATAATTAGGTCAATTTTGGGTGTCTACATTTTGCCCCTCTTTAATACAATGTTCATTACAATGTTGTGTCAAATAAGATATGATATTCATTCGATAAACAAGGTTATGGCCCAGTGTAACTGGTAGGTGATGCCCCCTCAAGAGCTAAACTAGGCTAACTAGGAAGGGCCGGGTTGGTTCGTAATAAGATGAAAGGCGAAAAATAAGGTTGACACAAAGAAAATAGGAGTTGGACAGAAGAAATGGGGATAGTATAAAAGAAAATAGACTATGATATAGAAGAATTAGGGTTTAGAAATGGGCTATAAGTATGTCCTTCAAGGACAAATAGGCTCATTTGTGCTCAATAGCTATAGGAATCTAGAGCTCCTTAGAGGTTTAGTGTTGTGAGTGTTGGAGAGCTATCAAGATGGTGATTCCAAGCAGAGATCATCGTACCGAGTGAGTGAGGACACATGGGTGACTAGAAGGAGCAAGTGCAATGGTATGTATCAATAATTTTACTAAATGTGTGATTTTGGTAGGCTAGAAGCGTAATAAATGCACACACTTCACTAGAAGTGACTAGCTTATAGGATAGGTAGTTTAGGTCACTTGTGTAGGAAGAGGGGTCACTTAGGGTAAAATAGGTCGCTTATAGGCTCAAAGTGAACGCATATGCTTGAGCGGTGGATGAGCGAGCATAGTTCATTCTTTTTACTGATGGGAGAGGTGAAGATTACCTTAGAGGATGTGCTCTAGATTCTGCAAGTTCCAATTGATGGAGACAGAGTAGATTATGATCCTGACATTGGTCCAGCTGCATTCAGGTGATTGTTTAGGACTCCAAACATTGGGGTAGAGGGCTTAGAGATTCCTATGGTGAGGATGGAGCAGCTATGTGATAGACTATAGCAAGTAGTGGTGGTGATCATCAGATGGCTAGTTGGAGATAGGTGAGCTAGAGGATTTCCAGCTGGATGGGGGATAGTGATGGAGGGGATGTTCTCCTATGGGACTAGATATGCATGGGTTGAGTGTGTACTAGGATAGCTATATCATTATCTGCATTATTGTGCATATATGTTTGGGATGAGTATATCCGATGGGGTTACAATTTTACATGTGTGGGTATATGAGCACATTCTGGTGATGAGGCCAGATGGATGGGTGGCAAGAGTAGTGGGAGAGCCATATGTGAGGATGTATAGGGGAGCTCTTACCTATCAGAAGCGATGAGGGATAGTGTATTAGAGGACATTGGATGAGACTAACAAGTTTATATGGAGACCATGGCTATCATGTGAGAGATGGGAGGAGGAGGACACGGGGCTCGTATATTCTAGGTAGGCAAAAGACATTTTTTGTAGAGGCATATACATTATAGAGTGCTATTTGCCTGAGAGGGTGTTGAGGCAATTCAGATTACCACAGGGAGTACCAGTAGGTGATGTGATTTTTGGGAGGAATCAATAGGAGGTTTTTGATTAGGAGCCAGAGATTATGGTTGACACATCTTTGGCAAAGAGGGATGGTTTATAACTAGTAGTATGGCAGTGGAGATAGGGTCCTGGAGATCTAGGGACACTTCCAGATTATGATACATACTAGGTTATGGCTAGACTAACTCAGTTCACAAGGTCTAGGGAGATAGGAGAGGTTGGGATGGAGAGGCTGGTTAGGAGGAGGGAATGAGCTCAAGCAGCATAGGCAATAGTGCTGGCAGCTCTGGGTATTCAAGTACAGGAATAGATGCCACCACAGGTTCTTGTATAGCCAGCAACATAGGTTCTAGGAGGTGATGATGTGGGTATTTAGTAGCTGAGGCAGAGGATTAGAGAGGAGAGGAGATGGAGGCAACATACTTAGTTCAAATTGAGGAGAGTGGAGATAGATAGATATTAGGCAGTGATAGGGTTGCAACATGCTAGGGCTCAAGCTCAGGCATACCAGGCACAACTATAGGCTAGAGTGCAGGGATGTGATGGGTAGGATGATGGTAGTCTTATGAGAGTTACTAGAGAGAGGGATGCAGCTGTACAGCAGGTGTAGATAGTTACAACAGAGAGAGAGAGAGATACAACATTGTAGTAGGCTCAAAGTATCATGCCTAAGAGAGATGCAGCCATATAGCAGGTGTAGATGGTGAGGACTGAGAAGGATATGGCTATGTAGTAGTTACAAGCTATGACAGTGGAGAGAGATAGAGTAGTAGCTACATTGGGGATAGATGGAGGCACGATGTACATAGCTACATAGTTGACTCAATCACAGGGTGAGCTAAGGATGGCATAGGCTGAGGTTGAGTACTATAGAGGCTTGTATCATGGAGCAGTGCTAGTAGAGTAGAGATAGCCTAGATATAGGAGTAAGTTAGGGGCTTCAGCTTCACAGAGGATAGGAGGATCACAATCTATGGCTTCGGTGATGGGACCTCCTAGAGATAGCAGACCAAGTGCAGGATCCAGTGGTGGTAGATAGGGAGAGGGGGCTGCTAGTAGTCACTAGGGTTACCCTATTTTGTTGTAGTTTAATGTATCATTATGAGGCTTATGAGCCAGTTGTATGTACATTCTTTGATGGCTTATGGATGGCCCATGTTGTACTTTTACACACTTGTATATTGACACTTGTATATTCTTTCATGGCTTTGGTTCTATGTGATGTTGTAATGATGTTATGTGCTTATGTTATGATGTGATGCATTTATGGTGTTTTCATGATTTATATGGATGTTTTATACAAATGATATGATTATGCAAATGGTAATAATGGAAATGTATCTTGTTAATGGTAGTGAGATTATTATGATAATGCAAATATATAGATGGTAATGATAATGATATGGCCGTATGCATGTCTAACACACTTGTTTTGTAGCATAAGGAACGCAGAAAAGGAAGATGGAGGGAATGATTGATCTTGGTTGAAGACTATATCAGTGTATGATGGAATGGATAGATGATATGGTAGATTTTTAAAGTAATTGCTCAAAATTAAAGAAATGCAATCCTTATGTTTGATATAGCATATGGATGTTATGCACCAAGGCATAAAAGACCAAGGTGTCAGGATATCCAGTCCAAAACTAGCATACTACAATCTTGTCTAAGTGTATGTGGTCAAGATGTTGAACCAACATACACAAGATATGAATAGAAGCTAGTGTTCTGAGATGGACTTTAACACTACAAGCAATGGTTTGAGCTTATCTCCACTATGCATAATGACATATTGCTAGTTATATGTATGGAAATAGTCTTAGCATAGAATAGTCTCAAATGCATAAAAGATTGTTTAGCTTCTCAGATGAAAGAGATATTGATATGTAAGATGCTAATCCCAACATGTATAAGATACCAATATGCATAGGAAGAGAATAAGATCACCCCACATAAATGGCATATGAAAGCAATATGACGATGCCCCATTCCTGACTTCATTGCAACATACCAAGATATGATAGATCAAGGCAGTCTTGACTAGGCATAGGAAAGGGACAAAAGATATTGTTATCATTTTCTCTTGCCAAATTTAAGTTTTCTTGGATAAATTTAAGATGGCACCTTGTTGAGAGGAAAGCTATATCCTATCAAAGGATAAATATGTTGATATGCTATAGCAAATGTTGGCTTAAGGTATGCGGACAAATAGCTTTTGTCTTATCACTGATTTGTTAAAGTGCTTTGAGCTTTTAGTACACATAACCTGCTTGTTGCTTGAGCTGGTCAAAGAAAAGGAAATGGAAGATGAAAAAAATGAAGATGGGGTGCATCATTTGTGCTTGTGTACTGGATACTTCCTTCATATTCTAAACTACCTACATATCCTGTATCCATGGGATCAAAGCACATTATGATAGTGATGAGACATGATGAATATGTAGTTCTAGGCTTTATTGATGATGTAAGTGATGAAAGATAGAAGAAAGGGAGATGAAAGATCAAGGGATGATTACAAGAAAGGTGAAAGATGAATGATGGGAAAAGGGCTATCGTCTATGTCTGAATCAAAGTGCTTCCTTCGCATCTTAGATTGCCTACATACCCTATATCCACAGGATCAAGGCTTTGAATGATAGAGCTATGGTGTAGTTCTTATTTATTGTGTGGATGGTTGATGTCAAATGATCAACTTTATTGCTTGGATTTTTTGATGTTTTGATTTTTTTGGATTTTTTTGCTATTTTGGTTGCTTTGGGTGATATCTATGCTTTGGTTTTGGTTTCAGATACTTGTTGTGTTTGAAATTGAATGTTTGTTGTGCTATGAGCTAGAGTTGCAGATATCCACTTCCAAATAAGGCTCAACAAGTGCCACCACTATGGGAAGATGTTATTAGGAAGATGCTATGATGGATATGTTCATGCAAATAGTGTGCTAAGGTACAAAATGATATCTTAACCCCAACAAAGTCCAAAATACGAAAGCTAGCATGGTAGAGGCAAAGGCAAAAAGGCTTTTATTATGGATGGATAAAGGATAATGGTGTTTGTACAAGGTGAATAGTAGATTATGGTGTGGACTATATAGGTAAGATAGTGGATGATGCTATGAAAAGTTGTGATCAAGAAACTAAGTAAATGATGGAAGCTGGTCTCTACACATAGAGCCTATGTGCCAGGTTTCCACTATGGTACTTATCCAAGGCATCTATTTACTAGGTTTTCACCAGAGGATGAATTATATATCTTGTACTATTTTTATTTTTCCATCCAAAGCACCACAAGGTCGTTTTCACTATTGGATGGGTTTTTTTTTAAAATACGCTGAGGTTCATGGGTAGAACTTCTTGAGATGAATGCTGTTGATTGGTTCATCCAAGGGAATACCTTCAGGTGTTGAGAAAGTGTATGCACCTGATCCATAGATTGATGTGATGACAAAAGGACCAAGCCAATTAGGTTCAAACTTCTCTTGCTTCTCACGATGTTGTTGATTCTTTTCATTTTTTTAAGGACAAGATCTCCAACTTGAAACCTCCATTCCCTAAACTTCTTGTTGTAGCTGTGGTGTAGATAATTTTGATAGACTTGGAGATGGTTGAGTGATGTAAGACGTCATTCATCTAATAGCTCAAGATCATGGAGTATGGATTCTCTATATTCTTCATCTGCGATAGTATGTTGTAGACTGCGATCTCAACCTTAATAGGTAAGATAGCTTCAGTGCCATACACTAGAGCGTAAGGTGTAGCACCAGTAGGAGTTCTGATACTTGTTCTATAAGCCCATAATACAGGATTAAATTGTAAATGCCAATCATGACCAGCTTCAATGACTATCCTTTTAAGGATCTTGATGATTGTTTTGTTAGAAGCCTCAACTTGGCCATTACTTTGAGTATAGTAAGGTGTAGAGAATCTATGTTGGAAATGGAACTTGTTGCAAAGATCTCTAACCTCTTGGTTCTTCAAGGGATGACCATTATTAGTGACAATGGCTTGAGGAACTCCATAATAGAAAATGATATAGTGTAGGATGAACTTGGATATTTGCTTGCCAGTAATATAGGTCATTTATATGGTTTCCACCCACTTTGTGAAGTATCCAGTGGTGGTGATGATAAAATTATGGCCATTTGATGGGGTGGGATGGATTTTACCTATGAGATCAAGTCCCCACTATGAGAACGGCCACAGATTGGTGATAGGCTATAGTTCATGTGTTGGTGCATGTATTAGATCCCCATGTTTCTGACACTATAGACATCTCTTTGCAAATTGCTATGCATCTTTCTCCATAGTTGACTAATAGTATTTAGCTCATAGTAGTTTCTTAACAAGACCAGGGCTAGCAGAATGCAATCCAGACACCCTCATGTACTTCACATAAGGCAACCTTTGCATCCTCAGAATCAAGACATCTAAGAAGGATACCATCAAGACTTCAGTGATATAGGGTGTCTCCTAGGATAGTGTAGCGAGAGGCTTGATGGATGAAGGTTTTTCATTGGGTATTAGATAGTTGAAACGGTAAGGTTTGATTATGGAGATACTTGTATATGTCCTCATACCAAGGTGAATTGGGACCAACAATCTCACATATAAGCTCAAACTGCAGTACTTAATATTTTGGGATTAGAAGTTGTTCAACTAAAAACTCACACTTATGTGCATTGGACGACGTATCTAGAAGAGATCCAATCATAGCCATGGCATCTACTACTTTGTTTTGTAGTCCTGGGATTTGTTCAAAGGTGATAATGTCAAAGTATTTCTTGAAATTATCGACCATTACCTTGTATGGAAGGAGCTTCTCATATTTTATTTGATACTCATCTAAGACCTATTTGATAACCAATTGAGAGTCACCAAAGACCTGTAGCTATTTGATAGCCCTTTGTACTACCATGCATAATCCCGTGATTAGAGCTCCATATTATGCTATGTTGTTGGTACATGGAAATTCAATTCTGTATGACTTTAGAATTCAATCTCCTTGAGGGTAAAAAACAATATCCCTACTCCTAATCCATGTTGTGTAAGATCCATCAAAGTATAGTTGCCACAATGTTGGTGAAGTTAGATTGAACAATTCTTCATCAGGGAACTCTGGGTGTATTGGATGAATATCTGTGATAGGTCTTGCAACTAATTGGTCAGTGACAACTTGTCCTTTTATGGCCTTTTGATCCACATATTGTATCCAAATTCACTTAAGATCATAACCCATTTTTCTAGTCTTCTCATGAGGATTGCTTTGGAGAGAAGATATTTGAGTGGATCAACATTAGATATGAGCTTTGTTGTTTGGTTCAACATATAATGTCGCAACTTTTGAGAAACAAACACCAATACTAAACATACTTTTTCCATAAATGAATAATTAAGTTCATATCCCACAAGAGTTCTATTGATGTAGTAAATGGCTTGCTCTTTTCCTAAATCATCATGCTGAGCTAAAAGGGCAACTAATGCTGCTATTGTTGAAGAGATGTAAAGTAATAATGGGCGATCAAGTACATGAGGTACTAACATAGGAGGTGTTTCCAAATATTCCTTGATTTTGTCAAAGGCCTATTGACATTTTTCATCCGACTTAAAAGGTTCAACCTTGTGAAGGAGATGTTGAAAAAGATGATACTTGTCTGCTAATTATGAGATAAACCTACAAATGGATTGTAACCCTCCTTGTATACTATGAGTTGCTTCATATTCGATGCTGGAGGCATTTCCATGATGGCTTTTACTTTTTTAGGATCTACTTCAAATCCTCATCTAGATACAATATATCCTAATAATTTACTAGATGTTACACCAAATACACATTTCTTTGGGTTTAGCCTAACCTGATATTTCTCTAGTCGGTCAAATATTTGTGCTAGTACCTGTAGATGTCCTTCTCTTGTTTTAGATTTTCCTAAAATATCATCAATATAGTCTTCCATGATGGTGTGGAATAGATCATGGAAGATAACTATCATGGCTCATTGATAAGTAGCTCCAGCATTCTTGAGACCAAAAGGCATTACAACCCAGTAGTATGTACCATGGTGCAGGGCACCTATGAGTATTTTGAGGTTTTTTTCACCATTTTGAGTTTTTTGTTTAGTGTGTGTTGTAATAAGACTTTCTAGCCATGATTATAAGGTCCATTTTGTATGGTCAAGAGATTTGGGGTGACTATATAAACCTCAAATCCTTCTTAGTCCATTTGGACCCTAGTTGTGTCACTTAGACCTAGTAGGTCTAATGAATGGTTTTTGAGTCTATTTGGTAGTTTTACTATTTTGACATGTTTTAGAGAGTATGGTAGTTGTTTGGATTCCATTAGACAAGATAAACCAATCAGAATCCTTGTGTTTATGCAAACTACCATAGTTGTCCAAATGTGTCATGTAATTGGTCGGTCCCAACCCACTTTTGATGGTTGCAACTATTTTTGTAAGTGGCATAAAGACTTGGATGGGTTGATATTGTTGACATCTTACTCTAGTATGGGGGGAGAAGATTCTGTATGGAGTTTTGGGCACAAAAACCAATAAAACTAACTATTTTTCCCTAAATTTCTATGGTTGTATGGCCTATATGGATTGGCAGAGTGGATCAATGTGATTTTTCTGAAACTAGGTTGAGTCTAGATTCCAATGCATCAAGTTTGAGATCTTGAAGTGATTCGAGTAGGGAGATATTGCATTTTTAGTTCAGACTAGTCTAAAACCCTCATTCCTAGGGTTTGTCATACAAAACTTGCCCTAAAATGCATTCTAACTGGTGAAACTTCATGCCACTTGGTGAAATGTAGGCTAGGGATGTACATTACATGATTCCAAAAGCATTTGGTTGGGAAAGACTATCCTCAATTTTTGGAGTGATGCCCTAGGTCAAATATCTCTATGTATTTGACCAAAAATGTGCAATTTAGTGTTGTAAATGACAAAATCTGATAGGTGAAGGGAATGGATGGTGGTTTCTAAGATGTTGGCATGTGGTAGAAATGATCCAAATTCCTATCCCAAGTTTATGACCCCTAATTAGACCATTTGCTTTGTAACCTAGACCTAAATTGATCAATTAGGCCTAGAGACCTAGTGGGTGTTTTGAGTTGCTGGAGTAGAGTTGGAACTGGAGGCTTGGAAGTCTATTAGAGTCCCCTAAAGGGTATTCAAATCCACCATTTGTTTACCTGGTCATTTAGGGTTTTGTCAAGTTGTGTAGTGAAAACTAGATTAGGAAGGCTGGAGGGCTAGTAGCCTCACTAGGCCAAGTAAGGGTTGAAGAGTTGTGAGAAGTTGGGGATCAAACCAACTATGGAAAAGGTGTTTGTGGACCTATCTTAAGGTGTGGAAGAAGCCTTGAGGGTAGAACAATAGCTTGAATATCAAATCCATAATTTGTCCATTTGTGTGACCTTGGTTGGATGAAGACTAGGTGAAGTGGGTAAGTGGGCAGAAAAGAGTTAAACTTTGTTGCTTCCAATGTGCCCCTCTGCATTAGGTGGTATTAGAGCCATCAAAGAGATGGGAGATAGAGAAGAAGAGGAGGAAGTTCCTCAAAGGGTTATTAATGCTGAATTGGCAAAGATAGTTAGAGAGCAAGCAGCCAAGAACAAAAGGATGGAGGCTGAGATAGAGAAGTTGAAGAAGGATAAGGATAAGAAGAAGAAACCAAAGGTCATCTTAGATTCAGATGAAGAGGATCAAGATGAAGAAAAAGAAGTGCCAATGGAAGAGCCACAAGGAGGCATGTCAAAAAGACAATTCCTAGATGCACTTGGAAAGTTGAGTAGGAAGGACAGTAAGGTGGACTTACCTATGTTTCCTGGCAAGATGAACCCAGAGGAGTGCCTTGATTGGATAGAGGCAATGGAGAACTATTTTGAATGTGAGGAAGTGGCAGAAAATTAGAAGGTGAGGATTGCCAAATCTAGAATGAAAGGGCCAGCCTTGAGTTGGTGGAACTTCATTCAAAATGAGAGGATAGAGGATGATAGGAACCCTATCACTACATGGAGGAAGATGGTGCTTGAAATCAAGAAGCAATTTGTTCTTGAAGACTATGAAGTCAACTTGCACAAAAAGTTGTAAAACTTGAGACAGAAGGACATGGATGTGAGTACATATACCGAGTTTCACAAGATGTCTTTGAAAGCCAAGATGCCTGAGAATGAAAAGCAAAAGCTTGCAAGGTATCTAAATGGTCTTAAGTTCTCCATTCAAGATGAACTAAGTCTCTTTAACCCTGAGACAGTGCATAAATGTTTTCAAATGGCATTGAGGATTAAGGACAAACAAAGAAGGAAAGGTGATTCAAACTGTAGGGGTAGAGGCAATCTGAATTTCAGAGGCAGGGGTAGATTTCAGAATAGAGACAACTTCTCTAGACCCCAAAATGGTAGATCACAAGAAGGCAGTCAAGTGGCGGCTGATAGAGACAGTGCTAATTAGGGCCAGTTTAGAGGGAGAGGTAATGTAGAGGAAGAAGTGGAGGCAGGGGTCCCAATGTGTTCATAGGAAGGTGCTTTTCCTGCAATCAAATAGGACATTAGTCCTTTAGATGCCCAGAGAAGATGGGAAACAATTCTGCAAATGAGAAAGATAGAAGGGTGCAGCTCCTTCAAGAGGATGAATGTCAAAGCACCACCTCCTATCAAACTACCTCTTCCAAGCCTGCAGTACCAGAGAGTGGAGAATGCATCATGTTCAACTGGTCTCTCATCATGCCTGCCACCAAGGGGCAACCCCAAAGGAACAATCTGTTTAGAACCACTTCCAAGGTGAAAGGGAAAGTCTGGAAGGTAATTGTTGACTCAGGTTCTTCTAAAAATTTAACTTCTAATGACATGGTGAATAAGTTAGGATTGCAAAGGATACCTCATCCTAACCCCTATAGGGTCTTCTGGCTAACCAAGGACCAACAAATTGTGGTGAAAGAACAATGTTGGGTTGAATTCAAGATAGGTGAATATTGTGATAGGATTCTTTGTGAGATAGTAGACATGGATGCACGCCACCTTCTTCTTGGAAGGCCTTGGCAACATGATACAAGTGCCCAACATGATGGTAAGAAAAATGTGATTCATTTGTCTAAAAATGGTGAAAATTTCACAATGACACCTTTGATTGACGACTGCAAGGAAAAGATCATTTCTAGTTCAGTTATGTTGGTAGGTGAAAAGGAGTTTTTAGCTAACCTCAAGGAGGATAAGGTGCCTTGTTTTGCAGTGGTCATCAAGCCCAAGGATGCAAATCCTAAGAAGATCAAAGTGCAGCAGCCTCTTAGGAGGATTGGACCAAAAGAGGTGGAGGAACTATTGGAGAAGTTTCATGATGTGATAGCTGATGAAAGTAAGGATGCCCTTCCACCAAAGAGGGAGATTAGTCATTGCATTGATCTCATCCCTGGATCCACCCTACCAAACCAAGCAGCCTACAAGCTGATCCTAGAGCAAAATGCAAAAGTGGCAAGACAAATCCAAGACTTGTTGGATAAAGGACTTATAAGGAGGAGTATTAGCCCATGTACAGTACCTGCAGTACTTGCACCAAAGAAGGAAGGCACATGGAGACTATCCACTGATTCTAGGGCCATCAACAAGATTACTATCAGGTAAAGATTTCCAATGCCTAGGATAGAAGATTTAATGGATTGCTTGGGTAGGGCTAAATATTTTACCAAGATGGATTTGAAAAGTGGTTATCACTAAATCAGGATAAGAGAGGGGGATGAGTGGAAAATAGCCTTCAAAACCAATGAAGGGCTATTTGAATGGGTTGTGATTCCTTTTGGCTTATCAAATGCACCAAGCACCTTCATGAGGTTGATGAATGAGGTGCTAAAACCTTTCCTTAATAAGTTCATTATTGTATATTTGGATGATATATTGGTTTTTAGTGACAGCAAGGAAGATCACATAAGACATATCCATCAAGTGCTTAGGAGGCTTCAAGAGGAGAAGTTGAGAATTAACCTTGACAAATGTGTCTTCCTACAAGAAGAATTGACATTCTTGGGGTTTGTCATCTCTAAGGGCAACCTCAAGATGGATCCAAGCAAGGTGGAAGCCATTCTTAATTGGCCCACACCTACTGCAGCCTCTGAGGTAAGGAGTTTCCATGGTTTATGCAGTTTTTATAGGAAGTTCATTAGAGGGTTTAGTGCTATTTGTGCTCCACTTGTTGATACTATAAAAGGGGGCAAGAAGTGTGTGTTTGTGTAGACAAATGAGGCCAATCAAGCCTTTGAACTATTAAAGAAGAAAATATCAGAACAACCGGTACTTGTGCTGCTTGATTTTGATAAGACCTTTGTTGTTGAGTGTGATGCAAGTAAGAGGGCTGTTGGGGGAGTCCTAAGTTAGGAGGGGAGGCCTATAGCCTTTTTTAGTGAGAAGTTAAATGAAGCAAAATAGAACTATTCTACTTATGACCTAGAATTATATGCAATGGTCCAATCATTGAGGAAGTGGAGACACTATTTATTACCCAAGGATTTTGTTGTTTTCATTGATAACCATGGTTTGAGCTTCTTGAACAGGTAGGAGAAGTTAAACCATAGGCATATCAAGTGGATGGAGTACATCCAAGCATATACTTTCTCAATTAAGCACAAGAAGGGAGTGGCCAATAAGGTAGCCGATGCCTTAAGTAGGAGGAATCTTATTATTTAGACCATTCAATTGGAAAGTACAGGTATACATGCCATTAAAGATCAGTATGCAGAAGATGAAGACTTCAAGGAACCTTACCAAGCTTGCAAAGCCATGACAGGCTGGTATAACACTGATTTTTGTTATTTTCTGATACAAGATGGATTTCTTTTTAAAGGTAGCCTGTTGTGTATCCCAAGAGGGTCTGTTAGAGAGAATATCATTCAGGAGAAGCATTGTGGCAGCATGGCAGGCCACTTTGGCATTGATAAGACCCTAGACTTGGTTAGAAGATATGACTATTGGCCAAAGTTGCCAACTGATGTCAGAAAGTTTGTAGAAACTTGTCAAATTTGCCAAAGAGCCAAGGGACATACATCAAATGCAGGTCTATACACTCCACTACCTATCCCTTCAAAGCCTTGGGATTCCATAATCATTGATTTTGTACTTGGTTTGCCTAGGACCAAGAATGGACATGATAGCATCTTTGTGGTTGTTGATAGGTTCTCAAAAATGGCCCATTTCATCCCATGTAAAACCACACATGATGCCTCACATATAGCTGGTCTTTTCTTCAAAGAAATAGTCAGATTACATGGTTTGCCTTTGTCCATAATCTCTGATAGAGACCCCAAGTTTATAGGACACTTCTGGAGGACAATTTGGAAAAGACTAGGTGCAAACTTGTCATTATCATCAGCCTATCATCCTCAGTCTGATGGTCAGACTAAGGTGATCAACAGGTCACTTGGCAACCTTCTTAGATGCCTAACTAAGGAGCAAGGAAATAGTTGGGATTCAGTTTTGGCTCAAGTAGAATACTCCTACAATGACACTGTGAATAGGAGTACCGGCATGTCACCTTTTCAAATTGTTTATGTCACTCACCCAAGGGGTATTTTGGAACTCAGAGAGGTCAGAGGACTGGAGAAGAGTAGTGCATTGGCTAAAGATTTTGTCCAAGTGATGAGAGATATCCATGAGCAAGTAAAAGAGAAGTTACAGTCTACCTCTACAAAGTACAAACAGTTTGCTGACAGAAAGAGAAGGGATCTTCAGTTTAAGGAAGGGAATTTGGTCATGGTACATCTTAAAAAGGAGAGACTCCCCACATGTAAATACACTAAGTTGATTATGAAGAAGATTGGGCCTTGTGAAGTGCTAAGGAAATGTGGAGAAAATGCCTACAAAATCAGACTACCCAATGGTGTTGCTTTGTCACCAATCTTCAATGTATCAGACCTCTATCCCTATAAGGGATCTGATCCTCAAACAATTATTGTAGAGGAACAAACTGATCAGACATTTCAGGACCTGATTCCTTCATCTCCTGATCAGATTGAATGCATTTTGGATCAAAGGATTGCTAAACAAACTAGGAGGCACACCTATTATGAGTATTTGGTGAAGTGGCTCAATAAGTCTCAAGAAGATGCAACTTGGATGAGTAGAGAAGCCATTGAGAAGGCAAGATTTCCATTTGACAACATTCCCAACTCAAGAGACTTGAGTTCTATTTGACAAGGGAGTATGGTGCAGGGCACCTAAGAGTATTTTGAGGTTTTTGTTCAGTGTGTGTTGTAATAAGGCTTTCTAGCCATGATTGTAAGGTCTATTTTGTATGGTCAAGAGATTTGGGGTGACTATATAAACCTCAAATCCTTCTTAGTCCATTTGGACCCTAGTTGTGTCACTTAGGCCTAGTAGGTCTAATGAATGGTTTTTTAGTCTATTTGGTAGTTTTACTATTTTGACATGTTTTAGAGAGTATAGTAGTTGTTTGGATTCCATTGGACAAGATAAACCAATCAGAATCCTTGTGTTTATGCAAACTACCATAGTTGTCCAAATGTGTCATGTAATTGGTTGGTCTCGACCCACTTTTGATAGTTGCAACTATTTTGGCAAGTGGTATACCAACTTGGATGGGTTGATATTGTTGACATCTTACTCCAGTATGGGGGGAGAGGATTCTATACAGAGTTTTGGGCATAAAAACTAATAAAACTGACTATTTTTCCCTAAATTTCTGTGGTTGTACGGCCTATACGGATTGGCAAAGTGGATCAATGTGATTTTTATGAAACTAGGTTGACTCTGGATTCCAATACATCAAGTTTGAGATCTTGAAGTGATTCGAGTAGGGAGATATTGCATTTTTAGTTCAAACTGGTCTAAAACCCTCATTCATAGGGTTTGTCATACAAAACTTGCCCTAGAATACATTCTAACTGGTGAAAATTCATGCCACTTAGTGAAATGTAGGCTAGGGATGTACATTACATGATTCCAAAAGCATTTGGTTGGGAAAGACTGTCCTCAAATTTTGAAGTAATGCCCTAGGTCAAATATCTCTATTTATTTGACCAAAAATGTGCAATTTAGTGTTGTAAATGACAAAATCTGATAGGTGAAGGAAATGGATGGTGGTTTCTGAGATGTTGGCATGTGGTAGAAGTGATCCAAATTCCTGTCCCAAGTTTATGACCCCTACTTAGACCATTTGCTTTGGAACCTAGACCTAAATTGATCAATTAGGCCTAGAGACCTAGTGGGTGTTTTGAGTTGTTGGAGTAGAGTTGGAACTAGAGGCTTGGAAGTTTGTTAGAGTCCCCTAAAGGGTATTCAAATCCACCATTTGTTTGCCTAGTCATTTAGGGTTTTTTCAAGTTGTGTAGTGAAAACCGGATTAGGAGGGCTAGTAGCCTCACTAGGTCAAGTAAGGGTTGAAGAGTTGTGAGAAGTTGGGGATCAAACCAACTGTGGAAAAGGTGTTTGCAGACCTATCTTAAGGTGTGGAAGAAGCCTTGAGGGTAGAACAATAGCCTGGATATCAAATCCATAATTTGTGCATGATTTGTGTGACCTTGGTTGGATGAAGACTAGGTGAAGTAGGTAAGTGGGCAGAGAAGAGTTAAACTTTGTTGCTTCCACTATGCCCCTCTGCATCATACCACATTGACAAATGAATGATGTTTTATCTTGATCTTCCTTTTTTATTCTAATTTGGTTATATCTTGAGAATCCATCCATCAAGGATAGCATTTCATGTCTAGCTGTGAGATCTATAGTGTTGTCTATGCTTGGTAGTGGAAAGTCATCTTTAGGGTATGCTTTGTTGAGGTCTCTGAAGTTTGTGCAAGAACAAATTTGTCCATCAGGTTTTACTATAGGTACCAAGTTTGAAACCCATTCTAGATAATCAATAGGATTTATAAACTTTGCTTCTAATGGCTTTTGAATCTCTGCCTTGAACAAAAGGGCTATTTGTGGATACATTAGGCACAATTTTTGCTTGACGGGTTTTGCATTAGGAGATACTACTAGATGATGTACCACAAGTGATGGATCTAGACCCGACATGTCGGCATAAGTCCATGTGAAATTGATACTATTTTTAGGAAGAATGTTGTGAAATTTCTTCTTTCCTGCTCTGATAGTGATGCTGCCAAAAAAGTTATCTTCAGATTCTACTTTGTGACCAGGTTCATGTCTTGAGATTTTTCAACTAGCACTATTGATTTTTCATGATAGTTAGTGGTGACAGGAAGATCAAATCCCCCATCTTTGGGTGCATCAGGGAGGTTTTCACCCTCATATACGTCCTTTATTTTTACACTTTCATGGTCAAGAGGCACCTTTCAGTTTTCACCTGGTGACCTACTTTTTTTATTCTATTTATTTCACTTTTGCAACTAAAGGATTTGAAACTTCCACCAAAATATGCTAGTTTAAGGAGATCCATCATGAAGCCTGCTCTTTAATCATCCAATGGAATGCCTTGTCGTAAGCCCATGAATTTGACAATAGCTTCATCATTTTCAAATGTGTCCAATATTGGTGCTCCCTGTTGGTCCCAATTGATGAGGTCAGGATATACGAGTGAAAGGGTAATGGACGAAGGGTTTCGAATGGATGAGGTGGTGGAAATCATGAAGATAGAGGTTTCTTGAAAAAGTTTGGTGATATGAAGGGAGGAGTCATCGATGGTATATGAATTAGAGGTCTCTCCTACCAAAGAAGGTTTGGCTTCCACATCGGAAATACACTTAGTGTCTTTGGAAGGCGGTACCTCTAGCTGATAACGAATGCCTTGCTTATTAAGCTTCTTAGACAAAACCATGGGTTCAATTGGTCCTTGTTCCTATGATCCCAATCTGATATGCCCTTTGTAAGCCATTGTTATATCTCTCCATTTGATGTTATACTTGGTCATTCTCATCAAAGAATATCCAAGAGTTAATGTCATCAATGTCTTCATCATCGAGGAATCCACCTTTAGTAAATACTGTTGGTAGGGCTTTTATGATAGTTATAGATGAAGATGACTTGGATGTAGAAGGTTTGCCATGAGATTTGCTAGAAAAGGGAAGAGTTCCAACACAACAAGATTCTTGCAATGCATACTCACCTGGACCATGTTTAGTGTACTTGATATGGAGATTTGAAGTGGATTGGCTAGATGATGGCTTGAGTAGAACGGACGGGTCCACATAGGATGAAGATGGATATGCTTTAGTGTTGATAGGAATATGGTTTGGAATTTGATATTTGACTTGAAAAGTGCAACAAAACTCAAATGGATTAGGATCGGCATGGATAATGACTTCAACATCATTATGTGGAAATTTGAGATATTGATGGTATGTGGAAGGAACTGCTTTGAGGGCATGGATCCATGGATGACCAAGGATGATGTTATAAGGAAGGTCAATATCAAGGACTTGATAATGGGTTTTAGTAGTGATAGGACCAACATATATAGGAAATGGAGAATTCCTTCAGTATCTCTCTCAGCATCATCAAATGCTTTAATAGTAATGACCTTGGAAGTGTTAACATCTTTCTCAGAATCCCAATTGTTTTATTAATTTTAAGGAAGATATGTTAAGACCAGCTCCACCATCCACTAAGATTTGTTTTATACAACATTGGTTTACAAACACTTCTATGTGGAAGGCTTCATTATGTGATGGGTTGATGGATGGGCGAAGATCTTTGTTAGAGAAAGCGAGATGGCAAGGGGCTGCAATGCTAGCAACCATACACTGGAATTGTGCGGTATCAATATCATTAGGCACCAAAGATTCTTGCAATCCTTTGTCAAGGATAGCTTTGTGGGTGGGAGATATGTGAAGAAATTCTAAGATGGAAATATGTGCAGGTGTTTTGCCAAGGTGCTTTGCCTTGGATTGTAATGGTAGAAATGTGAGCATGGTCAATGCAACCAATTGTGGATGATTCATAGTTGTAATGAATAGCATTCCTTGTATGGGGGTTACTTGTCTTATGATGAGATGGAAGTGGATTCTTGAAAGTATCTAGGTCATAGTTTGATGTTGGTTGATGAGTCGGTTGTGATGCTGGTGGTGTGATTTTAATGAGACCTTGATCGATGCAATCTTGAATAACATGTTTTAAGTGCATGTAACCATTGGTTTTGTGTTCTTTGACCCTATGATATTCACAATATTTATTTTATTTGTACCAAGGAGCTTTGAAGACCGGTTCACCATTGGGTGGTGCTTCAGGCAATATGACATCTCCTGCTTCGAGAAGCGTACGAAAGATTACCTCCATGGGTTCCCCTAAGGGAGTAAATTATCATCAAGGTGTTGAATTTTGTCTTGGTTAGTTTCATTGAAAAGGTTGATTTGTTGTAGATGCAGCTTGGATGTTGATAGGAGCTTTCATTATTTGTATGTTCTTTGTGTCTACAACATTATCACTAACAACATTCTTGTTTTTGTTCCAAAAGTGGGATTTATCATTTGACAATTGAGGATTTTCTTTGTTTTATCTAAAAATCTTAGTGGTTCCCTTAGCGATTAAAGCTCATTCAATGGTAGTTCCTTTGGATATAAGCTCGTCAAAGGTGCTAGCACTTTGCAATTGTAGTTGAAATGATAGCTTAGGATGGAAATTTTGGACAAAGATATCGAGCTATTGTTTCTCAGGTATTTGCCATGATAGTCTGCTAGCCATGTTACACCATCATTGGGTAAATGAGGAAAAAGCTTCACCATTGTGTTGTTTGTTGTTAACAAGATCATTCATTTTCACTTCGTGTTTAATGTTAAAGTGAAATGGGATCAAAATTTGTTTGCGAGTTTCGTGAAAGTCTTAATTCCTAGAGGTAAGTGAGAGAACCATTTGAGAGCTTGCCCTGCTAAGCTTTGGGGAAATAGTCTCAAGAGATATGTATCATCTTGAGTGACATCAAGACATGCAACATAGAATGCTCTAAGATGGTCATCTAGATTTCCTTTCCCTTTGTACTTGTCAAATTGTGGAATTTCAAAATGTGGCAGTAAAGGTGTCATATGAAGTGACTTGTCTAATGGATAAGCACATTATTTCCCAAGGAAAATGTCTTCTTGTTTTGCCCTATGTGTGAGGCCTACTTTTTACACTACTGTTCATGAGACTATTTGTAGCAATAGTGCTATTATCCTTATGTTGAGAGACTAATGATCTTGAACCTTGTTTATTAAACCAAATTGATGTTTAAGAAAACAATTGTGCAATGATAGTTAGATGTTGTTTTTAAGAGAATGATGAATGGATAATGTTAGAAATAGAATTTTAATGTGATTTCAGTATGCATGTATTTAATTGCTTCAGCTATGGTATTTTCATGTGTTATTAACTTCAAGTTTGAGTGTGCAGGTATTGCAAACGAAACCACAAATATAGGAGATCATCCCATACCCTAAGTTGTATCCCTTGTGAGCTAATCTAGTTCAATGAGGAACTAAGATCAACCTCGTGCTTGGAGGAATGCTGTAACGTTGTAATGTGTTAATGTTGCATGAGGTCAAGGGAATAAGGGCTATCTTCTGATTTACTTTTATTATGATAAGTGTTGTAAGAAATGTTGTTTTTAATCTTGTTTAAACTTTATTCTTTTAGACCCTTTTCTTGTGTTTTTATTTGACTCTAGGAGTTCTAACTAGGCAAAAATCAACCCTGGGTTATACCTCATGGGTCTAGGGACCTTTTTGACTAGGATAACCTTGGGTTAACCTCCTTATAGTCACTTAAACCTCACAGTGAAGTTAAGTGACGAATTTGGAAGCATGGGGGACAATGGGGTGAGTGGAATCCACACTCAGGCCCACTTCCAAGTCATGGAACAACTCCATGATTCCCTAATAATGGAGTGTTTATCTCCTTGTGCCTCTCTTTTGGGTGGGGTTCCCCTTATTAAGGGTAGTGTGTCATCCACTCCCTTTTGTATTTTTATTTCACTTATTGTAATTTAATTCTCCATGCGTTGTTAAAAGGACTATAGTGGGGAACCTAGTGAGTGGGGGTTATTTGTTTTATGACCACTAGGATAATGGATGAGTTGTGGATTAGTTGTTTAATACCACTTAGGAAATTAAGAAAAAGGAGGGAACTAGTTTTAAAAGGGAGAGGAGGACGAGAGTAAAGGGGGGTTGGATTATTGTGGAAAGAAGGAGATTTTGGAGAAGGAGGGTAGAGAGGAGCTCTTCATCAGATTTCATCCATAATTGGGCTTTGGAAGGTTGGTGAACAAGACTACTCTCTTGTGTGAACTGTTGCTTAATATGTATGTTTGTTTCTTGCTTGATGGATGGATGTGCAAATGTCTTCTATGAGTTTTCTATTATTTTTGGGATATGTGTTGGGTGTAGAAAGAGCTCCTTCTAGTTGGAAGGCAATGCTCATCTCGTATAGGGAAGGGGAGGTGTGACCCTCCTCGGGTGTCATCTTGTCTCTTGATATATGAAATGCCTTGACGGCATGAAGGTACTTGATTTGTTGGCTTGAGGCCTTAGTGATAAAATGTGATAAAATGTGAAAGGATGACATCTAGAGGTAGAGATGTCTACTTCCCTACCCTCCTTGAACTCACCTAAGCTGAGTCTTTGTATTGTGAGTCAACCATGGGGGTGTGTGTGTTAATAGCTTTGCCTGTTATTGTAAATGTTGTGAAGTGTTTGGTATATTTTACCCTGGGTATAAGGATGGTCTCCCTAGCTCAGGGGTGACCCTCTTGCGGGTCAAAGGTAGGGAGGAGAGCTAGATGTTTGTTGTTGTCTCCCTTGTTGTCTTGCAGGCGTATTTAGAGGATTGGAGGAGTGTTACTTGTTTAGAGAAAATGTTCTACGTTCCTACTTGTAATAAGAGCTGGGTACTCTTAAGTTCCATCCTGGGTGATTGTTCTAGAGTAGAGGTATCCTCCCTTGAGTTGTAAAAATTGTAAATGGAAGAAGAGAGTAATTCCTCCTTAAATGGTGTAGATAGTTATAAATCTAGAGTTTAGTTCTTTTTGCCATTTGTGAGAAAAGAAAAGAAAGTTTTCTTTAGAAAGGTTAAACTCCTTGTACTCCTAATCTATTAAGTTGAAAGTTAGTTGCTTGTATAAATAGATTTGGAATAATCAATTCATTTCATGACATGTGAAAATGGTGGATTTAGTGAAGTATTTGAAGTTGTGGATTTATCACTTAGAAAATAGATTAAAAAAAATTTGGTTGTAGTTATGCATAGTTGGGTTGTAAAGGAATGCAAGTGAATTTAATTCCTATATGGTTCTTGTTTCTTTAATTAAATGTCTCTCTATGTAATTGGGACCATTTGATAAGCAAATTAAACTTAGATAAACAAAAAAAAATATTAAATTTTTTGGATCTTGCAAAAGCCTCTATTTATAAAATTTGTAAAATTGATTTGCATTAAAACATAAATTTTAAAGGAAATGAAATAATATTTTTTTTTTTATAATGTTGTCCAACAACAAATAATGGACAAATACATGTATAATTATTAGGAAATTCTGAGTTAAATAAATTAATATATTCGTAATTGATGAAAAATTGTAATTAAGTATTAAATTGCTTTCTGAGAAAACACTATTGGTATATATATATATATATATATATATGCATTTAACAAAATAGAAATTATCACTTTTTATTAATTGCTGCGTGATAGAATAGATATTAGGATTTTTGAAATTTGTTGTATTTTTGAAAATATATAAAAAAAATATAAATAAAAAATAAAAAATAAAAAAATAAACACATTGGCAGGGGATTAACCCCCACTGATTTAATACATAAAGGTGTGGGGTGGGCACACACCCCCGCTCTCACCACCGCCACGGGTTGAAGCCCACACCCCCACGCCGTGCCTCCAACCCCCGTGCTGCCCTCATAACCTCCGCCGGGCTCTGCACCACATGGCCTCATAGCTTCGACCCCTGCAACCAGCGTCGCCGCTGCCCTCTCCATGCCCTGTTCCATACACCCAAAGCAAGTAAATAGTTAGGGTATTCAAATTTTAGGGCATAAGGATTAGTTTATAATATGGCTCTCAGACTTTTGGAATGGGAATAACCTTTAAAAAAAAAAGAATAATCCATATTATATTTTTATATTAATAGTGGTAGTGATTTGTGGATTACACCCACATATGGTGATTCATATATATATATATATATATAAATGTTTTGATTTTATATGTGTACTTAACCAAAAAAAAAATATATAAATATATATACATGTTAAATTTAGATAGACATATATAAATATAATAATAATATCTATGATTCGAGTAACGTTATTTGTGGTCGATTATTTATAAATAAATATATAATTATTTAAAATGTTTATACCTTTGGAATGCTATATAGTAGTCATGTATATATATAAAGAGGCATTGAAACAACTTAAATAAATAAATAAATAAATATATAATTAGATGGGCAATAAAATGAAATCAAATTTCAAAGTTGAAAAGTTATATCGTAAAACATTGCTATGGGTAATTGTATGTTTACACTATTAGAGAATTTACACTATTAGGTTATATGCGTGGGTTTTACTTAACGAAACTCTTGTTAACATAATGACAACATAGGACCTATACTGTGACAACAAAACATAGGGATATTATGTTCCAATCTTTCTCAGGGTTAAGACAAGTTACGTGACTTGCAAGGTTCATGTATATATGTATACCAAGCCAAAACGACATAGACTGTGAGAGCCAACTAAGGACCAGCTTATAACCTATTAGTCCAAACGTTGAAAATCAAACTGAGTATAAAAATAGTGAACGTCCTCTAACCAAGACAGCAAGTCTAACATAGTGAATGCACACGTGAGGATGTTTGAACACTTTAGGTATGCGCCACCGAGCACGCCTACGCGTTCGAGGGTGTTTTCCGTGTAGTAAGGGAAAAAATTTAACAGTTCGAATCATGACACATGTCGCATGTGGACACAACACACGTGTTTGCGTGTTGTGACCGCCTGTGAAGATATGGGCATGACACTACCATTTTGTTAATCATTTGTTCGACATCTGCTTGAGATAAGTATTGTTGCAAAATGGTTGATGGTTTGGAGGTGAACTGTAATATTGCATATATTATGGTTGTTGTTGTGGAATGTAGGTGGGTATGACCATTTGTTGAGGTTGTGTACTCACATTATATGCCGAAGGATTGTTATCCTTAAGACACAAGTGGTGGTTGGGTATATTGCAATGGATTAGCTCCAAAAGTTTGTATCACATGGGAATTAGTGGATGGATTGACATTGGTCGATGGTTGTGGATGGAAGGATTGGTGGATGAGATTGGATGGATATTTGGGTTTGTGTTTTTTACAACATGAGGAATGGTAGATGAAGATGAATGAACATTTGGGTTCATGTTTTAGACAACATGAGGACTGGTATATGGCATGTGTTGGGTGAAAATGGGTAATCCTTGGGTTGCATAACATAGATTGGCGATTTGTGAAGGATTATATGGAGGTGGAGAAGGTTATGTAAGTTGATTAACATAAGTGAAAACTGTATTAGGATGTGCTTGTGATATAGTAAGCAGGTTACTCATGTCAATGAGACTAACATTGTGATTATATGGTATGGATTCATGGGAATAGTGGTGACCATGTTAGAGGTAATAGGGATATGAGTGTGGGGTATGGTTTCCACATGTGATGCAATATGAGTAGAAATCTGTAATGGCTGCGAGACTTGGGATATTGGAATGGCTTGTGATCCTTGGGGTGCTTGTGAAGTTGGGATGGCTTGTGAAACTTGTGGAGTATGTGGTATGAGGATGGCTTGTGAAGCTTGCAGAGTTTGTACTTGTGAAACAAGGACAACTTGTGATACTTGAGGGATGGATACAGTCATGGTAGATGTGGGGGTGTGTTGTGACACATGGAAAGGTGGAAAGCTCAAATTTTGTGATTGGAAAGAAAGTACCTCGGTTGGTGTTAGTAAAGGGTCTTTGGTGTACTCCTTACATGGTGGGCTCGATGGTGTAGTAAGATGCAATGAGGGAGATGGATTGGAAGGTGGATGAGATTGGATGGACATGTCATGAAATGGTGCGACTATAGTGGATGGTCCCTTTGCAACAACAGCAGGAGTATTTGGATCTTGTTTGTGAATAGAAGATAGGTCAAAGTCACTCGGTAACTTGGCTCCCATATGGGCTAACTGCAATAAATGACGGTCTGGATCAAATAAGATATGTTTCTTAGCTTGGTCCCATATGTGTGTGTCTCTATATTCAGATAAGTCCTCTTGGGATTGCTCTTCATAGGTCTCTAAAAATGTTTGAGGTTACACTTGTGAAGATGATGGTCCAGTAGTGTATCCTTCAGGCACAAACATGTAAGAAGGCATACTAGTTGTAATTGAGTCGCATGTCTAAGTGGCATGGATCAAGATTGTTGCATTTTGGCTTCTATCTCAAATCACAATTTTGCTTCCATTTCTTGGCTCCTAGTTTGAGGCATGATGAATGATGTTGAAAGTTGGACTTGGCTTAATAAGGTTGAGACCCAAAAGGTGATGGTTGGCTGATTGTTTGGTGTTGGTTTGTTTTTCTAGTTTGCCAGTTGTTTGGTTTACTAGTGGGTTTCTTGGTTGTTGTTGTTGTTTGGTTGTTGTTGTTAGCTTGCTTTGTTGGTTGTTGGTGTTTTTGTTGGGTTGCTTGGTTATTGTTGTTGTTGGGTTGTTTGGTTGTTGTTGTTGGATAAACTTCCCTAGAGGATAGCTCACACACTCAAGGGAAAAGTTGGTTGCTGATGTTGTTTGCTGGTACTGCTAGGGATAAATAAAGCCAAAAGGATAATGTTTGGTTGTTGATTTTTCTAGTTGGATGTTGTTTTGGGGGTCTTAAAGGGATAAACGCTAAAGAGTCCAAGGGTTTGATATGCTCAAGATAAGAGGCAATGCTCAGGTGACTATAGATGCTCAAAAGACTATCTAAAAGATTATAACAGAGCTAAGGATGTTTGAAAGTGCTACTAATTAGGATGGATGGATATTGATTGCTGATATTTGACCAGAAATGATTAGTGATAGCTCAGAAGTGAAATAGATAAGGCCAAAAGCGATAGATAATAGCTCAAAAGTGATCTAGCTATGTTTCGGATGACAAATTGTAGGGTTATCCAGAGGTGAGTAGATTTACCAGAGGCAATCCATTACAGGTCAAAAGTGATTTGCTACTATTTAAAAGAGACACAGTTTTTCCAGAGGTGAGCAGCTATGGGTTAAAAGTGATCTAGTTTTTGTAGAAAGTGAACAACTACTATTTAAAAGTGATTTACATTTTTGTAGGCAATCAGTTAAGGTTTAAAGGCAATCTATATCTGTCAGAGGATATGTTTGAATGATGTTTTTGACAAGAAAACAATGATTTCAATCACTCACACTCACAACATACATAAACTTGTACAACCTAGGCTAGGAAAGGACTGTATTTGTTGAGTCCCCTTGCCATACCTATTCAAAACGGATAGCTTCTGGATCTTGGTAGCACCATCTCCTCTCCATGGCACTCACTTCTCACACATACCAAGATCCAGGTTTTCCAAGGCTTCTCCCCTCACTAAACCTTAGGATTGTCCCTGCTATCTCTACTAAGAACCACAAGAATCGAGACAACTTCAAAGGTCCCACCTTTTGTGTCAACAAATACAGGGGCTTTGGCTACTACAAAAGGTTGCTAGTAAAGGCATCCATTTGGGTGGCTATACGTGCGGCGACGCTACTCTCCATTATGGAGTCTCCTAGCCTTCAAGGGTTATGCCTTGGAGGGTTTTGGGGGATGTTCACTATTGGTATAACATAATAATGTTAGACTTAGGGCACACAACTTAGAGGGGGGTGAATCAGTTGTTCAAAACTTTCTCCAATTAAACACTTAAATCTTTTTAGCGATTAGCTATATATTAATCATGAACCATAATGCATTCAAATCAAGAGTAGAAACACATCAACACATAAGACACCAAGATTTTGACATGGAAAACCTGGTTAAGGGAAAAACCATGGGGTGATTAACCTGAGATTGTATTCTCTGTTAGAAGAATAGAAAGAACAAAATGACACATGCCAATTAGGGCTCACAGCCTGAGCACACTTCTCACAAGAGGCTCACTGCCTACACGAGACACATTGTCTACAAAGAAATAAATATCACATACATGAACTGGAGAATAGCATCTTCGCCATGCTTGAATCAGTTCCATTTAAGCCTAATGCTTCTACTCTACCTTTCGCTCTCCTTCTCACTACCACACTTTCATCACCACAAGGACAACAACAAATTGACTTCATAATCCCTTATTTATACAAGGCATCAACTTAAGAATGATCATCTAAGTTAGTAAACATTCATAAGATTATCTGCCAGATGCCTAACTCATCTGGTTGGCTTGTCTCAAGAAGAACACCATCATCCAGAAGTTACTCTTCAATTATGAGCTCCAACTTCAATGCGGACCACCAACACGAACTAGAAACAATCCAAAGACATCCACAAGCTTTCCTGAATCATCAAGAACATCCATACTTCTTCTGCTTACTAAAATTCTTCTCTCCTTCATCCAGAACCTCAAGAACATAGTCTGTCATTACTATCGCAAAGGAATAGATGCTTGTGGACCTTCAAACCATGAACCAATGGAGTTTATACACCACAAAGACTTCCTCAGGACTCCCTTAAATCCACAGAATAGGAAACTTCATTTCCGGATCTCACCGGACCTTTCTTGTTACACTCTGTCACCTTTAAACACCTACCGGAACTAGTTTTACTTCAGCAGCCACAACTTCTTCATATCTTCATGTGGACATCTAAAATCTCTACTAGATCACCTTCAGACACATATCTTCAAACCCTTTAATATGTATCCTCTAATCATCATCCTATCTTGGAATTTTGCCTTACAGTCATCACTATTCTTCACTATTCCTGATTGAGACTAATTTTCTCAATATCCTCAGCTCACAGCTCATCCAAACCTTATCATTAATGCAACAGGAGTATGTTGACATCAATGACAATAACATTTAAGCCTGTACTTGCAACAATCTCCCCCTTTGTCATTGATGGCAACATAAGATGTGAAAAATTGTTTTAACCATCAAGTCAAGAACTTCTTCTTACTGTCACAGCTCCCCCTATCAGCAACAACCATTCACATATCTTCTCTCACTTTATTGCTCCCCATTTGATCAGCAACCACTTGTTTTTCACATGTCTTCTCTCCCCCTTTGACATCAATGGCAAAGGGCACATACTTGCAATTCCAACACTTTAGAATCATACCTGTTGTTCCCCCTGAGTAGCAACTCCTATCAATCTGGATCACAAGATATGACTGTGATATCCACCAGACTGATGCACCTTAGAGAACCTTAGTTCATCATTGGAGGGACAATAACCCCTAACTTCTCCCTGAGATACTCAAAAGAGTTCTTAGGTAGAGGTTTAGTAAAGATGTCTACAATCTGATCCTTGGAGGGTACAAGATCCAATCTGACTTCATTCTTGTTCACTTGCTCTCTCAAAAAGTGAAACTTGATGGATATATGTTTAGTCTTTGAATGCAACACCAGATTCTTAGATATATTTATAGAACTTGAATTATACTAGAAGATTGTGAGAGGTTCCTCATACTCCACTTTGATATCTCTTAGCATCTGCTTCATCCACAAAACTTGAGTGCAACTACCTACTACTGCAATATATTCTACTTCAGTTGTAGACAGAGATATTGCCTCTTGTTTCTTTCTTATCCAAGAAACCAATCTCTTCCCCAAAAAGAATGCTCCACCACTGGTACTCTTCTGGTCATCCACATCTCCTGCCCAATCAGCATCTATATATGCATGAAGAGAGAAATCATGATCTCTAGGATACCACAGACCATACTCAACCATCACTTTTAGAGATCTAAAAATCCTCTTGATTGCCATGACATGGGATTCTCTAGGATCAGCTTCAAATCTAGCAACAAGACCAATAACTTACATAATATCTGGTCTAGTTTGAGTGAGATACAACAATCCTCCAATCATTGATCTGTACTTTGTCTAGTCTGCCTTAGGAGAGTCATCATCTTTTCTCAACTTACATTCGGTTTCCATGGGAGTATTCATTGGCTTTGAATCTTCCATCCCAAATTTCTTCAACAATTCTTTCACATATTTGGTCTGAGAAATGAAGATTCCTTTCTTTTTTTGATTAATTTGTAGACCCAAGAAGAAATTTATTTCTCCAAGCATAGACATCTCAAACTCACTTTTCATTTGATTTGCAAAAATTTTACACATACTATCTCTTCCTCCAAAGATGATATCATTAACAAATACTTCAACAATCAAGATGTTTTCATGATCAATTTTGAAATATAAGTTACTATCAGTAGTACCTTTGTTGAAACCAATCTTCAAAAGATGATTATCCAATCTTTCATACTAGGCTCTTGGGGCTTGCTTTAATCGATATAGTTCCTTCTTCAACTTGCAGACCATATCACCATGATCAGACAACTGAAATCCATCTAGTTGCTCTATATACACTTCTTCTTCCAAGTCACCATTTAGAAAGGCAGACTTGACATCCATCTGATATACCTTGAAATCCTTGAAGGCAACAAAGGCAAGAAATAATTTGACTGCTTCAATTCTTTCCACCGGAGCAAAAGTTTCTTCAAAATCAATTCCTTCTATTGGAGAGTAGCCCTTGCAGACCAATCTGGCTTTATTTCTGATTACTTCACCAACTTCATTTAGTTTGTTCAGGAAGACCCATTTGGTTCCAATCACATTCTTATTTCTAGGTCTTGGAACAAGATCCCAAGTGTGATTTTTCTGTATTTGCACCAGCTCTTCCTCCATTGCTTTAGTCCAATTTTCATCATTGCAAGCTTCATTCACTGTCTTAGGCTCAATTTTTGAAATCAAACAATACTCTTCTGAATCTTGAGAAATTCTCCTTCTTATTAGTACTCTTTGCTTTTATCACCTATGATCTGATCTTCAGAGTGGTTCAGTCTTACATACCTGGGAACTTTAGGAATTTCTTGCACTTCTGATTCTTGATCAGACTCATTGAGACTCATTTCTTCTTCCTGGTTTACCAGATTAGCTTGAATCTGACTAACATATGAGGCTTGGGCTCCTTGAGTCAGAACACCATTCTGATCATCTTCATCATATTCATAAAACATTGAGGGTTTCTCAATTCCCTCAACAACCTTCACATTTGTGCTTTCTATCATCTTTCTTAGTCTTTTGTTATAACACCAGTATGCTTTTCTTTGAGTAGAGTAACCCAAGAATATTCCTTCATCACTTCTAGCATCAAACTTTCCTAGATCTTCATCTCTTTTAATGTAACATTTGCTACCAAAAACTCTAAAATACCTTACAGTAGGAGTGATGCCAAACCAAAGTTCATAAGGAGTCTTACCAGTATTGCTTTTGATTTGAACTCGATTGAGAGTATAGACTGCAGTGCTGATAGCTTCTCTCCAATAGATGTGAGGAACATTTGCTTCCATCCTCATGGTCCTAGAAGCTTCCTGTATGATCCGGTTCTTTCTTTCCACTACTCCATTCTGCTGTGGAGTCCTAGGAGCAGACAACTGTCTCTTTATTCTATGCTTCCAACAGAACTCTATGAACTCACCAGATGTGAATTCTCCACCTCTATCAGACCTCAGACATTTCAATTTCAATTTGGTTTCATTCTCTACCATAGCCTTGAATATTTTGAATTTCTCAAAAGCTTCTGATTTCTCTTTCATAAAAGTTACCCACATCATCCGTGAATAGTCATCAATTAGTAACATCAAGTATCTATCACCTTGCATACTCCTGATTCTTGATGGGCCACAAAGGTCAGTATGAACTAAGTCCAATAATCTGGTAGAAGACAGTTCCTTACTCTTGAATGTGATTCTGCTCAGCTTACCCAACTGACATTCTTTGCACAAGCTATTATAGGTTTCACCAATTTTGGAAGATCTCTTATAGCTGGAGTATTGCTTATCTTGATGATATTATCAAAATTCACATGACACATTTTCCTATGCCATAACCAACTCTAATCAACTTGAACAAATAAGCAACTTTTACCAGTGCCAACCAAGTGGAAGATATTACCTTTAGTTTGGGTACTAGATGTAATCTCTGTTCTAGAGCTTTCAAAGATCTTGCATTTTCCATTCTTAAATCGAAGATCATAGCCTTTGTCCACCAACTATCCAACACTGAGAAGATTATGCTTCAAGCCTTCACAATATAGAACATTACCGATTTTGTTCCTTCTATCAAAAGAAATAGTTCCTCTTCCTCTGATTCTACTAGTAGAATTATCACCAAACTTCACCACTCCTTCTTCATACCTTTCCAAATCTATGAACTTATTTTTGTCACCTGTCATATGGTGAGAGCAACCACTGTCAATGACCCAATCATCATTTTCTTCAAATTGGGCAGTCATGGCTCTTTCTACAACTTTATGATTGACAGATACAGAGGATATTGGTTCTTCTTCCTTGATGACAATAAACACCCATTCACTTCCAGATTTGTTTCCAGTTTCTGATTCATCATCTGTTACTCCTTCATTATCATCTTCTTTATGAACATAGTAACAATTCCTTTGGAACCTTGATCTATTAGGATTTGGCCTTGAAAATCTTTCCAGATATTTTGAGGCAAAATGACCAATCTTGTTGTAGTTAAAACACTTAAAAGACAATTTTCCTTCATACCTACCGGATCCTCTTAGCAGTCTCTTTGTAATAAGGGCTTCAAGTTGAGCAATTTCTACTTCTTCTTCTTCCAAGTCTTTTCTTTCTTTTTCATACCATAACAGTTTCCTTGATGAGTTCTCTCCTGGATCAAACCTTTGTTTACCTTTTATAGAGGCACTGGCTTTAAATGCATATTCAGTCTTGGGGGGATCACTTCCAAACTTAGTCATTTCAAATGCAGCCAATTTGCCAGCCAATTGGTCTCTTGTGATAGTTGTATGGGCTCTGAATTCATCAATGGCAACAACCTTGATTTTGTAAGAGGCAGGAAGGGATATGAGAATTTTGCCAACAATCTCATTTCCATCCAAGACTCCACTAGCATTTCTAATTCCACAAACAAGCTCATTTACTCTTGGCATAAAAGTAGTAATATTTTCATCATCTCTCATCTTCATGTTTTTAAATTTCCCTTTCAAACTCTGTAACCTTGCACATTTAACATATTGGTCTCCTTCATGCAAAAGTTCCAATTTTTTCTAAATATCAAAAGCAATTGGAAGGTCAATAACATTTGAGAACTCTAAATCAGATAATGCATTTAGAAGAGCTTCTATATTTTATAGATTGTTTTCAGCATTTGTGATTTCATTTGGAGCTTTTGGACCACCCTGTGGACATACATATTGTGTTGTAACCATGGTCCAGTATGCCATTCCCATGCATTGCAAGTGACATTCCATGCAACCTTTCCATAGATTAAAATTTGTTCCATCAAACTTCGGACTATCCTTCTTGTAGGATGGCATCCTAGATCTCCTCAAGCGGTTAAGCTCTTTTAGAGGAACTTAGCTCTGATACCAATTATTAGACTTAGGGCACACAACTGAGAGGGGGGATGAATCAGTTGTTCAAAACTTTCTCCAATTAAACACTTAAATCTTCTTAGTGATTAGTTGTATATTAATCATGAACCATAATGCATTCAAATCAAGAGTAGAAACACAACACATAAGACACCAAGATTTTGATGTGGAAAACCTGGTTAAGGGAAAAACCATGGGGTGATTAACCCAAGATTGTATAATCTACTAGAAGAATAGGAAGAACAAAATGGCACATACCAATTAGGGCTCACTGCCTACAAAAGACACATTGTCTACAAAGAAATAAATATCACATACATGAACTGGAGAATAGCATCTTCACCATGCTTGAATTAGTTTCATTTAAGCCCAATACTTCTACTCTACCTTTCACTCTCCTTCTCGCTACCACACTCTCATCACCACAAGGACAACAACAAACTGACTTCGTAATCCCTTATTTCTACAACGCATCAACTTAGGAATGATCATCTAAATCAACAAACATTCATAAGATTATCCGCCAGATGCATAACTCATCCGGTTAGCCTGTCTCAAGAAGAACACCATCATCTAGAAGTTACTCTTCAATTGCAAGCTCCAACTTCAATGCGAACTACCAACACGAACTGGAAATGATCCAAAGACATCCACAAGCTTTCTTGAATCATCAAGAACATCTACTTCTTCTACTTATTGAAATCCTTCTCTCCTTCATCCAGAACCTGAAGAACACAATCTGTCATTACTGTCACAAAGGAATAGATGCTTGTGTACCTTCAAACCATGAACCAATGGAGTTTATACACCACAAGGACTTCCTCAGCACTCCCTTAAATCTGCAGAATAGGAAACTTCATTTCTAGATCTCACCAGACCTTTCTTGTTACACTCTGTCACCTTTGAACACCTACCGGAACTAGTTTTACTTGAGTAGCCACAACTTCTTCATATATTCATGTGGACCTCTGAAATCTCTACTAGATCATCTTCAGACACATATCTTCAAACCCTTTAATACACATCCTCTGATCATCATCCTATCTTGGACTTTTGCCTTACAGTCATCACTGTTCTTCACTATTCCTGATTGAGACTAATTTTCTCAATATCCTCAGCTCACGGCTCATCCAAACCTTATCATTAATGCAACAAAAGTATGTTGATATCAATAACAATACTAGTTAAGCCCATACTTTTAACAAATAACACATGTTGTTTGTGTCTTTTGACACAAACACTTTTCTTATATAGTAGTTCAGAAGGACTTGGCTTTAGCTCGTTACCACTTGGGTCATACCCCTTCTCACACCAGGAAGGCAAGCCCTCTAAAGATAATAACAAGTTCTCATACACCAAAGATCCATTTGATAGGCAATGGGAGAGGATACTTTTGCTATCTAATTTGGGTTACAAACATGCACAATCAAGCAATCAAGAAAGATAAAAACAAGCATGGAGAAAATAATGATTCTTTTTAATCGCCATTCGTAAATGTTCCTAAATTAGTGATAAAATGTAATGTCTTGGACTTATAAGCGCTGTAATAGATATGTTAGTAATTTCACAACCTCCTTTTCTTGGACCATCGATAAGATGTTTCACAAATAACTAATTAGTAACCAAGAAAACTGAACTATAAATAATAAAACATAAAGCAACACAGTTACCAAAGGTGACCTACTACTAATCCAAAGTGATCTAGATTCTGCTAAAAGTGAAATGTTACTACTCACAAGCAATATGAAAAGACCCAAATGTGAAATAATAAGGCTCAAAAGTGATGCAAATAATGAAGATAGGAACTACTATTTCTCATAGGCGACCAAGATCTGCAAGAAATTAGATATAAATAAAAAACTATAGTTTGCAGAAAGTGATCCAAACAGCTAGAAGTGATCCTTTTTAGGTCAAAAATGATGCAAATTATGATAGACGTGACCACTGTTTTCTCATAAGTGACATGAAAAAGGTTGTAAGTGACTAATATTTGCTTAGGAGCAGTCCAAAAAATATTGAAAGAGGTAGATTTAGGCTTAAAATTGTTGTGTATGTTCTGGAAGCCATTGAAGCTTGTCATAAGCACTCAGAAAATCTAATCTTCACAAAAAACAACTTCAAGCAACAAAGTTAACCAAGGATGTGGGTCCCACTGAGCGTGCAAAAAATGTTCAAAGAATCGAATCCAAGTGAAATCAAAAGCATGCAATTCAAGAACAATATCACCTAGATTGTATGATTCCTTATTTGTGATGTGGATTGCTTCTTCAACAATTAACAAGTACAAAGATCAAAGCTACCATGATGAATGGAGGATAATGATAATAAGCTCAATGGATGCTAAAATGCTCAATATGCTCAAGATGATAATGTAGATGCTATGAGAATGTTGGATAGATGTAGTATAGAATGAGAGGATGTTTATATAGACTTCAACCAAAATCAATCAATGGTAGAGATTTGGTGACTATGTGAATGGCTAAGATGAAAGGATGGTCATAGGTGAATGTGCAAATGATAAGTGGAGGGAAGATAAGGCTTATGTTAGACCGTGTACATAAAAAGTACTACATGTGAAATATATTAAATAAAAGATGAAGTACCACACATGTTTTTAAATGAAAGAGGCACACATGTCAGCTCATAAAGATAAATGATAAGAGAAATTAATTAAATAAATAAAATTTATTTAATTAAAATAGATAGAAGAAATAGATAATGAATTAATTAAATAAATATAAATTTATTTAATTAATAGAAGAAATAGGGGATTGCTCAAGTGTGTTAGACAAATGCAGATGATAAATAATGCATTGTTTGATGCTAATCATAACTAGGTGAATTTTGGGTGTCTACAGATGCCTAGATTGGAGGGAAACACTTCTATAAGTATATTCTCATGTAATTGTTGTAGTATGACAAATATTTCTACATAGGTGCTACTAGAGTGAAGGTTGGAGAGAAGAAGGAAGTGTATGTATTATGTTATTTAGATTTTGAAGATAATACAACTTGAGCCTCTTTTCTTAGTGAAGTTTTTACCTGAAAGACTTTTCTCCACATAATATCTGGTGTTATTCTTCTATGGTGTTTATTTTGTGTTGTGATTTTAATTTCCAAATGCAATCTAAATTCACATTAAACTATTTGAGAACATTAACATATTGTAATCAGATTTCCATTTGAGTAATTATTGCCTTGATTTTTTAACATTTGGTATTAGAGCATGGCCATCTTTTACTTTTGGGTGGTAGTGTAAAGGTTATGTAGTTGTAGCAGGAGATTTGGTTGTTTTTGTTTGCAAATCTTGAGTTGATATTATGGCTTCATCCACCATTGCTTCAACCTCTTCAATGGACATTGAGAAGTTCAATGGTATGGGGTATGACTTGTGGAAGATGAAAATGGAGGATTTGTTGGAAGAATGAAACCAATAGTTGGTTGTTCAAAAAGAGAAGAAGCCTGATGATGTGAGCCTAGATGGATAGGAAAGGTTGGATAAAAAGGCACAGGGTACTATCAATCCATGTCTTGTAGATTCCATCTTGTTGAATGTCTCAAAGGAAGAGACTACAAGGTTAAATGAAGAAGTTGAGTATACATTTTGTAAAAGTCTTTCGTGGATGAAAAATGCCACTTGGAATGGGTACCCATTTTGAACAGAATAGGTACTCGTTTAGGATCAGGCTCCTGAAGCAAAACATGTACTTGTTTTTTTTTTAAAAAGCCATAGGCATGTTAAAAAATTTTTTTTGAAAATGGGTACCCATTTTCAAAAAGTTTTTTTTACATCCCTATATCTATTTTTTTATTTTTTTGAAATGGGTACCTGTTATTTTTAAAATGAGTACCCATTTATAACAGGCACCCATCATGAATGAGCACCCGTTATGAATGGGCACCCATTATGAATGAGCATCCGTTTATAACATGTACCTGTTTCAAAAATTTTAAAATTTCAAACCCACCAATTTGCATTGGTTTTAGGCTTGGAAACCCAATCCTTAACTTTAAACATGCAACTAGGAGACCATGAAAACAACAAAAGAAAAAACTAGTTTCACCACTATGGCTGACGACTTTTTTTAAAAATATTTTAACAAAATTAAAACCCATTATAGATCTCAAAGTATAGTTTTTAAATATGTTATTTCTTTTACTATTGAACACAATTTTCTATTTATTATTTATTTTCCAAACAAACTAACTCATAAACTTGAAATAGCATAGGTTACTATTTTTTAATAACTTTTGATATTGAAAGTTTCTTGAAAAAAAATTATGTCTAACCAAACTAGACATCATTCTCTACATGATGAGAAACAACATTTTAGTGAATTGATTAGTTTATCTCAAATTTTCTTGGCCGTACATGAGGGGTTTTAATAAAACACTAATTAGGGCCATTAAAAAATTAATAAAAAAATAACTATAAAAAAATAACTATAAAAAAATTTCAAAAAATTTTCCTAACCAATATTCAACATCTTGAGAATCTTTCAACAAAAGGAATTAGAATAATACATTAATTTAGGTCAAATTATGTTGGCCTACACATGCATGCTTTTGTAAAAAATAAGGGACTTTTAAAAAGCCACTTTTTGTACATCCAATAAAAAAAACTAACTTGCGTCATCTGGGTATTAGAAAAAATTACATATTTGAAAATTAGAACTACCTTTGTTATTTTTACATCATCTTAATATTTTTTGTGCAAGTGCTTCAAATTATCACTCCAAGTATGACAAAATTTGAACAACAGGAAAAACAGTTCCACTTTTTGGCCAAAATGTGAACTCATCTTCTTACACTTACCCTGCACACAAACTTTGGACAATATTGGGTGAGATTTATCAAGTCAAGAGCTTGGTTAAAAAGCTTTATTTAAAGTGGAATTTTTTTCCTATAAAATGAAAGAAGGTGATTCTATTGCAGAGTATTTGAACATTTTTAATTTACTTTTGCGTCAACTTGATTCTGTAGATGCTACAATTGCAGAGCAAGATAAATGCATACTTTTACTTTGTTCTTTACTTGAACCTTGGGAGAATTTTATCCTTGCTATTAATACTAACCTTGAAGATTCAAAGCTAGATCATTTGTTGCAACTTTATTGGCATAGGTGATGAGGAAGAAGACTTCTGAGGTTAACACTAAGGTTCTTAATGTGAGGGGAAGGTCTAAGAAAAGAGGATAGAAAGGAGATCAATGTAGAAACCCAAAGAAATAGTGGAATACCAATTCTGAGAAGTCCTCAAATGCAAGTGAAGATGTTTTACTTTCTACATGCAATATTGTTTAAAATGATCATTGGTTGGTTGAATCAGGATGTTCATATCATATGACCTTGCATAAGGAATGGTTTTCCACTTACGAAGAGTATGATGAAGGTAATGTTTACATTGTGGACAAATACATATCTAATAGTTGGGTAAGGCAAGGCATTGTTGTGTTTCAATGTTTGGATGACTAAAACTATCCTTAGTGTTTTGAATGCTCTTGGATTAGCTAGAAATCTGATTTTAGTTTCAAAGTTGAATGATTTGGAAATGCATGTAACATATGATAAGTATGGTTGCAGATTGGTGAGAGAAGATTTGGTGATAGCGAAGGGGAAGAGAATGGGAACCTTGTTTAGGCTAGATGCCACTATATTTTGTAATTCCCTTTATGTTTCTAAGACTTCTGAAAACACTTGTATGTTGTGGCACCATCGATTGGGCCACATAAGTAGTAATGTTTTTAAAACTATTAAGAATAAAAATTTGTTGGATGGTTTCTCTTACTCTAATGAGCACTTTGATTTCAGTGAGCATTGTGTGTTTGGGAAACAAAACAAAACATTATTTAATTTAGGAAGTAATAGAGCAAAAGAGAAGTTAGAGATTATTCATTCAATTGTGTTTAGACTTGTGAATAATGAGTCTATCAGAAAATCTCATTATTTTGTTACCTTCATTGATGATGTATCCACGTTTACATGGATTTATTTTATGAAACATAAATCTAAAGTTTTCTCTAATTTTAAGGATTTTAATGTCTTATTTAAAAACCAACTGGGATTAAAGATAAAAATATTAAGATCTGATAATAGATAGGAATATTGCTCTAAGGATTTTGTTAAGTTTTGTAAGCATGTAGGTATAATTAGACAAAAGATAACTCTGTATACAACACAACAGAATGGTGTTCTAGAAAGGATGAACTAAACAATAATAGAAAGATCCAGAAGTATATCGAATGATTCACAGTTGGATAAATCCTTTTGGGCAGAGGCTGTGTGTACTTCTTATTACTTGATTAACAAATCTCCTTGTAAGGATCTTGATTTGACACCTTATAAATTTTGGATAGGTAAGAAACCTTTTGTTTCACATTTAAGTGTTTTTGGATGTGAGGTTTTTTTTTGTGTGTGCCTAAGGAAAAATGATCTAAGTTGGATCCAAAAGCACAAAAATGCATGTTCATTGGATATGGTGAGAATGTTGAGTTATAAGCTTTAGGATCCTCTAACTAGAAAAATTGTTTTCTCTATGTAATGAAACAACTTGCACAATATCTGAATATAATAGTAAATATGCTACAAATACTTGATAATAATATTCCACTTCGAGGGGGCAACCTCCTAATCCACTTCGAGGGGGATACCTCTAATAGTCTTCAATGAGAACACAATACATAATATGATATGAAATGAGACTCACTACCTCCTAGATATACCTATTTATGCCTAGGATATCACCCAGGCCGACTTAGATAGCCCTATAGAAGCCTTAGGCCGACCTAAACAACTAAATAATAATATAATAATGAAAATATGACTTAATTAGGAGTTAAGATAGCCACAAGCTGACTATTCATAACCCTATGCACTATAGAAGTAAGGGCATAACATGCCCCCCACCTTTACAAAAGCATTGTCCTCAACGCTGATCAATTGTGGTAATTACTTCATATAATCTTCATCATCCCATGTGGTAACTTCAACTAGAAGATATTTCCTTATAATGAGGTAATATGGAACTGTTGATGTCCTCAGCTTATTCATGTGTGTCTGGAAAATTAACTTCAGCTCCAAGATGTGTCTTCTCTTTGCATCTAGCTCTTGATGGTGATGAATGTATTCTTCCTTTACTTGAACCTTTTGATGTGCCATAGAGGAAGAGGTGAGGAATAGTACATGGTACCCTTGTATTGGTTGAATAGCTTGACTAGGAACTTCTTCTTCTTCTTCTTCTTCTTCTTCTTCTTCTTCTTCTTGGTTGCTTGAGATCTCCTTTCATGGTTCCTTCATAAATGTACTTAACATGCTTCATATGTCTAATATATCTCCTCTTAGGTCACACATATCCTTATTAAACTCTTCCTTGAACTTACTTATTTCCTCATTGGGATTACTATCCTCTATTGTTTCCTCATCCTTATCGAAGGATTTCCTCGGTGTGGTAGCATTCTTTTTGCCTCTTGTTGCAGGCCCCATCATGATGGAAACCAATATTTTTGAAATAAATCACACAAGTGAAGTGTAAATTCTCTAAATTTTTTACTGTAACTTACTAGGGCCAAGATACCACTTACCTAGAAAAAAATCCAAAAAAGTATCAAATTTTCTACCTTTAAAGCAAATTTGTTGGAAACCCTAATTTTGCAATAACTCGCTTATTTTTCTTCAATTTCTACAATCTTTGGACTGTAGGCTCCTCTATTATGTATCCAAAAAACCAATACAAATTATACTCCAATTCAAAAGGATGTGAGAGATATGTAGATCTCAAATAAATTATGTAGAAATCGTACTTCTGCAATACTTTGTTCAAATCTATTCCAATTCCTCTAAAATCTAGACTGTAGCTTCTTTAATATGTTCTTCAAAAACCCTTTAAAAATATTTAAAAAATTCACTAAAATGTGAAAGTTATCCTCTTCCCAAAATCGCCTCCAATGTTGAGAAAATGTTTTGCCTCTACGGTGCGAAGATCATGCTCTGATACCACTTGTAATGAAACAACTTGCACAATATCTAAATATAATAGTAAATATGCTACAAATACTTGATAATAATATTCCACTTCGAGGGGGATACCTCCAATAGTCTTCAATGAGAACACAATACACAATATGATATGAAATGAGACTCACTACCTCCTATATATACCTATTTATGCCTAGGATATCACCTAGGCTGACTTAGATAGCCCTATAGAAGCCTTAGGCCAACCTAAACAACTAAATAACAATATAATAATGATAATATGACTTAATTAGGAGTTAATATAACCACAAGCTAACTATTCATAACCGTATACACTATAGAAGTAAGGGCATAACACTCTAGAGATGTTATTTACAAGGAACTTAGAGCTATTTCTTAACCTAAACAACCAAAATAAAAGGAACAGGTGAAGAGAGTACAATTTGACTTAGAACAGGAATATGCATCTTAGGAAGAACATGATGATGGATTGGAGGGTGAAGAAGAAGAAGAAGATTCAAGTAGTTCTAATGAGGAATATTCTATTGTTATAGAAGACGTTGGTGCAGAAGATCATGTAGAAGAACAAGTTGAGTCTCTTACTCCACCCTTGAGGAGATCAATAAGACAATGAAACCCAGTTGATAGGTATAGACCACCAGATTTTCATTGTGTATTTTCTTTATTTAGTACTAATGATGAACCTATATTGTATATGGAATCTATTCATGTAGATGATAGTGAGTCTTGGTAGTTAGCCATGCAGGAGGAGATAATGGCTTCATACTCTTGTAACACCTAGGATATTGTTCATTTACCCAAAGGAAGAAAGGCCATAGGTTGGAAATGGGTCTTCAAGAAGAAGTTTGGAGAAGATGGTTTGTTGGAGAAGTACAAGGATAGACTGGTAGCCAAGGGCTACTGCCAAAGAGAGGGAGTTGATTTCAATGAAATTTTCTCTCCTACTACTAAGTTGACTTCTATTAGATTTCTTTAATCCATTGGTGTAGGTTTTGATTGGGAAATAGAGCAAATGGATGTTCAGAATGTAGAAGTTGTGAAACTGACCTCACAGGACCCATTAAACACCTACAAAACCTAAGATTAACCTTTCGCAAGAGAAAAAGCAAAGAGAGCAATTTGCACAAAAAAGGATGCAATTAATGAAATGGATTTATGAATTACATGAGAGAACTTTCTTTTATATTTGCAAGTTAGAAAACCCTAATGAGAGATTCGTAAGTTTAACTTAAGTGAAATAAAGTAAAGGTGACTTAATTAATTAATCAATATGATTAAATTAATTAAGTAAAGAACCTATTACTCTAACACCCCCCTTAAGATGAACTTATGGAGAAGTTAAAAAACTAAGGACAAATGCATGAAAGCAAAGATGGGTCCCAACAACTAGGCCTGATGAGGTACCCATATACAAAAGAGTCTCTCACAAATAGAGAAAAAAGAGAAAACCACATGGAAAAAACTCCTCTCTAAAAGAGAGAACAAACCTGCCTATAAGAGAGAGAGAGAGTGAAGGACTAAAAAGCTTCCACAAAGGATGTCCCAAAAGAATAGGAACTTGAAAAATTCCACTGAAGCATGAATAAGATGCAAACACTATCAAAGACTGACTGCTATAGTGCTTAAAGAAGAACCTCCTCTAAAACAAGATGAAGATCATGATTAAGAAGACAAGAATCTGCATGAGTGCCCCCAATGGTACTACTCGAATAAGATTGCAAACAAAGGCAAAACATCTGAAACTCAAAGCTACAAATGGAATAGGTACAAAAAGTCTAAAGAACTAATGAAGTAAAAATAGAAGGTCACCTTCACAGAAGGAATGCAAGAGTGTCCATATGGTAGATGCTCCATCTCACTAAAATGCATGTGTAACTAGCCACTGATGTACCACTACATCAACCTAGTATATAGGAACAGATACTAGATATATAACTCACTCCAAAGTGAAACCAAGGAAGCATTAGTACCAACAGTAGAATCCCCCCCATAATGTAGACAAGGGAGAGCCATGATAGGTACACTGAAATAGTGTGAAACCAAGACATTTATGTAGAAGAAAGAAGAACATCTGGCACTTTATTTCAATGTGTTTACATATGAGAAGTGCTTACAATGGAAGTTCACAATGTTTAAAAAAGACCACATACTGAAAATACAATTCTATGACAGAAATAGAGGAAACTAATAGCACCATGATGAAGTACATAAAAAAATGCACTTAAAAAAAAGGGACCCAAAAAGGAGTCTAAATGCAGAAGATATGGCCCATCAAAGTCTCCAAAATGAGAACTACACAACAACAACATTAAGAAAATTGATTTATGGAAAAACGTAAAAGTCAAAACTAAAAACCACCTACACCACTGTGAAAAGAATGAAATTATACCCCTTTTCAAAAATAATTGCACTGAAAAATACCACTGTATGACTGAGATATGGCCTTTGGAAGATGGAGTGCAAAAATGAAAAGCCTAACAGAGCGAGGTAGATTTGGAAAAAGAATAACTTTTGCCAAATTTTGTAAAAACGTCTCCAAATTTGGAGAAACCACCAAATGTGGAGATCTGCTAGATAAAATTAGCCCTTTGCCAAAAAATTTCTCCAAGGGTGGGTATGCATGACGAGACAGGTACATGAGGAATTATGCATGTGTTTTTCTTAATTTAAAAAAAACACAAAAAAATTATTACAATTGTTAAAAAAATAGTTAAAAAAAATAATGTATGTTTTTTTTAAATAAAAAAACATTGAATTTTTTATTTTTCAAAAAAAATCTAAAAAAAATAAAGAGGAGGGTGGAGGGGTTAAAATCCCCCCACACAGCCCCAATAAGGGGTTCCATGGCCCCACTATGGGGTTTGTGGACCGTAACCCAAAGGGATATGGGGCCCAAAACCCTGACACAATAGGGACAATACCCTACGTAGGGGCCTATACCCTATGTAGGTACCAATTTTTTTTTTTAAGTAGTTTTAGATGACAAATATTGGTCTTCTATACTACTTTCTTGGTCGATAGGTTATTCAATCTTTAAATGGGATTTCCATATTTCAATAGAAGTATGCTCTTGATATGCTTCAAAGATTTGGCATGTTTGATTGCAAGCCTGCCCCCACACCATTTCAGTCAGGTGTTGTCTTGTCTTCCACTTTCTCTACTCCTTTAGTAGATTCTACATTATACAGGCAGTTGGTTGGTGACTTATTATACCTGAGACATTCTCATCCTGATATTTCCTTTACGATTGGTCTTGTCTCTCTGTTCTCCCATGATCGACATGAGAGCCATTAGGAAGCTGCCAAATGTATCTTGAGGTATATTGCATTCTTGAATGGAGATCTTGAGGAAGAAATTTATATGCAATAGCCTATAGGTTTTGAGGTAAAAGGGAAAGAACATTGGGTTTGTAGGTTAAAGAGGTCTCTTTATTGCTTGAAACAGTCCCCCAGAATGTGTTATCAAAATTTAACACATTTGTGATGCAATTGGGTTTGTTTAGAAGTGAGGAGGATCAATGTTTGTATATTTGGTATTGATGATTCTATACTTATCATTGCATTGTTTGTCAATTGATCACATGTTATTTTTCAACAATAATAAGGGTATGATCAATAAGCTAAAAACCCAACTTTAAGGTGCACTCGATATGAAGGATCTTGGAGATGCTAGGTGTATTCAGGGTATGGAGAACAAGAGGGACAAATGTAACATAAAGCTTTGGTTGTCTCAGAGTAGCTATGTGAATACCATTTTGCAGAAATTTAGTATAAAAGATTGTAACCCAGTTAGAGTTCCTTTACGCATTGCTACTAAGGTTTCATTAGATATTTATCCAAAGAATGGGGATGATTTTGAGGATATATCTAATGTACCATATGCTAGTACTATATGGAGTTTTATGTATGCAATGGTTTACACTAGGATAGATATTGCCCAAGCAGTGGGAGTTTTGAGCAGATTTATGTCTAACCCTGGTAGACAACATTAGAATTATACAAAAAGTGTTCTAAAATATCTTGTAGGTACTCCTAATTATTGTTTGGTATATTCTAGTACTAATAATGCTGATAAAACTTTGGACATACAGTGATTTGTTGATGTAGATTGGGAAGGTTACTTGGATAGTCAAAAGTCCACTAGTGGCTATGTGTTTACTCTGTTTGGAAGAGCAGTGAGTTGGATGAGTAAGAGGTAGATCACCATTTCTTTTTCCACCATTGAAACAAGGTATATGGTTTCTACCCATGTCTCTAAGGAGGTGGTTTGGTTTAGGAGACTGCGGATAGGTATTGGTTTTGATTATAGGGTCATTCAGATTGGTTGTGATAGATAGAGTGCTATCTGATTGGCCAAGAATCCTATGTATCATGCTCAGACTAAGCATGTTGACGTTAAGCATCACTTCACTCAAGAATTGGTTGGAAGTGGATAGATTGAAATGAAGAAGATAGACAATCAGGAGAATGTTGCAAATTTATTGACCAAGCCTGTGAGCACAGAGAGGCCATGGGCCTTGTTTTTGGTACTTGATAATTTTCATTTAATTTCCTTTGGGTTAATTTATAGTGTACAATGTCAAGTGAGAGAATGTTGGGATAAGGTTCCATTAACCTTTTAAATCCCAATTTTGTATTTATTCCATTTTATTATTTGTAATTTGTAATTACCCACAAGGGAATGAGGTAGTTTCACTAGTAGTGGTAATTCCAGACTTACCGAAGGAAATTATGGAGTGAAATTTATGGTTGGCAATTGTAAAATTATGAATAAATGAGTGTAGGGGCCACCTTGGAGGAATCAACTATTTTTAGCATGTATGAGACATGTCATAAAGTTGGTGAGTGCATGTAAGAGAATCTATGACAACTGCAAGTTCTCACAAGATTTTGACACTATGACAACTTATGACAAGTAATTAATAGTTGTAAGATGCTATGTTTAGATCTAGGTGCCCATATTGGGAGGATGCTTTCTATTGTGATCTATGACAGTTATGATGCATCATAATATCTTGTAAGAGACAATTTTTGGCCTTGGATGCCCAACTTTGCATGGTTGACTTTGGACAATGTTACAAGCTTGTAAGAAGGCATTTATGTTCGCATGTCAGAGACTCTTAGGAGAGAGAAATTGGACACCTAGATTGGAGGGAAAACACTTCTATAAGTAAATTGCCATGTAATTCTTGTAGTATGATAGATTTTTGTAAACAAGTGATATTGGATTGAAGGTTGGAGAGAAGAAGGAAGTGCATGTATTATGTATTTCAGATTTTGAAGATAATACAACTTGAGCTTCTTTTCTTGGTGGAGTTGTTTTACCCAAAAGGGTTTTCTACATGTTATATCTAGTGTTATTCTTCTATGGTGTTTGTTCTTGTGTTGTGATTTTAATTTTAGAATTCAATCTTCATTGATATTACACTGGTTCAACCTCTTGATTGGACATTGAGAAGTTCACTTGTACGAGGTATGAGTTGTGGAAGCTAAAAATGGAGCATTTGCTAGAAGAATGAAACCAATGGTTAGCTTTTCAAAAAGAGAAGCCTGATGATATGAGTCCAGACAGATGGGAAAGGTTGGATACAAAGACATAGGGAACTATTCGACTGTGTCTTGTAGATTCTATCCCATTGAATATCTCAAAGGAAGAGACTGTACACAAACTCTGGACAAGACTGGATGAGATTTATGAAGCCAAGAGCATGGTAAACAAGATTTACTTAAAGTGGAATTTTTTTTCTATTAAAATGATAGAGTGTGATTCTATTGTAGAGCATTTGAATAATTTTAATTTGCTTTGGAGTCAAATTAATTTTGTAGATGCTATAGTTACAAAGGAAGATAAATGTATACTTTTTCTTTGTTCTTCACTTGAATCTTGGGAAAATGTTATCCTTTCTATTCTACTAACATTGAAGATCTAGAGACGGATCACCGTGTTGTAACTTTTTTGGCATAGGAGATGAGGAAGAAGACTTTCGAAGTTAACACTGAGGCTCTCGATGTGAGGGGACGGTCTAATGAAAGAGGTCTGAAAGGAGATTAGAAAGGAGCTAAGGACAAATCTAAGGGCTGATCTAAGACTACTAGAAAAAAGAACAAAGTTAAGTGTTTGAACCATGAAAAGAGGGGACATGTGAAAAAGGAGTGTAGAAACCCGAAGAAACAGTGGGATACCACTTTTGAAAAGTTCTCAAATATAGGTGAAGATAGTTTACTTTCTGCATACAATATTGTTTATAATGATCATTGGTTGGTTGACTCAGGATGCTCATATCATATGACCTTGCATAAGGAATGGTTTTCTACATATGAAGAGTATGAGGGAGGTAAAGTGTACCTGGGGACAACTCTACATATCTAATAGTTGTAAAAGGCAAGGTATTGTTGTATTTCAATGATGGAAGGATTAAAACCCTCCTTGGTGTTTTGTATGTTCCTAGATTAGCTAGAAATCTAAATTTAGTTTCAAATTTAAATGATTTGGGAATGCATGTAACATTTGATAAGCATGGTTGTAGATTGGTGAGACAAAACTTGGCAATAGAAAAGGGGAAGAGAATGGGAACCTTGTTTCTGCTAGATGCCGCTATAGTTTGTAATTCCTCTTATGTTTCTGAGGCTTCTAAAAACACTTATATTTTGTTTCATTGCAGATTGGACCACACAAGTAATAATATTTTAAAAACTATTAAGAATGAAATTTTTTTGGACTATTTCTCTTACTTTGATGAGCACTTTTATTTCTGTGAGCATTGTGTGTTTGGAAAAAAAAATAGAACATTATTTTCTTTAGGAAGTAATAGAGCAAGAGAGAAGTTAGAGATTATTCATTCAGATGTGGTTGGACCTATGGGCAATGACTCTATCATAAAATCTCATTATTTTGTTACCTTCATTGATGATGTATCCACATTTACATGGATTTAATTTATGAAACACAAATGTAAAGATTTCATTGAGTTTAATGATTTTAAAGTCTTAGTTGAAAACCAATCTAGATTAAAGATAGAAATATTAAGATTTGACAATGGAGGGGAATATTTCTCTAAGGAATGCTTTGATGAGCTTTGTGAGCATGCAATTATAATAAGACAAAAGATAATTTTGTATACACCACAACAGAATGGTCTTGCAAAAAGGATGAATTGAACAATCATTGAAAGAGCCAAAAGTATGTTGAACTATTCATAGTTGGATAAATTCTTCTGGGTAGAGGCTATGTGTGCCACTTATTACTTGATTAATAGATATCCTTGTAAGGATCTTGATTTGACACCTTATGAAGTGTTGAAAGTTAAGAAACCTTTTGTTTCACATTTAGGGGTTTTTGGCTATGAGGCTTTTGTTTTGTGTGCCTAAGGAAAAGTGATCTAGGTTGGATCCAAAAGTGTATAAATGCATCTTCATTTGATATGGTGAGAATGTTAAGGGTTATAAGCTTTGGGATCCTCTAACCAGAAGTTTCATTTTCTCAAGAGATGTTATTTTCAGGGTTCACTTAGAGCTATTTTTAAACTTGAGCAGCCAAAAGAAAAATAAAAGGTGAAGAGTGTGCAATTTGACTTAGAGTAGGAAGATGCACCTCAGGAAGAACACAATGATGGATTGGAGGGTGAAGAAGAAGAAGAAGAAGAAGAATATCTGAGTAGTTCTAATGAGAAAGATTATGTTGTTACAAAACAAGTTGATGCAAAAGATCATGTAGAAGAACAAGTTGAGTCTCTTACTCCACCCTTGAGGAGATGAACAAGACAACAGAACCTAGTTCACAAGTATAGCCCATGAAATTTCTATTGTGTATTTATTTTATTGACCACTAACCATGAACCTAGATCCTCCAGGGAAGCTATTCATGAAGATGATAGTAAGTCTTGACAGTTAGCCATGTTGGAGGAGATGATGTCTTTAGACTCTTGCAACACCTGGGATCTTGTTTGTTTTCCCAAGGGAAGAAAGGCCATAGGTTCCAAATGGGTCTTCAAGAAGAAGTTTAGAGTAGATAGTTCATTAGAGAAGTGTAGTTAGGGAAAATCTGATGTAGTGTTGGAAACAAAAAACTAACTAAACCCTAACAAGCACCATAAAGCACAAAGTAGCATGAAAATGAAAATAAAAATGTAATGCAAACTGAGCTGCAAGCTAGGTTTTTTATCTCCATGGCTCTTCTCAATCTCACATAAGAATGCATGATGTTGAAAGGTTATTGATTGTTCACTGTTGCAATATAACAAAGCTCAAGTGTTGCATGAAAATGAATTGTATGAGTGAGTCAGTGATTGAGGGTTTGAAATTGAAATAAGAGTTTCATTTTATAGATAAAGAGGGAATCAAATGGATGGCCAAGATTAGAAGGGTGAGGGATGAGGTGGATGACTAGGATTAAAAGGCAATTTTAGTACCTATGACACACATTAAATGGGTATGATAAGAGGCCAAAATTAGGAGAATAGTGGGAATAAGTGGGATTTTTAATTGATTTTAGAGATGAAGTACTTATGATGCATAATGAATGAGGATTAAAATAGGGATGTGAGTGGGAATAAGTAATTTAAATAATAAAATTATTTAAATAATGAGAGTCAAGTGGCATTTAAATAAATATTTAATTTATTTAAATTGGGTGATAGAGGAAGATGAGCTTAAATAAATAAGATTTATTTAATTTGGTGCAAATGGAGGAAAAAAGGAATTAAATAAATAAGAATTATCTCATTTGATGAAAGAGAGAGATAAATGGATGAGAGGAATTAGTTAAATAAATATAATATTTTTAACTAATGAGAGTGATGGAAGGGGTCATGAAGGGGACCTAGAAGAAAATATGTCAAAATGTAATGTCATAAGATATGGTCAAATTTAGGTGTCTACATTTTGCCTCTCTTTGAGATGATGCTGTGACTAAAAGAAGTAACATAATTTGAAAGAAGAAAAGGTATGGATGAAGGAAACAAATGCCCCAGCCACTTGAAGGAGTGACAACAAGGAATGATTTAAGGGTGGGATGCCAACTCGAGAGGATATGTAGGTTAGAAGAACATGGGTAGGATCTTGAAATGAAAGGGATTGATAAAGGATGGTTACGAAAAATGGAGGATGAAAGATAAAGGATAGAAGGACTGAATGATACGTTATGCTACAATGAAGGTGAGAAATGATGATGTTTGATATAGCACTAGACATTATACACCAAGGTACAAGGACTAAGGTGATGATGTGTCTCATGCCCAAGCATAATACAACCTTGTCTATATACAAGATATGAATATTAGCTTGGAATGATTTAGATTTGATACAAATGCAATATAAAAATGATAACACACATAAGCAAGAAAGCAAGCATGGACAAATGATTCAGAAACAAACTAGGTATTACCCCTATCAAGTTGTAAACCAATGATTAAGTGATTAATTTATGATGGTAATGATTGATGATTGATTGATAACATTGTTGATGTGGGAGTGATTTATCTCGAGAACAATGTGAGGATTGTGTTGTTGATATGGGACCGATATATCCCAAGAACAACACTAGGATTGGGAATGATAAATCCCATTGATTATTATGATGATTGATTGTTTGATTTGATTGACAACAAGATTGGAAAAAAACCAATAATGTGATTGGATGATGTGTGTCGATTGGTTTAACTAGATTAGTATGGATTAAGGGTGACTTGCATTTGAGTTTATTGCTTGGATTAGTTTGATTGATTTTGATTGGATTGGATTGAAAAATGATGATGAATTGAATTGATTGAAAGAATTGATTTGATTGATTTAATTGAAAGGAAGAATTTATTTGAAGAAATGTTTTGATGATTGGGTGGATTTTATTGCTTGGATTTTGGAATGTTGTAATTTTTTTGGATTTTTTGAATATTTTGATTTTTTTTTTGATTTTGAGAATATTTGATTGTTTTTGGATTTTTGGAAAATTTGATTTTTTGGATTTTTTGAATATTTGATTTTTTTGGATTTTGAGAATATTTGACTTTTTTGGATTTTTGGAATATTTGATTTTTTTGCGTTTATTGAAATGTTTTGGGAAATGACGTTGGATGACAATTTGTAGTACCCTTTATGCTAGATACTAATGACAAGGGAAAACCAAGTCTAGGTGCAAGAATGAAAGTAAGATGGATAAATGAATGGGAGATAATAAATGAAGTGGAAGGCCCATGATAGGTGAATGGATTAGGCATCATAAGGGGGGAAGGATGTGATCTCCAAAGACTATGTCGCATAGAAATAGCATGCCCCATTCTAGGTATAATACTTAGGATTTGCATGAAAAATCTTATGACAATAGGAATGATAAGATGGATTGGTTTGGAAATGATGGAAAAATGGGTAATGACAAGAGGGTAAGGATATGATTTAGTTTGGAAAGAAGGAGGTATGTCAAGAGATATCTAAAACATTTGTCAACATTATGCCCCCATATCTTAGTCAAGATCAAAAGGAGGAAGGGAGGAGGGATGAGATCATCATGAAAAGTATGTGTATGTGGGTGTAATCGATAAGGATGGTAAGTCTAGGAGATGGTAAGATAGGATAGGATATGGTATGGAAATGGTATGATAGGATAGAACTGATAGTGTCATGAGACAAGGTGTCCACAAGTGTAAGTGACATAAAAGATCAACCTACACATGACTCATGTTTGCCATGTTTTCATCATGGTACTTATCCAAGGTGCTGCCAAGGGTGGTTTTCATCATTGGATGAAGGGATTTCTCTTTACTATTTTGTTTTTTAACTTTATTTTTTGACTTTTTTGAATTTTTTGAATGGAAGAAGGGGAATATGTATAGGAGGGACTCAAGTGTCTAGTTCCATAAAAAGTGATAGTCCTGTTAGAAATGGATGTCGTCGCATGGACCATGTCAAGTCATTATAATCATAGATGTTGGTAAGGGAGATTGCATGAAAGTGAGAGGGATTAGGTAGATAGTGCATTATGATGTGGATTATGAAAGGAAGGATAATGGAAGGGGGAAAGTAGATTATGATGTCGATTATGTAGGACTTATACAAAGGGATGGATGAAAGACTTATCCAAAAGCATGGACCATAGGGAGGTGATGGGTGAAATATGTAGGATAGTAGATAGAAGATGGGGAGATGTAGGTATGTAAGAATTTCCTAGAATGAAAAGGTACCAAGACCAACGGTTGCACACACCATCATAAACATTGAAGCTTTTGATTTGGAGGTGGTGTAGGAAGAAATGAATATGTTTTCTTAGGAGATGGTTGACGAAGTGCTTTTGGCACCCACATAGACTTAGTATTTTTATGATTTTTGTTTTTCTTGTGGGATTTAGGAATTTGAAACTTTTGAATGGAGTGGGATTTTTAGATGGAAGAGTATGGTTGGGTTTTTTGTGGTGTGGATGCCTCATTTGACTTTCTTTCTTTTTGCTTAGGTACCCATACTATTTTAGTTTTAGACTTTTCTTGTGAAGGTATGGGTTTGGATAGCCTTTTGGATGTATTTGGCTTTGAGTTTTTGCATTGATGTCCTAAGGCATGAGGACCTTAGGATTTTTGGATTTATGAGTGAATCCAATGGGGTGGATGGAATCTTCTCATTTAGACAATGTCTGTATTGATTGGCCATGATTAAGAGTTTGAGGGAATGTGCAAATGGATGGATTTGGTGTTGGAAGAACTGGTTGTAAAGTAGATGGAGGGATATTAGGAGTTGGAAGAAGTGGGGGTAGATTGGATGGTGGAAGGTGTATGGTCACATGCTTTTGACATTTGTAGGATAATGGAGGTGAAATGACAACATATTTTTTTGGGTGTATGATAGGATTTATTGTAGAAAGTGATGGACTTAGGAGGAATGGAGGAATTACCAACATATTTAGATTGTTTACCTTTGGGTGTATATCCAAGGCCATATGAGTGTGGAGGGACGTTGACATGGATTAGATCCAAAATACCTTGTTCACATGAAGGCCTAAGCCTTTACCTTGGTAGTTCATGTTTTGGAGTATGCGGTGGACTATGGGACTAGGTGTAGTTTGGACACTAGAATTGAGTTTATTATTAGATGGAGAAGGTGAAGTGGTGGATAAAGATTGATGTGTCCCTAGAGGGGAACATTCATGAATGAAGGTTGATAGACCAAGTTGATATGAAGGTGGATGTGAAATCGGATTGATAGTAGATATGGAAGGATCATTAGGATCTTGATTATCATTATGTTCATTTAGATCCAAGTTATTTGTTTGATCTTCTATGTGTGCTTGGGAGACATGTGTCTCATCATGAGAAGTGGAAGTTTGGGGATCATGGGTAGGTGGAGTGATAAGCTCTTGACCATGGAATGAGTAAAGGTGACTAAGAGGATCATCATGGCCTTATTGATCATAGAGGAGATCTTGATCATATATGGGAGCTTGATCATGAATAGGACCAAGTGTGTTATGAGTGGGATCATTAGGAAGGCTACAAGCTCTTGATTAGCATGAGGGCTTGATGTTTCCATCTGCTTAGTATTGTGGTCTTGACATACCTTTTGGTTTTCTTGAATGGAAGTGGATGACTCTTGGATAGGCTCTTGGTCAACAACATGAGAGGGCAATGAACTCATGGGAGGAAAGTTTTCAACAGGCTCGAGGGGTTGTGGAACACATGATGGGGTTGAAGAAGTGGACATGGCATTCAAAGGTTCTTTGGTAGGCTCATCAATGGGTTCTTGATATGGGGATGGTGTCATGCCCACATTTTCCATGTGGTCACAACACACATCGCACGTGTCATAGCCACATCTGTCATGTGGTTATGACACGAGATATGAAAAAATTTTCTCACACTGTCCTAAAAACCCCCTTCGCATGCGTACGCATGCACGACGGTGTTCTCTCATGGTGAAACACTACAATTTTCGGTGGGATATAAGTACAATTGCGTGCAACCAGACGCATTTAGATCAACAAGAGGATCTGTACGACGCCACTAACATCATTGCAAGAGTGAGATTACCAAAGTCCTAAATCTAAACCTCGGCAATTTTCGGTAGCATAATGCCTTACGGCGTTAGTGGGAATTACACTGCACTCATTTACGCACGTGGTTCGCTGATAGACTAACAACTTCCCACGACGCCTTGTTTCGACTAAACCGACTAGTGATCTCCCTATTTAGTCATTTTTCAGCCAGCCACGGTTGTCTGTCTCCTCTCTTGTTTCCTGAAACATACTCCTCCTACGACTTAGCATTTTCAACAAGGCGGTTTGTTTGCCCTCTCTTCCCTTTTCACTGGTTCTTAATTTTAATTGTATTTTTATCGCCCTCACCTTAACTATTTCTCCGTTAATTTAGTGTGTTTATATTTCGGTCTCTCTCTCTCTTTCATTTTCTATGCTTTCTTTATGTGTAACCGGTCCTTTCTTCATGATTTACATCAATCAGGGTTATCACTACAGCTATTGTTGATATTAAACCTAACTTCAGGATGATCTAGGTCACATAGGCTGGTTTACTACTTCGCTGGACTCAGTCTCCTAATCTTCCCCGATCTAGGTTCCTCCTCTTCGTATGTACTTATTAAACTTGTTCCTAAGCAGATTTAGCAGAAGGGTCCGTCAACTTAGTTCTCTTATCCCATGTGGGAAATGTCGCGCATTTTCTCCTCTATGTTTTCCAATGTTAGTTTTTCTTCTTCGGACTCTCTTACAGGTTTACTTATGAGGTCATTTACTACAGTTGGGATTAACATGGCCACATGGAATGTCTGTGGTGGCTTCTTAAGTTTATTTCCAGTGTTCTTTTAAGCAAGGTGATGTGTAATTTTCCTCTTCATTTTCTGGGTGATTGAAATTACGTTGATAGTTGAAACTTCCGAGAAACTCTTTCCAGAGTATCACTGAATATTCCTTTACACTCTTTTACATTATAATTTTATTTTCTCTTGTTTATAATTACTGTTGTTACTATTACTAATAATGACTATTAATACTCTGATTGTGACTCGTATACATTGTAAATAGATGTAGGAGGCTCTCCACTTTATAAAACCCTGATCATGGGAAAATAACTTCTTTGGTTGTTGTGTTCAACACTTAATAAAACTAACTGTGAAAATATAATTTGTTATTTTATTTTTGTATATCCATGTGTCACATTTTATTAAGATTTTAAACAAGGGCCCAATAAAATGGCTCATAAAACTATTTCCATATATATATATATATATATATATATATATATATATATATATATATATATATATATATTTTAATGTCCATGTAATTGACGAAATTGTTCTTTTAGTTATTTAATAAACTCCACGTAATCCTTTTTATATATAAATATATATATATATATATATTAATTATTTCATATTATATTGCTATATACATAGGCATATATAGTATCTATATATGCCTATATATATGGCAACTTAATGTGTTCTATTTCAAATAAAATCCAACTTATGTGTTAGGGCCCAAACCCTAACTCTTTTTTTTTTGTTTTATTTCCCACAGCCACGGAGGCGATGGGCGGCGGTGGCCGCGCAGAGCGGCGAAGACAGGGGTGGCGGTGGCCGCGCAGAGCGGCGAAGACAGGGGCGGCGGTGGCCGCACAGAGCGGTGAAGATAGGGGCGGCGGTGGCCGCGCAGAGCGGTGAAGACAGGGGGTAGGGCCTGTGTAGGCCGCGAGAGTCATAAGGGGAAGGGGGATGTGGAGTGGGGCGGAGCCCCACCCACATCCCATGATATGGGGTGTGGGTGGGGCTCCGCCCCTCCCCACACCTCCATTCACAAGTTAGGGCCTGCGGTGGGGATTTCTCCCCACCGCCCAATATAAACCGCGACTGTGTTTTTTTATTCGCGGGCTTAAACTTCGACAGTCATTTATTTATGGTGCTTTTCGTTGATAACTATCAACAATAATATATAATATATATTTATATATATATATATATATATATATATATATATATATATATATATATATATATATATATAAATTCATATATATATATATAATTCAGTCCCATAAGAACACATTTTATTCAGTTTATATATTATTCGATAAAAATGATAATTAATAAAACTGTGATATATATATATATATAGATATATATATTTATATATATATATATTCTCTTTTATGTATATCTATAAATCATAATTTTCTCAAATTCACTACCCTATTCATTTCCTCAAATTCAACCTGATAGAATGATAATTAAATAACAATTATATATATATATATATATATATATATATATATATATATATATATATATATATATTTTGTTTGGTAAGTGCCATCATGGGGATGGCTCCCTTTGATCTATAACATAGAATAAAAAGTTGTTTTTATTTATTGGCTAATTCCATCCCGGAATGCCATACAAAACAACTTACAGAACACCAAATTTTACTAATCCAGAACTAAAAACAAGTATGTCTTTAACTTTTTACAGCCCAGTGTGTTACATTATCTCGTGCATTATCATCATCATGCCTTCCGCCGTCTCCAGAAGCCTTCCGATCTGGCCGTCAGTAAACTCCCCTTTATTTTCCTGAAGCATCTTACGAAAGGTTTCCATGTCCCGGTTTTCAATGCCTTCTCTGTAAGTAGCGAGGATATCTCTTGCCTTCTTGGATCCGACTCCCCTTGCATAGGCTGATTTCAGCGTCTCCTCTGCCCGGTCACCTCCCACCGAATCAATCTCTCCCATAATTACCGTGTGGTTGGCTGGAGCTACCAACCGCGCTCCCCAACACACCCCATAGAAGGAGCTGCCCATGATCAGTTGTATATTGGCGAAGAAAATCTGATATACGCGACCATCGTGTACATGGCCGCCACTCCACGACCCTCCTCCAATGATTTGTAAGATAGCTATTCTGGCAGCTTCTTCTTTGAGTTTGAATAGGCACCCCACCTGCTGCTCCTTCCCTTCCTCCAGACATCGGCACTGCACTCCCATTATTCTGGCCATCTCTTCCTCTTCCACCATTCTAATCCCAGGCAACCTTCGGCTGGCTTAAAATAAGAAAGACGCTAGTACCCTTCATCATTGTCTCACTGGAGAAATCTACATCGCGTGAACATCCGAATCATCCTACCAAATGTATGTATCTGCCTGTCTAAACTCCACCGTCGGATGTGTGATTCCTCAGCTCATCCACCTTCTACGACTGTCCCTTGTCTGAGCCAAGTACCTCAGCAAGCCCATTCCAGCTTGCAATGTTTGAATCGCTGACGTCCTTTCCTCCTCTCATGATCCCTTGGTTAGCTAGGAAGTCCACGGCTTTATTTGCTTCTCTATAGATGTGTCTGATGGAATAATTCAAGTTTTGCAGGACGTCCTTGATTCTCTGCACTCCTTTTTTTAAAATCCAATTTGCTGCATTGTTCCTAATGACAGCATTAATAACTATTTGAGAGTCCCCTTCTATGTCAATGTTGGTCCAACCTTTCCTAGCGCAGTCCATCACCCCTCTAGCTAGGGCTTCTAATTTTGCCATATTATTTGATGCCACTCCCAAGTCGCCCGAAGCTACCCAGACAAAATCTCCCCTCTCATCCCTGATAATATAGCCATATCCAGCTTTACCCAGGTTGCCTTTGGAGGCCCCATCAAAATTTAGTTTGAGTCTACCTCTTGGCGGAGCCAACCATCTTGATTGGGCTCTAGTTTTCTTCCCTCCTCCCAACCCTTTCGGGATTTTAAGATCAGGCCATAATTTCATGATTGCCTCATCCCAACATGTAAACTTACATCCTCCCCTGCTACTTGCTTTGGAGTTAAGTATTTCAACTAATCCAGTTTCTATTTTTTTTATTAAGTTTTCTGTCGGAATTTCTTTTTCTTCAAATATTCGCTGATTCCTTTCCTTCCAAATCTGCCAAATTATCATGGATGGCATAGTTATCCAGATGCTCCCCCAGAAACCTTTTCATTGTAGTATTGGCCAGCTTTTCAAGAAATCTACTATTGTAGAGTTCATGGCTCCTTTCCATTCTAATAGGCTGAGGAAATACGTCCATACCTTATCAGCTACCTGGCATTTTAAAAACAAATGGTCAAGAGTCTCTTCATGTTGCTTGCACAGTGTACATCGGCTTGGACCAGAGATCCCTAGCTTCTGCAACCTGTCCCCTGTTAATATACTTCTATGTAGCACCATCCACAGAAAAGCACCCGCCTTGGGCAGAACTTGATTGTCCCAACAAATCTTTTTTGGCCAATGGTCTAATGAATTGCTTGCTCTGTCTGACTTCAATAATTGATATCCTATCTTAACTGTGTATTGTCCAGACTTTGCACCACACCAAATTATCTCATCGCTATCATTGTTTTTCCTAATCTTTCTTTCGTTAAGAATTTCCATATACTTCTTTTTGGTGTCCGTATCTACATTGTACTTGCTAGGGTCCGCCCATCTGACTAAGCCTGCCTCGTCTTCTCCTTCGAAGTAGTCCGCCACCTTTTCTCCTCTGTCTTGAATCATCTGTTCTCTTAATTCTGATAACTCTTGCAAGCTATCTAGCGACGGCCATCCTTCCCATGAATCCGTCCAAAAGTTGGCGTTTCTCCCATTATTAATACTCCATGTCAAATGATCTAAAATTATCGGTCTGCATTTCCTGAGGAAATTCCATATAGGCGAGCCACCCCCTGGATTCGCTATGGTCAAAATTCTATTCGGATCAGAATCATCCAAATATTTACTTTGCATAATTCTACACCAAAGTTTCTGTGGTTGTTTTGCCAATTTCCAAACCAACTTAGCTCCCAATGCTTCATTCTGAAGTTTTAGTTCTCTCATTCCCATCCCACCCTTGTCTATGGGGCACGTGGCTTTATCCCATCCAATTAACGGTATTCGTTTGATCTCTCTCGATCCTTCCCACAGGAACTTTTTCCAACCACTCTCCAAGGTGGTTCTAGCCTTATTTGGAACCTGTAGGTAGGACATCATGTGGGTCGGGACTGCCCCTAAAACTGATTTTAGCATGGTACTCCTTCCTGCTAATGTTAACCATCTTCCTTTCCAAGTGTCCATTTTACTTTTAGACTGAGCGATTACTTCCTCCCAAAGCTGAGATTTGTTCTATCCATTGAATATAGGAGCCCCTAAGTGTTTGTTTGGTAAGGTATCTACTTGACAACCCAGGATTTGTGATATCTGGTTTTGCCATCTTTTAGAGGTATTGAAAAAAAACATTCTTGTCTTTTCTTTGTTAACCACCTGCCCTGACAGATTCGTGTACGTGTCTAGCACTCTTCGGATCGCCTCTGCCTCTGCGGGGTTCGCTTCCTCGAAAAGTAAAGTGTCGTCTGCAAATTGAGTGTGTGTGACTGGTGTTAACCCTCGAGCTACCCTGACTCCTTTCCATCCCCCTGATCTTTGACAATGTTGGATCATTTTCCCCATAGCCTCAGCCATTAAAACGAAAAGGCACGGGGATAACGGATCACCTTGTTTCAACCCTTGTGATATCTCGAAAAAGCCACATAGCGATCCATTCACTGCTACCGACATTCTTGGAGTGGAAATACACTGGTAAATGCCTTCAAGCCAAGATCTGCTGAAGCCCATTTTCTCTAGTATCTTAAGAAGGAAGTTCCATCTAACCCTGTCATATGCCTTGCTCACATCTAAATTGATTAGCATACTCTTCTATCTGTTTTGATTGATCGAGTGGATAACTTCGTTTACTAAAATAATGCTGTCCGCAATCTCTCTTCCTGGCGTGAATCCATTTTGGTTTTCTGATATTATTCTTCCCAAAATTGGTTTTAGTCTGTTAGCCATTGTCTTGGTGAGAATCTTGTAGATCGTGTTGCATAATGAGATTGGCCTGAAATCACTGACCCTTCTACATTCTGATTTTTTTGGAATAAGCGCAATTACTGTATTGTTTATATCTTTAACAAATCTTTTCTTCTTTCTGAAATCTTCCAGAATGTTCCAGACCTCCTTGCCCACGATATGCCAACATTTTTGATAAAAAAGAGCGGGAAAACCGTCTGGTCCTGGCGCTTTGTCCGGGTGTAATTGGAATGTTGCCTTCCTGACTTCTTCCTCTGTGAAAGGTTTTTCCAAGGCTTCCCTTTCTTCATCGTTAACTATCTTATCTATATGGTTTGTGGCTTGCTCTATGTTTAACCAGTCAAAACCCTCCTCAGGTGCCAAGAATGTTTGAAAGTAGCTGACTATTTCTCTCTCAATTTCTTCTTTTTTGTTTATTATAATACCATTCCCAATAGTCAGTTCTGAAATTTTATTCGTCATTCTTCTGGATTTGACTGAGTTGTGAAAGAATTTGGTGTTTTTGTCGCCTGCCTCCAGCCACACTTCTCTGGCTTTACTTCTCCAATATTCTTCTTCCCTAGCTAACAATTCGTCCCATTCGGCCATAAGTTCTTTCTCTTTTTTGTAATCATTTTGAAACATCCCCTCCCTTATAACTTTCTGATTTAACCCTTCCAGCTCTTCTTCAACTCTGTTTTTTCTGCAAATATGTCTTTGAAAGTATTCTTGTTCCATTCCTTCAACCTCTTTTTGACATGTGCTAATTTTTGACAAAAAACATAACTTACCGATCCTCCCTTTCCTGGAATCTCTAGCCACCATTTCCCTATACAATCTATTAGTTCCTCATTTCTCCACCACATTTTTTTGAATTTGAAATATGAATTCTTTGGCTTAAGTAATTGGCCTATTTCCAGCTTTATGGGATAATGATCTGACAGAGAACATGGCAAAATGCTCGATTCAATTACTAAATCTGTTTCTAACCAGTTCGAACTGCATAGAAATCTATCTAGCCTTTCGGCTATATTTGTAAAGCCTTCCCTCCTATTAGTCCATGTAAAGCTTCCTTCTTTAGGGGGGAAGTCAATTAGCCTGCCTTCTTCAACAAACTCCCTAAAATCTTTTGTTGCATTGTTAACTGTTCTCAAACCTCCTCTTTTTTCTTCCAAATTTAAAATTGCATTAAAATCTCCTCCCAAAATCACCCTTTCTTCCCCCAGCTCTTGTATTCTACCTAAAATGCCATTCCATACTTCCTTTTTTTCCTCTGTCTTGGTTGGCCCATATACACAGCAAATCCAGAAAGAAAAATTGACATGATATAATATGACTTTTCCTATTATCCAATTTTGATTTACCTCTACTTCCTTGACATCTACCTTGGAAGGATTCCACAGTAATCCTACCCCTCCTGCAGTACCCCTGGGTTCGCTGAAGATACCTGTCAAAGGTCTACAATGCTGTGTAAACTTCTCCGCTTCTTCCTTCAACAATCTGGTTTCCTGTAATAAGATTATATCCAGCATTAGCTTAGAAAGGTGGCGCTTGATTGCGCGCCTTTTGTTAGGGGCGTTTAAGCCCCTAACATTCCATGAAAGTATCTTCATGGCTTCCCAAGGGAGGTGTTCCCTCCCTTAGATCTTAGCATGTATTTTTTGATGCTCGGAAGTCCCTTGTCTGCTGCATACTCCTCTCTTTTCTCCTTATCTGTTTTCCTTCCTAACTTCTTTCCATTGCCCGTAGTTCCTCTTGCTCCAGTTTGGCTGATATGTCGAGGATCGATAATTCCAATTTCCTCTCTATCCTCACTAGCCTCTTCTTCATCTAACCAGTCATCGTTAGGCCCGATCTCTGCTTCTAGAGTCTCTCTCACTATCTCATGACTGTATTCATCTTTTTCTCCCTACTTATCAACTTTTGCAGAGTCCTTGGATCCTGCCGGCGAAGTGTTATGTCCCTCCTCAAGTTCTTTTCTGATTTCCCTATGTCTAGCCTCTGACTTTGTTTCCGTGTCTGGCATTGTTAACTCCTTTTCTTGGAGAATTGGAGAATTAGGATTTCTGTTAGAAGACTCTACCGGTAATTCTATGTCTCCTCCTATGTCCCGTGTTCCTTGCCTTTCCTTTTTTGTTTGCTTCGATTCCTCCTCCCTATCCATATTGTTTTCTGTTCTTTTCCCGGTAAGTTTTTTAGGGCATCCTTTTTCCATATGTCTTCTGCTTCTACATTCCAGACAAAAGAATTTCCTTTCCTCAACTTCTATATTCTGTTCCCAGGTACCTGCTGAAGTGATCAGCATTATCTTCATTGGAATCTTGTTGATTGCTAGTAACCTAATTCGAGCAAAGTAAATTGAGTCGCTATCTCCCATGTCCAGCTGTACTGTATTTCCCAAAGTATCTCCAATTTTGTATAAACAGCCTCCTAACCAATATTCGAATGGTAGATTATATAATCTTATCCATATTGGTTCCTTGTAAGGATCGAAGTTATTCGGGTTAAAATTCGGCCTCCATTTCTGTGTGTAAATATAATCCAACCCTATTTTCCATGGTGCATTCTCCAGAATGTTATCTCTGTCAGCTTCTTCCTTGAAATCGACCACAAAGAATTGTTTGGGTATGAAGTGTATCATTTCTGCTTTTGTCCAGTTTCCTGTAATCCATTCCTTGATCTGTTGTTTTGATTTGTTTCTTCCTATCACCCTTCCTATCAGAGCTGTTTGTTCCAGTGCATTTATGTCTTTATCCACCGTGACTTTTACATCGATTGTAACCCTTTCCTCCTGCTGCGAATCTACCTGTCCTTTGGCGAAATCTGAATGGCTTCTCCTAATTTTGCTAATTGGGACTGCGTTCGCTCCTATTGCAACGAATGGTGCCTCCTCTCTTATTTTGCATTCCACTTCTTCTCCTTTGTTTTTTCCGCCATCGTTCTCCTTGTAAAACCCTTCTTCCTGCTTTTTCGCTCCTGCCTGCTTTTTCGCTCCTTCCACATTCCCTTATATATATATATAAATATATATTCGGTAACAATGGTAAAGATATAACAACTTAAACAGTTAAGATTCTTAACTTTACAAATAGGAATATATATACATGCTAGATTTCCTCTAATCCTTCCAACTTAACAGAATCCATTAATTATGAAGAATAAACTTAAACAATTAATTCCTTTAGAACAATGAACCATAACTAACATTTCAACTAGTTAAGCAATTCCAAACTTTCAAATGTAAACAACTCAGATTAGATTGCAATAATGAACTTTTCCTTTCAGTAATACTTGAAACACAAAAATTGCTATTGAACAAGGTTTACAAACATCAACTTGAAAATTTAAGCACATTCATATTACAGATTCTCAATCATGGATACAACAACTAACTTCCCAGATATGAACTTTCTTCTCCCAAACAGTATACAACTGATAACTTATGACAACCAAATAAAAGTCCAATAATAACAAGATCAGGGAGGTGATTTTCTTCACTCCTAGAATAACAATAAATTACAACAATAACAAGAGAGGTGTTCTCTCTTCAACTCTATGAAATGAACTAGGCCTAATTCTCATGACAAAGAAGGTTAACTGCTTCTCCATAAATATCCAACCAGAAGCTCCAAGAGAAAACCTGCGTATCAAAGACAAACAAAGAAGAAAACACCACTCATCTAGCTCTCCTCCCTTCTGTAGACCGGCAAGTGGGTCACCCCCGAGCTAGGGAGACCATACTCACACCTGGGTACTCAAACACTCCACTTCACAACAGAAACAACAACAATCCCAAAGCACACATACACCCGTGGGTATTTTACACAATACGGAAACTCAACTACTATGAGTTTCATAAGGGGCAGGAGAGTGGACACACTCGACTCCAGAGTGTCACCCTGATAGATAAGTTAACCAATATAAATTTCTCTTGGTCTCAAACCAAGTGTGATCACAATTTTTTTTTTTAGAAATCTATATATGACTCTCAAGTCAAAAATACAGTCACAGATACATGCCCTCAAGGCTTTCAACATCCCAAAAGATGGAAACAGGTATGCACCCGAGGAGGATCTCTCCTCCCCTACCCCAAACTTGATGAGCATTTCTCCCAAGTGGGAGAAGCTCTGTCAAAACAACCCGACAATAACCCCACAGAAAACAACTCGAACACAAATTCACACACTTTACATACACATTTCAGTTATACGAAAACAAAGGTAAAATTTAGACCAACCTTACAAAGCCCTCCTGGAATGAAGCTGTTGCAGAGTCCACAGAGTTCACTTCCAACGTTAGCCACCAACTCCCTCTCCCTTCTCTATCTTACAAGCTAACTTCTCTATTTTTGGTAAGGCAAAAATGAAAGTTTTCCCAAAATTCAACTAACTCCCTCTCATCCCAAAATTTGAAAATAAATAACCCAAATTCTCTTTTTTTTTTTTTTTTAGTTGTGAGAAATGGGGAAGTGACACTTGTCACCTCCTCACCCTTCCCAAAAACCACTATTCTACCTGATGGCTTATGTCACTCTCCATTCCCAAGGGTACTCCTAGTCCTCTCCTCATGTGACTCCACTTTCTCATGGGAGAAATAAAAAAAAGAGTTAAATGGGAAAAAGACAGGTGACCCATGCCTCTTTTTCCTTTCTTCACATGGGTGTCCTCACAACACATGGGGGAATCTCACTAAAGGAGAGGGTGATCTTCAATAATGGATGGCATCTCTTATCTTGGGGAAAGTAGAGGGGATGGGTTGGGTGTTGGTACAACCCATCATGTCCCCTCCTACCTCCAATTTTCGCCACTTAACTTCAGGGGAAGGTTAAGTTGACTAGATGGAGGTTACTCAAGGGTTACCCATGCCAAATGGGCCCCTAGACCCATGGGGTATAACGCAGGGTCAACTTTAACCCATACAAGACACCCCTGGTCAAGGTAAGGCACAAGAAAAGGGCCTCATAATTTAAATAAAATAAGAAATTCAAATTCAATCTCTTTACAACACAAATTATAAAATAATGTTACATGAGGGTAACCTAACCCACTCGACCATACGAAAGACCACATTACATCATTACATCAAACACAAAGAGATCTTGGTTCTTCATGGAACCCGATCGGCTTAACAGGGAATAACAATTAACAAGGTGCGGAATGATCTCCGAGTTCTGTGGTTCGATTAGTAATTCCTGCACACTAAATTACAAGATCAGTAACCACATAAAATCATCATAGCCGAAGCAACTTAAAAAAAACATGCATTATCATGACATAGTATTAATTAACATAAATGAAATCATATTACAATTTTCCATCATCACCTAATTCATTTTTTCTGAAATGTAAACTTATCCAAACATCACCCAATTAGTTTTTCTGAAAACATAATAAAGTTTAATAGTTTAACAATTCCGGGAACTGCTATCCCACAATTATAAAAAGTAACAATAACAGTCATGTAAATAGTCATAACAATAGTAGTAAAAAGGGCGGTCCTCACATCCTCTCCCCCTAAGACGGTACTTCCTCCTGGAAGTCGTCAAAAAGGTGAGGATAAAGGGTCTTCAGTCTCTCTGCATCTTCCCATGTTGCAGTGACTTCGTCGTATAGGTCCCACTGGACTCTAACCTGGTCTAGCTCTCGACCTCGAAGGGCTAGTGTCCGACGAGCCAATATGCGAATTGGCTCCAACGCCAGTTGTCCGTCTGCCTCTACCTGAAGAGCACTCCAATCCAATACGTGAGATAAGTCAGAAATATATAAACGTAAAACTGATATATGAAATACATCGTGGATACGTGACAGGTTAGGTGGCAAGGCTAGACGATAGGCTACTAGTCCTATCCGCTCCAAGATTTCGAAAGGTCCTACAAATCGAGGTGCGAGCTTAGAGCCTTTTCCGTAATGGATTGGACTCTTGTGCGGCCGCACTCTCAAAAATACTCTTTCCCCCACAAAGAAGCTTCGGTCTGTCCTCTTAGCATCGGCATACTTTTTCTGCCTGTCCTGTGCTTCCTGAAGCCTCTGTCTTATCTGTTTGACTTGCAGTTCCATATTCTGAACTATCTCTGGGCCGATGGCTATTCTGTCCTTGATCCGATCCCAACTCAAAGGTGTTCTGCATGGTCTGCCATATAACGCCTGGAAAGGAGGCATACCCAACGAGCTATGATGCCCATTATTGTAGGCGAACTCAACTAGATACAGGTACTCCTCCCATCTAGACTGGTGGTCCATCACATACATGCGAAGCATGTCTTCTAACACTTGGTTAACTCTTTCTGTCTGTCCATCGGTTTCCGGATGATATGCTGAACTGAAGTTGAGCTGTGTGCCCAACGCCTGATGTAAGGCTCTCTAGAACGATGAAGTGAATACGGAGTCTCTGTCAGATATAATGCGGCGAGGTACCCCATGAAGTCGAACAATCTGATCAAGAAACACCTTTGCCACTGATGGTGCATTGTATGTTGTGCATATTGGTGAAAAATGCGCCACTTTGGTCAGCTTGTCAACTGTCACCATAATAGCATCATGGCGGCGTGATGACATAGGTAGACCAACGATAAAATCCATAGAAATGGTGTCCCATTTCCATTCAGGTATCTCGTGAGGGTACAACAGTCCCACTGGATGCTGATGTTCAGCCTTGACCCTCTGACATTCCAGGCAACGAGCAACAAATTTGGCAATGTCACGCCTCATCCCAGCCCAATGATAAAGCTGTCGTAAGTTAGCATGCATCTTCTTCACTCCTGGGTGTGCTGTGTAGGGTGCTCTATGAGCCTTTGATAGGATTACTGTACGAAGATTACCCGCATGGGGTACATAGATGCGCTGCCGATGTCGAAGCATACCATCAGACTCAAGGGTATATCCTGTAAATTTGCCCTCAAGGGCCTTCTGATTTAGTAATGCCTGCTGCACTTCAAGAAACCATTCGTCCTCCGGCAGATGCTGTAAGATGTGATCCTTCAAGTCCATCTTCAAGGTCAGGGTCTGGATCTCGTGGCGTCTTCGACTCAAAGCATCAGTGACCACGTTCTCCTTCCCTTTGATATAGTGGACATCGAAGTCATATTCGCATAGGAATTCCATCCAACGCCGTTGGCGGGCATTCAAATTAGGCTGTGTAAAAATATACTGCAAACTATGATGGTCCGAATGGAGTTCAAAGTGTCGACCTAAGAGAAAGTGTCTCCAGTGAACCAAGGCATGAACAACAGCTGCGAGCTCTAAGTCGTGCGTAGGATAGTTTAACTCATGTGTCTTTAGTTTCTGCGATTCGTATGCGATCGTTTGACCATCCTGCATAAGCACAGCTCCCAAACCTTCTAATGATGCATCTGTGCAAACTACAAACTCCTCTGAAGGATCTGGGACTGCTAAAATAGGAGCACTAGTAAGACGCTCCTTGAGGACTCCAAAAGCCTTTTCACACTGCTCGGTCCAAGTGAAACCCTTCCCTTTTCGCTGAAGGGAAGTAATGGGATGTGCTATCCTGGAGAAACCTTCGACAAACCGACGATAATACCTGGCTAACCCCATAAAGCTTCTGACCTCTGTCACGTTAGTGGGTGCCGGCCACTCCTGAATTGCTCTAATTTTAGATGGATCTATGGAGATGCCATCGCCTGATAAAATGTGTCCCAAATACTGCACCTCTATCCTGAAGAAGGCACACTTCACCAAGTTGCCATAAAGCTGCTGCCCTCGTAATTGCTGCAAAACTTGACGCAAGTGCTCTACATGCTCCTCCTCAGTCCGTGAATAAATCAGAATGTCATCTAGAAATATGATCACGAACCGATCTAGGTATGTACGGAACACCCCGTTCATGAGACTCATGAATACTGCAGGAGCATTCGTCAACCCGAAAGGTACCACTGTGAATTCATAATGGCCATATCTGGTTCGAAAAGCAGTTTTATGAATATCTGACTCCGTGATGCGCAATTGGTGATACCCAGATTTTAGATCAATTTTCGAGAACACTCTGGCTCCCTGCATCTGATCAAAAAGGTCGTCAATCCTAGGCAGAGGATAACGGTTCTTCACCGTCACCTTGTTCAACTACCTGTAGTCCATGCATAGACGAAGAGACCCATCCTTCTTCTTCACGAAGATAACTGGTGCGCCCCATGGCGAGACGCTAGGTCGGATGTGCCCCTTCTCTAGTAATTCCTCTAACTGCAGCTCAAGTTCAGTGAGTTCATGGGTCGTCATCCTATAGGGTGCGCGGGATATCGGCTCTGCACCTGGCACTAAGTCGATGTGGAAGTCCACTTCTCTGCGTGGAGGCATGCCAGGTAATTCTGGTGGAAATACATCGGCAAACTCTCTAAGGATAGGGTGATCATCTAAAGTAGCCTCAGGTTCATCCTCTGCTCTATCACTAACTGTGATGGCAAACATCTGACATCCCTTCCGCATACAGCGCTTAAGCTGCTGAGCGGATATCATACGAACAGCCGTGGGCTTTTGAATGCCCACTATCTCAACTGACGAACCATGATCGTCTAAACAGCTAATCGTCCTCTAGCGACAATCAAGCTTGGCTCTATGTGCCGCAAGCCAATCCATACCCAGAACTACTCCGTAAGACCCTAATGGCATAATCCTAAGGTCACATGTTGTGGTGAATGATCCCAATGTGATCTCACAGTCTTTAACCAAGGTATCTACTGACATCCTGGCCCCTGAGGCCAACTCAACTTCCCACCTAATGTCTTGCCTAGAAGCCACCAGCCTGCAACGCTCCACTAACAATGTAGACAAAAAGGAGTCAGTAGCTCCTGAGTCAAAAAGGATCGAGATGGGAAAGTCTCTAATCGTACCTGCTGCCTCGATGATAGAAGCCTGGAAATCGGCCTGGCGGTTATCAACCGCTGCAAACATGTGGTGAGATCTGCCCATGTCACCTACGGTCTGCTCAGACCCTCCTGATCGGGGCTGACCCCCTGCAGTAAATCCCTGCAGGCACTCTCTAGCCAGATGCCCTGCCCCACCACATACATAACATGGTCCTCTAACCTGTAACTGCCCTGACTGTGTTCTGCCCGATTGTTGTTGCCCAGTCCATCCGGTGGATCCCTGTGAGCCTCTGTAAGACTGCTGGGACCTTGCGGGTCCTGCCGATGAACCCTGCTGTCTCTGATCTCTGCGTGGACCCTGCTGCTGCCATCCACGGTTCTGTCCTCCCTGTCCCCTCTGTTGAAATTTTGATTTTTGCTGATGTTGCTGCTGCTGTGGAGGCCTAGGAGGTAATGCTGAAGGATTATATCCTCCTCTCTGTGTTGTGTTTTGAGGCCTTCAGAAATTTTGCTATTGTTGGGGATTACGTTCCTGGTACTGCGGGCGTGGATTCTGTCCTCGTCCCTGAATTTCCTCTGATATAAGGACCTTTTCAACAGCCTCGCTCATGGTATGGGGATTTGCCATACGAACTGGTCCTGCTATCCCGTGATTTAGCCCTCTGATGAATTTGTGTATTAAGATTTTCTCGTCATGGAGGTATTCCGCGTAATGAGAAAGCTCTATAAATCAGCTCTCATACTGAGTAACAGTGAGTCCCCTCTGCTGTAAATCATGGAACTCATCGATCCTGCGCTGTCTATAATGTTCAGACAAATATCACGCATTGAAGCGCTCAATGAAGATGTCCCATGTGAGTGTATCCATGGAGAGTCGGTGCTTGCACTCCTCTGTACGCCACCAGGTAGCTGCTGCATCCCTAAGAAGATGGACTGCCACTCGTGCTTTCGTGTTGCTTCCATATGGTCGCAATGTGAAACACCTATCTAAGCTAATCAGCCAAGCTTCGGCCGCAGCTCCCTCTGTAGCACCTGCGAAAGTGGGTGGGTTGAGCCTCAGTAGATCTCTGATGGGGTCCCCTCTGTCTCTAAATCTCACAAGTGGCTCTTCCACACCATCCTCATATACTCCATGCTGAACCTGTTCTTGTCTCAAAAGTCTCGGAGGACTCCTGCTCCGTGCTCGGGAGGCTGACCCTACCTCCTCTACTGTTGTGTCGGGAATCTCAACGAAGGGCTCCACACGTGGCACCTCTAGTGGATCAACGCGGGGCTCCATACGTGGCTCAATACGTGACTCGGCACGTGGCTCCTCTCGCGGATCAACACGAGGCTCTATACGTGGCTCAGGAATCACTGGTGGTAACCTGTCTAACATAGTCTGTAGTGCCTGTAAAATCTGTGGACCTATATCCAATACTGGTGTCGCCTGTGGTACTAGTGGTGCTTGTGGTACAGGTGGTGCAGGTGGTGCTACTGTAACTACTGGTGTCAGTCCCTCAGCTGAGGAATCACTGTGCACCTCAACTGACGCTGTGTGGCGTGATCGCGCTCGTCGAACACGTCGGGGAGGCATCCTACAAAACAAGGTAGAAACTAATTAGCCAAAGTTGCGGAATAATAACGTGCCCAAATACGCCCAGTGTTTAAAACTGTGCTCTGATACCAAATGTCATGCCCACATTTTCCATGTGGTCACAACACACATCGCACGTGTCATAGCCACATCTGTCATGTGGTTATGACACGAGATATGAAAAACTTTTCTCACACTGTCCTAAAAACCCCCTTCGCATGCGTACGCATGCACGACGGTGTTCTCTCATGGCGAAACACTACAATTTTTGGCGGGATATAAGTACAATTGCGTGCAACCAGACGCATTCAGATCAACAAGAGGATCTGTACGACGCCGCTAACGTCATTGCAAGAGTGAGATTACCAAAGTCCTAAATCTAAACCTCGGCAATTTTCGGTAGCATAATGCCTTACGGCGTTAGTGGGAATTATGCTGCACTCATTTACGCACGTGGTTCGCTGATAGACTAACAACTTCCCACGACGCCTTGTTCCAACTAAAATGACTAGTGATCTCCCTATTTAGTCATTTTTCAGCCAGGCACGGTTGTCTGTCTCCTCTCTTGTTTCCTGAAACATACTCCTCCTACGACTTAGCATTTTCAACAAGGCGGTTTGTTTGCCCTCTCTTCCCTTTTCACTGGTTCTTAATTTTAATTGTATTTTTATCGCCCTCACCTTAACTATTTCTCCGTTAATTTAGTGTGTTTATATTTCGGTCTCTCTCTCTCTTTCATTTTCTATGCTTTCTTTATGTGTAACCAGTCCTTTCTTCATGATTTACGTCAATCAGGGTTATCACTGCAGCTATTGTTGATATTAAACCTAACTTCAGGATGATCTAGGTCACATAGGTTGGTTTACTACTTCGCTGGACTCGGTCTCCTAATCTTCCCCGATCTAGGTTCCTCCTCTTCGTATGTACTTATTAAACTTGTTCCTAAGCAGATTTAGCAGAAGGGTCCGTCAACTTAGTTCTCTTATCCCATGTGGGAAATGTCGCGCATTTTCTCCTCTGTGTTTTCCAATGTTAGTTTTTCTTCTTCGGACTCTCTTACAGGTTTACTTATGAGGTCGTTTACTACAGTTGGGATTAACATGGCCACATGGAATGTCTGTGGTGGCTTCTTAATTTTATTTCCAGTGTTCTTTTAAGCAAGGTGATGTGTAATTTTCCTCTTCATTTTTCGGGTGATTGAAATTACGTTGATAGTTGAAACTTCCGAGAAACTCTTTCCAGAGTATCACTGAATATTCCTTTACACTCTTTTACATTATAATTTTATTTTCTCTTGTTTATAATTACTGTTGTTACTATTACTAATAATGACTATTAATACTCTGATTGTGACTCGTATACATTGTAAATAGATGTAGGAGGCACTCCACTTTATAAAACCCTGATCATGGGAAAATAACTTCTTTGGTTGTTGTGTTCAACACTTAATAAAACTAACTGTGAAAATATAATTTGTTATTTTATTTTTGTATATCCATGTGTCACATTTTATTAAGATTTTAAACAAGGGCCCAATAAAATGGCTCATAAAACTATTTCCATATATATATATATATATATATATATATATATATTTTAATGTCCATGTAATTGACGAAATTGTTCTTTTAGTTATTTAATAAACTCCACGTAATCCTTTTTATATATAAATATATATATATATATATATATATATATATATATATATATATATATATATATATATATATAATTATTTCATATTATATTGCTATATACATAGGCATATATAGTATCTATATATGCCTATATATATGGCAACTTAATGTGTTCTATTTCAAATAAAATCCAACTTATGTGTTAGGGCCCAAACCCTAACTCTTTTTTTTTTGTTTTATTTCCCACAGCCACGGAGGCGATGGGCGGCGGTGGCCGCGCAGAGTGGCGAAGACAGGGGCGGCGGTGGCCGCGCAGAGCGGCGAAGACAGGGGCGGCGGTGGCCATGCAGAGCGGCGAAGACAGGGGGTAGGGCCTGTGTAGGCCGCGGGAGTCATAAGGGGAAGGGGGATGTGGAGTGGGGCGGAGCCCCACCCACATCCCACGATATGGGGTGTGGGTGGGGCTCCGCCCCTCCCCACACCTCCATTCACAAGTTAGGGCCTGCGGTGGGGATTTCTCCCCACCGCCCAATATAAACCGCGACTGTGTTTTTTTATTCGCGGGCTTAAACTTCGACAGTCATTTATTTATGGTGCTTTTCGTTGATAACTATCAACAATAATATATAATATATATTTATATATATATATATATATATATATATATATATATATATATATATATATATAAATTCATATATATATATATATATATAATTCAGTCCCATAAGAACACATTTTATTCAGTTTCTATATTATTCGATAAAAATGATAATTAATAAAACTGTGATATATATATATATATATATATTCTCTTTTATGTATATCTATAAATCATAATTTTCTCAAATTCACTACCCTATTCATTTCCTCAAATTCAACCTGATAGAATGATAATTAAATAACAATTATATATATATATATATATATAAATATATATTCGGTAACAATGGTAAAGATATAACAACTTAAACAGTTAAGATTCTTAACTTTACAAACAGGAATATATATACATGCTAGATTTCCTCTAATCCTTCCAACTTAACAGAATCCATTAATTATGAAGAATAAATTTAAACAATTAATTCCTTTAGAACAATGAACCATAACTAACATTTCAACTAGTTAAGCAATTCCAAACTTTCAAATGTAAACAACTCAGATTAGATTGCAATAATGAACTTTTCCTTTCAGTAATACTTGAAACACAAAAATTGCTATTGAACAAGGTTTACAAACATCAACTTGAAAATTTAAGCACATTCATATTACAGATTCTCAATCATGGATACAACAACTAACTTCCCAGATATGAACTTTCTTCTCCCAAACAGTATACAACTGATAACTTATGACAACCAAATCAAAGTCCAATAATAACAAGATCAGGGAGGTGATTTTCTTCACTCCCAGAATAACAATAAATTACAACAATAACAAGAGAGGTGTTCTCTCTTCAACTCTATGAAATGAACCAGGCCTAATTCTCATGACAAAGAAGGTTAACTGCTTCTCCATAAATATCCAACCAGAAGCTCTAAGAGAAAACCTGCGTATCAAAGACAAACAAAGAAGAAAACACCACTCATCTAGCTCTCCTCCCTTCCGTAGACCCGCAAGTGGGTCACCCCCGAGCTAGGGAGATCATACTCACACCTGGGTACTCAAACACTCCACTTCACAACAGAAACAACAACAATCCCAAAGCACACATACACCCGTGGGTATTTTACACAATACGGAAACTCAACTACTGTGAGTTTCATAAGGGGCAGGAGAGTGGACACACTTGACTCCAGAGTGTCACCCTGATAGATAAGTTAACCAATATAAATTTCTCTTGGTCTCAAACCAAGTGTGATCACAATTTTTTTTTTAGAAATCTGTATATGACTCTCAAATCAAAAATACAGTCACAGATACATGCCCTCAAGGCTTTCAACATCCCAAAAGATGGAAACAGGTATGCACCCGAGGAGGATCTCTCCTCCCCTACCCCAAACTTGATGAGCATTTCTCCCAAGTGGGAGAAGCTCTGTCAAAACAACCTGACAATAACCCCATAGAAAACAACTCGAACACAAATTCACACACTTTACATACACATTTCAGTTATACAAAAACAAAGGTAAAATTTAGACCAACCTTGCAAAACCCTCCTGGAATGAAGCTGTTGCAGAGTCCACAGAGTTCACTTCCAACCTTAGCCACCAACTCCCTCTCCCTTCTCTATCTTACAAGCTAACTTCTCTATTTTTGGTAAGGCAAAAATGAAAGTTTTCCCAAAATTCAACTAACTCCCTCTCATCCCAAAATTTGAAAATAAATAACCCAAATTCTCTCTCTTTTTTTTTTTTAGTTGTGAGAAATGGGGAAGTGACACTTGTCACCTCCTCACCCTTCCCAAAAACCACTATTCTGCCTGATGGCTTATGTCACTCTCCATTCCCAAGGGTACTCCTAGTCCTCTCCTCATGTGACTCCACTTTCTCATGGGAGAAATAAAAAAAAGAGTTAAATGGGAAAAAGACAGGTGACCCATGCCTCTTTTTTTCCTTTCTTCACATGGGTGTCCTCACAGCACATGGGGGAATCTCACTAAAGGAGAGGGTGATCTTCAATAATGGATGGCATCTCTTATCTTGGGAAAAGTAGAGGGGATGGGTTAGGTGTTGGTACAACCCATCATGTCCCCTCCTACCTCCAATTTTCGCCACTTAACTTCAGGGGAAGGTTAAGTTGACTAGATGGAGGTTACTCAAGGGTTACCCATGCCAAATGGGCCCCTGGACCCATGGGGTATAACCCAGGGTCAACTTTAACCCATACAAGACACCCCTGGTCAAGGTAAGGCACAAGAAAAGGGCCTCATAATTTAAATAAAATAAGAAATTCAAATTCAATCTCTTTACAACACAAATTATAAAATAATGTTACATGAGGGTAACCTAACCCACTCGACCATACGAAAGACCACATTACATCATTACATCAAACACAAAGAGATCTTGATTCCTTGTGGAACCCGATCGGCTTAACAGGGAATAACAATTAACAAGGTGCGGAATGATCTCCAAGTTCTATGGTTCGATTAGTAATTCCTGCACACTAAATTACAAGATCAGTAACCACATAAAATCATCATAGCCGAAGCAACTTAAAAAAAACATGCATTATCATGACATAGTATTAATTAACATAAATGAAATCATATTACAATTTTCCATCATCACCTAATTCATTTTTTCTGAAATGTAAACTTATCCAAACATCACCCAATTAGTTTTTCTGAAAACATAATAAAGTTTAATAGTTTGACAATTCCGGGAACTGCTATCCCACAATTATAAAAAGTAACAATAACAGTCATGTAAATAGTCATAACAACAGTAGTAAAAAGGGCGGTCCTCACAGATGGTCTATTCCGTGCTAGTAGTCTTTGGAGAAAATTGTCAAAGGATTCTTTGGTTGATGGATTAGAGCTTGGGAAGTTTGATAGTGGTGTTTGTGTAGGAGTAATAGGCTTTGGGATAGGCATTCTATTGGATGATGATGGAGGACTATTAGATGGATTGGTGTATGATTCCAAACTTGAGATGGTATTTCCCTTGTCAAGAATAGCATTAAGATGGCTTAAGGATTTGTAATCTTGGTGTGAGTAGTGACTAGTACTAGCATGCTCACGTTGCAAAAGATTTGGAGATGGATATTACATGAGTTGTTGGATTTCAACTAGGAGTTGTATGTGGTAATTATTTTTGTTGAAGTGGTTGGATGATGGTTTGTAATCATTTTACAATTTGTTAGTTTAGGGGTTGTTTTTGTTGGTGGAAGGTTTGGATGATTTCTTTTAATTTTTGTGCTAAGATCTTTTTCTCAATTCTTGGGATCGAGTTACACATAGATTGAAGTCTTTCAATTTTGGTTTGTTCCTCCAAATATTCCTTGAAATTGACAAGATCCTCATCATCATTAGGAGCAAATTTTGGGTCACCTCAAAGTATCTATGGTTTTGGAGTTGGCCTAGATTTGTTGAGGATCACGACCATTTTGACAAATGAAGATTGGACGAGGTTCAAGGATGGGAATATGAGTAATATGAGTAATATGACTAAGGTTGGAATGTTATAGATTCAAGGTGTGATGTTTGATTGAGATAGAAAATGTTTTTTTTGAACACACACACAAAAAACATGCTAGACAAAATGTTTTGGATTACTCTAATAGAAAATCAGAGTAGAAGTTTGAATGGGGCCTAGATTAGCCCCAAAAATTTTCACAGGTCTCGACAAATTTTAAAGCACTCGTAAGCATGCACAACCTAGGCTGGAAAGAGGATAATACTTGCTAAGTCCCTAGTTGGATTACTCCATATACTAAGACAAGGCAGATAGCTAGAGATATTGGTGACACTTGCTCCCCCACCACGGTATAGGCACACCAAATCTCTTACCCTGAAGATCTGGAGATCTTATAAACTAAGGGATTTTCTTTCTCTACCCTGAATAGTATGTATAGGATGGCTTCAGAGGTACAACCTCTTGTACTAGCAAGAAAAATAGGGTTTTGGCCTCCATAACAAGTGGTATCTAGTCATTATTTTGGGATAATCTAGTGTCTATACATGCGGCAGTTCACACATTAAAGAGGTCTCCCAGCCCTCAAAAAGGGTTTTCACGCATCTCATGGATACTAAGGGAGACTTTTGTTGGTATAGAACAACGGCACTAGGTGATTGATGACTTTCATCACAACCACAATTATTTATATAGCTGACCAAAATGAAAGTACCACTTGGGTTATTCCCTCTCACAAATTGAGAGGCAGGTCCTCTAAGGGGTTAAAACATAAAAGAGATGGGTCTGGCTTCTAATCACTGAGTTTTTACAAGGTGAGAGCATACACCTACCATCTTTCAAGCACAACAAATAGTGATTAATTAACCCCCTAGTTAATCTATGTGCAAACAAACATTTGAAAAAGATATCTAATTGCTGAAATCCCTGAAAAACCATCATTAGTAGTTTAAATTTCTAGTCATCGACAAATAAGATAGTTGTAATCAAAGTGTTAGAAAAAAAACAAATCCATAAAAAAATTAGAAAAAAATGTTATAATGCTATTGAAAATATGTGCCTAACCAGTGTTGTCATTGATGTCAACATATCCTTGATGTCAACTGTATCCTATTTTACTACCTATATAGAAGACTAGATTATTGAGGATATTGAGAAAATTAATAAGGAGCGATGTATGTGGACATATGGCTGAGTAGAGGATTGTTTGAAGAAGTTCCAGTTAAGTTTTGAAGGGTTCACATGACAATTTCAAGAAGCTCTGGCCATATGAGTTGAACTAGTTTTGCAATGTTCAAAAGAGACATAGTGACAAGAAAGAGGTCTAGATTGTTCCAGATATGTCAAATAATGATCTGCAAATCTAGAGGCATGTTTAGAAGTCAGTGTGTATCATCCATTCAAGTGGTTCATGGTTTGGAGGTCTGAAAGCAATCTTTCTAATATAACAGTCATGGCAGATAGTGTTCTTGATGTTTAGGAAGATGCAAATGATTCTAATGATTTGGAGGAGTGTAGATGTTTTTGTTGAATTCAATGTGCTTGTGGAGGTCTCTGGATCATGTGACTACTATGTTGGAGGTCTACATTCAAGTTTGAGCTTGTCAATGAAGATTTCCTTCTTGGTGTTGATGTTCTTCCCAATCTTGGCCAACTGGATGATTCAAGTGTGTTACAGATGATCTAAGAGCAATTCTATGAAGTGTGGCATGTTGATCAATAAAGATTTGAGTCCCAGTTATGTTTGGCCAACAACTTAGTGATTCGCATTAAGTCAGATGTTTCTAGTGCTGACCTTGATGTTCATTCCAAGGTTGATTAAGTGTATAAATACTTGTTGATGAGTTATGGAAAAACATCCTTGTGTGAATATAATAAAATCCAAAGAAAGGATCAAAGGCAGAGTAGAGAAGAGAAGTAGAAAAACAAGAGATTTTTAAGATGAAGAATTAGAGAAGTATTTGGAGTAGAGCAGAAGTTTTGTGAGCATTCAATGAAACTAAACCAGACATGAAGTAGATGATATTTATCAGTTAATTCTTTCTGTATTAAACATAAATTCTGTAGGTAGTGAGCCTCTCTTAAGCAGTGAGCTCTGGGCAGTGAGCCTGAAGGCATGTGCCTTCTCTTTTCATCTAAGTACTTTTAATAGGGTACAAATCTTGTGGGTTAACCCCCACCACAATTTTCTCTTAACCAGGTTTCCATGTAAAAATTTTTGGTGTTATGTGTGCTCAATTTATTTCTGCTCTTGTGTTATTGATTCAGGCTTTAATGTTTATCTGATTGGAATTTGTTAAAGAAGTTTAAAAGTATAAGAGATTAATATTTGTGGGACAACAAAATCACCACCCTCTTAGTTGTCTAGACTAATTCCAATAATTGGTATCAGAGTGAGGTTCCTCTTAAAGAAGCTTAACTACCTGAAGAAATCTAGAATGTTGACCTACAAGAAGGATAGTCTGAGATTTGATGGAACAAATTACTCTGTTTGGAAGAGTCACATGGAGTGCCATTTGTAATGTATGGGTGATGCTTATTGGGTTACAACATCCTCTGGAGAAAGGCTCTTCAACTCCAGATCAAATCAAAGATGCTAAAAATGCCCTTCAAACTAAAGAAGCCTTGTTGAGTGCCCTGACTGATTCAGAAATGACAAATGTCTTTGGTCTAAAAACTGCTCATGAGATCTGGAAGAAGTTGGAGAATCTTTATGAAGGTGATGAATATGTCAAATGTGCCAAGCTACAGAGTCTAATAGGAAAATTTTAAAATCTAAGGATGAGTGAAGATGAAAACATCACAATCTATATGCAAACGATAAATGAACTTGTGTGTGGTATCAAGTGTGCTAGTGGAACTTTGCAAGAATAAAACATTATGGGAAAAGTGTTTAGATCTTTACCTAATTCATACAAACATAAAGTTGTTGCTATAGAAGAAATCAAGGTTGTCTCAAAAGTTATAAGAGATTAGCTAGTTAGCAAAATTTCAAATTTTGAACTGAGTTTGGTGATTCTCTACCTAAGTCTGAATATGCTTTTAAGGCTAGTATATATGGAAAACAATGATATGATCCAAGTGAAAGCTCTTCTGCAAGATCAAATAGATTTGCTAAGGCAAGGAAGGATCTTGAAGATGATGATATTGAGTCTATAGAATGGGAAGCTCTTGTTACCAAAAGAATGCCAAGAGGATCTGATAAGTATGAACGAAAGTTGTCATTCAAATGTTTTTCTTGTAATAAGATTGGTCATTTTGCATCAAGATGTCCAAAGAAATTTTCAAAGCCAAACCCTAATAGATATAAATGTCAGAAGAATTGTTACTATGTCAAAAAAGCTAGAGAAGAAGGAGTCACAGATGATGAATCTATTCATGGAGGTGCCACTGAAGATGATTGGCTATTCATTTCTATCAAAGAAGAAGATCCAGTGTCTACTAAATCTACTAGTTGTGCAAATGTGGAAAGTGCCTTGGCTGCTCAGATTATTGAAAAGTATCAATGGGTGATCGATAGTAGATGTTCTCATCATATGACTGGTGACAAAAGTAAGTTTATAAACTTTGAAAAATATGAAGGTGGAATTATAAAATTTGGAGACAACTCAGCTCGTAGAATCCGTGGTAGAGGATCTATCTTTTTTAATGGTAAGAATAACACTAATGATGTTCTCTATGTGGAAGGACCGAACCATAATCGTCTTAGTGTTGTATAGTTGGTTGATAAGTGTTATGACCTTAGATTTAAGGAAGGAAAATGTAGAATCTTGAAAAGCTCTAGAACTAAAATTGCATTTGGTACTCAAACTAGAGGTAACATCTTTCATTTAAGTAGTTCAGGTAAAATTTGCTTGATTGTTCATGTGGATCAGAGTTGGCTCTAGCATAGCAAAATGTGTCATGTAAATTTTGATAACATTGTCAAGATAAGTTCCACTCAAGCTTAAGAGATCTTCCAAGACTTGTGAAAACTACTGATAGCATGTGCAGAGAATGTCAATTGGGGAAATAGAACAAAATTTCATTCAAGAGTAAAGAACAGTCATCAAGTGGATTGTTGGAACTTGTGCATACTAATCTTTGTGGTCTTGCTAGAATTAGAAGTGTACAAGGAGATGGATATTTCATGTTATTGATTGATGATTATTCATGGATGATGTGGGTAACCTTCTTGAAAGAAAAATTAGAATCTCTTGAAAAATTCAAAGTGTTCAAGGTCATGGTGGAGAATGAGATTGGTGTGAAGATAAAGTGTTTGATATCCGACAGAGATGGAGAGTTTACCTCCAGTGAATTTGACTCATTTTGTGAGAAGCAAGGAATAAAAAGACATTTATCTACTCCTAGGACTTCTTAGCAGAATGGAGTCATGGAAAGAAAGAATCAGACCATTCAAGAAGCTGCTAGGACCATGGCGTAGGAAGCAAATGTTCCACAAGTCTATTGGAGAGAAGCTATGAGTACTACTGTCTACACTCTTAACTAGGTGCAGATCAAAGGCAACTCTTGTAAAACCCCTTATGAACTATGGTTTAGTCATGCTCCTACTATGAAGTATTTCAAAGTTTTTGGTAGTAAGTGATATGTCAAAAGAGATGAGGATCTAGGGAAGTTTGAAGCAAGAAGTGATGAAGGTATATTTCTGGGTTATTCTACTCAAAGCAAGGCCTATCAATGCTTTAACAAAAGATTGAAAAAGATTGTTGAAAGTGCAAATGTTAGAGTTGATGAGAGTAAAGAAGCACATTCTAGGTCTTGTGGATATGATTCAGATGATCAACATGAAAGTACAAGTCAAGAAAGGCAAGTACAAACTCAGATTTAGATTCAGATTGATCTAAAAATCCAGTGATTCAAGAGGACAGTGCAAAAGTTGAGGAACTAGCTCAAGAAACAGAAGCTCAAGAAATTTTGAAAACTCCTAGGTATGTGAGGATGAATCATCTTGAAGATCAAATGATAGGAGATAGAAATAAAGGTGTTCAAACTAGGAGAAGAATTGTTGAAGACCAAGAATAGATTTGTCTAATTTCAAATATTGAACCAAAATAGTAAGTGAAGCCTGCAAAGATGAAAACTGGGTAAAGGCAATGGAAAAAGAATTATTGCAAATTGAAAAGAGTCATAACTGGGATCTTCTTTCCAGACCTGATGACAAAAATGTGATTGGAACTAAATGGGTCTTCTAGAACAAACTAAATGAAGACAATGAAGTTGTAAGAAACAAAGCAAGGTTGGTATGTAAAGGATATTCTCAAGTGGAAGGAATTGAATTTGAAGAAACTTTTGCTTTGGTGGCAAGAATAGAGGCAAATTATCTCTTGCATTTGCTACTTATAAAGATTTTAAAGTCTATCAGATGGATGTTAAGTCAGTATTTCTAAATAGAGAGTTTGAAGAAGTCTACATTGAACAACCGGAAGGATCTCAGTTGTTTGATCAGAGAGACATGGTCTACAAATTAAGGAAAGCATTGTATGGACTCAAACAAGCCCCAAGAGCTTGGTATACAAGATTAGATAAGTATTTGCTAAAGTTAGGTTATAGCAAAGGCACTGCTGATAGTAATCTTTACTTCAAGATTGATCATGAGAATATTCTGATTGTTGAGGTATTTGTTGATGATATCATTTTTGTATTTGTTGATGATATCATTTTTGTGGAAATGAGAGTATGTGCAAAACATTTGATGATTAGATGCAAAGTGAATTTGAGATCTCAATGTTTAGTGAAATGAACTTCTTCTTTGGTCTGTAAATCACTCAGTCAGATAAAGGTATCTTTATATCTCAATCTAAGTGTGTGAAAAAATTATGGAAGAAGTTTGGAATGGAATATTCAAAGCCAGTAGGTACACCTATGGTAACCGGATGTAAGTTGAGTAAAGATGATGACTCCCCTAAGGTAAATCAGAAAAGGTATAGATCAATGATTGGAGGACTGCTCTATCTGACTCAAACTAGACCTGATATCATGAATGTAGTTGGGCTTGTCACTAGATTCCAAGCTGATCCTAAAGAATCTCATATTGTAGCAGTTAAAAGAAATCTCAAAGGAACACTTGATTATGGCTTGTGGTATCCAAAAGACAATGATTTCACTCTTAATGCATATATAGATGTTGATTGGGTAGGAGATGTGGATGACATGAAAAGTACTAGTGGTGGTGCATTCTTCTTGGGAAGTAGACTAATTTTTTGTCTAAGAAAAAAGTAGGAGGTAATATCCCTATCAACAACAGAGGCTGAGTATATAGCAGCAGCAAACAATTGCACTCAAGTTATGTGGATGAAGCAAATGTTGAAGGACATCAGAATTGTGTTCAAGGAGCCTATCACAATCTTCTGTGATAATTCAAGTGCAATAAGCATCTCAAAGAATTTGGTGTTGCATTCAAAGACAAAACACATATCCATCAAGTTTCATTTCTTGAGAGAGAAGGTAAATGAGAATGAAGTCAAGTTGGAGTTTGTGTCTTCAAAGGATCAAATTGTGCATATTTTCACTAAGCCTCTTCCCAAGGATACTTTTGAGTAAATCAGAGAGAAGTTAGGGGTTATTACCCCTCTTGATAAGAACTAAGATGCACTAAGGTTCATCAGTCTACTAGAATTCATAGTCATATCTTGTGATCTGGATTGATGTTAAGGAGATACTACTCAGGGAGAGTAGTCAATTTTGAGATCATCTTGAATCAAAAAGGGAGAAGATATTGCAAATATGTGCCCTTTTCCATTGATGTCAAAGGGGGAGACAAGTTCATGTGAAAAACTAGTTGTTGATGAAAGGGGAAGAAGTGAAGAAAGTGATTATAGAAGTGACAAGAGAAAGGGGGAGAAGGTCTTGTCTTAATAGTCGAATCAGTTTTTTACATCATATGTTGCCATCGATGAAAAAGGTGGAGATTGTTGCAAATATCTACCTAAGCAGTGTTGTCATTGATGTCAACATATCCTTGATGTCAATTGTATCCTATTTTGTTGTCGTATAGAAGATTGGATTGTTGAGGATATTGAGAAAATTAATAAGGATCAATGTATGCAGACCATATGGCTGAGTAGAGGATTGTCTAAAGAAGCTCTAGTTAAGTTTTGAATGGTTTGCATGATGATTTGAAGAAGCTATGGCCATCTGAGTTGAACCAAATTTGTAGTCTTCAGAAGAGATAGAGTGATAGGAAAGAGGTCTGAATTGTTCTGGATATGTCAAATAATGATCTGCGGATCTACAAGCATGTTTGGGAAGTTAGTGTGTATCATCCATTCAAGTGGTTCATTGTTTAGAGGTCTATAAGCAATCTTTCTAATATGATAGTCATGGCAGATAGTGTTCTTGACGTTTTGGATGAAGATGTAAGTGATTTTGATGATTTGGAGGAGTGCAGATGTTTTTGTTGAATTCAATGTTCTTGTGGTCTCTAGATCATGTGATTGCTATGTTGGAGGTCCGCATTGAAGTTTGAGCTTGTTAATGAAGATTTCCTTCTTGGTGTTGTTGTTCTTCCCAGTCATGGCCAACTAAATGATTCAAGCCTATTATGGATGATGTAAGAGTAATTCTATGAAGCGTGGCATGTTGATCAATGAAGATTTGAGTCCTAGTTATGTTTGGCTGACAATTTAGTGATTCACATTAAGTCATATGTTTGTAGTGCTGACCTTGATGTTCATTCCAAGTTTGATGAAGCATATAAAAACTTGTTGATGAGTAGTGGAAAAACAACCTTGTGTGAAAATAATAAAATCCAAAGAAAGGATCAAAGGCAGAGCAGACTAGAGGAGAAAAAAAAGAACAAGAGATGTTTAGGATGAAGAATTAGAGAAGAAATATTTGGGGCAGAGCTGAAGTTTTGTGAGCATTCAATGAAACTGAACTAGACATGAAGTAGATGCTTTTTATCAGTTAATTCTTTTTGTATTAAACATAAATTCTATAAGCAGTGAGCCTCTCTTGAGTAGTAAGCTCTAAACAGTAAGGCTAAAGACATGTGCCTTATCTTTTCCTCTAAGCACTTTTAATAGGGTACAAATCTTGTGGGTTAACCCCCACCATGGTTTTTCCTTAACCGGGTTTCCACGTAAAAAAATCTAGTGTTATGTGTGGTCAATTTATTTCTGCTCTTGTTATTGATTCATGCTTAAATGTTTATCTGATTGAAAGTTGTTAAAGATGTCTAAAAGTAGAAAAGATCAATATTTGTGGGATAACTAATTTAGCCACCCCTCTCAGTTGTCCAGACTAATTCCAACAAATGCAGTCGTAAAAAGATAAGCTCATCAAAAGATTGCAATTTCATATACATATTTTTTTTTCAGATAGTGACATAAATTTAATCATATTGAAATGTTTTTGACTTGAAATGTAAAAACTCATAAAAGAGGTCCCTACTAATTTTCTTAGGCCTTTCCAAAAATATAAAAAATTAAAAAAAATTCCCTGATTTACGCCTAGAAATGCAAATTTATGAAAAAACTATAGTTGGCAAAGATCTAATCATTTTATACCATATTTGGCCTCAAAATCAAATCTATAAAGAATTGACACCCATTAAAATTTCAAGGGCTTTCCAGAAATGTAATAATTTCTATAAAATTCACTAATTTGCACCCAAAAAGTTGATTTTATGAAGAAAAAAAAATTGTGATAACTCCTACAAAAATAATGATAAACCCACAATTTTTTGGATGTATCTTCTTAGGTTATGGACAAACTTTTGTCAAAAATATTATAGAAAAATTTGTAGCAATTTGGAATATATTATGAAATCTTTAAAAACTAGGTTTTTTTTTCAAAAAAATGGCATAAACCTACAACAAAATGTTAAGAAAACCTACAAAAAAAAGTTGGATCAAATCAAGTGACTCAATAATAGATAAGAAAGCTAGATTCACATTGGGTTAACCATTTTGTAGTTAGGGAAAATCATATTTAGTGTCAAAAACAACAAACTAACTAAACCCTAACAAGCACCATAAAGCACAAACTAGCATGAAAATGAAAACAAAAATGTAAAGGAAATTGATCTTCAATCTAGGTTTGATTTATCTCCATGGCTCTTCTCAATCTCACATAAGAATGTAGAATGTTGAAGAGTTATTGATTGCTCATTGTTGCAGCATAATAGAACTCAAGCAATGTATGAAAATGACTTGTATGAGTGAGTCAGTGAGTGAGGGTTTGAAATTCAAATTAGAGTTTCAATTTATAGATAAAGAGGGAATCAAACAGATGGCCAAGATTAGAAGGGTGAGGGTGTTGTAAGTATGGGCCTAACCAGTGTTGTCATTGATGTTAACATACTCCTATTGCATTGATGTCAAGGATTGGGTGAGCCATGTGCTGAGGATATTGAGAAAATTAGTCTTAGAGAAGAATGACGAAGACAGTGAAGCTCTATGAAATGAAGATCCCAAATAGATGAAGATTAGAGAATGTGTATCAAAGGGTTTGCAGATATGTGTCTAAAGATGATCCAGTCAGGATTTAAGAGGTCTGCATGAAGATTTGGAGAAGTTATGGCTATATGAGTAAAATTGGTTCTAGTAGCTATTCAGAGGTGATAGAGTGATACATATAGGTCTGGTGAGATCCAGAAATGCAATATCTTGTTCTGTAGATTTGGTGGAATGTTTAGGAAGCCAATGTGAATTGACAATGCAATTGGTTCATGGTCTAGAGGTCCATAAGCATTTATTCAAATGTGATAGTGATGAAAAACTATGTTCTTGAGGTTTAGGATGAATATGTGAATGATTTCTATAAGCAGAAGTGGTGTGGATGTTCTTGGTGATTTAGGCAAGCTTGTGAGGGTCTATAGATTGTGTCCAATTCGTGTTGGCGGTCCGCATTGAAGATTGAGCTCATAATTCAAGATTTACTCTCGGGTGATGGTGTTCTTCCTAATCATGGCTGACTAGATGGTTTACACATCTTGTGGATGATCTTGAAGACATTCTGCAAATCATGGTGTGTTCCTCAAAGAAGATTGATGTCCCAAATATGTGTGGCTAACATTGCGTTGATACGCATGAAGTTCTTGTAACAAATGAATTTGCATTTTTTGCAAATTCTCTATAATAGAATATCTTGTTCTGACTTTGATGATCATTCCAAAGATGATTTCATGTATAAATAAGAATTGCAAAGTCATTTAAAAGTATCCTGGTGAAGATGAGAGAGTGGTAGAGAGGAGAAGAGTGAAAAGTAGAGCAAAAGTGTTGAGCTTAAATGTAACTATCTCAAGCATGGTGACAATGCTAATCTCCAGTTTAAGTATGTAATATTTATATTATTATGTAGACAGTGTGTCTCCTATAGGCAGTGTGCCTCTTGTGAGCAGTGTGCTCAGGCAGCGAGCCCTAATTGGCATGTGGCATTTTGTTCTTCTTATTCTTTTAATAGAGAATACAATCTTGGGTTAGTCACCCCGTGGTTTTTCCCTTAACTAGGTTTTCCACATTAAAATCTCAGTGTCATATGTGTTATTGTGTTTCTTCTCTTGAGTTATTGCATTGTGCTTCCATGATTGAATTATTATTATGCTCAATGATTTTTTTAGTGGCTAATATTTACCAATTGGCTAATAATTGAAATTGAGGATTCAAAAATTGGCTAATAGTACAAGTTATAAGGTGACCTGAATCACTACATTTTTACAAAATTTTATTTTAGTTCTAGTTAAATCACCAGAATATTTATTTTATTAAAATTTCAAACTCAAGAATTCGTCACAATATTCGATGCCTAATAAGATCAGATTCTCATAAATTTTATAATTTTTAGCAGAAAATGAAATTGATTTGCCAATAATATTATATAATTATTGGTTACTTTAGGACCATATCACCAATTTTTAAGCACCATCACTGATTTTATTTATTATCTAACAACTGCAGTTGTATTCCATGGGTTAAAATGTACCCATGGAGCTTCAATGCCCATCAAGCCCAAAATTATATTTGGGCCATTGATCTCAATTTATAATCTAATGGCTAGGGTTAAATTCTATGGGTCAAAATGTACCCATGGAGTTCCAATGCCTATGAGGCCCAAATATGCATTTGGGTCATCGATCTCCATTAAGATCAATGTCCCAAATGTAATTTCAGGCCCCATGGGCATTGGAGCTCTACAGGTACATTTTGGTCCATGGAATAGAACCCAAACCATTAGATTAGAAATAAAATCAATGGTGGTGAAAAATAATTTAGGGCTGATTTAAAATATTTAATGTTCAATTTAAAATATTAATGAAATAAATAATTAAAGACATGAGCACTACACCTTAAATTAGTTAATCACTGCCACCTTTAGGCCTTTACTTTTCCATAGGAATTTAATTTATTTTTTAGGAAGGATTAGCCATGGTAATTAATGTATTTTCCTATTTTTTGTCAAGAGTCACCAGGATTTTCTACAAATTTCTAGTGATTTAAAAAATTTGCCAATAAAATTAAATATTTTTCAAAAAAAGGAAAGATTCACCAATAGAAATTAATATCTTTTTCCAAAAAAATGGAAGATTTGTGAGGATTTTATATCTTTTTTTAGGAGGGGTTTCTTAAAGTTATCACTGATTATGCTATTGAAATATAAGAAGAATTTAAGTGTTTAAAGAAAAGAAAGTTTTTGTGAAAACTGATCCATGCCCCCCTCTCAGTTGTCTATCCTAAACCAACTAAGGGATGAGGTGGATGTCTAGGATTAAAAAGAAATTTTAATGCTTATGACACACATTAAATGGGTATGACAAGAGGCCAAAATTAGGAGAATAGTGGGAATAAGTCAGATTTTTAATTGATTTTGAAAAGGAAGTGCTTATGACTCACAGTGAATGAGGATAGAAATAGGGATGTAAGTGGGAATAAGTAATTTGAATAATAAAATTATTTAAATCATGATATTCAAGTGGCATTTAATTAAATATTTAATTTATTTAAATTAGGTGATGGAGGAAAATGAGCTTAAATAAATAAGATTTATTTAATTTGGTGAAAATGGAGGACAAATGGAATTAAATAAATAAAATTTATCTAATTTGATGAAAGAGAAGGATAAATGGATGAGAGGAATTAGTTAAATAAACATAATTTATTTAACTAATGAGAGTGATGGAAGGGGTCATGAAGGGGACCTAGAAGAAAATATGTCGAAATGAAATTTCATAAGATATGGTCAAATTTAGGTGTCTACAAGAAGTACAAGGCTAGACTAGTAGCTAAGGGCTACTCCTAGAGAGGGAGTTGATTTTGGTGAAATTTTCTCTCCTGTTGCTAAGTTAACTTGTATTATATTTCCTTTATCCATTAACTTGAATAATAGAGTAAATGGATGTTAAGACTCCATTCTTGCATGGAGATCTTGAGGAAGAAATTTATATGCAACAACCTACAAGTTTTGAGGTAAAAGGGATAGAACATTGGGTTTGTAGGTTAAACAGGTCTCTTTATGGTCTGAAATAGTCCCCAAGAATGTGGTATCAAAAGATTGACTCAATTGTTGAAATTGGGTTTTGTTAGAAGCGAGGCAGATCATTGTGTGTACATTCATTGTATTGATGATTCTATATTCATCATTATAGTGTATGTTGATGACATGTTATTTTTTAGAAATACTATGGGTATGTTCAGTGAGTTAAAAGCCCAACATTTAGGTGCATTCAATATAAAGGATATTGGAGCTACTAGATATATTATGGGTATCAAGATTAGGAGGGACAGAGGTAACAAAAAGATTTGGTTGTCTCAGAGTAAGTATGTGAAAACCATTTTGCAGAGATTTAGTATGCATGATTGTAACCCAGTTAGAGTTCCTTAACCCATTTTTATTAAGCTTTTATTAGATATATATCCAAAGAATAAGGATGATTTTGATGATTTGTGTAATGTGTTAGATGCTAGTGTTGTAGGGAGTTTGATAAATGCAATGGTTTGCACTAGGCCAGATATTGCCCAAGTAGTGGGAGTTTTGAGCTGATTTATGTCTAACCCTAGTAGATAGCATTGGAACTATGCAAAGAGGGTGCTTAAATATCCTACAAGTACTCCTGATTATTGCTTGGTTTATTCTGGTACTGATAGTGCTAATAAAAGTTTAGACATATAGGGATTTGTTGATGCAAATTGGGAAGGTGCTTTGGATAGTCAAAGGTCCACCAGTGGCTATGTGTTTACTCTATTAGGAGTAGTAGTGAGTTGGATGAGTAAGAGGCATCCCACTATTGCCTTGTCCACCATTGAAGTAGAGTATATGTCTTCTACCCATGTCTCTAAGGAGGAAGTTTGGTTGAGGAGACTATGTATAGGTATTGGTTTTGATTGCAAGGTCATTCAGATTGGTTGTGATAGCTAGAGTGCTATCTTTTTGGCCAAGAATCCTATGTATCATGCTCAAACGAAGCATGTTAATGTTCAATATCACTTCATTCAAGAATTGGTTACAATTGGACAGATTGAGCTAAAGAAGATAGAAAATTAGGGGAATGTTGCAGATTCATTGACTGAGCCTTTAAGCATAGAGAAATTTGTTTAGTGTAGAGAGGCCATGGGCCTTGTCTCTAGTGCCTGATTATTTTCATTTGATTTCCTATGGGTTGATTTACATTATGTAATGTAAAGTGGGAGTGTTTTGGGATAAGGCGGCATTAACCTTGTAAATCCCAATAATATATTTATTCCATTTTATTATTTGTAATTTGTAATTACCCATAAGGGAATGAGGTAGTTTCACCAACAGTGGTAATTCTAGACTTACTGGAGGTAATTATAGAGTGACATTTATGGTTGACAATTGTAAAAATCATGAGTAAATGAGTGTAGGAACCACCTTGGAGGAATCATCTATTAGCATGTATGTCACATGTCATAAAGTTGGTGAGTGCATGGAAGAGAATGTATGACAATTGGAAGTTGTCATAAGATTCTATGACACTATGATAGGTTATGACAAGTAATTAATAGTTGTAAGATGCTATGTTTAGCTCTAGGTGCTCATATTGGGAAGATGCCTTCTAGAAGAATCTATCACAGTTATGACGTGTCTAAGATGTTGTCAGAGACCATTTTTGGTCTTGGGTGCCTATCTTTGCATGGCTGACTTTGGATGTTGGAGATTCTCAAGAGAGAGAAAGTGGATGTCTTGATTGGAGGGAAAACACTTATATAAGTAAATTGCCATGTAATTGTTGTAGTATGAGAGATTTTTGTACATAGATGATGTCAGAGTGAAGGTTAGAGAGAAGAAGGAAGTGCATCTATTATGTTTTTCAGATTTTGAAAATAATACAACCTGAGTCTCTTTACTTGGTGGGGTTTTTCTACCCAAAAGGGTTTTCTACATGTTATATCTGGTCTTATTCTTCTATGGTGTTTGTTCTTGTGTTGTAATTTTAATTTTTGAATGCAATCTTCATTGATATTACACTATTTGAGATCATTAACATATTGTAATCAAATTTCTGTTTGAGTAGTTGTTGCCTTCATTTTCTAACATTTGGTATTAGAGCCTAACTAGCTTTGACTCTTGGGTGGCAGTGTGAAGGTCTTGTTGCTGCAATGGGAGATTGGTTGTTTGTGTTTGGAGATCTTGAGTTGATATTATTGCTGCATCCACCACTACTTCAACCTCTCGATTGGTCATTGAGAAGTTCAACAATACGGGGTATGAGTTGTTGAAGCTAAAAATGGAGGATTTGATGGAAGAGTAAAACCAATGGTTGGTTGTTCAAAAAGAGAAGAAGCCTGATGATATGAGTCTAGATATATGGGAAAGGTTGGATAAAAAGGCATGGGGAACTATCTGACTATGTCTTGCAAATTCTGTCATGTTGAATGTCTTGAAGGAAGAGACTACACACATAAACTCTATACAAGATTGGGTGAGATTTATCAAGCTAGGAGCATGATAAAAAAAATTTATTTAAAGAAGAAATTATTTTCTGTTAAAATGAAAGAGGGTGATTCTATTGCAGAGCATTTGAACAATTTTAATCTTCTTTTGAGTCAACTTCATTCCGTAGATGCTATAGTTGCAAAGGAAGATAAATGTATACTTTTACTTTGTTCTCTACTTGAATCTTGGGAGACTCTTATCCTTGTTATTACTACTAACCTTGAATTTTTGAAGCTGGATCATCTTATTGCAACTTTTTTTAGAACAGGAGATGATCAGGAAGACTTCATATGTTAACACTGAGGCTCTCAATGTGAGGGGAATGTCTAAGGAAAGAGGACCAAAAGAAGATTAGAAAGGAGCTAAGGAAAAATCTAAGGGCCGATCTATGACTCTTGGAAAGAAGAACAAAGTTATGTCTTGGAACTGTGAAAAGAGGGGACATATAAAAAAGTAGTGTAGAAACCTAAAGAAATAGTGTGATACAACTCTTGAAAAGTCCTCTAATGTAGGTAAAGATGTTTTACTTTCTACATGCAATATTGTTTCTAATGATCATTGGTTGGTTGAATCAGGATGCTTGTATCATATGACCCCACATAAGGAATGATTTTCCACATATGAAGACTATGATGGAGGTAAAGTGAATTTTGTAGAGTGTGCATATTTTGGTTTAAAACAAAGAAGTTTTCTTTCCTGTTAATTTTGTTTCTATCTGTACATAATGGCTCTGGTTTGATGTCCTCACATATCCTTTATATAGTCATGGGAGGGCATCAAGTAGAGTCTCCTTTTTTTTGTTTTTCTTTTTGTTATAGTGAATAGAATGCTAGAGAGAGGCCATGTGAACTTATGCTAGGCGAGCTGTGCTATAGCTCGGCTAGTATGCAAGTTGTAGTCTAAGAAGATAGGGGTGAAAAATAGAGTAGAAAGAGTTAAGCACCAAGCAATTAGAACCTTGGACCCAAAGAGGAGGGCTGATAACGGGCTCAAGAAGGCTAGAAGCCTTGGAGATTGGGAATCTTGGAAGCAATGAGGATAAGGAAGAATACCTCACACCAAGAAAGCAAAGTCTATATTGGAAAGAACAGACAAATAGGTCTTTCACATCTGTAACAGATTGCTTAGGTTGTTTTAGACATTTTGGGGTAGAAAATGTCTATGAGCACTTGAATTGGTAGGGAAACCTGGGGATGGTATAGGTCTTGAAGTGTTATGTCAAGATAGGTTTTTGAAACCCTTAGGTCTCCCTATCAAATTGGTATCGGCCAGAGATAAGAGGACACCACCGATAACTAATATCTTGCCGAAAGCAAAGACAATGCAATGCATATCAGGAGGAGTGTGTAGTAAGTTTGGGCAATGAATACAACAAATGTATATGTCGATAAGACAGTAGATTATCTTGCTGATGAATGAATGCATATTTCAGTGTAGTATGATACAAACGAATGTATACTCGAAGGAACAATACTAATGCAAGAAACCCTAACCGTCTGGTAATGGACATGGGTAGAAACTATAAAAGGCAACAAAGAAATATTAGCCATCAGATAGATCTGATTCCAGGAGCATCTTTGCCTAACAAAGCTCCTTACAAGATGACTCCAGAACAACATAAGGAGATAGCCAGACAAGTGCAAGAGTTACTTAACCAAGGCTTGATTAGGAAAAGCATAAGTCCTTGTGTAGTGCCTACAGTGTTGGCACCAAAGAAAGGAGGAACATGGAGACTATGCACAGACTCCAGAGCTATCAATAAGATCACCATAAGGTATAGATTTCCAATTCCCAGAATTGAACATCTTATGAATTGTTTAGGAGGGGCTAAATATTTCACCAAGATAGATCTGAAAAGTGGTTATCACCAGATCAGAATCAAGGAAGGTGATGAGTGGAAAACAGTCTTCAAGACCACAGAAGGACTGTATGAATGGCTTGTTATGCCATTTGGTTTGTCAAATGCTCCCAGCACATTCATGAGGCTCATGAATAAAGTCCTCAAGGACTATATAGGTAAATTTGTAGTTGTTTATCTAGATGACATCTTGATTTTTAGTCAAACTAAAGAAGAGCATCTTGAACATGTAAATACTATTTTGAAAAAGTTACATGATGAACAACTAACCATAAATTTGGAGAAGTGTGAATTCATGAAGCAAGAATTGGTATACCTTGGTTTTGTGTTGTCTAAAGGAAAACTGAAGATGGACAAGTCAAAGGTAGAAGCCATATTGAACTGGCCTACTCCCAGAGCAGCAACTGAGGTGAGAAGTTTTCATGGCTTAGCTCAATTTTATAGAAAGTTCATAAAGAATTTTAGTGCTATTTGTGCACCCATTCTTGATACAATCAAAGATGGGATGAAAACAAAGTTTCAGTGGACACAAGCAACTAATAATAGTTTTGAACTATTGAAGAAAGAAGTAGCCACATAGCCAGTGTTAGTGCTGCCTAGTTTTGACAAGTTGTTTACTTTAGAATGTGATGCTAGCAATATTGCAGTAGGTGCAGTACTCAGCCAAGAGAATAGACCAGTAGCCTTTTTCAGTGAGAGGCTAAATGAAGCAAACAATAGATACTCTTCATATGACTTGGAGCTCTATGCTTTAGTCCAAGTACTTAGAAAATGGAGGCATTATCTCCTACCTAAGGAATTTGTTGTGTATATAGACAATCAAGATTTGAGTTTTCTGAACTCACAAGATAAGTTGAGCCATAGGCATATCAAGTGGATGTAGTACTTGCAGTCTTACACATTCACAATTAATCATAAGAAGGGACAGCTCAACAAGGTAGCAGATGCTTTAAGTAGGAGGCTATTCATAGTGCAAGAAGTGCAGTTAAGAAGTATAGGGATGGAGGAGTTCAGAGCCCTTTACAAAGAGGATGAAGATTTTGCTGAAGCATACAAAGTCTGTCAAGACTTTGAAAATCACTTTCATAGTGAATTTGTAGATTACACATTGCAATAGGGATTGCTGTTCAAAGGTGGATAGTTGTGTGTACCAAAAGGATCCATGAGAGAAAATCTCATATAGGAGAAGCATAATGGCAGTTTGAGTGGACATTTTGGTTTGAATAAAACATTGGAGTTAGTCCAGAGGTTCTACTATTGGCTAAAGATGCACAAAGATATCAGAAAGTATGTGGAGTAGTGTATCATCTATCAGAAGGCCAAGGGAACTTCTTCAAATGTTGGACTGTATCAACCATTACCCATTCCTTCCAGACCATGGGATTGTGTAAGTATGGATTTTGTAGTTTGTCTACCAAAGACTAAGACTGGTTTTGATAGTATTTTTGTAGTTGTTGATAGATTCAGCAAGATGAGTCATTTCATTCCCTATACGGTGACTCATGATGCTCGTCATATAGCTCATTTGTTTTTCAAAGAGGTCATAAGGATTCATGGACTTCTAGCAAGCATCATTTTTTGATAGAGATGCTAAGTTCATGGGACATTTCTAGAAAACTTTATGGCAGAGGTTAGGAACAAACTTGTCTTTTGGATCAGCATATCATCCACAAACAGATGGCCAAACAGAATTGGTGAACAGAACGTTGGGCAACTTGTTAAGGTGTCTGACAAAAGAATATGGACAGAGTTGGGATCAAGTCATTCATCAAGTAGAATTTGCCTATAATGACAGTGTGAATAGGACTACTGGAAAAAGTCCATTTGAGATAGTGTATGGAATGCACCCTCAAGTTGTATGTGAACTCTAACATCTTGGAGACATGGAACATAGAAGTGGTCATGTAGAGGATTTTGCACAGTTTATGAAGGAGATTCATGATCAAGTCAAGAAGACATTGATGGAGAATACTCAGAAAATCAAAGATAAAGTAGATGCACATAGGAAGGATGTTCAGTTTGAAGTTGGTGATTTAGTCATGGTTCACTTGAACAAAGCCAAGTTGTAGAAAAGGATACCAACTAAACTGTAGATGAGATGGATTGGTCCTTGCAGAATTCTAAACAAGTATGGCAACAATGCCTATAGGATTGATTTGCCATCAGACTTGACAATTTCACCAATGTTCAATGTTCAGGACCTGGTACATTATAAAGGTCCTCATTTAGCAGTAGGGGAATCTAGTTCAGAAGCTGCACAGCCAGTGAGTGATGTGACCTTGCCACCTAAAATCAAACCACAGGCTGAGAGAATTCTAGATTCTTGAGTGCTGAAATAGACTAGACATGGTGTATATATGGAGCATCTGATCAAGTGGGAATAGTTGCCTGAAGTAGAGGCTACCTAGGTTGTAGAGTTCAAGTTCAAGAAATGGGGCATTAATTTTACCTTACTGTCACCAGAGGTGACTTGACTTCTTCTGCACAGGGGGAGTATGGTGCAGGAGCACCAAGGGGCTTGGAGTGAGCCCATATGTATATAAGGCATTTTGGTGTGATGACCCTAATGGTCATAAAATATGTTAGTCATGAAGTTTTCTTTATTTTTTCTTTTGGTTCTAGTGTATTAGGTTGACCGAAAACCGCAGACTATTATATCGGTGTGAGAAATACTATCAGGTAAACAAAGTTGTGTCGAGCCGATAGCATATAGTCTCATTGATGGGATAGAATGGTTGGCAAGAGTATTGATATCAGAGAGTAAGTGAAAAGTTTCACCGACAGGTTAAAGTCTTGGCAAAAGTGAAGTTGGTGTTAGGCCATCGGTATGACGAGTGCCATCAGTGGAGAGGTGAAAGGTTTCGCCGATGATGTTAGTCACACGGATGAAGGAGATGCGAACGCTCATCAGGATGACTAAGGATATCGGTGGGAGAAGTTCAACATTGGTTGATGTTGAAGCTCACACCGACAAGTGCAAAGGGAAGGCTCATCGGGGAGAAGATGGGTATCGGCCAGAGATAAGAGGACACCACCGATAAGTAATATATTGCCGAAAGCAAAGACACTGCAATGCATATCGGGAGGAGTGTGTAGTAAGTTTGGGCAATGAATACAGCAAATGTATATGTCGATAAGACAGTAGATTATCTTGGCAATGAATGAATGCATATTTCAGTATAGTATGATACAAACAAATGTATATGTGAAGGAACAATACTAATGCAAGAAACCCTAACCATCTGGTAATGGACACGGGTAGAAACTATAAAAGGCTAGATTCATTTTGTGAAGGGGTTGGAAGTTGGAGGTTGGAAGTTCGGAAGCCTGGAAGGCTGCAAACATAATAAGCATTTTTATTACAATAAAAAAAGGAAAACATGGATTTTCTGATTCATTTTGTGAAATTCTATAGAGTGTGCATATTTTGGTTTAAAACAAAGAAGTTTTCTTTCCTGTTAATTTTGTTTCTATTTGTACATAATGTCTCTGATTTGATGTCCTCACATATCCTCTGTACCGTCATGGGAGGGCATCAAGCAGAGTCTCCTTTTTTTGTTTTTCTTTCTATTATAGTGAATGGAATGCTAGAGAGAGGCCATGTGAACTTGTGCTAGGTGAGCTGTGCTATAGCCCAGCTAATATGCAAGTTGCAGTCTAAGAACACATGGGTGACAAATAGAGTAGAAAGAGTTGAGTACCAAGCAATCAGAACCCTGGACCCAGAGAGGAGGGCTGATAACGGGCTCAAGAAGGCTAGAAGCCTTGGAGATTGGGAATCTTGGAAGCAGTGAGGATAAGGAAGAGTACCTCACACCAAGAAAGCAGAGTCTGTATTGGAAACAACAGACAAATAGGTCTTTCACCTCTGTAATAGATTGCTTAGGTTGTTTTAGACATTTTGGGGTAGAAAATGTCTATGAGCACTTGAATTGGTAGGGAAACCCGAGGATGGCATAGGTCTTGAAGTGTTGTGTCAAGATAGGTTTAAAAACCCTTAAGTCTCCCTATCAAAGTGTACCTTAGGGAAAACTCTACATATCTGATAGCTGGGAAAGGCAAGGTATTATTGTGTTTTAGTGATGGGAGGATTAAAACCCTCCCTAATGTTTTGCATGTTCTTGGATTAGCTTGAAATTTGATTTCAGCTTCGAAGTTGAATGATTTGGGAATGAATGTAACATTTGATAAGCATGGTTGCAGATTGGTGAGAAGAAACTTGGTAATAGCAAAGGGGAAGAGAATGGGAACCTTATTTAGGCTAGATGCCACTACAATTTGTAATTCCTCTTATGTTTATGAGGCTTTTGAAAACACTTGTATGTTGTGGCACTATAGATTGGGCCACAAAAGTAATAACGTTTTGAAAACTATTAAGAACTAAATTTTTTTCCATGGTTTCTCTTACTTTGATGGGCACTTTGATTTCTATGAGCATTGAGTGTTTGGAAAATAAAATAGAGCATCATTTTCTTTAGGAAGCAATAGAGAAAAAGACAAGTTAGAGATTCTTCATTCAGATGTGTTTGGACTTGTGGATAATGAATCTTGGAAAATCTCATTATTTTTTTATCTTTATTGATGATGTATCTAAATTTACATGGATTTATTTTATGAAACATAAATCTGATGTTTTCACTAAGTTTAAATATTTTAAATTTTAGTTGAAAACCAATCAGGGTTAAAGATAATAATATTAAGATTTGACAATGGAGGGGAATAGTTCTCTAAGGAATTTCATGAGTTTTTAAGCATGCAGGTATAATCAAACAGAAGACAACTTCATACACACCATAGTAGAATGGTGTTACAAAAAGGATGAACCAAACAATCATGGAAAGAGCCAAAAGTATGTTGAGTGATTCATAGTTGGATAAATGCTTTTGGGCAGAGGCTGTGTGTACTTCTTGTTACTTGATTAACAAATCTCTTTATAAGGCTCTTGATTTGACACCTTATGAAGTACGGATAGATAAGAAACCGTTTGTTTTACATTTAAGGGTTTTTAGCTATGAGGCTTTTGATCATGTGCCTAAGGAAAAGGGATCTAAGTTGGATCCAAAATCACAAAAAAACATTTTCATTGGATATGGTGAGAATGTTAAGGATTGTAAGCTTTGGGATCCTCTAACTAAAAGAGTTATTTTCTATAAAGATATTATTTTAAGGGAACTTAGAGCTATTTTTGAACCTGAGTAGCCAAAAGAAAAAGAAAAGGTGAAGAGAGGGAAATCTGACTTAGAGTAGAAAGATGCACCTTAGGAAGAACACAATGATAGATTGGAGGGTGAGGAAGAAGAAGCTTTGAGTAGTTGTTACAAAATAAGTTGGTGTAGAAGTTCATACAAAAGAAAGAGTTGAGTCTCTTACTCCACCCTTGAGGAGATCAACAAGACAACAAAACCCAGTTGATAGTTATACCCACTAGATTTCCATTGTGTATTTTATTTATTAAGTAGTAATGATGAACCTAGATCTTATAGGGAAGCTATTCATGTAGATGATAGTGTGTCTTGATAGTTAGCCATGTAGGAGGAGATGATCTCTTTAGACTCTTGTAACACCTGGGATCTTGTTTGCTTTCCCAAAGGAAGAAAGGCCATAGGTTGCAAATGGGTCTTCAAGAAGAAGTTTGGAGCAAATGGTTCATTGGAGAAGTACAAGGTTAGACTGGTAGCCAAAGGCTACTCCAAGAGAGAGGGAGTTGATTTTGGTGAAATTTTCTCTCCCATTGCTAAGTTAACTTATATTAGATTTATTTTATCCATTGCTGCAAATTTTGGTTGGGAAATAGAGAAAATGGATGTTGAGACTATGTTCTTTCATGGAGATCTTGAGGAAAAAAATTATATGCAACAACCTACAGGTTTGAGGTAGAAGGGAAAGAACATTTAGTTTGTAGGTTAAAGATGTCTTTGTTATGGTTTGAAATAATCCACCAAAATGTGGTATTAAAAGTTTGACTCATTTGTGTTGAAATTGGGTTTTGTTAGAAGCGAGGATGATCATTGTGTGTGCATTCATTGTATTGATGATTATGTACTGATCATTGAATTATATGTTGATGACATGTTATTTTTTAGCAATACTAAGGGTATGATCAGTGAGCTAAAAGCCCAACTTTTAGGTGCATTTGATAAGAATGATCTTGGAGCTTCCATGTATATTTTGGGTATCAAGATCAGGAGTGATAAAGGTAACAAAAAGATTTGGTTCTGTCAGAGTAAGTATGTGAATACCATTTTGCAGAGATTTAGTATGCATGATTGTAACATAGTTAGGGTTTCTTTACCCATTAGTACTAATCTTTCATTATATTTGTGTCCAAAGAATGAGTATGATTTTGATGATACACCTAATGTGCCATATGCTAGTGTTCTAGGGAACTTTTTGTATGCAATGGTTTGCACTAGGCCAGATATTGTCCAAGTAGTGGGAGTTTTGAGAAGATTTATGTCTAACCCTGGTAGACAACATTTGAATTATGCAAAAATGGTGTTTAAATATCTTATAAGTACACCTAATTATTTTTTGGTTTATTATGGTATTAATAGTGCTAATAAAACTTTGGACTTACAAGGATTTGCTGATGCAGATTGGGTAGGTAACTTTGATAGTCGAAGGTCAACTAGTGGCTATGTTTTCCATGTTTGGAGGAGCAGTGAGATAAATGAGTAAGAGGTAGGCCACAATTTCTTTGTCCACCACTAAAGCAAAATATATGGCTGCTACCCATGTCTCTAAGGAGATAGTTTGGTTGAGGAGATCGGGTACAGATATTGGTTTTGATTGCAGGGTCATTCAGATTGGTTGTGATAACTAGAGTGCTATCTGTTTGACCAAGAATCCTATGTATCATGCTCAGACTAATCATGTTGATGTTCAGTATCACTTCATTTCACAATTGGTTACAAGGGAATAGATTGAGCTGAAGAAGATAGACATTCAGGAGAATGTTCCATATTCATGGACCAAGCCTATAAGCACAAAGAAGTTTGTTTGGTGTAGAGAGGCCATAGGCCTTGTTTCTAGTGCCTAATTATTTTCATTAGACTTCCTATGGGTTGATTTTCAATGTATAATGTCAAGTGGGAGAATGTTGGGATAAGGTGCCATTAACCTTGTAAATCCCAATATTGTATTTATTCTATTTTAATATTTGTAATTTGTAATTACCCATAAGGGAATGAGTTAGTTTCACTAGCAATAGTAATTCTAGACTTACCAGAGGTAATTATGTAGTAACATTTATGGTTGGTAATTGTAAAAATCATGAGTAAATGATTGTAGGCACCACCTTGGAGGAATCAGATATTTTTAGTATGTATGACACCTATCATAAAGTTGGTGAGTGCATGTAAAAGAATCGATAATAGTTGTAAGTTATCATAAGATTCTGACACTACGACAACTTATGGCAAGTAATTAATGGTTATAAGATGCTATATTTAGCTCTAGGAACCCACTAGTAGAATCTATGATGGTTATGTTGCATTATAAGATGTTGTAAGAGACCATTCTTGGCCTTGGGTACCTAACGTTGAATGGCTAACTTTGGACAAGTGTCATGAGCTTGTAAGAAGGCATTTAATGCTTACATGTTGGAGGTTCTCAAGAAAGAGAAATTAGATGCCTAGATTGGAGGGAAAATAGTTATATAATTAACTTTCAATGTAATTGTTGCAGTATGACATATTTTTGTACATAGAGGATGTCGAAGAGAAGGTTGGAGAGAAGAAGTGCATGTATTATGTTATTTAGATTTTGAAGATAATACAACTTGAGCCTCTTTTCTTGGTTGAGTTTTTACCCAAAACAGTTTTCTCTACATAATATATGGTGTTATTCTTCTATAGTGTTTTTTATTGTGTTGTGATTTTAATTTCTAAATGTAATCTTCATTGTTATTACACTATTTGAGTCATTAACATATTGTAATCAGATCTCTGTTTGAGTAGTTGTTGCCTTCATTTTCTAACATTTTGTATCAGAGCCTGCCTAACTTTGACTCTTGGGTAGTAGTGTGAAGGTTCTATAGCTACAGTGGGAGATTTGGTTCTTTGTGTTTTCAAATCTTGAGTTGATATTATGGTTGCAACCACCACTACTTCAACCTCTAGATTGGACATCGAGAAGTTTAACGGTACAAGCTATGAGTTGAGGAAGTTAAAAATGAAGGATTTGCTAGAATAATGAAACCAATGGTTGCCTATTCAAAAAGAGAAGCAACCTAATGATGTGAGTCTAGATGGATGGGAAAGGTTGGATAAGAAGTCATGGGGAACTATCTAACTGTGTCTTCTAGATTCTGTCCTCTTGAAAGTCTTGAAGGAAGAGACCATACAGAAACTCTGGACAAGATTGGGTGAGATTTATCAAGCCAAGAGCATGGTAAACAAACTTTATTTAAAGTATAAATTGTTTTATGTTAAAATGAAATATGGTGATTCTATTGTAGAGAATTTGGACAATTTTAATTTTTTTTAGTTAACTTCATTATGTAGATGCTATAGTTGCAAAGGAAGATAAATGTATACTTTTAGTTTGTTCTTTACCTGAATCTTGGGAGAATATTATCCTTTCTATTACTGCTAACCTTGAAGATCCAAAGCTAGATTGTATTGTTGCAACTTTTTTGGCATAGGAGATGAGGAAGAAAACTTCTGAGGTTAACACTAAGTCTCTCAATGTGAGGGGAAGGTCTAACGAAAGAGGAATGAAAGGAGATTAGAAAGGGGCTAAGGATAAATCTAAGGGCTGATCTAAGACTCCTAGAAAGAACATAGTTAAGTGTTGGAACTACAGAAAGATGGGATATGTAAAAAAGGAGTGTAGAAACCCAAAGAAATAGTGGGATACTACTTCTGAGAAGTCCTCAAATGGAGGTGAAGATGTATTACTTTCTACATGCAATATTGTTTCTAATGATCATTAGTTGGTTGACTCAGGATGCTCGTATCATATCACCCCACATAAGGAATGGTTTTCCACATATGAAGAGTATGATAGAAGTAAAGTGTACCTTGGGGGACAACTCTACATATCTGATAGTTGGGAAAAGCTAGAGGTATTGTTTTGTTTCAGTGATGGGAGGATTAAAACCCTCCTTGGTGTTTTGCATGTTCCTTGATTAGCTAGTAATCTAATTTTAGTTTTGAAGTTGAATGATTTGGGAATACATGTAACATCTGATAAGCATGGTTGAAGATTGGTGAGAGAAAACTTGGTGATAGCGAAGGAGAACAAAATGGGAACCTTGTTTAGGCTAGATACCACTACAGTTTATAATTTATTTTATGTTTCTAAGGCCTTTGAAAGAAGTTGTATGTTGTGGCCCCATAGATTAGGCCACACAAGTAATAATATTTTGAAAACTATTAAGAATAAAAATTTGTTGGATGGTTTCTCTTATTCTGGTGATCGCTTTGATTTCTATGAGCATTGTGTGTTTGGAAAACAAAATAGAATGTTATTTTCTTTAGGAAGCAATAAGGCAAAAGAGAAGTTAGAGATTATTCATTTAGATGTGTTTGGACCTATGGATAATGACTCTATCAAAAGATCTCATTGTTTTTTACTTTCATTGATGATGTGTCCAGATTTACATGGATTTATTTTATGAAACACAAATCTAAAGTTTTCACTAAGTTTAAGGATTTTAAAGTCTTAGTGTGAAACCAATTAGGATTAAAGATAAAAATATTACAATCCAACAATGGAGGGGAATATTTATCTAAATAATTTGATGGGTTTTGTAAGCATACAAGTATAATCAAACAAAAGACAACTCTGTATACACCACATTAGAATGATCTTGTAGAAAAGATTAATCGAACAATCATAGAAAGAGCCAAAATTATGTTGAGTGATTCATAGTTCAATAAATGCTTTTGGGTAGAGTTTGTGTGTACTGCTTGTTACTTTATTAATAGATCTCCTTATAAGGATCTTGATTCAATACCTTATGAAGTGTAGACAGGTAAGAAAACTCCTATTTCACATTTAAGGGTTTTTGGTAGTGAGTCTTTTGTTCATGTGCCTAAGGAAAAGTGGTCTAAGTTGGATCAAAAAGCACAAAAATACATCTACATTGGATATAGTGAGAATGTTAAGGGTTATAATCTTTGGGATCCTCTAACTAGAAAAATTGTTTTCTCTAGAGATGTTATTTTCAGGGAAGTTAGAGCTATTTATGAACCTGAGCAGCCAAAAGAAAGAGAAAAGGTGAAGAGAGTGTAATTTGACTTAGAGCCAGAAGATACACCTCAAGAAGAACACAATGATGGATTGGAGAGTGAAGAAGAAGAATTTTCAAGTAGTTCTGATGAGGAAGATTCTATTGTTATAGAAGAAGTTGATGCAGAAGATCATACAAAAGAACAAGTCAAGAGTCTCTTGCTCCACCTTGATGAGATCAATAAGATAATTGAACCCAATTGAGTGGAATAGCCCACAAGATTTCCATTGTGTATTTTCTTTGTTGGGTATTGATGATGAACCTAGATCCTATAGGGAATCTATTCATGCAGACGATAGTGAGTCTTGGTAGTTAGCCATGAAGGATGAGATGATGGCTTTAGAATCTAGTAACACCTGGGATCTTATTCATTTACCCAAAGGAAGAAAGGACATAGGTTGCAAACAGGTCTTCAAAAAAAGTTTGGAGCAGATAGTTTATTGGAGAAGTACAATGCTAGATTGGAATCCAAGGGCTACTCCCAAAGAGAGGGAGTTTATTTTGGTGAAATTTTCTCTCCTATTGCTATGTTAACTTCTATTAGATTTATTTTATGCATGAAAGTTCAAAGCTATGCCACACTTGTATAAAGGAAACAACCAACATTGACCTAACTTTTTAACTTGAATCACTACAAAGTGATACATATGTTTTGAATTTTAAAATGATGTAAACTAATAAAATTTAGATTTTTTAGTGTATTTTATGTTTGTACTTAAAAAAAAATTATTTAAATCTAGTATTTTACAAAATTGAGACTATAATTTAGTTGCTGATAAAATACCAAAAAATAAAGTTGAATGGCACATCACACTTTATATAGTAAATTTCATTTATTTTCCTTGTATATTTTTTATGTATCCATAACACAAAACTTTAGTGCATGGATAATTTTTTCTCTGCAAGTTGATAAATATATATTTTTAAATAAATCTTGGAATTTGTGTGTAATGAAATCAAAACTGTAAAACCAGCTCTGCCAACTATTCAAAGGTGACAAAGTGACACAAATAGGTCCGATGAGATCTGGATATACAATATCATGTTCTGCAGATCTAGTGGCATATTTGGAAAGCTAATTTCAATTAACAACTTGATTGGTTCATAGTTTAGAGGTCCACAAGCAATCCTTCTAATGTGACAGTGATGATCAACTGTGTTCTTGAGGTTCCAGATGAAGATGCCAATGATTATAGTAAGCAAAAGTGGTGCAGATGTTCTTGGTGATTCAAGAAAGCTTGTGGAGGTCTTTAGATTGTGTCTAGTTTGTGTTCATGGTCTACATTGAAGATTGAGCTCATAATTGAAGATTTACCTTTGGGTGATGGTGTTCTTCCTAGTTTTGGCCAACTAGATGATTTGCACATGTTGTGGATGATCTTAAAGATGTTTTATGAAGCATGGCATGTTCCTCGAAGGAGATTGAAGTCCTAGATAAGTGTGGCCGACAGTATAGTGATGTGTATAAAGTTTTTGTAATAAGTCAAGTTGTATTTTTGTAATTGCTCTGTAATAAAATAAGTGTTTATTGTGGCCACTTTGATGATCATTCCAAAGTCAATGTCATGTATAAATAAGAGTTGTGAAGTCATTCAAAGTGAGCAGTGATTATGATGAGAAGGTGGTAGTGAAGAGGAGCAAAAAGCAGAGTAGAGGTGTTGGGATTAAATGGAACTAATTCAAGCATAGTGAAGATGCTAACCTCCAATTCAAGTATGTAATACTTATATTCTTCTGTAGACAATGTGTCTCCTATAGGCAGTGGGCCTCTTGTGAGCAGTGTGCATGGATAGTGAGCCCTAATTGGAAAGTGCCATTTTATTCTTCTTATTCTTTTAACAGAGAAAACAATATTGGGTTAGTCACCCCATGGTTTTTACCTTAACTAGGTTTTCCACATTAAAATCTTGGTGTTATATGTGTTGAATATGTTTTTGCTTTTGAATTATTGCATTGTGCTTCCATGATTGAATCTTTCAAAATATATGAAGGTTTAAGTAACAAGAAACAAAATTTTGGTGACAATTGATTCACCCCCCACTTAGTTGTCTGTCTTTAAATCAACAATTGGTATCAGAACTAAATTCCTCTAGAAGAATCTTAACCGCTTGAGGAGATCTAGGATGTCATCCTACAAGAAGGATAGTCCAAGGTTTGATGGAATGAACTACATTCTTTGGAAAAACCACATAGAATGCCACTTACAATGCATGAGAGAGCACCATTAGAACTTGACTACAACTGAGTATATTCCCCTGAAGAATGGTCCAACAACTCTAGATGAAATTAGAAATGCTGAAAATAATCTTCAAGATAAAGAAGCCTTACTAAGTGCCTTGTCTAATTCAGAGCTGACAAATGTTATGGGATTAAAGACTATTTATGAAATTTGGACAAAGCTAGAGACTCTACATGGAGACAAATATGTTAAGTGTTTCAAGCTACAAATCCTAAAAGGAAAGTTTAAAAACCTGAAGATGAGTGAAGATGAGAATATCACTTCATTTATGCCAAAGGTAAATAAGCTTGCTTGTGGCATTAGATGTGCTAGTGGAACATTGGATGAAGATGAGATTGTTGCCAAAGTTTTTCAATCCTTACCTCCTGCTTACATACCAAAAGTTGCTTCTATTGAGGAATTCAGATCATTAACAAATATTACAAGGGATCAATTGGTTGGGAAGATAGCTGCATTTGAGTTGGCTGAGTTTCGAGATGTACTCCCAAAGACTGAATCTGCATTCAAAGATAGTTCCTCTACAAAAGGAAAAAAAAGATATGACCCAAGAGAAAGTTCCTCAAAGAAATCAACATGGTATGATAAAGCAAGCAAAGATCTGGAAGAAGATGAGTTAGAAGATGTACAACTTGAAGCCCTTATTGCAAAAAGACTGCCAAAAGGATCTAGTAAGTATGAAGGAAAATTGCCTTTCAAATGTTTCAACTGCAACAAGATTGGTCATTTTGCCTCAAGATGTCTGGAAAGCTTTTCAAGGCCAAGCCCTAATAAATCAAGATTTCAAAAGAGTGTTACTATGTTCAAGAAGATGATGATGAAGGAGTAATAGATGATGAATTTGAGATAGGAAACAAATCTGGAAGTGACTGGGTGTTTATTTCCATCAAGGAAGAAGATCCAATGCCTATTGAATCTACCAATCATAAGATGATAGAAAGGGCTCTGGCTGCTCAGGTTGAAGAAAAGGATGAATGGGTCATTGACAGTGGATGGTCTCACCATATGACTGGTGATAAGAATAATTTCATAAACTTGGAAAGTATGAAGGTGGAGTTGTAAAGTTTGGAGATAATTCTGCTGGCAAAATTAGAGGCAAAGGAACCATTTCTTTTGATGGAAAGAACAAAACCAATGATGTTCTATATGTTGAAGGTTTAAAGCATAATCTTTTCAGTCTTGGGCAATTGGTAGACATATCTATTTCAAAAATGGAAAATGTAAGATCTTTGAAAGCTCTGGAACTGAGATTACATTTGGTACACAGACAAAAGGTAACATCTTTCACTTGGTTGGTGATAAAAAATGTTGCTTATTTGTTCAAATTGATCATAGTTGGTTGTGGCATAGGAGAATGTGTCATGTGAATTTTGATAATATCATTAAGATAAGCAACACTCAGGCTGTAAGAGATCTTCCAAGACTGGTGAAACCAGCTAACAGTTTGTGCAAAGAATGTCAGTTAGGTAAGTAGAATAGAGTCTCATTCAAAAGTAAGGAACACTCTTCAACCAAATTGTTGGACTTGGTTCACACTGATCTATTTCTTCCGGTAAGAATCATGAGTCTGCAAGGTGATAGATATTTCATGTTGCTGATTGATGAACACTCCTGAATGATGTGGGTGACTTTCTTAAAGAGAAATCTGAAGCACTTGAGAAATTCAAAATATTGAAGGCTATGGTAGAAAATGAAACTAGCATAAACATAAAATGCCTCAGGTCTGATAGAGGTGGAGAATTCACATCTAGAGAGTTCATATAATTCTGTGAGAAACATGGGATGAAGAGACAGTTATCTTCTCAAAGGACTCCACAGCAGAATGGAGTAGTGGAGAGAAAGAACCAGACCATCTAGGAAGCTTCTAGGACCATGATGATGGAAGCAACTATTCCTCAGATCTATTGGAGAGAAGCTATAAGCACTACTGTATATACTCTTAATCAGGTACAAATTAGAGGCAAGACTTTTAAGACTCCTTATGAACTCTGGTTTGGCATCACTCCTACTATGAAGTATTTTAGAGTCTTTGGTAGCAAATGCTATATCAAAAGAGATGAAGACCTTGGCAAGTTTGATACAAGAAGAGATGAAGGAATATTCTTGGGTTATTCTACTAAAAGCAAAGCTTATCAGTGTTATAACAAGAGATTGAGAAAGATTGTAGAAAGTACAAATGTGAAGGTTGATGAAGGCATGGAAAATCCCTCAAGGTACTATGAGTATGAAGAAGATGATCAAAATGATATCTCAGTCTAAGAAGAACAAGTTCAAAATCTAGTCCAAATTTAGACTGATCCGAAGAATCTAGAAATACAAGAAGAAGAGACAATCTTTGATGAACCTATCCAAGAATTAGAAGTGCAAGAGAACCCCAAAACTCCCAAGTATGTAAGACTAAATCATTCTGAAGATCATATCATAGGAGATAGAAACAAAGGTGTTTAGACAAGAAGAAATATTGCTCAAGACTCAGTGAAGTATTGTATGATTTCAAAAGTTGAACCAAAATTAGTAAGTGAAGCATGCAATGATGAAAGTTGGGTTAATGCAATGAAGGAGGAATTGATGCACATTGAAAAGAATCACACTTGGGATCTTGTTTCCAGACCTAAGGACAAAAATGTGATTGGGACTAAGTGGGTCTTCCAGAATAAACTGAATGAAGATGGTGAGGTAATAAGAAACAAAGCCAGATTGGTCTGTAAGGGTTATTCTCAAGTAGGAGTTAACTTTGAATAGACTTTTGCTCTAGTGGCAAGGATTGAAGCAGTTAGATTATTTCTTGCATTTGCTACCTTCAAAGATTTTAAGGTATATTAGATGGATGTCAAGTCTACTTTCCTAAATGGTGATTTGGAAGAAATATACATTGAGCAACCAGATGGATTTCAATTGTCTGATCATGGAGATATGGTTTGAAAATTGAAAAAGTCATTATATGGACTCAAACAAGGGCCTAGTATGAAAGATTAGACAAACATCTTCTGAAGATTACTTTCAACAAAGGTACTACTGATAGTAATCTATATTTTAAGATTAATGATGAAAATACCTTGATTGTTGAAGTATTTGTAGATGATATTATTTTTGGAGGGTAGGATAGTATGTGCAAAACTTTTGCAAATCAAATGAAAACTGAATTTGAGATGTCTATGTTTCGAGAAATAAATTTCTTCTTGGTTCTGCAAATCACTCAAACAAAGAAAGAAATCTTCATAGTACAAACCAAATATGTGAAAGAATTGTTGAAGAAATTTATGATGGAATATTCAACGGCAATGAATACTCCCACATTAACTATATGTACGTTGAGTAAAGATGATGAACCTCCTAAAGCTGATCAGAAAAAGTACAGGTCAATGATTGGAGGATTAATCTACCTTACTCAAACTAGACCTGACATTATGAATGTTGTTGGTCTTGTTGCCAAATTTCAAGCTGATCCTACAGAATCTCATGTCATGGCAATCAAGAGAATTATCAAATATTTGAAGGGAATAGTTGAGTATGGATTGTGGTATCCTAAGGATCATGATTTATCTCTTCATGCTTATACTGATGCTGATTAGGTAGGTGATGTGGATGACCGGAAGAGTACTAGTGGTGGTGCATTCTTTTTGGGAAAAAGATTAGTTTCTTGGTTAAGCAAGAAACAAGAGGCAATATCTCTATCCACTGCAAAAGCAGAATATATTGCACCGGCAGGAAGTTGCACTCATGTATTATGGATGAACCAAATGTTAAGAGACATCAGAGTGGAGTATGAAGAACCTATCACAATCTTCTATGATATTTCAAGTGTAATGAACATATCAAAAAATCTAGTGCTGCATTCAAAGACAAAAAATATATCCATGACGTTCCACTTTTTTAGAGAGGAGATGAACAAGAATGAAGTCAAATTGGAGATTGTGCCCTTAAAGGATTAGATTGTAGACATTTTTACCAAACCTCTACCTAAGGAAACTTTTGAGTACATCAGGGAGAAGTTAGGGGTTATTACCCCTCCGGTTCTAAATTAAGGTGTACCGATGTGTATCAGTCTGGTGGATCCCATAGTCATATGTTATGATCTAGATTGATGCTAGGAGGCTTCTACTCAAGGGGAGTAGTTAGTATGATTCTGAAGTATGAGAAGTGGTTGCAAGTATGTGCCCTTTGCTATTGATGTCAAAGGGGGAGAGAAGATATGTAAAAAACAAAAAATAGTTACTGATCAAAGGAGTAGTAAAAAAAGAGAAGACATGAATGGTTGCCACTGACAGAGGGAGCTATGTCAGTTAGTGAAGAAAATTTCTTCTCTTGATAGTTGAAATAGTTTCTCACATCATATGTTGCCATCAATGACAAAGGGTGAGATTGTTACAAGTATGGACCTAATCGGTGTTGTCATTGATGTCAACATACTTCCGTTGCATTGATGACAAGTTTTGGATGAGTTGTGTGCTAAGGATATTGATAAAATTAGTCCTATCAGAAATAGAGAAAGAACAGTAAAGATAGTGAAGCTCTATGAAGTGAAGATCCTAGATAGATGAAGATCAGAGAATGTGTATCAAAGGGTTTGTAGATATGTGCCTGACAATGATCTAGTGAAGATTTGAGAGGTTCATATGCAAATGTTAAGAAGTTATGGTCACAAGAGTAAAACTAGCTCTACCAACTATTCAAAGGCGACAGAGTGACACAAATAGGTCCTGTGAGATCTGGAAATACAATATCATGTTCTGCGGATCTGGTTGCATGTTTGGGAAGCTAATTTGAATTGACAACTTGATTGGTTCATAGTTTGGAGGTCCGCAAGTAATCCTTCTAATGTGACAGTGATGACCAGTTGTGTTCTTGAGCTTCTGGATGAAGATACAAATGATTAGTAAGCAGAAGAGGTGTGGATGTTCTTGGTGTTTTAAGCAAGCCAGTGGAGGTCTTTAGATTATGTCTAGTTTGTGTTGGTGGTCCTCATTGAAGATTGAGCTCGTAATTGAAGATTTACATTTGGGTGATGGTGTTCTTTCTAGTTTTGGCTGACTAGATGATTTGCACATGTTGCGGATGATCTTGAAGATGTTTTGTGAAGCATGGCATGTTCCTTGAAGAAGATTGAAGTCCTAGATATGTGTGGCTAATAGTGTAGTGATGTGCATAAAGGTTTTGTAATAAGTCAAGTTGTATTTTTGTAATTGCTCTGTAATAAAATAAGTGTATGTTGTGCCCACTTTGATGATCATTCCAAACTCAATGTCATGTATAAATAAGAATTACAAAGTCATTCAAAGTGAGCAGTGATTATGATGAGAAGGTGGTAGTGAAGAGGAGAGGAAAGCAAAGTAGAGGTGTTGGGCTTAAATGGAACTGATTCAAGCATAGTGAAGATGCTAATCTCTAGTTCAAGTATGTAATACTTATATTCTTTTGTAGACAGTGTGTCTTCTGTAGGCAGTGGGCCTCTTGTGAGCAGTGTGCTTGGGCAGTGAGCCCTAATTGGCAAGTTGCATTTTATTCTTCTTATTCTTTTAACAGAGAAAACAATCTTAGGTTAGTCACCCCATGGTTTTTACCTTAGCTAGGTTTTCCATGTTAAAATCTTGGTGTTATATGTGTTGAATATGTTTCTTCTTTTGAATTATTGCATTGTGCTTCCATGATTGAATCTTTTGCAATATATGAAGGTTTAAGTAATAAGAAACAAAATTTTGGTGAGAACTGATTCACCCCCCCTCTTAGTTGTTTGTCCTTAAATCAATACAAAGAATGAGGATAATTTTGAGGATATGTCTAATGTGTCATATGCTAGTACTAAAGGGAGTTTGATGTATGCAATGGTTTGCACTAGGCCAGATAATGCCCAAGTAGTGGGAGTTTTGAAAAGATTTATGTCTAACCCTAGTAGATAGCATTAGAATTATACAAAAAGGGTGCTTAAATATGTTCCAGGTACACCTGTTTATTGTTTGGTTTATTCTGGTACTAGCAGTGTGTTGATGATTGTTTTGATGCAATCATAACAATTAGTTAAAATTCACATGAAATGAACCAAAACTGACTTGAAAGATATGAAGGAATCGGTTAAGATTCGCTTAATCCCAAGTTTAATATGGTCAGGTCTTGACCTGTTGGGCAAATTCAATTGGTCAATGTGAAGCTATAATGTTCAAGGGGCCTTACGTAGTTTAGGGTTTCTTGTTGGTTTACTGGACTCAAACTATGCAAAAAGATCATAAATATCAGCAAGTTGTTCATTCCTTTTGCATAAAAATGTTACTATGTTGCAAAGCTTTAAATGGTTTTCTTAAGTTATTGCAGCCTTCTCTTCTTAAATATTATGAAAACTATCTACTTTCAACTTATGCATGTTCCTTTCAAATATGAGACAATTTCCTTTAAATTTCTATATTTTCAGCTAAATATTTTCAGATGGGTTGGGAAAAGTTAGAAAGATCTAATCTAAACTTCATTCATTCTACCAAAGGATCTAATTGTTCTGTTATGCACTTTATAAGTATTACAGCAAATTGATCAAATCCACAGACATAAACCTTAAATGTAAGTTTTAAGCATTTTCACAAACATAGACTTAAGATTGCAAGCTCTAAGAGAAAATATTTCAAGCACAATGAAGAGAAAGAAAACACTCAGAAGATATATACAGAATTCTAGATTCAATTGTATTAGAAATAGACAGTCATATAAGATTTACAATGTCTGAATGACTCTTAGCTTCAATGATCACACTACAACAAACTTACAAGCTTTACAAATATAGTAAGGAAGCTAGATGTTCCATGCATTCCTTATTGTAGACACAGGCGACCTCCTTCTTCTACTCCTAAACTATACTAAATGCTATTTTTACAAATTCTTGCTACTACAAATCTCTATGTAGCCCTTGTGCAAAGTTTTACAGTGTATAGAGGCACAATATATAGATTTTAATTATCCTCAATACAACTCAAAATCCTAGTTAAAACCTTGGTTCAAACCTCTAGTTACAACAATAAATGTTGGAGAACCGGTCTCCCAAAATATCTCTAAGCATACATCAAATTTGGGTGAAATATGCCCTTCTAGAAACCCTAGTAGCTTAATATTGACTTCAGTGGTCTACTGTAATAATGTCTTCAGCTGCATTTTGTCTTCATCGAAGAAGACCCTTGACTTCGTCACCCTTCATCTTTATCTTCCTCTGCTCATGAGAACGGATTTCCTCCCTTGTGGTGTCACCACCATTAAGTTCTAGCTCCTTCCTCAACTACAAACTTGCAAAAGCAGATAAGCCATAAGTATCATTTTACTTAATAAATAGCAGGAAGAAAAACAACTGTTAAATCTAGTCATGACTATGTGAATGCAACAATTGGGCCTTGAATCCGTGAAAATCATGAGTCAAACATGCATATACAATGCTAAAACCAGTCGGGTCAACTATCGTTAACCAAAAATATGCATTCAGGCCCCAAATCAGCCTCAAAATTTCAATCACTTAGCTTTCCCGCTTATTTCCTTGTTTAAATCCTTGCATATCGTAATATACAAGTTAGGCATGATACAACATTTTAATCAGATTTTTTTTCTTTTCAATTGCGTAGCTTGCATATCGCAATGTATATCAGTTTGTATGTAGATTATATACAAGCCCGACGCATACATCGATTTAACTCTTCTTAATAAAATTTCGGCTTTGGGCAATGTATCTCCGCTTTGTATGTTTCAGAATGTATATATATCAAAACATACATACAAGTCAAAACATACAAAGACTTAATTCAAATTTATAAATGCTTCGGGTCCGGCCGATGTATAAAACACTATGCATGTTTCGCTTTGTATCCTCAAATATACATTCGGACTTTATACATTAGATTAATTGGATTCTACTTCCATTTGAATTTTGGCTTGTATGTGAACAGTGCCTTGTTTGTAACTTTTGCATGTATCGTTTGTATGTACAAAACATACAAGGGCCGAATATACAATGACTTTACTCATTTTAATAAATCCATCGGGTCCGCCCCATGTATAATTGTATTGTTTATAACCAAAACATACAAGCCCGTGGATATACAACGAATTAATCCTATTTCATAACACTTCAAGTCCGCAGCTTGTATGTTTCACTTGTACATCTGTCTTTGTATACTTCGCAGTCATCAAACATGCAAACCCCAAATATACATAGACTTAACGTTATTCTATAGCTATTTCGATTCTGCCCCTTGTATATTTCGATGTATGTTTTCTTTGAATGTTTAAATATACAAGTCCGAAATGTACAAGGAATTAATCAATTTTCATAACTCCCTTCAGGTCCATGGAATGTATAAAGTGTTTTGTATATTTTACCTACCAAACATACAAACGTGAGATACAAAGCGGAATTGAAGCATCAATTCATTTTAACCTAAAACCACTTCGGGTCCATCTTGTATGTATATTTCAAAATCTTTACCAAATGCATATAAGTAAGAACATACAAACAACTTTGTATGTAAATCTGATATACAAGACCCATTTCGCGACTTTGCATGCGAGCGACATACAAGAGACTTTGTATATGCATGACGCGATATACAAACTATTTTGTATGTGCAACATATAAAGGCCTAACATACAAAATCAAATGCATATACAACCAAATTGCAAAAGGCAAATGTGACTAAGTACAAAAACAAAACCCTTTGCATATACAAACGACCCTGTATATGCAAAGCGATATACAAACCTGAATGTACATTTTACCAAAATGATCATAACTTGCAAAATACGGTAAATTTTAAGATGGTTCAAAAAGCAACCCTAGCTCATTTTTCACAAGGAATCCAGCCATATCATGCCTTGGTACTAAAAATGCATTTTTTTCTCTATTTGAAACAAAGTTTGCAATTTTAACCCTCTTTTCCCTTTACCACCAAACAAAACAGAACACACACAAAAGCAAAAGCAACAGCCACAACAGGGGTCCTCATTTTGCTAAGGAGTAAAATGGGGCGTGTTGTGAACATCACAACAACTAACAACCAAACAAAACAATTAAATTCAAAGTATTTGAGAAAACTAAATGAAATAAATCCTTAACTTCCAACTATCTTTTCTACAAATTGTTATTCAACTTGAGACCTAAGGTATTCAATAAGGGTGCATGAATTTTCATTTTCAGTTTAAATGTGTGCACGTGATTAATTATCCTCATCTTGAAGATTGGTTGAACAAACCAGTGACTGACATTAGCCTACGTAGTTGAGGATATTCCCTTATAGCCGACCAGATAGAGCCTTGTTGTCAGCAAGCATCTATAGCCCCGGCAAGATTATCGTTACAATTCTCCTAAGTAGAGCCCCACTGCGAGTGAGCGTCCATAGCCTTGGTAGAGTTACTTAGATGGCTTAATCTGGATTTTCAGTATAATCCACTTTACTATATTTTCATATTTTTATTATACTTTATTGATTTCGATGCTTGATAGAAATTTCACAAGATATAGCAATTTGTAACTTTATGATGCAAGGAATGAGAACTTGCTGAAATTAAGCTAAGAATTGTAATGGTAGCAAGGGTGACCTCAGATTTTTCACCTAATATCTACACTGGTAGGTTCAACAAACCCAAGGATTTTAGCTGCGTCATCATGAGAAACCTTCCTTGAATTCTCAATCACATTTATTGAATACAAAATTTTAGAAGGTAAACAAATCTCTACATTCATGACAGTCACAAAAAGTTATGCACAAATTGCAAATGATTAACTTGAATATTCTAAATTTTATACTATTTTCAATGGTTGTTAGCTTGCTCCTTTAATACTCTAAAGTAAAACAAAGATCCCTGTTGAGGAGAAAACAACAAACCAAATAATAGACTGTACAAACAAAACAAGACAAAGCAAAAGAAAGTTGTACAAACAGAAGAACAGAAACAAAACAACAAATAGAAAGAAACAAAACCAAAAAAATGAGACTGTACAAACAACTAACCTACAAAAGAAAAAAATAGAAAGCAAGACAAGCAAAGAAACAAGAAACAAAACAACCACCCTACCAAACTATAAACAAGCCTCTACAAGGCAAACAAAACCCAGGAAAAGATCCCAAAACACCCCTACTTGCATATTTCCTTAGATTGTGTAGGAGTATCAAAACACTAGTTATGGTTCTTAACTTAGCAAATATATCTTTGAATTCTGAAAAATGCTCTTGTACTCTAAATTCACTGTGTTTATCAGAATAACTCTCAACAACTAGTAACTGAGGCAGCCCATCATGTTCATGATTAATCCATATGCATGTCCTATCTCTTAAATTTTCATAATCAAAGTAGTATTTTACATTATTCACTGAGGAAAGGAAAGAGACAACCTGATATATTTTTAGCTCTGCTGGACATGCTTGTTTATTGATAGCTGGCTCTCCATTTTACCTTATACTTTCATTGCCTAGCTCCATGTCAGGTCTTTCTTTAAATTGAAAGATAAATGACTCTAGATGTATCATTTCTTCATCTTCATCTATCTTTGTTCCTTCATTCTAGATGTTCAGTTTATCCTCAAATTTAGTAAATCTCTCAAAGTTCTCATCAGTTCCCTGCACATCAGCACTTAAGTGAGTATATTCATCATCATAATCTGATATATAGAAATTAATCATTTCTAGATCACTTGTTTGTAAGGGTGGAACAACATCTTCTTATTGGTAGGAATACTCCCCTATTTCACTTTCAAAATGACATTGGACTAGCATCTGATCATGCACAACAACTCCAAAATCCTCTGTATCCTCCATTTTCAAGAATTGTTCATCAAATGACTCACATTTATCATCCAATAGAGAGTTTGATTCTATTGACCTGTAACAATCTTGAACTTGATCATTCAATTTAAGCAAGTTAGACAGTAAATCAACATTAATTTCCTTTTCTATGACTTCATGGGCTGCTACAGTAGGGACCTCATCAATTTTAGTGCAATGTAACTCCTCTATCTATCCATAATTTTCTATCCCACAGAATGACTCGAGGAAAGATGTTTTACTACCCTTCCTGAAAGTGTTAGGATCAGCATCAAAGATTTCACCCTGACAAATGGTTTCCTCTCTACAAGTTTTCAAAGATTTATACCTACACTCCCCTTTACCTGTATTAGGAAATAGAGAACTACTATCTATCCCACCATAACATGACCTAAGGAAAGACGTTTTGCTATTATTTCTTTCTAGAACTGATTTAGCTATTGTATTGTCTAACCAACAGATAAGTTCTAGTGTTGTATTTGCTTGTTGCTCCAAAATTTCTTCATTTTTCTGCCAGACTTTAGCCCTAAACACATCTGAGAAAAGAATTAGTCCTTTCAAATATGAATCTATCCTGGTGAGGAAAGTTAAACAATTAATTTCACTATGTTCCACAGACTGGTGTATCCTGTAACAACTGGATAAACCAAAGTTATGTAAACTTTGGGGATAAAGCTACCTATTCAAAGTTTCCTGAAAGGCAAGAATACTAACTTGAGAATTGTCCCCATATGAGTCCATTTAAAAAAATGAGACCCCATTTTCAACCTTTTAGTTTTTTGAAATTTTATGAGATCTAACATATCTCAGAATAAAGCATTCAAACTTAGAAAATCAACCTTAAATCCTATCAGTCCCTCCTTCTAGTGCTAGAAAAACTATTGATGATTGTTTTGATGCAATCATAACAATTAGTTAAAAATCACATAAAACAAACCAAAACTGACTTGAAAGATATGAAGGAATTGGTTAAGATTCGCTTAATCCCAAGTTTAACATGGTCAGGTCTTGACCTGTTGGATGAATTCAGTTGGTCAATGTGAAGCTGTAATGTTCAAGGGGCCTTGCATAGTTTAGGGTTTCTTGTTGGTTTACTGGACTCAAACTATGCAAAAAGATCATAAATATCAGCAAGTTGTTCATTCCTTTTGCATAAAAATGTTACTGTGCTGCAAAGCTTTAAATGGTTTTCTTAAATTATTGCAGCCTTCTCTTCTTAAATATTATGAAAACTATCTACTTTCAACTTATGCATGTTTCTTTCAAATATGAGACAATTTCCTTTAAATTTCTACATTTTCAGCTAAATATTTTCAGATGGGTTGGGAAAAGTTAGAAAGATCTAATCTAAACTTCATTCATTCTACCAAAGGATCTAATTGTTCTATTATGCACTTTATAAGTATTGTAGCAAATTGATCAAATCCACAGACAAAAACCTTAAATGTAAGTTTTAGGCATTTTCACAGAAATACACTTAAGATTGCAAGCTTTAAGAGAAAATGTTTCAAACACAATGAAGAGAAAGAAAACACTCAGAAGCTAGATGCAAAATTCTAGATTCAATTGTATTAGAAACAGACATTCATATAAGATTTACAATGTCTGAATGACTCTTAGCTTCAATGATCAAACTATAACAAACTTACAAGCTTTATAGATATAGTAAGGAAGCTAGTGTTCCATGCATTCCTTATTGCAGACACAAACGACCTCCTTCTTCTACTCCTAAACTATACTAAATACTATTTTTACAAATTCTTGCCGCTACAAATCTCTATGTAGCCCATGTGCAAAGTTTTACAATGTATAGAGGCACAATATATAAACTTTGATTGTCCTCAATACAACTCAAAACCCTAGTTAAAACCCTGGTTCAAACCTCTGGTTACAACAATAAATGTTGGAGAACTAGTCTCCCAAAATATCTCTGAGCATACATCAAATCTGTGTGAAATATGCCCTTCTGGAAACCCTAGTAGCTTAATATTGACTTCTGTGTTCTACTGTAATAATGTCTTCAGCTGCATTTTGTCTTCATCGATGAAGACCCTTGACTTCCTCACCCTTCATCTTTATCTTCCTTTGCTCCTAAGATCAGATTTCCTCCCTTGTGATGTCACCACCATTAAGTTCTAGCTCCTTCCTCAATTGCAAACCTGTAAAAGCGGATAAGCAATAAGTATCATTTTACTTAATAAACAATAGGAAGAAAAACAACTATTAAATCTAGTCGTGACTGTGTGAATGTAGTAATCGAGCCCTGAATCCGTGAGAATCGTGAGTCAAAAATGCATATACAATGCTAAAACCAGTCGAGTGAACTATCGTTGACCAAAAAATGCACTCGGGCCCCAAATCGGCTTCAAAATTTCAATCGCTTAGCTTTCCCGCTTATTTCCTTGTTTAAATCCTTGCATATCGCAATATACAAGTCAGACGTGATACAATGTTTTAATCAGATTTTCTTTTCTTTTCAGTTTTGCGGCTTACATATCGCAATGTATATCGGTTTGTATGTAGATTATATACAAGCCCGACACATACATCAATTTAACTCGTCTTAATAAAATTTCAGCTCCGGGCAATGTATCTCCGCTTTGTATGTTTCGAAATGTATGTATATCAAAACATATATACAATTCAAAACATAAAACACTATGCATGTTTCGCTTTGTATCCTCAAATATACATTTGGACTTTATACATTGGATTAATCAGATTCTACTTCCATTTGAATTCTGGCTTGTATATGAATAGTGCCTTGTATATAACTTTTGCATGTATCGTTTGTATGTATAAAACATACAAGGGCCGAATATACAATGACTTTACTCATTTTAATAAATCCATCGGGTCCACCCCATGTATAATTGCATTGTATATAACCGAAACATACAAGCCTGCGGATATACAACGAATTAATCCTATTTCATAACACTTCAGGTCCGCGGCTTGTATGATTCACTTGTACATCTATCTTTGTATACTTCGCAGTCATCAAACATGCAAACCCCAATATGCATAGACTTAACGTTATTCTATAGCTATTTCGATTCTGCCCCTTGTATATTTTGATGTATGTTTGCTTTGAATGTTTAAATATACAAGTCCAAAATGTACAAGGAATTAACCAATTTTTATAACTCCCTTCAGGTCTGCGGAATGTATAAAGTGTTTTGTATATTTTACCTGCCAAACATACAAACGTGAGATACAAAGTGAAATTGAAGCATCAATTCATTTTAACCTAAAACCACTTCGGGTCCATCTGTATGTATATTTCAAAATCTTTACCAAATGCATATAAGTAAGAACATTAAAACAACTTTGTATGTAAATCCGATATAAAAGACCCATTTCGTGACTTTGCATGCAAGCGACATACAAAAGACTTTGTATATGCATGGCGTGATGTACAAACTATTTTGTATGTGCAACATAGAAAGGCCTAACATACAAAATCAAATGCATATGCAACCTGATTGCAAAAGGCAAATGCGACTAAGTACAAAAACAAAACCCTTTGCATATACAAATGACCCTGTATATGCAAAGTGATATACAAACCTGAATGTACATTTTACCAAAATGATCATAACTTGCAAAATATGGCAAATTTTAAGATGGTTCATAAAGAAATCCTAGCTCATTTTTCACAAGGAATCTAGCCATATCATGCCTTCGTACTGAAAATACATTTTTTCTCTATTTTTAACAAAGTTTGCAATTTTAACCCTCTTTTCCCTTTGCCACCAAATAGAACAGAACACACACAAAAGCAGAAGCAACAACCACAGTAGGGGTCCTCATTTTGCTAAGGAGTAAAATGGGGCATGTTGTGAACATCACAACATAGTGCTGATAAAACTTTGGAAATATAGGGATTTGTTGATATGGATTGGGTAGGTGACTTGGATAGTTGAAGGTCCACTAGTGGCTATGTGTTTACTCTATTTGCAAGAGCAGTGAGTTGCATGAGTGAGATGCAACCCAACATTGCTTTGTCCACCACTAAAGATGAGTATATATCTGCTACCCATGTCTCTAAGGAGGTAGTATGGTTGAGGAGACTATGTACATGTATTCATTTTGATTGCAAGTTCATTCAAATTGGTTATAATAACTAGAGTGCTATCTATTTGACAAGGAATACTATGTATCATGCTCAGACTAACCATATTTATATTAAGGGTAGACACCCAAAATTGACCTAATTATCATTAGCATTCAAATATCACATTACACATCATCTGCAATTGTCTAACACACTTGAGCAATATTCCTAACCCATCTATTTCTTCTATTAATTAAATAAATTTATATTTATTTAATTAATTCATTAGCTATTTCCTCTAAGCTATATTTAAACAATCTTTAATTATTTAATTATCTTCATTCTATCTATTTTTAATTAAATATATTTTATTTATTTAATTAAAAATTCCTTTCATAAGCCCACTTTCCAATTAATTAAATACATTTTATTTATTTAATGAATTTATCTTATCATTTATCTCTTGAGCCGACATGTATGCCTCTTTGATTTAAAAAAAAAGATAAGTGGTACTACGTCTTCTCTCCACTTGTCATCTACACATTCACCTATGTTTATCATTCAATCTTAACCATTCACATAGCCACCGAATCCCCACCATTGATTGATTTTGGTTGAGTTCTATATAAACACCCTCTCATTCCATACTACATCTATTTAACATTCATATAGCATCTACATTATCATCTTGAGCATATTGAGTACTTGAGTATCCATAACATCCATTGAGCTTATCATCATTATCATCCATCCATCATGGTAGATTTTATCTTCATAATTGTTCATTGTTGAAGAAACAATCAACATCATAAACAAGGAATCACACAATCTAGATGATATTGTGCTTGAATTGCATGCTTTGGTTTCATTTGGATTAGATTCTTTGATGATGGTAGGGTTAGATTTTCATGGCTATGCTTGATCTTATTAACCTAATTTTTTACCTATCACATTTTGGTATGCCCGGTAGGACTCACATCCTTGATTAACTTTGCTATTTGAAGTTATTTTTATGAAGATCAAATTTTTTGAGCGCTTATGGCAAGTTCCAGTCACTTTTGAGAAAAAAACCCATCGTTGTTTGAATATACGCATCGCTTCTGAGCTGAAACCTACCACCTTTAGTATTTTTCAGATCACTTATAAGAAAAAAGTGGTTGCTTTCTATCTGTTTTGCATCACTTTTACACTAATAGTGATCGCTTATGCATTTATCTGAGTCACTTCTAATCTAATAGTGATTTCCTTTAGCTAATCAAATCGCTTATTGCAAAACTAGGGTTTTTGTTGCATTCTATTTCTCTTGCAGATCTGAGTCACTTATGAGAAGTAACCAGTCGCTTCCTACTTTTTTGTATCACTTGTGAGCTTTAACAATCTACATTTGGCACTCTTGGTATCGCTTACGATCTGTAACATTTTACCTGTGATAGAATATAGATCACTTTTGATTGACAGTAGATTGCCTTTGGTAAACTGTGTCACTTTTAGTTTGTATCATTTGTAGTTTCTTTTTCTTGGCTACTAATTAGGTATTTGTGTAGCATATTATCAATTGTCCAAGAAAAGGAGGTTATCAAACTACTAACATATCTGTTGCAGCTTTGATCAGTCCAAGACTTGTGGTTTATCACTAAATTAGGAACATTTGGGCTTGGTACTTAAAACGAATCATTGCTTGCTTCGTGCTTGATTTATCTTTTTTTGATTGCTTGCATGTGATTGATTATAACCCAAATTTAGTAATAAAAGTATCCTCTTCCCTTGCCTATCAAATGGATCTTGGTTGTATGAGAACTTGTTATTATCTTTAGAGGGCCTTCCTTCTTGGTGTGAGAAGGAATATGACCCAAGCGGTAATGGGCTAAAGCCAAGTCCTTCCGAACTGGTATATTAAAAACGTGTTTGTGTCGAAAGCTACAAACAATAGGTGTTGTTGTGTTATACCTGAAATTGTGGAAAATTGACATGAAGGAAATGATAATAAATGCAAACTAAACAAATGCAAACCTCATGTTGACTCACAATCCATTGATAGGGTTGAGAGTACTGCATTTGAAGCACTCTAGCTTTACCCAAAGAGATGAATGTTGATTGCTCGATTATCCAGCATAACAAGGATATGGAGATTAGTAGATGGATGATTTGATGAATGCAAGATATATGGATTATGGATTGAGAGGAAATTTCAACAGAGTAAGGATGCTAGAAGAAGATTCCCTACAAATGGCTTAAGAGAGGCTACCTTTATAGAAAAGACAAAAATAGAATGGATGGTTGAGATTGAAAGTTATGTTGGATGATATGGATGGTCAAGATCAATTAAGGTTGGATTAGGGTTTCTCACTCAAAGAGGGATTGTAGTCACATGACAAGTGTGTGAAGGAGAATAAAAGGAATCTAATTCAAATTTGAACTAGTTTGACATGTGAATGCTTATTAAGTGGAAGATGGAGACATGCGACACGTGTCACAATGTTATGAGAGGTGAGGGAATAATTCAAATTTTTAATTTGAATTATGTGAGACATGTGAAGGGGGATTATTAATTAAACAAATGGGATTTATTTAGTTAATTAGAATGTGATCAAGTGGGATTAATTAAAATTATATAGGTTTATTTAATTAATCAATAAGATGATTAAGGTGGGATGAACTAGGACCTAGGGATAAATGGGATTAAGTTGGATGAGGATAGATGAACTAGGATGAACTAGGACCCAGGGGACATATACAAATTCATGTCGACAATGTGTTGTGTAACTAGGGCCTAGGGCAAAGACATACAAGGTCATATGTAAACAAGACCTAGACAATTTTCAGTGTCTACATTTACCCCTCTTTGAGATGATGTGGTGAGAGGATAAGATTTATGTGGAGTAACATCATTTCAAAGAAGATAAGGAAATGGATAGAGGAAAAGGATAGGTTGATGATGCCCCCTCAAGAGGATAGGCAGGTTGAACAAACATGGGTAGGCTCTCGAAATGAAATGGATGGGCTAAGGAAGAAAGATAAGGGATGGATAGAAGAAATGGAAGGATGCATTATCTTACAATGAAAGTTAGCAACCATGATGTTTGATATAGCACTAGACATTATGCAGCAAGGTATAAGGACCAAGGTGACGATGTGTCTTGTGCCCTAGCGTAATACAACCTTGTCTAGATACAAGATATGAATATTAGCTGGGTTGGATGTGATACAAATGCAAGATAAAAATGATAACACACACAAACAAGCAAGCAAGCATGCACAAATGATACAAACACAAACAAGATATTGCCCCTGTCAATCTGTAAACCAATGATTAAGTGATTGATTGATTGATGATTTGATAAAGATAGTGTTGTCATGGCGGGGAATGATATATCCATTTGGTGTGGAGCCTGATCAGTCTCCAAGTGGGAGATTGTTGGTAGGTGGCAACTGATCAAGAAAGTACTGTACACTAGCCATGTATCTTCGCTGGGGTTCGGGGTTGAGCCAGGCCTCAAGCGGGGGTTCGGGGGTGGCAGCCCCTGAGAAATTTTTTTTAGGGCCGACATAAAAAATCCTATTTTTTGTAACTGACAAAAAGGCTTGATAAAAGTGGCTAAGGGTTAGGGTTTTGATATTGTATTGTAGCATTTGCAGCAGTATTGAGTTGCAGGGATTGTTGATTGTAATCAATTTGATTTACTAGAAAATAATATTGGACTCTTTGTTTGGTGGATGTAGCCTGAGTTTGGGTGAACCATGTTAAAACTTGTCTCTCGCTGTTATTACTTCTATGTATTTCAATTTCTCTATTTAATCTTTATTTGCATTTAATTGGTATCTTCTGCTAGCTAACCCTAACAATATCCCTAGATCAACACAAAGATGTGGAAATGATATATCCCATTGATGATTGATGATGATTGATTGATTTGGCTTACAACAAGATTAGGATCAAGACCATTGATTGCTATTGGATAATTTGACAAGATGATTAACTTGATTGGTATGGATTAATGATGACTTGCATTTGGATTATTGTTTGGATTGGATTGATTGGATGAATGGAAGATTGGATTTGATGGAGATTGATTTGATGAAGTGATTGAAGAATTGATTGATGAAGTGATGAAGATAGATGATAGAATAATGATGAAAGAAGAAAAAGGAATATCATCTTGTGCCTAAATCTAGGCACTTCTTGCATGCTCCAAATTGCCTACATACCCATTAGTATCCATAGGATCAAGGCACTTAACGATGGAAATGAGATGTAGTTTTCATTTTTGTTTTATTGATGGGATGATATGGATTGGATTGATCAAGTTATGGATTGATTGGAATTGACTGGATGATGCTTGATGATTTTCTTTTGGTTGTTTGATAGGTTGGATGATTGATAAATTGGCTTCATTTGATGATGATATTATTGGATTTGTTTTGATAGATTTGATGCGATGGATTGACTAATTTGATTTATTGAGTTGATGATTTAATTGAATTTTGTTTTTATTTGATGATGATTGATCTTATTGCTTAGATTTTTTATGGATATTTGATTTTTTCATATCTTTGGAAATATTTTGGTTTTTTTGTGTTTTTTGAAATGTTGTGTTTTTTTGGATTTTTGGGATATTTTGATTTTTTTGTGATTTTGAAATGTTTTGATTTTTTGGATATTTTTGCTTTTTTGTATTTTTTGAAATGTTTTGATTTTTTTGTGGTTTTTGACATGTTTTGGGATGGCATTGGATTTACAATTTGGGTAGCCTTTATGCTAGATACCAATGACAAGGAGAACCAAGTCTAGGTGCAAGGTAATGAATGGGATTGGACAAAAGGATGGATGATAGTAGATGGATGAAAGGATTAGGATAAATGGATAGAATAAAAGGATGGTCTATGGAATGGAATGGATGTATGTGTAAGAGAGCAAGTATGTGATCTCCAAGGACTATGTTGCATAGGAATAACATGCCCCAGTCTAGGTAGTAGACTTAGGATTTTCCAAGACAAGGCAATAGGATGATAGGATATGACATGACAAAGCTTATGACTTGGATGAATGGGTTAATTTGGAAAGGATGGAAAAATGGGTAATGTCAAGAGGATAGTGATAGGATGGGTTGGATGGGATGAGATACATCAACAAATATCCAAAACATGTTTAACATTGTTGCCCCCATATCTTTATCAAGATCAAAAGAGGAAGGGTGAATGGACGGACGCAATATGATAGGCATATGCATATGGAAATGATATTAAAATGGTATGATAGTTTGGAAAAGGATGAGATAAGGTGCCCCCAAGTGTTAGTGGGATAGAAGATTGACCTACACATGATGCCTGTTTGCAAGGTTTTCATCATGGTACTTATCCAAGGTGCCTGTTTGCTAGGTTTTCATTGTTTGATGAAGGGATTTATCTTTACTATTTTGATTTTTGACTTTTTGGATGGAAGAAGGTGGATATGGATGAGAGGGACTCTCAAGTGTCTAGTGCCATGAAAGGTGATAGTCCCATTGGAAAAGAATGTCATCACATAGACCATGTCAAATGTGCTCATCGATGTTGGTAGGGAGATGGATAAGGTAGATAGTGGATTATGGAGGGATCAAAAGTGGATTATGATGTGGATTATAATGGATTTATTCAAAAGCATGGACCATAGGAAGGTAATGGGGAAGATATGTAGGATAATGAGTGAATGATGGAGTGATGGAGGTATAGAAAGGAATCATGACCAATGGCTGCACACACCATGTTAAACACGGGAGCTTTTGATTGGATGGTGGTGTAGGAAGCAATGGTGATGTTTTCTTAGGAGATGGATGATGTAGGACTTTTGGAACCCACATGGACTTAGTATTTTTTTATATTTTTCCTTTTCATGAGGGATGTTTGAAATGTTTGAATGGAGTGGCATTTTTGAATGGAGGGGGATGGTTGGGATTTTTGAGAAGTGGATGCCTCATTTGACTTGATTGATTGTTGTTTAGGGACCCAAACCATTTTGCTTTTGGACTTTTCTTGTGAAGGTTTGGACTTGGATAGCATTTTGAATGGATTTTGGTTTGATTCTTTGCATTTTTATCCAAAGGCATTAGGGCCCTTAGTATTTTTGGTTTTATATGAGGAGGCATCCAAATATTTGTTTTTGAATCCCATGTGGTGGATGGAATGAGTGGAAGCTTCTTGTTTATACAATGCATGCATTGGTTGGTCATGATTAGGAATTTTAGGGGATTTATGGATAATTAGATAATTAGGTGTTTCTCGAAGTGGAGGCAAAGTGGATGGAGGGATAGTAGGAGTTGGAAGAAGTGGAGGTAAAGTTGATGGTGGAAGATGTATGGTCACATGTTTTTGACATCTGTGGGATGATGGGGGTGGAATGGAAATGCATGTTTTAGAAATATGATGGTGTTTATGATGAAAGGAAGTGGATTTAGGAAGTGTGGAGGAAGTACCAACACTTTTTGATTGTTGACCTTGGGGTGTGTATCCAAGGCCAAATGAACGAGGAGGGACTTTGACATGGATTGGCTCCAAAATGCCTTGTTCATGTAGGCCTAAACCTTTGCCTTGGTAGTTCATATTTTGGAGCATGCGATTGACTATAAGACTAGGTGTAGTTTGGACACTAGACTTGAGTTGATTATTGGATGGAGAAGGTAATGTGGATAATGGTTGTTGGTGTTCTAAGGAGGAACACTCAAGAATGAAAGCAGATAGTCCATGTGGGTATGTTGGTGGATTTGAAATGGAATAAATGGTGGATGTGGAAGGATCATTAGGATCTTGATTATCTTTATGCTCGTTGGTTTGATCTTCTATGCTTACTTGGAAGGCATACGTCTCATCATGACAAGTGGAATTTGGTGTCTCATGGATAGAAGTAGGTGGAGAATTAATAGGAGAAAGTGGGATATCTTTCTCATTGCTGTTTATGGAAGGAAGTATAGGTGGAATGATAATCTCTTGATCATGGATTCCATAAATGTTGGCTAAGAGGATCATCATATTTTTCATGACCATAGATAGAACCTTGATAAAAAATGTGAGCATAAATAGGATTAATTGGGCTATAGATGGGATAAACTTTCTCACAAATAGGGTCATGATCATAAATAGTACCTTGATCATATACAAGATGTAGGTCATGAATGGGTGGAAGTTAGATATGTTTTGATCTTGATTTAGTTGAGGGATTGATGTTTCCACATATGTTTGATTATACTCTTGACATACCTCTTGATTTTCTTGCGAGAAAAGGGATGACTCTTGGATGGGCTCTTGGTCAACAATATTAGGGCATTATGGTTCTTGGTGTGGAATTATGAAAGGAGACTCTTCAATAAGCTTGATAGGCTTTACATGTTCTTGAGAGTCATTAGCATGAGGGCATGATGGTTCTTGACGTAGACTTGGAGTTGAAGATTCCTCAATAAGCTTGATGGTTTGTGGATCACCAAATGGATTTGGATGACTAGAAAAGGTGTTGGGAGGTTCATTGATAGGGTCATGAGTGGATGTTGGATCACATGATGGGGTAAAGATAGGACAAGTAGGCACATGAAGTGGTACTTGAGTGGATGATGATGGAAGATTCTCATAAGATTCTTTCTCTAGATTGGTGTTTCCCTTGTCAAAGGTCATTAGGTCATGCATAGGTGGATTTAGGTTTATCAAGGGTGTTTCTTGCGAGCACACTTGGTTTTCTTGTAGATGGGTTTGATGATGAGGTGGCATGATAGGATTTGTAGGTGAAGGGTTTTTTGAGGTGGATTGTTGTGGACATTGGTTGATGTTGGAAGTTTGTTGAGAAAGTAATTGTGAAATGAAGGCAATGGAGTTAGGATCATTGGATGCTATGCTTATGGAAGCACCTTTGTTTGTGATCTTGTTAGGAGTAGTGAAGGTGATTCATTTTATGGATGTGGCAGCATTAGTGTTTGTAGGAGTAGTGGAAGGAGGAGTGGCCCCAAGTCCAATGAGATAATCCTTAAACATAGTAGGATCTGATTGAAGGACTCTATGTGCTAGATCCATACAGTTGGTACCTTGCATGAAATTGATAACCTCTTAGTCAAGTGTGGGTGTTGCATTGGGTGATTGTGGAGTTTGAAGTGAGTTTGATGTTCCATGGATTTATATGTAGGTGGAGGATTATGTGTGTGTTGGGCTCATGATTGGATGTGGGATCGTTGATGTTGTGGGGATTGTTGATGTTGTGGTGACACAGGGTCTTCTTCTTTTGTATATAACCACCTAAGTTGACTAAGTTGATTAAGCATTCTTTTGGTGCCATAAGGGTCAATCTCATAGGTGTTTTTTAGAAATACCATGTCCATGTTTACAAGTGATAGATGTAGAGAATTTATTAGATGAAGATTTGATGATTGGATGATGTGTAATGCTTAGGATGATGTTGATGTGATGGGATGATGACTTGGATATTATCAAGGTTTGATATGGAAACATTAGGGATGATTAGGATGAATGTGATTGGATTTGAATGTGCTAGAAGGATGAATTGAATGACTTGTCTTATGTGATTGGTGTTTAACTTGATTTGACAATGTTTAATCAGATGATCACACATGTACAATCATGAATCACTCACGCAAGACACAAGCAATTTTGAATTTGACTTTGAATGAATGTAATGATGATTAAACAAGCACACTTGGAAGACACATCAACAAGCCTATTGTCTAGTTTGAAATCGAGGTCTTAGGCTATGTTTACATGAGGTTGACTAGGAATTGAAAGTGAAATCTTGCCACACAGCCGAGAGAAAGGGGTAACCCACCCTTCACCTTCACTTCCCAAAGGTATAAATTTCTTTGGGGCTTAGCCAAGAGTGACAAGATTCCAACTCCCAATGAGGGTGTCTTTTGAATTAGCCTTGATTGAGGTCATCCCTAGGGGTGATGAAATCCCCTAGTAGGCCTCCTAAGAAAGGGTAAACAAAAGAAAATCAAGTGAGCTATTTTTGATCTCCAAAATCACCTTGTGGTGTGAGGAGAGATCATACACATGCACACTTGATTCACACTCATACTTGTAAATTAACCCTTAGAAAATGAAAATGTGTGTGTGAAAATTGGATGGATAAGAGGTGTTTTTGATTCTCAAGATTGTACAAAGCACATGAGAATGGCATACACACCACAAATCACATGCAACTTCACCAAGAAATGAAGACACTTATTCTTGTTTAACCCAAAGTCAAGATGTGAATGAGAAGACACATGTTCATTTTATGCCCAATTTTGATATGTGATGAAGACAAATGTTTGTTTTATGAGCCCAAATCAAAGTGTGTGATGCAAGTAAGATTGATTGATCAAATGAAGGAGATGAATGGTGAAATGGATCCACCTAATTGTTTTTCTATCCCAAGCTATTGTACATGCTCATGCTGATGTTGTTCCAGCCCTGTAAGATCACTTGCAAGCCATGAAATCAAGAAATAAGCAAGTAGACTAGCCAAGAAGAACGTTATGCGAAAATCATGAATCTGATAAAATTTGATTAAAAATGAACTAATATAGAAAAATGAAGTGCATAAATAGATTCTAAATGAAATTCTATGCACTTTTAAAAAAAAATCGCTGAAAAAGGATAAAAATGCAAAAATTATGAGCATTTGAAGTTTGCAAAGAAGCTTTGACTTTGACTCATAAAAAAGGTATCAAAATGGTACAGTCACCTAGAAAAACCTACATTGTTGTGAATTTCTCTGAATCCTCTTTCCAACAAGTCCTTGTTTGCTCAATTTCACCTCTGTATGTGAAAGTTAGAGCAAAATGAAAAAATAGCCTCCTTTAGCATGTAGGAGGCACAAGAAGTTAACCTGGTAGTTAAACCTGACTATTACCCAGACTGCTAGTTGTTTGCAAATTTTGATCACATGAGTTGTTATCTCCTGGTGGTCAAGGTTGGTAGTTTAACTGTAGCAGAGCCCTTAGTCATTCATATGACCAAGGGCCGCTAGCAAGCAAAAATAAAAAGAACAACAGGTCAAGGTCAATAGCCCCACCTCTCCCTTTTGCCTGGTCATTGATTTGACCACAAGTGTCAGGGTTTCAATGTGACCAAAACTAGAAAAGAGACCCACAGGTAAATCTACTACAAAGGTGTTAGGGTTTCAATGCCAGTGAAAATGTTGAGGGAAGCGACCACAATTTTAAGTGACAACTAAGGGGGTGACCATAGTATAAACAATGGCGATGAAGCGGTCTAAAGGTGGTGGGAAGGCTTTAACTAGAGATTGAAGGGCCTGTGAATGGTGTTGAATACCAAATGGAAACCTCGAAGCTATTGCCAAATAGACTTCCATAGATCTTAAATCTTTGGAGAAGATAGTCAAAAAAAAAATTGACGAGGAGCTCAGCAAAAACCATCGAATGGAAATTTTGATGAGCTGGTAATGCAAGAATTGTAAGGTGGCGACGAGTTTATCTTTGATTGCAGGTGGGTATAGAGATTTGAATGGAGGTCGACACTCCTAGCTGAGCCAAATACAAAATGTTTTGATTTATCTAAGGGCACAAAACATAGGACACAAGGTTAGGTCACTATTATAATGAAAGTTGACACAGACTGTCAACTATGATGCAAACCATGATGGCCTTAGATGCAAAGGGTCAACTAAAAACCAATCCACTAACTGTGAACCTTCCACTGAGGTTTCTTAAAAAATTTCCCTGGTCAATTCGTATGTTATCCATTGGAAACTTGCTAGATTTCGCTAGTCTTTTATAGTGAGTAAAGATCGGCCTAGTTGTGGTATTGAAATGTATAAGCTACTTTTACATGGACATTCCACAAAACATAAGAAAACAACCATAGTTAAGGATGCAAGTTGTCGACTGTGGCCTATTGGCTTTAGATTGCCGACAGAGATGTAAAGGGGGGTTGACTATTAAATGCTATGATGATGACAGAAGATTTAAAAGGTAAAACATGCCATATTTATCAATGGAAATAGTGATGTGGTGAGTGAGTTTAGGGTTTGATAAGTGACAAATGTGGAATGTAGAAAGACAACCAAAGATCATGAACAAACAATGTGGATCAGGTAGATAATGGAAGAGATCTGGTGGCACGACACTAGGGTTTTAGGCAATGAATGGTATATCCTGCAATAAGACACCTGCAACACAAAAAACCATAAATTGATAATCTATAGGGGTCATGGGATCTGTATGGTATGGATCCGTAGGAATCTATACTGTACAGACCTACGGCCCTAAAAAAAATTTCAAATTTTTTCAAAAATTCACAGTCACCAAAATAGGCAAATTTATAGTCAAAAAACTTAGAAACAATGTCTTGATTGCAATGGTGCAGTTTTTTTTTCCCCAGGATGCAACCTGTAACAGCTCACCCCCAAAACTTAACAAAAACTAGGGTTAGTAAATGAAAATTTTTGACAACAAAACCCTAGAAAAATAATTGATTAGATCTAAGGAACTGGGCATGCCAAATGAGATCTTGGAAAATTGACATGAAGGAAATGATAAGAAATACAAACTAAAAAAATGCAAACCTCATGTCGACTCATGATCCATTAATAGGGTTGAGAGTACCGCACCCAAAGTACTCTAGCTTTACCCAAAGAGATGAATATCGATTGCTCGATTATCAGGTATAACAAGGATATGGAGACTGGTAGATGGATGACTAGATGAATGTAGGATAGATGGATTATGGATTGAGAGGAAATTTTGGCAGAGTAAGGATGCTAGAAGAATATTCCTTGCAAATGGCTCAAGACAGGCTACCTTTATAGAAAAGGCAAAAATCGAATGGATGGTTGAGATTGAAAGTTATGTTGGATGATATGGATGGTCAAGATCGATTAGGGTTGGATTAAGCTTTCTCAACTAAACAAATGTAAACCTCATGTCAACTCATGATCCATTGATAGGGTTGAGAATACCGCACCCAAAGTACTCTAGCTTTACCCAAAGAGATCAATGTTGATTGCTCGATTATCTAGCATAACAAGGATATGGAGATTGGTAGATGGATGATTGGATGAATGCAAGGTAGATGGATTATGGATTGAGAGGAAATTTTGGTAGAATAAGGATGCTAGAAGAAGATTCCCTACAAATGGCTCAAGAGAGGCTACCTTTATAGAAAAGGAAAAAATCAAATCGATGGTTGAGATTGAAATTTATGTTGGATGATATGGATGGTCAAGATTGATTACAGTTGGATTAGGGTTTCTCACTCAAAGAGGGATTGTAGACACATGACAAGTGTGTGAAGGAGAATTAAAGGAATCTAATTCAAATTTGAATTAGTTTGACATGTGAATGCCTATTAAGTGGAAGATGGAGACATGCAACATGTGTTGCAATGTTATGAGAGGTGAGGGAATAATTCAAATTTTTAATTTGTATTATGTGAGACATATGAAGGGGAATTATTAACTAAACAAATGGGATTTATTTAGTTAATTAGAATGTGATCAAGTGGGATTAATTAAATAAAATAGGTTTATTTCACTAATCAAGAAGATGATTAAGATGGGATGAACTAGGACCTAGGGATAAATGGGATTAAGTCGGATGAGGTTAGATGAACTAGGATGAATTAGGACCTAGGGTAAAGACATACAAGGTCATGTGTAAACAAGACCTAGACAATTTTTAGTGTCTATAATACCGATAGCCTACCTCCCCCAAAACCCTCCAAGGCATAACCCTTGAAGGCTGGGAGACTCCATAACAGAGAGTAGCACTACCATACGTATAGCCACCCGAATAGATGCCCTTATTAGCAACTTTGTGTAGGAGCCAAAAACCTTCTATTTGTTGATGCAAAAGGTGGGACCTTTGAAGCTGCCCTGATTCATGTGGTTCTTAGAAGAGATAGCAGGGACAATCCTAAGGTTTGGTGAGGGACAGGCCTTTTGGGAAACCTAGTTCTTGGTATGCGTGAGAAGTGTGTGCCATGGAGAGGAGCTAGTGCTACCAAGATCCTGAAGCTATCTACTTTGAATAAGCGTAGCTAGGGGATTTAGCAAATACAATCCTTTCCTAGCCTAGGTTGTACAGGTTTGTGATTGTTGTCAATGTGATTGACTGCAATTACTATTTTCTTGTCAAAAATCACAAATCAGACATATTTTCTGATAGACACAGTCTCTTTTGAGCTTAAACTACCTGCATACAGGCAACTGAATCACTTTTAAACAGCAATCAGCTACTTTTTGCCTCAACTGAGTCACTTTTACACAACAGTCAACCACTTTTTGCCTAAACGGAGTCACTTTTAAACAACAATCAACTACTTTTTGCCTAGATTAGATTTCTTTGAAACAATAGTCTATCATCTCTGGCCTAACCTACGTCGCTTCTGATCAACAGTAAATTGTAGTTGAGTCAATATTAATTGCCTGTGAAAAATTGGCTTACCTTTGGTTAACACTGTAACCTACTGTCAAAACCAAAACTAGCTCACATTTAAGCTATTACCAGTTTCCTTTGGCCTTTTCTGAGTCACATCTGAGCTATTACTTGTCACCTATGGTCTAATACTAGGAAATCTTAGTGACTCAGTTGAATTAGCCACAAATCTAGCTTTCTTAGCCTCAGCATTAGCTTTCAGACCTGTCTCTAATCATCAGCAGATACCTGGACTTTGTCTCCTACTTTGAGCTTACCAATCAATAGAATTTAATGAGCTTTTCATCTTTTTGAGATCCCAAATCAGCAAACCAAACATCAAACCAATCAATTCGATCAATCAACAAAACATCATCTCCTAGATTTAGCTCTTCAGCAACATAGCAACCTGCAGTAAACAACTTTTCCCTTGAGTGTGTGAGCTATTCTCTAGGGAAGACCAGCCAACAACAAATCAACCAAGTAACCTAACACCAAAACAAACCAGCCAATAGAAATAAACTAGCCAACCAAACAAATCAGCAACCAAGCAAAACAACAAAGCAACAACAACCAACCAAAAAACAAACTACCACCTTTATTTTGGGTCTCAAAATCTTGACAAGCTAAACTTCAATTTTCAACATCATGCCTCATACTAGGAGTCAATATAGAGTTGAAATGGAATCCAAACTACCAGCTGAAATGGAAGCCAAATTGTAAACTAAGATGGGAGGATGCAACAATCTAGATCAACACCTCTTAAAGACACAACTCATTTTATGATTGGTATGCCTCCTCATATGTTTACTCCTCATGGGTATACCATTGGAGAGTAATCTTCACAACAAGTGCAACCTCAAACATTTTTTGAGACTTTTGAAGAACAATCCCAAGAAGATTTATTAGAATTTCAAGATACCCATGTGTGGGATCAAGTTGAGAGACTTGTTCTATCTAAGCCTAATCACTATTTCTTGCAACTTGCTCACATGGGTACTAAATTACCAAGAGATTTTGAAATATCTTCTATTAGAGAGCATGATCCAAACACTCCCGTTGTTGTTACAAAGGGGCCATCCACTATAGTCACACCATCCCCCATCATATCACAAGATCTATCTTCCAACACATCTCTTTCATTGCCTATTGTTACGTCATTTCATCCACCACACTCGGAGTACACTCTAGAACCTTTGATAACACCAACCAATGTGTTGCCTTTCATTTCACAAAATTTGAACATTCCACCTTTCCATGTTTCTCAACATACTCCTCCTCCTACCATGACCATTTACATGCCTCAAGTAACACAAGTTGTCCATGTGGCCCAAGTGCAAATGCCCCAAACATCACAAGCTATCCCCATATCCCATAGTGTGCAAGCTTCCCAAATTATCCCAACAACACCAATAGTCCAAGATTCATTACTATCACAACTTGCTATATCCCATGTGAATATCACATCTCATATACCAACTGCTAATACGCTTTCCACTATCTCTACTAATCGCTCCATTACACCATATAATCCCAAGGTTATTCTTATTGATATGAGTGACCCTCCTATCATCTCTCAAGCCAATCCTAGCACTACGGTCACTTATGTTGAGCAACTTGCATCCATTCTATCATATTCTTACAATCCTTCACAAACCATCAATTCATCTTATGCTACCCAAGGCTTGCCTATTGTCACCCAACACATGACACATATCAATCCCCATGTTGTCCAAAATACAAACCCAAGTGTCCATTCTTCTTTCACATCTACCAATCCTTCCATCACTTACCATGTCACAAATCCAACTCCAACTTCCCAACCATTAACTAGTGTCAATCCATCTTCCACTTCGCATGTGATGTGAAATCTTGATGCCAATTCATCACAATATACCCAACCACCACTTGTGTCTCAAGGACAACACTCCTCAACCACATATGTGTCACATACCAATCCTTTGACATACATTGTGAGTACACAACCTCAACAAATGGTCATGGCTTCATATATCCCACAACAATAACCTCAATATACATCATACCATGTTTCACCCCCTTTGCAACAACAGTAATTATCTCCAGCGGATGTTCAACAAATGATCAACCAAGCAGTAGGACAAGGCAAGAAGACATTTTCTCTAGAAAACATATGCGCTTATCCATTTGACAAGTCTCTTCATATGACACCATTTCCGCCACACTTCAAAATTACACAATTTGACAAGTACAATGAAAAGGAAATCTAAAAGTACATCTTAAAGCATTCTTTGTGACATGTCTTGATGTTGCTCATGACAATACATATATTTTGAGACTATTTCCTTGAAGCTTAGTAGGACAAGCTCTTGAATAGTTCTCTCATTTACCTATGGGAATTAAGTCTTTTTCAGAATTAGCAAATAAGTTTCGATCACAATTTTCTTTTAACATTAAACATGAGGTGAACATGAATGACCTTGTCAACAATAAACAGTGCAATGGTGAAGCCTTTTCTTCATTTACTCAATGATGGCGTAATATGGCTAGCAAACTATCATGGGAAATACCTGAGAAGTAACAGGTTGATATCTTTGTTCAAAATCTTCATCCCAAGCTGTCATTCCAACTACAAATGCAAAGTGCTAGCACCTTTGATGAACTTGTTTCCAAAGGAACCATCATTGAACAAGCTTTAATTGCTAAAGGAACTGTCAAGATCTTTCACAATAACAAGGACTATCCTCAAAACTCCAACAATAAATCTCTCTTTTGGAATAGAAATAAGAATGTTGTCAACAATGGTGTTATGGATGCAAAGAACATACAAACTATGAAAGCTCCCATCAACATTCAAGCTGCTTCTACAACAACACAACCTTTTCAACGAATGCGACAATGACAAAATTCCAATCTGCGCTGACAATTTACACCATTAGCGATACCTATGGAATTTGTCTTTCGAAAGCTTCTCCAAGTGGGCAATATTATGTTACCGGATGTACCGCCCAATGGTGAACCACTCTTCAAATCTCCTTAGTACAAGGAAAATGAGTATTGTGATTACCATAGAGTTAAACGACACAAAACAAATGTTTCATGCGCTTAAAACATGTTATCCAAGATTCTATCGATCAAGGTTTAATCAAAATTACACCTTCAACAACTCAACCCACACAACAATCAACATCAAACTATGATCTAGAGGCTTTCAAGAATCCACTTCCCTCTCATGACAAAACAAGTAACCCTCATGTCGGGAATGCCATTTAGTACAACTATGAATCATCTACCATTGGCCGCATTGACCAAGCTCGTATTTCTACCATTTCTATCCAAGGTAAAGCACCCGATTGCATTGTAACCACTTGAACAGGTCAAGTCACCATTCAAGGAGCACCCGTTCATCCTCCTTGACTGTTCTCTAACTATAATATCTTGGATCACCTTGGCAAAACACCCGTGCACATATCCATTCTTGAGTTGCTTCGCATATCCCCTGCTCACAAAGCTATCCTTGACAAAGCCTTACAAGAATCTTCAGTGCCCAATGATATTGATATCACACAATTCCAATCTATGGTCGTTAGCATTGTAGCTCCTTGTCATTTAAACTTCTCTAACAAAGATCTTCAGCCCTCCATTCACCCTTCACACAATGAAGCCCTCCACATTGAAGTGTTTGTTAAGCAACGCTGTATCAAACGAATCTTGGTAGATAGTGGAGCTGGTCTTAATATATGTTCTTTGAAATTAATAAAACAATTGGGATATTCTGAGAAAGATGTTGACACCTCCAAGGTTATTACTTTCAGAGCATATGATGATGCTGAGCGAGATACTGAAGGGATTATTTTCTTGCCTATCCAAGTTGTGCTAGTCACTACTAAAACCCATTGTCAGGTTCTTGATATTGATCTTCCTTATAACATCATCCTTGGTCATCTATGGATACATGCCCTCAAGGCAATTTCTTCCACATACCATCAATGTGTTAAATTTCCACACAATGGTGTTGAGATTACTATCCATACTGATCCCAATCCATTTGAATTTTATTGTGGCTTTCAAGCTAAATATCTGAGTCTGAACTGCATTTCTATCAACACCAAGGCATATCTGTCTTCATCCTATATAGACCCATCTGACCTACTCAAGCCATCATCTAGCAAAGCCATTTCCAACCTCCATATCAAGTACACCGAACATGGCCCTGGTGAATACACACTGTAGGAATCTTGTTGTGTTGGCACCCTTCCCTTATCTCCCAAATCTTATGGTAAACCTTCTACATCCAAACGAACTTCATCCTCTGCTATCATCAAAACCCCACCTATAGTATTCATTAAAAGAAGATTCTTGGATGATAAAGACATTGATGATATGGACTCTTGGATATTCTTTGATGAAAATGACCAAGTCCAATTGGAAGTGGAGAGATACAACAATGGTTTCCACATCATAAAGAACATGGGCTACAAAGGACATGGTGGATTGGGATCATAGGAACAAGGACCTATCAAACCCATTATTGTGTCTAAGAAGTTTAACAAGCAAGGCCTTAGTTATTAGCTAGAGATATCGTGACTCAAAGACATTAAGTGTATTTCTAATATTGACGTTGGACCTTCCTCAGTAGGAGAGACTTCTAGTTTGGATACTATCGATGACTCCTCCCTTCATATTATTGACCTTTTTCAAGAAAACTCCACCTTCATGATTTCTATAGCTTCCTCTAGCCATAACCATTCCTCCATTACCCTTTCACTCATATATCCTGACCTCATCGATTGGGACCAACAGGGGGCACCGATATTAGATACATTTAAAAATGATGAAGCTATTGCAGAATTCATGGGCTTACTACAAGGTATTCCATTGGGTGATCACAAACTAGGTTTCATGATGGATCTACCTAACCTAGCATATTTTGGCAGAAGTATCAAATTCTATAGTCGCAAAAGTGAAATAAACAAAATCTAACAAAATAGGTCACTAGGTGAAAATTGAAAGGTGCCTCTTGACCGTGAAAAAGTAAAAATAAAGGATGTATCCGAAGGTGAAAACCTCTCCAAGGTGCCTGAGGATGGGGGATTTGATCTTCTTGTTGCCACTAATTATCATGAGAAATCAACCATGCTAGTTGAACAATCACAAGACATGAACTTGGGTACAAAGCATAATCCAAAGATCACTTTTTTGGCAGCATCACTATCAGAGCAAGAAAGAAGAGAATTCACAACATTTTTTTTGAAAAGAGCTATAAATTTTGCATGGACTTATACTGACATGCCGGGTCTAGATTCATCACTTGTGGTACATCATCTAGCAGTATCTCCTAATGCAAAACATGTTAAACAAAAATTGGGCAAAATGCACCTATGGGTAGCTTTATTGGTCAAGGTAGAGATTCAGAAACTGTTAGAAGCAAAGTTCATAAAGCCTATTGATCATCCAGAATGGCTTTCAAACTTGGTACCTAAAGCAAAACCTGATGGATGAGTTCATTGTTGCACATACTTTAGAGATCTTAATAAAGCATGTCTTAAGGATGACTTTCCATTACCAAGCATAAACAACATTGTATATCTTACAACCGGACATGAAATACTATCTTTGATGGATGGATTTTTAGGGTATAATCAAATCAGAATAGCAAAGGAACATCAAGATAAAACATCTTGTATTTGTCCATGGGGCACATACTACTAGGTTGTAGTGCCCTTTGGTCTCAAGAATGCTGGAGGTACTTATCAATGAGCCATGATAGTTATTTTTCATGACATTTTTCATACTATCATGGAAGATTACGTTGATGACATCCTAGGAAAATTTAAGACAAGAGAATGACGTCTACATGTATTAGCACAAATCTTTGATTGATTAGAAAAGTATCAAGTTAGACTGAACCCAAAGAAATGTGTATTTGGTGTAACATCTGGAAACCTGTTAGGATACATTATTTCTCGATGAGGGATAGAAGTCGATCTAGCTAAGGTAAAAGCTATCATGGAAATGCCTCCACCAACAAATCTCAAGAAGCTCCACAGTCTACAAGGAAGGTTACAATCCATCCATAGATTTATCTCACAACTAATAGATAAATGTCATCCTTTTCAGTATCTTCTTCATAAGGGTGAACCTTTTAAGTGGGATGAAAAGTGGCAACAGGCTTTTGGTAAAGTAAAGGAATATCTAGCAACACCTCCTATGTTAGTACCTCCTATGCTTAACCACCCATTATTCCTCTATATATCATCAACAACAGTAGCATTGAGTGCCCTTCTAGCTCAACATGATGATTTGGGAAAAGAATAAGCCATCTACTACATCAGCAGAACTCTTGTGGGATATGAACTCAATTATTCATCTATGGAAAAAGCATGTTTAGCATTAGTGTTTGCTTCCAAAAAGATGCGACACTATATGTTGAACCAAACACCAAAGCTCATATCTAATGTGGATCCACTTAAATATCTTCTTTCTAAAGCAATCCTGATAGGAAGATTAGCAAATTGGTTCATGATCTTAAGTGAATTTAACATACAATATGTGGATCAAAAAGCCATCAAAGGACAAGTCATCACTGATCAATTAGCTATAGCACCCATCACAGATATTCACCTAATGTATCTAGAATTCCCTGATGAAGGATTGTTCAATTTAACTTCCCCAGCACGGTGGCAACTATATTTTGATGGATTGTACACACAACATGGATTAGGAACAGGCATATTGTTTGCTACCCCTCAAGGAGATTGTATACCCAAATCATATAGAATTATATTTCCATGTACCAATAACATAGTGGAGTATGAAGCTTTAATCATAGGATTGCACATGCAAGTACAATTGGCTATCAAATAGTTACAAGTCTTTGGTGATTCTCAGCTGGTTATCAAATAGGTCTTAGATGAATATCAAACAAAAGATGAGAAGCTTCTTCCATAAAAGCTAATGGTTGATGATTTTAAAAAGTATTGTAACAATATCACTTTTGAACAAATCCCAAGACTACAGAATAGAGCATCAGATGTCATGGCTATGATTGGGTCTCTTCTAGACATGCCATCTAATACACATAAATGTGAGTTTTTGGTCGAACAGCTTTTGATTCCAACATTTGAAGTTCCACAGTCTGAGCTTATATGTGACATTGTTGGTCCCAATTCACCGTGGTACGAGGATTTATATGAGTATCTCCATAATCAAACCTTTCCACTTCAATTATCTAACACCCAACACAAAACCTTTATCTGTTGAGCCTCTCGTCACACTATTTTAGGAGACACTATTTATTGCTGGAGTCTTGATGGTATCCTTCTTAGGTGTCTTGATTCTAAGGAAGCAAAAGTGGCCTTACATGATGTACATGAAGGTGTTTGTGGCTCACATTCCACTGGCCTGGGCCTTGTTAAGAAACTTCTACAAGTAGGATACTATTGGCCAACCATGGAAAAAGATGCACAACAATTTGCAAAGAGATGTCTACAATGTTAGAAACATGGAGATTTAATACATGCACCAACACATGAGCTTCAGCCTATCATTACTCCATGGCCTTTTTTTTAGTGGGGACTTGATCTCATAGGTAAAATCCATCCTACTTCATCAAATGGTCATAAGTTCATTATCACCGCCACTAAATATTTCACAAAGTGGGTGGAAGCCATACCAATGACTTATATCATAGGCAAGCAAATATCTAAGTTTATTCTACACTATATCATTTGCCATTATGGAGTTCCTCAAGCTATTGTCATAGATAATGGTCATCCCTTCAAGAATCATGACATCTTAGATCTTCGTAACAAGTTCCATATCCAACATCGATTCTTTACCCCTTACTATCCTCAGAGCAATGGCCAAGCTAAGGCTTCTAATAAAACAATCATTAAAATTTTCAAAAAGACAGTTAATGAAGCTGGTCGAGATTGGCATCTAGAACTCCATCCTGCATTATAGGAATATAGAACAAGTATTAGAACTCCCACTAGAGCCACACCTTATGCTCTTGTGTATGGCACTAAAGCTCTTTTACCTATTGAGGTTGAGATTCCCTCACTGCAAATATCCCTACAACATACCATCTTAGAGGAAGAATATCGAGTATCTAGACTCCGTGATCTTAAGCTTCTAGATGAACAACACCTTACAACACTCAACCATCTCCAAGTCTATCAAAACTGTCTATGTCGTAGCTACAACAAAAAAATTAGAGAATGGAGATTTCAAGTTGGAGATCTTGTCCTTCAAGAGAATCAAAGGAATCAACAACACTATGAGAAATAGGGCAAGTTTGAACCAAATTGGCTTTGTCCTTTCATCATCACAATAGTTTATGGATCAGGTGCATATACTCATTCAACACCTGAAGGTATTCCATTGGATCAACTAGTCAACAACATTCATCTCAAGAAGCTTTATCCTTGAATCTCAGCTATCACAAAAAATAAAATATAAAAAATCCATCCAATAGTGAAAACCACTTTGTGGTGCTTTGGATAAAAAAAAAATAATAGTATAAGATAAATAATCCATCCTCTGGTGAAAACTTGGTAAACAAGTGCCTTGGATAAGTACCATAGTGAAAACATGGCAAACATGCGCTATGTGTAGTGACCAGCTTCCATTATCTACTTGGTTTGTTTGATCACCACTCTTCCTAGCATATTCTACCACCCTATCCTACATAATCCATATCATAATCCACATGTCATCACAATAAACAACTTTTCCATCTTCACCTTTGTCAATGCTAGCTATCATACCTAAGACATTGTTGTGATAACTATCTCTTTTGGCACCTTAGCATCTTGACCGCATGCCTTCTTCATCATCACTCCTTCATAATAAACCTCATCCCACACTGGGGGCATTTGTTGAGTCTTATTTAGAAGTGGATACCACTATCTCTAGCTCATAACACATCAAACACTTTAGCTCACAACAAATCAAACTTTCAACTTCAACCATAGTGTTCATCCAACGACAAATGTGGAAAAACAATTTGCAACCAGGATTCATATCTTTACAATCAATTCGTGCTCATCCAACATCCAACAATCACAAAACATTGCCAACACAAACATTCAAGCAATCAATTGATTCTTTGAACATCACCTGTAATAAGAAAGAACTACATCTTAGCTCTATCATTAAAGCCTTGATCCCATGGATACAGGGTATGTAGGCAATCTGAGATGCAAAGGAAGCACTCTGATTTAGGCTAAGATGATAGCCCTTTCTCTTCATCATCTGTCTTTCATCTTTCTTCTAATCATCCTTAAATCTTTTCATCTCACATTCTTCTATTTTTCATCAAACACATCATCAATAAAACCTAGAACTACATATTTATCATGTCTCATCTTCATCGTAGATTTGCTTTGATCCCATGGATATAGGGTATGTAGGCAGTCTGGAATACGAAGGAAGTTTCTAGTACTCAAGCACAGATGATCCACCCCATCTTCCCTATCTTCTTCATCTTCTCTTATCTTCCATCTTCTTCTCTTTGATCAGCTCAAGCAAGAAGTAGACTACATGTACACTGAAAGCTCCAACACTTTAACCAATCAAGAGTAAGCCAGAGGCTATTTGTCTGCATGCCTTAAGACAACATTTGCTATAGCAGTTTATCAACATCTTTAGCCTTCAACATGATGTAGTTTTCCTCTCAACAAGGCCCCAGCTTAAATCCATCTAACAACACCTAAATTTGGCAAGAGAATGTGATGACAGTATCTTTTGTTTTAACTTTTGATTTATCTTTTGTCCCTTTTCTATGCCCAATCAAGACTGCCTTGATCTATCTATATCTTGGTATGTTGCAATGAAGTAAAGAATGGGGCATGGTCATATTGCTTTCGTATGCCATGTTTGTGGGATGATATTATTATCTTCCTAAGCATATTGGTATCTTGTATGTGTTGGGATTATCATCTTACATATCAATATCTCTAGCATCTGAGAAGCTAAACAATCTCTTATGCATTTGAGACTATTATATGTCAAGACTAACTCCATACATATAACCAGCAAGTTGTTACTATGTGTAGTGAGGATAAGCTCAAACCCTTGCTTGTAGTGTCAAAGTCCATCTTGAAACATGAGTTGTTATTCATATCTTGTGCATGTTGGCTCAACATCTTGACCTTATGTGTTCAAACAAGATTGTAGCATGCTAGTTGCGCATTGGATATCTTGACACCTTGGCCTCCTATACCCCGGTGCATAACATCCACATGCTATATCAAACATAAGGATTGCATTTCTTTTCATTTTGCACAATTACTTAAAAAGTTGCCCATTGCCTCATCTATTCATCCTGCTATTTGTCTATATAGTCCTCAACCAAGATCAATCATTTCTATCATCTTTTGTCCACATCTCTTATCCTGCAAAACAAGTGTGTTAGACATACATAAGTCCATCACATATCATCTCATTAACATCTATCTATATGCATACGTCCATATCATATCATTACCATTTGCATATTTTCCTTATCATACATTTCCATTTATATCATTTGCATAAACACCCATACATGATCCATGAAAATACAAATATAACATGCATAACCCTCATAATACCAATAGTGCATCCATTACAACATCATATAGATCATCAATACATCATCATCATCATCATCATCATCATATATATATATATATATACATACATGTGTCAATATACAAGTGTCTACATATACAAGTTGAGCCATAAAGAATGTATGTACAATCGACTCTAGGCCTCATCATGATACAACATAAACAAGGTAGCCCTGGTGACTACTAACAGCTCCCTTGCCCTAACCACCACCACTGGGTCCTGTACCTATCCCCATATCTCTTGGTGGCCCCATCACTGAGGCTACAGATCAAGATCCACCTATCCTCCATGAACCTAAAGCTCTTGATCTACTCTTAAAGCTAGGCTGCCTTGACTCTCCTATGTCAACTGTGTGGCCAAATACATCATAGCCCCATCTGTACCTAATGCAGTCACTGCTCAATCCCACTCACTAGTCATCCCCTATAGCTGATGCATAATCGTATCCCTATCTACCTTATCTCTCTAACTTACGTTAGCTGTGTCGGTCTCACTGTCACCCAATATGCATCATAGTCTGGTAGCATGCCTAGATCTACAGGTTCCTGTCCCCACTACCATATAATTGGTTATAGCCCCTATCTCTCCATCAAAGCCCTGTCAACCACTACCTCCGGCCCCCAATCAAACACCTCATGCCTAGTCCTCCCAAAAATGGCATCACCCACTGGTACTACCTATGGTAACCTGAATTGTCTCAAAACCCTCTCTAGCAAATGGCGCTCTATAATGTATATCCCACATCCAAAAATATATCTTGTCTACCTAGCATAGACCAGCTCAATATCCTCCTCATCCCATCTCTCACATCCCAGCCATGGCCTCCATATAAATCTATCTACTTCATCCAACCTCTTCCACTAGTACACTACTCCTCTGCGCTACCAATATGTCAAAGCTCCTCTATACATCCTAGCATAAGGCTCTCCTATTGTTCTAGCCATTCATCCCTCTAGTCTCATCAATGGAATATGCTCATAAGCCAACACATGCAAAACTATAACTCCTGCAGACATACTAGCCTCGAACATATATGCACAATCATTCACGAAATGATAGAGCTGTCCAAGTACACACTTTGCCCATGCATATCTCATACCATAGGAGAACATCCCCTCCATCACTATCCCCCATCCTACCAAAAAACCTCTCACTTGTCTATCTCCCACTAGCCATCTAATAATAGCCACTACCACTCGCTGCAGTCTATCACATAAATCCTCCATCCTCACCATAGGAATCTTTGAGCCCTCTACTCTAATGTCTGGTGTCCTGAACAATCTCCTGAATGCAATTGGACCCATATCGGGATCATAATCTACTCAGTCCCCATCTATAGGAATCCATAAAATCTGAAACACATCCTGTAGTGTGATTGTAGCGTCTCTTGTCAGCAACAAGAAAGAACTATGCTCACTCATCCATCGCTCCACCATCACCATCATCAATCCTCAATGTGCCTGCACTGGCTCCAATCTCAACACATGCTCTAACCAGAGGATCTCTAACACTAGCCACTCCTCTGCATCTAGCAATCTCACCAATCACAAATCCCTAGGATGTGGCTCTCATGATAACAAAGGCAGTAGTATATCCTGCATCATTTCATTCATCATGTCAGTCCCTTGCACTACATAAATGCTATAAAATTTGATCATTTATTACTATACTAGCTTTTATCTGCCATAAGCGATTCATTTTTTCATATGCACCTATCTGCTGATCACAAGTGACCTATTTTACTATATGCACTTATATCTCGCCCATATGCGACCTATTTTACCTATGTGACCGCTTCTTGACTAAGTGCGAGATGTATTTCTCTATGCATCTACCTTTATCCCATAAGTGAGCTATATCCTATAAGTGAGCATTTTTTATTTACACATGAGCTGAACCTATGCATGTGCCTACTTTAAGCCCATAAGCGACTTGATTTTATCTATATGCACATTTTGCCTCTATTTACCTAGCTGACTAAAACTAACATGTTCTTTCCTTATACACATTTTGCCTATGTTTACCTAGCTGACTGAAAGTGACATGTTCTTTCGATATGCGACCAAGCCATGCCTAAAAGCAACCTTAACTACTATAAGTGACTTGTTTTCCATCCTAAGCGACCTGAACTACCTATTCTAAGACCTAGTCACTTATTGTGACATGTGTGCATTTATGAGGCTTCTAGCCTATCAAAATCACACTTTTAGCAACATTTTTGATACATACCGATACATCTAATCCCTCTGGTTGTCCATGTGTCCTCACTCGTTTGACATGATGATCTCTACATGGAATCACCATCCTAATAGCTCTCCACCTCTCATCACACACCAACTCTAAGGAGCTCTAGATCTCTATAGATTTCTGAACACAACTGAGCACAAATGAGCCTATTTTCCTTTGAAGAACCTATTTATAGCCCTACCTAAACCCTCATTCTTCTATGCCAAAGCCTTTTTTCTTCTGCCTCATCCCATTTTTTTCCCACGTAACCCTTTTTTGTTCATATCAACCTTGCATCCTAGCTTTTCTTTCATTGTGAGCCAACCCAGCCCTTCCTGGTTAGCCTAGCTTACCTCTTGAGGGGGCATCACCTACCTGTTACACTAGGGCATAACTTTGTTTATCGAAGACATATCGTATCTTGTTTGACACAACACTCTAACGAACATTGTATCAAAGAAGGGCAAAATGTAGACACCCAAAATTGACCTAATTACCATTAGCATTCAAACATCAAATTACACATCATCTGCATTTGTCTAACACACTTGAGCAATATTCCTAACCCATCTATTTCTTCTATTAGTTAAATAAATTTATATTTATTTAATTAATTCATTAGATATTTCTTCTAAGCTATAATTAAACAATCTTTAATTATTTAATTATCTTCATTCTATCTATTTTTAATTAAATAAATTTTATTTATTTAATTAAAAGTTCCTTTCATAAGCCCACTTTCCAATTAATTAAATAAATTTTATTTATTTCATTAATTTATCTTATCATTTATCTCATGAGCCGACATATGTGCCTCTTTCATATAAAAAAAAAAGATAAATGGTACTACATCTTAGATTTAATATCTTTCACATGTAGTACTTTTTATGTATACAAGAACACATAAGCCTTATCTTCTCTCCACTTGTCATCTACACATTCACCTATGTATATCATTCAATCTTAGCCATTCACATAGCCATCGAATCCCCACCATTGATTGATTTTGGTTGAGTTCTATATAAACACCCTCTCATTCCATACTACATCTATCCAGCATTCGTATAGTGTCTACATTATCATTCTGAGCATATTGAGAAGTTGAGTATCCATAACATCCATTGAGCTTATCATCATTATCATCCATCCATCATGGCAGATTTTATCTTCATAATTGTTCATTGTTGAAGAAGCAATCCACATCATAAACATAGAATCACACAATCTAGGTGATATCGTGCTTGAATTGCATGCTTTTGGTTTCATTTGGATTAGATTCTTTGATGATAGTAGGGTTAGGTTTACATGGCTATGCTTGATCTTACTAACCTAAATTTTTACCTATCAAATTTAGTATCACTTCATTCAAGAATTGGTTGCAAGTGGATAGATTGAACTAAAAAAGATAGACACTCGGGAAAATGTTGTAAATTCATTGATGAAGCCTATGAACACAAATAAATTTGATTTGTGTAGAGAGGCGAAGGGCCTTGTTTCCAGTGCCTAATTATTTTCATTTGATTTCCTATGGGTTGATTTACAATGTATAATGTTAAGTTGGACAATGTTGGGATATAGTGCCATTAACCTTGTAAATCTGAATATTGTATTAATTCCATTTTTTTATTTGTAATTTGTAAGTACCCATAAGGGAATGAGGTAGTTTCACCAGCAGTGGTAATTCCTGACTTACCAGAGGTAATTATGGAGTGACATTTACAATTGGTAATTCCAAAAATCATGAGTAAATGAGTGTAGGTGCCACCTTGGAGAAATCATTTATTTTTAGCATGTATGACACACGTCATAAAGTTGGTGAGTGCATGTAAGAGAATCTATGACAGTTGCAAGTTGTCATAAGATTCTATGACACTATGAAAGCTTATGACAAGTAGTTATTAGTTGTAAGATGTTATGTTTAGCTCTTGGTGCCCATATTGGAAGATGCTTTCTAGTATAATCTATAATGATTATGACGTGTCATAAGATGCTGTAAGAGACAATGTTGCCTTGGGCACCTAACTTTGCATGTCTGACTTTGTACAACTGTCATGAGCTTGTAATAAGGAATTTAATGTTTGCATGTTGGAGATTCTCAGGAGAGAGAAAGTGGACGCCTTGATTGGAGGGTAAACACTTCTATAAGTAAATTGCCATGTAATTGTTGTAGTATGATAGATTTTTGTACATAGGTGCTTCCGAAGTGAAGGTTGGAGAGAAGAAGGAAGTGCATGTATTATGTTATTCAGATTTTGAAGATAATAAAACTTGAGCCTCTTTTCTTGGTAGAGTTTTTTACCCAAAAGGGTTTTCTCCACATTATATCTAGTGCTATTCTTCTATAATGTTTGTTCCTATGTTTTGATTTTAATTTCCAAATGCAATCTTCATTGATATTACACTATTTGAGATCATTAACATATTGTAATCAGATTTCCATTTGAGTAGTTGTTGCCTTCATTTTCTAACAAGATTATGTGGTGTAGTTATTGTAATTTTGTATAGCATAAAAATATTTTAAATTTATGTTTAAATAAATTTTCATTTTAAAAAATCAAAAATAGATTTTTGTTTGACTAAAAAATATGGTACCTTAATAATAGATTGTGTTTAGGGTAAAAGTAGGATTGTTCTAGTTTAGGTGTTTGAATCCTCCTTTCACCCTTTACATTCAAGGGCCTTCAGATCAAGTGGCAGAGCACTATCAGGTCCTTGGTCACTTACAAATGTAGGGAAATTTGGATTAGGGTATTTGATTATCAATTTTCCTTCTCTTATGCTCAATTATCCATCAAAACCTTAATTATCTAAATACGGCAATAAACTAATGAATAATAGAAAATGCTTCTGTAGAAAGATCTAAAATTACAAATTACTGTGTACCTATTTTTAGGGTTCTAAGGTGGAAAAGTTAGGAACAAAGGAGCAAGCACCCAAGTCCAAGGCCCTGCTTTTTGTTGGGACCTAGAAACTCAGTCTGTAACTTGTTTCTGCTACTTCAAAGATTTTCTCATCATAGAACTTTGAGGACTATGGAGCAGGTGCCCAAGTTGAGGGTGTCCTTTTCTTCACTAATCTACAATTCTAACACTCCAATATGCCCTCCTACAACTTCACTTTGTCTACATCATCAACGTGTAACCTATAATCATAAAACATTGGGAGTGGGTTGTGGTGTTTAGGAGCTTTCCTCAGTCAAGCCCTAAAAGGACACTTAAGTCTTCCAAACACCTTTGTCAGATAGAGAGTGCATGCCTAGGGAGGTAGACGTAAAAATCAAATGAATCATGATAAAAAACACAATAGTATGCCACCTTGTAATGAAAATCTCATGATAGGAAGAACCTCTTCATTCCATGAGGCAATGGATGCTCAAATCTACAAACACAAATACATAGACCACACAATTTTACTCTTGCAACATAATGAAAGCCTTGAATCACCTTGAGAATGCATAAACATCATAATTTCCATCTAGTTTACAAATGAATGCCTAAACATGCTTTTATATGCAACTACAAACACTACCACCAAGATTTTCATAATTCAAACTTACTGTGTCAACATAGGACCCAAATAACGGTCACAAGCCGACACCCAAAAATTGGGGCTGCCCCAAAATAGGGTAGGACTAGGGTACGGACACCCAAGTCCTCCCCCCTATTTTGGGTAGGGGTCATCTCAAGTAGTCCCCCTAGGTCCTATTTGTCCAAACACTTAGGGGTTTTCTCATCAGGGTGTTGAAATATGATGTAAAATGTCCTAAATGCACATAAGAGACTTGGGAGCTAAACCTAAAGAGGGAAAAGGGGACATTTTCTGACATTACACATTGCTACGTGTAATCCAAATATTCATGAAATTAAATTAATTTTTTTTATAAAGAGTAATAGGGTTTTGAAAGGGGCCCTATGCTTTTATAAAAATTAAAATGTCCACTAGACACCAAACATGACATAAGACTGATACAAAGAAAATACAATGTTCAAACCCCATAGCCCCACAATGTTACTCAATCCCCAAATCTATTCTACAACCCTTTGATCACCTCACCAACGATTGACAAGGAAAGGTTGCAACTTTAGGAGAGAATTTCCTCCTCTTCTAAATGAGCTTCCAATAAATGGTATAATCCTACATCACTAGGGTAGAAGCCAAAGAGGAAGATCAAACATCCAATAGTTCATCATCAAACTCAATAAACATTCCAACAGGAGACACATGAAGGGAGGCATACTACGTAGTCTCAATAGAGATATTTGAAGGTGGGGGAGTAGATGTGTCTTGAGAAAGACTAGAGATGGATCACTCAATAGGCACAAAAGAATCCAATGTGGCATTTAGAACTATTAGTAAAGGTTCAACAAGAGAAAGCACAACTAGAATGGAAGGGATCCCCAAACCAAGGGGCGAGCGTACATCCTTGGGAAGAAGACCAACAATAGTAAGATGTTGGGGAAAATCCTTTAGCCCCCATGAAGCCATACCCAAATCCTTGCAACTAGTGTGAATGATCTTTGAATCTAAGTGGCTAGTAGAAAAGCACTTATGAAAATGGAAAAGGAGACCCTTATAATTGAGAGGTTGGACCCAAGGTCAATCCTTCATCTACAAAACAACTTCCAATGGAAGTTCTTTGGAAATGCCAATGTCCACCAAGATGCAATAAAAAGTTATGTCAGTAAAGAGAAAGGTAGCTTAATTGAGCTTAGAAAAACTCTCCAGACTATTTCATATTGCCTCACAATAGGAGTCACACCAAAAATGGACAGCAAGGTTAGGGAGTCTAATCATGATTAAGAACCCCGTAGCATAGGGGTAAATCTCATGTTTGTTCTCAATGAGAGGTCACCAGTTCTTCAGATTCCATTGATGTATATTAGGGAGGTAAGGATAGGACAATTAAAATCTGTATATAAGACCCCTTTTAGCATATTGAACCTCAATATTCATGTACATCTTGATGTTATTTAAGAGACACCACAAGGGAAGACTGGGTATAAGGAGTGGGTGCAAGAAAGCCACACAAAGGATGGAATACATCTAAAGGGGATGACTTTCCAATAGTTATTGCAAAAGAATAGGGAACCCTAGACATAGAAAAAGGAATCCCCTATCTAGGAGGGGCAATGAAATAGACCTTGTGCCAACAAAAGTCTTAGTAGAAAAACCAAAAGGAGAGACCAAAATAAAGTTGCCTCTTGCAAAACCACAATTAGAATATAAACCACACCTAGTGAAAGGAGATGCCCTATGATCTCCAAAGGATCCAAAACCAACCCACCCTAAGTTTCATAAGAAAGTGATGAAATTGGATATAGAAATGGCTCTTGCAAGTCAAGTCCAAGGGGTCCAAGGATAGAAATGGGTGAGAGATTTACCATGATAATTATGGTGATTGTAATTTACACAATTTGATGGACTATATAAATATTTTTAATTATGTTAACAATTATTTCAACACTCAAAATTAATTGTTAATTAATTTCAAAGTGAATAATCATAGAATCTAATATAATTTCATTGCCTAACATTGTTACAAATAAATGAAACATAAAACAACAATACATTACATAATAACTCTTTTAATGAATAAATTGAAATTTACCATGAAGAAAAATCATGAAATATGTATGTATATATAGTATAAATATAATTAATAATTGAATAATGAAACTAACAAAAGAGTCAGAACACGCCTCCCCATTAAATTAAGCAAGATAAAACATGCTTTAACAAAGATGAGTATCCAACTCGCTCCACAATAAAACATGTTTCTACATTCAAATACAATAAAATATAATAATAGATAACCACTAACCTAATGTAATTCAATGAAAAATATTGGAACCTTTAAAATGTTATAAAATATAAAAATCATTTGAAAATTTGACACTATAGACACCTAAAATTGGCCTTCTCCTTGTGACAATGCTAACATCATTCATCTTGCGATATCTTACATCACTTTCATCTTAGGACGCTTCTATGTCCAATTAATTAAATAAATTATATTTAATTAATTAATTAAATCATTTTTCCTCTCATCACTCAAAAATAAAAGAAATTATAGGAATTGCTCTCAAGGGGGATGCTCCCAATAAATAAGTCTGCCATTAAACAAAACACCAATATTGTATAAAACTTAATTGGATATATGTTCAGAATATTACATATCATATATGAGGGATAATCAAAATCTCTATGAAACATTACAATTAACACTATACATAAAAATTCAGCTAGCTATAATACTTATAAGCTATAAATCTTGTAGGACCATACATTTCCATCACTGTCAAGCATCCTCCATAGGGTCTTTATTGAAACATTCAGGTGATTTCCTCGCTCGCTTTCAAATCCATCAGTCTGAACACAATTTTCAAAAAATTAACACCCTACCTTGCCTTCTTGCACCTTTTTATCTCCTTGTCATGCCTATAAGTTGAGATGAATGGAAACCATTTCACCATCTCATCTAGGGACAATAGATTTTGAGAATAACAAGGAGGGGAATTCCAACCCCATACCTAGCCATCTGCAAAACCTCATCTAGACCTCCAAGAAATTGACTGTGAACTAAAGCCTCAACTAGTGCCATGATGCCTTCCTTAGTTTCTCCAAAATTAGGATGAATAGCCACAAACATAGAAGAGAGATTGATGTTTACCCTATGGCGATGATCATCTTGAAGAAACTCTTCACCTAGAGTCCACTACATAGAAAACTCAACCATTCTGCTATAATTCTTAAAAACACTTTTTAGTATTTTGTTTGTAATCTTTTCAACAAAGGCCATTTACCTTAGCTCACTCAATGGATGAATAGGAATATCCATTGTCAAAAACAAAGTGACCTAGGAAATTATCAAAATGATTTCAGCATTGGGGGAGAACAATTAAAAGCCACCCTGAGGAAGAAGTTTTCAATCTTATCACACCCCTGAATCAAATCGTCAACCTAGCTCTTGTTCTTAGCATGCTTTGCCATAATACTCTTGTATTCCTATCAGATTAGAAATTACTCCTTTAATAATTCTTTATCAGGCACTTCTAACAATAATTCAATATCTCAGCCAATAGCCACATTAGCTAACTCGTCAGCCTCACAATTAGCCTCCCTATACACATGATTAAGTGTAGAATCTTCCAATTCTCCTGCTAGGTTAATGTCTTCATTTAGCAATGGTGATAATTTTGAACAATGTGTTTTTTCTCTCATCATGTTAATGACCAAAAGGGGATCCCCCTCAAATTTACTTTTCATTAGACCTAACTATAGACACACCTAGATTCCTAGTATGAGTGCCTAATTTTTGGCCTCATTATTGGTCCCATTACAAATTTTCTTCAAGGTCTTGTAAATTATTTTTCCCTTGCGATCCCCGATCAAACATCCCACTCCAAAAGGCCCCAGATTTCCCTTCGACGTGCCATTGAAGTTCAGTTTCGTGCATCTTTCCTTTGGGGCTATCCATTTGGCTTCTTTTCTCTTGTGATGGGACTCAACTCCACAGCACCCCTCAATGGGAAATTAAATAAATTAAATTTATTTAATTATTTGTGTCTAATTTTCTCTCTAATTAAATTAATTAAATTTGTTTAATTAATTTAATTTTCCTACATCACTTCTATCCCATAATTAATTAAATAATTTTATTTAATTAATTATTTTCCACCTAACTTACTCATCACTTAATTAAAAAAATAAATAACTTTTTTATTTAATTGTGTCCACCTTTCTCTCTAATTAAATTTATTTAATTAATTTATTTTTTCTACATCACTCCCAATCATATACTTAATTAAATAATTGTATTTAAATAATTATTCTCCACCTACCTTACACAAAAATCTAAAAATAATTAGCCCCATTTACACTCTTCATTTCACTCTTAGCTGACTACATGAGGATAGGTCATGTCCTTACCATAATATCCTCCCACTTAATCTCATCCATTCATTTACACTTAACTACAACCATTCATCCTTGATCTATTTATTGATCCATGTCTCATTATATCTCAACCATTCATCTCTAATCTAATCCTAGCCATTTATCCTACCATCCTAGAATCATATAAATATCACTCTCATTCAGATCATTTGAACTAATGAAGAAATCTATAATTTTACTAAGGAGCAAGATTATGCTGGTTTATTGAGAAATCCACATTTGAGCAAATATCATCATATCAAGAGATCATAGCAAGTAGAACAAGGGCACATTTTACTTCTCTAAGAGGAGTAAGAGTGATTTGAGGTGAAAGTATTGTGTTTATTGTATTATCTTTTATTTTTCCTCTTGTCATTTTTTTGCTCTTCATCCATCTCAAGGGGTTCTATACCTAATCCTCAGAACATCCCAACCAAGAAAAAAACAAAAAAAACAAAACAATAAAAATATGTGGAAGAAAAATGAAAATAAAAATGCAATAATTTGTCCATTGGTGAAAACTACTTCTGTGCCACCCTAGGCAAGTGACATGGTAAAAACCTATTTATAGGAGCCATGTGTAGTATCCAAAATCTATCATCTATTAGGATACCATCTATCTCAATCCCATCCATATGCTACTCAAAGGTATACCCCCCATACACCATATGCTATGCCATTCATTACATGCATCCTTTTGATGTATCATTCCCCACCCCATCATACATCCACCTATTATAGCTTGATCATTGTCAATTAATGTCATTGTCCATTCCATCCCATACTACTTAGCATCCATCCCCCTCCTTTTTCCCATCCTTTGCTAGGGGTAAGACCTTAATTCTATCTTATGGACTAGGTCGTTATCATATACCTTTCACTTTTGGGGTAGTGTTTCATGCATACATGTCTCATGCATCCTTTAATAGTAGACTTTCACAAGACTTAACATTCATACTCAACAAAAAACACATCGAAAGTCATCCTATAATGAAAATCAGACACAAGTTTAGCTTTTGAAACAATACTCAGTCAACGTACCTATTTCTTATCTATCCTCATCCATTACATCTTTCCAACTCTTACTAAATTATCTTCACAACTAATTTAGTTAGACTTGATTTGTAGCTGTTACAAAAGGAGTAAAAGAAAACTTTTTAGTTAATACAATCAGTGAATGTATGATGTCTTGGTAAGGGAAAACAAGGATCAATTGTTAGGATAATCTGACAGTCCAATCAGGACTATCAAAACATACTAACAAGTGAAAATCTAATGACAAGATATCAAACAGTTAATGAATAATAGAACAAATCTAACGGGTTTTATCTTTCATTTATAAGATAATTGACTCATTCAAGTGATCACAATTCAGTGTGAAAGAAAGGTATTTATAAAATTGTCAATTCATATCATGTTTTGAACATATGTTTCATATTAGATTCAGTTAATCTATCCTATACATTTGATTGAAAAAAGTAAACATAGATAAATCATTTGCATAAGGTAAAGTAACTGATCATATTTAATGAAACATTTAAATGGGTCCCACACAAACTGTGGGAGTGACTAAACTAAGCAATGCAAACATTGTGCAAGCTATACATCTGAGAATAAAAGGAAAGAGAAAGAACATATGAGGAAAATGAATATCCATCATTACCTTTTTGGAAGGTTGATATTCTTTGTTGGTAACTGATCTTCATGTCCTTATCTGTTGTGTGGTTATACAACACACCCCATTTTGACTTGACAAAATAGGGACCCAACCTTTTTGTTTGTCTTGGCTTGTGTTTCTGCTTGCTGGCGATCTGGTAAAAGAAAGTAAGGCATATGATCCTACATAAAGGGGACTGGGTAAGTCATCATGATGAGGTCATTTTTTCAAAGTTAATATTTCATGACAATAACCTCATGGTTGGATAGATTACAAAATTTCATACAGGTTTGCCTTTTGGATCACCCTGATATTCCTTAGGGTGTGAAAGTTATGGTGAGTCAAAGTCTTGGTCAAACCTAATATTCTGAGGGGAAGATCATATTTCTTAACATCAGTCATCTTATCAAAGATCACCCTGATCCAATTTTATCACCCGATAAATCATTTATCTGGAGATCCAAACATCAATTTTAGGTGATAGAGGTACTTACCCGTCGAACAATGTCATATATTTTGAGGGGGTCATATTTTGAATATCACCCGATATTCATAGTATCACCATACCTTTCGAATATCACACTGTCGCAAAATATCACCCTAGAGTCAATTATCCTAATGACATCATCAAATCCCAAACAACAAAGAATCACCCTGATGATGACATCATCCTCCTCTTTACCTCGTAGAGGTATATTTCTAAAAATCACCTCATCTAACAAACATGACGATGACGTCATGGTGCTATAATGATAAACCAATTCATTATCAGGATGATGAAATCCTGATATTCTAAGAAGGTCACTTTAGTTTGGGGGGTCATCATATTCCAAACATCACCCGACATTTAGAACATACCCTAATTTTAAAACATAGCCAGATATTCTCTATGTCACCCGATATTTCAAAAGATCATCCTCCTCTTCTTACTACACAACAATTAATGCCATTAATATAGTAGGTGGTTTCCACTGATTGCTAGTACGATGATAACACCTGGCAACATCTAGAGATTTCTGTGCACTAAATAAATTATTAAGATAAATTCAGTCAAATTTTGCCCTAAGTGACCAGATGAATAGATTTAAAATGAATTTAAAATGTCATTATACTCTTACCTTGTGAAGAAATGATAAGTTGCAGAGCCAAGTTCTCAAACCCTTTTAAGAGCTACCTATTGAAGCATATAGCTTGCCGAGAATAGGACGCGTGATCAACAATGGTATTTGAATTCATTCTGTAATCATCAGCATAATTCAAGAGGATAAACGTATCAGGTAAGTAATTTGAAACCTTCCTCCTGTCATTCTCTACATATCTAGGTAGTATAATGTCACAGATTTGAAGTTGTATGTTATGTCTAATGAATATATATACATGATGCTATAAAGATGTAATGTATGTGCATGCATGATGAGATATCAAATTGTAAGACAAGTTCCTGTTCATTATAGGAAATCATGGTAGACAAGAGATTGTTTAAGTCTGAAGCTGAATTCGTTAAATTGATGTTTGCTTAGCCTAAAGGTGTGCAATTTAAATATGGAGTTATAGGGGATACACATCAAGGAAGTATAGATTTGGCAGCATGGGCACTTAAAATGCACAACAACAAGGAGAATACATTGCTGGACTCTTTGTTTGTATCCGGTTTCCCATATTCCATGGAGGCTCCTGAGTTAGTTATTGAATGTGCTAGAAATTATAATCCACACACAAGAAAGGTGGAGAAGCATGGTAGAGTATATGCAGATCTGTCTATCAAGGGCCTTTCCACCACCTTCAATCTGCCACTAGGAAAGAAGGTTGTTAGCATGGATATTAAGAAACTAGAAGTAGAATATGAGAATAACAAGAAGGTTGCGAGGAAGAGAATATAGCAATGGAGGGTGAGAAATAGTCCTTATCCTACAGCTACCAAATTGCAGATACATCTGTATAAGTTTTATTTTGATGAAGAATACCAATATATGACTGATGTCCCTCTACATAGACAATAGGCCATTGTGGGCCAAGATGATAAGCGATGCCCTGCATGATCAACTCATGAACCTGGGAGGTTCAGAATGTTCTTTTTATATGACTTCCTACATAGTTTATTTGTATGCCTACAAGGGTACATTTGATGCATTGACAATAGAAGGAAAGATTGGTGGCAACACCACTGATGCTCACATCTGGGATCATTATTCCCAGCTGCAAAGGCAGAATTACCTCTAGGACTACAAATTAGTAAATGATGCATTTTCAATGCATCTAGTCAGAACAATGGAGGAGGACAGAACTAAAAGATTGAGAATGGAACCTCAGGAGATCAGATATAGGCATGGAGCATAGTTTATTCAGTATGCAACATTCTCTTATATAAGAATTGAGGGTTTTGAAGGTCAACCCCTCATGCTCCCAAGATACCCCACTGATGCAGTAGTTTTGATGGAGTTCATAAGGCAAGTGGCTACAATACTGGATGCTTACAAAGAAAGTAACAAGCTTCCACCAGTATTGTTTCTAGTTACAATGGGTTGGTATATGTGCCCAGATCCTAATAACATTAAGAAATCCATAGCTGGCTTGACAATGATGCAATTACAACCTTTCCCTTTGGCTAGGTCATATGATCCATATGGGAGGATGCAGAAGATTATGGGGAAGCCCATCCATCAGAGGATTTTGGAAAATTTTTGGGCAGATTGTGAATATGAGGCTGAAGCCAGAAGACAAAGATATCAAAGGCTAACCCTTAACCAGATCAAGACTTTTGACTACATCTCAATACCTATCCAATTGAAGAAGGATGATGGTAAAATAATGGTAGATGAGTATGAGGAAAAGAAGATATACAACGATACAATATCAACACTAGATCTTACCATGCCAGAGGATATTTCCTTAGATCCATTCACAGGCAGAATATTATAGCTGACCCAAGCATGGGTCAATGAACAAATAAATACACTGAAGAAGAAGGGTGTAGCCCTTACAGTGGATAATAAGAAGAAAAGGTAGGAAATTCCTAATGATGAGTATGATGATTTCCTGATTGAGAAGAGGAAATCTAAAGGAGAGAGAGAGTACCACCTCCTGATAAAAGTAAGAGACCTCCAAGAAGTAAGAAAATTGATACTGAACTCAAGGGGGTCATAATTGAAGGAATAGAAATGCTAGCTGAAGATGCATCAGGATTAGGACAAGCATCAACATCATCTACACCACCTCCCTTGGATAAACAAAAGGCTAAAAGAATCTAGAGGCTAGCTATACAACCTACTGATATATATGAGGGTTAGACATCTTAGAAGAATATAGAGGAGGATATCCCTCTAGATGAGGATCCTAAAGAAGAAGAAGACCCTACACCCCTCACTAGAAAGAGAAAAGCACCTTAGGTAATGGTATCCACACCTAAGAAATAGAGAACTTCAATGAGAGGTGAAATAAAACAAGACCCCATAATGCTAAGAGGGGCAGGTAGTGAAGTGTTCAAAAAAGAGCTGCAGCATAATGTGCCCCTTCCTACAATAGTCAAGTTCAAGACTGAGAAGGCTGAGGAACAAAGGAAAGAAACCTCAAGAGCAGTACAAAGCGGTCCTGTCTCATTGGAAGAGACTATAGACCTATCTGATGATGAGGTAGTAAAAGATGTCACCTCTTAGAAAATGGAAACCCTTGATGCTAATACCCGCATAACTCCTCATGGAACCCTAGCAGTACAAGTGGTGTTAGAAGAAATGAAGTAGGTAGAATAAGAGAAAGAAAAGAGCCCAGAAAAGATTGCACAACAAATAGGTTGGACGCATTAGTTGATCAGGTGACAAGTCCTGTAACAATAGATTTAACATATGTAGAGGATGTAAATCCTAAAGATATAGTAGGTACACCTGAAAGAACAGAAAATGTTGAAGAAGTTAAATAGATGGAAGTGGAGGATAAAGCTCTAGATATGGGTCAGCAACAATAAGAAATATTAGCTGAACCTGAAATAGTTGAAGTCTGGCCAAAGGATGAAGAAACCTCAGGAGATAAAGAAACATCATGTCATGATGACCTAAAGGCTCAAGAGGTAGATACATTAGGTGCAGAGCAAGATGCAATGCAAGATCAAGTGGAGGCACCTAAGTCAAATAAAATAATATCCACCGATACCAATGTACCTCAGGATGAGGAAAATACTAAAGTGGATGAGACACCCCTAGAGGAAGTTAAAGATCAAGATCATGATAAACATGTAGATGATCGGTAGGATCACCCTCCGAAAGAAAAGATTCGTTAACAAGAGGAAGCACCACATGATCATCCTCATGAAGAGCATCATGAGGAGGAAATAAGAAAGTCACCTTCACCACAATGGATGATAACAAATATTGGAGATCAAGGTGAACATGATCAGGATGGTGGACATCCAGGATCCAGTGACCAAGTTCCTCCCTGGCTAGAAAAAGAGATAAGTATAGAACCCGATTTTGAAATTCAAGAATTTAATATATCTACATTGTTTTCAGAAACCCTAATAAAAACTAAGAGGAAGGGAAGATTAACTTCTTACATTAGAAGAGATCCTGATATAGGCAGGAGATCTACCCAAATAGCACTTCCCACAGTCGAGAAAGAAAGAGGTAAGATTACTCTGGAAGAATTCCAGATTACCATAGTAGTTCTAGGATTTGCCAATGAAGACCAAGAAGGTCAAGAGGGGAAAGACATTATTGATTCTTTGACCTAGAAGATAAAGAAATAGAAGGAGAAAAATAAGCAGCATAAAGAGCATATTGCTCAACTGCATGCCTATATAAAGGGGTTAATTAACCCTGTGATACATCAGGTGATCGAGCAGTCCCATTGACTGCAACTTCTCAGGAGGAATTCAACAGGTTGAACCATATGAAACATGAATTAGTAATAATGTTAAAATGGATGTCATATATGCTCGATGGAGCTGAAGAAGTGGTAAAAGCCTCTTTGAAGAGGTGGAATTCTTTAGGTACCTCTAGGAGGAAGGTAGATAAACTACAGATGGAGATCGGGAGGAGGTCATTTCAATTGGAGAAAGCCTTCAGTGCTTTAGACGAAAGAAAGAGGATTGATCCTTTGATTTTAATAAAGAATCAAGTACTAAATAATAACACAACCATATTGATTGATATCTGTAACGAAGACATCAGGTTTGAATGTGATGTGCTGAAGGGATGCAACAATAAATTAAGAAATATCAGTATGAAGTTGCATGACATGATGTCTTATGAAGTAGAAGTCTTGGAAACCTTAGAAGGAAAAGTAGAGGGAAAGATAGAAAATCAGGATGAGGAGTTTGTCATTAAAGCTCTACATAGTAATTTCCAGCCAGTAGCTGAAGACCCTCTCAACCACCTGACAAAAGAAGTAATGGATAAAGTAATGAGATTAAAGGTCAGGGTGGAGAATTATAATGAAACACTAAGCAATAGGAGGAACAAATTAGAATCCCTCCGGAGCAAGTATCAGGTGCATAAACATGCCATCGCCAAAGCAAGAACTTAAGATGGTGGAGAATTAGAAAAGATAGTGCAAGCATATGAAAGTATTAGGACATCTATGGAAGTCCATATTCAAGGAGATAATCATTAGGGTGATGAGGATAGTGACAGCACTAAAAGTGATGATCATGACAATAAAAATGTTGATGAAGAACCTGATGAATAGATGAAGATGCACCACAAAGGGAACACATGCATCAGGTACTTAGAAGAATATGAGTTACCTAGATGGTTGCCAGCTGGCAACCTGTGCCACATTGAAGGAGTTGACTTAGTCAATGAATTGTATGCTGTTGATCTTAATAGATAAATCTTGATCATAGATCAATTGTAACTACTCCCTCACCTTGTTCTATAAAAGGTGCAGGGATGCCTTATTTGAATCATTCGAAACTTAATTGAAATCTATTTGCTGAAATATTCAGGGCTTATTTCAAAGTTGTTGTATACATATATGTTCTTGCATACTTAATGACTGAGAAGACTATTTTGATTACAATACATCATAAATCTTGAGTAATCAGTGTAAGAATTCTTGATACATGCTATGATTTGCTGCGTCCCTTGGAGTGCATATCAACTTACATGTGTTGTTTTCATGCCTTTCCTTTGAAGTTAGCATCGTCTATATCTAGCTGTGGAATTTCCTGGTGAACATATGGTTTGATTTCTTCTCTTCATGACTATATTTGATGTGTATGTGGCTCAATGACTGAAGGTTCAACATTAATTTGAAGTATTTCTTTCAATTTATTTCAATTTCAAAGCATTTCATCATCATAATTGACAATAATTGACAATCTTAAGAAAATAATACAAATATGCAAACGTCTCATAGATAACTGAACATATTTAATATATTTGAGGTTAAAGTATGTCAAAATGATAAATATCATGCAAAGATTTAAAGATAGACACACTATTTGAAGCATATTTTGTGTAAAATAACTATCTGTGCAGCATCATTACAGGAAACACTATCTTACATATGAGACTCACGTAAGACCCCAAAATGGAAACAACAACACACATCAACCTCTGAGTAATGTTAAAAGATTAAGACCTAATCACCAGAGACTTGGGATCATGAATTCTTTGAATTCATCGTATCTTTCAAGATGAATAAAGGTTAATGTGTACTTTTATTCTATGTTTGTTTGTGATTAATATCATGATCAACATAAACTGGCGCTAGAAGGAGGGCATCCAATCAAAGATCAAAAACTCATCATTAGTACGTTTATTCAAATTGATGATGCAGACAATGAGGTAATACTAAGAAACCTTTAAATTTCTAGTGAGTAAGTGAAGATATACAGTTTCAAACTTGCACATGCTAATCCTTTGCAATGTTTTCATAATTGATCAGAAATATTGCAATCTTTATAGTAGATCATCATGTATTTGCAAAAATCAGTCTTATTTTGGGTGAATTTGTCCAAGGTTTGAGGTATTCTGCTTTAGAAACCTGATATCAACATGCAAGTGTTACCAAACCTAAAAATCACCTCATATTTGTAGTATAGCTACAAATATTCTAGAAATACTTGGTCAATTTCCAATCCTAACCATAAATACAGTCATTGCTGGTAAATTCCAACTAATCTTTACAAATTTCTAGCTAAAGTCCCTTTAAATTTGAGAAACCCTAGCTCACGAGATAAATACTAGGTCTAGATCCAGTGGAATCTTTGAAGAAATACCTGTCAGGGGATTTAGACCAAGGACTGTAGATATCCATCATACTCCCAGTTCTAGTGCTTCAAGAGCCTCACCAGAGCATCCTCCTGTAACTCCAATTAGATTACAAATACCTACAGCTTTACCTATTACTCCTTAGGGACAGCCATCTCAGCCTGTCTAACCTCAAGTTCAACCTCAACCTGTCCAACCTCCTCTGGTTGCAATGTCTTTCTTTGCAGTGGAGTCACCTTTGACGTTTCATGCTTATCATGAGTTGCCAAAGAATCCAAACAAAATTTTTCCAAAGTATCATCCTTATCAGGATGTTGAAGATCATATCCAAACTTGCAAAGAAGCCTACTATAGGGCAAGAATAGAACATCAAGATGTTGTATGTAGATTATTTCCTTTTTCCTTAGGGGAGGAGGCTTATAATTGGTATACTAGTCTTGGTCATGGTTCTATCAGATCATGGGATGTCCTAGAGAAAGCCTTTACTGATAGATTCAAAATTCTGATAGATCCTTCCATGAACTATCACTTATTTGCTACAATCAAAGATTTGAGAACGAGCCTATCGCTAATTTTAATGCTAGGTTCCAGAAGATGTTGTCTAAGTTGGTGGCTCCCTATGTTGTAAATGATGAGTCTGCCAGAAGTATCTATTATTTAGCATTAGATCCTTTGACCTCCATGTTCATCAGGAGAGCACACCCTCATATCACAACTTTGACACAAGATTTCCAAGAAGCCATAAAGGTTAGTCAGCAGCTAGTGCCTGCTCCTACTCCAAATATTGCATTCCCTACACTGCCTGGCATGTATCTAACATATCCTACACAATATCCTAATGGAGCTATGATACCTCCAGCAGTCATGCCAACACCTTTGCAAGTTCCTCCATTGAGTATCATGCCACCTCTTAATGTGAATGGCCATATGCCACAGTATCCTACACAAGCACTGACACCTCAGGGTGTGGATCAGAACAATAACACTAGATCCTCTTTCTTCAAGCCTCAAACTGAAAATATAGTGGCTAAAGCTCAGGAGGAGAAAGAAGAAATCAAAGAAATCTCTACTTAGCTAAGAAAACTAACTACATAGGTCACTCATCTGAGAAATCAAAACTTTTATTCTCAATCTAATCAGAATAGAAATTATGCCAATGACAGACCTAGTTATCCTAACAGGGGGTACAACAACAATAATTTCAACAGTAATGGTGGAAATAATAATAATCCTCAAAGGTAGCCTAGAGTATGGAACTCCAGGCCAAATAATGGCTCATTACCATCACCTTTACATAATCAGCCACCTATTGAAGTCAAACAGACTACTAGAATCAATCTTGCTGAGGTAGCCCTCACCAATTGGTGTAGAATGTACAATACAAATGCTCATGCCGAATTGGATTGTCCACAATTTAGAATTGCTACTAGCATTTCCAGACAGAAGTGTCTAATACTTCTAGAAATCCACCTCAAGTGGAGGGAAATGAAATTGTCCCTTGTGGATATGACTCAGCATTTGTATTAGAAAGTTATACTAATCAACCTCATCAATAGATTGTGTCATCTCACCAGAATTACAACTTGGCATGTGAAGAATCTGCCATGGCTTTTGAGTCAAATTATGTTTTCCCCTTTGAAGATGAGAATGAGCCATCCAATGAGCTTGAAGATGTGCATGTTTACCAGCAGCAATATGAGGGTAAGCACAATTATAATCTGAGAAGTAACTCTAACAGACCTACTGGTCCATTAACCAGTTCCTTGCCCCCAAATAATTTTAACACACCTCCTAATCCCAAGGCAAGTAACAATCTAGGATTTCCAAAGGTAAATGCACAGTATCTGTCACCACAAAACACAACATCAGAAGCTATTAGCCTACCTCATGAATCAGACAAACTAGTCAATATCTAGTGGATGAGATGAAGAAAGTAAAGATCAGCTTGTCTCTATTAGAGTTGTTGAAAACTCCTGCAATTAAGAAGGCATTTATGAATTGACTAGATGATCCTGCTCCTAGAGAGGATATTCATTCCCTAGGTCAGCCTAGTAATAGAGATCATGCTACTAAAGATAATATTGTCAAACATAAAGTGCCAGCTATTGTTCAAGCTACATAAATCTCCCACCTTACCTTGTACAAGGACAAAAGTGAGTCACCACATTTCCTCCTTACCATAAGGATGTTTAGTAAGAATTTACACAACTATTTGGTAGATTTAGGTGCATCTACAAATGTCATGCCCCTGTCTATATGTAATGCTTTAGGACTGCATCCTACTAAATCTGTAAAGAAGGTGACATAGCTAGATAAAATAGAAGTAAGTGTGGTAGGAGAGTTAACTCATATTCACATGCAACTAGCATCTGATCCCAGGATCCAATATTACATCGATATCTAGGTAGTAGATATACCTAATACATATGGGATGTTGCTCAGCAGAGACTGGTCTAAAACTCTCAATGGATATATGTCTATTGACTTTAGTCACATGTGGTTACGTTGGAAAGGGATACCAAATCAAATAAGAATAGATGTTGAGCCTAGAATGAAGCACATGATCACCGAGTATAACAAAATGAATGAGATCATGTATGTGAATGTAGAGCCTAGAGTTTATGCCATTAGACTGCGGACTATTAGGATAGAAGAGATCTTGTTGTTTGACTTTCATGATGATGATGATGATCATCAAGAGCACATAACGACTATAGAACCTAATAGTAATTTTGAGAGTGAGAATGAGATAGATCGCTTCAGAAATTTTGAGACGCACCTGTCCAAGCAGGTAAAATGTTGTCAATTGTTAAATATACTTGTTCATGACATTTTGATGATGGTTGGTGTAGATTACATGACGAGGCACATTCAAAGAAAACTTGTGAAACATGCTTAGTTATGATGAAGCTGGAGAAAACATGTAGTGAGGCATCATCATCATCATCCAAGGTAAGTTCTGCATCTAGTGATGATGATGATATTGATTTTTGTTTGTCTTCTACAGGAACCACAAGAGAGGTAATAGATCATGCTGAGGATCATATCTTAAAAATAGAAGAAATTCTGGTATATGACTAGATAAATGTTAAGAAGAAAGAAAAAATCACCCCATGGAGTGATTGTTTGATGGAGTCAGATTATGAACTATCTAATGAAGACAGATGTAGTAATTTGACTAGATTTGAAGATTTTTTATCAAGAGAAATTAAAAAGATGATAGAAAAAGGGAAACTTCCACAAGATGCACTGACTGAGGGATGGTGCAGATTGCATGAGGCACCTCACTCAGAAACTACCTTCTCACTATGTTTACATATTTTAAAGAGACATAGCACCCAATCCATAAGATCATCCTCTTGATGTTGAAAAGAAAGAAAAAGAATCAGCTTCGCAGAAGAAAGGAAAGGTGAAGTCTGAGAACAATGAAATACCTAAATTAAAATGGATATCAGGTGGAGCAGCTGCCAGAGCTACAAAGAAGAAGGAAGGCTCAGCTAAGCCTCCTGCTGAAGATAAATCCTAGATCCTTAGATTTGATGGATCCAAGTCCAAACAAGGAGCTGGAGTAGGGATTGATCTCATTGACCCATTAGGAAAGTGCTACTTAGCTACTTATAGATTACAGTTCCCCTGCACCAACAATGTGACAGAGTATGGAGCTCTGATTCATGGGATACTATTTTCTCTCAAGAAGGTAAAAACTCTGCATGTCTTTGGATACTCAAAATTAGTTGTCAGACAGGTAAGAGGAATTTACTCTTGCAACTATAAGAAACTGTCAAATTATAGACACAGAGTGTGGGATTTGATTGAAGACTTTGATGCATTTAATATCACTTACGTACCTAGAGAACAGAACCATAGGGCAGATGCATTAGTACAGGCCACTAGTACATTAGAGCTCTTGTCCATATCAGGCCTAAAGAGATTTTCAGTAGAGCTAGTATCAGTACCATCAGTACCTGATAATGTTACTAATCTCCAAGTTTTTGATGATGATCAGCATATCCTAGATTTCATCTCTAACAGAGATATATTTGATGCTCATATCATAGATGAGAACAATGTGGAAGAGCATGTCTAGGAAGAGGAAGAAATATTAGACTTGCCCAGTAATAAAATTCCAAAAGGGATGATAGAGCTAGAGAGAGCATTTGACCTGGATAACATGTTTAAACAAAAGGATCTTCTAAAAGATGATGGAGGATAGTATTCACAAGTGAATATTGGACAAAATGATGACAAGAGAAATGTCTTGATTGGTAAGGTTTGCACACCAGAAGAGTTAGAAGGAATAACTCAGGCCCTTAAAGGTTACATACATGTTATTTCATGGACTTATGATGAGTTGAAGACATATGACACATCAGTCATAACTCACACTATACCTCTCAAGCCAAATGCTAAACCTTTTAGATAGAAGCAAAGGCCTATCAATGCTTTGCTTGAACCAATAATTTTTTAAGAAGTCAAGAAGCTGCTGAATGCTAGGATCATTTTCCCTATGAGGTACTCCACTTGGGTAGCTAATCTAGTGCCAGTGAGAAAAAAGAATGGAGACATTAGACTGTGTGTAGACTTCAGGAACCTGAATAGAGCATCAAAGAAGGACAATTATCCTTTGCCTTCCTTCGATGAAGTCCTACAGATTGTTAATGGTGCCAAGATGATATCCTTTCTGGATGGTTTCTCAGGCTACAATCAGGTCATGGTTGACAAGATTGACAGACTAAAAACTACCTTCACCACAAAGTGGGGGATATTTGCTTATAGACGTATGCCATTTGGGCTAATAAATGTTGGAGCAACATTCCAGCGAGCAATGGACATAGCCTTCAGAGGCTTAATAGGAAAGTGCACAGTCATACACATGGATGACTTAACAGTGTTCTCTAAGGATAGAGGAAATCATGTAGTAGATCTTAGAAATGTGCTTAAGAAATGTGAAGAATATGGAATATCACTTAACCCCAAGAAATGCATATTTGGGGTAACAACAAGAAAGTTACTAGGCCACCTAATAACTGAAAAATGGGATTATCATTGATCCTGGCAGGGTGGAGTCCATTATGAAATTACATCTTCCAAGAAGCAAGAAAGAGCTCAAATCTTACTTTGGTAAGATAAATTTTGTGAGAAAGTTCATCATTGGCTTTGCAGAGATAGTCAGACCTTTAAATGCTATGCTGAAGAAGGATGCCAAGATTGAGTGGACACCAGAAGCAAAAGTAGCTTTTGAAGACATAAAGAAAGTTATTTCTTATGCTTCTATCCTCATCAATCTAGACTACACCAGAGACTTCTATATCTATTCATTTGCTTCAGAACAGACCTCTACAACAGTGCTAACTTAGAGAAATGAAGAAAAAAAAGAAAAATCAATCACCTTCATGCGGTGTCCTTTCAAAGATGCTGAATTAAGATATGTAGATGTTGAAAGGCAAGCACTTTCTTTGGCTAGAGTAGTAAAGAAATTCAGGCATTATATCTTGAGAAGCAAGGTGATTGCTGTGGTACCTGATGTAGTAGTGAAGATGTTGTTAATGCAGAGTGAGCTTGGTGAAAAAAGGGCTAAGTGGATCACAATCTTACAAGAATATGACATGGAAATTACACCCATGAAACTGATAAGAGGACAAGCTCTAAGCCAAATGATATCAGAAATTGATCCAAACATAGTGAGTCAACAGTATGTTATCATGCTAAGGACAATGAAGAGTGGTACTCAGACATCAGACATATCCTGATTACTAGAAGATGTCCTCAAAGACTACAGGCTTCACAGAGAAGAGCCTTGAAGATAAAATCCCAAAAGTATATGATGAAAGGACTTCTCTTCAAGAGGAAATATGAAGGAATATACTTGAGATGCTTAGAAAAGCCAGAAGCAAACAAAGTTTTATCAGAGCTACATGACAAGTTTGGAACAACACATGGCTCATCCTTGGCTACAACACATGCTATCCTTAAAGCAAGATATTATTGGCTTACAATTTTTAAGGATACTACTGAGCACATTAAATGTTGTCATGTATGTCAGGTTGCTACCAACAGAGAGAGATATGTTGCACAACCTTTGTAACTAGTGATGGAATCCCACCCATTTGCACAATGGGGCATGGATTTCATAGGACCTATTAATCCTCCATCATCTTTAGGCCACAGGTATGTTTTAATAATTATTGATTATTGTACCAGGTGGACTGAAGCTGTTAGCAGCAAGACCTGTACTATTGAAGATGTCATTAGATTTCTAGAAAGTAACATAATCACCAGGTATGGGGTTCCCTATGCTCTGGTAAGTGATAACAGCTCTGCTTTTGCTTCAACCAAATTGTCAAGTTGGACCTTTGACTATGGGATCATACTGAAGTTCTCATACAATTATTATCCCCAAGGGAATGGATTGGTAGAATCAACCAATAAAAATTTGCTGAATATCATAAAGAAGTTAGTAGACAAGAACCCTAGGGAGTGGAACACACTTCTAAAATATGCCTTATGGGTAGACAGAACCAGAAACAAGGCTGCATTAGGAAACTCACCTTATCATTTAGTGTATGGGGTGGATCCCATCCTCCTTGTTAACCTAAAGATTCCTACCTTGCAGTTTGCCCAAGAGTACGTAGGCATAGACAATAACCAAGAAGTCAGGTTGCTTCAGCTGATGCACCTGGAAGAGAAAAGAAGTCAGGCAATTGATCAATTTGCCAAACATCAGGCTTTTGTCAAATGCTGGTTTGACAAAAGAGCCAAAATTAAAGCCTTCAAGATATCTGATTTAGTCCTGATGTGGGATAAAGCCCATGAGAGGAAAGGAGACCATGGTAAGTTTGATAAATTATGGATAGGTCCCTTCCAAATTTCTGAGATATTAGGAGACATCACTTTCAGGCTTAAGAACTTGACAGGTGAGGATATTACATTACTAGTTAATGGATAGTTCCTCAAACATTATTTTCAAGCCTAAGTCAGCTTCATGACAGTCATGTGTATCATAGTGTATATTTGTGTACTTGTTTGTACAGTTGTTGTTTTGTTTGTTTTGTTTTGTTTGCTGGTTGAGTTTTGTTTTGGTTAGTCAAGATGATGCAGCTCATCACCCCAGAAAATAACAAATTGTTAGGATTCAAGTGATGAGGACACATTCATATATATGTTATGACCCACTTTGAGAAAGAACTCATGATCAGGTCTATGATATCTTTTCATCAGGGTGCCTTTTCTTAACCAAAGTGATTTCTTCACAATGACTCACCTAAAAGCCTTGGGTTTGCTGAACACACAAGTATAGGTGTTAAGTAAAAAATCTAAAGGGACTACCTTTCTACCAATGCAATCTCCAACCTAAAATAGCAAGTGACCATACCTTGCATGCTGAGCTTACATGATGACATTAGATATATGAAGTATAAATGTTGAAAATCCAAAAATATAATAAAATTAGGCCATCTAAGTAACTCTACCGGGGCTATAGATGCTTGCTGGCAGTGGGGCTCTACTTAGGGGGATTGTATAGATAACCTTGCCAGGGCTATGGATGCCTATTGGCAGCAGGCTCTATCCAGGTTGGCTATGAGGGATGATCTCCAACTATGTAGCTTAACATCAGTTACTCATGTTTTCAACTTGCTTTCAAGATGAGGATAATTAATGATTTGCACACTACTGATCCTTTGTTAGCATTGTTACCATGAGGACACTTTATCATTTAGAAAAATTATGATGCTTATGCTTAGAAAGAGTTAGAATACTATATATGAATGTGATCACATCACTTGAATCATTGGAATTTGTTTGTTTTCTTTGGTGGAAAGTTGTTGTGTGGTTGCACAACATGCCCCATTTTGACTTGACAAAACAAGGACCCAACCTTTTTGTTTGGCTTGGCCTGTGTTTCTGCTTGCTGGCAGTCTGGTAAAAGAAAGTAAGGCATATGATCTTGCATAAAGGGGACTGGGTAAGTCATCATGATGAGGTCATTTTTTCAAAGTTAATATTTCATGACAATAACCTCATGGTTGGATACATTACAAAATTTTATGTAGGTTTGCCTTTTGCATCACCCTGATATTCCTTAGGGTGTGAAAGTTATGGTGAGTCAAAGTCCTGGTCAAACCTGATATTCTAAGGGGAAGATCATATTTCTTAACATTAGTCATCTTATCAAAGATCACCCCGATCCAATTTTATCACCTGATAAATCATTTATCCAGAGATCTAGATGTCAATTTTAGGTGATAGAGGTACTTACCAGTCGAACAACGTCATATATTTTACGGGGGTCATATTTTGAATATCACCTGATATTCAAAATATCACCATACCTTTCGAATATCACCCTGTCACAAAATATCACCCTAGAGTCAATTATCCTGATGATGTCATCAAATCCTGAACAACAAAGAATCACCTTGATGATGACATCATTCTAATCTTTACCTCGCGGAGGTATATTTCTAAAAATAACCCCATCTAACAAACATGATGATGACATCATGGTGCTACAACAATAAACCAAGTCATTATCAGGATGACGTCATCCTGATATTCTGAGAAGAAGGCACTTTAGTTTGGGGGGTCATCATATTCCAAACATCACCCGACATTTAGAACATACCCTAATTTTAAAACATAGCCAGATATTCTCAATATCACTTGATATTTTGAAAGATCATCCTCCTCTTTTTACCACACAACAATTAATACCATTAATGCAGTAGGTGGTTCCCGCCGATTGCTAGTGCGATGATAACACTTGGAAACATCTAGAGATTTTCATGCAGTAAATCAATGATTAAGATCAATTCAGTCATATTTTACCCTAAGTGACTAGATGAATAGATTTAAAAGGAATTTATGTCATTATACTCTTACCTTACGAAGAAATGATAAGTTGCAAAGCTAAGTTCTCAAACCCTCATAAGAGCTACCTGTTGAAGCCTATATCTTGCTAAGAATAGGATGCGTGATCAACAACGGTATTTGAATTCATTCTGTAATCATGAGCATAATTTAGGAGGATAAACGTATCAGGTAAGTAATTTGAAACCTTCCTCTTGTCGTTCTCTACATATCTAGGTAGTATAATGTCACTGATTTGAAGTTGTATGTTCTGTCTAATGAATATATATACATGATGCTATAAAGATGTAATGTATGTGCATGCATGATGAGATATCAAATTGTAAGACAAGTTCCTGTTCATCACAGGAAATCATGACAAACAAGAGATTGTTTAAGTCTGAAGCAGAATTAGTTAAACCGATGTTTGCTCAGCCTGAAGGTGTGCAATTTAAATATGGAGTTATAGGGGATACACATCAAGGATGTACATATTTGGCAACATGGGCACTTCAAATGCACAATGAAAAGGAGAATACATTGCTGGACTCTGTTTTTGTATCTGGAATGTGGAATGTGGCTGGTTTCCCATATTCCATGGAGGCTCCTGAGTTAGTTATTAAATGTGCTAGAAATTATAATCCACACACAAGAAAGGTGGAGAGGCATGGCAGAGTATATGTAGATCTATCTATCAAGGGCCTTTCCACCACCTTCAATCTGCCATTGGGAAAGAAGGTTGTTAGCATGGATTTTAAGAAACTAGAAGTAGAATATGAGAATAACAAGAAGGTTGCCAAGAAGAGAATATACCAATGGAGGGTGAGAAATAGTCCTTATCCCGCAACTGCCAAATTGTCAGTACATCTGTATAAGTTTGATTTCGATGAGGAATACCAATATATGATCACCCTACTCAGTTGAGTAACTGGCCAACCAAATGCTGGAAGTCTCAAGGACTAGATGTATGGCATCATCCTTATGTCCCTCTACACAGAAAATAGGCCATTATGGGCCAAGATGATAAACGATGCCTTGCATGATCAACTCATGAACCTGGCAGGTTCAAAATGTTCTTTTTATATGAATTCCTACATAGTTTATTTGTGTGCCTACAAGGGTACATTTGATGCATTAACAACAAAAGGAAAGATTGGTGGCAACACTAATGATGCTCACATCTGGGATCATTATTCCCAGCTGCAAAGGCAAAATTACCTCCAGGACTACAAATTAGTAAATGATGCATTTTCAGTGCATCTAGTTAGAACAATGGAGGAGGAAAGAAATAAAAGATTGAGCATGGAAGCTCAAGAGATCATATATAGGCATGCAGCCTAGTTTATTCAGTAGGCAACATTCTCTTATATAAGAATTGAGGGTTTTGAAGGTCAACCCCTCATGCTCCCAAGATACCCCACTGATGCAGTAGTTTTGATGGAGTTCATGAGGCTAGTGGCTACAGTACTGGATGCTTACAAAGCAAGTAACAAGCTTCCACCAGTATTGTTTCCAATTACAATGGGCTGGTATATGTGCCCACATTCTGATAACATTAAGAAAGCCATAGCTAGCTTGATAATGATGCAATTATATCCTTTCCCTTTGGCTAGGTCATATGATCCATATGGGAGAATGCAAAAGATTATGGGGAAGCCCATCCACCAGAGGAATCTGGAAGATTTCTAGTTAGATTGTGAAGATGAGGCTGAAGCCAGAAGAAGAAGATATCAAAGGCTAACCCTTAACCAGATTAGGACTTTTGATTGAATCTCAATACCTATCCAATTGAAGAAGGATGATGGTAAAATAATGGTAGATGAGTATGAGGAAAAGAAGATATATAATGATACAATATCATCACCAGATCTTACCACACCAGAGGACATTTCCTTAGATCCATTCATAGGTGAAATATTATAGCTGACAAAAGCATGGGTCAATGAACAAATAAATACACTGAAGAAGAAGGGTGTAGACCTTACAGTGGATAATAAGAAGAAAAGGAAAGGAATTCTTGATGATGAGTATGATGATTTCCTGATTGAGAAGAGGAAATCTAAAGGAGAGAGAGTACCACCTCCTGATAAAAGAAAGAGACCTCCTAGAAGTAAGAAAATTGATATTGAACCTAAAGGGGTCATAATTGAAAGAATAGAAATGTCAGCTGAAGGTGCATCAGGATTGGGACAAGCATCAGCATCATCTGCACCGCCTCCCTTGGATAAACAAATGGCTAAAAGAATCTAGAGGCTAGCTGCACAACCTACTGATACATATGAGGAGGGTTAGACATCACAGAAGAATATAGAGGAGGATACCCCTCTAGATGTGGAGCCTGAAGAAGAAGAAGATCCTACACCCCTCACCAGAAAGAGAAAAGTACCTTAGGTGATGTTATGCATACCTAAGAAATAGAGAACTTCAATGAGAGGTGGAATAGAACAAGACCCCATAATGCTAAGAGGGGCAGGTAGTGAAGTGTTCAGAAAAGAGCTGCAGCATAATGTACCCCTTCCTACCATAGTCAAGTTCAAGACTAAGAAGGCTAAGGAACAAAGGAAAGAAACCTCAAGAGCAGTACAAAGCGGTCATGTCTCACTGGAAGAGACTGTAGACCTATCTGATGACAAGGTAGTAAAAGATGTCACCTCTCAGAAAATGGAAACCCTTGTTGCTAATACCCGCATAACTCCTCATGGAACCCCAACAGTACAAGCGGTGTTAGAAGAAATGAAGCAAGTAGAACAAGAGAAAGAAAAGAGCCCAAAAAAGATTGCACAATAAATAGGGCTGGATGCATTAGTTGATTAGGTGACAAATCTTGTAACAATAGATTTAACATATGTAGAGGATGTAAATCCTAAAGATATAGCAGGTACACCTGAAAGAATAGAAAATGTTAAAGAATTTAAACAAATGGAAGTGGAGGATAAAGCTCTAGATGTGGGTCAGTAACAACAAGAAATATCAGCTGAACCTGAAATAGTTGAAGTCTAGCCAAAGGACAGAGAAACCTCAGAAGATAAAGAAACATTAGGTCATGATGACCTAAAGGCTCAAGAGGTAGATACATCAGGTGTAGAGCAAGATGCAATGCAAGATCAAGTGGAGGCACCTAAGTCAGATAAAATAATATCCATAGATACTAATGTACCTCAGGATGAGGAAAATACTAAAGTGGATGAGACACCCCTGGAGGAAGTAAAAGATTAGGATCATGATAAACATGCAGATGATCAACAGGATCACCCTCCGAAAGAAAAGATTCCTCAACAAGAGGAAGCACCATAGGATCACCCTCATGAAGAGCATCATGAGGAGGAAATAAGAAAGTCACCTTCACCACAAAAGATGATAACAGATACTGGAGATCAAGGTGAACATGATCAGGATGGTGGACATCCAGGATCCAATGACCAAGTTCCTCCCTAGCTAGAAAAAGAGATAAGTACATAGCCTGATTTTGAAATTCAAGAATTTGATATATCTACATTGTTTTCAGAAACCCTAATAAAGCCTAAGAGGAAGGCAAGACTAACTTCTGCCATTAGAAGAGATCTTGATATAGGTAGGAGAACTGCCCAAATAGCACTCCCCATAGTCGATAAAGAAAGAGGCAAGATTACTCTGGAAGAATTCCAGATTACCACAGTATATCTAGGATTTGCCAATGAAGACCAAGAAGGTCAAGAGGGGAAAGACATTATTGATTCTTTGACCCAGAAGATAAAGAAAGAGAAGGAGAAAAATAAGCAACATAAAGAGCATATTGCTTAGCTGCATGCCTATATAAAGGGGTTAATTAACCATGATGATACATCAGGTGATTGAGTAGTCCCATTGACTGTAATTTCTTAGGAGGAAGTCAACAGGTTGAACCTTATGAGACATGAATTAGTAATAATGTTAAAATGGATGTCATCTGCGCTCGATGGAGCTGAAGAAGTGGTAAAAGCCTCTTTGAAGAGGTGGAATTCTTTAGGTACCTCTAGGAGGAAGGTAGATAAACCGCAGATGGAGATCAGGAGGAGGTCATTTGAATTGGAGAAAGCCTTGAGTTCTTTAGATGAAATAAAGAGGATTGATCCTCTAATTTTAATAAAGAATCAAGTACTAAATAATAACACATCCATATTGATTGATATCTAGAACAAAGACATCAGGTTTGAATGTGATGTGCTGAAGGGATGCAATAATAAATTAAGAAATATCAGTATGAAGTTGCATGATATGATGTCTTATGAAGCAGAAGTCTTGGAAACCTTACAAGAAAAAGTAGAGGGAAAGATAGAAAATTAGGACGAGGACTTTGCCATTAAATCTCTACATAGTAATTTCCAGCCAGTAGCTGAAGACCCTCTCAACCACTTGACAGAAGAAGTAATGGATAAAGTAATGAGAATAAAGGTCAGGGTGAAGAATTATAATGAAACATTGAGTAGTAGGAGGAACAAATTAGAATCCCTTTGGAGCAAGTATCAGACACATAAACATGGCATCACTAAAGCAAGAACTCAAGATGGCGGAGAATTAGAAAAGATAGTGCAAGCATATGAAAGTATTAGGACATCTATGCAAGTCCATATTCAAGGAGATAATCATCAGGGTGATGAGGATAGCGATAGCACTGAAAGTGATGATCATGACAATAAAAATGATGACAAAGAACCTGATGAATAGATGAAGATGCACCACAAAGGGAACACATGCATCAGGTACTTAGAAGAATATGAGTTACCTAGATGGTTGCCAGTTGGCAACCTGTGCCACGTTGAAGGAGTTGACTTGGTCAATGAATTGTATGCTGTTGATCATAATAGATAAATCTTGATCATAGATCAATTGTAACCACTCCCTCACCTTGTTCTATAAAAGGTGCAAGGATGCCTTATTTGAATCATTCAAAACTTAATTGAAATCTATTTGCTGAAATATTCAGGGCTTATTTCAAAGTTGTTGTATACATATATGTTCTTGCATACTTAATGAATGAGAAGATTGTTTTGATTACAATACATCATAAATCTTGAGTAATTAATATATGAATTCTTGATACATGTTGTGATTTGTTGTGTCCCTTGGAGTGCATATCAACTTACATGTGTTGTTCTCATGCCTTTCCTTTGAAGTTAGCATCAACTGTATCTAGCTGTGGAATGTCCTGGTGAACATATAGTTTGATTTCTTCTCTTCATGACTGTATTTGATGTGTATGTGGCTCAATGACTGAAGGTTCAACATTAATTTGAAGTATTTCTTTCAATTTATTTCAATTTCAAAGCATTTCATCATCATAATTGACAATAATTGACAATCTTAAGAAAATAATACAAATATGTAGACATCTCATAGATAACTGAACATATTTAGCATATTTGAGGTTAAAGTATGTCAAAATGATAAATATCATGCAAAGATTTAAATATAGACACACTATTTGAAGCATATATTGTGTAAAATAACTATCTGTGCAGCATCATTACAGGAAACACTATCTTATAGATGAGACTCACGTAAAGCCCCAAAATGGAAACAGCAACACACATCAACCTCTGAGTAACGTCAAAAGATTAAAACCTAATCACCTTAGACTTGGGATCATGAATTCTCTAAATTCATCATATCTTTCAAGATGAATAAAGGTTAATGTGTACTTTTATTTTATGTTTGTTTATGATTAACATCATGATCAACATTATCTTCAGCTCCTGATCAGGATAGTGTACCTGCAAAATTAGAGAAAAGCCCTGTTAGAAGCTTTGGATATGAAGATTCTTCATATGCTTTATCAATAGACATGTAAAACTTGCAAACATTATGCATTTGATGTGATTGGATCAAAATCAAACATGTGCAATAAATCAGATCATCTTGAAAAAGATCAATCAAATTCAAGATCTATGTTTTATGCTAATTTGCTTGGTAACTGTGCAGGTATAGGAGAAATCATGTTTTTGATTTAATTCCTATGAGATAAGCATGTGGAGAAAATGGGCTCCCATAAGGGTTGAGCCCAGTGTGCTCAAAGTAATAACATTAATACAAAAGATATCCAATTGACCAAACATCATGGTGTTTTATCACATCATATTCATGTTGCTGCAACACAGTGCATCAAAAGTACAAATCTAAGGTCTCATTTAAAACAAGACAGCCATGTCTATCTTGAGGTTGCACTCATAACATAAAGATACAATCACTTGTACCATGAACATTAGATAGAACAGGTATTTTTCTCCCTTCCTATTATAAACATGAATTAGAGTTGCTTTTGAATTTAGTGAACAGTCATATCACAAGGAGGATATACCAGAGTCATGAAGATATACATTTCCCCTGTATTTCTTTGGATGCCAAATGATCATAAATGTCAATATGTTCTATGTATTCATAAGAGTTTGAAAGATATTCAACTGCTGAAAAGGATTACTATTGAATTCCATAGAACAGTCATGAAGGATCAAAGCCAGAGTTTTCATCACATGACAACAGATGAACAGTCATACAATGGGGAAGAGTTTTTAGAAAATCATTTTTTTTTACTTCATGCCACATATTTCAAAGTGTTTTTGGTATCTTATAGATCACAATGACAACTAGCATAACATTGATGTTGTCATAACAGATTTAGAAGAGTTTGAAAGATATTCAATCACTAAAAAGGATTACTATTGAATGCCATAGAACAGTCAGGAAGGATCAAAGCCAAAGTTTTCATCACATGACAGCAGATGATCAGTCATACAATGGGGAAGAATTTTTATAAAATCATTTTTTTATTTACTTCATGCCACATATTTCAAAGTATTTTTGGTATCTCATTGATCGCAAAGACAACTAGGACAACATTGATGCTGTCATAGCAGAGAAAGAAGAGATACTTAAATATCATCCACTACAATAGTCAAAAGCCTTGGCTTGGAGTAATAAAATATGAAATATGTTTACCACTTTTGTTATGAATGAGGTATAAAATTGCTTGTTGAATTTTGACCATTGAAATGGATGATATGTATCAGTAGTCTATATAGCTATAACAACCTTTACTACAGTCATAGGTATGATCAAGGTGCAACAATTCAGGGTCACATTTAGTCAAGCAACATCAAGAATAGTAATTGGCATGCCGGTTAGGAAGAGACAAGCAACAATAGGTATGAAAAAACATAGGAGAAGCCTTCATGTCAGCAGTTAAGCATTATGATCAGACACCATTAACAAATGATGAAAGTGAACAATAATGTTGCCATTCCATTTTGTTACAACACTGTTTCTATAACAAAAAAGAGAGGTTACAACAATATTGGTGTTACAAAAAAATGGAATAGCCAACACATTAAGAATTCTTTGCCACCAAAGATAAAGCTAAAGATTGGAAAGAACAAGATTTTATATGTATCAAACAGGTGCTAAGTGAGGATAGTAAGATATAGAGAGGACAGTAAATTAGTATCTACCAACAAGGATAGCCAACAAAGTACCAAAAGGGACAGCCATTTGAAACAAAGGTAGAGCTAACCTTTCACAACTATAGACAAAGGAAACAATTGTTGAAGATGAATATCCTTGTGCATTATCCACTCCAAAAGTCAAAAGAGTATGAGAAACACTATCAAAATGTCAACATCCCCTTATGAAGAAGTGTAAAACTGTCATAGGAGGAACAAGGTGGAACAATAGAGGCATCTACCTTGTTTATCTATAGAAAAATACAAATAAGATTAACTTTCCTTTTATAGCTTTTTTTTTTTGCCTTCATCATCAATGTGTAAATGCAGAGAGAGTATATGACCTATGGGAGTCACATAGCAACATTTAAGAACAAGTATTTACCTTTTTTGTTAGAAATGAAGTGTAAAGTTACTATTGAATGCATGAATAGACATAAAGGAAGTATAACTAAAAGAGTATAGTCCAAGATAAAAGGGGATATAATTGTTTAGAAGGTGTATACCAAACAAAGATTAATGCCCAGTAGAAGGAAAAATTACCAGTTGATTCTATGAACAAATAAAGGAGCACCATCTTTCCTCAACTATCCACATCTCTCCTTCTTTAGGACAAACCTTACTGAGTTTTGCACTTTGGTTATGGATGGAAAAGTTCCCCTAGTGGGTGATAAATGCAAAAGTTCACAAAAGTTCGTATGTATGCTGAGTAACAAATAGTCACCATAGGAGTCAACTTTGAAAGAAGGAGCAACATTTGATAGGGTTTAAAGAAAAGAAGATACTAATAGCTAGCCATAACTGAAGGAGAGTATGATCTTTTCTTGAAAAAATGAAAACCCATATTCATTTTCAAATCCTTGTATTTTGTGCCGATGATGGCATGGTTCGGTGGTTAAGTCGCTCAGTTGTAGTGGCGGCCACCAGAGTTCAAACCCCCGTTGGGCCAACGAGCTCGCAAGGCTTTACGCCTTCGCTGGGCCAATGAGATCGCGGGTTTGAAGTGTTCTTCCTAGGGGATGAGGTCCCCCATTTGTGGCCTCACTGGTTCATTGCTCCGGGCAAAAGCATTTACGTGGAGCCGGAGGGCTTGTCGCACCAGCGTTGCCAGTCATGTTAAAAAGTTTACCAGGTGCATTTAAAAAAATAATCCTTGTATTTTGTTTTTTGCAGAAGAAAGATAAATAATATAGAAGAAAATACAATATAGGCCGTAACAGGGAGGATCTTTTCCTACAAATAGATACAAACCCTCAACTTCTTTTGTGAAAACTTATGTATTTTTAGGCATGCAATAATAAAAAAGGGAATATAGAGGCATGGTCGTAGCCTAGAGAGCCTTTCTCTTCAAGAATATATAGGACCTATATCATTTTCTTGAAACCCTTATCAACATTGAAGACATAGTCTAAAGAGATGTGAATGGTGAAACAAAGAATGAGAGCTCACCTCATTATCTTGTAGAAGAAAAGCTATAGAAGCCGAGGGTGTTGGTTCTTTGAAAACCCTTTTAAACACATGGAGATGGTTGCCATCTAAGCATAGATACAAAGAAAACATAGTGAGAATGGAATGTAAGACTTATATAATGCTCAGAGAGCCATATGGTTGTAGCCAACTGAAGATAGTGATAGAGAAATCAAAGAAAATGCTTTAGATCTTTACTCGAAGAGCTCAACTTTCATGTTTTTGTTAGAAAATAGGAGAAATCCACCAAAAAAGCCAAAGTTACAGAGGAAGACAAGTATACCATCAAAACCCTAGCCATCAATCGAAGAGTTTCAAAGCTAGAACAAGCAAAATGAAAAGATGAAAAGATAATTTTAGGGTACGAAACTTCCCTTTTGGTCGATGGTGGAGTGATTTCTCATTTTTGACTTCAAGAAAAAAATTAAAATTATTTCCTTATCTGAAGCCAAGGTCAAGACTTATGTGTTGATAAAACCTAATAATTATGCCACAGGAGGGGCCCGTGGGCCAAGAAAATCTTTCTTTTGCATTTGATTTTCCTTAAAGTCAAAGTTAGAAATCATCACAAGGTAAGGCTTAGTGCCTTTTATTTCCAAAGTTTGAATCCATTTTGCCTTATGCATTTCAAATGAATACAAAAGAAAACAAAATGATTCATGGTGAATGATAGTAAAAGGTGGCATAGGAATATGGATAAGGTCAGAATGAACTATACATGATCAAAGAGAAGTGTTCATAAGGTGGCAGGTAATATGAGGAAAAGGTGATATGGATGGAGTGATGCATGGAGAGATGTAAAATGAAGGCAGATGGTATAGTGGTAATGATTTTTCCTCTCTTTTTATTATTTGCATGGAGTGATAAGGGGATATGATTATGTCTTGTATGTATGTGAATGCAACTTTGGATCTTTTATTGTTTCATGGAGTAATAAGGTGGTCAAAATGCATGTTATCATTTTGCATGTAAATGACCTAACTTTTGGATGGAAGTATAAGGTGGGTAATATTTTTTATTCTTTCATGTATGATGGCCTAATTAACTTTTTGGTATCGTTATCATATAAAATCATGCAAAATTATGCAAATGTAATTGAGGGATAAGGTGTACTCTTTTTTCTTCCATTTCTTTATATCATGTAAACAAATTAATAAAGTAATATTTTATAAATTACTCTCTTATTTTGTCACAAGTTGTAAAAATGGAGAAATTAGACAAATTGAAACTCATAATAGAGTAACTCATCCAAATGATTACTTTATTATTTTTCCACATGATCTACACATGCAAAATCATGCAAGATGGAGGAGTTAAATTAATTGAGGACTTTTGAGGTCTTTTTGCATGGCTTGGAGGTCAAAATAGAAAATTTTGGTCAACTCTTAGGTCAAACATATGGAGACTAGTAGTTTGGAGCTATTTTTGCTTATTTTGAGGAGGTTTTGACCCTTATTTTTAGGGATTTCATTGTTTGCTCATGGATCAAATTGGAGAGCTTATTTTTAGAGGTAGTTGACTACAGTTGATTTTTTCATGCCTCTTGGAGAGAGCAAACTGTATATTGTAAGAAAAACTTAGGTTTTCTAGTTCTTGCCTCTTTATTCTTTACACTTTGAGAGAGAAAGAGGTTTTGTAACTCACTTATTTGTAGATTTATAGAGATTACAATAGTTTATAGGTTCTATACTTTGTCTTATGCAATTATTTCCTTTATTTTTTAGTTTGATCAAGTATCTATCTTCCATTAATGCAACATGTATGAGTGATTTGATGAGATTTTATTGTGTTTAACATCAGAACCTTTAAAATCATTGTCTCATTAGCACTTGTTTGGGTTAGATAGCATTGAAAATCATAGGTCTTAGGTTGTGCAATTAGAAAACATTTCTTTTATGTTGTGAAAAACTATTTTTTTCTTCAAACAAAAATATTTTTCAGCCTCCCTTAGAAACATTTATGTGATCAATTTGTTAAAAGTGGTATGGGTGGATAGATGTTTTGAGATCTATTTTGAATTAGATTTCCAAGTTTTCATCATCATTAGGTGCATCACCATAGTTTTATAGTTTTATTTGCTTTTAGAAAGATCCTTTTTACCCTTTTCCACATCAAAGTCATAGATCCAATTGAATATTTTGAGAGAACCAACCCATAATCTGGAGGTTCAAACTTGACATAGGTCACCCACAGGTTGCGTTTGATCGCATGTTTCGAAGGATTGTTGAGTATCACAACTTTGCATCATGGGTGCAATCCTAATTGACAATAATTTTTGGCATGCTTGGTGGGACCTTGAAATGATTTTCAGTTCATAAAAGAACTTATTACTGCTACTACTTTGGTATGATTAGCAGTTAATACAACCTTTTTAGAGGTGTTATTTCAAAATACCTGGCGACTCTAACTTTCTGATTTGAATAAATCAGACTTTACATCCTATGAGAAGGATTCACAAGATCAAGTGTAGTTTTTCCAACTCTTTGAATGAGTAGGCATGTCTATCTTTGATGGGAACATGTCATATCATCCATCATATCATGAAAATGCTCCTAATCCACCATCTTATTAGCCATATCAGATCAGCAATACTGCTGGTTTTAGTCCAAATTCCATGGTTTTTAAAGGAAACTAGAATGCATAGTACTCTTACCTCCCCCCACCCTAGTTCATCCTTCTTGCCAGCCAAATCAACTTCAAGAAGTTTGTTTTCTTCAAAACCAACAGTATATCTTTCCTAACCAACTCCCAGTGAGTGCAAAGGAGGAGATTGCACACATAAAAAGTATGTCACTTGATCTCAATAATACATTGCTAGAAATCAATAAGCAGATAGAAGAATTAAAGAGGTAGTAAGAGTATGATCAGCAATAGGAAGAGATAGATTATCAAGTCTATCTTCATGAGAAGGAGTTGGAGGCACAAAGGATGCAGTTTGAAGAGCGTCTTAGAAGGGAAATAGCAGCAAAAGAGGAGCAGATGAAGTCTTTGCTTGTACAAGTACAAAGGCAGAAGATCCAAACAACTACATTCATTTTGGATCAGCTTATTCAAAATGAGGTTAGTAGGTATCAAATCCCAAGTTTTAGAAGTTTTGATTTTAATAAGTAGCTTGTTTGCATTAAAAATCAATTTATTAATCCTCATTTTTAGTCACATCAAGTACCTGAACCAAGTCATCAAGCTTTTGAACAAACATGGTAGCCTTCTTAGACCAAGCATCCTAATTATAAAATACCAAATCTTGTTAAATCTACCTCTCCCATACCAATCCAAAATTAGGAAAGGGAAGATAAACTAATCAAGATTCCAAGTTTTAATTTAGCAGCTGAGGATTTTTGTAGTCTTTCTTATGCCACCAAATCAGAAAAATTAGATGTGGAGCAAGAGGTTGTTGCTGTTTTTACTGTGTCCCTAGCTGAAAATAAACATAATGCATATGAAGAGGATGTTGGTTCAAACTTGTCACTCAACCCTTTCCATTTCAATTCATTTGAAAAGTTCTATAATCTTGTTTATAAGATAAATGAAAACAAATTATAGAGATCACAAGGTGAAAGTCTTCAGTTGCAAAGACAAAATACCTAGGTTCCATTAGAGAAAGCCCCGTGTGAGGAGGAAGAACAGGTTTCTTTGTTTGATCAGCTACCTAGTTTCATTGAACCAAATGAGGAAAGCATACCAATAGTAGTATTAGAACATCAAGAAGACATTAAATAGTATGAAAAATTGTTGATTGAAGCTAAGTAGTCTGACAATCAGATTTTGGATCAATTAGAAGAGTGTGAAGGTCAACCTATCATGCAACTTCCATAGTTGGTTGAGAGTTTTTATGAGGTAATAAACAATCCTCCTTTACCCAAAAGTCAAGAGGAATGTGATGATGTTTCATTTTGGGATGATCTTGAGTCCTTTGTGTCAAACCTAGATGGCAAACAAGATCAGATTAACCATGTTTTTTTGAAAGAACTAGAGAATGAGTCTAAGGTTCTAGCTAATTTGTTTGATCAACTTCTTGAATTTATGGATAAAAATAAAGTTATCACATGCATCCTAACGTCTATGCCTAGTATTGAATAGCTGGATAATATACCTCATTTGGATTCTATGCAAAATTATAAGTTAGATGAGAGAATGTTTTCAGGTATCATACAAGTTTTTTGTTCTAACATTGATGATAAGCTAGTATCAAATGAGTCAACAGTATGTGATTAGCATGACTAGGACAAAGAATTAGACATTACTTCATTTCTTTCATCTGAGCTAACTTTTTCAAATTAGGTTGACATTGCAAGTGATATTAGGACAACAAATCTAAATCTAAGCATCCAGAGTATTGGCAAAAGATACATCATTGCAAGAGGTTGTCCCTATCAGGGATTTAGCTATCAAAGAGCTAAATAAGGAGGTATAGATTATTGTTACTCCCAAAGATGAGATTGCAGCCATAGAACAACGGAACAAGACCATTTATTCACCCCATAACGATAGTGTCAATGATCATATTCAGATGGCGAGTGAGTTTATTTTCTTCAGAGAGTTTTACAACATTCTATAAGGTATGTCCTTATGAATCATATCTTATCAGTAGCAAAACAACTTGTAGAACATCCTTTCTTAATTAGAAAGGGAAGTTATTTTACAAAGCCAGTTAATGGATTTGTTTGACTATATTCTATGGTTGGTTAGTGTAGGGTAGAGTAGAATTTCAGTTCAATATTTTATTTTCCAAGAAGTGCTTTTGCACATTTTGCTGGTTATGTCTTAAATAGGTTATAGTAGTTCTAGTTTCAATTTTGTTTTTCTACTGTAGTTTTCTATCAGTTTGAGTTACAAGAGGTTTTCAAAGTTTCAAGGTAGAAGAAAACACATCTACCCAATGGAATTGCAAGGCTACTAGTTCTAATTTTTTTAGCAGGAAAACACCCCCTGAGAGGTTGCTAGAAATGTTACTAAATTATGTTCACACCTAATTTAGTTAGACCTAATTTGTAGTTGTTACAAAAGGAGTAAAAGAAATTTTTTTAGCTAATGCAATCAGTGAATGTATGATGTCTTGGCAAGACAAAACAAGGATCAGTTGTCAAGATAATCTGACAATCCAATCAGGACTGTCAAAGCATCCTGCCAAAGAAAAATCTAAAGATAAGATATTATACAGTCAATGAATGACAGAATAGATCTAAGTGGTTTTATCTTTCAGTTATAAGATAATTGACTCATTCAAGTGATCACAATTTAGTGTGAAAGAAAGGTATTTATAAAACTATCATTTCATATCATGTTTTGAACATACATTTCATATCATATTTAGTTATTCTATCCTATGCATTTGATTGAAAAAAGTAACCATACATATATATCATTTGCATAAGGTAAAGTAACTAATCATATTTAAAGAAATGCTTAAATGTGTCCCATACAATCCATGGGAATGACTAAACTGGGCAATGCAAACATTGTGCAAGCTATACATCTGAGGATAAAAGGAAAGAGAAAGAACATATGAGGAAAATGAATATACATCATTGGATTTTTGGAAGGTTGATATTCTTAGTTGGTGACTGATCTTCATGTCCTTATCTACAGCTCCTATTTAGGATAGTGTACTTGCATAATTGGAGGAAAGCCCCGTTAGAAGCTCTAGATATGTAGATTCTTCATATGCTTTATCAATAGACATATAAAACTTGCAAACATTATGCATTTGATGTAATTGGATCAAAATAAGCTATGTGCAATAAATTAGATCATCATGAAAAAAATCAATCAACTTCAAGAGGCATGTTTAATGCTAACTTGTTTCGTAACTTTGCAGGTATAGGAGAAATCATGTTTCTGATTTAATTCTTATGAGATAATCATGTGGAGAAAATGGGCTCCCATAAAGGTTGAGCCCATCGTGCTCAAATTAATAACATTAATATAGAAGATATCTAATTGACCAAACATCATGGTGTCTTATCACATCATATTCATGTTGCTACAACACATTGCATCAAAAGTACAAATCTGAGGTCTCATTCAAAATAAGATAGCCATGTCTATCGTGAGCTTTCACTCATAACATAAAGATATAGACACTTGCATCATGAACATTAAATAGAATAGGTATTTATCTCCCTTCCTATTATGAACATGAATTAGAGTTGCTTTTGAATTCAGTGAACAGTCATGTCACAAGGAGGATATAGTAGACTCATGAAGATATACATTTCCCATGTCTTTCTTTGTATGCCAAATGATCATAAATGTAAATATGTTCTAAGTATTCAGAAGAGTTTCAAAGAGATTCAATTGCTAAAAAGGATTACTATTGAATGGAATAGAATAATCATGAAGGATGAAATCCAGAGTTTTCATCACATGACAACAACGGAACGGTCATACAATGGGGAAGAGTTTTTAGAAAATCATTTCTTTTTTATTTAGTTCATGCCATGTATTTCAAAGTGTTTTTGGTATCTCATAGGTCACAAAGACAACTAGGACATCAGTGATGCTGTCACAGTAGAGAAAGAAGAGCACTTAAATATCCTCCACTACAATGGTCAAAAGGCTTAGATTGGAGTAATAAAATATGAAATATATTTACCATTTTTGTTGTGAATGAGGTATAATATTGCTTGTTAAATTTTGACCATTGAAATGGATGATACATATCAGCAGTCTATATAGTTGTAACAACCTTTACTATAGTCATAGGCATGATCAAGGTGCAGCAAGTCATGGTCAAATTCAGTCAAGCAACATCAAGAACATTAATTGGTATGATGGTCAGGAAGAGACAAGCGACAAAAGGTATGAGAAAACAAAGGAGAAGCCTTCATGTAAGACAGTCAAGAATTATGATTAGACAACATTAACAAATGATGAAAGTGAACAATAGTGTTGCCATTCCATTTTGTTACAACAACATTGGTGTTACAACAAAATGGAACAGCCACCACATTAAGTATTCTTCACCACCAATGATAAAGCTAGGGATTGGAAAGAGCAAGACTTTATATGTATCACATACGTGTTGAGTGAGGATAGTAAGATACAGAGAGGATAGTAAATTAGTATCTACCAATAAGGATAACCAACAAGGTACCAAAAGGGACAACCATTTGAAGCAAAGGCAGAGCTAACCTTTCACAACTGTAGACAAAGGAAATGATTGTTGCAAATGAATATCCTTAAGCATTATCCACTCCAATAGTCAAAAGAGTATGAGCAACAATATCAAAATGTCAATAGCCCCTTATGAAGAAGTGTAAAATAGTCATAGGAGGAACAAGGTGGAACAATAGAGGCATCTACCTTGTTTATCTACAAAAAATGCAAATAAAAGGAACTTTCCTTTTATAGCTTTTTTTTTCTTTTTTGCCTTCATCATCAATGTATAAATGCAAAGAGAGTATATGAGCTACAAGAGTGATGGAGCAACATTTAAGAACAAGTATTTACCTCTTTAGTTATAAATGAATGATAAAGTTACTATTGAATGCATGAACAGACATCAAGGAAGCATAACTAAAAGAGTACAATCTAATAGCAAAGGTGATATAATTGTTTAGAAGGTGTATACCAAACAAATATGACTGCCTAGTAGAAGGATACATTACCAGTTGATTCTATGAACAAATAAAGGACCACCATCTTTCCCCAATTATCCATGTCTCTCCTACCTCAAGACAAACCTTACTGAGTTTTGCACTCTAGTTATGGATAGAAAAGTTCCCCTAGTGGGTGATAAATGCAAAAGCTCACAAAAGTTTGTATGTATGTTGAGTAACAAATATTCACCATAGGAGTCAACTTTGAAAGAAGGAGCAACATTTGACAGGATTTAAAGAAAAGAAGATACTGATAGCTAGCCATAATTGAAGGAGAGTATGATCTTTTCTTGAAAATATGAAAAGCCATTTACATTTTCAAATCCTTGTATTTTCTTTTTTGTGGAAGAAACATAAATAATACAAAAGAAAATACAATACAGGCCATAACCAGGAAGGTCTTTTCCTACAAATAGATACAAACCCTCAACTTATTTTGTGAAACATTATATATTTTTAGGTATGCAATAATAGAAATCAGAATATATAGGCATGGCCATAGCCCATAGAGCCTTTCTCTTCAAGAGTATAGAGGATCTATGTCATTTTCTTGAAACCCTTATCAACATTGAAGACATAGTCCAAAGAGATGTGAATGGTGAAACAAAGAATGAGATCTCACCTCATTATCTTACAGAAGAGAAGCTATAGAGGCCATGGGCCCTGGTTCTTTGAAAACCTTTTTAAACACATGGAGATGGTTGCCAGCCAACCAGAGATACAAAGAAAACATAGTGAGAATGGAATGTAAGAACTTATATAATACTCAGAGAGCCATATGGCTATGGCCAAATGAAGGCAGAGACAAAAATCAAAGAAAATGCTTTAGATCTTTACTCTGAGAGCTCACCTTTCATGTTTTTGTGATAAAACAAGAGAAATCGACCAAAAAAGCCAAAGTTGCAGAGGAAGACAAGTATACCATAAAAAAGTAGCTGTCGGTCAAAGAGTTGTAAAGCTAGAACAAGCAAAATGAAAAGATGAAAAGATAATTTTAGGGTTCAAAACATCCCTTTTGGTTGACGATGGAGTGATTTCTCATTTTTGACTTCAAGACAAAAATCAAAATTATTGCCTTGTTTGAAGCCAAGGTCAAGACTTATATCTTGATAAAACCTAATAATTATGTCAGAGGAGGGGCCTGTGGGCCAAGCAAATCTTTCTTTTGCATTTGGTTTTCCTTAAACTCAAAGTTAGAAATCATCACAGGGTACGACTTAGTGCCTTTTATTTCCAAAGTTCGAGTCCCTTTTGCCTTATGCATTTCGAATGCATGCAAAAGAAAACAAAATGATTCATGGTGAACAATAGTAAAAGGTGGCATAGGAATATGGATAAGGTAAGAATGAACAATACATTATCAAAGACAAGTGTTCATAAGGTGTTAGGGGATATGAGGATAAGGTGATATGGATGGAGTGATAAGGGGATATGATTATGTCTTCTATGCATGTGAATGCAACCTTGGAGCTTTTATTGTTTCATGCAGTAATAAGGTGATTAAAATGCATGTTATCATTTTGCATGTAAATGACCTAATTTTTGCATGGAGGCATAAGGGGGGTATTATTTTCCATTCATTCATTTATGATGACCTAATTAATTTTTTGGCATTATTATCATGTAAAGTCATGAAAAATTATGCAAATGTAATGCAGAGATAAGGTGTATTTTTTTTCTTCAATTTCCTCATCATTTTACAACTATATATCATGTAATAAAATTAATAAAGTAATATTTTATAAATTACTCTATTATTTTGTCACAAGTTGTAAAATTGGAGAAATTAGACAAATTGAAACTCATAATAGGGTAAGTCATGCAAATGATTACTTTATTATTTTTCCACATGATCTACAAATGCAAAATCATGCAAGATGGAGGAGTTAAGTTAACTAAGAACTTTTGAGGTCTTTTTGCATGGCTTGGAGGTAAAAAAAGAGAAAATTGGTCAACTCTTGGGTCAAACACTTGGAGACTAGCAGTTTGGACCTATTTTTACTCATTTTGAGGAGGTTTTGACCCTTATTTTTAGGGATTTCATTGTTTGCTCATGGATCAAATTAGAGAGCTTATTTTTTATCGGTAGTTGACTATAGTTGATTTCTTCATGCCTCTTAGAGAGAGAAAACTATATATTGTAAGAAAAAATTAGGTTTGTCTAGTTCTTGCCTTTTTGCTCTTTACACTTTGAGTGAGAAAGAGGTTTTGTAACTCACTTATTTGCAGATTTATAGAGATTACAACAAGTTTCAAGTTCCATACTTTATCTTATGCAATTATTTCCTTTATTTTTCATCTTGATCAAGTATCTACCTTCCATTAATGTAACTTGTATGAGTGATTTGATGAGATTTTATTGTGTTTAACATTAGAACCTTTAAAATCATTGTATCAATAATACTTGTTTGTGTTAGATAGGACTAAAAATCACAGGTCTTAGGCTATGCAATTGGAAAACCTTTCTTTTATGTTTTTGAAAAACCCTTTTTCCTTCAAACAAAAATATTTTCCAGCCTGCCTTAGAAACATTTTTTTGATCAATTTTCTGAAAGTGGTATGTGTGGATAGATTTTCTGAGATCTATTGTGAGTTAGATTGTGAAGTTTTCATCATCATTAGGTGCATCACCATAGTTTTACCATTTTATTTGCTTTTAGAAATATCTTTTTTACCCTTTTACACATCAAAGTCATAGATCCAATTGAATATTTTAAGGGAACCAACCCATAATCTAGAGGTTCAAACTTGACATAGGTCACCCACAGCTTGAGTTTGATCCCATGTTTCGAAGGATTGTTGAGTATCACAACTTTACATCATGGGTGCAATCCTAATCGACAACACCAATATCAAGCACAATCCAATCCAATATCACCTATCTTAATTTGGCAAGAGATATAATGGTTGCATGACTTATTTTGTTAGTTGGTCTTTTGTTTTCATGTATTTTTTGTTTTTATTTTTCTGTCTTGTTTTATCTTCTGATCCCTTTCTATTGCCTACTAAAGGCCACTTAGATCCTCCTATATCTTGGTGTATTTCTATTGCAAGTAGGGGCCTAACTGATGTTATCATTGATGTCAACATAGTCATGTTGCATAGATGTCAAGGATTGGACAAATTGTGTGCTGAGGATATTAAGAAAATTAGTCCTATTAGAAATAGAGAAGAATGACGAAGAAAGTGAAGCTCTATGAAGTGAAAATCCTAACTAGATGAAGATCAGAGAATGTGCATCAAAGGGTTTGTAGATATGTGTTTAAAGATGATCCAGTCAAGATTTGAGAGGTCCTCATGAAGATTTGGAGAAGTTATGACCATATGAGTAAAACTAGTTCCAATAACTATTCAGAGGTGACAGAGTGACACAAATAGGTCCGGTGAGATCCAGAAATGCAATATCTTGTTTTGTGGATTTGGTGGAATGTTTAGGAAGCCAATGTAAATTGACAACTCAAATGGTTCATGGTTTGGAGGTCTGCAAGCATTTATTCTAATGTGACAGTGATGATAGACTGTGTTCTTAAGGTTCCAGATGAAGATGCAAATGATTTTGGTAATCAAAAGTGGTGTGGATGTTATTGGTGATTTAGGAAAGCTTGTGGGGGTCTCTAGATTGTGTCCAATTCATTTTGGCAGTCCGCATTGAAGATTGAGCTCATAATTGAAGATTTACTCTTGAGTGATGGTGTTCTTCCTAATCTTGGCTGACCAGATGTTTTACACATCTTGTGAATAATCTTGAAGATGTTCTACGAAGCATGGCATGTTCCTCAAAGAAGATTGAAGTCTGAGATATGTATGGCTGATAGTGTGGTGATACGCATGAAGTTTTGTAATAAGTCAAGTTGTATTTGTGTAATTGCTCTACAATAAAATAAAGTATGTATTATACCAACTTGGATGATTATCCTGAAGTCGATATCTTGTATAAATAAGATTTGTGAAGTCATTTCAAAGTATGGAGAAGAGTGAAAAGTAGAGAAGTGTTGAGCTTAAATGGAACTATTTCAAGGATGGTGAAGATGCTAAACTCCAGTTCAAGTATGTAATATTTATATTATTTTGTAGAAAATGTGTCTCCTATAGGTAGTAGGCCTCTTGTGAGTAGTGTGCTTGGGCAGTGAGCCCCAATTGGCATGTGCCATCTTGTTCTTATTATTCTTTTAATAAAGAATACAATCTTGGGTTAGTCACCCCGTGGTTTTTCCCTTAACTAGGTTTTCCATGTTAAAATCTTGGTGTCATATGTGTTAATGTGTTTCTGCTCTTAAGTTATTGCATTGTGCTTCCATGATTGAATCATTATTATGCTATTGAAATATAAGAAGGATTTAAGTGTTTAAAGAAAAGAAAGTTTTTGAAACAACTGATTCACCCCCCTCTCAGTTTTCTGTTCTAAACCAACAATCGGTATCAAAGCTAAGTTCCTCTAAAAGAGATTAATTGCTTGAGGAGATCCAGGATGTCTTCCTACAAGAAGGATAGTCTGAGGTTTGATGGAACTAATTACAATCTTTGGTAAAACTGCATGGAATGTCACTTGCAATGTATGTAAATGCAATATTGGACCATAACTTCTAAGAAGTATGTTCCTCCAAAGAATGGTCTGATAACTGTAGATGAAATTAGAGATGCTGAAGATAATTTTTGAGCTAAAGAAGCCTTACTAAGTGCCTTATCTGACTCAAAGCTGACAAATGTTATGGATTTAAAAATTGCATATGAGATTTGGTCAAAGTTGGAACTTCTACATGAAGGAGACAAATATGTTAAATGTGCCAAGCTACATTGTCTGAAAGGAAAATTCAAAAACTTGAAGATGAATGAAGTTGATAATATCACTACATTTATGCCAAAAGTAAATGACCTTGTTTGTGGCATTAGGTGTGCTAGTGGAACCTTGGATGAAGATGAAATTGTTGCCAAAGTTATCAGATCCCTACCTCCTGCTTACAAACACAAGGTTTCTGCTATTGAAGAATTCAAATCTTTATCAAATATCACAAGAGATTAATTGGTTGGAAAATTAGGCACATTTGAATTGACTGAGTTTGGAGATGCATCCCTCAAGACTGAATTTGCATTCAAAACTAGTGCCTCTGTAAAAGGAAAATAAAGGTATGATCCAGGAGAGAACTCCTCAAAGAAACCATCATGGTATGAAAAAGTAAGAAAAGATCTGGAAGAAGATGAGGCAAAAGATGCTCAAATTGAAGCTCTTATTGCAAATAGACTGCCAAGAAGATCTGGTAAGTATGAAGGAAAACTACACTTCAAATGTTTCAACTGTAACAAGATTGGTCACTTTGCCTCAAAGTGTCTGAAAATATTTTCAAGAACAAATCCAAATAGATCAAGATTCCAAAAGAAATGTTACTATGTTCATGAAGATGAAGATGATGGAGTAATAGATGATGAATCAAAGATAGGAAACAAATCCAGAAGTGACTAGGTGCTTATTGCCATCAGGGAAGAAGATCCAATGCCCACTGAATTTGTCAATCATAAAATGGTAGAAAATGCTCTAGCTGCCCAAGTTGAAGAAAAGGATGAATGGGTCATTGATAGTGGATACTCCCACCATATGACTGGTAACAAAAACAAGTTCATAGATCTGGAAAGATATGAAGGAGGAGTTGTAAACTTTGGTGATAATTCTATTGGTAGAATCAGAGGCAGAGGAACTATTTCTTTTGATGGAAAGAACAAAACCAGTGATGTACTATATGTTGAAGGTCTAAAGAACAATCTTCTTAGTGTTGGGAAGTTGGTGGACAAAGGCTATGATCTCTGATTCAAAAATGGAAAATGTAAGATCTTTGAAAGTTCTAGAACAGAGGTTGCATCCAGTACTCAAACAAAAGGTAACATCTTCCACTTGGTTGCTACTAGAAAAAGTTGTTTATTTGTTCAAATTGATTAGAGTTGGTTGTGGCTTAGGACAATGTGTCATGTAAATTTTGATAATATCATCAAGATAAGCAACACTCAAGATATAAGAGATCTTCCAAGACTGGTGAAACCTACTAACAATTTGTACAAAGAATGTTAGTTGGGTAAGTAGAACAGAGTCACATTCAAAAGTAAGGAACAATATTCTACCAGATTGTTGGACTTAGTACATATTGATCTATATGGACCAGCAAGAATCAGGAGTTTGCAAGGTGATAGATATTTCATGTTACTAATTGATGAGCATTCTTGGATGATGTGGTTGACTTTCTTGAAAGAGAAATCTGAGGCTCTTGAGAAATTCAAAATATTCAAGGCTATGGTAGAGAATGAAACTAGATTAAACATAAAATATCTTAGGTCTAATAGAGGTGGAGAATTCACATCCAGAGAGTTCATAAAATTCTGTGAGAAACATGGGATAAAAAGATAGTTATCTGCTCCAAGGACCCCACAATAGAATGGAGTACTAGAGAGAAAGAACCAGACCATCCAGGAAGCATCTAGAACCATGATGATGGAAGCAAATGTCCCTAAGATGTACTAGAGAGAAGTTGTAAGCATTGATGTCCATACCCTTAATCAAGTACAAATCAGAAGCAATATTGGTATAACCCCTTATGAACTCTGGTTTGGCATCACTCCTACTATGAAGTATTTTGGAGTCTTTGGTAGAAAATGTTAAATTAAAAGAGATGAAGACTTTGACAAATTTTATCCTAGAAGTGATGAAGAAATATTCTTTGGTTATTCTACTCAAGGCAAAGCATACCAATGTTATAACAAGAGATTGAGAAAGATTATAGAAAGTACAAATGTGAAGGTTGATGAAGGCATTAAAAAACCCTCAAGGTTTTATGAATATGAAGAAGATGATCAGAATGATGTTTTGGTTCAAGAAGTTCAAACCCCTTCTAAAATTTAGATCCAAACTGATCCGAAGAATCCTAAAATATAGGAAGAAGAGATAATCTTGAATGAACCTATCCAAGAAATAGAAGTGCAAGAAATTCCCAAAACTCCCAAGTATGTAAGACTGAAGCATTTTGAAGACAAGATCATGGGTGATAGAAGAAAAGGTGTTCAAACAAGAAAGATTTCTCAAGATTCAGAGAAGTATTGTCTGATTTCAAGGATTAAACCAAAAATAGTAAGTGAAGCATGCAACGATGAGAGCTGGGCCAAAGCAATGGAGGAAGAGTTGATGCAGATTGAGAAAAATCACACTTAGGATCTTGTTCCTAGACCTAGAAACAAAAATGTGATTGGAACTAAATGGGTCTTCCAGAATAAACTGAATGAAGATGGTGAAGTAGTCATAAAAAAAGCTAGATTGGTCTGTAAGGGTTATTCTCAAGTAGAAGGAGTTGATTTTGAAGAAACTTTTGCTCCAGTGGCAAGAATTGAAGCAGTCAGATTATTTATTACTTTTGCTACCTTCAAGGATTTCAAAGTATATCTGATGGATGTCAAGTCTGCCTTCATGAATGGTGACTTGGAAGAAGAAGTATACATTGAGCAACCGGATGGATTTTAATTGTCTGATCATGGTGATATGGTATGCAAGTTGAAGAAAGCACTCTATGGACTCAAACAAGCCCTAAGGGCCTGGTATGAAATGCTAGATAAACATCTTTTGAATATTGGTTTCAACAAAGGTACTACTAACAATAACTTGTACTTCAAGATTGATCATGAAAATATCTTGATTGTTGAAGTATTTGTTGATGCTATCATTTTTGGAGGAAGAGATAGTATGTGCAAGAATTTTGCAAATCAAATGAAAAGTGAATTTGATATGTCTATGTATGGGGAAATGAATTTCTTCTTGGGTCTACAAATCACTCAAACAAAGAAAGGAATCTTCATATCACAGACCAAATATGTGAAAGAATTGTTGAAGAAATTTGGAATAGAAGATTCAAAACCAATGAATACTCCCATGGCAACTGGATGTAAACTGAGAAAAGATGATGAATCTCCTAAGGTTGATCAGAAAAAGTACAGGTCAGTGATTAGAGGACTACTGTATCTTACTCAAACTAGACATGACATTATGAATGTTGTTGGTCTTGTTGCCAGATTCCAAGCTGATCCTAGAGAATCTCATGTCATGGGAATCAAGAGAATTCTTAGATATCTAAAGGGAACAATTGAGTATGGTTTATGGTACCTTAGGGATCATGATTTCTCTCTTCATGCATATACAGATGCGGATTGGGTAGGAGATGTGGATGACTGGAAGAGTACCAGTGGTGGTGCATTCTTTTTGGTGAAAAGATTGATTACTTAGCTGAGAAAGAAACAAGAGGCAATATCTCTGTCTACTGCAGAAGCAAAATATATTGCAATAGTAGGTAGTTGCACTCAAGTAGTGTGGATGAAGAAAATGCTAAGAGATTTCAGAGTGGAGTATGAGGAACCTATCACAATCTTTTGTGATAACTCAAGTGCAATAAATATATCAAAAAATATAGTGTTGCATTCAAAGACAAAACATATATCCATGAAGTTTCACTTTTTGAGAGAGCAGGTGAACAAGAATGAAGTTAGATTGGAGTTTGTGCCCTCTAACGATCAGATTGTAGACATTTTTACTAAACCTCTACCTAAGGACTCTTTTGAGTATCTCAGGGAGAAGCTAGGGGTTATTACCTCTTCGGTTCTGAACTAAGGTGCACTGATGTGCATCATTCCAGTGGATCTCACAGTCATATCTTGTGGTCTAGATTGATGATAGAAAATTGCTACTTAGGGGGAGTAGTCTATATGATTCTGATTAATGCAAGTATGTGCCCTTTGCCATTGATGTCAAAGGGGGAGAGAAGACATGTGAAAAACAAAAAGTGGTTGCTAATCAAAGGGGGAGTAGTAAAGGAAGAGAAGACATGTGAATGGTTTTTGTTGATAGGGGGAGCTATGTCAGTCAGTAAGGAGAATTTCTTGTCTTGATGGTTAAAACAATTTTTCACATCATATGTTTCCATTAATGACAAAAGGGGAGGTTGTTGCAAGTAGAGGCCTAACTGGTGTTGTCATTGATGTCAACATACTCTTGTTGCATTGATGTCAAGGATTGGATGAACTTTGTACTGAGGATATTGAGAAAATTAGTCCTATATGAAATAGAGAAGAATAGTGAAGACAGTGAAGCTCTATGAAGTGAAAATCTTAGCTAGATGAAGATCAAAGAATGCACATCAAAGGGTTTGTAAATATCTATCTAAAGATGTTCTAGTCAAGATTTGAGAGGTCCGCATGAAGATTTGGAGAAGTTATGGTCATATGAGTAAAACCGGTTCTGGCAGCCATTCAGAGGTGACAGAGTGACACAAATAGGTCTGGTGAGATCTAGAAATGCAATATTTTTTTCTGTGGGTTTGGTAGAATGTTTAGGAAGCCAATGTGAATTGATAACTCAAATGGTTCATGGTCTGGAGGTCCACTAGCATTTATTCTAATGTGATAGTGATGACAGACTATGTTCTTGAGGTTCTGAATGAAGATACAAAAAATTTCAATAAGCAAAAGTGGTGTGGATGTTATTGGTGATTTAGGCAAGCTTGTGGGGGTCTCTAGATTGTGTCCAATTCATGTTGGCAGTCTGTATCAACGATTGAGCTCATAATTGAAGATTTAGTCTCAGGTGATGGTGTTCTTCCTAATCTTAACTGACTAGATGTTTTACACATCTTGTAGATGATCTTGAAGATTTTCTACAAAGCATGGTGTGTTCCTCAAAGAAGATTGAAGTCCCAAATATGTGTGGTCGATAGTGTGGTGATACAAATGAAGTTTTTTAATAAGTCAAGTTCTATTTGTGTAATTGCTTTGTAATAAAATAAAGTATGTATTGTGCCGACTTGGATGATTATCCTAAAGTCAATGTCTTGTATACATAAGATTTGTGAAGTCATTTCAAAGTATGGAGAAGAGGATGAGAGATTGGTAGAGAGGAGAAGAGAAAAAAGCAAAGAAGTGTTGACCTTAAATAGAACTATTTCAAGCATGGTAAAGATGCTAAACTCTAGTTCAAGTATGTAATATTTATATTATTCTATAGATAATGTGTCTCTTTTAGGCAGTGGGCCTCTTGTGAGTAGTGTGCTTGGGTAGTGAGCCCTAATTGGCATGTGCCATCTTGTTCTTCTTATTCTTTTAACAGAAAAAAAATCTTGGGTTAGCCACCCCATGGTTTTTCCCTTAACCGAGTTTTCCACATTAAAATCTTGGTGTCATATGTGTTAGTGTGTTTCTGCTCTTAAGTTATTGCATTGTGCTTCCATGATTGAATCATTATTATGCTGTTGAAATATAAGAAGAATTTAAGTGTTTAAAGAAAAGAAATTTTTTGAGACAACTGATTCACCCCCGCTCTCAGTTGTCTATCCTAAACTAATAGTTTTTAATTAGCTTAAAATTGGGAATACTCTTTTATCATTATTTTTTTCTTTGCATTGTTTTATTCATGTGTATTTCCTTGTGTATGTGCATTATCATTTTATCTTGTATCTGCATCATCATTTTTTGCATCTATATCAGTCCTTGTAACGTACATGTAACAACAGTATCATGGTTCTTCATATCATGGTGCTATAGGGCTTAGGGTTACTTAGACCTTATTAGTTGTCTCATCATAGTACTCACGAAGGTTGTCAAATGCCCTATGATGTTTTGGGGCATCTATTTATGCAATGGATACCTTATCACCGTGGTTCCTTATAACTTGGTGAATAATATCCCTTTCTATATAAAAATATAGGATTGATCTCCACACACTAGCATAATCAATCCCACACATCTCTCTTTGTCTCCCTCATCCGTCCCTCCATCCATCCAATTTACCTTCCCTCCTAGAACATTGGGCCTATCTTCCATGTCTAGTCCACAATAACTATTCATGTTCATCTTACTAACTTTCTCCATCCCACATTCTTATTCATCCAATTTTCTTTGACTTATCCTCTTCATCCATTTCTTGTCCACTTCTACTTACCCTTCTTCCTCTTTTCGAGAACCCACCCAAATTTTTTTCGAATGGCCTCTTGAGGGGCCATCATTCCTCTATCATTCCTCCATCATTCCTCTAGTCAATTGGGGAATAATTTATTTCATTGATAAATCCCCCATCCTTCCACCATTAAATCCCCCTTCTTCCTCTTTTTGAGAGCCCACCCCCAAAAAATTTGGATGGCCTCTCAAGGGGGGCCATCATTTCTTTATTATTCTTCTATCATCCCTTCATTCCTCTATCATTCTTCTATCATCCCTCTAGTCGATTGGGACATAATTTATTTCTTTGACATAGCACCACTTCTATTAGTTGTTATGCCATATCAAAGAGAGGTAAAATGTAGACACCTAAAATTGACCTTGTCATTGTGACATTACTAACACCATTGATCTTGTGACATATTGTGTCACTTTCATCATATGACCCTTCTATGTCCCATTAATTAAATAAATTATATTTATTTAATTAATTAAATCCATTTTCCTCTCATCACTCAATTCATTAAGTAAACTATATTTATTTAATTAATTGTGTCCAACTTTCTCTCTAATAAATTAACTTAATTTATTTAATTAATTATTTTCCACCTAACTTTCTCATCACTCAATTAAATAAATTATATTTATTTAATTAATTGTGTCCAATTTTCTCTCTAATTAAATTAATTAAATTTAACTAATTAATTTATTTTTCCTATATCACTCCCAATCCTATGATTAATAAAATTTTATTTAATTAATTATTCTCCACCTACCTTGCACAAAAATCTAAAAGTAATTAGCCCCATTTGCAGTATTCATTTCACTCTTAGGCAACTACATGAGGATAGTTCCCATCCTTCCCATAGTGTCCTCTCAGTTAATCTCATCCAGTCATTTACACTTAATCATGCAAGAAATCATCCTTGATCCGTGTGTTGATCCATATCTCAATAAATCTCAACTCTTCATTTCTAATCTAATCCTATGCATTCATCTTACCATCATATAATCATATAAATATCACTCTCAATCACATCATTCAAGAACTAATGAAGAGATTTAGAATTTTACTAAGGAGATAGATTATGTTGGCTTATTGAGAAATCCACATTTGAGCAAATGTCATCATATCAAGAGTGTTGAAATGCATAGGAAAATTGAGAGTGTGGGGGGGAATCAATTGTCACAAAACTTTAACAACTTATCTTTACTTCAAATGTTCAATCACTATTATTATGATTTAACCATGAAAGCATGAAATATGAAGCTCAACACAAGAACATATATTAACCACATGAGACACCAAATTTTTATGTGGAAAACCCTATAAGGGAAAAAATATAGTGGGTGTTAGCCTATAGAAATATATATGTTATAATAATACCAAAACATAGAGGTTCATTGCTTATGGGCTCATTACCCAAAAATGCTCATTGCAAAGACTGTCTCACTACCAAGGATTTGCGAACTAATTTGATAGCATCTACTCCATGCCTGAGTTTAGTTCCATTAAAGCACAATACTTCTCCTCTACTCTAATCTTCTTACACTTCTCACTTATCTATGCATTTTGGCACACAGATCTCTTTTTCACAACTACATTACATGTTTTTATGCAACTCATCAACCTTGGAATGAACATCAAGGTCAGCATTACATTCATTAAACATTGAAACAATCTCCAAGGTTGGCATAGCAAACATACACAAAAAAAGGTCTGGACCTAATATAAAATTAGCTAAGGGAAATATGTAAAGATGTATATAAATCATGCCACACCTTAGCTAGGACTAAAATGCAATCTCTCACATATAAACACCCTTCTATAATCTTCAATACATCTCCACAATTAGTGAAAACAACCAAGTCATCCAAGGCTGGTGTTTACATTAAGTCTTCTAAGAACATTCATCATCCACAATCCAAATTTATATTTGTAGGCCAATCCAAAGGTAGGAACACGATCAGGTGACATCCACAAGAACATTATAATCACTAAGAACATCTGTACAACCTTTAACTACTTTTTCAAGAAGATTCTTTAAACCAAAGCACATAAACAACACTGTCAGCTACTGTCACAAGGAAAATATCACTTGTGGACCACCAAATCATGAACCATTGGAGTTGAAGGCACATAACATCATCTCAAACTTAACTCTAGAACCACAGATCAAAATACTTCAATGTGGAGCATAATACTTTCTCCCTATCACCAGTAAATACTTAGAAAATGTAGTTTTCACTCTGGTGAATATAACTCACTCAAATATTCATACCAGAGGCTCAAACTTGGAACACAACACCTTCATATATGCATCTAAATAACTTCCAATCTGCAGATAATGATATTGATTCTACAGAAAATGAAGAGCAATCTATTGGACTATTCTATTCTATTAGGAATACTTCAATACTTAACTCATTACAAGCAAGCATCCAAACACAAGCATAGTTGACACCAATGACAACACATATATGTTGACATAAATGACAAAACTGATTAGGTACACACTTGCAACAATCTCCCCCTTTATCATTGATGGCAACATATGATGTAAAAATTTGTAAAGACCATCAAGATAAGATTCTCCCCCTTTCTCTTTACACATCTCCATACTTTTCTTCTAAGTTTTTCACATGATTTATCTCCCCCTTTGACATCAATGGCATCCAACACATACTTGCACTCTATTAGTTTGATCAAACTGAAATTACCTTTCATCAACACTATAGCACTTACTACTCTTTAACATGAACTCATGCTGGTAACATCTAGCTACTCCCCCTAAGAGGTAGCTCTCAAAACATCAATCTAGATCAAAGAATGAAACTTTGAGCACCACTGGACTGATGCATTCCTATGCATCTTAGTTTAGAGCAGGAGGGGTAATGACCACTAACTTTTCTCGGAGGCACTCAAAAGTATCCTTAGGAAGAGGCTTAGTGAAAATATCTGCAATCTAATCCTTTGTGGACACATATTCCATCTTTACTTCATTTTCTGTCACCTATTCTCTCAGAAAGTGATACCTTATAGATATATGCTTTGTTCTTGAGCGCATCACTGGACTTTTTTGAAATGTTTATAGCACATGTATTGTCACAGAAGATTACAACTGGATCTTCATACACAACTCTTATGTCCTTCAATGTCTGCTTCATCCATAAAACTTGAGTACAACAAAATGCTACTATAATATACTCTGCTTCTACAGTTGACAAAGAGATTGAATCTTGCTTCTTGCTCAGCCATGAAACCAATCATTACCGAAGAAGAAAGTGCCTCCACTTGTATTTTTTCTATCATCAACATCTCTGGCCCAATCAACATCTATATAAGCACTCAAATTGAAATCATTATCCTTTGGGTACCATAATCTATGATCTGGTGTTCCTTTTAAATACCTCAAGATTCTCTTAACTGCCATCACATGTGACTCTCTTAGATTTTCTTGAAATATTGCCACAAAACAAAATGCATGCATTATATCTGTGAGGGTAAAATAGTACATCAATCAAATGAATAATAGATGACCCAAACATCAACAGAATGGAGAAACAAAGAAGATTCAAATGAACAAAGCAATGAAAAAACACAGCAAACCTCTTCCGTTTCGAAACTTCTGTTGTTCGCCTATCACGAATCGTCCTTTCGCAGATGAGATGAGCCCTTAGAGAGTGCAATCTTTTAAAGCTGTTTGAGGAAGTCGATGGTGAACGGCTATGGTGATATGCAATGAAGGTGAGCTCCAATGCAACAATGGTGATCTCAAGCTCGTAGATGACAAGTGGGTGCCAAAGGCGCGCTGGTGATATTTCTGTAGAGTAACGATGTCAAAAGCCTGGATGATTAGAATGGAAGGATGAAGCTTCATTTATAGACTCGGAGGAATAGGAATCAACGGTTGAGAGAAGATATGAAGATCAACGGCTGAAGATGGTTGAGGAATGTGCAACCAGTGGAAACGTGCCAAGTGTCCCAGCTCTCTCATGAAAGGTGGGATGTGACAAAACTGATTGGAGAGTTAACAGACTTGACTGATCTGTTAACAGAATTGATTGATCAGTTAGAAGAGTGGATTGTGGAACTAACTGGATTGATTGAGGATTTGACTCAACTGACAGGTTAGTTAACAGATTTGATTGATTGGTTAACTGACCTCTGATTGGAGAAGAAATAGGCCATGTGGGTGAGGGAAAATAAGGTAATTAAATATTAAATATATTTAATTACATGTGCAACCTGATGAGGTGGACAAGGTGAGGTGGAAAAGGTGAGGTGTAAAGGTGAGGTGGAATTTTGAATTTAGAACTTTAGGATAGGGGAATTAGGCTTAATTAAATAATTTATGATTATTTAATTGTGAAGGACAAATAGAAGAATTTTAATTAAATAAATAGAATTTATTTAATTGTGAGATAGTGAATTGATTAAATAAATTTGGAATATTTATTTAATTAATAGAAGAATGGAATAAATATTTAGAATATTTATTTAGGATGATTTGTGTCATTTTTAGGCGTATACATTTTGCCCCTCTTTGATGCAATGCAGTTTATAGTGTTGCTTCAAAGAAATTGATAGTCTGAATGATGATACATGCCCCAGTTTGCCCCTGGTACAGGTTAAATGACGATAGGATGCCCCCTCGGGAGATTGGACGGGAAAAACGGCGAAAGTTTGGGAGACGGACGATCTCACGACGAGGAAGGGGTTAGGATAAGTTGGAGGAAAAAGGGACGCGGGCAGGGATGCGGGAAGAAAACAGGAGGAAAAATGGACACGGGAAGTAGTCACAGTCATCACCTAGCCAGAATTAGGGTTTGAAGGCTATAAATAGGCGCTGGGTCCACAAGAATAGTCATTTGCACACTTGGTTGATCTGGATTGGAGAAAGAGAGCTCAGAGCAAACTTAGAGCAGCATGGCGGCCAGAGCAGCAGACATTCCATGCAAGGAGCACCGATTCGAGCGAGTCCGACGATTCGGGCGGCCAGCAGAGGCAGGACCCCCGGTATGTGCTTCGAAAAATTTCTCCTAGGGTCGAGTTTAGGTGTCATAAATGCTCGTAGAAAATAGGTGAAATGAATGCGCTGAAACGTAGAACGGCGCATATGCCTCGCGAAGCTGCGCTTTTGTAATTTTGCGGTGCATATGCCGGTTTCGGCGGCGCATGCGTGAAAGCTGCGCTTTTGTGCAATTTGGCGGCGCTTTCGTAATTGGGCGGCGCTTTTGTATTTTTGCCGCGCATGCGTGAAATGTAGCAGCGCATTTGTTAAAGTTGCGCATATGTGACTTACTGCGGTGCATCCGTAATTTAGCGGCGCATACGTGGATTTCTGCGGCGCATGTGTTATAACGGCGCATGTGTGCGCTGTAGCGGCGCATATGTATTTTTGCAGTGCATATACCAGAAATGGCGCATTTACCACCTGTAGTGGCACATTTGCTTGGGATGGCAAATTGCTTAGCCAAATTGATTCGATTAGCGTCCTGTTTGATGCTGGAATCGATGAGCTATCTCCGAGATTGCAGGAATCTAGTCAAGAGATGTAGTGTGCTATTTTGATCAATATGAAATGCTAAGTTTAGTTGATATAGTTCAATAGATATGTTGAGTATGGTATATGCGGCTTGAGACTGATGCCTTGCTTTGCGTGCTTGCAGGAGGAGATACGAGAGACGTTGCAGTCGAGGGAGACGTTCCCTATGCCTCTATTGCAGAGACATATGCTGACGGGGGCTGATAGAGTGGCGCTTGGTGCCATGGGCTTAGATTACGTTTGCTTTATGCCTGAGGTGCGGGCGAACCGAGGACTGTTGACAGCTGCCGTGGAGAGATTCCACAGTGAGGACGGGACCTTCCACTTCCCCACTGGAGAGATGACGGTGACATTGGAGGACGTCTACAGGATACTGCACTTGCCCGTGGTAGGTGAGTTAGTGGAGTACGATGCACAGCGGGACGCGGGACTTGCCGAGTGTCAGCGAGTATTTGACGATCCCGAGCTGGTGGGACAGGTCATCCCCTGGCAAGATATCTATGAATGCTACGACTACTTCCCTGGGATTGTGGCTGGACTGATTGCGGGCGTTGTATGCCCGGACAGGAGATCGCACGGGTTCCCTATTGGATGGGGCAGGATCATGGAGCGGATGCTGACTGAGGGCACCCGATATGCGTGGGGACCTTGCGTGCTAGCCCACTTATATCACAACATGCATCAGGTGGTGTACCATCGCAGCACGAGTCTATCGGCTGGGGTGTTGCTGTTACAGTTTTGGTTGTGGGAGCACATAGCGGTGACCAGGCCGATATGCGTCTTTGCTAGGCAGAGGGGAGAGCCGTACAGCTATGGCTACGCAGGAGTGATTTCCCAGCACAGGCTGGGGAAGCTAGAGTATTGGCGGCATACGTTGGATGGGATAGATGTGGTCGTCTGGCGACCGTATCTGGACTGCGAGCCGTGGGATGATGAGGGAGATGAGCTGCCTTTCTACTTTTAGACCAGGTGGTTGATAGGCCGGACACGGCACATCTTGGAGAGGCAGACGGTGGGCCGAGTACTGAGACAGTTCGGCAGGAGACAGGGCATGCCGCAGGGACAGGCCATGTTTGCACGGACACATGCAGAGAGGGTCCGATGGGGGCCGATGGCTTCTTATGAGGAGGCTCTGGCAGAGTTCCAGCAGTTGCCTTATGTGGCATGGGACATGAGGCGAGAGATAGCGGATGCAGGGATTACACAGGAGTATGAGGATTGGATTACTGCACATCCATTCCTGAGATATTCAGGACCTGGCATGCTGGTGCCTCGTATTGACGAGGTAGATTTAGAGGAGGAGGGAGAGGCTGGCCCAGGGTGGAGGGCCACGAGAGGAGGACGAGGACGGGGTGGCCGGGCTGTAGAGAGGCCGAGGCAGCGGAGGAGGATAGATCAGGCTGGGCAGGCAGTGCTAGGACAGGGAGAGGTACCGCAACAGGTACAGATGCCACCACCCCAGCAGGTACCACAGCAGCAGGCGCCACAGTAGCAGGCGCCACAGCAGCAGGTGCCATAGCAGCAGGTGCCCCAGCAGCAGGGGCTAGGACAGGCAGAGGCAGCACAGGGGCCAGTGCAGGGTGAGGCACATGAGAGGACTATAGCCAGTCTGAGGGGATAGGTGCGAGAGCTGCAGGCACAGCTGAGGAGAGTGGAGAGGAGGCGAGATACAGACGCAGCGGTGATCGCTAGTTTGACTCGCGAGCGAGACATGGCCGATGCCCAGGTACGCCTTATCCGAGTAGAGAGGGACACAGCAGTGGCTGCCATGGGTACAGATGCAGCGAGCTCTTTTCTAGTTGGGCAGGTGCAGCAGGCACAGGCACAGGTAGGCCAGTTGCAGACGCAATTGGCACAGGCGCAGACAGACTTAGCCAGAGTGCAGCAGCAGGCACAGTACTACCGAGGCTTGTACCATGGTGCCGTGGCGTCGAGCCAGAGGGCAGGGAGTTTCAGGACTCAGTCTGGGGTGGCTCACAGAGCAGGGCCATCTCAGTCAGGGGCATCCGTGATGGGTCCTCAGCAGTCAAGAGCTGGGGGTGGTGGCCCACAGCAGCAGGGGTAGACATAGACCTGATTGTGTACATTTTGGGACATGTATCACTGTCTATTTAGACGTACATTGTATATGACACTTTGATTTTGAGAGAGATGGTGATATTGTACATTTGGACATCTTTGTATATGATAGTATGGATGTTGATGCAGCTTTGTGTATCTATTGCATGCGTTTATGAGATGATTACTTCTATTGCCTGATGTGATTCTATTGCATAGTTAGATGGTCTATATGAGGCTATATGAGAAATACTTTGATATGCTGCTATATGATGTCTATATGATTTAATGTGACAAATGAATGTAAAGTTAATATGATGTCTATGTGATGATGTAAATGTTTGTATATGAAACATGATTTCTATGTTATGATGCTGTATATGTGGTGTGTAAATGAGCTAATGCAGATGTGTGTATGGAACATGATTTCTATGTTATGATGCTGTATAGATATGTGAGATGCTACTGGATATTTATATGATGTAATGCTTTGAATGTATGCATTTGTAACATGAGTACTATGTGGTGATGTAACTATATATGTGATGCACTTAGCCATGTTGTTTGATTTTCTGGGCTTTTAAGATTAAGATGTGATGTAAATGTATTGGTGGCCTAATGCATTGGGTGGTGTAGTCTACTAACCTAATCATGTGCATGACTAGTTTCTATGAATGATATGATATGTTCCTATATGCCTTGTTTTTGTGATGTCCAAATGGACTCTATCGACAGAAGAATGACATGATGGATAGAGGAATGGTTGCGAAAGAATGACTTAGGAACGTTACTTGATATCGTTACTCTGCATACTTTGAATAATGAGGATTTGTATGGATGGGTGTATGGATATAGGACGGATGTTTTGCTTTTAGATTGCTTTATTTCATCATTAGGCATTTTGTTTTTGGTATTTTTTCTGAAATGTGGTAAGTGAATACAAGCATTGAGGTATAATTGAACCGAGATGACCTGAGTATCACTTACATGGAGTGTAATTGAGCAAGTTAATACAAGCATCTAGTCAAAATTGAATCTAGATGACCTGAGTACTTCTTGCGTTTCAACAAGCAAGGATTGCCCCCGTTCATGTAAGACCTTTGATGTCCTCGATGATCTTTTGCTGATCATGTCTTTAGACAAGGCATCGCATTACAAAAGTTTAATCCACAAACAACAAACAAAGAAAGTAATCATGCCTCCATCAGAGCATCTCTAGCTTTTGGCATCCTTGAGTAGCATAGGAAGGTATGATAGCAAAAATCAAGACTCTATAACTTAACCCTAGGTTCCAATCTACAAAAGCATATTTGCATTGATATGTGTTTATTTCTTGCCTTAATTTGCATAAAATCATTTAGAAGACCTTGGGTATTTGCTTTGCATTGGATAGGTTAAGATGCTCATAGTCAAGATTTCTGCTTGAAGCGCGGGTGTTTGCTTGCATTTGCTTGCTTGGTGAGAAGATGGCACAATCCTTATTGAGAAGACGGACCCTAAGGGACTGACCTAGTGCCTCGGGGGCTCATTGCTAAATGGCCTTGCCTATGTGACGACGCAGAGGCAACGTAGTTCGGGGTAAACCCTAATGGACCATGGATGGACTAGAAGAAAGACGACAAGAATGAAGACAAGAGAGGAGACGAATGGGACCTTGGGAGAGATGGAAGCCTCGGGGGCGCATTAGAATAATGGCCTTGCCTACGTGACGGCGCAAAGGCGACGTAGTTCACGAATTCGGACCACAGACACTGACGAGAGACACTACACTAGGCTCACTGCGAGGAGACGATATGGGACAAAACCTTGGTTGACAAGGCCACAAGGTGAGTATCAAGCCATGATAGGTAACTGTCAAGTGTTTATTGTGGGATGGATATGAGTCGAATGGGGAAAATAGAGGGAGAATAGACACAAGGTGATTGGATTCCCAAGGATGGAGAATGCGGTTTGTCACAAGTAACGCCTGTTTACCAGGTTTTCATCACTTGCCTTTATTTGCACGAGAAGCTAGAAAGTAACATGACGCCTGATTGCCAGGTTTTCATCATGATACCTATCCAAGGCGCCTGTTTGCCAGGTTTTCACCAAAGGATGATTTTTTTGCATGCTTTCTATTTTTTTTCAATTTTTTTTGTATTTTCTCTTTGTAACTTTTGTTGATTTTTTTGATTTTATTGTGCCCCCTTGCATTGGGGTTCTCTTAGGTATAGAACCTGCGAAGGTGCATGCTGTTGATTGGATCATCAAACAACTCACCTTCTGATGTGGCCAACTAATATGCCCCCGATCCGTAAGCTGCTATAATTACATAGGGTCCAAGCCAGTTAGGCTCAAACTTACCTTTCTTTTCTCTGTCCTGCTGATTGTGAGGGTTCTCTTTTAGAACTAGGTCCCCAACCTTGAAGCATCTTGGTCTAACCTTGTGGTTGTAGCTTCTTGACATCATCTGTTGATAGGCTTTGAGATGGTCAAAAGCTTTCTGGCGCCGTTCCTCTAGCAGTTCTAGCTCTTGCAGTCGGGAGACTCTGTATTCTTCGTCTGATATGAGACCTTTCAACGACACCCGAAGGGATGGGAGTTCGACCTCAATGGGAAGGATGGCTTCGGAACCATAGACGAGGGCGTAGGGTGTAGCACCTGTGGGAGTGCGTATGCTGGTTCGATAGGCCCACAGAGCAGGATTGAGTTGGACGTGCCAATCGCGACCAGCTTCATTGACAGTCTTCTTTAGGATTTTCATAATGGTTTTGTTTGATGCCTCAGCTTGGCCGTTACCTTGGGGGTAATATGGGGTGGAGAAGCGATGCTGGATCTTGAAACGCTCACAAAGTTCCTGGACATCCTGATTTTTGAAAGGTCTCCCGTTATCCGTTATGATGGATGGAGGGATGCCATAGCGGCAGATAATGTAATTCAGAATAAAAGAGGAAATTTGCTTTCCGGTGACGGTTGATAAGGGAACGGCTTCAATCCACTTTGTAAAGTACTCAGTGGCGGTTAGGATGAATTTATGGCCGTTGGAAGAAGGCGGATGAATCTTTCCCACGAGGTCAAGTCCCCACTGGCAAAAGGGCCAGGGTGTCGTTAGAGGTCTCAACTCCTGAGCAGGTGCATGAATCAGATTCCCATGTATCTGGCACTGTTTGCACTTTTTGACGAACTGATATGAATCCATTTCCATATTGGGCCAGTAATAACCCAAACGCATGAGTTTCTTAGCTAAGGAAGGACCGCTGGAGTGTGTTCCGCAGATCCCTTCGTGCACGTCTCGCAAGGCAGTTATAGATTCTTCTTGTTCTAGACAACGGAGTAAAGTACCATCCAGACCACGTCGGTAAAGGGTATTGGCAATAATGGTGTAACGGGAGGCTTGTCGGATGAAGGTTCATTTTTGGTTGGAAGAGAGGTCCAAAGGAAGGATATTGTCCTTGAGGTAAGTGTAGGTCTTACCGTACCAAGGTGAATCAGATCCTACTAGGTGGCAAATGGAATGGGTTTCGAGGAGATCATAAGCCGGCTGTCGAATTGTTTCTACTAAGAACTCATACCGTGACTCATGTTCAGGTATCTCAAGAAGAGAGGCTATGGTCGCCATTGCATCGGCTGCTTTGTTCTCTATCCTGGGTATTTGCTCAAACGAGATGGTCCCAAAATGTTCTTTGAGGTCATCGACCATTCGCTTGTATGGGATGAGCTTCTCATCTTTGGTCTGATACTCGTCGTTGACCTGGTTTATGACAAGCTGAGAATCACCATAGACACATAGTGCTTGAATTTTCCACTCAGTGGCCATCTTGAGACCAATTACCAAAGCCTCATACTCTGCTATATTGTTAGTGCATGGGAATAATAACCTGTAGGACTTTGGAATTATGTCGCCTTGGGCAGTGATAAACAAGATACCTGCCCCCGATCCATGGTTGGTGTAAGACCCGTCGAAGTAGAGTTTCCAAGGAGATGTTGACAGGGTGAATAAAGACTCATCTGGGAACTCAAACTGCATTGGTGAAGTGTCTTGTAACGGTGCCTCAGCTAGTTGGTCTGCGATGATTTGCCCCTTGACGGCTTTTCTATCCACATACTCTATATCGTATTCGCTAAGAAGCATAACCCATTTGGCTAGTCGACCTGTGAGAGCTGCTTTGCTGAGAAGATATTTTAGTGGGTCGATCTTGGCAATGAGTTTGACAGGATGTGCCAACATGTAGTGTCGAAGTTTTTGTGAGGCAAAAACCACTGCAAGGCATGAACGTTCCACCTGTGAGTACTGCAACTCGTAGCCCACTAAGGTTTGACTGATGTAGTACACAGCTCTTTCCTTGTTCTCATAGTCTTGCTGCGCTAGGAGAGCCCCAAGAGTAGTAGGTGTAGCAGATATGTAGAGAATCAAAGGTTTTCCTTGGATCGGAGGCATGAGTATAGGAGGATTCATGAGGTACTCCTTGAGCTTGTTGAAGGCCTCTTCGCACTGCTCATCCCATTTAAATGGAACATTTTTATGTAGGAGATGGCTGAAAGGATGGCACTTGTCGGCCAACTGTGAGATGAACCTGCGGATGGCCTGTAGCTTGCCCTGTAAGGATCTTAACTGTGTTAGAGTTTTGGGCGGAGGCATGTCCATGATTGCTTTGACCTTGGCCGGGTCTACCTCTATGCCGTTTGCTGACACGATGAAGCCTAGCAGCTTGCCTGATGTGACCCCAAACACACATTTCTTAGGGTTCAGTTTTACTTGGAATTGATCCAACCGTTGGAAGACTTTCTCTAATGTGTCCAGGTGTGAGTCCCTGGTGAGTGATTTTGCCAAGATGTCGTCAACATAATCTTCCAAGGTCACATGCATCATGTCGTGAAATATAGTTGTCATGGCCCGCTGATATGTAGCACCTGCATTTTTCAGCCCAAATGTCATGACATTCCAGCAAAAGGTACCCCAAGGACAAGTGAAAGTGGTTTTGTGCTAATCCTCTGGTGCTATTTTGATCTGGTTGTATCCTAAGAATCCATCCATTAGTGACAGCATTGTATGTCCTGCCGTGAGGTCGACTATGATATTGATGTTAGGCAAGGGAAAGTCATCCTTGCGGCATGCTTTGTTTAAGTCTCTAAAATCATTGCATAGTCGGACCCTGCCATCTGGTTTAGACACTGGCACGATGTTTGATATCCATTCGGGGTAATCAATGGCCCTGATGAACCCTACGTCTAACAATTTCTTGAGTTCTTCCTTGACCAGGAGGGCAATATGGGGATGCATTTTTCTCAGTTTTTGCTTTACGGGTTTCACCCCTGGATCCAATGGCAAGTGATGTAGAATCAGGTTTGGGTCCAAACCTGGCATGTCGGCATATGACCAAGCAAAGATGCCTCTCTTCTTTTTAAAGAATGGTACAAACTTGGTTTTCTCAGGCGGCGTGAGAGATTTTGCAAAGTGGATTATCTTAGGCTGCTCTTCGGTTCCAATGTTCACTAGCTCTGTTGGCTCTACCACGATCTGTGACCTTTCTTGATACATGTCGCTTGGGAGGGTGTCAAGCGATCCATCGTCAAGTGCCACAGTTGGGTTTTCACCTTTAGATACGTCCTTTCTTTTTACTGTTTTATGATCTGACACTGCCGCATGGCGGTTTTCACCGTCAGATCCCTTTTTGATCTTTACATTTTTGCGACTAGAAGGCTTGGCACCCTCCCCAAAGTAAGCTACAGTATTGAGTTCGATAGCGAAACCGGCTTTATGATCTCCTTTTGGTAAATGATCTCTAAGTCCCATATAGTCAATGTAGGCATCATCGTTCTGGAACATATCTAATTGGGGGGTCCCTTGCAGGTCCCAGTCAATAAGCTCAGGGTGTAAGAGGGGAAGGGAGTCAGATGAAAGACCTGATTTGTTGATAGTGTGGATGGAAATACTAGGAGCACAGGTGGGGGTAGTGTTCTGGGTGGTACTTTCTTCCAGGTTGTTTATCGCAATGGAATCTATACTTTCCTCGAAAGCCATAACTTCAGGGAGGGGCAAATCAGACTCCAGTGGTCTGTCCCGTTGCATTTGTCTCTCATGATATGGGCTAAGGGTTTGGATGGTGTCAATCTCCTTGTCATCGTAGGAGTGCTCTGTCAGCTCGTCCCATTCATATTGATTGGAATCATCTGAATCTGCGTCACTGTCCACGTGGAGTGTTTGAATTGTCTCCACTAGGCAGGCATTTTCTTTGGCTTTACCTTTACCTTTGTAGCCTAGGCCAGTCATGTTTCTAGCCGAAGAGGAGGAAGAGGGTTGTATAGGTTTGATGATCCCCTCTTTTCTGAGGCCGATAGGACCTTGTCCTTCATATCCCATCCTATGCAAGATGGTTTCACCTCGGCCATAGAGCTCTGTAGGGAGTCTGGGTGGATCTTGGGATGTGTTTTCTTCTTCGGCATAAAGCCATTGCAAGAGATCTCGCTCCTCTGATTCATCGGATAAGGTCCCCCATTTTACAAAGGGGTTTGCGGGAGTTGTAGGAGGAGCAGAGGGCTTTGGAAAATGCCTGGGTTGATGCTTGGGCTGGCCAAAGGAGCGAGGAGACAAGGGCATTTTTGCAAGGTTGAGGCTGTGCTCAATCTGGTATTCCCCCATGCCATTTTCTTTTATGGTGATTTTCATTGGTTTGGGCCGTGAAGAGGAAGCTTCGGCCGTATGGTCTTGTGGCGGAGTAGGGGAGGTATGGGCTCTATTGTTGGGAATGACGCATTCAGGTTTAGCTTGGAAAGAATTGCAGTGTTGATAGGGATCGGGGTCGCCGTGTATGGTGACCTGCTTACCATCGTGTGGGAACTTTATGCATTGATGGTAGGTGGAGGGGACAGCTTTCATGGCATGGATCCATGGTCTCCCTAGTAGAATATTGTAAGCAAGCTCTCGATCAAGGACCTGGCACACCACATCTTTAATTACCGGTCCCACTTGAATGGGTAGGACAACCGTGTCTTTTGTGGTGCGTTCCTCCTTGTCATAGGCCTTTATGGTAATCTTTCTCCGTGGATCCACTGCCTGTTCAGAGAACCCCAATGCAAGGACTAGCTTCAAAGTGCAAATATTCAAACCAGCACCCCCATCAATGAGAACCCTCTTGATGCGGTGCCTGTGTACGAATGCGACAATGTGTAGAGGAGTGTTGTGGGGTTGAGACATGGAAAGGTCATCTTGTTCTGTGAATGATATGGAAGGGGAGGATGTCAAATTACCCACCATGGTTTGAAACTTTTCTTGGGCGAGGTTAGTGGGGACAGTAGTCTCCACTAAGGCTTTCTCAAGAATCTCCTTATGAGAAGGAGATAGACGCAGGAGCTCCAATATAGAAATATGAGCCGGAGTCTTTTGCAATTGGTCGATGACATTATATGTGCGGGGGTTAGACGAGGATGGTGACGACCTTGGAGGAGTGGTGTTGATCGTGACTCGACCACTGCGGGTAATTATACTACAACTAGTTCCGTTAGGTCCTGGTTGTTGGTTGGGGGATATGACGTTGACTTGCGGAACGTGCTCAGAAAGGCAGTTAATGGTGTACTCAAAGGGAACGCTTGCATAGTTAGCATTACTCGACCCACTGTTCTGGTTTGGCCTGTTGCGATTGTTGTCATTATTGTTATGACCATTGGAGTTGTTGCCATTGTGACCATTGTTGTGGTTGTAACCATTGTTGTTATTGTGACCGCTGTTGTGATTGTTGTTATACGGCCGGTTGTGGTTTAGGAGAGGATCTCGGTAGGCCACATGAGATTCATTGGAGGTATGCTGTTGTGTCCCTCCCTGATTCTGATCCAGTATATCCTGTATGACGTTCTTAAGACGGATGCAATTATTGGTTGTGTGCCCCCTTCCTCGGTGATACTCGCAATAGTCTGTGTCCTTCCAATAGGGGGGTTTGACTATAGGCTCATAGTCACTTGTTGGCGGTAGAGAAATTTCATTGTTAGCCAACAACTTCCTGAGAGCAGACTCTTGAGATTCTCCTAACGGCGTGAATTTTCTCCTTGGATTTGAATTGAACCAAGGTCTAGATTCTTGAGGGGGTGGCTTGTTGAGTGCACCGTTATTTGCGTCTTCCTTAAGAGTGAAGATGGGTTGTTGTTTAGGGGCTGCTGCCTTGGCATCCACTACTCCATCATTGACCACATTCTTGTTCTTGGTCCAAAACTTTGACTTGTTAGTTGTGTAATTGGAAGGAGGTGTGTCCTTGTAGAGCTTGAGAGTTCCTTTAGCGATCATAGCTTTCTCAATGAATAGCCCCATTTCGATGACTTTGGTGAATGAGGTAGGGCATTGTATCTGAATCTGATAGCTAAGATCGGGATTCAAATTGTGGACAAACATCTCTAATAGTTGTTTCTCAGGCATGTCGTAAGAACACTTACTAGCTAGCTGTCTCCATTGTTGTAAGAAGGTGGCGAAAGACTCACCACCTTTTTGTTTGGTGTTGCATAGGTCTAGCATAGATACTTCGTGTTCTATGTTGTAAGAGAAGTGTGTTATGAATTTATTGACAAGTTCATCAAAAGTTTTGATTCCTGGTGGAAGACACGAGAACCACTCCATAGCTTGACCTCCTAAAGATCTTGGGAACAGTCTCATTAAGTAGGTCTCGTTGTGAGCTACTTCTAAACATGCTGCAGTGAATTCCCTGATATGATCTCTAGGGTCCCCCTTCCCTTTGTATTTGTCGAATTTCGGGATTCCGAACTGAAAGGGGAATGGTTTCATGACCAAACTTCTGTCAAAGGGGTATGGTGCTATATCTTCCAAGGAGTAGTTCTTGGAACTGGTGCCAATCTTAAGGTTGGAGATTTCTAGCTTTAGACTTTCAATTTGTTGTCTCACATCTGCCATAGGAGCATTTTGATCTATGTGTTGTTTTCCTCTCTCATGTGCATTTGGGACTGTGTCATTTGTGTCCCTCTCATGTGCATTTGGGACTGTGTCATTTGTGTCCCTCTCATGTTCATTGTCTGCATTTTCCATGATGGATCTAATGTCAAAGTCTGCGGGGAGTTTGATTCTGAGACTAGCAAGATGATGGAAATATTTGGTGGGGTCCTCAAGGAGCACTTTCTCCACTAGGCGTTGGAATTTGCTATCTTGCATGTGTGCCACTAATTCTTCACGAGAAATTTCTTCATCATCATCGCGTGGTGGGGCGATGTGATCGGAAGAGTCGGCCATTTTAGTTAGCTTGTGGTACTGGGATCGAGTAAGAACCATGCAAGGTGGGGTGGGGTGAAATGGACTAGGATTAGAAATTTTGGCAAGGTGTTGACTAAGACTGTAATGAATGGGATATCTAGGACAAGACTTGGACAAAGGGTTCTCTCGCTCAATGACTTCAGGTAAGACGGTTGACACAAGACTCTAGCCACTAGCAAGGGTAGTCGATACCAGTCTCACTGTGTAGGGCTTAGTCGTTCAACAAGACTACTAGCAAAAGGTACTGTGACCTACTAGGCTTACGTGAGTTCACGAATGAAATGAAGAGGGACCTATGTTGAATCGGTATGGGACAGAATGACGTTGGGGCAAGAGTGACTAGGACAGAAGGTGACTGGGATGACCGTCGAAAGAGAGAGAAATAGGTGAAATGGATGGAAACTGACTGCAAGGTTGATTCTGACCTCAGAAAATGAAACTAGGCTTAAATGGGTACTCTGAACAGCTGACGAAAATTTCTCAAAAATAGGGCAGATGCTCACTGTCATACATGCACAGAAACAGATGCGCAGCAAAAATGGGTAAATGCGCCATAAGTCATTGTATATGCACCGCTCTGGTGAGGTATGTATGCGCAGTAACAGCGCGCAAATGCACAGCAGAAAAGTATATGCGCAGCAGGTCGGCGTATATGCGCAGCAAGTCGCTGTAAAAGCACAGCAGAACAGAGTATATGCGCAGTAGAAGGGTATAAAAGTGCCGCCAGTCGGTACAAAAGCGCAGCAAGTCTCTGTATATGTGCCGCAGAAATGGATATATGCGCAGTTCTGGTACTTTTTTTACAAATTTTTGGGATTTTTCTCTTTTTTTTGGTATTCTTTTGGCCGGAATAGGTCTTCCTGATCTGATATTATGAATTAATTTAGCAAGAAAACACAGCAAGCACAAAGAGTATTTTGTAGTTTTCCATTGTTTTTGTAGTTTTTTTTTTACTCTATTTTGGACAAAAGCAAGCACAAAATCCTAGGCGAGAAATGGATTATAAGGGATTTGGGCCACTAAAACAAGAGGTAGTTAATTCGGGCAACCGTTCAAGTGGTTACACGTGCGGCGGCGCTACTCTCCGTTATGGAGTCTCCCAGCCTCACAGGGTTGCGCCTGAGAGGGTTTTGGGGGAGGTTGGCCGTCGGTGTAACATAACAGCACTCGTTGCAGGAGGTTTTCACCTCAAGCACAATTTATTTTAAGTGGCTCGGTAGGGCTTGGCGTTAGCCTGTTACCACTCAGGGTCGTTCCCGCTTGGACAAGCGTGCATCCAAGGGCAGGCCCCTCCTAAAGGTTAAACAAGTAGAATGACAAGTCTGGCACTCTGATCACCCAGAAGAGGGGAGAGCATAAGCCTATTGTCATTCGCAAGCACAGAATACACTGATTAATCCACCCTAGTTAAAAAGATAGAAACTAAATGGGCTAAGCTAGTCAAACAAACTTTGAAGTGATTTCAACAATATTGCAGTGGTTCAATTTTAAATCCCAGAAAACAATTTGTGAGTTCAATTTTAGGTCCACGTTGCACGAGATTGTTAACTTTGAAATTCAGGTCTCACGATATAGCAATGGTTCATTTTAACTTCAGAAAGCAGTTGTGAGTTCAATTTTAAGTCCACGTTGCACGAGATTGTTAACTTTGAAATTCAGGTCTCACAATATAGCAATGGTTCATTTTAACTTCAAAATGCAGTTGTGAGTTCAATTTTAAGTCTTAGATAGCAATAACTTGGAAGTTTGTTTGCAATGCAAGCATGAAATAAACAAGTTACTTCCTCCCTAATTAAGACTAGATGAAGATCTGTAATGAACCACCATTTTACTCTTTCCCAGAAAACGAAATGTGAGCTAGTTAGATGCAACTACATGTAACTGAACCCGAGCCTAACCTGCAAAACCGCTCCAGCAAACACCTGCAAAAGGGTTAGCGTTAGCAAAATACTCTAGAAAAGTACCAAAACCTGAGCCAGTTACAAATGCGCAGCTTCAGTGATCAGATGCGCAGAACTGATCAACAGAAGCGCACCATTAACGAATGCGCCGTAAAAATGAACCTATGCGCCGTTAAAATGAACAGATGCGCAGTTTTAACATATGCGTAGCAACAGTCGTCAGAAGCGCCATAACAGACAACAGATGCGCCGTTTTAACATATGCACAGCAATATTATATGAAAGCGCAGCAAAAATCAACAAATGCGCAGTTTCAACAAAAGCGCAGCAACAGTCTATAAAAGCGCAGTTACAGTCAACAAATGTGCAGTTTTACAAAAGCACCGTAACAGTCTTCAAAAGCACCGTAAAAATGAACAGATGCGCCGAAAGAACCTGTGCGTGACTCTGCGGGACCTGTACGGAACCTGCCTTCAAAAAAGCTCAAAAACGGTAAAATAAAGGGGCAACGACCCCACGGTGGGTGCCAAAAATGTGAGGGTAAAATAGTGCATCAATCAAATAAATAATAGATGACCCAAACATCAACAGAATGGAGAAACAAAGAAGATTCAAATGAACAAAGCAATGAACAAACACAGCAAACCTCTTCCATTTCGAAACTTCTGTTGTTCGCCTATTACGAATTGTCCTTTCGCAGATGAGATGAGCCCTCAGAGAGTGCAATCTTTTAAAGCTGTTTGAGGAAGTCGATGATGAATAGCTATGGTGATATGCAATGAAGGTGAGCTCCAATGCAACAATGGTGATCTCAAGCTCGTAGATGACAAGTGGGTGCCAAAGGCGCGCTGGTGATATTTCTGCAGAGTAACGATGTCAAAAGCCTGGATGATTAGAATGGAAGGATGAAGCTTCATTTATAGACTCAGAGGAATAGGAATCAACGGTTGAGAGAAGATATGAAGATCAACGGCTGAAGATGGTTGAGGAATGTGCAACCAGTGGAAACGTGCCAAGTGTCCCAGCTCTCTCATGACAGGTGGGATGTGACAAAACTGATTGGAGAGTTAACAGACTTGACTGATCTGTTAACAGAATTGATTGATCAGTTAGAAGAGTGGATTGTGGAACTGATTGGATTGATTGAGGATTTGACTCAACTGATAGGTTAGTTAACAGATTTGATTGATTGGTTAACTGACCTCTGATTGGAGAAGAAATAGGCCATGTGGGTGAGGGAAAATAAGGTAATTAAGTATTAAATATATTTAATTACATGTGCAACCTGATGAGGTGGACAAGGTGAGGTGGAAAAGGTGAGGTGTAAAGGTGAGGTGGAATTTTGAATTTAGAACTTTAGGATAGGGGAATTAGGCTTAATTAAATAATTTATGATTATTTAATTGTGAAGGACAAATAGAAGAATTTTAATTAAATAAATAGAATTTATTTAATTGTGAGATAGTGAATTGATTAAATAAATTTGGAATATTTATTTAATTAATAGAAGAATGGAATAAATATTTAGAATATTTATTTAGGATGATTTGTGTCATTTTTAGGCATATACAATATCTAGTTTGGTTTGTGTTAGATAAAGTAATCCTCCAATCATAGAATTGTACCTTTTCTGATCAACCTTAGATGATTCATCAATTTTACTCAATTTGTATTTAGTCACCATGGGAGTACATACCGGTTTAGAGTCCTCCATCCCAAACTTCTTTAACAACTCTTTCACATACTTATACTGAGGTATGAAGATTCCTTTATCTGATTGATTCATTTCTAGACCCAACAAGAAATTCATTTCACCAAACATAGACATCTCAAAATCATTTTGCATTTCACAGACAAACTTCATGCACACACTTTCATTTCGTCCAAAGAAAATGTCATCAATGATGCCTACAAGAATTGGGATCTAATTATCATTGGTTTTAAAACACAAATTGTTCTCTACAGTACCTTTACTAAACCCTAATTGTAAAAAATATTTATCTAACAGTGCATACCAGGCTCTAGGCACTTGTTTCAGTCAATACAAGGCCTTCATCAATATGCACACCATTTCATCTTGGTTTGATAACTTGAATCCTTCTAGTTGTTCAATATAGACTTCTTCTTCTAACTCACCATTTAAGAATACAGACTTGACATCCATCTAATACACTTTGAAATCTTTGAATGTTGCAAATGTCAAAAATATTCTGATTACTTTAATTATTTCCACGACATCATAGGTCTCTTCAAAATCTATCCCTTCAACCTAAGAATATCGTTTGCATACCAACCTTGTTTGTTTCTTACTACTTCTCCATTCTAATTCATCTTGTTTCTGAAAACCCATTTGGTTCCAATCACATTCCTATTAGTAGGTCTAGGAACCAGTTCCCAAGTTCAATTCTTTTATATTTGCATTAGCTCCTCTTCCATGGCTTTAACCAAATTTTCATCATTTCAATCTTCATTCATAGTTTTAGGTTCAATTTTTGAAAGCAAGTTATAGTAATTCACCTATTCTTCTGTATCTATTTTCCTTGTCAATACCCCTTTGTTTTTATCCCCTATAATCTGATCTTGAGAATGATTAATTCTTACATACCTGGGAGTCTTAGCAACACTTTCTAGAGTCTTTTCTTCTTCATCTTGATTGTCTTCTTGTTCAACTTTTTCTTCATTTTTATAGCAACAGGTTTATCTAACTCATAGCCACTCAGATATGATATTCTTCCCTTGTCTTCATCAACCTTCACATTAGCACTTTCAATGATCTTCTTCAATCTCTTATTATAGCACCGGTAGACCTTACTCTTGGTAGAGTATCCAATGAAGATTCCTTCATCATGCACCTAGCATCAAACTTGCCTAGATATTCTTCTCTTCTAATATAACATTTGCTACCAAAAATTGTGAAATATCTCACTGTAGGAACTCCTCCATACTATAATTCACAACGAGTTTTAGCATTGTTACCTTTAACTTGAACCTTGTTTAGGATGTACATTATAGTATGTATGGCTTCTCTCTAGTGCACTTTCAGTTGGTCAGCTTCCTTCAACATAGTCCTAGCAGCCTCTTGGACTATCATGTTCTTCCTTTCAACAACTCCATTCTACTGAGGAGTCCTCAGTGCAAATAATTGTCTCTTTATCCCCTATTCTTCACAGAAGATATTGAATTCATTTGATGTGAACTCACCTCGTCTATCTGACCTCAATCATTTTATCCTAAACTCTAACTCATTCTCAACCATTGCCTTGAAGTCTTTAAACTTTTCTAGGGCTTCTAATTTATCTTTTAGAAAAGTGAGCCAAATCATCCTGGAGTAATCATCAATAAGTAACATAAAATACATGTCTCCTTGTAGACTTATTGTTCTTGTGGGACCAAACAGACTTGTATGTACCAGCTCCAACAATCCTATAGAGAATTGTTCTTTTCTTTTGAAACTTGTTCTTGTTCGTTTCCCAAATTGACACTCCTTGCAAATGGTCTTGGCATGCTTCACAAGTTTAGGCAGATCTCTTACAACCTATGCAAAACTTATCTTTACCAAATTTCAAAATTGATATGACACATCCTTCTATGCCACAACCAACTCTCATCAGTCTAAGATAATAAACAATAATCATTAGTTCCTTTCAAATGATAGACATTACCTCTAGTCTTCTTACCAATACAAATTACTATTCCAATGCTTTCCATGATCTCGCACCTAGTGTCCTTGAATTTGAGATCATAACCTTTGTCACACATCTAACCAACACTCAAAATATTATGCTTTAAACCCTTCACATATAGAACATCATCAATATTTTTATTTCCATTAAAAAAAATAGATTGTCTTCCACAAATCTTACTAGCTGTATCATGTCTTCAAACCTAACCAATCCACCATCATACTTTTCCAAACTTACAAACTTACTTTTGTCACCAGTCATGTGATGTGAGCATCCACTATCAATAACCCATTCATCCTTATATTTCTCAACTTGAATAGCCAAAGCACTTTCTTCCACTAGTTTTTTGTCCTTCACACAACTAGGAGGATTAGTAGACACATGGTCTTTATAGCAATAAACAAGCACTCATTTGTACTAATACTAGCATCACCAGATTCATCATCTGTCACACCTTCATCATCAAGATCTTTAACATAGTAGCATTTCTTTGGAACTCTAGGCCCATTCTCAAATCTTTTTCTATTTCTTTCAATTCTTTTAGGACATCTAGAAGCATAATGACCAACTTTACCACATGAAAAATATTTGAAAGGTATTTTTCCTTTCAACTTACCGAAACCTCTTTGTAATCTATCAAAAAAGTTTGCTTTAATTTCATCAAGGTCATCAATAGGCTCCACTTTGTACTTTTTAGCTCTGGAAGTCTTTTCTGAAGTATTGGCCTTGAAAGCAGTCTCAACTTTGATAGAGCATCACCAAGCTCTCTCATCTCAAAGGTTGTGATCTTTCCAAGTAACTAATCCTTGTCGACATCTTTTATAGTCATTGTTTCTTCAATTGTAGCTACCTTGTGATTGTAGGACTTTGGTAGTGCCCTAAGAATTTTTATCACAACTTTTTTCTCACCAATAGTTCTTCCCATACCTTTTATTCCATTGACAAGTTCATCAACCTTTTGCATGCAAGCTATTATATTTTCATATTCACTCATCTTTAAACCCTCATATTTTTCTTTCAGGCCCTGCAACTTGGCTCCTTTTACAGAATAATCTCCTTCATATATGTTTTTCATCTTTTCCCAGACTTCATTAGTAAATTCTAGATCCATACCTTTTATCAATTTAGTGTCAGTCTAGGTAGTTAACATAGCATCTCTAGGTTTTATATTCAACTCATATTCTTTGATTTCATTTTTGGTTGTTAAACCATTGCAAGGCATGGTATGCTTTGTCTCTATCACTTTCCACACTTTATAACCAAGACAAATGAGATGGATTTTCATTCGTACCTTCCACATAAGGTATAATTTGTCCAATCAAATTATAGAGCTTCCTTCTTAAAAGACATCCTAGATTAACCTCAAGCTATTAGGTGTACTTCCGACAAACTTGGCTCTAATACCAATTATTGAAATGCATAGGACAATTGAGAGGAGGGGTGGTGAATCGGTTGTCACAAAACTTTAACCACTTATCTTTACTTCAAATGTTCAATCACTATTATTATGATTTAACCATGAAAACATGAAATATGAAGCTCAACACAAAAATATATTCAACACATGAGACACTAGATTTTTATGTGAAAAACCCTATAAGGGAAAAACTATTGCAAGAATGTGCCTAATCACTGTTGTCACTGATGTCAACATATCAGTGTTGTCATTAGTGTCAACTGTGCTCTTGTTTTGATGCTTGATTGTAATGAGTTAGATGCTTTGTATTTGCCTATGTAAGTATTGGAGATTTGGATATTGAGGATATTGAGAAAATTTTCTCCTCCGATGCAAATAGTGTGTTGTAGAGTTTCTTGTGTATTGTAGAAGAACAATCCAGTAGATTGCTCTACATTTACTAAAAGATGAATATCTTTGTCTATAGATTGGAAGTTATTTAGAGGCACATCTGAAGATGCTATGTTCCAAGTTTGAGCCTCCAGTGTGAAGAATTGAGTGAGTTATATTCACCAGAGTGAAAACAACTTTTTTGTATGTTTGGCAGTGACAAGGAGAAAGTATTATACTCTGTATTCCTCTGCATTGAATTATTTTTGTTTACAGTTGTAGAGTTAAGTCTGGAATGATGATAAGTGCTTTCAACTACAATGGTTCATGATTTGGCATTCCGTAAGCTATCCTTTCCTTATGACAATGGTTGACAATGTTGTTCTTGTGCTTCAGTTTGAAGAATCTTCTTAACAGAGTGGTCAAAGATCATGTAGTTGTTCCTAGGGATTACAACGTGCTTGTGGATGTCTCCTGATCATGTTCCTACCTATAGATTGGTCTGCAAAGAGAAGTTTGGATAATGAAAGAATAAAGTTCTTAGAAGACCTGGTGTTAACTCTAGTCTTGGATGACTTGGTTGTTTTCACTATTTACGGAGATGCATTGAAGATTGTAGAAGCATGTTGTGGCATGGAAGATTGTGTTTGAGTCCCAGCTAAGGTGTGGCATGTTCATGATACTTCTCTACATCTTTCCTTAGCTAAATTGTTTAATAGGTCTAGACCTATTTCTATGTGTGTTTTGTAATGCTGACCTTGGACAATGTTCCAATGGTTGATGAATGTAATGTTGACCTTGATGTTCATTCCAAGGTTGATGAATTGTATAAAAGCATGTAATAGAGTTGTAAAAAATAGTGTGTGTAGTGAATATGAAGAGATAATCATGAAGGTGAAAAAGAGAAGAGCAAAGATGTTATTGTGTGCTTCAATAGAACTGAACCTAGGCATGGAGTAGATGCTACTTAATTAGTTCACCACTTTGGCAGTGAGCTTCCCTTTGGTAGTGAGCCACCCCTTAGCAGTGAACCATTATTTGTAGTGAGCAATTTGGGTAGTGAGCCATGTAGGCAGTGAACCTCTATTTTTTGGTATTGTTATAACTCATATATTTTCTATGGGCTAACACAAACCATGGCTTTTCCACATAAAAATTTGGTGTCTACTGTGTTGAATGTGTTATTGTGATGAAGTCCCTGGTTTCAAGCTTTTGTGGTTAAATATGATTATCAATAATTAAGTAGTTGATGGTTTATGAAGTTAAGTTTTTGTGACAACTGATTCACCCCCCTCTCAGTAATCTTGTGTATTTCAAAAATTGGTATTAGAACCAAGTTCCTTGGTGGTAAGCTTAACATCTTGAGGTAGATCTAGGATGTCTTACAAGAAGGAGGCTCCATAGTTTGATGGGATGAATTATGCAACTTGGAAGATTCACATGAAAAGCCATTTGCTTTGTATTGGTTATAAATTATGGCAAGTGACACATACTGAATATACCATGCAAGAGAATGGTCTGACACTGAAGATGGAGTCAAAGAATATGAGGTAAATATAAAATCCAGAGATGCTCTATTGAGTGCATTGAATGACTCTAATTTTATAAAGGTCATGGATTATGACTATGCTAAAGAAGTCTAGGATAAGTTGTTTAATCTGTATGAAGGAGACAAATCTATAAAGAGTGCCAAATTGCAGAGACTAAAAGCCAAATATGAAGGTCTTAAGATGGGAGAAGATCAAAACATAACATCCTTCATGCAAAAGGTTGATGAACTTGTTAGTGGAATCAAAGGTATGGGAGGAACTATTGATGAAATTGAAGTTGTAAGGAAAATTCTTAGGTCATTACCTAAATTCTACACTCACAAGGTTGCTACAATTGAAGAAATAATGACTGTGAAAAAGATTAATAAGGATAATTGCGTGGTAAGTTTACTACTTTTGAAATGAGAGAGTTTGGTGATGCTCTGTCAAATGTAGAAATTTCTTTTAAAGCTAATACTTCAAAGAACATCTCAAGAGTAGAAAAGTACAAGGTGGAACCTGATAATGAGCTTGATGCAATTAAATCCAAATTTGTTGATAGACTACAAAGAGGTTCTGGTAAGTTCAAAGGCAAATTACCATTCAAATGTTTCTCATGTGGTAAAGTAGGTCATTATGCTTCTAGATGTACTGAAAGGATTGAAAGTAATAAAAAAAGATTTGAGAATAGGCCTAGAGCTCCAAACAAATGCTACTATGTGAGAGATTTTAATGATGAAGGTGTGACTGATGATGAATCTGATGATGCTAGTACTAGTGCAAATGAATGCATGTTTATTTCTATTAAAAAAGAACCAATGTCTACTAATCCTACTAGTTATGTGAAGGAAGAAAAACCAATAGAAGAAAGTACTTTGGTTGTTCAGGTTGAGAAAGACAAGGATGAATGGATTATTGATAATGGATGTTCACATCACATGACTGGTGACAAAAGTAAGTTTGTAAGTTTGGAAAAATATGATGGAGGACTGGTTAGGTTTGGTGACAATGCAGCTAGTAAGATTTGTGGAAAATGATCTATTTAATTTTATGGAAAGCATAATACTGACAATGTCCTATATGTGAAATGCTTGAAGCACAATCTTTTCAGTGTTGGTCAAATCTGTGGCAAAGGTTATGATCTGAGATTCAAAGACCATGTATGCAAGATCATGGAAAGCTCCAGAACTATGATTGGTACTGGTAAGAAGACCAGAGGTAACATCTATCAATTGAGAGGAACTAATGATTACTATTTATTAGCTCAAATAGATGAGAGTTGGTTGTGGCATAGAAGGTTGTGTCATATAAATTTTGATAATATAGTAAAGATAAGTTTAGGTCAAACTGTGAGAGACATACCAAAACTCATGAAACCTACCAACACTATTTGCAAATAATGCCAATTGGGGAAGTAGACAAGAACAAGTTTCAAGAGTAAAGAGTAATTTTCTACCCGTTGATTGTTTTTACACATTCATAACAAAGGTTAAAATTCATAAATGAACCTAACTATCTTGAAAGATATGAAGAAATCAATTTAGATTACTTAATCCCAAGTTTCCGTATGGTCAGGTCTTGACCGGTTGGATAGTTCAGTAGGTTACTATGAAGCTGTAATATGCAAGGGGCCTTACATGATTTAAGGTAGTTTGACTACTTACTGGACTCTATTTATGCAAATTGTCACAAATACTAACAAATTATCTATCTCTTTGCAAAAATCTATTACTGTATATCAAAGCTTTGAATGATTTATGTTAAAACCTACTTTTCTTTTCAAATATGTATAAATATTGTCAAATATCAACTCAATTGATCTCAATTATTTCAAATGTTAGACAATCTCCTTTATATTTCTGCGTTTTAGCTAATTATTTCAAAGTTTGGGAAAAGTTAGAGAAAATTAAAATTCAACATCAGTTGCTATAGGATCTAAATGCTTTATTATGCACATGGTAAAGATTACAGAAAAATTCAATTAAATCAGCAGACTAAATCATTAATTGCAAATGTCCTGAATATTTTCACAAACATGCATTCAAGATTGCGAGCTTTAAGAGAAACTATTTCAAATATAAAGAAGAGTTAGAAGACACTCAGAAAATAGACACAGACTTCTAGATTCGTTTATATTCAAAACACATAGCCATATATGGTTTACAATGTAGGTATGACTCTTAGATTCATTAATCAAATTCACAAAAAACTTACAATGCTTTACAGATATAGTAAGAAAGCTGGACATTTCCACACATTCCTTATTACAGACACAGGCAACCTCCTCTAAACTAAAATACTCCTTCTATTCAAAGTTTTAGAACAAATTAAAATTTCCATGCTAGTTTCTATAAATCCCTGTGTAAATAATATACATGTAACAAGGTCCCTTATATAGAAATTGAACTTTCAAATTGCTATGACTATAACTCCCATCTACGGCTGAGCTTTCTCCATTCTTGATCAACGGTACATCTTTGTCTCATAACCATCTACCAAAATATCTATTTGGCATCTTTTCCCTCACTCAAAGGATGCCATTGGAATATTTTACAACATACGATTCCCCTTTTCCTTATTGACTATTTCCCGCCAAGGCTCTTTAAATTTGACTTCTTTTCAAAAACCTTTACACTTGCTTGCTTTTCACTTTTTCAAATATTTTCTGAAATTACCAATTACTCCTTCCATAGAGGTGTGGTCCTCTCCTAGACTCTTTGCCAAAATGTACTTTTGCATCACAACTCCCTCTTTCAACCTCCTTTCTTTATTCTCTAAGCCCTCTCTTCTCTTCTAGTATTTCTTCATTTTACCTCGCTCTTCCATCAATGTATCAATCATCTACTTACTGAGATTGGCATCAGGGTTTTCTATGCAGAGTGCAAATATGGCATTGAACTCTGTCAATGCCCTTTCTAAATTATACACTGGCACTTCCATACATTCATGTTGCAGTAATCTTGTTATCCTCTTATGTATTTTGATCATCTCATCTGCCTTTTCTTCTAAACTATGTATGATTGCTGCACATTTCCTTAGGTTATCCTCCTCAAACTTGAGCTCTAATATTAGTTGTGGCACTTGATTTTCCAATGTGACAGTAAGCGCTCCTTCATTAATCATTTCTTCTGCTCTTCCTTCCACTTCTGTCAACTATTCAATATCAGACCTACATTCTTCTTTTCTATTTTGGCATTTATGTGTAAGCATCAGACATTTATTCTTTTCTTCTACACTTACTTTCCAACTACTTATGGCTTGCCTTATTGTTTGTTCGCCTTCTTGCATGAAATCATTAAACCATTCATCAAAAATATTAGCCTTTAATCTTTTATTTTTCATGTCTTTTATTTCATCTTTTGACACTATTCCTACACTATCAGGCAATTCTAGAATTGTGGCACTGGGATCAAATATCTCTTTAATAAGTTGTTGAAGCTGTACAATGTGTCCCTTCAAGTAATCTTGTTTATCTTTATCTTTCTTCAGCATCTCTGCTATCACCTAGTGCATGTCTTCCCATTCATGAACATGTTGTTTGCTTGTGCTATGCCCCAGATTCAAATTCAATATTTTGTATTCCTCTAAAGTTATTTCTCCTTTTGGCTTTTCTTTCTATGGAATTACTAGGTTTAGCATTCTGGATCTATCTAGACCTCTCTTTATGGATGACATTGTCCTAGCTCTCCTCTTTTGTTTTCTTGGAGTATTATCACTTATCAAGCTCTTAATGTCAATTGGTACTAATTCTACCTCTTTATCCTTCTTTCTTATTTCCTTTTCTAACCATGTAGGAACCTCCTTTTCACCTTCTACAACTTTATCTTCATCAATCACCTCTTCATGAGATTTCTCTGTTCCAACTTCTTCCTGTTGTTGTTGTTCCTGTTGTTGCTCTTGTTGTTCTTCTTCTTGTTGTTCTTGCTACTATTGTTGCTGAAGTGGTTCTTGCTCTGTGGGATTATTCAGCTGTTCTTTTATTTCCACCTCTTCTTCTTCTTCTTCTTCTTTTTTAGTATCCCCTCCAGCATCAATTTCTTTTTCATGATCTTCTCCTTCTAATGGTCCTTTCTCCTAATCATCTTCAGCATGACCTTTGTCTCCATCTTGTAGCTCAACATTCTCTGCTTGCTCATCTGGTTCATTTTCATCCATTCTTTTTGCTTCTTCTGTACCTTTAGACATCCTAACCCCACCTTCTGATTTGTCTATATTTTCTGTCTATGGTTGCTCTGTATGTATTGGTGAACTGGCCTTTACATCATCCTCTTTTACTTTTTCCTCCTATTCTTGCATATCTTCTATATTTTTCTCTTCCTCACCCAGCTCACCATACATATTCAACATATTTAAAGAATCAATATATGAGGTATCTTCTTTTGTTTCTTCTTCTGTTGCAGCAGGTGTTTCTAAAATCATTTCTTCCAGTATCTTCTCCTTTTCAGCCTCCTCAGTTTTATGTGCTTCTTCCTGCACATCCTTAATAATTTTAGGTGGCACCAAATTACCAAAGGGATCTCTCGATCCTGCTTCATCTTGTACTTTTTCCTCTTCATGTTCCATGACATGCTCAATCCCTATTTTAGCTAGATTTCTTGGGCATTCTTCCTCACTTAGGAAATCATTGGAATCCTCTTCTATGTCAATTTCTTTGCCTTTGTACATTACTCTTTCTTCACTATCATTGTTCTCAATATTCACAATTTCTGTAGTTTGTTGAGCCTTGTGAATTTCTGATTCCTATTGTATTTCTTCAGCCAATTCTGCTTTCACTTGCCTAAATGCTTGTCCCAGTTCTAAAGATGTAGAGGCACCCAGTACATTCGTTAGTTTTGCACCTACCTTTTGTGCTCCAATCCACCACTTGGTTCAGACCTTTCACCTTTTGAAAGACTTATTGGAATTGAACTTCTGACTAGCTATCTTGCTACTTCCTTTGGAATCTATGGCTCTTCTACACTTATTTCATGACTCATAGATTTTGCATCAGCAAAAGTGTCTGATGCCACTACTATTGTTATCCACAAAGCATATGAATCCATCAACGTAGCATTTTTATCCTTTTCTATAATTTTGGCCTCAACAAATTTTCTCTTCTTTTTATAAAAAACATTGTAGGTCTTCACTAGGTTCTTCTTTTCTTTTCCTCCCCTTCTTTGGGTAAGTGACCTCTTTGCCTTCAGCTTACAGTTCTTCAACTTTATCCTTCACCCATGTTTTTGAAAATAATATTATTGGTTTAGATATTTCATCCAGAGATGTGTTCCATGGTTTGGACCAATCAAGCTCTGTAATAGGAGCCAATCTTGCTACTACATAGCTGTGATGTAACAATCTGTCATCATCCTGAACCTCTGGGGGCACATATATATTACCAATAGACTTCATCTGCTCAATAGTTAGTCTTTTGTGAGCTCTTTTTCTTACCTCTATGTGATTCTTACAGTCAGTCAAAAAATCCTCAATATGTATCAGATGTTTATAATTTTATTCACAAAGTTTTGGATCCTATGGAAAGGATCAAATCTCTTGGTTAAATTAAATTCTTGAAAACCGTAAAACCTTAATTCCTATTCTGAAAAACCTACAACCTCCTCATTGTAGCATGAATACCTGCCAATAGCCCATGGCAATCTCACATTTCCCCTGTTATTGAATTTCCTTTTGTACATTCTGAACACGTTCAAATTCTATCTCAAAAATTCTAATACAATTAACTTGTCAAAAGGATATCTAGGTAGCATAAATGGTTTCCCTTCAAAGCCCTCAGTCCTTATGTAAGAGAAATGTTCAAATTGTATCAACCAAGAACTATGCAATCCAATTGCATTTTCTGCATCCTTAGATAACCTCTTGTCAGGCTCTTCTCTGAATATCCCTACCAAGTAAGTATAAAAAATGTCATTAACCAAAGCAAAATTCTTTAAGGCATTTTCTTCCTATAGGACAGGGTAATGTTCATACACCAACTTTTGATTAGGACCATTTCCCAGGGTACCTACCCTTTCTATTCCATGAATGTAAGGCCTGATTTATACAGCACAGGAGTAAAACACATAAGAAGATAAATAAAATGGTAAGCTTTTATGTTGTCTTAACATGGCCTGTCTCCAAATAGCAGTACTAATTTCCTTGGCCCAATGTATTTGTCCTTGATCCTTTTCCCCTATTCTTATGAATTCTATGACAATGAACATCCAAGGTTCACACTTAGTACCATCCCTTAATCCAACTAATTTGCTCAACATAGTGATCATTAAGTAAATTTCTTCTTTAAAGCATACCCTAATCAGATTCTTAGGTACCCTGGCTACAGCCTTGGCTTCAATTTCTAGGTTGTACCAGTTGCAAAATATTTTACTGTTACATTCTCCTTCATTTGTGTAAAAATTCTCATTATACTGATCAATGTCAATATCCCTCATTTTCTCATTAATCTCTAACCCAAATGTTTTGGCAATACCCTCTATGGTTAAATCAATAATTAGTCTATCATATAGCATGACCTTTCTTGTAGACGGATCATATAAAGTAACACAGTCCAGACATAAATCCTTAGCTTCCATTGCCAGTGGGAAACCTACAGCTTTGTACAATCCACTTTGCCAAATATGCTTCATATCAGGAGAAGCATCAGCAACAATAATTTTCTTTAGCAAATCTTCTGCATCATAGTTTTCAATATTTGTGTCTGTGCCCATTCTGCTTGTACTAATTAGCGATGGATAAACCCTATGCAACATCAACTCTTCTTTCTCCACCTCCTTCTAGGGTTTTCTTTCCTTTTTCACCTCTTCCCCTACATTTTTCTTCTGTTTTGGGGCCATCCTGTAGAAACATGATTCTTTTAACTTTTGTTTCAATTTCTGGTTTAGGGTTTTTACCATGAATTTCTACTTTTACTATTTTACCCTAATTTGTTTTTCCCTTTCTATTTTAACCTCTAAATTCATTAATCTCTATTTAGCTAATTAACAATTAAAACAACAATTTGCCAAAATGCATACATTTCAACGAAATTACTGAAATAACAATCATTTACCAACTGAAAATAAATGGTGCTTTGGATAAATACATGTTTTTAGCGACCTTTTACCCATTGACTTACTTTTACCATTTTCACCTTTGTCTAGTTACTGTAACTTTTGTCACTCTGGCAAATTCAACTCATTCACTGCAACAGTTCTTTTTTTTGCAATTTTTTACTCTTCACAATATATTCAAAAGAGAAATAACATTAAAATTGCCTAACCCTCGTGAAATTTCACTTTGAGTGTTGAATCTGCATTAATTACAACAATTAATGCACTACGCCCTCGGCCTGTATTACAGTGTTTATGTTTTTCAAACTTTTTACCGTTAGCTGAATTTAACTTGCATACTTTTTACTTTTGTATATTTCGTTGTATGTTTCCTTTGTATGTCTTTGTTGTATCTGTAAACATACAAGCCCTTTATGCAAAGAACTAACTCTTTTACCTCTTTTTTTTTTCTTTTCCGTACACCTTTGTATCTTTTGTTTTATATATCTCCCTTGTATATTCTGTTGTATAAATGCACATACAAACCCCCTTATACATTCATTTCCTTACCTTTTTCTCTCCGGCGATGCCTTTATTTCTTTGTATCTCAGCATTGTATATCGTAAATAATACAAATGCCTAAACATACAAGGAATTTCCCATTTTTAACTTCCATGACACATCCACTTTGTATCTCTGCTTTGCATCCTTTAAATGTATAACTACTTGTATATCGTAAAATATACATGGTTATTATACAAGAAAACATATACATACAGTGGGGTCTACCCTACCTCTCAATAATGCCTTTCCGCGATGCTTTTATTTCTTTTTGAACTTTCAGACTTTGAACTGTTTATAGATCGTATTGCATTTACCTTCGCATCCCCAATGTATATAAAACTTTGTATATTTCATTTTCTACATTCTAAAACATACAAAGACCAAAACATACAACAGTTTAACTTTCTTCCATAATGATTTCAGTTCCAGTTTGTATAAAGTATAATGTATATCAGCGTTGTATAGAAGAAATATACAAAGGGCAATATACATCGACCTAACTATCTTTGATAACTCTTCGGTTCTGGTTTGTATAAATCAATACATCCTACAATATACACTAAATCTCGATGCATTAATTATATCGTACTTTAACTTTCTCTCAATTCCACGTTGTATGTAACACAATGTATACCTCCTGATACATACATACAAAGCCCCAAATATACCACCATTATTCCATATTTCATACCCTTTTCAGTTCTGCTTTGTATATAAAGTGCATTGTATATAACCAACACATACATATACAAAGTACAAAACATACAATGAATATGTCAATTTTAATATCTTTTCAGATCCGCGCTATGTATAACTCGTTGTATATTTACCTTGTATGTCTTTCATTTGCCAAATATACAAGCCGAAATATACATAGTGGATTTCAACGTTTATTCATTCCAATTTTGACTATTTTTGGGCTTGACTTGTATATGAAGATAAAACATTAAGTAAGAAACGTATACAAGTATCACGACATTTCATAAACCTGATAATTTCCATTTTGCGACTAACCCAAAAGCATGATATACAAATGTATTTGTCTATGAAATGACTTTGTATATACAAACAACTTTGTATATGCAACATACAAACCCTTGGATTGTATATTTACCAAAAATGCTTATAATTTGCAAAATATAGGGAATTTTGAGATGGTTCAAAAAACAACCCCTGTTTATTTCTAAAAATGAATTCACCTATATTATGCACTAGTACTCAATGTGATTTTTTTTTATTATTTTCACTTAGATTTGTACTTTTAGTTACCCTTTTCCTTTTACCACCAAGCAAAAACACACACAAAAGCAACAAGAGCCAGCTACAACAGGGGTCCTCATTTTGCTAAGAAGTAAAATGGGGTGTGTTGTGAGTATCACAATGACTAGCAACCAAATAAAATAATTAAATTAAAACCATTAAAGAAAACAAAATGAAATAAACTCATAATTTCCAGCTATCTTTCATGCAAATCATCATTTAACTTGAAACCTAATGTATTCAATAAGGTGCATAAATTTTCCTTTTCAGTTTAAGTGGGTGCACATGATTAATAAGCCTCATCTTGAAAATTAGTTGAACAAACTAGTGACTGACATTAGACTACCTAGTTGATGTCATTCCCTCATAGCCAACCAGATAGAGCCTTGCTGCCAGCTGGCATCTATAGCCCTGACAAGGTTATCATTACAATTCTCCTAAGTAGAACCCCACTGCCAGCAAGCGTCTATAGCCTTGGTAGAGTTACTTAGATGACTTAACTTGGATTTCAGTAAAATCTATTTTATTTATTTATTTATATTTTTTATTTTTTATTTGATAGATATTTCAATTGTAACTTCATGATGCAAGGAACAATCACTTGCTAAAATTAAGCTAGGAATTGTAATGGTAGCAAGGGTGACCTCTGATTTTTCACCTAATATCTACACTAGTAGGTTCAACAAACCCAAGGATTTTAGGTGTGTCATTGTGAGAACTTTCCTTGAATACTCAACCCATTCATATTGAATACAAAATTTCACAAGTTAACTAACTTTCTACATTCATGACAGTCACAACAAATTATGCACATATTTCAAATAATTCACCTAAATGTTCTGAATTTTATATTGTTTTCAATGGTTGTTAGTCTGCTCCTATATATTCTAAAACAAAACAAACATCCCTGCTATAGCAACACAACACACACACCAAAAAAAACAAACAAAAAAAAAACAAAAAAAAACAACAAAAAAAAACCAAACAACTGTACATTATTCACATTATGATACAACAAACCAACCACCCTCACCTCAAGCCTGAAAGTAGTGTTTCAAGTGTTGGCCATTAACTGGTAATGACACATCTTCTCCAATCAAGGTCTTGAGCCTAATAGTGTTGTCTCCTATTATTTCTGACACTTGTAATGGACCTAACCATAACTTGTCAAATTTTCCATGATTCCCCTTCTTTTCATGTGCCTTATCCCAGTACAGTACCAAGTCTAAAATTCTAAATGTTTTGACTCTTTCCCTTTTGTCAAACCATCTCTTTACCATTGCCTGATGTTTAGCAAATTTTTCAATGGCTTGATCTCTTTTCTCATCCAATTCCAACAGTTGGATTATTTTGGCTTCTCTGTGATCATCAAAGCCTAAGTATTCGTTACTAAACTTCCAAACTAGTATTCTTAAATTAATTGGAAGTATGGGATCAGTCCCATAAACTAAATGATAGGGTGCATTGCCTAAAGCTGATTTAACCCTGGTCCTATCGACACATAGTGCATATTTCAGTAATGTGTTCCATTCTCTGGGGTTCTTTTCAATGATTTTCTTGATTATATCTAATAAAATCTTATTTGTTGACTCAACTAACCCATTCCCCTGAGGATAATAATTTGAAGAAAACTTTAAAGCAATTCCATGTTCAAATGCCTATTTAGAAAACTTTAAAGAAGAAAATGCAGGGCCATTGTCACATACCAGTGAATAAGGAGCCCCAAACCTAGTTATGATGTTCTCTTCAAGGAATTTGATGACTACCTTAGTTGTAGAGAATTTGCAACATGTGGCTTCAGTCCACCTTGTACGGTAATCAGTTACTATCAGTATAAATTTGTGTCTTGTAGATGATGGAGAATTTATAACTCTAATGAAATCTAGACCCCACTATGCAGATGGCCTAGACTCAATCACTGGATGTAATGGATTGGCTTGATTTCTTGCCTTATCTGCTGTAGTCTGACAGATGTGGCAACTTCTAATGTGACTCTCTATATCTTTAAACATAGTAGGCCAATAGTAACTTTCCCTTAATATCTTATGTGTTGTGGCTAAATGGGAACCATGAGTAGTTCCATATTTATCATGCAGTTCTAGCAACACCTTATCTGCTTCATCTCTATTTAGACATCTTAAATATATTCCTTCATGGTTCTTCTTGAATAGAAGACCTCCTTGGACCATGTATTTTTTTGCTTTGATCTTCAAAGCCCTTCTTTGTGAAGATTTCATCTTGCTTGGATACTTCCTGATATCAGAAAAGTGTTCAAATCATCATACCACCCTGATGTCTCATTAGTATTCAATACATATAGCTATTTTACCAAATTTGGGTCATTATTGGCTATGGTTTGCACTAGAGCTTGTCCTCTGACTAACTTCATAGGAATGATTTCTATGTCAAATTCTTGTAAAATTGTGATCCACTTAACTCTTTTCTCTCCAGGCTCATTTTGCATCAGCAGCATGTTCACTACTACATCTGGCACTATAACCTTAACCTGACTACGTAAGATGTAATGTCTAAACTTTTTTACTACTCTTACCACTACGAATGCTTATCTTTCTGTATCAAGATATTTCAACTGCGCATCTTTCAGAGGTGCACTCATAAATTCTATTGGCTTCTCTTCATCATTTTCTCCTTTTTGTATCAAAGAAGCTACAACTGAATGTGTGGATGCAAAAGAATAAATATAGAATAGATTTGCGTAATCTGGACTTGCCAATATAGGAGCTTTAGAAATTACCTCCTTGATATCTTCAAACATAGCTTTTCCTACTGGTGTCCATTCTATAACCGTATCCTTCTTTAATATAGCATTTAATGGTCGCACAATCTCTACAAACCCTGTAATGAACTTCCTGACAAAATTAATTTTACCAAAAAATGATTTTAATTTCTTTTTAGTGTTTGGTAATTGTAATTTATTTATTCCTTCTATTCTATCAGGATCAATAGATATCTCATTCTTATAAATGACATGTCTTAATAGTTTTCCTTCTGTTACTCCAAATACACATTTCTTAGGGTTAAATGAAATTCCATACATTTCACATCTCTTGAGGACTATTCTCAGATCCTCGGTATAAGTGGATGCATTTTTAGAATAAACAGTTAAATCATCCTATAAAGTACAATGCACTTACCTGTCAATCCATGAAATGCAATATCCATGGCTCTTTGAAAAGTGGCACCTACATTGATTAGACCAAACAACATTCTTCTGTAATCATAATTACCCCATTTACATGTGAAAGTAGTTTTCAACCTATCCTCTCCATCAACCAAGACCTGGTTATACCCTAAAAATCCATCCAGAAAAGACATCATCTTGGCCCCATTCACTGCTTGCAGCACTTCATCCATGGGAGGCAAAGGATAATTGTCTTTTTCAGATGCCTTGTTTAAATTCCTAAAATCTATGCATAACCTAATATCTCCACTTTTCTTTCTAACAGGTACTAAGTTAGCTACCTAAGTTGAGTGTCTGACAGGGAAAATTATTCTAGTAGACAACAATTTCTTCACTTCCTCAAATATCAAAGGCTCTAAATTGCATTCATAGGCTTTTGCTTTTGCCTAAATTGTTTGATATCTAGCTTCAAAGGTATCACATGAGTGATGATGGACGTATCACGTCTTTAAATCCTCATATGTCCATGCCATAACATGTTTATAATCTTTCAAAACATCAACAACCTCTTTTCTAATCTTCTTAGGATAGACTTTTCCAATTTGTACATTTTGAGGGTTCTGCTCTGTTTGTAAGTTATATGGATCACACTTACCTCCCTTTGTTTTAGGCAAGTCCTTCTATTTTACTACTCTGTCAAAGTCAAAGATTTGTTCTAACTCTATCAATCCTTTAGGCGGAAAATTACTTTTTAAGTTGATTATGTCTTCTTCATCCCAAGACATATTAGGCCTCTCTTGTTCATCAATAATTTAAGCCTCAAATACCTCATTGCAAGTTAGAAAATCTACAATTTGTTGATCCCCCTTAAATACCTGAAAATGAGTTACATTATCTGGCACACTGGGCACATTCACTAATTCTACAGCAAATCTTTTCAACCCTGACAGTGTTAAATGTTCTAGAGTGCTAGCACCAACTGCTAGTGCATTTGGCCTATGGTTCAATTCTCTAGGGATATGCTCTATATTGAAAGCATCAAATGACTCTATTAAATCCCATACCCTATGCCTGTAGCAAACCATCCCATTATAATTGCAAGCATATACTTTCCTTACCTGTCTTACTACTAGCTCTGAATCTGAAAACACTCTGATCATTTTTACGTTCTTCTTTATAGCCATGACTAGTCCATAGATTAAAGCTTCGTACTCTATAACATTGTTAGTACAAGCAAACTATAACCTATATCCTGCTAAGTATGATTTACCATGAGGATCTATCAGTTCTACACTACCACCTGCACCTTGTTTAGATTTGGAACCATCACACTTTAATGTCCACATGCCATCCCTATTCTTTTGATGTTTTGCTTTAGCATGTTTTACCTTTTCTATCACCTATACAGTGCTATCTTGTTTATTCAATGGCAATTCATTATGGCTTACTTGTACACTTGTCTTTTCAGTTTGAAGATCAGAATGACAGACACCTTTACCTTTTGACTCTTTTCCTAAATTTGGAGTTGATTCATTTATGTTGTTCTTAAAATAACTCTCTAGTTGATTAACCTTTCCTTCTTGGGGTTCCATCCCCTTTGTGCATTTTATGTACTGATGTTGAATAATGTCTCTGCACATGCCACAATTTTCTTCAGAATGTGGCTTATCGTGAACTCTACACTTATTTTTGTATAACTTGCATTGACCTTGGATATTTTGTTCTATGTACTTTTCTATTTCTTGTCTGATGTCCTGACTAAAATTATTCAATGCATTGTTTTCTTCATCAGAAGATATTCCATCAGACTCAATAAATAATGATGTTTCCTTGTTGATAAGCTTTTCTCCAAAATTTAGTGTTAAGATTTCCACAATCTGTACCCCTATCTTAGTAACTCTATAAACACCAGGCTCAACATAAGCATACAATATTTCAAACTTGATATTTCCACAGTCCATGATTTATGAGTATGTAAGCTTCTGGAAAAGACCGCGTGTTGCTTTTTTTGGATCAGAAGCTTACATACTCACATACAATATTTTGTTAGTCCTATTGTACTCTATGATCATATGTTTCATCCTATGTTTAACTTCTATTCTAATATAATTTGGCACACCTCTCCAAGGTAACCACATATGTGAGAAATTGGTGGCCATATATCCATTCAAAGTCTTTGACTAGTCTCTACTCAATAGCATCCCATAATTTATAGGTATATCAACTACTTGGATGTCAATGAATTGACTTACCCTAGGGTCTGAAACTAACTACATCTGCATATGCATTAATTCTCCAATCACATTGACTTTAGTTTTGTCTAACTGTGTAACAACTTTGGCAGATTTCCCTTCAAAGCCCTCAGTCCTTATGTAAGTGAAATGTTAAAATTGTATAAACCAAGAACTGTGCAATCCAATTGCATTTTTTGCATCCTTAGATAACCTCTTGTCAGGTTCTTCTCTCAATATCCTTACCAAGTAAGTATAAAAAATGTCATTAACTAAAGCAAAATTCTTTAAGGCATTTTCTTCCTATAGGATAGGGTAATGTTCATACACCAACTTTTGATTAGGATCATTTCCCAAGGTACCTACCCTTTCTATTCCATGAATGTAAGGCCTGATTTCTGCAGCATAGGAGTACAACACATAAGAACATAAACAAAATGGCAAGATTTTCTATTATCTTAACATGGCCTGTCTCCAAATAGCAATACTAATTGCCTTGGCCCAATGTATTTGTCCTTGATCCTTTTCCCCTGTTCTTATGAATTCTATGACAGTGAACATCCAAGGTTCACACTTAGTACCATCCCTTAATCCAACTAATCTGCTCAACATGGTGATTATTAAGTAAATTTCTTCTTTAAAGCATACCCTCATCAAACTCTTAGGTACCCTGGCTACAGCCTTGGGTTTTTTTTGGGGTTGTACCAGTTGTGAAATATTTTACTTTTACATTCTCCTTCATTTGTGTAAAAATTCTCATTATACTAATTAATGTCAATATCCCTCATTTTCTCATTAATCTCTAACCCAAATGTTTTGGAAATACCCTCTATGGTTAAATCAACAATTAGTCTATCATATAGCATGACCTTTCTTCTAGACGGATCATATAAAGTAACACAATCCAGACATAAATCCTTAGCTTCCATTGCTAGTGGGAAACCTGTAGCTCTATACAGTCCACTTTGCCAGATACGCTTCATATTAGGAGAAGCATCAGCAGCAGTGATTTTCTTTAGCACATTTTCTGCATCATAGTTTCTAATATTTGTGTATATGCCCATTCCACTTGTACTAATCAACGATGGATAACCCCTATGCAACATCAACTCTTCTTTCTCCACCTCCTTCTGGGGTTTTCTTTCCTTTTTCACCTCTTCCCATGCATCTTTCTTCTATTTTGGGGCCATCCTGTAGAAACATAATTCTTTTAACTTTCGTTTCAATTTCTGGTTTAGGGTTTTTACCATGAATTTCTACTTTTACTATTTTACCCTAATTCATTTTTCCCTTTCTATTTTAACCTCTAAATTCATTAAGCTATATTCAGCTAATTAACAATTAAAACAACAATTTGCCAAAATGCATACATTTCGATGAAATTACTAAAATAACAGTCATTTACCAACTGAAAATAAACAGCGTTTTGGATAAATACCTATTTTTCATGACCTTTTACCCATTGACTTACTTTTACCATTTTCACCTTTGTCCAGCTAGTGTAACTATTGTCACTCTAGCAAATTCAACTCATTCACTGTAACAGTTCTTTTTTCTGCAATTTTTTACTCTTCACAATATATTCAAAAGAGAAAAAAACATTAAAATTGCCCTAACCCTCGTTAAATTTTACTTTGTTTGAGTGTTGATTCTACATTAATTACAATAATTAATGCACTACGCCCTCAGCCTTTATTATAGCATTTATGTTTTTCAAACTTTTTACCGTTAGCTAAATTCAACATGCAAATTTTTTTCTTTTGTATATTTCGTTGTATGTTTCCTTTGTATGTCTTCATTGTATTTGTAAACATTCAAGCCCTTTATGCAAAGAACTAACACTTTTACCTTTTTTTTTTGCTTTTTCCATACACCTTTGTATTTTTTGTTTTGTATATCTCACTTGTATATTCTATTGTATAAATGCACATACAAACCCCCTTATACATTCATTTCCTTACCTTTTTCTCTCTGGCGATGCCTTTGTTTCTTTGTATCTCAGCATTGTATATCATAAACATACAAAGAATTTCCCATTTTTAACTTCTATGACACATCCACTTTGTATCTCTACTTTGCATCTTTTAAATGTACAACTACTTGTATATCACAAAATATACATGGTTATTATACAAGAAAACATATACATATAGTGGGGTCCACGCTACCTCTCAATAATGCCTTTTCGCGATGCTTTTATTTCTTTTTGAACTTTTGGACTTCAAACTATTTATAGATCATATTGCATTTACCTTCACATCCCCAATGTATATAAAAATTTGTATATTTTGTTTTGTACATTCTGAAACATACAAAGACCAAAACATACAACAGTTTAACTTTATTCCATAATGATTTTGGTTCTGGTTTGTATAAAGTATAATGTATATCAGCGTTGTATACAAGAAATATACAAATTGCAATATACATCAACTTAACTACCTTTGATAACTCTTCGGTTTCTGTTTGTATAAATCAATGCATCCTGCAATATACACTAAATCTCGATGCATTAATTATATCATACTTTAACTTTCTTTCAATTTCACGTTGTATGTAACGAAATGCATACCTCCCAGTACATACATACAAAGCCCCAAATATACCACCATTATTCCATATTTCATACCCTTTTTAGTTCTGCTTTGTATATCAAGCACAATGTACATAACCAACACATACATATAAAAAGTGCAAAACATACAACGAATATGTCAATTTTAATATATTTTCAGATCCACGCTATGTATAACTTGTTGTATATTTACCTTGTATGTCTTTCATTTGCCAAATATACAAGCTGAAATATACATATTGGATTTCAATGTTTATTCATTCTAATTTTGACTATTTTCGGGCTTGACTTGTATATGAAGATAAAACATTAAGCAAGAAACGTATACAAGTATCATGACATTTCATAAACCTGATAATTTCCCTTCTACGACTAACACAAAAGCATGATATACAAATGTATTTGTATATGAAATGACTTTGTATATACAAACAACTTTGTATATGCAACACACAAACCCTTGGATTGTACATTTACCAAAAATGCTTATAACTTGCAAAATAGAGGGAATTTTGAGATGGTTCAAAAAACAACCCCTGTTCATTTCTGACAAGGAATTCACCTATACTGTGCACTGGTACTCAATGTGACTTTTCATTATTTTCACTCAGGTTTGTACTTTTAGTTACCCTTTTCCCTTTACCACCAAGCAAAAACACACACAAAAGCAACAAGAGCCAGCTAGAGCAGGGGTCCTCATTTTGCTAAGAAGTAAAATGGGGTGTGTTGTGAGCATCAAAACAACTAGAAACCAAATAAAACAATTAAACTAAAACCATTAAAGAAAACAAAATGAAATAAATTCATAATTTCCAACTATCTTTCATGCAAATCATCATTTAACTTGAAACCTAATGTATTCAATAAGGTGCATGAATTTTCCTTTTCAGTTTAAGTGGGTGCACATGATTAATAAGCCTCATCTTGAAAATTAGTTGAACAAACCAGTGATTGACATTAGACTACCTAGTTGATGTCATTCCCTCATAGCCAACCAGATAGAGCTTTGCTACCAGCAGGCGTTTATAGCCTCGACAAGGTTATCGTTACAATTCCCCTAAGCAGAGCCTCACTGCCAACAAGCGTCTATAGCCCTGGTAGAGTTACTTACATGACTTAACCTGGATTTCATTAAAATCTATTTTATTTATTTATTTATATTTCATATTTTGTATTTGACAGATATTTCATAAGATATTTCAGTTGTAACTTCATGATGCAAGGAACAGTCACTTGCTAAAATTAAGATGGGAATTGTAATGGTAGCAAGGGTGACCTCTGATTTTTCATCTCATATCTACACTAGTAGGTTCAACAAACCCAAGGATTTTAGGTGTGTCATTGTGAGAACTTTCCTTGAATACTCAACCCATTCTTATTGAATACAAAATTTCACAAGTTAACTAACTTTCTACATTCATGACAGTCACAATAAATTATGCACAGATTTCAAATAATTCACCTAAATTTTTTGAATTTTATATGGTTTTTAGTCTACTCCTGTATATTCTAAAACAAAACAAACATCCCTACTATAGCAACACAACACACAAACAAAACCAAAACAAACAAAAAAAAAACAAACAACTATACATTATTCACATTATGATACAATAGACCAACCACCCTCACCTCAAGCCTGAAAGTAGTGTTTCAAGTGTTGGCCATTAACTGGTAATGTGCCTTATCCCAGCACAGCACCAAGTCTGAAATTCTAAATGTTTTGACTCTTGCCCTTTTGTCAAACCATCTCTTTACCACTGCCTGATGTTTAGCAAATTTCTCAATGGCTTGATCTCTTTTCTCATCCAATTCCAACAGTTGGATTATTCTAGCTTCTCTGTGATCATCAAAGCCTAAGTATTCATTAGTAAACTTCCAAACTGGTATTCTTATATTAACTAGAAGTATGGGATCAGTCACATAAACTAAATGATAGGGTGCATTGCCTAAAGCTGATTTAACCCTAGTCCTATCTACCCACAGTGCATATTTCAGTAATGTGTTCCATTCTCTAGGGTTCTTTTCAATGAGTTTCTTGATTATATCTAATAAAATCTTATTTGTTGACTTAGCTAACCCATTCCCCTGAGAATAATAATTCAAAGAAAACTTTAAAACAATTCCATGTTCAAATGCCCATTTAGAAAACTTTACAGAAGAAAATGTAGGGCCATTGTCACATACCAATGAATAAGGAACCCCAAACCTGGTTATGATGTTCTCTTCAAGGAATTTGATGACTATCTTAGTAGTAGAGAATTTGCAACATGTGGCTTCAGTCCACCTTGTACAGTAATCATTTACTGTCAGTATAAATTTGTGTCTTACAGATGATGGAGGATTTATAACTCCAATGAAATCTAGACCCCACTGTGCAAATGGCCTAGACTCAATCATTGGATGTAATGGATTGGCTTGATTTCTTCCCTTATCTGTTGTAGTATGATAGATGTGGCAACTTCTAATGTGACTCTATGTATCTTTAAACATAGTAGGCCAATAGTAACCTACCCTCAATATCTTATTTGTTGTGGCTAAATGGGAACCATGAGCAGTTCCATATTTATCATGCAGTTCTAGCAACACCTTATCTGCTTCATCTCTATTTAGACATCTTAAATATATTCCTTCATGGTTCTTCTTGAATAGAAGACCTCCTTGTACCATGTATTTTTTTGATTTGATCTTCTAAGTCCTTCTTTGTGAAGATTTCATCTTTCTTGGATACTTCCCTAATATCAGAAAAGTGTTCAAATTGTCATACCACCCTGATGTCTCATTAGTATTCAATACATATTGTTGTTTTACCAAATTTGGGTCTATATTGGCTATGGTTCGTGCTAGAGTTTGTCCTCTGCCTAACTTCATAGGAATGATTTCCATGTCAAATTCTTGTAAAATTATGATCCACTTAGCTCTTTTCTCTCCAGGCTCATTTTGCATCAGCAGCATCGTCATTGCCACATCTGGCACTATAGCCTTAACCTAACTATGTAAGATGTAATGTCTAAACTTTTTTACTACTCTTACTAGTGTAAACACTTGTCTTTCTGTATAAAGATATTTCAACTATGCATCTTTTAAAGGTGCGCTCATAAATGCTATTCGCTTCTCTTCATCATTTTCTCCTTTCTGTGTCAAAGCAGCTGCAACTGAATGTGTGGATGCAAAAGAATAAATATAGAATGGCTTTGCATAATCTGGACTTGCCAATACAGGAGCTTTAGAAATTGTCTCCTTGATATCTTTAAATGTAGCTTTTGCTACTGGTGTCCGTTCTATATCCGCATCCTTCTTTAACATGTCATTTAATGGTCGCACAATCTCTACAAACCCTGTAATGAACTTCCTGACAAAATTAATTTTACCAAAAAAAGATTTTAATTCCTTTTTAGTGTTTGGTAATTGTAATTTCTTTATTCCTTCTATTCTATCAGGATCAACAGATATCCCATTCTCAGAAATGACTTGTCCTAATAGTTTTCCTTCTATTACTCCAAATACACATTTCTTAGGGTTAAGCAAAATTCTATTCCTTTCGCATCTCTTGAGGACTCTTCTTAGATCCTCGACATGAGTGGACACATCTTTAGAATAAATAGTTAAATCGTCCATATAAATTACAATGTACTTACCTGTCAATCCATGGAATGCAATATCCATGGCTCTCTAAAAAGTGGCACCCACATTGATTAGACCAAACGACATTCTTCTGTAAGCGTAATTACCCCATTTACATGTGAAAGTAGTTTTCAACCTATCCTCTTCATCAACCAAGACCTGGTTATACCCTAAAAATCCATCTAGAAAAGACATCATCTTGGCCCCATTCACTGCTTGCAGCACTTCATCCATGGGAGGCAAAGGATAATTGTCTTTTTCAGATGCCTTGTTTAAATTCCTATAATCTATGCATAACTTGATATCTCCACTTTTCTTTCTAAAAAATACTAAGTTAGCTACTCGGGTTGAGTGTCTAACAAGGAAAATTATTCTAGTAGACAGCAGCTTCTTCACTTCCTCAAATATCAAAGGCTCTAAAATTGCATTTACAGCCTTTGCTTTTGCCTGAATGATTTGATATCTGGCTTCAAAGGTATCACATGAGTGATGATGGACATATCATATGTCTTTAAATCCTCATATGTCCATGCTATAATGTGTTTATAATCATTCAGAACATCAATAACCTCTTTTCTAATCTTCTCAGGACAAACTTTTCCAATTTGTACATTTTCAGGATTCTGCTTTGTTCCTAAGTTATATGGATCACACTTACCTCCCTCTGTTTTAGGCAAGTCCTTCTATTTTACTACTCCATCAAAGTCAAAGATTTGTTCTAACTCTATCACTCCTTTAGGCAGAAAATTACTTTTTAAGTTGATTATGTCTTCTTCGTCCCAAGACATATCAGGCCTCTCTTGTTCATCAATAATTTGATCCTCAAATACCTCATTGCAAGTTAGAAAATCTACAATTTGCTGATCCCCTCAAATACCTAAAAATGAGTTACATTATCTGGCACACTAGGCACATTCACTAATTCTACAACAAATCTTTTCAACCCTGACAATGTTAAAGGTTCTAGAGTGCTAGCAGCAACTGCTAGTGCATCTGGCCTATGGTTCAATTCTCTAGGGATATGCTCTATATTGAAAGCATCAAATGACTCTATTAAATCCCATACCCTATGCCTGTAGCAAACCATCCCATTATAATTGCAAGCATATACTTTCCTTACCTGTCTGACTACTAGCTCTGAATCTGAAAACACTCTGATCATTTTTACCTTCTTCTTTATAGCCATGACCAGTCCATAGATTAAAGCTTCATACTCTACAACATTATTAGTACAAGCAAACTGTAACCTATATGATGATAAGTATGATTTACCATGAGGATCTATCAGTTCTACACCAGCATTTGCACCCTATTTAGATTTGGAACCATCGCACTTTAATGCCCTAACTAAAATTATTCAATGCATTGTTTTCTTCATCAGAAGAATTTCCATCAGACTCAATAAATAATGTTGTTTCCTTGTTGATAGGCTTTTCTCCAAAATTTAGCATTAAGATTTCCTCAATCTGTACCCTTTTCTTAGTAACTCTATAAATACTAGGCTCAACAGAAGCATACAATATTTTGTTAGTCCTATTATACTCTGTGATCATATGTTTCATCCTAGGTTCAGCTTCTATTCTAATCTAATTTGGCACACCTTTCCAAGGTAACCACATATGTGAGAAATTGGTGGTATATATCCATTCAAAGTCTTTGACTAGTCTCTACTCAATAGCATCCCATAATTTATAGGTATATCAACTACTTGGATGTCAATGAACTGACTTACCCTAGGGTCTGAAGCTAACTGCATCTGCATAAGCATTAATTCTCTGATCACATTAACTTTATTTTTTCTAACTGTGTAACAACTTTGGCAGATTTAGTAGGGGTTAGCGCTAAAGTTTTATGTATCCATAAGGGCATTACATTGGTTGAGGCACCTAAATCTACCATACAATTGTGTATGTTCTTTCCACACAGTCTAACGGTGAAGAAGAAAGGAGGATCATCTTTTTTATCAGCATACATTACAACATTGGTGTTGGATGACTGCCGATCTTTCTTACTTTTTTCTTTGGATTGTGTATCCCTATTAGGAATGTTTATGTTAGTAGAAACCTCACCTATCCTAGGTGCATCCAAGGATTTAATAAAAGAATTTCTAACCCCTGGAGTTTTCAACAATTCAAACAAAGGTATACTGACCTTAATTTTGTTTATTTCTTCTGACACATAACTCATCAATCTCATCATCTCTACAGTCTCTATTTTATTTGTTTGAACCTTCTATGTTACTATTCCATTATTTGCATTATAATTGTCTTTTAGTATAGCAGGATTGTTGCTAGCATTCTGGTCTGGAGTTGTATTGAAATTATTAGGAGTGGAAGTGGTGAAAGGACCTCCTAGCCTAGGGTTATTTCTTAGGTTGTAAGTATGATTCTTACTTGACTGTTGGAAGGCTTGCACCTCCTCTGTCTCATACAACACCTCATTTTCAATTTCAAATGGAAACTGAAAAGCATTCAGTAATAAGGTTGTCTTAGGATATAAATTTTCACAAAAATATGGTTCATCCTCTAACAATTGGTCATCTTCCTCTTCTCTGAAGGTAAAATTTTCTAAGACTAGAGCAGTGTCATACCCTGAGGGTACTATTTCATTGCCTTTGTGAACTAAGAACTTAGAAGTAGAAGCCTGTACATCCACATTAAAAATAGTTTCTACCAGATGAAACTGAGGACAATCTAGTTCAGCATGGGCACTAGTATTATGGATTCTACACCAATTCTTCAATGCTACATTGGCCATTTGAATCCTAGTTGTTTGCTTTGTATCTTGGTTATCCACATTCTCAAATGGAGAAGCTAAAGTGCCATTATTAGGCCCTGTGTTCTAGGTTTTAGGTGGCCTAGGCCGATTTTGATTCTTATTATTGTTGTTCCAAGATCTGTTATCTATAGTTGGTCCTCTATTTTGCATCTGTTGCCCCTGATTATGACTCTGATGTTGACTATGATTTTGACCCTGATTAGAACCCTGGCCCTAGTTATAACTCTGATTCTGATGTTGGTTGTGGTTGGGGTTGTAATTTTGGTTTTGACTCTGGTTATAGTTTTGATTGTATCCTTGGTTGTTTCTACTGTAGAAATTCTCATTTCTCAATTGTGTCATCTCAGTGGTCAATCTTCTCAGATGTGTAGTGATTTCTTTGATATCCTCCCTTTCCTCTTGTACTTTTGCTATAAATGTATCTTGAGACGGTTGGAAGAATGATTGACCATTATTCTGATTAAGATTGGTAGTATTACCATTGTAAGGTACTATAGCCTGAATTGGAGTAGGATTATACATAGGTGTGTATGTAGGGACTGGATTTAGCATTGGAGTATTCTGTACAGGAACTCCATTCCAAGGTTGTACTTGATTTTGCATTCCAGGATTTCCTCCATTGAGTAATAGATTATAGGTTGTCTGCCTCATTTCCTGGTTTACAGAAGTTACCTCTTTGTAGGCTTTGGATATTATGTATATGTTAGGCTTTCTCTTGACAAACATGGCCATTAATGGATCTAAAGTAACATAATACATAGCTAACAATGTATCTGGAACTACCGTGTATGGTGCTACCAACCTAGAATATGCCTTTTGAAACCTATCATTAAAGTTATCAATTAGTTCCCCTTCACCTCTTTTGATTGTGGCCAATTTATGATATAATATAGAAGGATCTACTAGTCCCCTAAATCTAGACAGAAATGCTTCTTCCATAAGTGTCCAAGAAGAAATGTAGCCATTAGGTAAATTCACATACCAGATGGAAGCTTGTTCATTGAAGGTGTAAGGAAATAGTCTGCACACAACATCTTCATGTTCCAGCCTGGCTCTAAAGCATGACTCCTTAAATATCCTGATATGATCCTCTGGATCTTGATGCAACTGATATTTAGGACATATTTTCTTAGGGTTCTTTGGCATCTCATGGTAATCCACAAAATATATGGGAGAGTTGACATTGAAATAAGACATTGTAGGTACCTGTGCTTGACCTGGACTTGTAGGAATACCTGGATTTATAGGTGGACTTGGATTTATGGGAGGACTAGGACCTCTAGGAGGACCTGAACCAAGATTTAATAATTTGTATGAAGAACTGTCAGGACTAACAATATTGTGGATGTTAAAAGGTGATCCAGGAGGTATTCTAGATGAACTTCCTATATTTGATATTTTAGGATTCCAAACTAAAGGACTTTTACTCGGTCTCCTATCAGGTAATTGTACAAATATGTCCTCCGAATTAGATCTAGACCTGGTCACTCTACTACTGTTATGAGCCAACTTTACTTAAATTTAACCTTAACTCTAATTAGGCCCTCCTTCTAGCGCCAAAATTGTTGATGATTGTTTTTAAAGATTCATAACAAAAGTTAAAATTCATAAATGAACCTAACTATCTTGAAAGATATGAAGAAATTAATTAAGATTACTTAATCCCAAGTTTCCATATGGTCAGGTCTTGACCGGTTGGACAGTTTAGTAGGTTACTATGAAGCTATAATATGCAAGGGGCCTTACGTGATTTAAGGTGATTTGACTACTTACTAGACTCTATTTATGCAAATTGTCACAAATACTAACAAATTATCTCTCTTTGCACAAATTTGTTATTGTATATCAAAGCTTTGAATGATTTATGTTAAAACTTGCTTTTCTTTTCAAATATGTATAAAGATTGTCAAATGTCAACTCAATTGATATCAATTCTTTCAAATGTTAGACAATCTCCTTTAGATTTCTGCGTTTTAGCTAATTATTTCAAAGTTTGGGAAAAGTTAAAGAAAATTCAAATTCAACATCACTTGCTACAGGATCTAAATGCTCTATTATGCACATAGTAAAGATTATAGAAAAATTCAATTAAATCAGCAGACTAAATCATTAAATGCAAATGTCCTGAATATTTTCACAAACATGCATTCAAGATTGCAAGCTTTAAGAGAAATTGTTTCAAATATAAAGAAGAGTTAGAAGACATTCAGAAAATAGACACAGACTTCCAGATTCATTTATATTCAAAACACATAGCTATATATGGTTTACAATGTAGGTATGACTCTTATCTTCATTAATCAAATTCACAAATAACTTACAATGCTTTACAGATACAGTAAGAAAGCTCGGCATTTCCACGCATTCCTTATTGCAGACATAGGCGACCTCCTCTAAACTAAAATACTCTTTCTATTCAAAGTTTCAAAACAAATTACAATTTCCATGCTAGTTTCTATAAATCCCTGTGTAAATAATATACATGTATCAAGGTCCCTTATATAGAATTTGAACTTTCAAATTGCTATGGCTATAACTCTCATCTATGGTTGACCTTTCTCCATTCTTGATCAATGGTGCATCTTTGTCTCATAACCATCTGCCAAAATATCTATTTGGCATCTTTTCCCTCACTCAAAGGATGCCATTGGAATCGTTTACAACATAAGATTCCCTTTTCCTTATTGACTTTTTCCTGGCAAGGCTCTTTATTTGACTTCTTTTCAAAAACCTTTACACTTGCTTGCTTTTCACTTTTTCAAATATTTTCTGAAATTACCAATTACACCTTCCACAAAGGTGCGGTCCCCTCCTAGACTCTTTGCCAAAATGTACTTTTGCATCACAACTCCCTCTTTCAACCTCCTTTCTTTATTCTCTGAGCCCTCTCTTCTCTTCTAGTATTTCTTCATCTTACCTCGCTCTTCCATCAATGTATCAATCATTTGCTTTCCAAGATTGGCATCAAGGTTTTCTATGTAGGGTGCAAATATGGCATTGAATCTGTCAATGCCCTTTCTAAATTATACACTAGCACTTCCATACATTCATGTTGCAGTAATCTCTCTATTATCCTCTTATGTATTTTGATCATTTCATTTTCCTTTTCTTCTAAATTATGTATGACTGATGCACATTTCCTGAGGTTATCCTCCTCAAACTTGAGCCCTAATATTAGTTGTGGCACTTGATTTGCCAATATGACAATAAGTGTTCCTTCATTAATCAGTTCTTTTGCTCTTCCTTCCACTTCTATCAACTGTTCAATTTCAAACCTGCATTCTTCTTTTCTGTTTTGGCATTTATGTGTAAGCATCAGACATTTAATCTTTTCTTCTACACTTACTTTCCAACTACTTACAACTTGCCTTATTGTTTGTTCCCCTTCTTGCATGAAATCATTAAACCATTCATAAAAAATATTAGCCTTTAATCTTTTATTTTTCATGTCTTTTATTTCATCTTTTGACACTATTGCTACACTATCAGACAATTCTAGAATTGTGGCACTAGGATCAAATATCCCTTTAATAAGTTGCTGAAGTTGGACAATGTGTCCCTTCAAGTAATCTTGTTTATCTTTGTCTTTCTTTAGCATCTCTGTTGTCACCTGGTGCATGTCTTCCCATTCATGAATATGTTGTTCTCTTGTGCTATGCCCCAGGTCCAAATTCAATATTTTGTATTCCTCTAATGTTATTTCTCCTTTTGGCTTTTCTTTCTATGGAATTGCTAGGTTCAGCATTTTGGATCCATCTGGACCTCTCTTTATGGCTAACATTGTCCTAGGTCTCCTCTTTTCTTTTCTTGGAGTATTATCACCTATCATGCTCTTAATGTCTATTGGTACTAATTGTACCTCTTTATCCTTCTTTCTTATTTCCTTTTCTAACCATGTAGGAACCTCCTTTTCACCTTCTACAACTTTATCTTCATCAATCACCTCTTCATGAGGTTTGTCTATTTCAACTTCTTCCTGTTGTTGCTATTCCTATTGTTGCTCTTGTTGCGGTTCTTGTTCTTGCTGCTGTTGTTACTGAAGTGGTTCTTGTTCTATGGGATTATTCAGCTATTCATTTGATTCCACCTCTTCTTCTTCTTCTTCTTCTTTAGTATCCCATCTAGCATCAATTTCTTTTTCATGATCTTCTCCTTCTAATGATCCTTTCTCCTGATCATCTTCAGCATGAGCTTGCTCTCCATCTTGCAGCTCAACATTCTCTGCTTGCTCATCTGGTTCATTTTCATCCATTCTTTTTGCTTCTTCTGTACCTTCAGACATCCTAACCTCACCTTCTGATTTGTTTGTATTTTCTATCTGTGGTTGCTTTGTATGTATTGGTGAATTGGCCTTTACATCATCCTCTTTTACTTTTTCCTCATGTTCTTGCATATCTTCTATATTTTTCTCTTCCTCACCTGGCTCACCCTACATATTCAACATATTTAAAGAATCAATAAATGAGGTATCTTCTTTTGTTTCTTCTTTTGTTGTAGCAGGTATTTCTATAATCATTTCTTCCATTCTCTTCTCCTTTTCAGCCTCCTCAATTTTATGTGCTTCTTCCTGCACATCCTTAATAATTTTAGGTGGCACCAAAGTACCAAAGGGATCTATTGATCCTGCTTCTTCTTGTACTTTTTCCTCTTCATGTTCCATGACATGCTCAATCCCTATTTCAGCTAGATTGCTTGGGCATTCTTCCTCACTCAGGAAATCACTAGAATCCTCTTCTATGTCAATTTCTTTGCCTTTGTACATTACTCTTTCTTCACTATCACTGCTCTCAATATTCACAGTTTCCATAGTTTATTGATCCTTGTGAATTTCTAATTCCTTTTGTATTTCTTCGGCCAATTCTTCTTTCACTTGCCTAAATGCTTGTCCCATTTTTAAATATGTAGAGGCACCCAGTACATTGGTCAATTTTGCACCTACCTTTTGTGCTGCAATCACACCACTTGGTTCAGACGTTTCACCTTTTGACAGACTTATTGGAATTGCCCTTCTGACTAGCTGTCTTGCTACTTCCTTTGCAATCTATGCCTCTTCTGCACTTATTTCATGACTCATGGATTTTGCATCAAAAAAAGTGTCTGATGCCATTGCTATTGTTATCCCCAAAGCATATGGATCCATCAACGTAGCATTTTTATCCTTTTCTATATTTTTGGCCTCAACAATTTTTCTCTTCTTTTTATAAACACATTGTAGTTCTTCACTAGGTTCTTTTCTTTTCCTCCCCTTCATTGGGTAAGTGACCTCTTTGCCTTTATCTTTGAGTTCTTCAACTTTATCCTTCAGCCATGTTTTTGAAAATAATATTATTGGTTCAGATATTTCATCTAGAGATGTGTTCCATGGTTTTGACCAATCAGGCTCTGTTATAGGAGCCAATCTTTCTACTGCATAGCTCTGATGTAACAATATGTCATTATTCTAAACCTCTGGGGGCACATATATATTACCAATAGACTTCATCTGCTCAATAGTTAGTCTTTTGTGAGCAATTTTTCTTACCTCTGTCATTCTTACAGTCAGCCCAAAAATATGCAATATGTATCAGATGTTTATTTTTTTATTCACAAAGTTTTGGATCCTATGGAAAGGATCAAATCTCCTAGTTAAATCAAATTCTTGAAAACCATAAACCTCAACTCCTATTTTGAATACCCTACAACCTCCTCACTATAGCATGAATACCTACCAATAGCCAAGGCAATCTCACATTTCCCTTGTTCTTGAATTTCCTTTTGTACATTCTGAACACGTTCAAATTCTATCTCAAAAATTCCAACAAAATTAACTTGTCAGAAGGATATCTAGGTAGCATAAATGGTTTCCCTTCAAAGCCCTCAGTCCTTATGTAAGTGAAATGTTCAAATTGTATAAACCAAGAACTGTGCAATCCAATTGCATTTTCTACATCCTTAGATAACCTCTTGTCAGGTTCTTCTCTCAATATCCTTACCAAGTAAGTATAAAAAATGTCATTAAGCAAAGCAAAATTCTTTAAGGCATTTTGTTCCTGTAGGATAGGGTAATGTTCATACAACAACTTTTGATTAGGACCACTTCCTAGGGTACCTACCCTTTCTATTCCATGAATGTAAGACCTGACTTCTGTAGCACAGGTGTACAAAACATAAGAAGATAAATAAAATGGCAAGATTTTCTATTTTCTTAACATGGCCTATCTCCAAATAGGAGTACTAATTGCCTTGGCCCAATGTATTTGTCCTTGATCCTTTTCCCCTATTCTTATGAATTCTATCACAGTGAACATCCAAGGTTCACACTTAGTACCATCCCTTAATCCAACTACTATGCTCAACATAGTGATCATTAAGTAAATTTCTTCTTTAAAGAATACCCTCATTAGATTCTTAGGTACCTTGGCTACAGCCTTGGGTTTGTTTTCTGGGTTGTACTAGTTGTGGTGCAAGGCACCTAAGAGCAACATTTTGATTTCCAAGAGCAATTTGATGCATTTTAATAAGTTGTGGTTTTTGTTTAGCATGTTTTGTAATAAGGCTTTTTATAGCCATGATTGGAAGGTCTATTTTGTGTGGTCAAGAGGTTTGGGGTAACTTTATAAACCTCAAAGCCTTCTTAGTCCACTTGGACCACAGTTGTACCAATTAGGCCTAGTAGGTCTAATAATTGGTTTTTGAGTCTTTTTGGTTGTTCTAGTGTTTTAGCATGGTTTAGGGAGTGTGTTGGTCATTTGAGATCCTTAGACAAGTTGAACCAATCAGTATCTTGGTGTAAATGCAAAAATACTATAGTGTCAAATGTTGCCAATGGTGTCAATGACACATTGGCCGGTTACAACTCATTTTGGACAATTGAAAACTATTGTTGGAGGTTGGATACCGACTTGGAGTGGTTTATACTATTGTCATCTCACTCTTGTAGAGTAGAGAAGTGTTGTTACGGAGTTTTGGGAATAGAAATAAAGAAAACTGATTGTTTTTCCTATTTTTCTCCTATTGTATGGCCTATATGGATTGGTAGAGTAGATCAATGTACTTTTTCTAAAACTAGGTTGAGTCAGGGTTCAAATGCAACAAGTTTGAGGTTTTGAAGTGATCGTAGTGAAAAGATATTGCATTTTGTTTCCAAACTAGTCTAAAACCCTATTTTCTAGGGTTTGTCATGCAAATCTGGCCCTAGAATGCATTCTACTTGATGAAACCTCATGCAAATCAGTGAAATGCAGGCTATGGATGTACTTTATTTGATTCCAAAAGTATTTTTCTAGGAAAGACAAGCTTCAAATTTTGAAGTGATGCCCTAGGTCAAGTATTACCATGTATTTGACCAAATTTGTGCAATTTAGTGTTGCAAATGATAAAATCCTGATAGCGTGAGTGAATGAATGGTGGTTTTGAGTTGTTTGGATGTGGTAGAGGTAATCCAAGTTCTTGTCCCTGATCTATGAACCCAAATTTGACCACTTGATTTGTAACTTAGCCCTAAACTGATCAATTAGGCCTAGAGACCTAGTGGGTGTTCTGAGTTGCTGGAGTAGAGTTGGACCTAGAGGTTTGGAAGTTTGTTGAAATACCCTAAAGGGTATTCAAATCCATTATTTGCTTGCCTGGTCATTTGTAGTTTTGTCAAGTTATGTGGAGAAAACTAGATTTGGAGGGCTAGTAGCCTTACTAGTCCAAGTAGAGGTTGGAGAGTTGTGGGAAGTTGGGGATCAAACCAACTGCAAGGAAAGTGTTTGTAGACCTGTTAGAAGGTGTGGAAATAGTCTTGAGGATTGAATCATAGCCTAGTTTACAAATCCTTCATATACCCTTGGATGTGCTTTTGGTCGGTTGAAGGATAGGTGAAGTGGGTGAGTGGGCAAAGAAGGGTTAAACTTACCTTGTTTTCTTTCTTCCCTTGTGCCACCTCTGCATCAGGTGGTATCAGAGCCATCAAAAAGATGGGAGATAGAGAAGAAGAGGAGGAAGTTCCTACAAGGGTAACTAATGCTGAATTGGCAAAGATAGTGAGAGAGCAAGCAGCCAAGAACAAAAGGATGGAGGCTGAGATAGAGAAGTTGAAGAAGGATAAGGATAAGAAGAAGAAGCCAGATGTCATCTTGGATTCAGATGAAGAGGATCAAGATGAAGAAAAAGAAGTGCCAATGGAAGAGCCACAAGGAGGCATGTCAGAGAGACAATTCCTAGATGCACTTGGAATGTTGAGTAGGAAGGACACTAAGGTGGACTTACCTATGTTTCCTGGTAAGATGAATCCAGAGGAGTGCCTTGATTTGATAGAGGCAATGGAGAACTATTTTGAATGTGAAGAAGTGGTAGAAAATCAGAAAGTGAGGATTGCCAAATCAAGAATGAAAGGGCCAACCTTGAGTTGGTGGAACTTTATTCAAAATGAGAGGACAGAAGATGATAGGAACCCTATCTCTACATGGAGGAAGATGGTACTTGAAATCAAGAAGCAATTTGTCCCTAAAGACTATGAAATTAACTTGCACAAGAAGTTGCAAAACTTGAGATAGAAGGACATGGACGTGAGCACATACACTGAGGAGTTTCACAAGATGTCTTTGAAAGCCAAGATGCCTGAGAATGAAAAACAGAAACTTGCAAGGTATTTAAATGGTCTCAAGATGAATTAAGTCTCTTTAATCCTGAAACAATCTATAAGTGTTTTCAAATGGCATTAAGGATTGAGGATAAACAAAGGAGAAAATGTGATTCAAACAGCAGAGGGAGAGGTAATATGAATTTCAGAGGTAGGGGCAGGTTTCAAAATAGAGATAACTTCCCTAGACCCCAAGATGGCAGATCACAAGAAGGCAGCCAAGGGCAAGCTGACAGAAACAGTGCTGATAAGGGTTAGTTTAGAGGGAGAGGTAATGGTAGAGGAAGAAATGGAGGCAGGGGTCCCAATGTGTTCACTAGAAGGTGTTTCTCTTGCAATCAGATAAGACATCAATCCTTTAGGTGCCCAGAGAAGATGGGAAACACTACTGCAAATCAGAAAGAAAGAAGGATGCAGCTCCTTCAAGAGGATGACTATCAAAGCACCACATCTTATCAAACAGCCTCTTCCAAGCCTGCAGCACCAAAGAGTGGAGAATGCATCATGTTTAACAAGTCCCTCATTATGCCAGCTGCCAAGGAGCAGCCCCAAAGGAACAACTTGTTCATAACCACTTACAAGGTGAAAGGAAAAGTCTACAAGGTAACAATTGATTCAGGTTCTTTTGAGAATTTAGCTTCTAATGAAATGGTGACTAAGTTAGGATTGGAAAGGATACCTCATCCTAACCCCTATAGAGTCTTTTGACTAACCAAGGATCAACAAATTGTGGTGAAAGAACAATGTTGGGTTGAATTCAAAATAGGTGAATATCATGATAGGATTCTTTGTGAAATAGTGGATATCGATGCATGCCACCTTCTTCTTGGAAGGCCTTGGCAACATGATACAAGTGCCCAACATGATGGTAAGCAAAATGTGATGCACTTGTCCAAAAATGGTGAAAATTTCACAATGACTCCTTTGATTGATGACAGCAAGGAAAAGATCATTCCTAGTTTAGTCATGTTAGTAGGTGAAAAAGAGTTTTTGGCTAACCTCAAGGAGGAGAAAGTGCCTTGTTTTGCAGTGGTCATCAAGCCCAAGGATGAAAATCCTAAGAAGGTCAAAGTGTAGCAGCCTATTAGGAGGATTGGACCAAAGCAAGTGGAAGAACTATTGGAGAGGTTTCATGATGTGATAGCCGATGAAGGCAAGGATGCCCTTCCACCAAAGAGGGAGATTAGTCATTGCATTGATCTCATCCCTAGATCCACCCTACCAAACCAAGAAGCCTACAAGTTTACCCCAGAGAAAAATGTAGAAGTGGCAAGACAAATCCAAGACTTGTTGGATAGAGGACTTATAAGGAGGAGTATTAGTCCATGTGCAGTACCTACAGTACTTGCACCAAAGAAGGAAGGTACATGGAGACTATGCACTGATTACAGGGCCATCAACAAGATCACTATCAGGTATAGATTTCCAATGCCTAGGATAGAAGATTTAATGGATTGCTTGGGTAGGGCTAAGTACTTTACCAAGATGGATCTAAAAAGTGGTTACCACCAAATCAGGATAAGGGAGGGGGATGAGTGGAAAACTACCTTCAAAACCAATGAAGGACTATTTGAATGGGTTGTGATGCCTTTTGGCTTGTCAAATGCACCAAGCACCTTCATGAGGTTGATGAATGAGGTGCTAAAACCATTTCTTAATAAGTTCATTGTTGTATATTTGGATGATATATTGGTTTTCAGTGATAGCAAGGATGATCACATAAGACATATCCATCAAGTGCTTAGGAGGCTTCAAGAGGAGAAGTTGAGAATTAACCTTGACAAATGTGTCTTCCTACAAGAAGAATTGACATTATTGGGGTTTGTCATCTCTAAAGGCAACATAAAGATGGATCCAAACAAAGTGGTAACCATTCTTAATTGGCCAACACCTACTACAGCTTCTGAGGTAAGGAGTTTCCATGGTTTGTGCAGCTTTTATAGAAAGTTCATTAGAGGGTTTAGTGCCATTTGTGCTCCACTTGTTGACACCATAAAAGGGGGCAAGAAATGTCTATTTGTGTGGACAAATGAGGCCAATCAAGCCTTTGAACTGTTAAAGAAAAAAATATCAAAACAACCAGTCCTTGTACTACCTAATTTTGACAAGATCTTTGTGGTAGAGTGTGATGCAAGTAAGAGGGCTGTAGGGGGAGTCCTAAGTCAAGATGGGAGGCATGTAGCCTTCTTTAGTGAGAAGTTGAATGAGGCAAAATAGAACTATTCTACCTATGACCTAGAATTATATGCAATGGTTCAATCATTGAGGAAGTGGAGACACTATTTATTACCCAAGGTGTTTATAGTTTTTACTGATAACCATACATTGAGCTTCTTGAACAGGCAGCAGAAGTTAAACCACAGACATGTCAAGTGGATGGAGTACATCCAAGCATACACTTTCTCAATAAAACACAAGAAAGGAGTGGCCAATAAGGTAGCCAATGCCTTAAGTAGGAGGAATATTGTTGTATAGACCATTCAATTGTAAAGTATAGGTATACATGCCATCAAAGACCAGTATGCAGAAGATGAAGACTTCAAGGAACCATACCAATCTTGCAAAGCCATGACAGGTAGGTATAACACTGATTTTTCTAATTTTTTGATACAAGATGGATATCTTTTCAAGGGCAGTATGTTGTGTATCCCAAGAGGGTCTGTTAGGGAGAATATTATTAAGGAGAAGCACTGTGGCAGCATGTCAGGCAACTTTGGCATTGATAAGACCCTAGAATTGGTTAGGAGATACTACTATTGGCCAAGGTTACCATCTGATGTAAGAAAGTTTGTAGAAACTTGTCAAATCTGTCAAAGAGCCAAGGGTCATACATCTAATGCAAGTTTATACACTCCACTACCTATTCCTTCAAAGCCTTGGGATTCCATTAGCATGGACTTTGTACTTGGTTTGCCTAGGACCAAGAATGGACATGATAGCATTTTTGTGGTTGTAGATAGGTTCTCAAAAATGGCTCACTTCATCCCATGTAAAACCACACATGATGCCTCACACATAGCAGGTCTTTTCTTCAAGGAAATAGTCAGATTACAAGGTTTACCTTTGTCAATCATCTCTGATAGAGACCCCAAGTTCATAGGACACTTCTGGAGGACACTTTGGAAAAGACTAGGTACCAATCTGTCCTTATCATCTGCCTATCACCCTCACTCTGATGGATAGACAAAGGTGATTAATAGGTCACTTGGCAACCTCCTAAGATGCCTAACAAAGGAGTAGGGTGCTAGTTGGGATTCAGTTTTGGCTCAGACAGAGTTCTCATACAATGATACTGTCAGCAGAAGCACCAGCCTGTCACCTTTCCAAATAGTTTATGGCACTCACCCAAGAGGTATTTTGGAACTTAGAGAGGTTGGAGGACTGGAGAAGAGTAGTGTCTTGGCTGGAGACTTTGTCCAAGTGATGACAAATGTCCATGAACAAGTAAAATAGAAATTGCAGTCTACTTCTCAGAAGTATAAATAGTTTGCTAACAGAAAGAGAAGGGATCTGTAGTTCAAAGAAGGGGATTTGGTCATGGTACACCTTAAAAAGGAGAGACTCCCTACAAGTAAATACACTAAGCTACTCATGAAGAAGATTGGGCCTTGTGCAGTGCTCAAGAAATGTGGAGAAAATGCATATAAAATCAGGCTACCAGATGGCATTGCCTTGTCACCAATTTTTAATGTTTCAGACCTTTATTCCTATAAGGGATCTGATCCTTAGATAGCTGTGGAAGAAGAACAAACTGATCAGACACTTCAAGAACTGATTCCTTCATCTCCTGATCAGATTGAGTGCATTTTTTATAAAAGGGTTGCAAAACAAACTAGGAGGCACACCTATTATGAGTATTTGCTGAAGTGGCTCAATAAACCTCAAGAGGATGCCACTTGGATGAGCAGAGAAGACATTGAGAAGGCATGATTCACATTTGATAGCATTCCCAACTTAAGGAACTTGAGTTTTGTTTGACAGTGGGAGTATGGTGAAGGGCACCTAAGAGCAGCATTTTGATTTCCAAGAGCATTTTGATGCATTTTAATAAGTTGTGGTTTTTTGTTTAGCAAGTTTTGTAATAAGGATTTTTATCGCCATGATTGGAAGGTCTATTTTGTGTGGTCAAGAGGTTTGGGGTAACTTTATAAACCTCAAATCCTTCTTAGTCCACTTGGACCACAGTTGTACCAATTAGGCCTAGTAGGTCTAATGATTGGTTTTTGAGTCTTTTTGGTTGTTCTAGTGTTTTAGCATGGTTTAGGGAGTGTGTTGGTCATTTGAGATCCTTAGACAAGTTGAACCAATCAGTATCTTGGTGTAAATGTAAAAATACTATAGTGTCAAATGTTGCCAATGGTGTCAATGACACATTGGCCGGTTACAACTCATTTTGGACAGTTGAAAACTGTTGTTGGAGGTTGGATACTGACTTGGATCAGTTTATGCTATTGTCATCTCACTCCTGTATGGCAAAGAAGTGTTGGTACGGAGTTTTAGACATAGAAATAAAGAAAATTGACTAGTTTTCCCTATTTTTCTCATGTTGTACGGCCTATACGGATTAGTAGAGCAGATCAATGTACTTTTTCTAAAACTAGGTTGAGTCAAGGTTCAAATGCAACAAGTTTGAGGTTTTGAAGTGATTGTAGTGAAAAGATATTGCATTTTGTTTCCAAACTGGTCTAAAACCCTGTTTTCTAGGGTTTGTCATGCAAATCTGGCCCTAGAATGCTTTCTAACAGATGAAACCTCATGCAAATCAGTGAAATGTAGGCTAGGGATGTACTTTATTTGATTCCAAAAGTATTTTTCTGGGAAAGACAATCTTCAAATTTTGAAGTGATGCCCTAGGTCAAGTATTACCATGTATTTGACCAAATTTGTGCAATTTAGTGTTGCAAATGACAAAATCCTGATAGGGTGAGTGAATTAATGGTGGTTTTGAGTTGTTTGGATGTGGTAGAGGTAATGCAAGTTCCTATCCCTGATCTATGAACCCAAATTCAACCACTTGCTTTGTAACCTAGCCGTAAACTGATTAATTAGGCCTAGAGACTAGTGGGTGTTTTGAGTTGCTGGAGTAGAGTTGGACCTGGAGGTTTGGAAGTTTGTTGAAGTGCCCTAAAGGGTATTCAAATCCATCATTTGCTTGCTTGGTCATTTGGGGTTTTGTCAACTTGTGTGGAGAAAACTAGATTTGGAGGGTTAGTAGCCTTACTAGTCCAAGTAGAGGTTGGAGAGTTGTGGGAAGTTGGGGATCAAACCAATTGTAAGGAAAGTGTTTGTAGACTTGTTAGAAGGTGTGGAAATAGTCTTGAGGATTGAATCATAGCCTAGTTTACAAATCCTTCATATACCCTTGGATGTGCCTTTGGTCAGTTGAAGGATAGGTGAAGTGGTTGAGTGGGCAAAGAAGGGTTAAACTTACCTTGTTTTGTTGCTTCCCTTGTACTACCTCTACATCAAGTTGTGAAATATTTTACTTTTACATTCTCCTTCATTTTTGTAAAAATTCTCATTAAACTGATCAATGTCAATATCCCTCATTTTCTCATTAATCTCTAACCCCAATGTTTTGGCAATACCCTCTGTGGTTAAATCAGCAATTAGTCTATCATATAGCATGACCTTTCTTGTAGACGGATCATATAAAGTAACATAGTCCAGACATAAATCCTTAGCTTCCATTGCCAGTGGGAAACCTGTAGCTCTGTACAATCCACTTTGCCAGATACACTTTATATTAGGAGAAGCATCAGTAGCAGTGATTTTCTTTAGCACATCTTCTGCATCATAGTTTCCAATATTCGTGTCTGTGCACATTCTTCTTGTACTAATGAGCGATGGATAACCCCTATGCAACGTCAACTCTTCTTTCTCCACCTCCTTCCAGGGTTTTCTTACCTTTTTCACCTCTTCCCCTGCATCTTTCTTTTGTTTTGGGGCTATCCTGTAGAAACATGATTCTTTTAACTTTCATTTCAATTTCTAGTTTAGGGTTTTTACCATGAATTTCTACTTTTACTATTTTACCCTAATTCATTTTTCCCTTTCTATTTTAACCTCTAAATTTATTAATCTCTATTTAGCTAATTAACAATTAAAATAGCAATTTGCCAAAATGCATACGTTTCAACGAAATTACTAAAATAACAGTCATTTACCAACTGAAAATAAATGGCATTTTAGATAAATACCTATTTTTCGTGACCTTTTACCCTTGACTTACTTTTACCGTTTTCACCTTTGTCTACCTACTGTAATTGTTGTCGCTCTGGCAAATTCAACTCATTCACTGCAACAGTTCTTTTTTCTACAACTTTTTACTCTTCACAATATTTTCAAAAGTGAAATAACATTAAAATTGCCCTAACCCTTGTTAAATTTCAATTTGTTTAAGTGTTCAATCTACATTAATTACAACAATTAATGCACTATGCCCTCAGCCTTTATTATAGTGTTTATGTTTTTCAAACATTTTACCATTAGCTGAATTCAACATGCATACTTTATCCTTTTTTATATTTTGTTGTATGTTTCCTTTGTATGTCTTCATTGTATCTGTAAACATACAATCCCTTTATGCAAAGAACTAACTAACACTTTTACCCTTTTTTTTTTTGCTTTTCCATACACCTTTGTATCTTTTGTTTTGTATATCTCGCTTGTATATTTTGTTGTATAAATGCACATACAAACCCCCTTATACATTCATTTCCTTACCTTTTTCTCTCCGGCGATGCCTTTGTTTCTTTGTATCTCGGCATTGTATATCGTAAACATACAAATGCCCAAACATATGAGGAATTTCACATTTTTAACTTCCGCGACACATCTGCTTTGTATCTTCGCTTTGTATCTTTTAAATGTACAACTACTTGTATATCACAAAATATACATGGTTATTATACAAGCAAACATATACATACAGTGGGGTCCACCCTACCTCTCAATAATGGCTTTTCGTGATGTTTTTATTTCTTTCTGAACTTTCAGACTTCAACTATTTATAGATCATATTGCATTTACCTTCACATCCCCAATGTATATAAAACTTTGTATATTTCGTTTTGTACATTCTAAAACATACAAAGACCAAAACATACAACAGTTTAACTTTATTCCATAATGATTTTGGTTCTAGTTTGTATAAAGTATAATGTATATCAGCATTGTATATAAGAAATATACAAAGCACAATATACATCGATTTAACTACCTTTGATAACTCTTCAGTTCCAGTTTGTATAAATCAATGCATCCTGCAATATACACTAAATCCTGATGCATTAATTATATCATACTTTAACTTTCTCTCAATTCTGTGTTGTATGTAATGCAATGCATACCTCCTGATACATACATACAAAGCCCCAAATATACCACCATTATTCCATATTTCATACCCTTTTCAGTTCTGCTTTGTATATAAAGTGCAATGTATATAACCAACACATACATATACAAAGTGCAAAACATACAACGAATATATCAATTTTAATATCTTTTCAGATCCGTGCTATGTATAACTCATTGTATATTTACCTTGTAAATCTTTCATTTGCCAAATCTACAAGCTAAAATACACATAGCGGATTTCAACATTTATTCATTCTAATTTTGACTATTTTCAGGCCTGGCTTGTATATGAAGATAAAACATTAAGCAAGAAACGTATACAAGTATCACGACATTTCATAAACCCAATAATTTCCCTCTTGCGACTAACATAAAAGCATGATATACAAATGTATTTGTATATGAAATGACTTTGTATATACAAAAAACTTTGTATATGCAACACACAAACCCTTGGATTGTACATTTACCAAAAATGCTTATAACTTGCAAAATACAGGGAATTTTGAGATGGTTCAAAAAACAACCCCTGTTCATTTCTAACAAGGAATTCACCTATACTATGTACTAGTACTCAATGTGATTTTTTTCATTATTTTCACTCAGGTTTGTACTTTTAGTTACCCTTTTCCCTTTACCACCAAGCAAAAACACACACAAAAGCAACAAGAGCCAGCTACAACAGGGGTCCTCATTTTTCTAATAAGTAAAATGGGGCATGTTGTAAGCATCACAACACTACCCATTTGCTGGATCTAGTTCATACAGATCTTTGTGGGCCTACAATGATAAGAAGTCTACAAGGTGACAGGTACTTCATGTTGCTTACTGATGATTTTTCTATAATGACTTGGGTTTCTTTTCTAAGAGACAAATCTAAAGCCATAGAGAAGTTCAAATCCTTCAAGGCAATGGTTGAAAATGAAATAGAACTAAAAATCAAATACTTGAGGTCTGATAGGGGAGGTGAGTTCACATCAAATGAATTCAATAATTTCTGTGAAGAGCAAGGAATAAAGACATAGTTGTCTACACCTAGGATTCCTCAGGAAAATGGAGTTGTGGAAAGGAAAAATAGGACAGTTCAAGAAGATGCCAATACAATGATGAAGTAAGGAGGCCTGCCGAATGTTTTATAGAAAGAAGACATACATATTGTTGTCTAAATTCAAAATAGAGTTCAAGTGAAAGGTAATGGTACTAAAATTCCCTATGAATTGTGGTATGAAAGAATTTGAACATTAAAATACTTCAAAGTCTTTGGAAGCAAGTGCTATATCAGAAGAGATGAAGACCTAGGGAAATTTGATGCAAAATGTGATGAAGGAATCTTCCTTGGATACTCTACCAAGAGTAAGGCCTACTGGTGCTACAACAAAAGTTTGAAAAAGATTGTGGAGAGTACAAATGTCAAAGTGGATGAAGGAAAAGGAAAAACATTAGATTAGAGTGGCTATGAGTCAAATCAACATGTTGATATAACTTATGAAGAAAAAGTCGATCAAGAAGGCAATCAAAGTGAAGAAGAAAAGGCTCCAGAAATTGCTAAGACTTCCAGGTATGTGAGAATCAACCACTCTGAAGATCAAATTATTGGAGACAAAGAGAAAGGAGTACTGACAAGGAAAAAGAGCTACAGAACAACAAGTGAATTACTATTTGCTCTCTACAGTTGAACCAAAAACTATGAATGAAGCCTACAATGATGAAAATTGGGTTTGTTGACGCCTGAATTGACTGGTAGTTTTTTGAAAAATTTTCATTCAGGCACTCTCCCTAAGTATCCAAAAAATGCTCTAAGTAACGGACCTCCTCAGTATTTTTCAACTGCATCATCATATTTTCTTGAGGAGGAGGTCATCATCATCATGTTTGTTTCCATGAAGGTCAGCATCATCATGTTCTCCTTCGACCGGTTTCTCATCGTCATCATCATATTTCGCTGTCGGGTGATGTTCGGGTTTTATCCTGATGATGCTGACGAGCTACAGTGCGCCCTTATCTGCTTGCGAGGGTGATTCTTCAAAGTCTCCGGTGATCTTCCATTTGTCACCTTGCGCAGGCATGATGATGATGTTGCTTATTCTTTGAGTTGCTCGACCTAACTTGTTTTATCCTAAGGGTCGTCATCATCATCATTTTTTCAGTCGTCATCCTGCTGCTTGCGGTGGTCATCATATTTTCTGCCTTCATGATATTTCGCTGGGGTGATATTTTTATCATCGGGTGATCTTGGTTAACATCATCCTGATGATGCTGTTGAAGAGTTCCAAGTGCGACCCGATATTCACTAGGGTCATCATATTTTGAACATCAGGATGATCTTAGTCAATATCATCCTGATGATGTTGTATCACTTCTTGTTCGTTGTTTCTTCATCCTGATGATGCTGACGTCATCCTTATCTCAGGGTGATATCTTTTTCTCTGCCTATCTACATCATGATATTCCGAAGGAGGGGGTGATATTTTCATATCACCCGGATATATGTTTGTTTGTTCGAACATCATGATGATGTTGATATCAAGGAGATATCCGCCTGCTGGTTTCGCGTGTTATCTATTGAGGGTGATCTTTTCAAGCAGCATCATCATATTCAGTTATCGCCCCGATCTTATAGAGGAGCTACAGTGCAACCTGATATTTGAACATCAGGAGGATATTTCCAAATATCCGGTTGTCTTCCGAATATCATGATGATGTGAATATGATGATGACGTCATCAAGGTCCGGGGGGGTCGTATTTCTAACATTGATCATCTTGAAGAGACCTCCTGATATTTGCAAACATGATGATGACGTCATCCGGATATGAGGAGGTGTGCAGTAGGCAGATATGATGATGACGTCAGTAGGATATGATGATGACGTCATCAGGATGTTCATCGGCCAGACTTTTGGTATAGGCTCAGCAGGAGGATGTTTCTCCGATGGATCAGGTTGAGCCGATGAAGGCGATTATCATGAAGGTTATGTTTCAAATATCATGATGACGTCAGGGTGATATTTCGAACAACAGGATATCATGTTGCTGGAGGATGATGATGATGAGGTCTTATACTAAGTCGTCAGGAGCAAAAGCACCGACATGATATATGCTCATGACCTAGTATATAATGTGTCAAAGAGGTCATCGCGGGGTGCATGTGGGATAATGTTATCCTGCATATTCAAATTATCATGATGATGAGTCTCGGCGGGAAATGCTTGCGATAGTCTGTTTGATGTTCTTCCCAAGGCCGCGGGTTGGTGCGCCATCAATGGCGGTTGTTGCAGAGGTATGGGCGATGGCGTGGACGGATGTAGTACCTGATTGAAGATCTGAATCCCTAGGCGGCGGCGCAAGGCTCGAAAAATCTTCCTGTCTCCTCCCCTACCTGCTGCATTCAAGTTTGGGCGCCAATCCGGTTGTGTTTGAGCGCCATTTTCATGATACTGTGTATCTGGCGAAATTTTGGTCAACAATGTAATTAATTGCTGAGCACCTATCTGGCTGTTATAAGCAGGTTGTGTTGTTCATTTGTGGTTGTTGAAAGTTGTGGAATTTTGGCTCTGTAATCCAAAACCAGCTGATCTGGTTGCTCTGTACAGTTTTATCTTGTGAGTTTATGTATCTCCTGTTGTAGGACTTGGCATGAATCCACTGATTTCATGGTTGATCTTGTATGAGTAATGCTATCTTAGCATGTGTTGTGTTAATTCTGTCTCCAGTATTGCATGTATCCTTCTTCTGGATTTGGATGTTTGCTTATGTTTAGATTCTAGAGCATAGAATTCCTATGTTGAATGTCTGATCTTTTAACCTCTGCTCAAGGGGCAGATTAAACTGTTTTCAGGTTGAACATTGGGAAGGGTATACTGCAGTAGGGATGCCATAAGTAGAGATAGCTCAACACTCTATATTGGGAGATGTCTGTAAGGCAGATATCATGTTTATCCCCCTGAAATCCAGTTTTAGCTATTCATGCTGATCATTCACAGGTGTATGTCTACCGACTCCAAGCCCTGGATAGGCACCAATCATGCTGTGTTCTTGTGTTATACACCATGTCCAGCTTTGCATCCAAATTCATATCAAAACACTTCATACCTCCACCTGTTAGTTGTAGGAGTAGGATTAGGAACCCCCTGCATACTCTCATACCCAACCAGACATCATGTCCAAGAATGTTGCCAGCCTTGTGATCTATCATGCAGATCTTGGTCCATACATGAGAGTATTCTGCCTGTTGTTGTCAAGTTAGATCTTTCTATCTTTGAGCTAGTCAAGGTTACATCTTAAGTTATAAGGATACCCCCCTTGGTGCGGCAGAACCAGAAGTGAAGGGGAGGAGCTCACGCAACCTCCTGTATTCAGTTGGCCTGAATCTGCCTGTGCATTAGAAGTGGCAAACCCTAATGCTGATTCAGAAGAAACGTCAACAAATTGGCGACTCTACTGGGGAGGGATTGATAAAATAAAGAATAATACTTGTGACCCATCCGAGTCACTAACAAAATGATGCTCTGCTGGTGGAATGAACCTGGAGAAGTAGCTTTCAGCTGCTGTAAATTTTGTCCTCTCTGGAAAGGTGGCGACTCTGCAAAAAAGATCCCAATGCACATGAAAGATGGATGTATGTGATGTGACAGAAATGTGTTGTTCATATTTCTGCATCTGTATGAGAAAAGGTACCTTGTTCCTTCCCCTTTTATTTGCTATTTTACTGCATAGGTTAGATGCCAGGGGAAGCCTTAGGTCTTAGACAGACAAACAATGTCTAAGAGTAAGATTTTTGTGAATCCAAGTATGAGTTATCCCACACTCAGTGGTAAAATGTTGGATAAAGGGATTGAAGAGATAAGAAATAGGTTGATATTCTTAGAGGCTGAGCAGGCCCAGTTAAGAAGCAGTAACCCTGTTGTGTCTGCCTGTCAGAAAGCTAAACCTTCTGTCAGCCCTTTTGATCCTTTGTATGACCAACTGGATTTGTCATGGGTGGATTATAAAGTAGAAACTATGCCTGCTAGGATATACTGTCAGATGCCTAGATTTAGTGGTCACAATGTATGTGATGGGAATGCACATATCCAAAATTTTCAAAGTTTTATGGGAAAATATTCATTCAGAGATGAGGATATGTGGATGAGGTTTCTTGTTAGGTCCTTTGATGCAAAAGCAAAAGACTGGTATTTGAGCTTTCCAAAGAGATCCTTTGCCTGTTGGGATGAACTTGCTGACTGTTTCAAAGAAGAATTTGCAAAAGAACCGGCTGATCTTGTTGCAGAATTGATGAGAATCAGAAAACAAGATGAAGAGCCATGTGTTGATTTCAGTCATAGGTTTGCAGTAGCCCTTTCACATGTCCCTGAAAGTTTCAGACCTGATATTTTAGCCTGTGTTGGCATATTCTTTGAAGCTTTTGAGGAGGGCTCTAGTACATTACTGAGGGATTTCAAGGTGACAAGTATGCAGATGGCATACAAATTTTTAGAAAATGTAGAGGAAATGAGAAATGTGCACCTGCTGAAACCACTGTCCCCAGGCCTTGGTGTGAATAATTGGTGTGAAGCTGCAAATGACCAAATGACTATGGCATCATGTGCAGATAAAAATGAAAATAAAAGCATAGAGATTGAGATTGCTGTATATGAACATAATGCTAACAATACTGCTCAACTGGATTGTTTACCAGTTGAGGATGCCAGTGAAAGGACTAATGAGGATTCCCATTGCAATGATGAGGCAGCTGACCATGAAAACAATAATGAGGTTGTGGACAGCAATGAGCAATTTTTAGAATGGACCTGTGGAGAAAATTATGAGTATTGTACTCAAGACAGGGAAGATATAAGCAAACAGAGAAGCAGTCCTATGTGTGACCCATTGCCTATTTTTCAAACACATGGAGATCATGAAGAGCAGTCAGAAATTGAAATAAGTGCTAGTTCAGAGCATGATTGTTTTTCATTTGATGGCTGTTTTGCTTATGACACACAGGCTGATACTCCTCCACAGAATGAATCCATTGATGATGAAGAGATGTGCTCTGCTGCCCATGAACAAATGGCATACTATGATGAAACTGATGCACCTGGGCCACCCATTTATGACACATGTGGTGATGAGGATCTGTCTGAGTATGGTGGGGATCTAGACACTATTTTTGGCTTGGATTCTGTTTCTCATCATGATGAAAGAGGAAACAACATACATCAGGTAAGTGACTGTGAAGATGTGCCTGACTTGAAAGAGATGCCAGAGCCTGATCTTTTCCAGCTTGGTGCTGCTGATTGTTGTGTACATGATGTGCACAATTGTGATTTTGAAAGCTTTCCTTTTGATGAGCCAGCATATAATACAATGAGCCTTGATCTTCCTAGTTTTGTGGTGGACTCCGAGTGTTTCCTATTTGCAGTCCAGCTAGGAGATCATGTTGCAATGCATGATGATGATATAGGTGATAAGTGCTATATGCCATATGAACATGCATTGTTTGATATATTCTGCACCCACATGTCACATGATGCTGAAGGTTATCTGCACAGGGGTGATAATGGCAAGCCAAATCAGAAGGTTGAATATGCAGATGACAAGATTTGTTTGTGGGTGGATCCTGACAATATCTCCAAGCTTGACCCAGTGCATGCAGATGAAAACAAGATATTTGACAAAGGGAGATACATGCTTTTCTTTTCTTGGTGGCCTTAGGCCATCAAGTGTGTTGGGTGATGCAGGTCAGTGCAGTATTTGACTCTGTGCCTAATGGATAAGGTACTGGTCTACATCCCAGAGATCTGGGGTTCTCGCTGCAGTCTTTCACCTGCACGTCCCCAGACAGAGCCACTGTTGACGCCTGAATTGACTGGTAGTTTTTTGAAAAATTTTCATTCAGGCACTCTCCCTAAGTATCCAAAAAATGCTCTAAGTAACGGACCTCCTCAGTATTTTTCAACTGCATCATCATATTTTCTTGAGGAGGAGGTCATCATCATCATGTTTGTTTCCATGAAGGTCAGCATCATCATGTTCTCCTTCGACCGGTTTCTCATCGTCATCATCATATTTCGCTGTCGGGTGATGTTCGGGTTTTATCCTGATGATGCTGACGAGCTACAGTGCGCCCTTATCTGCTTGCGAGGGTGATTCTTCAAAGTCTCCGGTGATCTTCCATTTGTCACCTTGCGCAGGCATGATGATGATGTTGCTTATTCTTTGAGTTGCTCGACCTAACTTGTTTTATCCTAAGGGTCGTCATCATCATCATTTTTTCAGTTGTCATCCTGCTGCTTGCGGTGGTCATCATATTTTCTGCCTTCATGATATTTCGCTGGGGTGATATTTTTATCATCGGGTGATCTTGGTTAACATCATCCTGATGATGTTGTTGAAGAGTTCCAAGTGCGACCCGATATTCACTAGGGTCATCATATTTTGAACGTCAGGATGATCTTAGTCAATATCATCCTGATGATGTTGTATCACTTCTTGTTCGTTGTTTCTTCATCCTGATGATGCTGACGTCATCCTTATCTCAGGGTGATATCTTTTTCTCTGCCTATCTGCATCATGATATTCCGAAGGAGGGGGTGATATTTTCATATCACCCGGATATATGTTTGTTTGTTCGAACATCATGATGATGTTGATATCAAGGAGATATCCGCCTGCTGGTTTCGCGTGTTATCTATTGAGGGTGATCTTTTCAAGCAGCATCATCATATTCAGTTATCGCCCCGATCTTATAGAGGAGCTACAGTGCAACCTGATATTTGAACATCAGGAGGATATTTCCAAATATCCGGTTGTCTTCCGAATATCATGATGATGTGAATATGATGATGACGTCATCAAGGTCTGGGGGGGGTCGTATTTCTAACATTGATCATCTTGAAGAGACCTCCTGATATTTGCAAACATGATGATGACGTCATCCGGATATGAGGAGGTGTGCAGTAGGCAGATATGATGATGACGTCAGCAGGATATGATGATGACGTCATCAGGATGTTCATCGGCCAGACTTTTGGTATAGGCTCAGCAGGAGGATGTTTCTCCGATGGATCAGGTTGAGCCGATGAAGGCGATTATCATGAAGGTTATGTTTCAAATATCATGATGACGTCAGGGTGATATTTCGAACAACAGGATATCATGCTGCTGGAGGATGATGATGATGAGGTCTTATACTAAGTCGTCAGGAGCAAAAGCACCGACATGATATATGCTCATGACCTAGTATATAATGTGTCAAAGAGGTCATCGCGGGGTGCATGTGGGATAATGTTATCCTGCATATTCAAATTATCATGATGATGAGTCTCGGCGGGAAATGCTTGCGATAGTCTGTTTGATGTTCTTCCCAAGGCCGCGGGTTGGTGCGCCATCAATGGCAGTTGTTGCAGAGGTATGGGCGATGGCGTGGACGGATGTAGTACCTGATTGAAGATCTGAATCCCTAGGCGGCGGCGCAAGGCTCGAAAAATCTTCCTGTCTCCTCCCCTACCTGCTGCATTCAAGTTTGGGCGCCAATCCGGTTGTGTTTGAGCGCCATTTTCATGATACTGTGTATCTGGCGAAATTTTGGTCAACAATGTAATTAATTGCTGAGCACCTATCTGGCTGTTATAAGCAGGTTGTGTTGTTCATTTGTGGTTGTTGAAAGTTGTGGAATTTTGGCTCTGTAATCCAAAACCAGCTGATCTGGTTGCTCTGTACAGTTTTATCTTGTGAGTTTATGTATCTCCTGTTGTAGGACTTGGCATGAATCCACTGATTTCATGGTTGATCTTGTATGAGTAATGCTATCTTAGCATGTGTTGTGTTAATTCTGTCTCCAGTATTGCATGTATCCTTCTTCTGGATCTGGATGTTTGCTTATGTTTAGATTCTAGAGCATAGAATTCCTATGTTGAATGTCTGATCTTTTAACCTCTGCTCAAGGGGCAGATTAAACTGTTTTCAGGTTGAACATTGGGAAGGGTATACTGCAGTAGGGATGCCATAAGTAGAGATAGCTCAACACTCTATATTGGGAGATGTCTGTAAGGCAGATATCATGTTTATCCCCCTGAAATCCAGTTTTAGCTATTCATGCTGATCATTCACAGGTGTATGTCTACCGACTCCAAGCCCTGGATAGGCACCAATCATGCTGTGTTCTTGTGTTATACACCATGTCCAGCTTTGCATCCAAATTCATATCAAAACACTTCATACCTCCACCTGTTAGTTGTAGGAGTAGGATTAGGAACCCCCTGCATACTCTCATACCCAACCAGACATCATGTCCAAGAATGTTGCCAGCCTTGTGATCTATCATGCAGATCTTGGTCCATACATGAGAGTATTCTGCCTGTTGTTGTCAAGTTAGATCTTTCTATCTTTGAGCTAGTCAAGGTTACATCTTAAGTTATAGGGATACCCCCCTTGGTGCGGCAGAACCAGAAGTGAAGGGGAGGAGCTCACGCAACCTCCTGTATTCAGTTGGCCTGAATCTGCCTGTGCATTAGAAGTGGCAAACCCTAATGCTGATTCAGAAGAAACGTCAACAGGGTTAAGGCAATGGAAGAAGAACTAATGCAGATTTAGAAGAATGAAAGTTGGGAATTAGTTCCTAGACTTGCTGACATAAATATTATTGGAACCAAATGGGTATTTAGGAATAAGCTGAATGAAAATGGAGAAGTTGTAAGGAATAAGCAAAGACTTGTGTGTAAAGGATATTCTCAAATTGAAGGAATAAATTTTGAAGAGACTTTTGTTCCAGTAGCTCAGATTGAAGCAATCAGAGTGTTTCTAGTATTTGCAACTCATAAAGATTTCAAAGTGTATTAGATGGATGTGAATTCTACATTTCTGAATGGTGAGTTAGAAGAGGAAGTCTACATTAAGCAATTGGAAGGATTTAAACTATCAAATGAAGGTGATATGGTATGCAAGTTGAAGAAAGCATTATATGGACTCAAGCAAGCTCCTAGGGCATGGTATACAAGGTTGGATAAGTACTTATTGCAGTTACGATTCAATAAAGGAACTGTTGATAGTAATCTTTATTTCAAGATTGATGGTGATCAAATTTTGATTGTTGAAGTCTTTTTTGATGATATCATCTTTGGTGGAAATGAAGGTATGTGTATGAAATTTATTGGTGAAATGTAGAAAGAGTTTGATATGTCTATGTTTCGTGAGATGAATTTCTCTCTAGGTCTACAAATCAATCAATTAGATAAAGGAATATTTATATCTCAGTCTAAGTATGTGAAAGAGTTGTTAAAAAAGTTTGGGATGGAAGACTCTAAATTGGTATGTACTCCCATTGTGACTAGCTGCAAATTGAGAAAAAATGATGAATCACCCAAGACTGATTAGAAAAAGAATAGATCCATGATTGGATGATTACTTTATCTAATTCAAAACATACATGATATTATGCCTATAGTTTGTCTTGTTGCAAGATTTCAAACTGATCAAAGAGAATCTAATGTGATGGTAGTAAAGAGAATCCTAATGTATTTAAAAGGCACTCTGGATCATGGATTATGGTATCCTAAGGATAATGATTTTACTCTTAGTGCTTTTACAGATGCTGATTGGACCAAAGATGTTGATGATAGGAAAAGTAGAAGTGGATGTGCCTTCTTCTTAGGAAATAGATTGGTTTCATGGCTGAGAAAGAAACAAGATTCAATCTCTTTGTCAACTGTAGAAGTAGAGTATATTATAGTAGCATGTTGTTGTACTCAAGTGTTATGGATGAAGCAGACTTTGAAGGATATAAGAGTTATTTATGAAGATCCAATTGCAATCTTGTGTGGCAATACAAGTGCCATAAATATTTACAAGAATCCATTGATGCACTCAAGAACAAAGAATATATCTATAAGGTATCACTTTTTGAGGGAAAAGATGACAAAGAGTGAAGTAAAGTTGGAATATGTGTCCACAAAGGATTAGATTGCAGATATCTTCACCAAGCATCTACCTATGGATACTTTTGAGTATCTCAGAGAAAAGTTAAGGGTCATTACCCTGCCTACCCTAAACTAAGATGCATGAGAATACATCAATCTAGTGGTACTCAAAGTCCCATTGTTTTATTTGGATTGATGTTTTGGGAGCTACCTCTTAGGGGGAGTAGCTAGATGTGTTGGTAACAATTCAGTTGGATCTGAGAAGTAGAATTGAAGTATGTACCCTTTTCCATTGATGTCAAAGGGGGAGAGAAATCATGTGAAAAAAGTAGGAGAGAAAAGAATGCAAATGTGTAAAAAGAAAGGGGGAGAATTGTGTCTTGAAGTTCTTTTTAGTTTTTCACATCATATGTTGCCATCAATGAAAAAGGGGGAGATTGTTACAACTATGTGCCTAATCGGTGTTGTCATTGATGTCAACATATCAGTGTTGTCATTAGTGTCAACTGTGCTCTTGTTTTGATGCTTCATTGTAATGAGTTAGATGCTTTGTATTTGCCTTTGTAAGTATTGGAGATCTAGATATTGAGGATATTGTGAAAATTTGCTCCTCTGGTCGAAACAGTGTGTTACAAAGTTTCTTGTGTATTGCAGAAGAATAGTCTAGTAGATTGCTCTGCATTTCCTGAAAGATGAATATCGTTGTTTGTGGATTGGAAGTTATTTAGAGGTACATCTGAAGATTTTATGTTCCAAGTTTGAGCCTCTAGTATGAAGAATTGAGTGAGTTAAATTCACCAGAGTGAAAACAACTTTTTATGTATGTTTGGTAGTGATAGGGTGAAACTATTATGCTCTATATTCCTTCACATTGAATTTTTTTTGTCTACAGTTCTACAGTTAAGTCTGGAATGATGATAAGTGCTTTCAATTACAATGGTTCATGATTTGATGGTCTACAAACTATCCTTTCCTTATGACAGTGGTTGATAGTGTTGTTCTTGTTCTCTAGTTTGAAGAATCTTCTTAACAGAGTGGTTCGAGATCATGTGGTTGTTCCTAGTGATTATAAAGAAGAAAGTTCTTAGAAGACCTAGTGTTAACTCTTGTCTTGGCCAACTTTGTTGTTTTCACTATTTGTGGAGATCCATTCAAGATTGTAGAAGCATGTTGTGGCATGGAGGATTGTGTTTGAGTCCTAGCTAATGTGTGTTATGTTCATAATAGTTCTCTAAATCTTTCCTTAGCTAAATTTTGTAATAGTTCTAGACCTATTTCTGTGTATGTTTTTTAATGCCGACCTTGGAGAATGTTCCAATGGTTGATGAATGTAATGGCGACCTTGATGTGCATTCCAAGGTTGATGAATTTTATAAAAGCATGTAATAGAGTTGTACAAAATAGTGTGTGTAGCAAAGATGAAGAGATAAGTGTGACGGTGTAAAAGAGAAGAGCAAAGATGTTATCTTATGCTTCAATAGAACTGAACCCAAGCATGGAGTAGATGCTACTTAATCAGTTCACCACATTGGCAATGAGCCACCCCTTGGCAGTGAGCCATTATTTGAAGTGAGCAATTTGGGCAGTGAGCCCTATAGGCACTAAGCCTCTATTTCTTAGTATTGTTATAACTCATATATTTTCTATGGGCTAACACCCACCATGATTTTTCCCTTTTAGGGTTTTCCACACAAAAATTTGGTGTCTACTGTGTTGAATGTGTGATTGTGTTTAAGTTTCTAGTTTCATGCTTTCATGGTTAAATTTGATTATGAGTAATTAAGTAGTTAATGGTTTATGAAGTTAGGTTTTTGTGACAACTAATTCACCCCCTCTTAGTTGTCCTGTGTATTTCAACAAAAAACACGGTGGGTGTTATCCCATAGAAATATATATGTTATAACAATATTGAAAAAGAGAGCCTCACTACCTATGGGCTCACTACCCAAAAATGTTCACTGTAATGATCGGCTCACTACCAATGGGTGGCTCACTGCCAAGGATTTGTGAACTAATTTGATAGCATCTACTCCATGCTTGAGTTCAGTTCCATTGAAGCACAATATTTCTCCTCTGCCCTGCTCTTCTCACACTTCTCACTTATCTTCACATTTTGGCACACAAATCACTTTTTTGAAACTACATTACATGTTTTTATAAAACTCATCAGTTCCTTGGAATGAACATCAAGGTTAGAATTACATTCATTAATGATTGGAACAATCTCCAAGGCCGGCATTGCAAACATACACTGAAATAGGTCTGGACCTAATACAAAATTAGCTAAGGGAAAGATGTAAAGATGTATGTGGATGATGCCATGCCTTAGCTAGGACTCAAATGCATTCTCCCACATATCAAAATGCTTCTGCAATGTTCAATACATCTCCACAATTAGTGAAAACAACCAAGTCGACCAAGACTAATGTTTACATTAAGTTTTCTAAGAACATTCTTCATCCACGATCCAAATTTATTTTTATAGACCAGTCCAAAGGTAGGAACACAATCAAGAGACATCCACAAGCACATTCTAATCACCAAGAACATTTGTACAACCTTTAATCATTTTGTCAAGAAGATTCTTCAAACTAGAGCACATAAACAACACTACCAACTATTGTCATAAGGAAAAGATCACTTGTGGACCACCAAATCACGAACCATTGGATTTGAAGGCACATAACTCTGGAACTGTATATCAAAATATTTCAATGTGAAGGAATGCCAAGCATAATACTTTCTCCCTATCACCTATAAATACTCAGAAAAAATGATTTTCACTCTCGTGAATATAACTCACTCAAATCTTCATATCGGAGGCTCAAACCTGGAATATAACACCTTCAAATATACATCTAAATAACTTCTCATCTACAAACAAGGATATTCATTCTATAGAAAATGCAGAGTAATCTACTGTACTATTCTACTATATCAGGAATACTTCAACACTTAGCTCATTACAAGAAAGCATCAAAATAAGAGGACAGATGACACCAATGACAACATAGATATGTTGACATCAATGGCAACACTAGTTAGGCACACTCTTGCAACAAAGAAAACATATCAAGTAGAACAAGGGTGCACTCTACTTCCACTCTAAGAGGAGTAAGAGTAATTTGACATGAAAGTATTGTGTTTATTGCATGATATTTTGTATTTCCTCTTGTTTATTTTCTGCTCTATAGACACCTTAATAAAAGAAACATAATTTGAATTTTTTTTTAAAAACTTATCAAAACCATTAGAGAAAACTAGACAATTATATGTATGTGCAATTATTTATAAAATTTTATCATGTATAGATAAATTATATAATAGTTATATTATTTATGAGTATATTTTAATGTATATTAAAACAAAACAATTATAGCCAATAAGGGTGTGGTTTAGTGGTCAAGTCGTACAGTTGTTGTGGCAGCCACCAAGGTTTAAACCCCCACTAGGCCAAAGATCTCGTGGGCCTTGTGACTTCACTAGGATGACATGCTTGTAGGATATGTTCTTTTGCCGAGCTGTCGTGCTTGTAGCGCATGGGCTTTCACTAGGCCAACGAGCTCATAGCTTTGAAGTCTAGGCTAAAAACTAAGTTCTCCAATTAAAAATAAAACAATTGTAAATATAATAAGTGCCACATAGTCATGAGTACATGCCTTTATAGTATTATAATAATAAAACTTATCTTGTAACTAGTGTAGTGCATGGGTTAGAATCCAAAATGGAAACAAATATGCCAAAATATGCTTTCTAATTTTAAACTCACACAAAAAAAGGGTTAGAGCAGGAAATGGAAGATGAACTAGCCTATGCAAAATCAAAATAGGAGTATTATACCTTCCATTTGATATTGGTGATTTGCTCCTTGTGATAAAGTGTTGATGTTGTTGGTTTTTATGTCAAATTGCTCAAGTGATCTTCTTAATATGACAACATATACATGTGGATTTTTGTTGATGTAGAAATTCTTGAAGATAGCTTGGATTTATACATTTAAGATGAGAGGGATGAAGGACTAGGATTTGATCTTGGATTGGATAGTGGAGATTCATTATCTTGCATGGGGGAATGAGAAGCTTACAAGTAGCAATTGAAGAGAGGTGTAAAGTGATGGTACATGGATTAAGAGAAATAAAGGGTTTAGAATATCTAAATTTGAATTAAGGGTGGAGATTGAAACTTCTTGCACATGTGTAAGAAGAATCATGGGAATTTGTGATGGGACATCTCTCACATGTGTTAAATGAAGGGTGTATATTTTCTTGGGATAATCAATGGTGGGGATTCAAAGTTAATCTCATTTTGGATTAAGAGATGGATAGATAGGATTATGCTAGACAATTTAATGGCTAGGATTTAGAATTGATTTGATTTAGGATTGATGAAATAGATTAGAAATTTTTATTAAAATGGGTGTTAGTTAGGAAGTGAATTTTTTATTAGAAGAAATGGTGATGTGGATTTTTTGATAAGGTGACATTATTTTAGTTAATTAAATAAAATGAGTTATTTAATTAACTAATTCTGGGACTTTACTGTAGTTAATTAAATAAAATAATTTATTAATTAACTAATTTTAGGATGGACTACTTAAATAAAATCTATTTAATTAGATGAAAGAGGGATAACCTAACTATTTAAATAATTTGTTTAATTAATTAGTGGGGATGGATAAGAAGAATTAGGTTAAGATGTAGTGGTATGTTTTAGGTCCTTACAACTAGACAATAATATAATTTTAGAACAACTATTATTGCATGACAATAAACAAATCCAAATGAAAACTAAATCTTGGAATATCAAATTTCTATGGAAGCTATTGAAGAAATACTATGACAAATCAATACAATGTATGTTATTTTTGAAAAGCTATTTATATAAATAACAAGGAACTAAGTTGGGGTTAGTTATAAAAAATACAGTGTAATGTAGGTGCTTGTAGTAATGACCAAGCACATTTTCTAATTAAAGAAATGGAGGTTATACATGCTACTCAAGAATTATTTAATACAATAGAATATTATGTCAAGTTTCAACATCTCAAATAATTAACAAAAAAATAGTATCAAGTACTTGCATGAAAGAAACATTATATAAAAGTAGTATCAAACATTGTCTTTAGCATTTCTAGATACATTATTATCATTGTACATATGGTTCATCTTTGATATTATACATAAGATTAGGGTTTTGGAACATTATTGAGAGAATCCAAGGTCTTCATGATTTTGCTTCTAAGGAAGCCCCCAAAGATGTTCTCCACATGATAAATATGTTTTTTACATAAGTACAAGTAGAGGTGAACAAGTGTTGTGGGTCAATAACTACATAGGACATATTTGTGTGAGAAGTACTAGACTATACACAGAGGACTAGATTGAGGGCATGGCTTAGTCTGAGGTTTAGTAAAAGATTGTATTAATTTATTTCTATTATTTGAACTTGATTTCATCATTAGATTTAGATAACAATAAAAATAAATATATATGAATTGAACCCCCAACAAAACTACCTAGGTGGGTACAACCCTAATAGGAAAAATCAAGGGATAAAATAATCTTTCCAAAAAAATATCATAACATATATTGAGTCTAATACATTATGATCAAAGTTATAATTAGAAATTTTCTATTGAAAAGTTTAGAGCTTGGGTAAATAATGATATATGAAGATGGGTGAAGGCTCTGCATGTGGTTCAAGGGTTCAGTTCCCTCCATGAAATTTGTGCAGAGACCTTCTTAGGTGCAGAATTGGTTTCATTTGTTATCTTTTGTCTACAAAATTTGTAGTTTCTTCATTGTCTACTTTCCAGTTTAGATTGATTAAAGCTTCAAAGTTAGATTTAATTTTTCTTGATCACCCTTCATATTCTCCATCGTAACCCTTATTATTTTTAGTTTTTGTGAAATTAAAAAGTTTGTGGTTTCAAATTTTTGTCTTGTTTTTCCTGCCAGAGGGTCTAGGTCCTTTGTTGGCTTGGCACATATGAAGGGAGGCAAGGGGTTGTGTTTCTAGACAAGGCATTTACTCCTCAGCCATGTGTATTGATGGCAAGTCTAGATGGTAGTTTTAGTAAGGCTGAGGGGTAGAATGGGAGTGCAGAATGTGCAAGAAAAATAATTTGATTAAGTACTAGTTTATGCCCCCCTCTTAGTGCTTCTTTATGTTCAACAATTGGTATTAGAGGTAAGTTCCCTGATGCAGTCTAACAACTGAGGTAGATCTTGGAGTGGAACACATGGGAAATGAAGTACTACTTAATGATAATAATCCTCTGAAAGATGATAAAGATATGACAACCTTTAATGAAGAAGATTATGAGGTTGATTTTGAAGGAGAATGCATTTCTACCCTAGAAGATCTGGATGTAGCAAGGAGAGAAATTGAAGAATATAAGGCCAAGATTAAAGAATCAAAAGAAGAAATTGTCTTTTTGAGGAAAGAATTGGAGAAAGCAAAGGTTCAAATAGACAAAAGTTTGGAACTCATGGAAAACACTAATATCCTTGATGAGATAATTAGTAGTCAAAGACCTCTAAAGAATAAGGGTGCTATTGGAATTGAGAAAGATCAGACATCAAAAATAGATATACTTGAATACATGTTTGAAATGAAAAAGGAAGATCCATACACTAAAGACTATGAGATGACTAAAGATGAAGAGCATGAGTTGAATGATAATTTCATAAAAGTTAGTGGTCAGAAGAAAATTTTCAAGAGATCTCCACCTAAATAGGCTGCTGCTCCTAGGTTATTTCAATCCTTTTATGGTTATTGTTACTCTTGCAATAAGTTTGGTCATAAGGCTATTTATTGTAGAACTAAGGAAAGAAGAAATGATTACTTGCGGAAGATTTCATTTATGGCTCCAAAACATAATGCTATGATCTCTCATTCCTTTTATGGTTATTGCACTATGCATGCACTAAGTTTGGTCATAGGGTTGTTAAATGTAGAACCAAATAAGGATAAATGGTTATTTGGGTGTTCAAAAACTCATACAATGTTGTCTTCTACAAGTGCAACAACATTGGGCATAAAGCAAGATTCTGCAAGAATGGTTCCATAAACCACTTGTTCAGCACAAGAAGATAGAGGAAATTGTGACTCAACAAAAGATGGAAATGGAAAATATATGGAGAAAGAAGACATAACAAGATAATGAGAAGAAGGAAGAACCTGATCTTCTGCCTCATGCAAAAGACTTCACCATTGACTAAGAGAAGGCATAGGGTTAGGGGGAGCTAACCATTCCATATTTTTTCTTGCCCTTGAATATTTGTGGCTTCTGCAAATAGAAGATAAGCATACAAATGAGTTGGCATGAAATTGATATATGAGCTTGTTGGCAAGGCAAGATCGGTTCATTCCCCCAAATTTTCATAATAAAATCACAAGATGTGGAGGATTGTGGAATGGATTGTGGTCTCTATGGATTTATAGAGCACTCTGGCAGTAATTTACCTAATCACATAAAGGTGTATTAGTTGTGAAGAATTAGGGCAACTGTCTTACTTATGCTTCATTTGCATGATCCAATCCCATTCAAAACCAAAGCATTTGCATCCAAAGTTGAGAAAAGAAGAAGGCATTCAGAACATTTGGTGAATTTGAAACCCTAGTGACAGAAGACAAAGGTATTTATCAAAGTCATTTCATTAAACCCCAATTTCTAAATTTAGAGAAAATTTGAAATGGTGACTCCTCAATTGGTCGATGTTACTAAGGAACAAAGGCTGAAATATAAGAAATAACCTTACAAAGCCATGGAGGTAGATAAGTAAGGGGTGTTTTCAAACATTCCAACATATGTTGTTTATTAAGAAGATGTGAGGGTTTATATTCACTCCAAGTTGGATGAGATTAATCATGTGAAGTTTGAGGAGCTTAGAGATCAACTCCTCGGTGATGACAAGTACAAACTAGAATATTCTAATGTGGGAACCAAACGGCTAGATATATGGAAGGATTACCTTAACTTTTGTGATGGGCATGAATGGGTGAGGTATAAATTGAGAAGAATCCATGATGAGTTTATGTACCTTGATAAGCCCTATAGGATTACTGAGGATGCAATTATGGTTGTTACTGGTTTGAGTTCAACTGGACTAGTTTTGGTGATGAAATCCATAAAAAATGAGGTCACAAAATTGATAGGTACCAAATTTGATAAGAGCACCTTAAGTACATAAATGACATAATAGATCCAGGTGTGTGGTATGCTGCAATGGGTATAGTGTTGAATGAATAGGACAACTAGGAGGGGGGGTGAATCTATTGTATCAAAAACTTAAACCCTCACAAAAATTTAGATACACATTAAACTTTAAACTTAATATGATGTTTAAGCATGAAAAGAAATTAACAAAAACTAAATCATAATAGCACCAAACACAAGACAACACTATATTTAATATGCAAAACCCAAGAAGGGAAATACCATGGTGACGATTAGCTCACAATATAAATTAGTAGAAACACCAAATTACAAAAGGCTCACTACTACAGGGCCCACTGCCCAAAAGAAAGAAAGAAAGGCTCATTGCTAAAGGACTCACTATCCAAAAGAAAGAGATAGAAGAAGAGGGTCACTGCCAGGGATGAAATGCTATAATTGCATCTAACTGATGCATGGAGTACAGTTCCAATGAAGCTCAATATTCACCATAACACAAACATCACCTTTGCAACACCACTGAAAAATAGTAGACACCTCCTGCCCACTACATCTGATAGCTTAACACATGAAAGCTCTTACTGCACTGATCAATATCACATCATAAACATCATTTCCATCATGCCTCCTATCATGCCACCCATTAGTCATGAATCCTTGACACTTATCTATACCATCATCAACCTTGAAATCATTCTCCAAGGTTAGCAACACATCTTAACCCAGAAAAATCAAATTAGGTCTAGACCTAAACATTCTTGCAGAGGAAAGGAATGAATGTTGACCATGCCACATCTTAGCATGGACGTAAATCCACTCTTACACATTATTCCACACTACCACAATCAATGAAGCATAGCTACAATTACTGTTAACAACCAATTCATCCAAACTTGTGTACACTGTGAACCTTCAAGTGCACGCTTCCTCAAAATAAAATGATGACTTGTAGACCATGTACCAAGATTCAACATGATCTAGCAACATCCACAAGAACTTGAAAACAAACAAATTCCTTTGCAACATTTTTCACCTGAAGAACATTCACACCAGAGCACTTAGATTTCTCTGTCATCAAATACAACTAAAGAAATGAACATATGGAGGACCAAACCATGAACCACTTGAACTGAAGAAGGATATAGACCTTATAAGCATAAATCCATAACTATAAAGCTAGAAACAAATTTGTGGAGAAATCTGGAGCAAAATAGTTTCTCCCAGACACCTTGGAACAACCCAGAAACATAGTCCACATACTGGTGAACATGACTTTCTAAACACAATGAAACAGAGCACCAAATTTGGTATATAACATCTTTGAATATGTTTGAACAACATATTCAAACTGCACAAGTAGATCTTTAATAAGGAATAAATATGGAGCAAGACTAGAACTCTACTCTGTTAAGCCAGAGCATATCTTCAACACACTATTTCCTTTATTAATCAAATTTTCTCAAAAGCACTTAGAAACCAAACAATAGATGCATATTCTCAACATATTCAACATCTCTACAAAGCATCCAAAACACCTTCAGCATTAGCTCATATCCTCATCTATGCACAACCTTATGTCTGATCTCTACTCAACACAAACTATTCAAACTCTTGCATCATTTCTTAACTTATACTCTTGACATAGTTGACACCAATGACAACACAATCTTGTTGACATCAATGACAACTTTGATAGCACATTCTTGTAACAATCTCCCCCTTTTTCATTGATGGAAACACATAATGTGAAAAACCATCAAGACACAAATCTACACCAACTTCTTTTCTTTCTTACTCTCCCCCTTTCTTTTACACATCTTACTCTCTCTCTCTCTCTCTCTGATCACCGATTCTTTTCTTTTTCACATTTCTCTTTTCTCCCCCTTTGACATCAATGGAAAAGGGCAACACACCTCTTCTTTCATTCTTATCAGGTCTCATGAACTTTTCTTTTCACTACTTTGAATACTCCCCCTTAAGAGTGCATACCAAACTGTATCAACTCTTACTCCCCCTGTCTGCAACAATCATCATAACCACTACTTGCTCCCCCTGAGAGGTAGCCTCCAACATCAGTCTAGAAAAGAATGAATCTTGAAGTCCATTGGATTGATGCATCTCCTTATACATCTAGTTTCAAGAAGGAGATGCAATAACCCCTAACTTTTCCTAGAGATACTCAAATGTATCCTTATGAAGAGCCTTAGTGAATATGTCAGCAACTTGATCCTTTGTAGGCACATACTAAATATTCACTTTATTCTCTATAACCTTCTCTCTCAGAAAGTGATACCTAATTGTAATATGATTTGTCCTTAAATGTATCATTAGATTCATTGAAATGTTAATAGCACTTGTATTATCATTGATTTAATAGAGATTGGCTCATCATAGACAACATTGATATCCTTCAAGGTTTGTCTCATCCATAACACCTGTATGCAACATGATAATGCAGCAATATACTCTACCTCTATAGTAGATAAAGATGTTGAATATTGTTTCTTACTTAGCCAAGACACCAATTTGCATCCAAGAAAGAATGTAATGCCACTTGTACTTTTCTTGTCATCTACACAACTAGCCCAATATGTATCTATATAAGCACTTAGAGTAAAGTTAGTATCTTTTGGATACCACAATCCATGATCTAGAGTATCCCTTAAATATCTTAAAATCCTCTTCACTTGCATAACATGTGACTCTCTAGGATCTTCTTGAAATCTAGCCACAAGACAAACTGCATGCAAAATATCTGGTCTAGTAGAAGTCACATATAGTAATCCTCCAATCATTGATCTGTATTTTCTCTAATCATCCTTAGGAGATTCATCATTCTTGCTCAACTTACAACTAGTAACCATAGCAGTACAAATTGGTTTATAATCTTCCATTTCAAACTTCTTTAACAACTCTTTTACATACTTCGACTGAGAAATGAAAATACCCTTGTTTGTGTCATTGATCTATAACCCAAGGAAGAAGTTCATTTCTCCACACATTGACATTTCAAATTCTTTCTACATTGCATCTACAAAACTCTTACACATACCTTCATTTCCACTAAAAATTATATCATCTACATAAACTTCCACAATCATGATTTGATCTTAACTTACTTTAATGTACAAATTGCTATCTATGGAGCCTTTAATGAAACCTTGTTGTGGTAAATACCAGTCTAACCTTGCATACCAAGATCTGTAAGCTTACTTCAATCCAATAGTGCCTTCTTCAATCTAAAACCATGTTAGGTTTATCTAATAAGTAAAATCCATCCAGTTGTTCTATGTATACCTCTTCTTCTAACTAACAATTCAAGAAAGTATACTTCACATCCATTTGATATACCTTGAAATCCTTATGTGCAACAAAAGCCAAAAACATCCTAATGGCCTCCATTCTTGCCACCAGAGCCTAAGTTTCCTCATAGTATATTCCTTCCACTTGTGAGTAGCCTTTACACACAAGTCTTGCCTTGTTCCTTACCACTTCTAAATTTTCATTCAATTAGTTCTAGAATACCCACTTAGTTCCAATCACATTTTTGTTCTTTGGTCTTGGGAGAAGTTCCCAAGTCTAGTTCTTCTCAATCTACATTAGTTCTTCTTCCATAGCCTTGATCCAATACTCATCCTTGCATGCCTTAACCATTGTTTAAGGTTCAACTTTAGAAAGTAAACATAGATTTACCTATTCTTCAGTAGATCTCCTTGTCGAAACACCTTTTTTCTTATCACCAATGATTTTCTCTTCAAAGTAATGCCTCTACACATACTTGGGATTTTTAGGGATTCTTTTTGGAGCTTCTTGTTCTTCAACCTATACTTCTTTTTGTTTAGTTTATTCTTCTTCTTCATAGGAAGACTCATCTAACTCATATCCATTAACCTCTAAAATATTTTGTATATCTTCGTCAACCCTAACATTAGCACTTTCAATAAATTTTCTTAGCCTTTTGTTGTAGCACCAGTAAGCTTTGCTTTTAGTAGAATACCCAAGGAAAATACTTTCATCACACCTTGCATCAAACTTCCCTAGATCTTCATCTCTTTTGATATAACATTTTCTTTTAAAAAATTTGAAATATTTAGCTGTAGGAATCCTTCCATAACATAGCTCATAGGGAGTCTTTGTGTTATTTACTCTTACTTGTACTATGTTCTATATGTAGACAACAATATAAATTGCTTCTCTCTAGTAGACTTCTAGTAGATTTGCTTTTTTTATCATTATCATTCCAGCTTCTTGAAAATCCATGTTCTTCCTTTCAACCACTCCATTCTATTGAGAAGTCCTAGGAGTAGATAAATGCCTCTTTATCCCATGATCTTCACAAAACATGTTAAACTCATTTGAAGTAAATTCTCCACCTCTGTAAGATCTCAAGCATTTGATTTTCATATCCATTTCATTCTAAACCATAGCTTTGACTTCCTTAAACTTATCTAGGGCTTATGATTTTTCCATAAGAAAGGTAACCCATGTCATTGTAGAATAATCATCAATTACCAAACTGAAACACCTGTCACCTTGAAAACTCCTTACCTTAGTAGGACCAAAAAGATCTATATGCACCAATTCCAATAGTCTAGTAGATGACTGTTCTTTGACTTTGAATCTTCTTCTTACTTTCTTTCCAACTTGATATTCCTTATAGATAACATTAGCAGGCTTGATAATATTTGGTAGGTCTCTAACAACTTGAACTAAACTTATCTTCACTAGACTATCAAAATTAATGTGACACATGATTCTATGCCATAGCCAGATTTCATTGATTTGAGTCACGAAGAAACATCCATTAGCACCTTTGAATTGATAAACATTTCCACCTGTCATCTTTTCAGCAACAATCACTATTCCAGAGCTTTTTTTGAACTCGCAGCCATCATCTTGAAACATAAGATTGTAACCTTTGCTACATAGTTGTCCAACACTCAAGAGACTGTCTTAAACCTTTAACATAAAGAACATCATTAGTGTTATGCTTTCCATCAAAATTGATTGAACATTTTCCATAGATCTTAATAGCAACATCATCACCAAACCTAACTACTCCACCATCATATTTTTCAATTTTAACAAATTTACTCTTATCACTTGTCATATGATTTGAACATCCACTATCAATGATCTAGTCATCTTTTTCTCTTCTAGCATGAAAAGTAGACATTATAGTGCCCTCAAGGTTAGTACTTGCCTTCGAACCCTTTTCCTTCACACAACTTCTAGAGTTAGAAGAAATAGTTTCATCTTTTAGGGCTATGAATAAGCATTCATAATCATTATTATCCTAATAATCAAATTCATCATTAGTTATACTTGCATCCTCTCTAACATAGTAACTTTTCTTAACCATCTTACCTCTATTTTTCCTATTCATATTTCGCAGAGCTCTTTCTAGACATCTTAAAACATAATGACCTATCTTTGCACAACTAAAACATTTAAAAGGCAAATTACCATTGGAAACCTTATCTTTGGTAAACTCATTCAATTTTTTTAACTCTTCAATAGTAGAAACCTTATGATAGTAAGTCTTATGAAGAGTTCTGAGTACCTTCAATATCACTTATTTATCATCTATATTTCCACCAAGTCCTTTAATGCCATTGACAACTTCATCCACCTTCTGTAAGTAGCCTATAATGTTTTAATCTTTAGACATTCACATGTTCTCAAACATGAGCTTCAAATTCTACATTTCAGCTTGTTTGACATTATCATCTCCTTCATAAACATTTTCCAACTTTTACCAAATCTCATTAGCAATTTTCAAATTCACAACTTTTACCAATTCAGAATTAGTAAGACCACTTAAAGAGTATGTATTGCCTTACCATCAATTTCATGAGCTTTGATCTCATTAGCAATATGTATACCATTCTCAAGTATAGTGTAATTCAACCCAATAGATTTCCAGATCTCATAACCAAGAGAAATTAGAAAAGCTTCCATCCTTATCTTTCAGAGTGCATAGTCAAATCCATCAGACAGGAGAACATCCTTCTTGTACACCATCCCAGATCTACCTCAAGCTGTTAAGCTCTCTTCTAAGTAACCTTGCTCTGATACCAATTGTTGAATACACAAGACAATTGAGAGGGGGGTGAATCAATTGTATCAATAACTTCAAACCCTCACAAACATTCAGATCCACATTAACCTTTAAACTTGATATGATGTTTAAGCATGAAAAGAAAATAACAAAAATTGAATCATAACAGCACCAAACATAAGACAACACCAGATTTTATGTGGAAAACCCAAGAAGGGAAAAACCATGGTGAGGATTAGCTCACAATATAAAGTAGTAACAACACCAAATTACAAAAGGCTCACTGCCAGAGGGCTCACTACCCAGAAGAAAGTGTAATCAATAAAATGGGAATATTAAATGAATTATAAAACACCCAATAACATCAATGAAATGTGCAAATAAGAAAAGCTTTTAAATTAAGAATGATACTTACAACCTTTGTTCCCTCACAATTTCCATTGCTCACCTATTCTCTTTTGATCTTTTGGTGATGAATGCAGCCCTCAAGAAGCTTGCTTCCTTTCTTTAATTCCTCAAGATGACAAGGAGAAATGGCTCAAATACTTATAGTGTTGAAGGTGAGCTTGAACACAATATGGAATGGATAATAAAGGATGTGATAGTGGGGGTGCCAATGGTGTGCTATGGATTCTACAGCATAAGTTTACTTGAAAGCTTGTTGATATGAAATCAAAGGAGAGGGTTGTATTTATAGGATTGTGTGAGAGAAGATAAATGGTGTGGAAGAAATAAGAAGATCAATGGTAGAGGATGATCAAGAGAATGCGCGTGAATAGAAGAAGGACATGTGTCATTCAAAAAGATGCTTTGTTGAGTTATGCTTTCTTGATGAGGATGAGCCTTTATTTCTTAAATTAGAATATATTTTTCTAATTTAAGAGTTTTGTTGATAAAAACAAAATTGCTTTAAATTAGTTAACTTAGCTTTTGCTTTTGTATGACAAGAAGAATTTATTTTTAGAAGATTTTGAAGATTTTTTAGAAGATAATAAAGCAAATTAAATAAACAAATTTAATTAATTGTTTGTACAAGATTTAGAGGAATAAATAAAATATTTGATTATATTTTATTTTTGGAGATTGAGATTTAATTTAAATAAATTTGCATTTTATTTAAATTTGGAAGAATGAATGACTTAATTAAACAATTAAAATTATTTAATTATTTAGAAGAATAAAGTTGATATTGATGGAATTAATTAAATAAATGTAATTTATTCAATTAATGGGAGAAAATGAATCAAATAAATAAATTGATTTATTTATTAAATATTGATAGAGGAATATTAAGATGAAATAAATATTTAAAATATTTATTTAGGTAGAGTCATGTCATTTTTAGGTGTATACATTTTGTCCCTCTTTGATGCAATTTGTTTTATCACATTGTTTCAAAGAATAAGAATTTTTGACAATGATACATGCCCTAGTTTGCCCCTAGTACAAGTTTAATGACAGGATACCCCCTCAGGAGATTGGACGAGAAGACGATAGAAGGAGTCAGACAGACAATCTCAAAATGAAGAAGGTGAAAAATAGGTTAGGATGGAGAAAAATAGGACATGGTTTGGAGGAACAGATATGGGAAGTAGTCATAGTTGTCACACAGTGAGCTATGGTTCCCTTGCTATATATAGGAGCTAGGTCCACAAGTCCTATTCATTTGCATACTTGTCCTTAGTTGATTGGTCTTTGAGAGCTTAGGAGAGTAGAGGAGCTAGAGCAGTCGATAGATATATGGATATTCTGCGTGAGGAGCACCATTTTGAGTGAGTTCAACAGTTCAATTAGCCACCTAAGGCAAGACCACCAGTATGTAGTTCATCAAATCTCGCTAATAGTCATTTATTATGCCAATAAATGCTTAGGAAAAATATCTATGACAGATGTGCCAAACTGTAGTTTAGTGCATATGCGTCCTGAAATGGCGCATATGCTGAGAAAGCATGCATCTGAGTGATCTTACGGCACATATGATAGATGTGTACATATAGGCCAGGAATTGGTGCATCCACTATGAAACTGCACATGTGACACAAAAAGCAGTGCATGTGCTAGAATAGCGCATATACATCAAGGATTGGCACATTGACTTGGAAGTGACACATCTGATATGAATCAATGCATTTGCCACCTAGTTCCATGCATTTGCACTAGGATAGTCAGTTGACTTAATGAAATTAACCCAATTGGCACCTTAATTGATGCATCAATTGATAAGTGATCTCTAAGATTGTCAAGAATATAGTCAAGAGATGATATGTTGTTTTGATTATTTTGATATGTTAAGTCAATGATAGGATAGTTTGGTTGCTTTGAGTAGGTTTGATTTGATATGGATTTCTTTGACACTATGCTTTGCTTGGTTGCACTAAGGTTATCCGTGATACCTTGATGTCATGAGAGTAGTTCCCTTTGCCACTGTTGCAGTGGTATATGCTGACATAGATGGACCACAAGGCTCTTGGTGCTATGGGTCTGCATTACATTTGTTTCATGCCTGAGGTTCACATGAACCACAGTTTGTTGACTACAGCGGTGGAGCTATTCCATAGTCAGGATGGGACATTCCATCTATCGACTGGGGAGATGATGATCACTCTAGAGAACGTGTATAGGATTCTGCACCTCCCTATTTAGGGAGACTTGGTAGAGTATGATTGACATCGTGATGTAGGATTGGTTGAGTGCAAACACATTTTTGATGACCCAGAGCTAGTTGAGAAGGTGATTTCATGGAAGGACATTAATGATTGCTATGACTACTTCCCAAGGATAGTGGCAGGATTGATTGCTGGCATAGTATGCCCCGATAAGAGGTCACACGAGTTCCCAATTGGCTGGGGGAGGGTGCTGGAGAGTATGATTATCGATGGGACTCGATACACATGGGGTGTGTGCATGCTAGCACACTTGTACAGGGATATGTACCAGGTTGTGTATCATAGAGGGGCCAACTTGTCAGTAGGTGTGTCTCTTTTGTAGTTTTGGTTATGGGAGCACATAGCAATCATGTGAATGATATGTGTTTTTTATGGACAGAGAGGGGAGCCTTACAGCTATGGATATGCAGGCATGATTTCCCAGCACAAGTTGGGGAAGCTTGAGTATTGGAGACACGCACTAGATAATGTGGATCTAGTTATCTGGTGCCCATACCTAGACTATGAGGTATGGGAGGATGAGGACGACAAGTTGCCGTATTGTTTCCAGACTCGGTGGCTTATTGGTAGGATGTGGTACATACTAGACCATCAGATTCTCAGTAGAGTACAGAGGTAGTTTGGTAAAGTGCAGGGTAGGCCACAAGGGCAGGCATGATTTGCGAGGACCCATGCAAAGAGACTGAGGTAGGGCCCCATGGCATCGTATGAGGTGGCCTTGGGAGACTTTTGTTAGATCCCCTATGCAGCTTGGCCTATGAGGAGAGAGATAATAGATGCGGGTATGATGCCAGACTGTGAGGAGTGGTTCATTTCTCATCCATTTCCTCGATATTTAGGACCTAGAGAGTTGGCTCCTTGTATAGACAAGGAGGATTCAGATGATGAGGGTGGAGCTAGAAGGAGGAGGAGATGGAGGGGGGAGAGGAGGTCAGGGAGATGATGGTAGAGATGGAGGAGGAGGAGACGGAGGGGGAGATGGTAGATTGAGATAGAGGAGGAGGTCTGGGGAGGGACCTTTGGGTCAGTAGCATGTTGTACAGCCACAAGCTGCAGGGTAGGTGCAAGTGCTAGTACAATAGGTGGCACAACAGAGATAGATGTTGCCACCACAGTAGGTGGCATAGCAGCAGGTGTAGGGATAGGGACAGGGAGGGCAGGCTCCTCATCCTGACCTATAGCAGCAAGCCATTGTTGCATTACAGGGTAAGGTTAGGCAGTTGAGGGACCACCTTAGAGCAGTGGAGTCTTAAAGAGATGTAGATGCAAGATGGATATCAGAGATCTCTAGAGAGCGGGACTCAGCCTTGGCGAGGGTGCAGGTGACCAGAGTAGAAAGAGATGTAGCAATGGCATCCCTAGGTAGAGATAGTACTTCAAGATTTTTGGTTGCCCAGGTGCAGTAGGCACAAACACAGCTGGCATAGGTATGGACACAACTAGCCCAAGTATAGGGTGAGCTTTCCAAGGCATAGGCTCAGACTTAGTATTATAGAGGATTATATCATGGGGCAGTGTCAGTGGACCAGCGTGCACCTCCTTATAGGAGTCAGTCTATGGCATCACAGACAACAAGTGGATCTTGATCTATAGCATCAGTGAGAGGTCCTCAGCAGTGATAGGGTGACAGAAGAGAGGGCAATGTAGGGAGCAATGCTCCACAGTAGCAGGGTTAGCCAGTTTTTGACACTTGTACCAATTTTTTGGCTTGATGTACACATTTTTTATGGCTGAGATAGCCTACTATGTATTATTTTGCCCCGAGACATGTATCATTATCTTTTTGTACTTTGTATACATTACATGACATGACTCTAATAGAGGAACATATATTTTGATATATTGTATATTTGGACATGTTTTTATGTTTATATGATGATGCAGTTATTGATGTTCTACTTACACATGTTCTATGTTTATATGTTATGGATGCAATCTATCTTATGATGCTTTGTATATGTGATGCATACTAGATGGATTAGGATGATTTGATATGCAAATGCAAATGTGAAATGTTATTGATATGATTATGCAGCTCTAAATGTATTTGTATTATGTATGCAAATGATTTAATCATGTGAATGACTATCTCATGTGATATGATACGTTATCTATGCTATGTTTTTTATATGTCCAAATGTACTCAATTGACATAGAGATGATATAGATAGATGGAAGAAAAGGAATGAAAGAAATATGGGCTTTCATTTGATACTCTGCAAGATTTTCTTATTGCATGGTTGATATGGATTTCTAGATATGAGATGGATGTGGATACTTTGTCATCATTAGAGCGCGAGTATTTTGCTTTCATCATTGGGCACTTTTTATTTCTTTTCTCCTTTTGAAATGTTGTAAGAAAATACAAGCATCTAGGTATAATTAAATTGAGATGACCTGAGTATTCCTTACATGGATTTTGATATAGCAAGTTGATACAAGCATCTAGTCAAACTTGAATCTAGATGACCTAAGCACTCCTTACATTTCAGATAAGGATTGCCCTTTTTCATGTTTAGACCTCTAAAGTCCTCGATGATCTTTTGCTGATCAGGTCATTAGACAAAAGTCATCACATTACTAAAGTTTGATCCACAAACAGTAGACAAAGAAAAATATTATGCCCCCATCATAACATCTCTAGCTTTTGGCATCCTTGAGTAGCATAGGAAGACATATTGACAAAAATCCAAGACCTTGTAAGTTAACCTGTTCACAAAACATTCTTTCATTAGATGTGTCTTTTTGCCATAATTGATATAGAGTTAATCTGAGTGTTTCAATATATGTTTTCACTTTACTTTGGACAGGTTGATGCTTATGTGCCCAGATTTTTGTTTTGGGAAGCTTGCTTTCTTGTGCGCACTTATCTAGTGAAAGGTACCACAACCCTTTTTTGGTATCCTCTTTTAGAAAATGTGGCATTCGAGAATCCAAATCTGCAACCAGGTCAAGGAGTTGCCCCCAGTTTAGACAAAGGATCAACTTATTATAGGTGATATGACAAACAGACATGGAGAGATGGACCCTAAGGGACTGACCTAGTGCTTCAGGGGCTCATTGCTAAATGGCCTTGCCTACGTGATGACGCATAGGCAATGTAGTTCGGGGTGAACCTGATGGACCTAAGACCTAGGTGATGGCAAATATGTAGAAATGGTCATAGATATTAGGATAGACAACACTTGAAGGAATGGGGTGTTGGCAAGAGACACTATATGGATTCATGGTTGTTGTCATTGATGGCAACAAAGGTCATCCCACATATCCGCAAGTCATGATGTGTCTCTACCGGAAGTCAGAATAAAGAATGTTGTGGTCCGGTGAAGAAGAACAGAGCATGTGGCAAGGTCCGACAGATTGGTCCGGACCTCTCAGTGGAAGTGTCTTGGTGCAGTGCGGATTTGGGGAAGTCAAGAGGACTACCTTAAGTGGTATATTCCAAGGATTTAGCCTCCGGTGATGGACAAGGAAAAAGATATGAATGGTTGAGTACCGGATTCCTGAGAGACAGTGAAAACAGAGGAAGAACTGACTGGCAGAGTATCAGAATGCTTTCCGGATGTGTTACTGTTGATGACAGAGGTTGTGAAGGAATGAATCATGTTTGGCCGACATGATTAATGATATCTACAAGTATATGCTTGATCCGCATTGCTTGGTGAGGAAGGATTCAGCCGACAGAATGAGAGTTTGTAAGAAACTAGACTGTTCCGGATGCCGACTAGAAAGGTGATGAAATTACTTGTGCAGATATATATAGAGGATGGATTTAGTTGTGAAAGGTGTGTTAGTGTGGAGAGATATGCGAATAAATCCAGAGAAAGAGCAGAGGTAGCAAAAAGGATCCGGTATGTGGAAGATAGCAGAATAAAGAACAGAGGAAAGATGAAGTGCAGCAGATCAGTGTACTGAGCCTAACCAGAACTGAACTCCAGCATATGCAGATGCTTCCAATCAGTTCAAGACTGTGATTCTCATCACTTTGTAGACAGTGTGTCTTCTTGTAGGCAGTGGGCCTCTTGTGAGCAGTGTGCTCGGGCAGTGAGCCCTAATTGGCAAGTGCCATCTTTGTAATTTCCTATTCTTCTAACAGAGAATAATTTTGGGTTAATCACCCCGTGGTTTTCTCCCTTAACAGGGTTTCCACGTCAAAAATACTGTGTCATGTGTTTCTTGTTTATGGTTAATGTTTTATGTTTGATTTTATGTTGCTTCAATTAAAAGGAAAGTTCAATAAAGGAAATAATTAGGATAACTGATTCACCCCCCCCCCCTCTCAGTTATCAACAATTGGTATCAGAGCTAAGTTCCTCCTAATAGAGCCTAACAGCTTGAGGAAGATCTGGGATTTCAAATGGATGCATATGGTTTAAGGGAGCAACTCAAGACTGCCCTTGAGGATCTTGAACAGTCAAATTCTGAAGTCAGTGAATTAAAGGAAAGACTCAAACAGGCTGATGAATTCATGAGAGAATTAAAAGACAAATTAAGTCTCTCTATGAAAAAGAGAAAGGAGCTGCTTCAACAGTTGGCAAGACAAAGTGAAGAAAGCAATACAAATGAGGAATTGACTGAGCAAACCAAGTTATGTGAAAAGTTATCAAAAGAAGTCATTATGTTAAGACATGAAATGGAATCAGGAACTATAAAGTTTACTCAAGAGATTGAAGAAAAAAGAAAGGCTGAAGACAATCTAAGACAATCTCTTAAAGAAAAATTAGAAGAATGCCACCAGATGGACAGGATTATCAGACACCTTGAATCTGATCTTGAAGATGCCAAAGATAATGAAGGAAAACTTGAGGATCAAATTGCCTCTCTCAAAAGAGACCTTCAAACAGCAAATGAATATAAAGAGAAATTCAAGATAAGTTCTGCTCAACTTGAAGTTCTTCTTGGAAGTCAAAAGAGGACAGATGACAAGTATGGCTTGGGATATGAGAAAGGAGAAAGCTCCGGATCCGGTCAGAAGAATCTTGGATCAGTAAATCCAAGAAACAGGCCTAGAAGACCTCCGGTAAGACAGCCAAATGCTCAAAGATATCCATCCTTCAATGGATACTGCCACAACTGCAACCACTTTGGTCACAAAGCAAATCAGTGCAGAATGAGAATGAATCAGAATAATTCATCCTTCTCCGGACAGTGCTTCAACTGCAAAAGGTATGGACACAAATCCCATGAATGCAGAATTATGCAAGTAAACAAATCATTCAAAGGTAGATGCTTCACATGCAATAGAATAGGTCATATGGCAAATCAATGCAGATCAAGAGGATATCAGTCAAATATGCAAAGAAATGTTATTTGCCAAATCTGCAATAGGTCCGGTCATAATGCTAAAGTCTGCAGAAACAAGAATCAGGACAAAAGAGGTCCGGTGTATAATCAGAATCAAGACAAGGGTAAACAAAAGATGAATGCGGATGAGGTTAGGAATCAGATGAGCAAGATTTGGGTGAAGAAAAGTTCAGAGAATGTAGAGGTTGGATCCGCACCAGACTCTGGTGCTGATATTTCTTCCGGAAATTAAAAAGTGAGCTCAGGCTCAGGGGGAGACTCAAAGAAAATCTTGTTCCCCTAGCCAAACAAGTGGTGCCGGATATGGTACAAGATGCGGATCAAAGGGTTTGTAGATATGCGTCTTGAGATACTTCAGTCAAGTTTTCAGAGGTCCGCATGGAGTTATGAAGAAGCTGTGATCGATCAAATAAGACCTGTTCAGGGAGATGCTCCGGTATGATAGAGAATTACAAAAAGGTCCGGAAAGATCCGGAAATGCACTATCTCGTTCTGCGGATTGGACAGAGTGTTTGGGATGCTCTTGTAATATGTTACCTCAATTTATTCATGATTGAAAGATCCGGATGATATCCTCAGATCAGAACCAATCCGGGATACTCCAAACAAGGCAAACCGGAATGATGTAGGTGAAGCATTCATTGCAGACAGATATTAGGGTTCACGGAGCAATTTAAGGGATTTCTCAAAGGTCATTTGCTCATTCTGCACTCGAGAAGAAGCGAAAAGTGGAGCTCTGCAACAAGGTTCATCAAGCACCAAGGATCTCCTGCCGAAGCTATTGCATAAAGAAATCAATTCAACCACTCCGTGCAAACCGAAGGCGCATAAGGTATTCTTCGTTTTTCATTACCTCACTGCAAATCTTTGAAGAATGGCTACTCCAAACATAGTTAAGATCTCTGATAGACCTCGCCCCTCATTCAAGAAACATCCCTACAAATCATTGGAGGTAGACCCACTAGGAGCCTTCTCTAGTGTTCCCCACGGAGTTTTACACACCGAAGACATTAGGGTTTACATACATGCAAACATTGAGGAATTTGGGGAATTCAAATTAAGAGACCTCTATCACAAGCAGCTGATTGACAATGCTTTTGAGCTTAAACCAGAGTATAAGGATATTCAGAAGAAACAATTTGAGCAATTTATTCATTTCCCCTGCTTTGAAGAAGATGAATGGGTCCGGTATGTACTGAGTAGAATGCATGACAACTTTCTATGGCTAGATAGACCCTGTAAGATCACAAAAGAGGCAATTAGAGCAGTAACTGGCCTATACTCTTCTGGAGGAGTACCTATCCTCAAATCTGTCAAGAACAACATTGTAACTGAGGCCACCGGATCAAAATTTGACAAAAGGGCAATGACCATTGAAGACATCTCCGATCCGGATATCAAATATGCATCAATGATAATAGGATACAAGATCTACCACTCCAGCAGGGAGAATTCTGTATCCGGAACTGCAATATACACTGCTTATGAAATGTTAAGAAAGAATGCAGAATATGATCTCTGCGAACTACTACTAAGCCAATTAATGGAAAACATACAGAAAATCAAAAAGGATAAGAAGAATTCCTTTAAATATGGTACTCTTATTGTATGTCTATTCTTCTATTTCATGAATGAGCTACCCGGAACAAGTGGATGGGTATGGCAGAATGACAAACCTGTTGCAGTCCAGATAAGAGACTACTTGCATGGACTTGGGGATGCAAAAGCGAGAAATTCAGCTCTATGGGGATACTTCAAAAACTTTCAGAGCATGATGCAAGCAAGAGAGAGAATTCCTCAGTCTCTCATTGAGAAATACAAGGACTCAGTGTGCTTTATGGTTGACACTGATCAGTGCCTAATGGAGGCAGTGGAGCCAAGGACTGTCTGGATCATGCCCATGGGGTATGAAGTTGATGAACAGATAGTGGAGCTGCATGTTCAACACATGCTAAGTCAGCCCAAAGATCCTAAGGCAGAAAGGTTTGGAACCTTTGAGGAGCTGAGTGTAAAAATACATGTAGAACTCAGGGAACCTGAGATTAAAAGAAAGGTAAGAAAAGAAGTAGAGCACATTGCTCAAGGCCTAGGTATCTCAAAGGAGGCACTTGATGCCAGCCGGGAAAAGAGGAGGAAGGCCGAGGAAGAAGAGAAAAGCAAAGAAAGTGCTCCGGTTGGAGCTCCCACCCGGACCAAATCAACAAAGAGATCTGCACCTCCTTCAACCAAAAGTTCAAAACCGGAAGTCCAGGCATCCGGTAAGAGATCAAAGGCAAAAGCCACAAGGGCTTATGGAAGCCAAAAGGATGAAGAGGAAACAGAATCAGATGAGGGAGTAAGAGAAGTAAAGAAACAGAAAAAGAAAGGATCCGGTAAGCCCTCCACAGGACAAGACAAGGAGGAAATGGCAGAGGTAACTGTTGAAAAGCCCACTCTGTCACTAGAGAGCATAATCAAGTTGGTCACGGTGGATGGAAACCTTCAACCAATGACTGAATCCTATGATGACTTCAGTGAGGCAGACCAAAAGACTCTGCAGGAGGCCACAGTGAAATATCTTAACATATATAATAAGGCTTTCATTGAAATAATATCTCTTATTCCTAAAAACCTAGAAAAGGAAATGGAAGTGAGGAAAAATAATGCTCATGCTAAAGATCTTGAGATCCGGGAGCAGATAGCTATTCAGCTATATCCTCAAATTGATCCCAAGACAATGAACATTATCTTCAAGGACTGTAAAGATGAGTTCAGAAGCAAAGCCAGGATGAATCAACTCATGCTTGGTGAGACTGACAAAGTGGCCCAAGAAACAGAAGAGATCCTCCGGAAGGCCTTCAAAAGGTTCAATCTTCCTGTTGTAGAGGACTTAGGTGCAGAAACAGCTGCTGATTTGGAATCTTCTGTTCCGGAAGAAGTAAGCCCTGAACAGACAAGTGAGGACTTGGGACCCTCTGCTCAAGAAGAAGTGGCCCATGAACAAGTTAGCATCTCTCCTCCGGTTTCCCCTACAGTCTCCGGATCCAAAGAAGAAGAGCAACTACAGGAGAAGGAAGCAGTGGTGAAAGACAAAGAGGTTGACAGTTCTAAGACTGCAGAAGAAAAGAAACATCTGTCTCCGGCAAGAGACACTACACAAACTGTTCAACAATTTTTGAGTAAAGAAACTCTAGAGATTGATGAACCGGAGCTTCTCAAAGGTCCATTTGATTTTGACTCTCTCTCTCCGGTACAAACAATGAAGATAGCTTCATTTGCAAATGCCAAGGCAAATGAAAAGCTCCTGAAGTCTCATATGGAAGACTGTGAGTTGATAGAGGCTGCATCCGGAATACTTGTAAAGATCATGCCATCAATCCAGATAGATCCGACAGCCTCCACTTCCGGTAATCTAAAAACCTTAGTCAGCAGTGTTGATACACATTTTGATTCTTTAGAAAAATCAGCTGAAGAAAAGGTCCGGAAGGAATTTTTGGATAAGAGATTTTCAGAAATATTAGAATTAATCTCTAAGGATAGGAAGATTGTAAGCATTGGAATAAGGAGCTTAGAGAATGCTCTTAAGGATGGCGGTGATATCTATAAATTTTGTATATCCTGGTCAAAGGCAACAGCAGCATTTGACAAGAAAATAAAAGAGGAACAGGATAAGCTACAAAGCTTATCTCAAAGTTTTGATCCTCTCTCTTCCTCTATAATAAATCAAGAATGTCAGACTATTGCAGTCTTGAACGAAATAAAGAATCTTGAGAAGGAAAGGAAGAACATCACCAACCGGATGGGAGAACTTAGAAGGATTATAATCCCTAAGTTGGAAACCATGCATGAGGCCATCAGTGATGCTAGAACCACCGCCCAAACAAAAGATCCGACAGATCTCAAGCGGGCAGAAGCGTTTGCATTTTTGTTAAGTGGTCACATTTCAATTTTGGACAGAATGAAGCAAAGTTGGGCTACCGAAATGATTCAATTACAGACATCCTTTGCAGACATTCTTCAATATATGTGAGTATGTAAATATGCGGCTAAGTATAAGAAATTTTTGAAAATTTTGATATGCGGACCCTACCCTTTGCCATTGATGTCAAAGGGGGAGTGAGGAGCAGTGAAAAATGAGGGATCCAACTAAGGGGGAGTTCCGGAAATTGTATATAAAGACAGAGCATCAGCAAAGGGGGAGCATAGTGAAAACACTTAGTCATTTTTCACTAAGTGTTGCCATCAATGCCAAAGGGGGAGATTGTTGGCAAGAGACACTATATGGATTCATGGTTGTTGTCATTGATGGCAACAAAGGTCATCCCACATATCCGCAAGTCATGATGTGTCTCTACCGGAAGTCAGAATAAAGAATGTTGTGGTCCGGTGAAGAAGAACAGAGCATGTGGCAAGGTCCGACAGATTGGTCCGGACCTCTCAGTGGAAGTGTCTTGGTGCAGTGCGGATTTGGGGAAGTCAAGAGGACTAGGACTACCTTAAGTGGTATATTCCAAGGATTTAGCCTCCGGTGATGGACAAGGAAAAAGATATGAATGGTTGAGTACCGGATTCCTGAGAGACAGTGAAAACAGAGGAAGAACTGACTGGCAGAGTATCAGAATGCTTTCCGGATGTGTTACTGTTGATGACAGAGGTTGTGAAGGCATGAATCATGTTTGGCCGACATGATTAATGATATCTACAAGTATATGCTTGATCCGCATTGCTTGGTGAGGAAGGATTCAGCCGACAGAATGAGAGTTTGTAAGAAACTAGACTGTTCCGGATGCCGACTAGAAAGGTGATGAAATTACTTGTGCGGATATATATAGAGGATGGATTTAGTTGTGAAAGGTGTGTTAGTGTGGAGAGATATGCGAATAAATCCAGAGAAAGAGCAGAGGTAGCAAAAAGGATCCGGTATGTGGAAGATAGCAGAATAAAGAACAGAGGAAAGATGAAGTGCAGCAGATCAGTGTACTGAGCCTAACCGGAACTGAACTCCAGCATATGCAGATGCTTCCAATCAGTTCAAGACTGTGATTCTCATCACTTTGTAGACAGTGTGTCTTCTTGTAGGCAGTGGGCCTCTTGTGAGCAGTGTGTTCGGGCAGTGAGCCCTAATTGGCAAGTGCCATCTTTGTAATTTCCTATTCTTCTAACAGAGAATAATTTTGGGTTAATCACCCCGTGGTTTTCTCCCTTAACAGGGTTTCCACGTCAAAAATACTGTGTCATGTGTTTCTTGTTTATGGTTAATGTTTTATGTTTGATTTTATGTTGCTTCAATTAAAAGGAAAGTTCAATAAAGGAAATAATTAGGATAACTGATTCACCCCCCCCTCTCAGTTATCAACATGGGGAGGAAAGAAGCAGAGTGGAGTGGAGCAGAGCCTCAGGGGTGCATTGGGGATGGCCTTGCCTATGTGATAACTCAAAGGCAACATAGTTTGATAATGGTTCAAAGGACTGGCTTAGGATGAATGATATGATGGACACAAGAGACATGAGGTCACAACATATGGAGGAAGTGGTTTGTTGCAGATAGCGTCTATTTACCAGGTTTTCACCACTTGCTTTTATTTGCACAAAAGCTAAAAGTACTCATGATGCTTGTTTGCCAAGTTTTCATCATGGTACCTATCTTAGGTGCTTGTTTTCTAGGTTTTCACCAGAGGATTATTTTTTTGTTATTTTTCCATTTGTTTTGATTTTTTTGTTTTTTTTTTGTTTTTGATCACATTTTCATTTTTTTTTGAATTTGTAAGGACTCCCTTACATTGGGGTTTTTAGGTATAGAACTTACAAAGATGCATGTTGTTGATAGGATCATCAAATAGTTCACCTTCAGATGTGGCCAATTGATATGCTCCTAACCCATAGGTCGCAATGATGACATACGGACCCAGCCAGTTGGGTTAAAACTTGCCTTTCTTTTTTTGATCATGCTGATTTTTGGGATTTTCTCTAAGGACTAGATCACCAACTTGGAATACTCAAGGATTTACCCTATGGTTATAGCTTCTGGATATACATTGTTCATAATCTTTTAGGTGGTTAAAGGCCTGTTGCCTTCTCTCTTCGAGCAACTCTAACTCTTGAAGTTTTGACACTCTGTACTCTTCATTAGATATGAGGCCTTTTAACAAAACTTGCAAGGATGGGATCTCAACTTCAACGGGTAAGATGGATTCAGATCCATAGATCAGGGAGTATGGTGTTGCACCTGTGGGTGTGTGGATACTTGTACGATAGGCCCACAATGCTGGATTTAACTAGATATGCCCATCACGGCCGGCATCATTAACAGTCTTTTTTAGAATTTTCAAGATAGTTTTATTTGATGCCTCTGCCTAGCCATTGCCTTTGGGGCAATAGGGGGTAGAAAACCGGTGCTGGATATGGAATTTGTCGCATAGTTCTGTGACATCTTGATTTTTGAAAGGTCATCCATTATCCATGATAATGGATGAAGGGATACCATAGCGACAAACGATGTTCAAGATGAAAGAGGCAATCTGCTTGCCTGTGATATTAGCCAATGGCACAACTTCAATCCACTTTGTAAAGTACTCAGTGGCGGTGATTATGAATTTATGGCTGCTAGATGAAGGAGGGTGAATCTTGCCCACTAAGTCAAGTCCCCATTGACAGAAAGGCCAAGGACTTGTTAATGGTTGCAGCTCCTGGGCTAGTGCATGTATCAGGTTCCCATGGATTTGGCACTTCTTGCACTTCTTTACAAAAATGATAGGAATCTTGTTCCATGGTTGGCCAGTAGTATCCCATGCATATGAGTTTCTTGTCTAGGGTGGGGCCACTAGAGTGGGTCTCGCATATACCATCATGTACTTTGTTTAGGGCAGTTTGATATTCCTCACTATCGAGACATCTAAAGAGAGTCCTCTGAGATATAGGGTATTCGCGACAATGGCATACTAAGATTCCTAACGGATGAAGGTTCATTTTTGGTTACTAGAGAGATTAGGTGGGAGGGTATTCTCTTTAAGATATGCAAATATTTCTCCGTAGAGGGGGGAATCGGTTCCAACAATGTGGTAAATGATATGGGATTCAGGGGTGTCATATGTAGGATAGGACACTAGCTCTACCAAGAACTCATAACGTGATTGATTATTTGGAATATCAAGGAGAGATGCAATCAAGGTGATTGCATCAGTAGCTTTGTTCTCAATCCTTAGTATCTGCTCAAAAGAGATCTGGAGAAAGTATTCTTTGAAGTCATCTACCATTCATCTGTAAGGGATTAATTTCTCATCTTTTGTTCGGTAGTCATCATTTACTTGATTTATGAGTAGCTGTGAGTCACCATACACCTAAAGTTCTTGGATATTCCATTCAACTACTAGCTTGATGCCAATGACTAGGGTTTCATATTCTGCCACATTGTTAGTCCAGGGAAATAGTAATCTATAGGATTTAGGAATGGTGTCGCCACTAGGGGTGATCAACAAGATACTCGCTCCTGATCCATGTTGAGTATATGAGCCATCAAAATATATTTTCTAGGTTGTTGTGGTTATGTAAAAGATAGATTCATCTGGAAATTCAAAGCTCAAAGGGCTATCATCTATTAGAGGTGTGTTTGCCAGTTGATTTGCAAGTACTTGGCCTTTTATTGCTTTCCTATCTACATATTCAATGTTGAATTCATTGAGAAGCATGACCCATTTGGACAATCTACCTGTAAGGGCCACTTTGTTGAGTAAATACTTGAGTGGATCAATCTTTGCTACTACTTTGATAGAATGTGACAACATGTAATGTCTCCACTTTTGTGAGGTAAAGACCACAACGAGACATGCTCTTTCAATTGGCATGTATTGTAGTTCATATCCAACAAGTGTTTGACTGATATAGTAGATTTCTTGTTCTTTCCCTTCATAATTTTGTTGTGCGAGGAGAGCTCCCAGAGCTCTTGGTGTGGCCAAGATATACACCAGTAGAGATTTACCCTGAATTGGTGGCATCAATATAGGAGGCTTCATTAGATATTCTTTTAACAGCTGAAATGCTAGCTCACATGAATCATTCCATTTGAAAGGGACATTCTTATGTAGGAGGTGGGAAAATGGGTGGCACTTCTCTACTAATTGAGAAATGAACCTTTTGATAGATTGTAGTTTTCCCTATAGGGACCTTAGCTGAGTGAGATTCTTAGGAGGTAGCATTTCCATGATGGCTTTCACTTTAGTTGGATCGACTTTGATTCCATTGGCGGACACTATGTATCCAAGTAGCTTACTTGAGGTAACTCCAAATGCCCACTTTTTTGGATTGAGGCGCACATTAAACTATTCTAGTATTTTGAAGATTTTGTTCAATATTGATAGGTGTCGTTCTCTTGTGAGTGATTTTGCTAGGATGTCATCAATATAATCTTCCATTATAGTGTGCATCATGTCATGGAAGATTATGGTCATAGCTCTCTGATATGTTGCGCCAGCATTTTTCAAACCAAATGGCATGACACACCAACAATAGGTGCCCCAAGGACATATGAATGCAGTCTTGTGTTAGTCTTTAGGTGTAATTTTTATCTGGTTGTATCTGGAGAAACCATCCATTAGTGATAGCATGGTGTGCCCTACCGTGAGAACTACAATAATGTCAATGTTTGGTAGGGGGAAATCATCTTTTGAACAAGCTTTGTTCAGGTCTCTGAAGTCATTACATATTCAAACTCTGCCATCTAGTTTGGCAATTGGTACTATGTTTGAAATCCACTTAGGATAGTCTTTTGGTCTGATGAATTTGACATCTAAAAGTTTCTTTAGCTCTTCTTTCACCATGAGGACCACATGTGGGTGCATCTTTCTGAGTTTTTTCTTTACTTGCTTAGCTCCTGGAGCTAAGGATAAGTGATACATTATGAGATTTGGATCTAGCCCTATTATATCTACATATGTCCATGCAAAATTATTTGTTTTATTTTGAATAATTTAGTGAATGTTGGATTTTCTTGTGTGGTTAGAGACTATGCCATATGAATCATTCTGGGACTATCACCTATGCTGACATTGATTGGTTCTGCCAACTCTATTAATATTGAAGATCTCTCTTGATGTGTGAGATTGGGTAGCGGTTCAAGATTTCCATCCTTCGATGCCTTAGAGAGGTTTTCACCATTGGATGCATCTATATTTTTACTTTTTTCACTATTAGATCTTTCTTTCATTTTGACATTTTTGAGACTAAAAGGCTTGGTACTCTCTCCAAAATAGGCCTTGTCATTGAGTTCTATAACATACCCAGCTCTGTGGTCCCTTGCGGGTATGTGATCTCTAAGCTCAAGATAGTCTATGATGGATTCATCATTCTGAAAGGTATCAAGCTCAGGGGCAGTGTCTTGTAAGTCCCAATCTATGAGTTTGGGGTGCAACAATGGTAAGGGGTCATTGGGTTGGTCTAGTTTGATGGTATTGATGGTTAAGATAGAGGTGTTGTGGACGTCATTATAAGCATGGACAAAGTCTATGATGGTACTCTCAATTAGTTGATTTGTCAAGGGGGGTATCATTCTTTCCTCATGATTTTCACTATCGTTATTACATGGGTCAAACTCTAGTTGTCTAGCCCTTGGACCTTGTCTCTCATTTGCATGGGTTGGGTCATACTCATGGACAAAATTAATACCTTTTTCATCACAAGATAGCTCTGAGAGACTATCCTACTCATATTCATTGGATTAAATCTCACTCCCCTTTGCAGTTGCTGAATTTGATCAACCAGATTACTAGCAGATGTTTCTAGTTGTTTGCCTTTATTCTTATTTGTTCTATTGGTTCTCATTGTGCTAGTGTAAACTAGCCCTGTAGTGCCTTGGGCTATCAAGGTATGAGGTTGGATGGGTTCAGTGATACTATCTTTTCTTGAACCGAGTGGACCATGTTCTTCATACCCCATTCTTTGTAGCATTTGGAATCCTTGACCATATTGTTTAGTTTGTATAGTGGTGTGATGGTCTTGTTGTGTGGATGAATTGTCTTCATCCTTATATAACCATTGAAGGATATCCTTTTCATCACTCTCATCTTCAAGGCTTCTCCATTTGATAAACAAACCTTTGGTAGTTTTGACTGCTTTGGATTTGCTCAAGGTAGGTCTTCCATATGATTTGGGAGATAGGGGAAGTTGTGCCAAACAGAGGTATTGGGAGATTGTGTAATCACCTAGGCCCTGAGTCTAAGGCTAGGTTGGGATGACTTTGAAGTGGAAGAAAGTGAATCCGGGTTAGCATCAGAGGAAGATGAAGCAAAAGAATGGTTATGAGAAATCACAACTTCAAGTTTAGGATGAATGGAGTTACAATACTGAAATGGATTGGGGTCACCTTGGATGGTGATCTCTTGACCTTCATAGGGGAATTTGATACACTGGCTGTATGTTGACGGCACTACTTTTAGAGCATGTATCCATGGTCTCCCATGAAGAATATTATATGCTAACTCCATGTCGAGGACTTGGCAAGCCACATCTTTTAATATAGGTCCCACTTTGATTGGTAAAGTAACAGTTCCTTTGGAAGTTCTCTCCTCCTCATCATAGGCTTTGATAGTGATTTTGTTTTTTGGATCTGTAGCTTTCTTCGCAAACCCCAATGCAAGGATTAGCTTCAAGGTGCAAATATTCAAACAAGCTCCTCCATCGATTAGAACCCTTTTTATCTTGTGTTTGTGGATGAAGGCTTCGATATGAAGAGAGGCGTTATGAGGTTGGGTAATTGACATATCATCCTTTTTAGTGAATGATAGGGAGTGAGGTGAGGTATTGTGACCTACCATGGTTTGAAACTAATCTTCAGTGAGGTTTGTTGGAACAGAGGCTTCTGATAAAGGTTTGTCAAGTATGGCCCTATAGGACGGGGATAGACGCAGAAGTTCTAGGATGGAGATATGTGCTAGTGTCTTATGGAGTTGATCCAAGATACTATACTGATTAGCTGGAGAGGGGGGGGCTCCTCTAAGAGTGACTCTATTACTATAGGTGGTAACATTCTAATCTAAATCTTTGTTTATAGTGATCACATTGATGCATGAATCACATTCCGAGATGTGGTTAACAACATAGTCACAGGACATGTTTGTGTAATTAGCGTTGTTAGTTCCACTATTGCTTTGGTTGGAAGACCCTTCCAGCTTGTAGTTGGGAAGAGGATCCTTGAATGCCAAGTGATCATTATTAGAGGTATGTCCATCAAGTGACACTTTGTTTTGCTTGATCAAATCTTGGATGGCGTGCTTGAGGGTAATGCAGTCGTTGGTTTTGTGCCCCCTGTTTTGGTGCTACTCATAAAAATCATTGTCATTCCACCAAGGAGGTTTGACTTTTGGTTCATACTCCCGTGTTGTTGGAAGTGTTATAATCTTACTTGTGATTGACTTCCGTAGGATAGTTTCTAATGATTCTCCTAAAGGTGTAAATTTTCTCCTATGTTGAAATCTTGTAAACCGTGATTCAGTGTTCCTTGGTTTGTTTTGCGAGGGGTTATTTTGAGGATTTGATAAGTTGAAAATTGGTCGTTTTGGTGCCACATTCTTGGCATCTACCACCCCATCATTCACAATGTTTTTGTTCTTTGTCCAAAACCTTGGTTTATCTATGTTGGTATTGGTACTAGGAGTGTCCTTATAAATCTCTATTTGACCCTTTGTGATTAAAGCCTTTTTGATGATTAGACCCATCTCAATGACCTTACTAAAGGAAGTAGGACATTGGATTTGTATCTAATAGCTTAGGTTGGTTTGTAGGTTATGGACAAATATTTCCAACATTTGTTTTTTAGGAATTTGATGTGGGCACTTACTTGCCAACTGTCTCCATCTTTGTAGGAAGGTGGCAAAATATTCTCCACCTTTTTGCTTAGTGTTACAAAGGTCTAAGATTGAGGTGTCATGCTCAATATTATAGGAGAATTGTGTGACAAATTTGTCCACAAGTTCTTTAAAGGTTCTAATGCCAGCCTGTAGTCTAGAAAACCACTCCATGGCTTGTCCTCCTAAGCTTCTTGGAAACGACCGAATAAGATAAGTATCATTGTGGACGACTTCAAGACATGCAACATTAAATTCCCTAATGTGGTCCCTTGGATCATCCTTTCCTCGATATTTATCAAACTTTGGCACCTCAAATTTAGAGGGGAAAGGTATCATGATCAAGGTCCTATCAAAGGGATAGGTGAAATATCTTCTAGGGAATAATGCTTAGTTGATGCTCCTGTTTGAATGTCTGTGAATTGTTGTTGTAAATCTTGGATCTGTTGGGTCATTAAGCTTAAGGCATCTGTAGAATCAATGGTTGCTTTGCTTTTTGTCTGTGGGTATTTCCTCTTGTCTGCTTCCCTCATGGTTTCTTTCTTCCTCAGGTTCTTTTAGATCTTCTACATCAAAATCTTTAGGGAGCTTGAATCCTTGTTGTGCTAAGTGGAGAAAGAATTTAGTAGGGTCTTGGGCAAGTAATTTATCCATCATGCATTGAAACCTTCAGTCTTGCTGAGTTTAGAGAATCTCTTCCATAGAAATTTCCTTATCACTGTCATGAGAGGACAGAATAGTTTTCTTAGCCATTTCAATCTATTTTTGTTTTTGGGACCTCGTTAAGACCATGCAAGGTCACTTGAGATGGGATGGAGTGAGTTTGAAAGAATTGAGCAAGAAGTGATGAAATGCCAATGTTTGAACAAGGTTTTCCTTAGATCAATTGGTGTCAAACAAGACGGGTGAACAAAATGATAGTCAAAGTAAGGATGATAGAAATTTGGTTACTTGATGTAAACTAGTTTTGCACAAGCCACTAGTGGAGTTCCAAGAGAAAAGGATGATTGATCCTTGATAGTGGAAACTCACTAGGTTTGTTTGAGGGTGATGCGATTAAGGATAGCTTGGTACTAACCTGGTTTTTGGATATCTTGCTTGATTTTGGAAAATCTTGGGTGATGCATGTGGGAAAAGTAGCTATGGTGCAGAAGATGGTTGACTTGCACAATTTTAAGTGAATCTTGGGAAAACTAAAACAAGTTTGAAATGGGTTCTTGAAAAGTTGAAATTTTTTCTCCTAAGAAGTACAAAACAACTCCCTAGACTGTATGCGCAATAGTAAATGCACCTGAATAAAAGGTAAATGCACTGTAGGTTGAAGCACATGCATAGATCTAGCAGATTTTATATGTGCCACAACAATAATTAAATGTGCAACAAATCTAAATAGATGCGCCGCAGGTTGCAGCAGATGCACCGTTCTAGTTTTCAGTTTTGTTTTTTTAGAGTTTTTGGCATGTTTTTTGAAAAAAAAAGTTTTTGGTTGAAAACTTGGTCTCTTTTTGAATTTTGTTTTTCAATTATGGTAGATAAAGACATAGCAAGTGCATAGAAGTTTTCATGATTTTTATCTTTTATTATTTTTTTGTATTTTGTGGATTTTTTGACACAAGAACAATTACAACCTAGGCTAGAAAGGATAGTATTTGTTGAGTCCCCTAGCTATGCATATTCAAAGCATGTAGCTCTAGGATATGGTAGCATTGTCTCCTCTCCACATCACTCACTTCTCACGCATACTAGATCCAGGTTTCCTTAGGCTCGTACCCCCACTGAACCTTAGGATTGTCCCTGCTACCTCTACTAAGAATCACATGAATTGGGGCCGCTTCAAAGGTCCCACCTTTTGCACCAACAAATAGAGGATTTTGGTATACTAGACAATGACTAAATAGTCAGGGCAACCGTTTGAGTGGTTACATGTGCGGCAACACTACTCTCCATTATGAAGTCTCCTAGTTGCCAAGGGTTATGCCTTGGAGGGTTTTGGGGGAGGTTGGTTGTCGATGTAACACAACGGCACTCATTGTAGGAAGCTTTCACCTCAAGCACAATTTATTTAAAGTGGATTGGTAGGGCTTGAATTTAGCCTGTTACCACTTAGGATCATTCCTACTTGGACAGGCAGGCATCTAAGGGCAGGCCCCTCTAAAGGTTATACACAAAGAATAACAAGTCTGGTGTTCTAGTCACCCAGTAAAGGAAAGAACATAAGCCTATTGTCATTCAGTAGACACAGTAAATAGTGGCTCTTTCACCCCTATTGAAAAGGAAAAAAAACTATATGTGTTACACTACTTGGGTACTCACATTGTTGTTAACTTTGAAGTGGTTAAAGATAGCAATGGTTCATTCCTTTTGTGAGATAGCAATGTTCTAAAGTAAGAAAGATAGCAATGATGTTTGTTTACTATCCTCCTAGTTAAGAGCTATGTGAGATTTGCATGCATACATTTTTTTTCACTTTTTCCCCTAATTAATCTTTGATGAGTTAATAGGTGCAGGTAAATGACTATCTAGCTCCTAATCCTGCAAGACAAATGTTAGTGTTAACCAAAAAAACATGAGAAATCCTAGAATCACTATGAAGAATATATGCACAGCTTCATAGTCTATATGCGCAGAAACATAGACTATAAGTGCCGAATTACAAATGCACTAAGACAAGTATCAAAAGTGCAAGAATAAAGGACAAATACATCATTTCTATGGATGGATCATTTTAAAGGATGAAAGCACTGTGTCTGGGGATATATGCGTTAGAATACGACACATGCTGAAATAGGTTGTAGATGCGCCGCCTTGGAGGATGTATGCATTGGATCATTGCATGCACTAGAACAGTGCTTAGATGTGCCTCGAGATTGATTAGATGTGCGAAGTGAACCTATTTGAAGCCTATACAGAATCTATACGGAACCTGTCACTCAAGAACTCAATTTTTTGGTTAGATTTGGGGCAAATTCCCCACGGTGGGTGCCATAAATGTAATGGGTAAAATGGCATAATAAAATGAATTATAAAACACCCAATAACATCAAAGAAATGTGCAAATAACAAAATCTTTTAAAATAAGAATGATACTTACAACCTTTGTTACCTTGCAATTTCCATTGCTCACCTATTCTCTTTTGATCTTTTGGTGATGAATGCAACACTTAGGAAGCTTGCTTCCTTTCTTTAATTCCTCAAGGTGACAAGGAGAAATGGCTCAAATACTTGTAGTGTTGACGGTGAGCTCCAACATAATATGGAATGGATAATGAAGGATATGATAGTGGGGGTGCCAATGGCGCACTATGGATCCTGCAGCATAAGTTTACTTGAAAGATTGGTGATATGAAATGGAAGGAGAGGGTTGTATTTATAGGATTGTGTGAGAGAAGATCAATGGTGTAGAAGAAATAATAAGATCAATCGTAGAGGATGTTTGAGAGAATTTGCATGAATAGAAGGACACGTGTCATTCAAAAAGATGATTTGTTGAGTTAACTGCTTTCTTGATGAGAATGAGCTTTTATTTCTTAAATTAGAATATATTTTTGTAATTTAAGAGTTTTATTGATAAAAACAAAGTTACTTTAAATCAGTTAACTCAACTTTTGCTTTTGTATGACAAGAAGAATTTATTTTTAGAAGATTTTGATGATTTTTTAGAAGATAAGAAAGCGAATTAAATAAATAAATTTATTTAATTGTTTGTGCAAGATTTAGAGGAATAAATAAAATATTTGATTATATTTTATTTTTGGAGATTGTTATTTAATTTAAATAAATTTGCATTTTATTTAAATTTTGAAGAATGAATTATTTAATTGTTTAGAAGAATAATGTTCATATTGATGGAATTAATTAAATAAATGTAATTTATTCAATTAATGGGAGAAAATGAATCAAATAAATAAATTGGTTTATTTATTTATTGATAGAGGAATATTAAGATGGAATAAATATTTAAAATATTTATTTAGGTAGAGTCATGTCATTTTTAGGTGTATGCAGAAAGAAATAAAGGCTCATTTCCAGAAGAAAGAGATAAAAGAAGAGGCTCGCTACCATGGATGAACTAATATAATTGTATCTAACATATGCATGGAGTATAGTTCTAATGAAGCTCAATATTCACCACAACACAAGCATCACCTTCGTAGCAACACTGAAAAATAGTAGAGACCTTCTGCTCACTACATTTGATAGTCTAACACATGAAATCTCTTACTGCACTGATCAAATTCACATCACAAACATCATTTCCACCATGCCTCCCATTGTCCCTCCCATTAGTCATGAATCTTTAACACTTATTTATACCATCATCAACCTTGAAATCATTCTCCAAGTTCAGCAACACATCTTAACCCAGAAATATCAAATTAGGTTTGGACCTAAGCATTCCTATAGAGGAAAAGAATGAATGTTGACCACACCACATCTTAGCACGGACCTAAATCCACTCTTACACATTATTCCACACTTCCACAATCAATGAAGCATAACCGTAATTAGTGTAAACAACCAAGTCGACCAAACTTGTGTTAAGTCTATGAACCTTCAAGTGCACACTTCCTCAATATCAAATGATGACTTGTAGACCACACACCAAGCTTGAACATGATCTAGAAACATCCACAAGAAACTAAAAACCAACAAATTCCTATGCAATATTTTTCACTTGAAGAAAGTTAACACCAGAGCACTTAAATTACTCTATCATCAACTACAACTCAAGAAATGAACTTGTGGGGCACCAAACCACAAACCACTTGAACTAAAGAAGGATATAGACCTTGTAAGCATAAATCTAGAACTGCCAAGCTAGAAACAAATCTATAGAGAAAAATGGATAAAAATAGTCTCTCTGAGACACTTTTACACAACCCAGAAACACAATCCACATACTGGTGAACACAACTTTCTCTACATAACAAACTAGAGCACAAAATTTGGAATATAACATCTCTGAACACCTTTGAACAACATATTCAAACCATACAAGTATATCTTCAATAAGGAAGAAATGTGAAGGAAAACTAGAACACATCTTCAACATACTATTTCCTTTATTAATCAAATTTTCTCAGAAGCACTTGGAAACCAACCAACAAAAGCATATTTTAAACATCTTCAACATCTTTACAAAGAAACCAAAACAAATTTAAGAATAGCTCATATCCTCATCTCTACACAACCTTATCTCTAAACTTTGCTCAACACAAAGTACTCAAACTCTTGCATCATTTCTGTACTGATAATTTTTACATAGTTGACACCAATGACAATACAAGCTTGTTGACATCAATGACAACATTGATAGCACATACTTGTAACATATAGCTTAAAAGGTTTATTTCACAAATAGAGAAGGATCTGCCACTGGTACAACAATTCACACTACTTATCAGATGGTAAAGAAAGGCAAAGATTTTGACCTCTATAAGGTTATGAGAGAACAACTATTGGAGAATGTGAAAAGGACAAAAGAAACATGACATAATTTTAGGTATGGTACCCTCATTATTTGTCTTTCTTTTTACTTTTGGAATGAACTATCTAGGTTTAAAGGAAAGGTCTGACGATAACATATTCTTGTTGTTGCATAAAGTAAGAATCACATGAGAGGTTTTGGAGATGCAAAAATTGTAATACAATATATTGGGGTTTCTTCAAAACCCTATAATATGATGTGCAAGCAAGGGACAGAGTTCCATTCAACATTGTACAAAGATACAAAGAACAAATAACATTTTTGGTTGACAAATACTATACTTATATGGAAGTGGTTGAACCTAGAATTGCACATGGATTCCAAGGTTGCCTTGTGAGGTCTTTGTAGAGGAGATAAAGACCTATGCACATATCCTTCTCTGTAAACCCATAGAAACAACTGCTAAAAGATTTGGTAGCTATGATGAAATAATAGAAAAGATGAATAAGAAGAGTGCAAAGGAATATTTTGAGAAAAAAAAAGAATTTCATAAGAAATGGGGCATTTCATCAAAATCAACATCAAAAACTACCACAGAGGATCCCCAATGTGATCTTGTTAATCCACCAATTACCCAAGGGTCTAGAAGGACTAGTAGGTCCACTTCTGTAGCTACAAATGTTTCATAGTCCTCCAACTAAGTACAAACAACATACATAGGAAGAAGAGCTACTTTTGAGACCTTGGCTTAGATGAAGACTATAGAGAAGAAGCATGCTAGGCCTAAACAGCTTGCTAAAAGAAATAGGACTCAAGTAGAAGATATTGAAGAGGAAGAAGAATAAGGAGAGAAAGACACTTCTAAGCTAAAGAAGAAAGAGAAGAAATCTAAGAAAACTCCTCTAGTGGTACCTCCACATGAACCTCTCCAATTAGATGTAATCTTTAATGTGATTGTACATCATGGTATATTGAAGGAAACAACAAAGTTACATCCAGACATTCCACCTATAGATCAGAGCACTATAGAGAAAGTAATAGTGATGTATATGATCAAATATAATGTGCCTTTAACTGACATTATTGACAAGGTTCCAGAGAGCCTAGCTTAGGCTTTGAGGTAAAGAAGAGAAAGAGAGATATAAATGGATGAGGAGCTAAGACAACAATCTCTTGACAAGGATGGATCTTCTGTTTCTCAAGAAGAAAAAGGTAAAATGTCTCAAATGCAAGCTTAGGAGCTAAGAACAAAGCATAGGGTAGATGTCCTTATGAGCATGGATAAAGATGATGGAGATAAGATTTAGAAGGAGACTAAAGAAGTGACAAAGAAAATACTTGAAGGAGTGAAAGTAACTAAGAATGTAGAGAAACCACAAGTTTCTCCCTTACACAACATAGTTTCTCCACGTCACATTGTTGTATTTCCACATAACACATAACAACAAGATCAACAAGAGGAGAAAGAAGAACAAGTTTCACAAGATGAAGGAAATGCATCCCTTGATCATAATATTGTGTAAGATAGTCCTCTTTCAGATAATATAGAGCAATAGGGTAACCTTGATCTGTAAGAGGAATAGACAAATACTGATACAAGGGGGAATTTAGAAAAATGACAAGATACATCTTCCTCATCCTCCCTAGTAGATTCAATCAAGGAGTTTTTGGCACAACAAATTTAGATCCAACTAGTGGTTACTCTGCAACTGCTACAACTGCCTGTGCTTGATGGACAAGTTAACTTATCCAACATATCTCCTCTCCACAAGTAACAACTAGGAGATATACTACAATCCTCAGCAAGTCAAAAGATACTACAAAAAGTGGAAGGAGTTGGATTACTTGAAGAGTCAATTAAGATAATTCATGAGCAATCACCAAAGGCAACAAGAGATTCATCTCTACCTCCTACTCAGCAAATGAAACTTTTGTTACATTCCTTTAAGGCACATTCATCTTATCTTGAGAAGGAGTCTGAGAAAAAGATAACTGAGCAGGTGAACAATAAAAGATTGGCTGATTCATTTGGTATATATGTTAAAGCACATAATAATTTGTAAGAAAATATGAAAAGCATTCAAAAATGTTTAGAAGATGCAAAAAGTTTTATATCAATTTTGTTTGAATTGGCCAACTACCACTAAAAACATAAAGGATTAAATTGACTCTATTGAGTCACAATTAACTCAAGAAACCAAGGTATATTACCCTTTGAAGGATAAAGATGGAACTACTAGGGTACAAATAGAAAAACTACATTCCCAACTGAATCAACTTCTAGATCAGAGGGAGTAGATAAAAAGTGTGACTATTTGTCTAAGGGAAGTGGTGAGTCTGAGGTTAGTAATCTTGATTGGCGTTTTGTCAGAGGAAAAAAATGTTGCACAAAAAGTAAAGGTGCTAACTACTTTGGAAGAGGTAGAAGACATGTATATTCAACTTGAGGGTCAATTACACATTTTGTCTTCTATGAAGAAGAACTAGGATACAACTCATGCCCTAGTTGAAGATAATTTATAAGAATATTTTCCTTCTAAGTAAAAACAAGATTTGTTGAAGGTAAGACAAATTTTGATGTTGTATAGATATGTAGAGAATAAGATAGGAATAAACAATGCTATTTTGATGTGAGCATGACACTTTATATATATTGACTAAGTATATCATAAAGAAGTTGGAGAATAGAGTTTTGCTACATCAGTCTTGGAGTGACAGAGGATACTTATCAGGGGTAGTAGACCGATAAAGAATAATAAGGTTTGTATAGACAAGGGGAGCCTATATCTTTTTATCGGCATAGAGAAAGCCCACTAGCCCTTTTCCCTTGATTTCAAAGGGGGAAAATTTGCATATCAGGTTAGTGTTGCCATCAATGACAAAGGGGGAGATCATTGCATATGTTTTTTCATTGATGTCAATAGATTTGTGATGTGGAAGGTTGCATATGATGTGAAAGGAGCAAAGGAGAAATGAGATTAGTATCATCTATACACAGTCATACCTTATATTCTATAGTATAGTGTAATTTTATGTTATCAATATCTTTGATAAGTTATACTGATAATCAATGTCATGGAAGTTATGCTAGTTGAATCTTGTTGTATTTAGATGATATGAAGTCATATTGTTTGGATATGGATGAAGAAAGTTGCAAAAAGTTAGAAAATTTGTCTAAGAGTTTGTTGAGTCAGGAAATTTGTCATATGCTCAGAAGAATGTACCGCATATCTCCATAAATAAATATATGCGCATGCAGATCAAAATATAGCTAGACATTGATCTTAGACATGTATGGTTCAAATTTAAGATCATGAAGTCTACCACAAAGTGTTTTAAAGTTAGAAAAGGTAACGCAATAATGAAACAGGGTAAGTGCAATCATAGAGAGATAGAAGAATGTTTTGCACTTATTTGCACCTAAAGATATGGTCCTATAGTTGGGAGAACAACTAGATATAAGTAAAAGGTATGCATAATTCAAGATTCAAGTGATAATATGTACTACATCAGTTTTTAGAGTCATTTGAGTGAAGACAAGTCTTGGTACCGGTTAAGACTATCTGAGGAAGAACAAAGATGCCATCATATTTCATTGCACACTGGTCTTTGGCTTTGATTATTAAAAGATATGCTCATCTGATAATTTGGATTTCTTAGTTCTAGTTTCAAGTGTCATTATGTACCCCAAGTATGATTTTTCATGGTTTTACATCAAGACTGTGTAAGTAGAGTATGTTAAAGGCTCCGGCATTAGTGTTCAAGGGTTTGCGCTACCATGAAATAACTTGAAATGGTAAAAGGAGTGTATATGAATGGTTTGCAAGTCATATAATGCTTATTGAGTGGTCTGAATGGTGTTATTTGGTTTGTCTAGTGTTGCTTTAGGTCTAGATCTAATTGCAAGGAAGGATAATTATTTGTTGGGCCAACTTGGTGTATGCTGATGATTATGCCATGTGTTTGGAAGTTTGTGCTAGCATAGAAGAATGTGCTAAGGCAAAATAGGTCTTGATTATCTCTATATTGAACCACATTGAATTTCTACTTACCGCAAATGTTTGGGAGCTAACTAGTTGTGGCTGTTGCACGTTTCATGTTACATGTTTCACCTTGGCCAAGAAAGGAGAAAGTTTTTCAAGATTGCAAAGGATATAAATGTAAGATTAAAGTTGTTGAAGGATGTATGTGATGTATGTAAGATTTTAGCTATGATAATGCGTGAATAAATTAACCGTAGAAGTAGTTTTTGTGATGAAATGTAGAAAGGATCAATTTATGTAATGTGATGTTGCTGCTAAGGTAATTGAGAGAGTTGTGATGACAGAGAAGAGTATCTATAGGATTTTGATGTTGCAGAGCTTCATATTGTGATTGTCAAAAGATGTTATAATTATGTAATGTTTGGAAAGGTCAGTAGAAGGTTGAAGCAGTTAGGTTTGGTGAAAGAATCAGCTGAGTCAGATAAGTATGTTGTTACAAAGGTTGAAGTTGTAAATATGTTCCTAACTGATGTTGTCATTGATGTCAATGCATCCTTGTTGCCATTGGTGTCAACTGTATCCTATTTTGCTACCTGTATAGAAGACTAGATTTTTGAGGATATTGTGAAAATTAATGAGGATCATTGCGTGTAGACCATATGGATGAGTAGAGGATTGTCTATAGAAGCTCTAGTTAAGTTTTAAAGGGTTCACATGAAGATTTAAAGAAACTATGGCCATCTGAGTTGAATCAATTTTGTACTGTTCAGAAGAGATAGAGTGACAGGAAAGAGGTTTAGATTATTCTAGATATGTCAAATTATGATCTGTGGATCTAGAGGCATGTTTGGGAAGTTAGTGTGTATCATCCATTCAAGTGGTTTGTAGTTAGGGGGTCGGCAAGTAATTTTTCTAATGTGGCAGTCATGGCAGATATTATTCTTGAGGTTTCAGAGGAAGATACAAGTGATTCTGATAATTTGGAGGAGTGTGGATGTTTTTGTTGAATTTAATGTACTTGTGGAGGTCTTTGGATCATGTGACTTCTATGTTGGAGGTCCGCATTGAAGTTTGAGCTTGTCAAAGAAGATTTCTCTCATGGTGTTGTTGTTCTTCCCAGTATTGGCTGACCAGATGATTCAAGCATGTTGCAGATGTTCTAAAAGCAATTTTATTGAGTGTGGCATGTTGATCAAGGAAGATTTGAGTCCTAGTTATGTTTGGCTAATAGATTAGTGATTCATATTAAGTTAGTTGTTTTTAGTGCTGACCTTGATGTTCATTCCAAGGTTGATGAAGTGTATAAATACATATTGATGAGTTGTGGAAAATCATCCTTGAGCGAAAAATATAAATCTAAAGAAAGGATCAAAAGAAAAGTAGAGAAGAGAAGGAGCAGAAGAACAAAAGCATAGTAGAGTGAAGAGTTACTGAAGAAGACTTTGGAGGTAGAGCAGAAGTTTATGACCATTCAATGAAACTAAACTAGGCATGAAGTAGATGTTATTTCTTAGTTAAATCTTTCTATGTTAAACTTAAATTTATTGTAGGCAATGAGCCTCTCTTTTGAGCAATGAGCTCTAGGTAGTGAGCCTAAAGGCAAGTGCCTTCTCATTCATTTTAAGTACTTTTAATAGGGTATGAATCTTGTGGGCTAACACCCACCATGGTTTTTCCCTTAACTAGGTTTCCATGTCAAAAATCTTGGTGTCAAATTTTTTGATTATGTTTCTACTTATGTGATGCTATTTCATGCTTTAATGTTTAAATCATTAATCAATTTACAAATTGTGAAAGAAGATTAAAAGAAAGAAATTGTTGAATTTTGGGACAACTGATTCACCCCCCTCTTAGTTGTTTAGTCTAATTCCATGAATTGGTATCAGAGCCATGTACCTCTAGAAGAAGCTTGACCACTTGAGGAGATCTAAGATGTCAACTTACAAGAAGGAAAGTCTAGGATTTGATGGAACAAATTACTCCCTCTAGAAGGTATGCATGCAGTGTCATTTGGAATGTATGGGTGATGTCTTTTGGTTAATAACCAAGAATGAGTATAAAATTCCAAAGAATGGACCTTCAACTATAGATGAACTTAGAGATGCTGAACACAACATTTGAACCAAAGAAACATTGTTGAGTGCCCTATCTAATACTGAATTGGCAAGTGTCCTGGATTTGAAAACTGCTCATGAAATCTAGAATAAGTTGGAAAATCTATATGAAGGTGACAAATATGTTAAATGTACCAAGATAAAAAGCTTGAAGGGTAAATATGAAAGATTGGTAATGAGTGAAGATGAAAACATTACTTCCTACATGCAGAAAGTAAATGAACTTGTGACCAGTATCAAAAATGCAGGTGGAGTATTGGAAGAATAAAAAATTATTGCCAAAGTGCTTGGATCCTTACCTACAACTTACAAGAATAAAGCTGCAGCCATTAAAGAAATCAGGATAGTAACAACTATCACAAGGGATCAGTTAGTTGGTAAGCTTTCAGCATTTGAAATGAGTGAGTTTGGTGATTCTCTCCCTATGTCTGAATCTACATTGAAGGCCACTGTGTATGGAAAGAAAAGATATGATCCAAGTGAAATTTCTTTAGGAAGATCAAATAGATTTGTGAAGACAAGGAAGGATCTTGAAGATGATGAAATTGAGGCTATAGATCTTGAAGCTCTTATTGCCAAAAAAATGTCAAGAGGATCCGATAAGTATGAAAGAAATTTACCACTCAAATGTTTTGCTTGTAAAATGATTGGTCATTTTTCCTTAAGATGTCCGGAGAGGTTTTCAAAACCAAACCCTAACAGATATAAAAGTTTTTAAAAATGTTACTATGTCCAAGAAGTTAGAGAAGAAGGAGTCAAAGATGATGAATTTGATCATGGAAGTTCCACTGAAGGTGATTGGGTGTTCATTTCTATCAAGGAAGAAGATCTAGTGTCTACTGAATCTACTAGTTGTGCAAAATATAGAAAGTGCCTTGGCTGCTTAGGTTGTTGAAAAGGATGAATAGGTGATCGATAGTGGATGTTCTCATCATATGAATGGTGATAAAAGAAAGTTTGTAACCTTTGAAAAATATGAAGGTGGGTTTGTGAAATTTAGAGACAACTCGGCTGGTAGAATCTGTGGTAGAGGATCCATCTCTTTTGATGGTAAGAATAACACCAATGATGTTCTGTATGTGGAAGGACTGAAGCATAATGTTCTCAGTGTTGGATAGTTGGTTGACAAGGGTTATGATCTTCGATTCAAGGATGGAAAATGTAGAATCTTGGAAAGCTCTGGAACTAAAATTGCATCTTGTACTCAAACTAGAGATAACATATTTCATTTAAGTAGTTCTGGCAAAAGTTGTTTGATTACTCAGTTAGATCAAAGTTGGCCATGGCATAGGAGGATGTGTCATGTAAATTTTGATAACACTATCAAGATAAGTTCTACTCAAGCTGTAAGAGATCTTCCATAACTTATGAAACCTGATAACATGTGTAGAAAATGTCAATTGGGCAAACAAAACAAAATTTCATTCAAAAGTAAAGAACAATTTCAAGTGAACGATTGGAACTTGTGCAAACTGATCTGTGTGGTCCTGCTAGAATTAGGAGTGTCCAAGGAGATAGATATTTTATGTTGCTGATTGATGATTACTCCCAAATGATGTGGGTAACCTTCTTAAAAGAAAAATCAAAAGCTTTTGACAAATTCAAGATATTCAAGGGTATGGTGGAAAATGAAATTAGTGTGAAGATATGTGTCTCAGATCCGACATAGGTGGGGAATTTACCTCCAGTGAGTTTGATTCATTCTGTGCAAAACATGGAATAAAAAGATAGTTATCTGCTCCTAGGACTCCTCAGCAAAATGGAGTTGTGGAAAGAATGAACCAAACTATTCAATAAGATGCTAGGACCATGATGTTGGAAGCAAATGTTCCTCAAGTCTATTGGAGAGAAGTTGTAAGTACTGATGTCTACACTCTTAACTGGGTGCAGATGAAAGGGAATGTGGTAAGACACCTTATGAGCTATGGTTTGGTCATCCTCCTACTATAAGATACTTTAGAGTTTTTGGTAGTAAGTGCTATATCAAAAGAGATGAGGATCTAGGCAAGTTTGAAGCAAGAAGTGATGAAGGAATTTTTCTAGGTTACTCTACTCAAAGCAAAGCATACCAGTGCTTTAACAAGAGGTTGAAGAAGACTGTTGAAAGTGCTAATGTCAGAGTTGATGAGAGCAAAGGACATTCCAGGCCTTATGGATATGATTCAGATGATCAAGATGAAAATCCAAGTCAAGAAAGGCAAGTGCAATCTCAAATTCAGATCAAGATTGATCCAGATAATCTAGTAATTCAAGAAGATAGTGCAAAAGTTAAGGAACAAGCTCAAGAAATAAAAGCTTAAGCAATTCCCAAAACTCCTAAGTATGTAAGGATGAATCATTCTAAAGATCAAATCATAGGAGATAGAAATAAAAGTTTTTGAACTAGGAGAAGAGTTATTGAATATCAAGAAGAGATTTGTTTGATTTCAAAGATTGAACCAAAATCAGTAAGGGAAGCCTGTAATAATGAAAACTGGGTAAAAGAAATGGAGGAAGAACTAATGCAAATTGAAAAGAATCACACTTGGAATGTTGTCTCTAGAGCTGAGGACAAAAATGTCATTGGAAGTAAATGGGTCTTCTAGAATAAACTAAATGAAGATGGTGAAGTTGTAATAAATAAAGCAAGGTTGGTATGCAAAGGATATTCTCAAGTGGAAGGAATTGATTTTGAAGAAACTTTTTTTTCGGTGGCAAGAATAGAGGCAATCAGATTATTTCTTTCTTTTTCTGCTTATAAATATTTCAAAGTCAATTAGATGGATGTCAAGTCAACATTTTTAAATGGAGAGTTAGAAGAAGTCTACATTGAGCAATTGAAAGGATTTCAATTGTCTGCTTAGAAAGACATGGTCTGCAGATTGAGGAAAGCATTATATGGACTCAAACAAGCCCCAAGAGCCTGGTATGCAAGATTAGATAAGTATCTACTAAAGCTAGGGTATAACAAAAGCACTGCTGACAATAATCTTTACTTCAAGATTAGCCATGAGAATATTCTGATTGTTGAGATATTTGTTGATGATATCATTTTTGGTGGAAATGAGAGCATGTGCAAAACATTTACTGATCAGATGCAAAGTGAATTTGAGATGTCCATGTTTGGCAAGATGAATTTCTTCTTAGGGCTGCAAATCACTCAGTCAGATAAAGGTATCTTTATATCTCAGTCTAAATATGTGAAAGAATTGTTGAAGAAGTCTGGAATGGAAGATTCAAAGCTAGTAGGTACGCTTATGGTAATTGGATGTAAGTTGAGTAAAGATGATGACCCCCCTAAGGCAAATTAGAAAAGCTATAGATCAATGATTGGAGGACTACTCTATTTGACTTAGACCAAACCTGATATCATGAATGTAGTTGGGCTTGTCACTAGATTCCAAGTTGATCCTAAGGAATCCCATGTTGTAGCAGTCAAGAGAATTTTTAGATATCTTAAAGGGACAATTGATTATGGATTATGGTATCTAAAGGATAATGACTTCACTCTTCATGCTTATACAGATGCTGATGGGCAAGAGATGTGGATGACAAAAAAAGCACTAGTGATGGTGCATTCTTCTTGGGAAGTAGATTGGTTTCTTGGCTGAGTAAAAAGTAGGAGGCAATTTCCTTATCTACAACAGAGGCTGAGTTTATAGCAGCAACAAACATTTGTACTCAAGTCCTGTAGATGAAGCAAATGTTGAAGGACATTAGAATTGTGTTTGAGGAGCCTATCACAATCTTTTATGATAATTCAAGTTCAATAAGTATCTCAAAGAATCCAGTGTTGCATTCAAAGACAAACCATATATCCATCAAGTTTCATTTCTTGAGAGAGAAGGTAAATGAGAATGAAGTCAAGTTGGAGTTTGTGTCCTCAAAGGATTAGATTACAAATGTTTTCACTAAGCCTATTCCCAAGGATACTTTTGAGTATCTCAAAGAGAAATTAGCGGTTATTATCTCTCCTGATCAGAACTAAGATGCACTAAGGTGCATCAATCTAGTGGAATTTACAGTGACATCTTGTGATCCAAATTGATATTAAGAAAATACTACTCAGGGAGAGTAGTCAGTATGAAATTTTGGGATTAGTCTGAAACAAAAAGGGAGAAAATATTTTAAATATGTGCCCTTTGCTATTGATGTCAAAGGGGGAGATAAGTTATTGTGAAAAACTAGTTACTGATGAAAGGGGGTGCAGTGAAGAAAGTGATTGCGGAAGTGATAAAAGAAAGGGGAGAATGTCTTGTCTTGATGGTCAAATTAGTTTTTCACATCATATGTTTCTGTCAATGACAAAGCAGGAGATTGTTGCAAATATGTGCCTAAGTGGTGTTGTCATTGGTCATTGATGTCAACATATCCTTGTTGCCATTGGTGTCAACTATATCCTATTTTGTTCCCTGTATAGAAGACTGGATTGTTGAGGATATTAAGAAAATTAATGAGGATCAATGTATGTAGACCATATGGATGAGTAGAGGATTCTCTAAAGAAGATCCAATTAAGTTTTAAAGGGTTTTCATGAAGATTTGAAGAAACTATGGCCATCTAAGTTGAACCAGTTTTGTAGTGTTCAAAAGAGACAGAGTGATAAGAAAGAGGTCTGGATTATTTTGGATATGTCAAATGGTGATCTACAGATTTGGAGGCATGTTTGGGAAGTTAGTGTGTATCATCCTTTCAAGTGGTTCATGGTTTGGAGGTCAGTAAGCAATTTTTCTAATGTGATAGTCATGGTAGATATTGTTCTTGAGGTTCTAGAGGAAGATACAAGTGATTCTGATAATTTAGAGGAGTGCAAATGTTTTTATTGAATTCAATGTACTTGTGGAGGTCCCTGGATCATGTGACTACTATGTTGGAGGTCTACATTGAAGTATGAGCTTGTTGATGAAGATTTCCCTCTTGGTGTTGTTCTTCCTAGTATTGGCCGACTAGATGATTCAAGCATGTTGCGGATGTTCTAAAAGCAATTCTATCAAGCGTGGTGTGTTGATCAAGGAAGATTTGAGTCCTAGTTATGTTTGGACAACAACTTAGTGATTCACATTAAGTTATTTGTTTTTAGTACTGACCTTGATGTTCATTCGAAGTTTGATGAAGTGTATAAATACTTGTTGATGAGTTGTGGAAAATCATCCTTGAGTGAAAATATAAATCTAAAGAAAGGATCAGAAGCAGAGTAGAGAAGAGGAGTAAAAGAACAAAAGTAGAGTAGAGTGAAGAGTTCGTGAAGAAGGCTTTGTAGGCAGAGCAGAAGTTTATGAGCATTCAATGAAACTGAACTAGGCATTAAGTAGATGTTATTTCTTAGTTAAATCTTTTTGTGTTAAACTTAAATTTCTTGTAGGCAGTGAGCCTCTCTTTTGAGCAGTGATCTGTGGGTAGTGAGCCTAAAGGAAAGTGCCTTCTCATTCTTTTAAGTACTTTTAATAGGGTACAAATCTTGTGGGCTAACACCCACTGTGGTTTTTCCCTTAATCGGGTTTCCACATAAAAAATCTTGCCGTCAAATGTGTTGATTATGTTTCTGCTTACGTGATGTTGTTTCATGCTTTAATGTTTACATCATTAATCAATTTGCAAATTGTGAAAGAAGATTAAAAGAAAGAAATTGTATGATTCTTGTGGGATAACACCCACCATGGTTTTTCCCTTAACCGGGTTTCCACATAAAAAATCTTGGTGTCAAATGTGTTGATTATGTTTCTGCTTACGTGATGTTATTTCATGCTTTAATGTTTACATCATTAATCAATTTGCAAATTGTGAAAGAAGATTAAAAGAAAGAAATTGTTGAATTTTGGGACAACTAATTCACCCCCCCTCTCATTTGTCCAGTCTAATTCCATTAGTTGAAGCCTCTTTTGTGAAAGTTGCAAGTGTTGTAGCACTTCATGGAGTTGCATCTTCCTTTGGGTTGTAGCTCATAAATTTTAATGTAATCCTATTTTTATTTGTGAGGCTGGATTTAGACATTAAATCAAAGCATCTTACTCACCATGGTATTTCCCTTCTAGGGTTATCCACATAAATCTAGTGTTATGGTTGTGTGCTTATGTGTTCTCTCTGTTATCATAGTTTAAATGTTTACATTTGATTCAAAGATTTTGTAAGAAAAAGAATTTGATTAAGTACTAATTCTCACACCCTCTGAGTACTTTTATTTGTTCAATAAGAACTTGGAGTGCCTATACATTTTCACATAGGATAAATTTAACAAGAGTAGTACAATTTCATTCATGTTAATTTTATAATATGAGACATGCATCAATTGAAAATATCTTATTGTGGTCTCTTGATAAAGGGAAAGAAACCAAAAGAATAATCTAGAATCAAATTTGATTTAAGATGGTTGTGTGGGGGGACACTAAGGTTGTTTGTCTTTCGCATGTGGTCATTTTCTATTGGTTCCCAAATCTACACACATCAAACTCTAAAGATTTTCCACTTCTCATGATCATGTTCAATGGAGACCTAGCTAGCAAAGCGGGAGATTTTTCATCAAGGTGAGAAACTATCCACACTTATCTCCCCTATACTTCAGGCTCTCCCAAACCTAGGCAGTGTTGCTTACGATAACAACATCAAATGTATGTTTCATTACAACTAGGTAGATATGTTATCATATATGCACCAAGATTTGTAAAATTAATCCGAGACTAACAATGTTCTTGGATTATCTTCATTGTTTAGATTTAGAACATGCAAAACCTACACTAAAAAAAAACAAAACACAAGATGAAGCGATTCACATAATTTATCTCTTAAGTAATTATCATTTTTGAACCCTTGGGCAAGCACATTTCTGGATCGGTGCCTTATCAGGGTAATAGAGTCAAAATCCCACACTGTAAATGCTCCTATTATGACAACAGAAATTCAAATTCAGTGGGTATATCTATATGAATGATTTGCAATGATACACCGAAGAAAAGGTATTTCTTACAACTCTTCTTCAATAATCCCTAATGTAATACATCAATTCTTATATCTTACCTAAACTATGTTTAATCCATTCCTTGAATAGAAGCAGTAGATAAGATATTGAATAGAACAAATGTGTCTAAGTGAATTCTAGAACCCTTGATTCATTCGTTCACAAAATAAATATATACATTCAAGGAGACAATTGCAAAAAACACACACATATAGTGTTATTTATATATTGCAATCTGAACTAAAAATTGCCATAGAAGATTTTTTTTATATGTAGGAAAAACTCTACTCTACAATCTTGATAACACGCCTACTCAGTTGTTATAGAAATCGCTCCCCAAAATGTGGACAGCTTGTATCCAATGTCCAGAATAGATCTCCTATCCCTTTTCTATTCTTTATCCACCTAATCTCTGCTCATCTTGTCTACTACGACATTTGAAACCCTTTTAAATAGGAAAACTATGTTGCCTAGAATTTTCATGGTACAAATTTTTAGTTACAATGTATTTAATAGTTGTGACTTAATCAATTACATTCTTGCTTTGATTGGTGGGTACTTTCTTTTAACCAATTCCTTACTCTAGAATGTTCTAATTGGATAAAAGTCCTCCTAGGTAGCTAAAAATAGATGTCCCCCCTTTATCTAGTACTTAGGCTCATATGAGGGGCTACTGGGAAGGAGAGAGAACTCCTTACCACTTAAAAACTTGTCCACTAGAGATATAAAAGTTGGAATCACCAAGGCATCCCCAACAGTTGAATTAGGAAACATCATCCTCACTGGGGCCAAGAATTCTTTGACTCTGTGAGTAGAGTCATGCTTCTACATTATGCTCCCCAACATCAAAACATGATGCCTTCCTTCTAATTCCATCCTTGATGAAGGTCATCAAAGGGAAGAATGACGCAAGAGATAATTGATATCTATTGTTTCGCACTCTTGAATGTTAGTCCTAGTCTAGGTCTCAAAAATTATGTTGAGTCAGCCCACCTCCAGGAATTAGCTTCATGCAGTTGGAGTATTTGGATGATTTGGCCAATAACCCACTAGAATGATACTACTCAACTATGGTTCTGGGAAACTAGAAAGAATACTAAAGCCAAATATTCACATTCTTTCCAATTCCTCCCATCCTAATGGTCAGTACTTAGTTCTTCCTTAATTCAAAATGAATAGACCTACAACCAAGAGAATAGGGGAACACTTCTTTGGGAAACAAAAGACATAAATTATAGGAAAGTGTTCTGCATAGTACTTATGATGGCAACTGATGTGAACAATTCATGGGAACACTTCCATTTATAGAAAGAATGAACAAAGGTCCTTCATCTGAGTAATTTTCATTTTCCAATAAATTCCTTAATTTCACTTCTGGTGTTCATAGGCTTGTCTCATTTGAATTCATATCTAGAGATCTTTAATGACCTATCCACATCCTCTAAAACATGAAATAGAGGTGCAAATTAATGTCACTTGACCAAAACTGCCTTTCACATGAACAACAAGGGTCTGGATTATGTATCAAGATCCAACTGATTATCAAGAATTACTTGTGGAATGTGTTGACTATCAAATCATCTTCTTACATACTCAAGCCACATCATGCAACTCTCATCAAAACACAACAAATAATCTAAAAAATTTGATCAAACATGCCATGGTACTATTGTTTTAAAATTTTAAACTGAACCAGTGATTTGAAACACATAATTATTAGCTCAAACTGGAATAAAATCCATCAACCAATCTAGGGTTTCCAACAAGGAAAGCCTTTTCATTCAATAGACCACAACTTCTTAATACATCACCTCATCATAGCAACTCAATCTTGGCTGAGACCTACACCACAACCTCTGTGCTTTCTTACTATGTGCTTACTCAACTTCCATAAAGATGAATTTGAGTCCCACCTTCCAGTTGTGATATTAGGGCAATACCACAAGGAATAATCCTTAGCACTTCATTGTAATGCATTGGTGCGATCCAACATAAAACATGCACGTAGCAATTTGTTTGATGAGTATAATTTTGGGCCCACCAATTTGAGATCAACGGCCATCACACCAATGTAAGGCTAACAAACACGACTAATCTGATGCCTACAATACCATGATAGCCATCCACTTATCTTAAATACTTTGCATGGTAGAGGTTAGTCACTCAACTCATGGGGTTGGTCATGAATGAAACTAAGGGCATTAAGTCACAACTTAAGTTTGGGTGACCACCTATCTCAAGTCAATTAAAAAACATATAACAGGCTTCCAAAAAGGCTTTAGAGCTTAGGGTTTAAGCTTCTAAGTGACAAATTAGGCCAACATTTATGGTTTAAGGCCAGAGAACAAAGAAATCATGGGGAGGGTTCCACTAATGGCTCTAGTTGGGGACACATGGCTCTTACAAGCATGATGAGAATCATAGGAACTTTGGTGTGTAGACCATGTGTCAAATTCATTGGAGGAGCTAGAGACCAATTGAAAGGTGACTCAAATATCTCTCAAGAAACTAAAGACTAATTGAAGGCTAACTCAAATTCCAACATTTTACCAAGTCTTCAATTTTCATAAGGTGTCCCAGGGCCACTAGAAACAAAAAATCAATGCTTTCCTCTATCAAATATCTTGTTTTCATCCAATATATGCTCAATCTAATGGACAATACAACCATACTGTCAATTAAATCAACCTACACTGAGTGAGCGATGTTAGCACATGATAAGACATATACATCAATTTCATTATTTAAATATTTGTGTTGCCTATTGTCATCACAATTCCTTAAATATATGTCACTTTGATTTGGGAGAAAAAACATCTCACAACCCTCTAGATGATTATCATTATCACATTTGACCTTATCTCTATGTATCAATCCAAATCTAAAACTTTCATAAAGTTCTTATGATAATTCCTATTGTAGATTAAATTTGTTACATCCTAAATCTTCATCAGATAAGATGAAGGTTTCATATTCAACCACCCTTTTTCCTTTTTCTACATAAAATTGGTTTTCCTTTAGATTCTTCAACCCATCTACTTCATCATATATCTTGGCATTTTGTTGGGAAGATTCAATTGAATTCGAGTCATGATCCTCACAAGGATGAATAGTCCTGTTAGACTTTTGTGCATATGAAACCCATGTTGGGATTTAAGGTATCTCAACCTTAGTAATTCCTTGCATTAATTATTTGATTATGTATTTATTTATTTTCCTATGTTGCAATTTATGTTGCACATCAGATTTTGTCATTTAGTGTGAAGTGGCATGATATGTTGTCACTCCACTTGGAATATGACTGAGATGGTCAACTCATCCCATGTGGATATAGGTGTCCCATATTGTGGTAGAGGTTTTCTGCCATGTGATGGAATCTTGTGTAGTGTATAAGGAGTTATGATGTGTAAGTGTTATGACAAATTCCTATGATAGATTCTATGATGTGTAAGTGTTATGACAGATTCCTATGACAAATTTTATGATGCGTAAGAGTCAAAAAGAAGATTTTATGATAGGTGAAGACATGTGTCAAAGAGCATCTTTGAGGAATGCATCTTTGGGTGCCCAAGGTGGGTTATGACATGTTGTAAGAGGAATATTCTATTTTAGGCAGTTATGACAGATTCCCTTACAACTGTACAAGCTGTGATGTATGAGAGATTCTATGATAGTTGTAACATGTGTAAGAGCATCTATCATAGCCTATCTTGGGACTAGGTGCCCACATTGGGATAGGTGTTGTGACAAGTGTAAAATCAGTGTTGTAATATTGGACAAGTGTCCTTAGGTGTGGGTTTTGGGCCATGAGGCCAAGATGGATGCCCATCTCTAGAAGGTTCCTATTTTTCCTTGTAAAGTCTATATAAATAGGTTCTTGGATGGGAGATGTATAGTATTATTGACAGGTACTATTATGCTGGAAGAATATCTATAGATACGAGTGTTGAAGACTCCTAGAAGACTTGCATTGTAAGTGTGTTGTAAACATTCTTTGTTTTGATAATACATTGTGTAGATTTTGGAGTGTGGGGTTTTTCTCCTGAAAGGGTTTTCCCCAAGTTATATCTTGTCTCTCTCTCTCTCTTCTATCTACATTATATGTGTGTGTATTTTTTCAATATCTCTTTTGTTTTGTTAACATCACTATAACTGTAAAGGTTTAATAGGAATTTGCATACACCTCCCCTCATTAGATGAGTGTAGGAATAATTTTTTGCACACCTTGCTTCCTTTCAATTTGTATCAGAGCTTGATCACCTTTGGTCCTAGTTGTTTGGTAGGATTTTTTTAAGCCGATCTTAGATTGAGTGGAAGCATGTGCAGAGTATTTTGTAATCTTGTTGTAGGAAGGAGGTGGCAGACACATCTCGAAGAGTAGAGGTGGAGAAGTTTAACGACACAAATTTTGAGTTGTGGAAACTTAAAATGGAAGACATGCTTGTTGAAAGAGACCTATGGGAAACTATTTCTGGTGTAAAACTAGTGGCAATATCTCAAGATGATTGGGATCTCAAGGATCGAAAGGCTAAAGGTCTTGTGAGACTCTGTCTAGTTGACTTTGTCTTGGTAAATGTGCATGAGGAGAAGACCTTGAAAGAACTTTGGAAGAAGCTAGGAGATGTTTATCAAGCCAAGTCCCTAGTGAATAATGCATTCCTAAGAAATAGGCTACATTCTCCAAAGATGAAGGATGGAGGGTCCATTGCAGATCACCTGAATGCCTTTAACATGCTAGTTGCACAGTTGACATCCGTTGGTGTGAAGATGGAGGATGAGGATCAATGTATGACCTTATTTTGTTCTTTTCCAGACTCATGGGATCATCTTGTAATGGCCATTGGGAGTACCACATCCACCTTCAAAATGGATGAAGTGGTGTCTTCACTATTATCTAAAGAGACATAGAGAAAATCATCTGAGTCGGTCAAAGAGGCTCTTGTAGTTTGTGGAAGACCCATGGAGAAAGGGAAGAAAAAGAAGGATAAAAAAGATGATAAGGACAAATCTAAATCCCGTGGGAGATCCAAATCTCCTAGAAAGTCCAAGGCTCTTTGTTTGAACTATGGTAAATCTGGACATTTCTGAAAGAAATGCAAAGAGGAAAAGAAAAAAAAGAAAAAGAATGTCTCAAATTCAGATTCTAACAAGTCACAAGATGATGGTGATGCTTTCATTGCAACCTTGGCCGCCCATGCATCTGATGATGTGTGGCTGATTGATTTCGGTGCCTCTTTTCACATGACCTCACATCGAGATTGGTTCACCAAGTATGAAAAGTTTGATGGTGGAAGAGTGTACCTTGGTGACGACTCTCATCTAAAGATTGTTGTCCACGGAAGAGTCTCAATCTAATTCTCTAATGGATGAATGAAGGGGATCTCTAGGGTTATGCACATCCTAGTCTTTACATGGAACCTACTTTTTGTAAGTAAATTGAATGATGTACGTGTAGAGGTTGTCTTCTCTAGCGGAGGATGCAAGATGACTAGAGGTGCTATGGTGCTTGCGAAGGGTACTCAGAGAGGTACTCTATTTCAGCTGGATGCATGCACTACACATTGCAATAGTGCTTCTATTTCAAACAAAAGAGCTTCAATCACTTCATCTTCACCATTGGAACCATTGACAAAGAAATGTATTGCTTCGACTTCTGATGGTAGTGCATTTTGGGTACCCAAGGTTGCTCATGGCTTAGAAATGAAACTTTTAGCTGAGAAGATAATGTTATGGCATAAGAGACTTGGCCACATGATGAGAAGGGTCTTAGAGCCCTAGAAAATAAAAACCTCGTCGAGGGGTTAAATGATTGTAATCTCAAGATCAACTTTTGTGAACATTGTATATATGGAAAACAAAATTGTGTTCAATTTTACTCTAGCTCTCATAAATCTTCTAGTGTGTTGGATCTTATTCTTTTTGATGTGTTTAGTCCTGTGAATGTTCCTTCGATCTCTAAATCTGTATATTTTGTTTCATTCATTGATTACTATAGTATAAGGACATGGGTTTATTTTCTCAGAAGAAAATCTGAAGTCTTTAGTCATTTCAAAGAGTTTAAAGCTTTTGTTGAGAATCAAACTGGTAGAAAGAATATGTGTTTGAGAACTGATAACGGTGGTGAGATTTGTTCCACATAGTTTGATAAGTTTTGTAAGGAACATGGGATTTAAAGACATAAGACAACTCCACACACCCCTAAACAAAATGGAGTTTTAGAGAGGATGAACATGATGTTAATGGAGAGGGCTATGAGTATGCTTAGTGATGCTAGCCTCAAATAGAAGTTTTGGATTGAAGCTATAGCCACTACTTGCTACCTAGTAAATAGGTCTCCTACATCAGTTCTTGTTGATAAGACACCTATGGAGGTGTGGTCTAGTAAGACACCCTCATTAAGACATCTTCATGTTTTTGGTTGAGGTATATGCTCATGTGCCTAGGGAGAAGAGGTCAAAATTGGAGAATAAGGTTGTTAAGTGTATCTTAATTGGCCATGGTGTTGGTGTGAAAGGGTACAAGCTTTGGGATCCTGTGGCTAAGAAAGTGTTGTATAGAAGAAGTGTTATTTTTAAAAAGCTAACACCTTCTCTTGTTGTTCTTCAGCCAGAAGAGAAAGAAAAGAAAGAGGATGTGGTTCAATTTCCTTCTACCCTTGAGAATATTGAACCAGAAGACCTTGTGAGACCTGAAGATGAGGAGAGATCTAGCATATCTAAAATCTCAGAAGAAAAAGAAGAAACTCAATCTCAGCATTTGAGGAGGTCTACATGAACAAGGAAGCAACCTAATAGGCTTGGTTATTCATTGCTAGATTCTAGTTGTGCTTTTTCTTTGATTACTAAGACTAATGAGCCTGAAACTATGACAGAGTCTATGGGTGTGAAAGATGTAGGTTCTTGGAAGGAGGCCATGGAAGATGAGATGGTTTCTTTGGAGAAAAACAAAACTTGGGACTTGGTGCCTTTGCCTAAAGGACAGAAACCTATTGGTTGTAAATGGGTGTTCGAGAAAAAATTTAGTGTAGATGGTAGTGTTAAGAAGTACAAGGCTAGACTAGTTGCAAAGGAGTATTCACAAGTGGAGGGAATTGATTATGGTAAAATTTTCTCTCCCATTGCAAAGCTGACATCCATTCATTTCCTTTTATCTCTTGTAGTAGCTTATGACTTAGAAGTGGAGAAGATGGATGTGAAGACAACATTCCTTCATGGTGACTTAGAGGAAGAGATTTACATGTCATAGCCAGAGTGTTACATAGAAAAAAGTAAAGAAAAATTTATTTGCAAGTTAATGAAGTCTTTGTATAGTCTAAAGCAATCTCCTAGGATGTGGTACCTAAAATTTGATGTCTTTGTGTTGTCAATTGGATTCCTGAGATCAAAATCAGATCATTGTGTGTATTGCAAATTTCACAATGATCATATTGTCATTATTACATTTGTATGTTGACAATATGCTATTAATTAGGAATGGTAAAAATATAATTTCTAATTTGAAGTCTCAATTGTCAGTACAGTTTGAGATGAAAAACTTAGGGGCAGCCTGGTACATTGTGGGAATTTAAATCAAAAGAGATAGAGCTAATAGAAAACTTTGGTTAAGAGAGAGTAAGTATGTGAAGACTGTGTTAGAGAGATTTAGTATGGCAGATTGCAAACCATTGTGCTTTCCTATTTCTTTGGGGACCAAGTTATCTGTTAATGATTGTCCAAAAACTTCTTCTGAGGTGGAGGACATGAGTAGAGTACCTTATGCTGGTGTTGTTTCCATCTTGATGTATGCTATGGTCTATACAAGACCAGACATTACCCAAGCAGTGGGAGTCCTTAGTCAATTTATGGATAATCCTAGATGGGTACATTGGGATGCAGTGAAGAGAGTGTTTAGATATTTGTGGGTACTTCCTAGTATTCCCCATGTTATCAGGGTCATCCTACAGGACCTTTGCCTTCTGTGACTATCTATGGATATGTTGATTTTCATTGGGTGGTTGACATTGATAGAAAGAAATCCACCAATGCTTATATGTTTACTATGTTTGGTGGTGCAATTAGTTGGATGAGTGAGAAAAAACCTATGGTTACTTTGTCCATGATAGAAGCAAAGTATATGGCAGCTACTCATGCTTGTAAGGAAGCCATTTGGCTTAAGAGATTGTGTTTAGATATTGGTATTGATACAAGATAGATTATTATCTATTGTGATAGTCAGAGTGCGATTTGTTTAGCAATGAATCCAACTTTCCATGCTAGAACAAAGTATATTGATGTACAATTTCATTTTGTGCGAGACATGGTAGAGGATGAGAAGGTGATATTGGAGAAGATAGACACTTTGAAGAATGTTGCAGATGCATTGAAGAAACTAGTGGGCACAGATAAGTTCAGATGGTGTTCGGAGTCTATGGGTCTCTTAGCCTATAGATGTTAAATCCTTTTACTTCTATTGGTTGTTACAAGGTGTTCGATAAATGAGAGAATGTTGAGAATTAAGGTGTCTCAACCTTGGTAATTCCTAGCATAAATTATTTGATTATGTATTTATTTATTTTCCTATGTTGTAATTTATGTTGGACATCCTATTTTGTCATTTAGTGTGAAGTAGCATGATGTTTTGTCACTCCACTTGGAATGTAACTAGGATGGTCAACTCATCCCATGTGGATATAGGCATCCCATATTGTGGTAGAGGCTTTCTACCATGTGTTGGCATCTTGTGCAGTGTGTAAGGAGTTATGATGTGTAGTGTTATGACAGATTCCTATGATGCGTAAGAGTCAAAAATAGAAGATTACATGAAAGGTGAAGACATGTGTCAAAGAGCATCTTTTAGGAATACATCTTTGGCACCCAATGTGGGTTATGACATGTTGCAAGAGGAATATGCTATTTTTAGGTAGTTATGACAAATTCTCTTACAGTTGTAAGAGCTGTCATATATGACAAATTCTATGACAGCTGTAAGGTGCATAAGCGCATCTGTCATAGCCTATGTTGGGACTGGGCACCCACATTGGGATGGGGTATTGTGACAACTGTAAAATCCATGTTGTAATGTTGGACAAGTGTCCTTAGGCATGGGTTTTGGGCCATGAGGCCAAGATGTATGCCCATCTCTATAAGGTTCTTATTTTGCCTTTTAAAATCTATATAAACAAGTGCTTGGATGGGAGATGCATAGTATTATTGATAGGTACTATTAGGCTACTAGAATATCTCCAGATACGAGTGTCAGAGACTCCTAGAAGACTTGCATTGCAAGTTGGTTGTAAACATTCATTGTTTTGATAATACATTGTGTAGGTTTTGGAGTGTGGGGTTTTTCTCCTGAAAGGGTTTTACCCACATTATATCTTCTCTCTCTCTCTCTTCTATCTACATTCTATGTGTGTGTGTGTATTGCTGCAATATCTCTATTGTTGTGTTAACATCACTGTAATTGTAAATGTTTAAAAAGAATTTGCATACATCTCCCCTCATTAGTTTAGTCTAGGAAGTGTTTTCTGTACACCTTTATTCCTTTCAACCCAGTCAGTCTTCACCAATTCATAAAAAGCCAACTTTCCTCCATTTGATCTTTCTCAAAGCTCATCACATTCTTCATCATCTACAAAGATAGGATTATCCCTACATCAATATGGGTCATCATTTCTCATTATTGCTAGAGCTAAAGGATCGTCATAAAGAACATTCATCCAAGTTTGAAAAGTTTCTACCCGGTCATTGTGAGAATCTTCAACATCATCTTGCTCAAAACCATTAGAAGAATACACACTTTTATCATCACAATCAATAATCATCTTATTTTCAATAGAGTAGACACATTCATTGGTGTGCAAAACAATAGAAGTAAACATTTCCATCTTTGTGCCACACAAACTATCATGCATACTTATAAAACAATCTTCAACATTTGAATTGCACATGACCTCATGTATATCTTTGCAGTTATCTTCAAATTAATTTTTTCTAGAAATATCTTGAACCCTTATGTGGCAATCCTAACTGCTTTGTTGTATCATGAATTCCTCATTTTTATTCATTATAATAAAACCTTCCTTATTCTCATCAATCAAATAATCATGACCACTATTGTTATCAATAACACTCTAAATCAAAGAGAACTCTCCTCTTGACATATCCTGCATACCTATTTGAAGATCTTGGTGACCAACTTGGTTGGTAATTACTTTTCCTTTTATCAACCCATACTTTTGATTATTTTCTATATCTATTGCATAGGGCAAATGCTGGACAAAGTGTAGAAGGTTCCTTATCCCTTAGCATATAACTCATTTCTTCTTCTAATGCCCCCAAATATACAGCTAAAGAGAATGCACCATTTGGCCTTACATATTCTAGGATATCTCTGATTACTTTTGAAAACCTTAAATTGAAAGCAAGCAATGATTCACATTCCTTTTGAATTGTCATAAAATCAGTCACCAATGAAACCATATTAGATCTCTCACCAAATTGTTCTAAAAGTGTAACCTTCAATTCAGAGCATGAAAAGATAGAATATTCAAGTAAGAAAGAAAACCAATCCCTAGAATCATCCTTTAATAATTGAACAAAGAGCTTCATAACAACATTGGAATATTTAATCTCATAGTCTCCTATCAAGTCACATATATCTTGCAGATGCTTGTTTGTTGATTCAAAAGTCCTTCCACTATATTTTGGCAAATATTTTCTGATATCACTAGGGATAAAATTTGGGTAACCACTAATTCCATTGAAATTAAAATCTTTGTATCTTTTAGTAATTAAGAAATTTAGTTCTGACATCTTTCTTTAAAGTATGGACAAGATATGGTACTTGAAATTGTAGTGCATCCTTAAACAAACTTAGAGTCACCACCTCAAAAAGAGGACTAAAAATTAGAAAATCCTTCCAATTTGATCCTTCCAGTAGAGACCCTTTTATCTCAATCACTACAATTCCTTCAATATATAACCCTAAAAATTAGTTTAGACTACCTCTTGACTCTTTTCGATTGGATCATCAAGCTTTTCCCCAGTAGAGTAACCAATTATATTGGTTCCTAAATCTAGACACATTAAACTGCAAAGATTTTCCACTTCTCATGATCAAGTTTGATGGATACCTAACCAACAGAGTGGGATATTATTCATCAAGGTGGAAAACTATCCTCACTTATCTCCCCTACACTTCAGGCTCTACCAAAACTAGATGGGTGTCCCTTATTACAACAATATCAACTGTATCTTTCATTACAACTAGGTAGATATGTTCTCATATATGCACCAAGATTTGTAAGATTAATCCCAGACTTGCAATGTTCTTAGATTATCTTTGTTGTTTATCTTGAGAACATGTAAAACCTACACTAAAACAAAACAAAATACAAGTTGAAGTGATTCAAATGATTAATCTCTTAAATTCTTATCATTTCTAGACCCTTGGGCAAGCACATTTCTGGATCGATGCCTTATTAGGGTAACAGAGTCAAAATCATACACTGTAGATGCTCCTTTTATGACAATAGAACTTCAAATTTAGAGCATATATATATCAATGACTTACAGTGACACATCCAAGAAAAAGTATTTCTTGCAACTCTTCTTCAATAATTCCTAATGCAATACATCACTTCCTATATCTTACCTAAAGCATGTTTAATCCATTCCTTGAATAGAAGCAGTAGATATGACATTCAATAAAACAAATGTGTATAAGTGAAATCCAAAACCCTTAATTCATTAGTTCACAAAAGAAATGCATAAATTCAAGAAGACAATTGCAAAACACACACACACATAGTGTTATTCATATTTGCAATCTAAATTGAAAATTGTCATAGAAGAATTTTATTCATATGCAGGCAAAACTTTGCTCTACAATCTTGACAACACACAAACCCAGCTATTATAGAAATCACTCTCTAAGATGTGGATAACTTGTATCCAATCTCTAGAATAGAACTCATGTCCCTTTTCTATTCTATATCCACTTGATCTCTGCCTATCTCCTCTACTATGATATTTGAATCCCTTTTAAATAGGAAAACTATGTCAACCAAGATTTTTGTAGTATAACTATTTAGTTAAAATGCATTTAATATTTGTGACTTAAGCAATAACATTCTTGCTTTGATTGGCAGGTTCTTTCTTTTATCCAATTCCTTATTATAGAATGTTCTAATTGGATAAAATTCCTCCTAGGTAGTTAAAAATAGATGTCCCTCTTTATCGAGTACTCATGCTCATATGAGGGGCTACTAGGAAGGTGAGCAAACTCCTTACTAAGGCTTCAAAACTCATCCACTAGAGATATAAAATTTGGAATCACCAAGCCATCCACAATAGTCAAATGAGGAAACATCATCCTTGTTGGGGCCAGGAATTCTTTGACTCTGTGAGTAGAGTCCTACTTCTAGATTATGCTCCTTGGCATCAAAACATGATGCCTTCCTTCGGTTTCCATCCTTGATGAAGTTCATCAAAGGGAAGAACCGTGTGAGAGAAAATAGATATATATAGTCCCACACTCTTGAATGTTAGTCCTAGTCGAGCTCTCAACAAATATGTTTAGTCGGCCCACCTTTGGTAAACAACTTCATGCAATGGGAGTATTTGGATGATTTGACTAGTCTCCCACAAGAACAATACTACTCAACTATGGTTATGGGAAACTAGAAAGACTACTCAAGCCAAATACTCACATTCTTTCTAATTTCTCCCATCCTAATGGTCAAAACTTAGTTCTTCCTTAATTCAGAATGAATATACCTACAACCAAGAGAACACATGAACACTTCTTTAGGAAATAAAAGATAGAAATTATAGGAAATTGCTCTACACAATACTCATTATGGCAATTTATGTGAACAATTCATGGGAACACTTCCATTTATAGAAAGAATGAACAAAGGTCCTTCATCTAAGAAATTTCCATTTTCCAATAACTTCCTTAATTTCACTTCAGTTGTTCACAGGCTCATATCTTTTGATTTCATATTTGGAGATCTTTAGTGACCTATCCACACCTTCCAAAACATGAAATAGAGGCATAAATTAATGTCACCTAACCAAAAATGCCTTTCACATGGACAACAAGGGTCTGTTTCATTATCCAACTCTCATCAACACACAGCTAATAATTCCAAAAACTTGAGCAAACGTACCATGTTACTGTTGTTTCAAAATTTGAACTGGAATCGTTGATTTGAAACACATAAAATTATTAGCTCAAATTGGAATAAAATCCATCAGCCAATCTGGGATTACCAACAAGGAAATATTTTTCATTCAATAGACAACAACTTCTCCATATGTCACCTCATCATAGTAGCGCAAGCCCAGCCATGACCCACACCACTAACTCCTCTCTCACATGCTATGCACTTTCTCAACTTCCTTAAAGATGAATTTGGATCCCACCTTCTAGTTGTCATATCATCACAAGATCACAAGGAATATTCCTTAGAACTTCTCTATAATGCACTTGCATGATCTAGCATAAAACATGCACATAGCAATTTGTTCGATGAGTATAATCCTAGGCCCACCAATTCAACATCAATGACCATCGTACCAGTGTAAGGCTAACAAACCCAACTAATTTTATTCCCTTGATACCATGATAGACATCTAAATGTCCTCAATACTTTGCATGGGGTTGGTTATGAATGAATCTAAGGAGATTAAGTTGCAACTTAAGTTTAGGGGTGACCGCCTATCTCAATTCAATTCAAAATTATATCAGAGGCTTCTAAAAAGGCTTTAGAGCTTAGGGTTTAAGATTCTAAGTCACAAATGAGGCCAACATTTAGGGTTTAAGGCCAAAGAACAATGAAATCATGGGGAGGGTTCCACCACACTATATGGTTGGTGGCCTGAGGTTTTAGTTGGCATATGCAGATGAAAAGTGTAGTTTATTTGTTTTTCATGTATGCAAGGTGACTAATAATTTAGATTTTCATGTTGTGTGTATGTCATGGTTGTGTCTATAGGTAAATTACATGTGGGGGGAATTATGATCAAGGAAGAATAGAGTAAGGGGATGAGGACTCTAGCGGCTGGCAGGTGACGCAAGAAGAGAGTGTCCAATGAGGAAGCAGTCAGGGATTTTATTGCGTACATTGACAAAGAAATAGAAAACCCAATTCTAAGAAGGTGCATGAGGAATGTATGGGATATTTCCAAAGAATTAAATAGCAATCTAGAAGTCATATTATCTTTGGATATGCTAAAATACATACTAGACCCTAAGTATACCCATGGGCATTTGAATGCATTCGGTTTGACATAATCACTTTCCTATGTGTCACATCATGTATGTGGTAGCTTTATCATATTTAATGTGCAACAATGTTGTGGATGTTGTATAATAGATGGATGCATTTCATGATTGTCTAATGTCACACCTACATTTGATGAAGAAGAGAAAAATATGCCTACAGTTGGCAGTGGATGAGATAGCAAAGAAACTCAAGGTTGATTTTCCTGAGGAGGCCATTCCCGTGTTCTCAAGTTGCTACAAACTTAGATGGAGAAGGAAAAGAGGAGGAGAATCCTATGGTGGGAAGAAAAATGGTATGCAACGAATGTAATGAGAAAGGCCAGGGTGGGTTGGGGCCTGTGTAATTTGCCCCACTCCTCAAATAGGTTGATAGTTTTTTTGTAGTCTTTGATAACATTATTGTCACTCTGATTGGGAATTACAGCTGTGACAGGTAGGTTTTTAAGGGATTTGGCTTGTATAAGATTTCGGGTGGGTAGGTGTGTTAAAGTTGGTCAATTACCTATTAACATTTATTGAAGAATATATTTGAACTCTAGGATGGGCCCAATTTTGAAGCTTCTTGGTCCTGAAACTAGGTTTTTCAAATAAAAAAATGTCTTATTGTAGCTCTAACAATGAGTAAAGTTAAATTGAATATAGAAAATTTATAAATAAGATTATTTAATTAGTAAGAAATAAAAGAATGTAATTAAAATTTAAAAAAAAATGTATAAAATTTTAAGTAGAAGAAAAATAAACTCATATGATCAGTTAATTTTATTATTTGTATTTATTTATACAAACACAATAAAATCTTTATCATAAAAATATAATAAATAATTATATTATTTAATTCATTTTATTATAATTTATATTCTAATTTCTATATTATGTAAACTTCTTATTCTCAAAACATTTATCTCTATCATTTATTGTGACTTGGGTGACAATCATGTCATGTATGCAATCCCATTAACATTTAAGAAAGGGTATACTAGTATAAAAGTTATAATTTGTAATAGTCACATATATATTGAGAACATACCTTTCCTTTTTAATTCTTATAAAACAAGAACATGCTAAATATATATTTCTATCTCCTTTAATAGTTATATATTCAATATAACTAATTAATTAATCATATACATATAAAAATGGAGATTGTTAGTGTTATTTAATTCTAATGTGTATAAAACTATTTCCATAAAATTGGATACAAACCCATTAATTAATTGTATAAATAAAATAAAAATTTTGAAAGACACATTGTAAAAATCTAAAAAGCTTTCAGAAGCAAAATTATAGATGAAGTTGCTTGGATTTTTTTCTAATTTTCAAACATTTTTGATCTACCACTTTGGTTGATTTACTTATTCACATTCATCTGTAACTAGTTATAAAATAGCCTCCTTGCCGACATCTACTCACTCAACATTCATATCAATAACTTTGTATTCCACATTGACATTAGGAACTATAATACTTAGCACATCATTTTTCAATTCAGCCTTAATATTATCAATATCACAGTTATTAGGAAAGAGGAATCTAGTATTATAGGAGCTAAAGCTCTTTTTAGACCATGATTCATCACCCTCCTTTCTTTGTTTCTCTTCCTTGATAATTATAAGATCATCCTCAATGGATACCTTAACATCTTTCTTGGACAATCCTAGCATATCAAACCTCATTCTTAGTTCAATGTCATTCTCCATCTTGTCTCATTAGATTATCTCTTATAGGTCTTGTGGAAGGGAATGTGGAGGAGTCCTCAAATAATTATTCTATCATGTCAAACATCTACCTCATTATTCCCATGTCCGGGATAATTGGTCCATAAGGCTTGCAAAATAACAATCACCAGACCCAAATTTAAAAGTTAAAATTTATATATCATTTCTCACCAACAACCAAATTTGGTTCATTAGATTAATGAAAGGAGAAAACAAATAATTTTTCAAAATTCAAGAAAAAAATCATAATTCATAATAAACTCATTTAAGCCTTTACTAAAAGATAAAATGTCTATTGTCTTTCCCTTGTCACTCATTTTTCTCAACTTCTTTGTCTATATTATTCACATCTATGGCATTGTATTTGCTCTCTACCCTCACTAACAAATGATTTATAGGTCTCCTCTTTGTTGGATAGCTACTTAGCACACAAAATCTTGCCTTAGGGATAAAAATTAGCTTTGACAACATAGGGATTTGGAGAAATGCCTCCATGTCTAGAGGACACACAAGCTAGATATAGTGAATAATCTTTTTAGAGAGTCCACGAATCTACAAAAATGTAAAGTATAATTAAACTATTAAAATAAGCTTTAAGCTAGAGAAATCAATTAGAATGAACACCTAATGGACAAAAAAAACCCATCTTGGGATTGACTCAATTACCTTTTAAATATAACCCAAAAAGCTTGAAAAGCTATAAGTTAATTCAATGGATAATAGTAGGAAACCAAAAACTCAATATTAAAAGGAAGAAAGTTCAAAAAAGGTATGGTGGTGGTGAGTAACTTGGATGCATGGAGAGGCTTCTAGGTGCTTCTTACCATTTGGCTTTATCGGTACTTTTGTTTACTATTTTGTTTTAGCCAATAGGAGTGTAGACAATTCAAAATGTCTTAACCCTTCAACCACCCTTTGAAATCTTCACATCACTAACTATCCCTTCCAATTAATTAAATAAATTCATTTTATTTAATTAATGTAGTCCTAATCATCCACCCTTAGTCATTTATCCCTAATTTATCCATCCTTTGTGATCAATTAATTCATTTAATTTATCACTAAACCTTACAACACTATCCCTCATTAAATAAATAAATATTCTAAATATTTATTTAGTTAATTTCTCCATCTCCTAATCCTAATTAATTAGATAAATCATACTTATTTGATTAATCTATCCTACTAATCAACCTAAACCTAGCCTAGTTGATTAAATAACAATTATTTAATTAGCTACCCTAGCCTACATGACCCCTAAACCTAAATTAATTAAATAAATCCTTATTTAATTAATTTTAACCCTCCATTAACCCATCTACTAATTTTCTCCAGACATATTAATTAAGTTAATCCCCCTGATTAGCTTGGTCAAATCTCACTTAACACTCATTCCCACACCCCACAAATAAAAAATTAACCTTTATTCCACATAAGGTAATTTTTTATTCTTATCTGTCCTAAATTCCATTTAGTGAGCTCTTACAACACCTAACTTGTCCTAGTCTCCATTAATGGAACTCTTCCCCATGTGAATTAAAAATTCACATTTTATCTGATCCATCTAACTTGTCCTAGTCTCCATTAATGGAGGTCTTCCCCATGTGAATTAAAAATTCACTTTTATTCCCATCCTCACACTCTCCCATGGAAGAAATTTTTTTATTCATTCCTCATCCTTCCCAATGTGAATTCAAAATTCACAAATAATGGGACCCATCCAATCTTATTGACCAAATCTTAGCATTTGATCTCTCTTATCCAACCCTCTTGTGACACTTGTCGCAAGACTACAACTCCAATCCAAACCCTAATCCTCCAGCATTCCTAGTCATTAGTCTAAACTTTCAATCATCACTCTCCATCCTTTTACCAAAAATCTATAAATAGAACCCTCATTTAATCCATTTTAATCACTTCTTCTAGCATCAAAACTATGCCAAAATTCTTCTAAAATCTCTCCATCATGCCATCATAATGCCAAAATCCTCTTACCCTTTCATTTCTCATCCTCATCTCTATCATATAATTTATCAAATCTATCACTGTCCTCATCATATTGTGTTGAAGAAAAGGAGTAATCCACATTCAAATCAAGAACACTTGGGTAAAGTAGGGAGCTACTTAGGTGTAAGCTCCCCCACCTTATCAAGGAGTGGGAGATATTTGAAGGTATAAAAATTGTCTTTTATTGCATTTTGTTGTTTTATCTACCTTTGAATCTTTTCTCATCTTCAAGGAGTATTGATAAAAAAATTGAATACTTTTAATCAAATAATTTAAAACAAAAAAATTTAATGTAAGAAAAAAATTTATAACATGTAATTGGTTCATAAGTACAACTAGTAATAACTAGTTAAGTGATTCTCATTACAATTATACTAATAATAATATATTTAAAAAAATAATATAATGTTTTTTATTAATTTTTAACCCATAATTTTATAAGAAATAGATTAAAAGGTGGAAAATTTAATAAAACAAATATATTTATATTCATATTCCTATTACATATGTTTAAAAAAATTGTATACATTTGAAAAGTAATAAAATAACATTTTTTTTGGTAAGTTGTGGGATGAGGGCCACACCCTTAAAAAATATCAGCTAAAAAAAGTAGATCACTTCAGACCCAAAAGAGGGGAGCACAAAGGTCAATAAGGTGATAGAAGAACAAAGGAAAGACATAGAAAGTCCAATAAAGGAACTAGAGAACTAAAGAAACCCATGAATTTAGGAAGAAGCAATGAGCGACTAAAAATTGCCTAGCACTGAGAATCCACTCTAAAAGAAAAGGTAATCAGGTCCATTTGGCAAAGCCCTTCCTTCTGCTCCTAGTAAGAAGGGCATCCATGGTCCATTGAGTTCCATCATCCACAGAATCTCTTCCCTTCTAAGCTTAGTTTCTTCGCTTCAGTTTTCTGACCTTTCTTCTTCCTAGGAATATTTGGCTTTTAAATCTTGCTTGTTGTTTGAGAAATGGTGCAACTCCTTATCGGAATAGCTAATTCATCATGGTCAAGAAAATCATGGCTCATGTCATCGAGATCCTCCATAAAGGAAAAGGTGCCCTCGGCATCAAAATGATCACCATCCCAATCTGAAAGTTAAATGATACCGTCGAGAGCTTTACAAGGTGGACTCAAAGAATGTGGTTCCATCTTTTTTGTGATATCCATGTTTTCTTGTGAGATCACCATAGGACCGGTGGTCCTTTCACCAGGCAATTCCAATTGTTCTAATATAAACCCAACAACCACATCAATGGTTTGAGAGGGAGGGTTCAAGAAAATCCCATGATTGCGCCAAACAAAGTCAGCATCAAGTTTGCCAACTTTGCGAAGCCACTTTTTAAGATTCCAAGCTCGACCACTAGGAACAACTTTAGCATTACAATAGGTGATTTTGTGCCCTAATTCGTTGCACCTAAAGAAACACTCAGGAAGGCCCTCATAGTTTATGTATTTCAAACATGACCCTTATGAAGAGTTTATCCTAATCATATGAGATAAGGGCTGAGAGATGTCAATAATCACACAAATTCTATGAAATCTTCTTGATCTGTTGCTCGGGCCCTCATCTATTTTGACAAATTTCCCCACCTAATTGACCATGTTCTCAATGAGCCCAAAATCCTTCACGATCAGAGGAAGATTGTAGAGACACAGCCCTAATCAGGATGTTGGTAATTTTTGCATTTGCTAGATCAAAAAAGGGAGTCCAAGATGCCATAAACAAACCAGTCTTGCCATAAAACCATGGCCCATTATCCAAGACATACCTACAATCTTCTAGAGAATGGAAGATGACCAAAAAGAAACCATGGTCAAGCAACTCCACTGAGGGAATCTCCATATTGCACCACCTTTCTTTGCACCAGGCTAAAAATCTTCCACTGGAGGTTGTTTCCCCATGCTTCTAAAAACAATGGCTCTATAGCCAATCTTCGTAGATATATCTCATCTACATTCATCGAAGATGTGAAGATCAATAGGATAAGGAGCCAAGAAAATCTATGTCCCCAAGAAAAAAGGTTGAAAGAGGATATAGTTGCTAACAAAGAGGCAGATGATCTAGGGTAAGTGAAATGTTTTCTCCCACCACACTAGAAGAATGCTCATTCTTAGCTTTGTTGTTCAATGGGAGTTCTACCATAATACAATGCTTACAGAAGTCATTGTAGAAATGGAATGGATTGTGAGCATTTTTCCAGGCAATATATTTCTCCAATATTGGTTCATCCTTGCCCAGATCAGAAGCTTCCATAGACCGCTCCTTGCGAGATGCCTTCAACCACAAGCCTTTGTTCTCCTCTATTTTCTGCTCATCATTCTTACCTTGCCATCTATACTCTTTCATTTCATGACCTTCGCTGCTTGTCGATCGCTCCCTGTTGCACGCCATGTAGAATTAATTTGGGGTAACATCCCTCAATTGTTGACAATAATATACATTAATGTAATAAAATAATATTTAATAGTAATTTAATATACAAATTAAATTTCTTAAATATTATAAATGTAATTATAATAATGAATGTATCTATCCTCATTAAATTTTATCCTTAAAGAGTCATTTATTAATATATTTAGATAGTTATTAAAGTATTATGAAACAAATGTAAAACAGATTTTAAAAAATAATAATGAGGATAATAAATATTTTATGTGTTTTAGGTTAAATTTGTTTAAATTGTTTAAATTATGGTTTCGAAATAACTAATTTTATTTATACCAAATGTAAATAGATTTTTTTTCCTACGTAATAGTGATTTTATATATTGATATCAAAAAAAGATTTACATTTTCTGAGACTTCATATAAAGCAGCTTACTGTTGCACCCCACCACCCCCTAGAAACACCTAGTACCATGTATATTGGTCATGCAGGGCCAAAAAATATTACATAAACTAAAATGAAAATGTTTGTGACTTAGAAGTAGGACAATATAGAGCATATACATAAGATTACTTTAAAACCATTGAACCATTGAATAGAATATTGTCATAAGAGAAAGACTATCAATTAGCTGCTAAAATGGATATCACTAGGAACTCATGCCTCCTCTGTCTCATACTTATGTAGTTTGAGGTTGAATTCCTCAACCCAATCGAAACCCTACACCTCCAAGACCTGGTAGATCCTTAACAGATAGTTTTCCCTAGTCCGTGCATGCTGCCTATACCGCACTATGTCTTCACTCATCAGGTCCAGAATAAAGGGAAAGTATTTGACCACACTATGTAGCTTTTGCAGAAGATGGACATCTCTAGGCTGAGGCAGCCCTGCTCCAAAGGTCACCACCTCCAACATTTCATCCAACCCACCAAGCACACTAGGGATGAAAACCTTGTGGGTCACCACCTCTACCTAGGTCTTCACCATGTTTAAGTCTAGCAATGATGCAATGAACCAAGAACTAATGTCTGTGTTGACTTAGTATTGTTCACTTCCCTCCACGAAAAACCTTCCCCAGTACCATTTTGATAACTCCTAGCACCAAATCATCCTAGATTTTGAGAATGTGATTGAGACGTAGGTCTATGATCCCTCCCAGGAAGGCCATCTACCTCTTGAAGCTCACAAAGAAAATGGGGATATCCATCCCACCGCACTTGATCCAATCCACCAAATACAACAACACCTTTGGCTCTACAGATATTATCAATGTGTAGAGATCAAAATGGTAATTAATTCTATAAAGGGAGTTGAGAGGTGATCGCTGGTCTAGATGCATGATTCTTATTGATGGCAATGTCTTATCACACTAACATATCCAACTTGCTATCATTCCTCTATAAATCTGCCCAAGCGTGAGAAACATTATAGCCATCAGCTTACATAAGCTGGGGCCAACCCTTCTTGAGGGGAGTTAATGAGCAATGATTAGTTATTTTAGTGCCACCTTGAAATGATACGAATGGCCTCCTCATTATTTTACCCACCTGACCACTCCTAATAGACTTTCCACCACCATGTGATGGAAAGTCACCCTCCCTACGACCCGCTACAATCCTTTCTATGTTTAGTCTACGATCAGACTCCCTGGGTCATAAACCTCCTAAACTGTAATCCCATTGGCACCAATATTGGAGAGGAGATCAATTGATTGTGACTCACTCAAATTCATCCAACAAGTTAAGGGTCATTTCTAGTTTGGCCTACAGCCTCCAATTTATCAATCTTCTAGTTCTCAAACCATTGATTACCAAAAGAGAGTCTCCTTCTATGGCTAGATATCTGATATTGGTGGCTTTGCACAATCTGAGCCCAAGAATAAATGCTTATATTTTGCTTCATTATTGGTGCCAGGAGGAAGGGGAGCTACTAGTTTTCCTACAAAGTTTCCATTTGAGTCACGAACAATACACCCTACTCCAGAAGGACCCAGATTTCTCCTAGCAGCACTGTCGAAATTCAATTTGTGCCATCCTAGTCTGAGTGGAGTCCATTGCACTGATTTCCTCACCTCTTAAGTTTTAGTGCTTCATGATCCCATTTGCTGGGTAGGTATCAGACTTGACCATCTTTTGATCATATCTGCATCCCAACTGGTGAAATGTGATTGAGAAGATCCCCGCTCTTCAAGTCTAGAATTGACTATCCCTACTATACTTGCTTCAAACTTATTTAGGAAGGACTGTATTGGTATTTCTTTTTCTTGAAATATCCTTCTATTCTGTTCCTTCCAAATCTCCTAGATTATGATGGAGGGTCCCAATATACAAAGGCCTCTAAACATTACCTTCTGAAATAGGATGGGCCAGGTTGTAAGCCAATCTAAAAGATTGCTAGAGGGGGTTGAGTACCATTGGAGCTTGTTGATTAACCATTTCCATCCTCTTGAGGAGTAAGGACAATGAAGAAACATATGATCTCCATCTTCTTCCACCTCCTTATAGAGACTACACCTCGAGGGTCCAGCAAAGCCCATTCTTCTAAACCTATCAGTTGTGAGGGCTCTACCTTGTATAGTAGCCCAAGTGAATATGCCTACCTTGGGAAGGCATTGCTTATTCCATCATAGTTTAATTGGTATTTTACCTTCCTCTACATTTTCTCTGTTTAGAACTCTATATCCTTCTTTAACAATGTAATGCCTAGAAGGTGAAGCATTCCATCTGATAGTGTCTCTTCCCTCCTTGCTACAAATTATGTGTTGGGTCATCAACCCTTCAAAGGCTTCAATTTCTCTGTCATTGAGACTTAGATTCTACATAGTTTTCCATTTGGGAAGCAAATTCTCCTCTTCAGTTATGAAAGAAAGGTAATCCATTACATTATCTCCCCATGCCTGTTTGGTGTGAAGCATGACTATGGCTAATTCTTCTCTTCTAGCTAAGGATGGGAAGCCTTCCCAGGGGTCTTCCTAGAACCTGGCATCCCCTCTAGCCCAAATTTCCTAAGTCAAGTGATTGGTTATCAAGCTACAACTATTTTTGATGAAGTTCCAAATTCTAGATCTGTTCGGTAAAGATCTGGAAGTGAAGATGCTATTTTCTTCTTTGTCAAGATATTTAGGTTTCAAAATCATGACCCACTTTAATTCTAGTTTAGCATACATTGGCCAAGCCAACTTGGCTCCTAGTGCTTTGTTTTGCATGAGTAGGTTTTTTACTCCTGCCCCATTTTTTTCCTTTTGTTCACATATCTAATTCCACTTGATAAGGGAGTATTTGAATTGTTCTGAAGTTCCTTACCAGAAAAAGGTTCTCATCTTCTGATTGAGTTCCTTATTGATCCCACTTGCCAGCAGTAAACAAGACATCATGTAGATGGGGATGGCTGCTATGACTACTTTAATCAGAGTTAACCTGCCTACCCATGTAAGTCATTTACTCTTCCAAGACGCTAATCTATTCTTTACCCTCTCTAAGAGTGGATCCCATGTTTTCCCAGGTTGAATACCCTTGACTAGAAGTAGCCCAAGGTATTTGCAAGGAAAAGCCCCTCTTCTGAAGGCTAGAATTCTCAAAATTCTATCTTCTCTTCTAGGAATGGTGTTGAAGAAAAAGACCTTTGATTTCTCTTTGCTCACTTCTTGCCTTAAGGATTTTGAGTAAAGATCAAGTATCTCTCTGAACTTTCTAGCCTTCCCTTCATGTACTACCCCAAAAACCATGGTGTCATCTGCAAATTGTTGATGTGTGACTCTAGGCATATTCCTTGTGATTTGGATGCCTTCAATTTCTCTTCTTGATAGGCCTTAGCATAAAATATACCCAAAGCCTCGACCATTATAATAAAGAGGAAGGGAGATAACAGATCCCCTTATCTCAGTCCCCTTGAAGCATTAAAAAAGCCTTCAGGTGAGCTACTAATGAGTACTGAGTATTTTGGACTTGAGACCCATTCAAAAATCTGATTTAACCAAAGAGAGTTAAATCCAACGGACTCCATCACTTTAAAGAGGAATCTCTAGTTTACCTTGTCGTAGGCTTTTCTGGTGTCCAATTTGACTCACATTGAATGGAATTTGTTTTTTTGTACTGAATGAATAGCCTCATGGGGTATGATTACCCCATCTAAAATTGATCTCCTAGGGACGAAACTAGTTTGTTCTTTGGATATGATGTCTGGAAGAATCTTTTTTATTCTATTGGCTATTGCTTTGCTCAAAATTTTGTAAATTGAGTTACATAGGGCTATAGGCATGTACTCTTCAAAAGATTCTGGTTTTTCTTTTTTTTGGAATCAAGGCTATAAATATATTATTGATCTCTTTGAGTAATCTACCAAACTTTCTAGAATCTTCAAAGGATTCAGTTACCTCTTTTCATACTATATCCCAACATTTCTGGAAGAAGGCTGTTGGGAAACCATTAGGTTCGGGGGCTTTATCTCGGGGGAGCTAGAATAGAGCTTCCTTGATTTCTACCTCTGTAAACTTACTATTCAACAAGTTATTTTGAGCTTTTTTGACCAGCTTGGGGATGGTTCTTATAAATTCCTATGGAGCCATCAGTGCTAATCCTTGCCCCTCATTTAAAGTATCCTAGAAGTATTGCACCACTATCATATTAACTTCTAAATTATCAGTCAGTCTTCCATCCCTTGCCTAGATAGAAGTAATTTTGTTGATATCTCTACATACTTTGATTGAGTTATGGAAAAATTTTGTGTTCTTGTCTCTAGCCCTAGCCAAACCTCTCAGGACTTCTATCATCAAAAAATTTCTTCTTAAGCCAAGATGTCTTCCAAATTTCCCATCAATACTTTTCCTTGATTGTATGAGTTGTTATCGATTCCTTCTTTTAGAATCTTTCCATTAAGTATTTGTATATCCTCCTCAATCTGCCTCTTGGTTTCAAAAATATTCTTTAAGTGCTCCTTGTTCCATTTCTTTAGATTGGCCTTGATTAATTTTAACTTGGTCATTATATTGAAGAGCCCAATGCCTCTCAGATTACAGTTCATCTACCAATCTTTGATGATATCCTCGAATGAGGGATCCTTGAACTATATATTTTCAAATTTGAAGGGGCACCTTATTGGTCTCCTTTCTCCATTTATTTCTACGGTGATTTGGTAATGATCTGACCTAGAAAGTGACATAATTTTACTTTCCAAGCTAAAGGTGAACTTCCTTAGATCTCCTTTAAATAAAAATCTATCCAACTTTTCTATGATATTGCAAAAATCTTTCCTTCTATTGGTCCACGTGAAACTACCATTTCCCAGATGGATATCTATCAACTCATTTTTATCAACAAAGTTTTCAAAGTCAATCGGTGATTGAAGTTTTCTCCCCACCCCTCCTTTATCTTCTACTTTGAGAATAGCATTGAAATCTCCTCCTAGGATGTAGAAATCCAAAGTTGCATTGTTGCAAATGATATCCAATTCAACCCACATTTCCCTTTTCTGAATATATAAATTTGGGCCATACACATTTATTAACAAAAAACTTAAATTGGAGGCTAGGCTCCTTACCTTGTTAGCAATCCAACTCTTATTAGAAGCTACTTCTTTGATCAAAACTGCTTGCAACCTCCATAGCATCATTAGGCCCCCCGATTGGGCCTGTCACATTGACACTGAGAGTTTTCCAATGTTTCAAGCTCTTGGAAAACCTTTAATTTTCTTGGTCTTCATGTTTAGTTTCTTGGAGGAGACAGATATCTGGTTGTATCGGGTTTACTCTATGCCTCAAGAACCATCTTTTCTTAGGGGCTTTCATGCCCCTAACATTCCAAGGCATGATTTTTATTGTTGTTTAGGAAGGGTGCCTCCCTTCCCTACTTTCAGCAAGTCATGCAACTTTAATTATGCATTGGACTTGCCATCCCATTTTAGCTTCTCCTTGTTTGGAATACAACCCCTAGATTTGTGTTCTCCATAGCCTGGTGACATTTTGGTAGCCTCTTTTAGGCCTAAGCCCAATAGCTCTTAAATCATTAGTTTTTTTTCTTCACCTACAAGTTTGGGGGAAGGATAAGTGACCTCCTCCTCTGAGCAGGGGTCATCAATCCCTTTTCTTCCATCGAATAATGAATCTTCATCCAGATCTTCTTCCTCCATTCTGACAAAACCCTCTTTTGTTTCTTTTTCTAATTCCACAAATTCATTGCCATGCTCAATTAGAGATTCTAAATCCTCCTTATGAATGTTTGGTTTCATAGCCACTAGTGTCTCTGAAATCTTTATATTAATGAGCTCTGTGTGACATTGACTAAATTTTCCCTTGGAGGTGTTTCAGGCACTCCTTTTTCCTCTAAATCTACAACTAAAACTTCTGGTTGTGCCCCTTCTTCAATATGAGGCTCTGATGTCTCCATCTAGGTATTGTGGATGTCTTGTGGTTCATTCATAATGATCTTACTTGCTTCTACTATGATTTCTTTGTCTCCCTTGTCTTCATAGTCTTTTATGGGGGTCTCTTCCAAAATTCCATCTGAGTCCTTACCTTCAAGCCTCTCTAATTCTTCTTCTGCATTCTTTTTTCCTTTATCATCAAGATGCTCCCAAGATCTCCATCCCAAAGTGCCAACCCATCTACCTTGAGGTGTTGGTTCAAAAATTAGTGACTGCTTTAGGGTTCCCCAGTCTGTGTATATCTCTATTTCCCTCCAGCGAGGATCAGAGGGCCAATTTTCTACATAGATCTTGACAAAGGAGCCTTCTTCCTTTGATCCTTCCATTCTTCTGTGCAGATGAATTTGCCCAAATGATTTCCTATTTCTTCCATAATGTTTTGTTCCTAAAATTCTATTGGTAGATTTGGCATCTTATACCAGTCTTGAACATAGTTTAACCTATGCATCTTGGAATCAAAGCTAGTTTGCCAATCATAGAAATAAAACCTGTATCCTTCCATAAGGTAAATTCCTTCCAGTATTTTTGTTCTGACTTTTACTGTTGGACAACTAACCAAGAAGAATCCATTGGATAGGGCTTTAAGGATTAGGTTTTTCCCTAACCTTTCCAACCACCATTGTGTTAATTCTTCCCACACCATATTGAAGCCAAACCATTTGGCTATAAGCCCTAAATCCCTCAATCGATCTATGGAGGGTCCCAAAATCCTTACAGCTAGCACCATGGACTTCTTATTACTGGGTAATTTATTTATTTCCCTATCTTTTGTAGATCTCTTACCAATACCTCCCTTTTTGAAGCTAGGATTCATCTTATGATTGTGCCCTTGACCCCTCCATTGGTCTTGATTATACTGCTATCTCCGGGATCGGTCTAAAAATTTGTTTTTTAATCTTCCTCTCTCTCCTTGGGGAGAATTGTGATTCTATTGACCCAAGTGAAAGTGCTCTTCCTTCGCATTTGCTCTATCTTGAATTTTGTTTAACGGGATTTCCTTTTTTGCTTCTTCAGCCCGAGCTCATGGGCCTAACCTTGAATTTGCGTGGCCTTCTCTATTGTCTGAACCACTTTTCTCTACTGTAATCTCTTCCTTCCTTTCACCTCCACTCCCTACACTTTTCTTACCAAGTTTTCTCCCTTCGCTCTACTCCTTCCTGAAAAAAATCTAATTATAATTTTAGTATACTTTTTCCAAATGTAAATAGATTTAAAATACATATCTATGTTTTTATAATTCATAATCTAAAAAATATATTTATAATAACAATTATGATAGAAACAATTGCTATTTTCTATATTTTAAATGTATTTTCTCATAATAAATGTTTGTAATGGTTTTTAAAATTTTATTTATTATGGAGAAGCATCTTCCTTAAATTTAGTCTCCATTTTAACATTTTTGTTTTACTTAGAATAGTATTTGGCAGTGAATTTGATTTAGCCAATAGGAGTACTGATAAATACATTTTTGAATTTTTAAATTAAATAATTTGCATTTTTACATCAATAGGAAAGTACAATAAATAAATAAACAATTATTATTATATATTTAATAGTTGAAATAAATTATTTTCTCATATATCTCTAGTTTTACAACTATTTTATTTACTATATATATACATGGAGACATAAATTTTAATCTTTTAGTCAATAATTATTTTGTTTTATCTAAATTATTTACTTTATTTATTTTTATTTGAACAGTTGTTTTAATTTTGTATGTAACTTTTATTTAATTGTTTTCTTTTCGTTTTACTTTCAAAAGTGTAGTAAATATTATATACTCATTTTTAAAAAATTATGTCCTTATATTTAAAAAATCAAAAAAAATTCTACTAAAGAATTAACTAGTTTATAATAGATATTTATTTTATATTTATATGTTTTATTTAAATATTTAATTACATTGGAATTTTTTTTTTGTTTGATGAAAATAGCTTTAGTAGTCAAGAATTTCCAGGCTACTCTAATGGACAACTGAAGTAACAAACCCTAAATGGTGACTACAAATTTTATACATATATATTCTGTAACATTGGAAAATGTCCCCTTGGGGGTTTTTCCCTCATAAGGTTTAGCTCTCAAGTCTTTTGCATGCATTTAGGATATCTTACTTCATAATTTCTCATCCCGATGGAATGAGCCCTAGGTAACATGACAAGTGGGAACTAGGAGGACCCCTTGAGCTATACCCTACCCGAAATAGGAGGGAGGACTTGCGCACTCGTGCCCTAGTCCTGCCCTATTTTGGGGCAGCCCTAATATCTGGGTATCACTTTATTATCATTATTTGTGTTCTTTACCAACACGGTAAGTTTGAATTATGAAAATCTTGGTGGGAGTGTTTGTAGTTGCATATAAAAGCATGCTTAGGCATTCATTTGTAAACTAGATTTCAATTAGATGGCAATTGTGATGTTCATGCATTCTAAAGGTGATTCAAGCCTTTCATTGTGTTGCAAGAGCAAACTTGTGTGGTTTGGGTGTTTGTATTTGTAGATTTGAGCATCAATTTCCTCATGGAGTGAAGAGCATCTTCCTCCCATGAGAGCTTCACTACAAGGTGACATTATATTATGTTTTTATCATTATTTCCTTTGGTTTTTTCCTCTACCTCAGAAGGGCCTGCAGTCTCTATCTGACAATGGTGCTTGAAGACTTAACTATCCTCTAGGGCTTGACTGAGGCAAGCCTCTAAACACCACAACCCCCTCCCAAAGTCTTATGATTACAGGTTATAGGTGTTGTATTTGGGAAAAGTGAAGTTGCAGGAAGGGTTGGTAGACATCAAGGATTCATGATCTAAAGAGAAGCAGGACAACGGAGCATTTCCAAGACTTGGGTGCTCACTCTATTGTCCTCTAAAGCTGAATTACTAGAAACATGAGTTATAGTGTTGATCAGTGTCGAAAGGAGGTCAGGAACCTGTGAAGAAATTGGTACCTTGGAATTGGGCGCCCACTCCAGTGGCCCCAATTGTTCTGACCTCAAAACCCTAAAAGTAGGTATTCTATGATTTGATATTTTACTTCCGTCTGCAAGAGCTTTTTCTGTTATTTGTCAGTTTATTTCTATATTTGCATAATTAGGATTTACATTGTCAATTAAGCATAAGAGAAGAGAAATTGATAATTAAATTCCCTAATCCAAGTTTTCCTACATCTCATAGTGATCTAGAGTATGATAGTGAATTGCCACTCGACCCTAGATCCTTGAATGTAAAGTGGAAAGGCGGATTTAAACATCAAAACACTAAAACATTAACAAATCCAATTTCCACTAAACATTTTGGTGAACCCATGTTTTAGAACTTAAATTTCAACTTGCTGAGTGTGTCTCTAGATTTGGATTGATTTCATCCATTCATATAGTCATTCATTTTAGTGCATTGAGAAAAATTCAAAACAATTCCATTGTTTGGCTTACTAAATTGCATCAATTCTTTCTAAATTTTTCTAATTCATGATTTTTGCATCAAATCTGATATAAACTAAAGAAAAACACAAAAATTCATCAATTTGCATTGCATTTTCATCATTAATTTGCTAGGCTTTTGTAGAAATTTTTACAATTTTCATTAAACCTAATAATTCCAAAATCTAGGGTTAGTACAAAAAATATCCTTTCACATTTTTATACTGATTTTAGAGGCTCATTCAAATTTGCATTTGTCTTTAGTCTTGCATTTTAGTGTAAAATTGCATTTTTGCATAGAAAATTTTAACAAAAACTAGAAAATTTCATGCATTTTCATTGGATTTGCATTGACATTTTGCATATTAACAATTCAAAATGATTTTCATATCTAAGAGTATTTAATTTTCACCATAAACCAAACCTAAAAACATTCACATAGCATTTTACACCAACATCTAAAACCTAGGGTTTCAAAAACAATGATTTTCACTAAATTTAGCCGTATCAACTCTATAAAATTGCACCATAGGCATGTTTTGAAGATAATTTTTTCATTAATTTTCTATTATCAGGGTAATCATTTTCTTCCCCTCCTAAAAAGATTCACAACACCCTTTTATTGGGCTCTTGTAGTGAAAATTTGCTGAAAAAAATACACATTTTGACTATTTTTGCCCTAAGGTTTGACCCAGTTTGCACTCCAAACATGTTGTGACAAGTTTTATGGATTGATATGACTAATATTATTGCTATTATTTTCTTTATCTCCTAAAATTTATTACAACACCCCTTTTGCTAGGTCTTGGAATTGAAAAACTGTGAAAAATAGCCTATGTTTGCTATATTTTCATTAGGATTTTACCTTAAGTGGCACTAAAATCATGTTGTGTTGGGTATTTTGGCACCAATTGGTTGTTATTACTAATATCATTTTCTTTCCATCATCATTTTCTCACAACACCCTTTTTTATGCTCTCTTGCATTGAGTTTTGGTGGAAAAAAAGTGCCTATTTTGACATATTTTCACTATAGTTTGACTTGGCATTATCTTGGATTTGCATAAAGAGTGTGTTGGGAAGGAATATATTTCTTTTTTGGACTGATATCAGACATATAATTTTCTTCCCTTGATCAAAATCCTTACAACATCATTTGTTTCATTCATTTGCATTGGAAACGATACAAAAAATCAAGCATTTGAGGCTATTTTGGGGTATATCGCTTTGCACTTATCTTTGACATACTTTTGAAAAAAATTTCAAATCTGATTTGAGCATAAAAAACATGGCCTCTAATCACAACAACAATAATAGGTTCCCTCCTAGACCTTCATGAAAAGAAAAGCACCTGAACTTGAAATCGTGTTTACACCGCATGATAGAACAATTGGAGACTCCGATGGACCTCTTTACATCACTATGAAAATAATGGGAAACACCATGGATGGAACTCTTATTGATCCTAATTGCATGACTAATGTTGCCACTAAAGAGTTCATCTTTTTACATCAACTAATGCAAGGTTCTTATGACCCCTCGAACATGATGATTAAGACACATAAGGGAACCCTTATCAAGCCTTTGGGTAAGATACCATTATTGGTAACTTTATTTGAGAAACATATTGAACAATGGTTTCATGTCACCCCTACTTCCAATATCTTTGAAATCAAACTTGGAATCCCTTGGTTAAAGGCTATGAAAGATGTCCCTTCAATTATCTATAAATGTGTAAAATTTCCTTTGAACGGACAAGTGCATGTCATTCCTTGAAATACATACAAGCCTTCAAGTACACAACAACATTTTACATTGGATTACTTTTGCAACAAAACTAACAACAAACTGGAGCTACGAATAGACTTTACATTTTTGAGCTATAGAAACTACAAAGCAAAACTTTTACTTCCAGCACCTAGTCCTTCTATAGAAGAAATGACAAAAGATACACAACCCGCATGTGAAGAGAACTTTATACCAAAAGGACAAGGTCCCTATGTTGAGGTTCCTCCCTCGAAATCCTTACAAGGATCGGGAGGTCATTGTCAACAACAAAATGTCCCACCGCAACAAATGAGGTTTGACCCCAGTGCTTCATCTTCTAATTTGCAAAAACCTATGAAAGAGCAAGGCCATATCTTACAAGAGATAAGTGGTCAAAGAAAGAGAAATAAAAAAGCAAGAGAAAGAAGAAAAAGAAGACAAGCTTATGCTATAAACCTTGTCTCTCAACAAGAAAACATTGATCCCAACATTCAATCAAACAATAGTGATCCTAATGATGAAAAACATGATGAGAAAGACATGAATTTAGCTATGATACCTTATGTCCCACTTTCCTCCAACATTAGGGAGTGGGAAGATGACAACAATGATTTTCTTATAGACAATCTCTAGCCCAGTAGGGACCCTACAGGTAAGTATCTCTAACCCTTTATCTCTCTCATGATGTGCTTCCCCTGTGATGTGTTATGTGTTGTTTAGGCCTCCTAGGATGACCCTTGACTCTCCTGTAAGGTCTGGGATACCAGGAGACCACCTCTATTATGATCTTCTTCTATTTGTATCATCATTCTTCTATATTGTCTCTCTCTCTAGTTTCATTGTTGTGTATTGTGTCTTACATACATAGCATTGCGGTTGGTGACATTGAGGGAACCCTCCTACGTGACTATCCCTATGACACTATTTGTCCTCTCTTATTTATTGTTTCCCTTCCTCTAGTATTTCCATCTAGCAAGTGTATGACGACAAACATTTATACCAATGCAGACCTAGTGTCCCTTTTGAGATCAATCAAAAAATGTACTTAGTTCCTAATATGACGATGGGGTTGTATATTTTCTCTGATGCTTGGCTAGTGGAAGCACTCGTGCTTTCCATGTACTAAATTTGATGATGTTTCTATCACATTTACTAGCCTTAACAATATTGTTGCTCTGTGTAGCTTTGTTTTTCTTTGAATCTAGCCTTGGTGGTACTCGATCCAGAGGGCTTTGTGATATAGCCCCATGGCTATCCTTGAACTCTGAATTCATTGTATAACCTTGGCTCTTTGTGTGGTTAATCATATGCATTGATGTTGTTGATTATGATGATGTTGTAAACACTAACATGTTTCTTACATAGATGTGTTTGTGGGAACATTTGGCGATTGTAAAGTACATGTCACCTTCAGGGGGCATGGGCTTTGCAAAAGTTGGTGTTCCCTTGTTTATTTTCTTCCTACCTTAAAGTGATTGATATCGATGCATGATATCAACCACCTTAAGGTGGGGGCATATATAAGGTAAGCTATCTATTATAGATGTTAACAATGTGTTTGACCTCAGGTGCAAAGAGCTGCGCGATGAGTGCATCATACATCCTGAGCTTGTTTGCAATCAATCAATCAATCATGTAAGCCCTCTACGGAGGCAGGATATCAAGCATGTCCTTTTTCTTAGGCCCTCTGTGGAGACGGGGATGGTATATTTCTTAGAGTAGATTGCATCATCCTGTCATTTTTAAAAAGTCCTCTGCAGAGGTGGGGAGCGGTTCTGTGACTAACTCAACCCTTAAGCAAGTTTTTAGTGATTATTGTGGCAAATCCCAATCGTCTATATGTGCCTATAATGTGCCTAAGATGGTGATGAGCCTAGATATAGGGAACACATCATCACTTGTCTGTCGTGTTTTCTATGTCTTCCAATGTGTGTGTTTTGGCATGCTTGTTTTGTTTGGCATGTTTGTTTCCCCATATGCAGTATAAAGATCAATGCCTTAGGGTTGTACTTCCTACATTTTGGGAGGTTTTGCATGTCTTGCATGTGTGTTGCCCCATATACATAGACCTGGATGATGAATGCATCATGTATTATGGGAGGTTTGTTTACTTTCCAGTACTCGCATCTACATTTCATATATATGAGAAAAAGAAAAGAAAAGATATCATTTCTGTCTTCCATGCATTAATGTGTCTTCTATGCATTAACTGTATTCTCTGTGTCCTACGTGACTATAACTATCTTCTCTATGTTTTGTGTTTCTCTTACTATTTTCTATGTGATTGCCATGTTTTCTCCATGCTTGATGTGTTTATTGTGTTTGTGACCTTACTTTAAGGCATGTATTGGCCTCACGTTTATGCATACATTAAAGTGGGGGCTAAATGTAATGTTAGAAAATGTCCCCTTGGGGAATTTTCCCTCATTCAGGACATCTTACTTCATAATTTGGCATCTCAATGGAATGAGCCCTAGGTAACATGACAAATGGGACCTAGGAGGACCCCTTGAGCTGTACCCTACCCAAAATTGGGGGGGAGGACTTGGGCACCCATGCCCTAGTCTTGCCCTATTATGGGGCAACCCCAATTTCTAGGTATCAATTTATGACCATTATTTGGGTCCTTTGCCGACATGGTAAGTTTGAATTACAAAAATCTTGGTAGGAGTGTTTGTAGTTGCATATAAAAGCATGCTTATGCATTCATTTGTAAACTAGATTTCAATTAGATGGCAATTGTGATGTTCATGCATTCTAAAGGTGATTCAAGGCTTTCATTGTGTTGCAAGAGTAGACTTGTGTGGTTTGTGTATTTGTATTTGCATATTTGAGAATTAATTTCCTCATGGAGTAAAGAGCATCTTCCTCCCATGAGAGCTTCACTACAAGGTGACATTATATTGTCTTTTTATCATTGTTTCCTTTGGTTTTTTGCCTATGCCTCACAAGGGCACGCACTCTTTATCTGACAATGGTGTTTGGAGACTTAAGTGTCCTCCAGGGCTTAACTGAGGCAAGCCTCTAAACACCACAACCCCCTCCCAAAGTCTTCTGATTGCAGGTTATAGGTGTCATATTAGGGAAAAGTGAAGTTGCAGTAAGGGTTGGCAGACATCAAGGATTTAGGATCTAAAGAGAAGCATGATACCATAGCATTTCCAAGACTTAGGTGCTCACTCTAGTGTCCTCTAAAGCTGAATTTCAAGAAATAGGAGTTACAGTGCTGATTAGTGTCAGAAGGAGGTTAGGATCCCATGAAGAAACTGGTACCTTGGACTTGGGAACCCACTCCAGTGTCCCTGACTATTCCACCTTGGAACCCCGAAAATAATTATTCTATGATTTGATATTTTACTTCTGTCTGCAAGAGCTTTTTCCATTATTCATTAGTTTATAATTGTATTTGCATAATTAAGGTTTTAATGGTCAATTGAGCATAAGAGAAGAGAAATTGATAATTAAATTCCCTAATCCAAGTTTCCCTACATCTCACAATGATCTAGTGTATGATAGTGAATTGCCACTCAACCCTAGATCCTTGAATGTAAAGTGGAAAGGCGAATTTAAACATCAAAACACTAAAAAATTAACAAATCCAATTTTCCACTAAAAATATTCTATATTATTTATCATATATTTCTATTTTATTCCTTGGACCTAAGTAATAGTAGCACCATCTCCATCTCCATCTCTAGATTTTGAGCTCCTAGACTCTAGTGTGAATGATCAGTCCATCTCTACTGAAGAGGAAGCACCTGTGACAATGTTTAGGAACTCAATACCCCATTTAGATTGATTATTGTGTGTAGTGTCATCTTCTCCAATAGACCTTATGATGAAAGGAACCCAAGTTCCAAAGTATGGCAATTTTATTATTGGCTACGTTCCATTATTTGGATGAAATCTTATCCCTAAAACTACATCATCCATAATATACTTAATTTTGCATCACAACCTTGGCTTGATGAGGATCTTTGCATCCATTCAAATTACCTCTTTAGATTCCCCTACATCCAAAAGGACCACAAAAAAATTAAAGAAACATCTGTATTCACTTGGTATCAGTGTGTTGTGGAGAGGATTGTTTCCCTAGCATGATCTTCATAGCATGAAGAATGAAAACTAATTTTGTTCTAAATACTTTCTTTAGCCTAGAATACACCTCTCCTAAAAACACTATCTATCACTTATTTTCTCTAAGGCACACCTTGGTGTCCATTCTTTGAGTCTTATATGCCAAAAAAGTAAGGTTGTATCTTAATTATCTTCCCAAATGATGCCAGTGACATTTATATTATTACAAATACCTACTTGTAGTAAATTCCTCTATACTGATCTTGACAAGAAGGACGTTAAGATTCATGTATCACTTCTTCATTATGTTTTTCATTTAACTCAACTGAGATAACAAGGATGGGAGATTGGGTGCAAATTCTTGCCACATACAAGGGGAGTTGTCATAATGATACTCCTATATCTCAATCACGACATTAGTTAATTCTTCAGTGACTCCATTGGCTTTACAGTAGGTGTCGGTTCCCAAAATTGCTAATAAAAAACCCTAGAGTATTTCCTAATCTCCCAGGCTAGGGGTGTCATCAAGGAGATAGGAGGGGGTAAACTTCACTTTGTCTCATCTAAACCAAGGAGGGTGTTCCTAGAGATATCCCTCAATAGGGTTTTGATTACGACACAAAATATATGTAAAATGATAACATAGTAGGAGTACCCAAGTTGTACTTCAAACCCCTAAGGTTGTCACTAGATGAAAGCTAATCTACTAGAATAGATAACCTCCGATAGAGTTGTTGAAGGCATCCTCATAGCAATGCAAGATGTAAGAATGCATACTTCGTTCAATAAGATTAAAGATTGTTGTAGCGTAGAAAATTATGTACCATCACAATTTCATGATACATTTTTACTCACTTTAGTGTCCACACCCATAGCATGCCAAAAGCCTTAGCCTAAATTTTTTATTATCACTCATATTTACCAAAAATTACTTCAAGCAATTATTTATTACAATTTTCTGAGAACATGTGCAAGGTTTGGATGAATATTCTTTGGACATAGGTGTTATGCATGGATGTCTTCAAACTGAAAGGAAGCTAGGTGTGTGGAAAACTCTTCCTAAACTAATCTAATGAGGGGAGAGGTATGCAAATACCATACAACCTTTACAATTGTAGCAATATGAAACATATATCAAAGATATTACATTAGAAAACACAAAAAAAGAATGTAGATAGAGAGAAGTAGACACAATATGTATGTGGGGAAAACCTTTTCAGGTCAAAAACCCCACACTCTAAAACTTGCACAATGTATTATCTAAAACAATTACAGTTTACAATACACTTTCAATGCAAGTTCTTCCAAGAGTCTTCAAATGTCAAATCTAGAGTTATTTTGGCAACATAATAGTACCTGTAAAAATACTATGCAACTACAACTCCAAACTATGCAATATATAGATATTACAAGGCAAAAATTAAGAGGATCTTGGGATAGGCGTCCACCTTGGCCATATGTTCATTATTCCACATCAAAGGACACTTGTCCTTGCTGCACATACATCCCTTACATCTGTTGCACATGGCAAATTTAACTTTCCCAACATAGGAGAGCTCCATGCTAAAAATAGACTATGACAGATGCTCTTACATATCTTACAGTTGTCTTTGATTTTCCCAACATAACAACCTTAAATGTTGTGAGAGAATCCATCATACAATGTTATATATCACATATTCCTCTTACAACATGTCATAGCCCAACTTGGGCACCCAAAGATGCCTTTCCCTAATGCAAAGATCCTCACGGACACTTGTCATCACTTATCATAGGTATCTCTAAACTTGGCTCTTAGGCATCATAGATTCTGTCATATGGAATATTGTCTTCCACACACCACAAGATGGTGACACATGGCATATTATTGCCAGCTTAAATGGGATACCCAAATCCATGTAGGTTTGACTTGACCATCCGAATCACATTCCAAGTAAGATGACATGTCACTTCGCCACCTCAACTATGTGACCAAATTGAATGTGCAAGTAATTACAACATTAAGAAATAAATAAATATACAAATAAATAAACAATTCTATGAATTTAGAAAGGTTGAGACACCTTAATTCACAACATTCTCCCACTTATTGAACACCTTGCAAGACCCAAAAGAAATGACAATATTTAACTGCTAGGGGCCAAGAGGCCCATAGACTCCTAACACCATCTGAACTTCTCTATGCCCACTGGTTTCATCAATGCATCTACAACATTATTCAAAGTGTCTACTTTCTCCAATATCACCTTCCCATCCTCTACCATGTCTCGAAAAAAATGAAACTATACATCAATATGCTTTGTTCTAGCATGGAAAGTTGGATTCTTTGCTAAGCAAATCACACTCTGACTGTCACATTAAATAGTAATATGTCTTGCATCAACACCAATATCTAAAACACAACCTCTTAAGCCAAATGGATTCCTTACAAGCATGAGTTACTACCATATACTCATCTTCTTTCATGGACAAAGCAATAATAGGTTGTCACTTACTCATCCAACTAATTCCACCACCAAACATAGTAAACACATAAGTACTGGTGGATCTCCTGCTGTCAATGTCACCTGCCCAATCATAATCCATGAATACATATAGAATTTTGAGGTCCTGTTGGATGACCATGATAACATAAGGAATACTCAAAAGTACCCTGCAAATATCTAAACACTCTATTTACTACATCCCAATGTACTAGTCTAGGATTAGCCATAAGTTGAGTAAGGACTCCCACTGCTTGGGCAATGTCTAGTCTTGTACAGACCATAGCATACATAAAACTATCAACAACACTAGCATAAGATACTCTGCTCATATCCTCCATCTCAAAAGGAGACTTTGGACAATAATTCACAAGTAACTTTATGCCCAATGAAATAGGAACACTTAATGGTCTACAATCTGACATGTTGAATCTATCCAACATGGTGTCATGCCCACATTTCCCATGCTGTCACAACATGCATCACACATGTCATGTCCACATGTGCCATGTGGTCATGACATGAAATACCAAAAAATTTTCCCATGCTTCCCTAGAAATCCCCTTGCACACGTAGGCATGTTCGGCGGTGTACGCTTAACACGAAAACAATACAGTTGTCGATGGGGTACCAAGTACATGTGTGCACACCCTACGCAAGGAGGCCAACAAGGGGGTCTTCGCAATGCAATTAACGTCGCTACTAGGTTCCAACTTTTAAGGCTTCTAAACCCTAGATTCTGGAAAGATCCCGATAACATAACGCCTCACGGGTGTTGGTGTGATAAACGCTAATCTTGAACGCGTAGTTTCCTAAATTAGGTTAATCTCATGAATTACTTTTGAACATCAGTTGTTTTAGGTGATAGATCATTTTTCAACAAAGCACGATCATCTGTTCTTCTTTCTATTTTCTAGAATTTCATATTAGTTTCTCCTCCTTCAGACTTAGCATTATCAACCAAGCCCGTTCATTTGCCCTCTCTTCCTTTTCTTGGAATTTAACTTTGATTGTATTTCTATCACGTTCATTTTACCGTTTCTCTGAAATTTAATTTTAATTATATTTCTATCTCTTTCTCCTTCCCGTTGTGCAAGATCTTCTTATGTTATCCTATTTTTTTTCTTCACGTTCTTTATCGAACAGCAATAACACTACATCATTTACATTATTCCTAATTTCTTGGTAAACCAGATCACTTGCACAGGGTTGGTTAACTTCACTTGATTCAATCCCCCTAGGGTGCCGCTCTAGGTTTTACTTCAATGTTTGAATTAATTTTAATAATCAACTTGTTCCTAAACAGGTTTAATAGTAGATTAAACTTACTTAGTTCTCTTAGCCCTGTTCGGAAATGCCGTGCATTTTCTCATCTTTATTTTCTAAGGTTAGCTGTTCTTTCTCTTTCTCTCTCTCTTTTTTCTTTCTTTCTTTCATTCTCAATTGGACGTTTATTTTCTAAATCTACAGTTGAGTTTTTTAAAAAAAAGGCCACTCATGGAATGCCAGTGATGGCTTGTTTGCATTTATTTTTAGTGTCCTTTGTAAATGAAAAGATCATATTTTCCTCTTCATTTTCCTATCATTTAATTTGGGATAATTGTTAAAACTTTCGAGAAACTCTTCCTTAAAATTAAAATATATTTACCTATGCTCTTTTTAAATTATAATTGTATAAACAATGTATTTTCTGAATTGCAACTCTGAGTTTAAATATCTATTCAATTCGTATTATACATTATGCATAAATAAATCCCACTTTCCTCAATTAAAATTTATATTTCAAGTCAAATGTTTTAAACTACATATAGTAAGCATTTAATTACTTGCAGTAATTTAAAAAAAAATAATACTGTAATCCCAAATTTCATTTCTTTCATGGTAGCAAAATTATGACTTGGCTTATAACAAAATCTAAAATTAATATTTCCACTAAGCTTACACAAAAATAATACTTTTACAAATTTAACTAAAACACCAACTAACTCTCAACTTTGCAAGTAGGAGAAGAAGGAACTAGACAATTTTAATATCCTTTTAAAAACAAATTTTATTTTCCTCTTCTCATTTCTAAATGGTAAAAGTTAATGAACAAGAAAATTACAACTATCAACCCAAGAACAGGGGATTTCCTCACAACTCCAAAAATAACAATTTATACAACAATAGGGAGATAATTTTCTTCTTTTGGAAAATCGACAAGGAAGGAGCTATTAAAAGATCAGGCTCTCCTTAAGACTTAAGGAAAATAAAATATTTTCTAAGATCTAATAATCTTCTCCAAGCTTCACAATAAGCTCCCAGAAAACCTGCATATCACACAAGGAAAAAAACACCACACATGCTGCTCTCCTCCCTACCGTAGACCTGCAAGAGGGTCACCCCCAAGCTAGGGAGATCATCCACACACCTAGGGTATTCCAAAATTTCACTTCACAACAAGGTAGAAACAACACACCAAAACACACATACACCCATAGATATTACACAACACAAAAACTCAACCACAGTGAGTTTAACAAGGGGTGTGAGAGTGGACACACTCAACTCTAGAGTGTCACCCTTCAATTAAAATTTCAACACAGTTTCCTTCTCATGGCCTCAAGCCAATTTGCCAACAAAGATTCCAAGGAGTTCATATTTTGACTCTCAAGCCAAATAACATAATTTCTCAAAGTCACACAAATGCCCTCAAGGCTTTCAACATCCCAAAAGAAACAAGGCATGCACTTGAGGAACACTCCTCCCCTACCCTACACTTGATGAGCATTTCTCCCAAGTGGAAGAAGCTCTGTCAACACCCAAATACATTTCCCCACAATTACAAAATTTACAACACAACAAATCAAATTTCATTTCACAAATCCATTATGCAAGAAATAGGACATACAAAGAAAAGGCCTTGCATACCAACTTTAACATGCCCTTTAATGGAAGTAGTTGATGAAGAGATCCACTCCAGTTTCCTCTCCAATTTCCTTTCTCCCAAAAAAAAACTAACTGACCCCCTCTACACTAAGATTTCTTCCTTTAAAACTCTTTTTTTTTTCTTTTTTTTTTTTTAAAATTCCACCAATTCCCTTATCCTCAAGTGGGATTAAAAAAATAACCCCACTCCTTTTTCCACTATCCCAAGTGGGATTAAAAAAATAACCCCTCATGAGCTCCTTCCCTAAAGTCTTCCCTCCTTTTTGTCACTATCCCAAGTGGGATTTAAAAAAATAACCCCACTCATGAAGGACCACACCACTTCATGGGGACTCTCACCAAAAGTGAGGGAACAAGAAGACAAGCCCCTCCATTATTGGTGGACCATGGAGTCATTTCAAGCCTTGAGAATTGGAAAAAGGGATAGGCTTGAGTGTTGGTACCACTCATCTTATCCCTCCCTTACCTCCAAATTTGTCACTTAACTTTACTGTGAAGTTAAGGTTACCATACGGAGGTTACCCAAGGGTTACCCCAGTCAAAAGTGACCCTAGACCCATGGGATATAACCCAGGGTCAATTTAAACTTAGTCAGACCCAGGGTCAAGTTAAGACACAAGAAAAGGGTCTCAAATTTTAAAATTCAAAAATAAGATAAAATTCAAAAACAATTATTACAACACATCATAATTCAAATTTACAAGAGGGTAGACCTAACCCATTCAACCTCATGCAAAACAACATTACAACATTAAATCAAACACATAGTTGATCTCGGTTCCTCATGGAACCAGATCAGCTTCACAAGGGATTACAACATAAGGTGCAAAATGATCTCCAGTATCTGTAGTTTTGTTAGAAATACCTACACACTCAATCTCAAAGTTAATTCCACATATGCATATCATAGCCAAAGCAAATTTAATACATGCATTTCTAAAGCATACCATAGTTCTTATAAACATAATGAAATCACATGACAATTTTCTAACATCACCCAATTAGTTTTCCTGTAATGCAAACATTAATCAGACATCACCCAATTAGTTTTTCCTTTAACATAATAAGGTTTAATAGTTTAAAAATCTAGGATCAACAGTCCCACAAATGTAAAAGTATCAACAATAGAAAGGTATTTAGTCACATGTATGGAAATGAAAAAGTGTAGGCCTCACACATGGTCTTCACATACTTTCTCTATCTTAACCAAATTTTTCTATTTGTTTTGTCTCTTTTGATTTTCATTCCCAAAATATACCTGGCTGCTCCTAAGTTTTTCATCTCAAAATGTTCTAACAACTGAGACTCCAAATCAGAAATCATATTCTTACCATTCCCAATCAGTAACATATCATCGACATATAGTCCAATAATGAGAATATGATCATTGTCAAACTTATAATACGCATAATGATCTTATTTTGATCTCAAATATCTAATCAAAAACACAAAGACATCAAATTTCAAGTAACACATTCAAGGAGATTTCTTCAAACCATACAAAGACTTCTTTAACTTGCAAACAAAGTTTTCTTTACCTCTTTCTATGTAATGCTCTGCCTATGACATATAAATCCCTTCCTCCGAGTCACCATGAAGGAAAGTTGTCTTTACATCCATTTGTTCCACTTCTAGATCTTAAGTAGCTACAAGAGACAATAGGATCCGAATAGATGTCAACTTTGCAATGGGAGAGAAAATTTTACAATAATCAATTCCCTCCACTTGTGAGTACCCCTTCTCAACCAATCTAGCTTTATACTTTTCAAAACTGCCATCTGCACCAAATTTCTTCTTGAAAACCCATTTGCATCCAATAGGTTTCCAACCATCAGGCAAAGGTACCAAGTCCCAAGTTTTATTTTTTTCAAAGAAGCCATCTCATCTTCCATGGCCTCCTTCAATGAACCTATATCTTTCATGCCCATAGCCTCTATCATAGTTCTAGGCTCATCAACATTAGTAAGCAAAGGAAAAGTACAACTAGAATCAAGTAATGAATAACCAAACCTCTTAGGTTGCTTCCTAATTCGTGTGGACCTCCTCAAAGGCTGAGGTGGAGGTTCTACTTCATCTACTAAACTTTCAGTGCTGCCAGAGCTCTCCTCATCATCAAGTCCAACAGGGTCATCTGGTTTAGTCTTCTCATGGGTAGAAGGAAACTAAACTACATCCACTTTCTTTTCTTTCTCTTCTGGTTGTAGAATAGTGGTAGAAGGTGTTAGCTCTCTGAAAATAACACTTCTTCTATACAACACCTTTTCATCCATAGGATCCCAAATCTTGTTTCCTTCCACATTGACACCATAGCCAATGAAAATACAATTAACAACCTTGTTCTCCAATTTAGACCTCTTCTCCCTAGGCACATGAGCATATGCCTCACAACCAAAAACACAAAGATGTCTTATTGAAGGCTTGTTACCAAACCACACCTCCATGGGTGTCTTACCAACAAGAGCTGATGTAGGAGACCTGTTTACTAGGTAGCAAGCAGTGGCAACAGCTTTAGTCCAAAACTTTAATTTGAGGCCAGCTCCACTAAGCATACTCCTAGCCTTCTCTATCAATGTCATGTTCATCATCTCTACAACTCCATTTTGTTGTGGGGTGTATGGAGTTGTCTTATGCCTTTCAATCCCTTGCACTTTATAGAACATATCAAACTTTACTAAACAAAACTCACCACTATTATCAGTCGTTAAACACCTAATCTTTTTACTATAATTTTTAGCAAAGGCCTGAAACTCTTTAAACCGACTAAAGACTTCAGATTTTCTTCTAAGAAAATAAATCCATGTCATTCTACTATAGTCATCTATGAAAGATACAAAATATACAGATTTAAAGATCAAAGGAACATTAACTAGACTAAACACATCAAAATGAATAAGATCCAATACACCAGAAGAATAACGAGAACTCGAGTAAAACTAAACATAGTTTTGCTTTTCATATAAACAATGTTTGCAAAAGTCAAATTCGAGATTATAATCATTTAACCCCTCAATGAGATTTTTATTTTTCATGGTTCTAAGACCCTTCTCACTAATGTGACCAAGTCTCTTATGCCATTACATTGTCTTCTCAGTAGCAATCTTAACTTCCAAAGCATGAGCACCCTTAGGTACCCAAAATGCACTACCATCAGAATTTGATACAACAAATCTTTTAGTTGCTAGTTCCAATTGTAGGGATGAAGTGACTGTAGCTCTTTTCTTCAAGTTAGATGAACTATTGCATTGTGAAATGCATGCCTTCAATTGAAACAATGTACCTCTCTGAGTACCCTTCGCAAGCACCATAGCTCCTCTAATCATCTTGCATCCTTCTTTTGAGAAGACAACTTGCACACCTGCATCATTCAATTTAATTATAGAAAGTAGGTTCAATGCCAAGCCCATGATGTGCATAACCCCAGAGATCCCCTTCACTCATCCATCAGGGAATCAGATTGTGACTCTTCCATGACCAACTATCTTCAGATGAGAATCGACACCCAGGTACACTCTTCCACCATTGAACTCTTCATAATTTGTAAACCGGTCTCAATGTGAGGTCATGTGGAAAGAGGCACCAGAATCAATTAGCCACATGCCATCAGATGCATGGATGGCCAATGCTATAATGAAGGCATCACCATCATCTTGTGACTTGTCAGTATCTGAATCTGGGACATTCTTCTTTTTCTTCTTTTTCTCCTCTTTACATTCCTTTAAGAAATGCCTAGTTTTCCCATAGTTCCAACACAGTACCTTGGACTTTTTAAGAGTTTTGGATCTCCCATGGGATTTGGATCTACCCTTCTCATCTTTCTTGTATTTCTTTTTCCCTTTCTACTTGGGTCTTCCATGAACCGCAAGAGCTTCTTTGGCTGACTCAAATGACTTGCTCTACATATCTTCAGATAATAGTGAAGACACCACATCTTCCATTTTGAAAGTAGATGTGGTAATCCTGATGGCCATAACAAGATGATCCCACAAATCTGGTAAAGAACAAAGTAGGGTCATACACCGATCCTCCTCCTCCTCCTCCATGTTCAAACCAACGGATGTCAATTGTGCAACTAACATATTGAAGGCATTCATGTGATTAGGAATAGATCCTCCATCTTCCATCCTTAGAGAATATAGCTTCTTCCATAGGAAAAACTTGTTTACAAAGGATTTATCCTGATAAACATCACCAAGTTTCTTCCAGAGATCCTTTGCAGTTTTCTCTTCATGAACATTTAACAGGAGGGAATCAACTAAACAAAGTCTCACAAGACCCTTGGCTTTACAATCTTTTAGATTCCAATCATCTTGGTACATTGCCATTAGTTTTACAATGGAAATTGTTTCCCATAGGTCTCTATCAATGAGCATGTCTTCCATTTCAAGTTTCCACAACTTGAAATTGCTGCCATTAAACTTTTCAACCTCTATTCTTTTGGATGTGCCCGCCATCTCCTTCCTACAACAAGATTTCAGAATAATCTATATAGACTCCCACTCAATCTAAGATTAGTACAAAAAAACCCTACCCAACAACTAGGACCAAAACTAGCCAGGCTCTAATACCAACTCAAAGGAAGCTAGGTGTGTGAAAAACACTTCCTAAACTAATCTAATGAGGGAAGAGGTATGAAAATAATTTACAACCATTACATTGCAGCAATATGAAACATATATCAGATATATTATAGTAGAAAACACAAAACAAGAATGTAGACAAAGAGAAGTAGACACAAGATGTACACGGGGAAAACCTTTTTAGGTAAAAAACCACACTCTAAAACCTGCACAATGTATTAATTGAAACAATTATATTTTACAATACACTTGCAATATGAGTTCTTCCAAGAGTCTTCAAATGTTGAATCTGGAGTTATTCTAGCAGCATAACAGTACCTATAAAAACACTATGCAACTACAACTCCAAACTATGCAATATATAGAGATTACAAGGCAAATATTAAGAGTATCTTGGGATAGGTGTCCACCTTGGCCACATGGCCATTATCCCGCATCAAAGGACACTTGTCCTTTCTGCACATACATCCCTTACATCTGTCATACATGGTAGATTTGATTTTCCCAACATAGGAGCACTCCATTCTAAAAATAGACTGTAACAAATGCTCTTACACGTCTTACAGTTGTCATATATTTTCCCAATATAACAACCTTAAATGTTGTAAGAGAATCCATCATACAATGTTAAATATAGAATATTCCTTTTACATGTTATAGCCCAACTTGGGTGACCAAAGATGCCTTTCCATCATGCAAAGATCATCACTGACACTTATCATCACTTATCATAGGAATCTCCAAACTCAGCTCTTACGCATCATAGATTCTGTCATATGGAATATTGTCTTCCACACCCCACAAGATGCTAACACATGGCATATTAGTGCCACCTCAAATGGGATACCCAAATCCATGTAGGTTTGACTTGACCATCCAAGTCACATTCCAAGTAAGATGACATGTCACCGTGCCACCTCAACTATGTGACCAAACTAAATGTACAAGTAATTACAACATTAGGCAATAAATACATATACAAATAAATAAACAATGCTAGGAATTTTGAAAGGCTAAGACATGTTAATTCCCAACACAAACTGTCCTAGTGTTCAAAATATTAGAAAATTGTAAATGTTTCTTCTCCCACTCATTTTTTTGGAATGCCATCGAAAGTAACACTTATGCGACAATAGAATGGTCCTTGCAACATACCCAACACTTGGAGATTCCCTTTGGAATGCAAAAGAGAAAGTTTGAAAAAAAGAAAGCTCTCTTGGATTTTGATCTCTCTTTCTAGTTTTTGAAGAGATTATTGGAATTCTCTCACACCTACAAGGGTTTTTAGGCATATTTTTAAAGAGATACAACTCTCTTCGATTCCTAAAAAGACCTTCATGTTGTATATGTTCTTTGTTGTTATAATCTCTCCACTATTGGATTTGGGGTTAACTTCTAAGGTATTTGAAACCATTAATTTGCAAATTCAACCTTCAAGGAGATCACAACCTCTTGTGTGATCTTGCAAATAGGGTAACATTGTTCTTTTAAACAAGAAATGTTGTTGCTTTGAATTATTTTTTGCATTATTTTGCAAATATATTGTATCATTGGCAAATATTTGTGGAGGAGACAACCACCCTCTTTTTTTACATACACTAGGGTATTTGCTCGTAGACTAGGACAATATTTATAGATTTATTTTGTTACTAATGCTATCAAATCCTAGATGCACTCAAGATAAGAGAACACACCCAAGATTTTATCTTTTATTCTATTTTCTATTTCATGGAGGTTGGAGAAGCAAAACGGTGGTATGATCGAGGCAAATCTATAAAATAGCCCAACAAATTTTATTGGTTTGTGTATTGTGTAGGTTGTGGGAAGAGATCAAATGCACGGAGTTTGCTCTTTATTCTCTTATTCTTTATCTATTTTTCTCCTTATGTTAAATGTTTCATGTACACGTGTTTTAGGTAAATTTTATTTTTGGGAAGTTATTTTATCTTCTTATGCATATCTGGTTATGTTAAAAATTCCTATAGAGTTGTATAGTATGGCCTTTTTTCTATTTTTCTATTATTAGGATGACAACACTACATGATGAAGTCCTTGCCACGCACTGGTGTATGAGGCCAAGGCTTCCCTACTTTGATGTTAGGATCCTCTCTTTCCTCTATTTCTTGTTCTATTATTGTCTTGTTAAAATTACTTCTTAAACACTAGAAATCATCATTTTTCTATTCATTTCTATACATCTTTCCTATTAAAACTATTATGTTTCTAGGAAAAAAACCCAATTAGGCCTACTTGGGTTAAATTATTCTTTCTAGTTGAACAACAGTATAATACTCCTAGTAGCTAGTGAGGTCTTAGGTGTAATTGTATAGAATTAGATTCTAGTTAGATTGCATTAGATTTTTAATTTTTATAAACTACATTTTGGTGAACTTGAACTGCGTTCACTAGCATTTCTCTGCTTCTCCTTCTTTTGTACTTTTCTTGTTTGGAAAAAGTAGAATTTGACAATGTCAAATCTCTTTCTTCAAGCCTTTAATGTTTTTCATAAACCATTTTCTAGTGAAGGGTTTGACATTTTCAATGAAGCCCTTGACAAATCTTCCTCTTTTCAACAAAAATGAATTCCCTCTCCTAATATGATTAATAAAATTTATGTTTCTGGCTCCTTGCAAGAGCCCGTTAAACCAAAAATTGTGGTACATATTCAATTTGAGTTACAAACAAATGCTAAGCTAGTCATGACTATTCAGGGTGCTTCAAACAGACCCCAACTTGATGAATATGTTTCACAAGTTGCTAATTCTATAAACTTAAATTTGATAAGGACTCCTCATTACCATGTTGTAGCTCATACATATAACACTAGGTGAAACAAATAGAATACCTCTATCACTATTTCCCTTCTAACTTTTGTAACTCTACCTCCACCTCCCCATCTATCCTAGAAGTCCCTAATAGAGTATGATCTAGTGGAGCAACTTCAAGCCACTCTTGCTAGGATCTCTCTTTGGGAACTCATTTAGACTTCTCTACAATATCACAGTATGCTTCAAGAAGCCTTATAGAAGATCCCATTACATCCTCTTCTAGGCCAAATGATGTAGCTACCTTTCTTGATTGCATCTACACCAATACTACTAATACTATATTTCAACAAGATGAGTTACCTTCCTTCGAGGTACAAAATTAGAATGCTCCTTTTCTCATTATTGTTGTAACTAATAACTTTGAAGTGAAACATACCCTTATTGATAATGGTTTTTGTTTTAACATTTGTGGGGTAGACTTGTTGAACCATACTAATTTAGATACATCTTTGTTATCCCCTACTACACTTTCCATATGTGGTTATAATATTAGTAGACAAACACTAGGAACAATCACACTTCCAATTGAATTGGGCCTAGTGACTTTGCCTACCCTCGTCCATGTCATGCCCGATGCATTGTCTCATAATCTCCTCCTTGGTAGACTGTGGATCCATGCTATAGGTGCACTCCTATCTACCTTACATGGCTCAATTAAATTCATCTTTGAAAATAAGACTTATATCATTAAAGTTGATCTGGATCCTATGTAGTACTATCAACATACGGATTTTGTGACTTGACCTCATACTTACTTTACCCTTCATAATTTAATTGCTTCATCTTTCACTAAGAATGATTCCCCATCTTCAACTCCTACACCTAAAGTTGATCATGGTGTTGACTCATCCCTTAATGCATGTCCTACTGATTATTGGGGCTCACTAGATTTTACACCCTCCTTTCTTGGAGAGTATAAACTTGACCCCCTCATTCCCACATTCCAAAAGAATCTTCAAATCTCACATCCACAAATAATTCTTCTATATCTAAATAGACTTCTTCCTCTACTTCTACTAAGGATATGTGTGATTACACTTTATGCATAGATTAAGCCACTAACAGCAATCCTCCATCTTTTTAGGAGATGAAACCTTGTTATGGCTATGGTTTTCATATTATCTCTAGTGTAGGCTATAAAGAAAATGTATATGGTAAACATGGACAGGGTATCAAGATCCCTCTAGAGCCTAATCTACATGGCTCTGCATCGGGTCTTAGTTACCATCCTCATCGACCCTTTGTGGGCTCTTATCAATACTACCTAGATGTTAATATAATTTTAGCCTCTTTAGATTCTCCTTCTCTTTCTCTAGTGTAGCCTAAACTTATATCTCAATATTCAAATTGTTTTGACTTCCCTCCCTTATATTCTTTTTCTAATAATGAAGCACTTGTTAAATTCTCAGGGGTATATGAGCACATGCCATTTTATCATCATGATAAGAGATTTACCTTTTGTTTAAATATACAAGCATACTTTAGGTAATATGTTGCTTCATCATCCCCTATCAACTCTCAAGTGTACCTTGTTGTGCCATGCACACATGCCCCATTTCACTAGATGTGGACCCGCCTTCTTTTGATTTTAGTTTGGAGTGTTGGATTAGTTTCTGTTGGTTCTAAGGTGTTCAATTTGTATTGTCAAAAGGTCCATCTGAAGTCAGAGTCATGCCTTTTTTCTTTGATGGAGAAGTGTTTGGTTACCTAGGTTTTCAAATGACTAAGTCAAGTATCCTTCATCATAAAAAATTTGAGTCCAAGGGTCCTTTGTGCTAAAACATTCTCCTGCAGACCTAAGTGCTAAATTATCATGTCACTGACTTAGAACTAGAATTGTATCTTACTAACTTTTGTGCTCAAGATTACATGCACTGCACAAAGTGCCAAAATCATACCTTACTAACTTGCACTAAAACTTGTCCTTGCTAACTTGCATTAAAATAGTAACTTACCAGCTTTTGTTGGATAGACCTCAAACCCACGCAAGTCAGTCTATGCTAAAAATAGTGAAAGTTAGCTGACCCTAAAATCCCTACTAGGTTAGAGAAGGCAAAAACTCACGCTAGACCCTATATTTCACTTTGATGAGTGTGCACCGAGCCCTCAGTCATACCTGACATTAATGACAAAAATATGGGAAGTATTAAAGGGTTTTTCAAATCCATTTTATCTCATTCTCCATTTGACAAACTCTCGAGAGCTCTATCAACAATGATTAACAAATTCAAGGCAATGAGACGGATTCAATTGTGGGTGGCTTTTGAGACCAATTTCTCTCATTTCCGTAACTTTCTGCCATTCTTCGAAAACTAGGTTAGGGCAATGAATTGCATCATATTTATTTCATATAACCTAGGGTTTCATGATTTTTCATTTCCTGTGAGATATCTCATTTGAATATTGATTATCTTTTTGGCTTTTGGTAGTAACAATCAAATTAGGGTTTTGATAGAATGAGTTTTACAGTAAATTTTGGGGGTTTGTTCATTTTATTTTTTGAATATGAAATAGCTTTGATTTTTTAGGAATGTGTCCTTGAAACTCCCAAAGAAAATGAAACCCTAGTTTGCAAACTAAATACTTAGATCACACAAAGAGAAAATTGGAAATCATTGTGACTGTGCAAATACTCATTTCAATTTCTTGTCAAAACCTAGAACTTGCAAAATGTGCTACAAATGAATCCCACTACCTTTGCATTGAAATCATTCTTCACTGCCTTTTGATAGTACCCCTCAAAAGTTGTTCAAGGTAGCATAAACAACAACTATCAAATTTGTTCTTAGAAAGCCCTAACACTAAAATGGTGACCGACAGACTTGTGCTAAAACTTACATCAACTAACTTTAGTCCATGAACCCATAAATAAGTGCAAGTTAGTGCCACAGAGACTCCCCGCCAAGCCACAAACTTAATGCTTAGCACTGAAAATGCAAATGAAGGAATTGTACTAGAACTAACCCTTATCAACATTTGTAGGATGAATTTCATAGTTGCGCTAAGTCTGTCCAACCCAAGAACCTTGCTAGTACACATTCAAACCCTTTGCACCAAAATTGTTGTCTCCTAACTTGCACCGGATGTCACTTCCACTAACTTTAGTCAATCCACCTTGAAACCCACACAATTTGATGTTGACGTTAAATCCTGCCAGAGTGCCCTCATACCTTTTTCTACTAAAATCACTCACCACGGACCTGCACTAGAAATCATATCGATCGACCTCATAAGGTACCATTAGTCAGTCTGAGCTAAATGCTGCACCATCTTGCTTACCATACTTTTTGCATCAAAATCTCTTGTCACCAACTTGCACCGAAAATCGCCCTCACCATCATTAGTCTGTGACCTCCAAATCTGGAGCTAGGTCGGTCAGGGTCAAAACTAGTGCTTTAGTCCGTAGAAGCCCAAATTAGTGCATACTACTTAAAAAGTTTGTTTTCTTGAAAATTTCTAATGTAGTAAGGTATATTTTGTCAAGATAATTAGTGCAAAGGTAAAATTGAGGTGATTTGCATGTTTTGAATTAAGATTTTCTAGAAATTAGCATTTATTATATGAATTAGATAGGATTTCAAAGAGTTTTTTCCTTCTTTTCTTTATCTAACTCATGTAATAGAGGTAATAAGGTGAGATAATCTAGAAATCACAGATTTATGAATTTTAAGAGGACTTGGTAGATATTGCATGAAAAACTTGACTTAAGAATTAGGCATCAAAGTAGTAACCACTCACTCAAACATAGAACTAAGGAGATCTAGGACAATTATGTTACAACCTTTACTCATTAGGTCCTATCCTGTAGGATAGATGTCTACCCGAGCTAACACAATGAAGTACGAGTTCAAAGGGATCCATCTGGAGTCCAAGATCACATCGACATGGAAGAATATAGGAGATACTAAGCTAGGGCATATAGACCTAGAGGATTTTAGACTTAGGGAGTTTGGGCCAAATCCCACCCCTCTATGCAAGAAGGTTAGAGACAATGTCATTGCAGAGGTTGCTACTTTTCCTACCTCTACACAGTGTCCAGAGCTCATTATAGCATATATAGAAAGATATGACACATTGACTAGAACAATTCAGACCACAAATGGGCAAATTTTGGTAGATTTGAGATCAACTTTCCTTGTAGAAATCTTTGGAATACCTATCTTCCTAGTGCTCTCAATCCTAGATAAGAAAGACGCAGAGGACATGTACAAGAAATGTGTGGAGAAGTGCAATAAACTGATCAATGAAAGCTAGATGAAGCACAAAAGGTCCACTTTGACAAGACTTGGCAACTTTCTTGAGCAGAATCTATGGACTTCCTACTACCTCCACTTTTGAAGAATGGATGTTTGCCCTTATTCAAGAGATAATACGTGGAGCTAAGAAACTTCACTGGGCCCAAATCATCAGTGATAATATGCATGAGATATAGTATGGAAAATAATAATTATTTATTTAAAATATTTTTAAATAAATAATATATTTGAACAATTAGCATATTTTTTAGATGGATGAATAATAATTTTCCATACTATATCTTATGTGGAGCTCCGGTGATGTCAGGTAAGTCCACTATATTAAATAGCCAGTTTGTAGTTTGCATTTTGTTGTGTGTTGAAGTTGGTAGCCCGTCAATTTATGCCAATAGAATGGTGTCATTGGTGGGATGAATTGAAAGGTTGAGAAATTTTAAGGCCTTGGTAATAGTTAGTTTATAGTTTACATTTTTTGTGTGTGTTGAAGTTGGCATCCCATCAACTTACACCAATAGAATGGCATTGTTACTTGGGATAATGTTGCTAGGTTAAAAAGAATTTGACGACTCTACTAGTGAGATGAACCCATAAATAATTTGTGTCCTTGGATTTTTTTCACACTTCAAGGAATTCCTCTTTGTGGAAGAGGTGGTAATTCTGTTGAACAAAGGAAGTTAGTTGTTGATGTGGTGTACCTATTTTTGGAGATTCAAGAAAATATTTCAAGTGTGGAACAACTAGTGAAATAGACGTACATGGTTTTCCTCCCACCTTTTGAAGATTGTGGTTATTTCCTAGTGAAGAAACTAGTTTGTAATGCCTTGGTTTTCTACCCAATATTGTATAATGTTTTAATCATGTCCCGTAGGTATGAATATGATTTCTCTAGGGATGCTCCTTTATATGCATCCTCCTATGTTTTAGACCCTAGAAACTACATTGGATTAGATGCCTATGACCATTCTAGTGATGTTTGTTCTAGTCATGGCTCTAAACTTGTTACAAGCCCAAACCTATATGCACTCATGCAAAATTAGAATGAATCTATTAGGCTACAATATGAAATTAATAAAAATAATCAACCGCTAGAGTCCATGTTTCAGTAGGAAAAAGAAATTGAAAAAATGAATTAAGCTGCTAGAGTATAGGGTGTAGTCCAATAATTGCCCTTCTCCTCCTAAATATTAGATTGCTTAGTCCCTAGTTACTCCCTTTGGTCTTTTTTACAATAAATTAGACTTCTCTTGGGTTGAATATAAAACATAAGGCATGCCGACCAAAGTCTACAACTAGTTGCCCAAGTTTGATGGGTACAACATTTGGGAAGGGGACACACATGTGGATGACTTCTCCAAGTTCATGGATGAATTTCGGTTTGAGGATGAGGACATTTGGATGAGATTCTTTGTTAGGTCCTTTCTTAGTAAGGAAAGAGAATGGATTCAAAGTTTTCCAATGCAACCCTTTACTTTTTGGAATATGCTTGTAGTTGCATTTGAAGATGAGTTTGAAAAAAAAATTGACCCTTTTGATCTTGTCATAGGGTTAGAAAAAATTAGAAGAAAAGAGGGAGAGTCCACCATAAACTTTAGTCATAGGTTCGTTGTTTCTCTTTCCAATATCTTAGATAATCTTTGACCTAACATTCCTACCTCCATTGACATGTTTTTTGAAGCATTTGAAAATTGATTGATTTTTCTAAAGGAAGATTTCAAAATAACAAGTATGTAGTAAGCCTATTTATGCCTAGACTCCATGGATAAAGTAAGGGATGACTACATAATAGAGTTGTTATCTACAAATGCATGTACTTATAGTAATGAACATACTGATATGAATAGCATCCATATGGATGCAACAAATCATATGAGTGCACTATAAAAATTTGATGATTGTGTAGTCAGAAAGGCAGAATGTGAAGGTGGTTCATTGTATGACATGCATGCAGATGATGCAAATAGTGTGTGCACCCACTTTCAGCTAGATAGTTCATCTACTAGAGATGAAATGATGAAACCAATGATGAATTTGTGTTTAAGAATGAGGCATATGGCTTTTTGAGTAAAGGGGAAGGTGTGTGCACAAGTAAGTAGCTAGTTGAATCAACTTGTGAGGTTGATTATATTAAGTGTGCATGGGTGAGCGAAATACAGAGTTAACAAGAAACTTGTTTCTTTTTTGATGTGTTTCCCTCCTTTGTTCTATTGGAAGAAGGTATTTCTATTTTTTTGCATGAATAATACATAGATGTGCCTGTAGTTGATGATAATTGATCAGAGATAAGTCATATTGCAGTCATGAAACTTCAATGTGAAGATGGTGATCATGTGGATACATATGAGAGACAATTTATTTGGTGCAAGGTTTTTTGTCTTCCCCACCCTAATTGTGATTCATGTGGGCCACAACAAAATGATAAAAATGTTATTAAAGAAGAGGAAATGTGTCATTAGTTAGTTTGCAACAATATATATGACACAATAGATTGCTAAGATGAGCATCAACTAGGGAGGCAATTGGAAGAATTTTTCTCTTCACTTGATGTGTATCATGGTGGTAATTTTTGTGTTGATGATTTAGTTTAGACTAGTTCATGTTCATGATTTAGATAATGAAGAGTGTATTAGCACATATGAAAGTGGTGTGTGCTAGCTGCCTAGTGTCCATAGGCTAGATGATGATACTTGTGAATATGAAACTTTCCTTTCTGATGAAGGATATTTTTCTAATGAAATGGATGCTAGTGTTGTGCCTAAATTTAATTCATTTATATGGGTCCAACATACAAATCAAAATTATGTTGAGAAATTGTTTGATGGAAAAGGGATTCTTAGCTTAAAAAGTTAAACTAGGCCAAACCCTCTTCTATCAACATTAGAACATAAGCCAAGTTTGGATTCTACATTTAAAGAAGAGCTAAACTATAGGGGTTTTGTCCCTTTGTTGTATAAAGGAGTTTCAACTGAATTCAACCAACCAAACCAAAGTAAAACATGAAACACCAATTGAGAAAGATTAAATAATAAATGACTATCGAAAATAGATACATGAATTCTGAAATGGTAGTAGAGATTAGGAGATAGAGAAGAATAGGAACTTGGGCTTGAAATCTGAGAGGTACTAGGTCCTTGGGTTCCCTTCACCTAAATTAGGGTTTTATAGAAAGTTTGAGCTTCACCCAACCTATACCCGTAAAATCCTACTTCTCTCCAACTAGTGTCCTTCAAAACCTGTAATATCAACATGTACACACAAAACAAGGGTAAAACATTTTGTGTATAAATAGGATCTTGCCTTAGTCAAGCCCCCATTTCAATGTTCCTACCTCACAGATAGCCAATATTTAGAACAAGATGTTGTGTGTGTTCAAACACCCTATGTGTGAGCAGTAACATGCAAGATCTAATCACAAATATCAAACACTAACCCTAGATGACTCAAGCAAATAGGATAGGATGATAAAAGAGATGCTTCACTCAAGATAACATACAACATTACCTCAAGGATGAGGATTCATCGAAGGTTTGATGAATAAGAAGGCAATACAACCATACCATAGGAGGGTACTCAAGCCAATCTCAAGTTGGTGGTTCCAACCCTTCTCCCAATCATGCAGAGTGCTTCATCCTACGAATGGAAAGATGGACTGTTGAGATCTCACTTCCTATCCTTCACAAAATCCTTCCAAGAGAGCAAAGTAACTTCAACCTCATCAATAATAACCTGTATTAATTCAAGAGGAGCATAAGCATAATATTGAGCAAATAGATGGCATTCTAATTATCTTTTTCCATCTAGTTTCAAATGAGAAGGTCACTTGCTTATATACAAGGCCCTAGAAATGAATTCTTTGAATTAAAGAGTTGACAACACATGCGAAAAACCAAATTTGAGTTTGGGGTTGGCTTAACCAACATAAAGGTCGACTTATATAATTAATTTGTCACCCTTAAAACACAAGATGGACTAGGGAGGTAGGTGCCTTAGGACCTTTAGACAAATTAAGTTACAAGCCTACATTTGGGTTAAATCTAACTCCAAATTTAAACTTTGTTTTCGGGTTTCAATCAAAATTTAATCAGAATTACAATATTTCATGAAATCAGGACCCAATCAGGACTTTATGGTAGATCCCAAAATGGAATAGGCTAGAGATCACTAAAGGAAGGTGCTAAACATAGTGAAATTTTGTTTGCATTTGCTGAGGTGGAAACGTCATTGTTCACAATTAGTTCTATCCCATGTAAAACTTCAAGACCCTAAGGATTATGATTTAATATGCCATGAAGAGCCTCAATGATAAGTGCAACAATACTAGAGGTTACCTTAGTATCATTAAGGTGTATCTAAAAGTTAGCAAGATACCTATCTAACTGATGCACCTCAATTCAATCCATAGTGAAGAGTGACCTCATGTTTAAAGGTTGAATTAGTATCACGATATGTCATTATTGGATAATTTGCTAAGATTAAAAGAATTATAATTGCTAGATCATAAGAAAATTTGAAGAAATCAAGAGTGGTTATGATATAAGAAGTGATAGTTCAAAATAGAGTCATTCTTAAGTTTTTGTAGTTTCTTTGAACAATGTTAGCATAATAGAGAGATTGGGTTGTAAATCTCATTAAAAAATGCACTTTACAACACACAATCAATATTTAAAAATATTCCAAGTTTTAGAAGAAATGAAAGGTTGATTCACCAAAATGTGATGTTAAATATTTTATTTAACTAAGAATGCTCTATGGTTTTTATGTGAAGTATTTTCAAGGCACCACACTAAGATAAACTTAGTTCTTTTGAAAAAAAAATGATTTACTTCTTTTCTAACCCAAAAAAAAAATTGAGACTAGAATATCCTACTATGTTTTAAACCTACAAAATGCTATTTTCACAAAGCTAAAATATAAATTCTAATGGAAAATTGTTGATTTATAGAATCTAAAATATAAATTTGACAAAACAAGTTCAAAACTGTAAATGACAAGCAAAGAGGAACTTGGAGCTGAAATATTAGGTTAACTAGAAGGGATGTTGGTACAACATACTTTCATCCATACAATGTCTACAAACTAGAAATTTGTAAAATACCACTTTTCTACCTAGATCTTGAGGTCAACTCCATAATAGGAAATAGTGACAAAAATAATAGAAACCCAAATGACATAGAAAATGAAGGAAAATGATATAGTTTATATATTATTAAAATGAAAATGAAAACAACAAAGAAGAAGAGGACACGAGAAAACCTCCATGTAATTGAGTATTTTTTGGAAATGTGTAGCTAAAGCAAGGAGAAATGTTGGGCCTTCTTAGGAGCTTGTCGTGAATGGTCAAGCCCCTATTTTGGTGTTTCATCCTCGATGGTGAATCAATCCTAAAGAGGTTAAAATAGAAGTGTGTGATCTTATCCTAAGTGTGTCTAGGAGACAAGAATAGTGTGAAATACTAGGAATATTATTCTTAGGTCTACAAAGAATTATAAACTCATGTGTGTGATTAGACAAGAGGAAAGAGGTGCTCGGAACACAACTATGGATTTTACAAATAATAATAGGAATAAAAAGAACGCTAAAACACTACCACCTCATGCAAGGTAAAAATGCTAAGGACAAACCCTAGTAGGATGCAAAGTGCCCAAAACCTTCAACAAATGCCTATAGATGCTATTATTGAAGTTCACATTAGAGATATGAATATCAATAACCAAGTGTATTACTATTATGAGCTAAAGAGTGTTGAAAGAGTGCTTGTGCTTCAAATATTGAGAGATTTGGAAGAGATGGATTAAAAAATGAGCTTTGGGAGGGAAAGTAGAAGGTCCCAAATTAGGGGTAGAAATTTATATTCATGTTGGCACCATTACCAAAGGCTTGGATATAGAGAAAGGTGGCAAAACACTTAATAAATAGTCATCATTCAATAGGATGTCGAAGGATGCTAGTGAGTTGCACTAGTGTTTAGGAAGCTACAACTCTTGAAAGCTCTAGTCACTAGAAAAAAGTAAGATTAATATAATAGAGGATTGATTTTGTATAATAGGGGTATAGGCAAGCATGAACATAAGAATGACCTTGCACTAAGCATGGAAAATAGGCTAAGGAAATGGTTCAATGAGCCTAAATACATGCTAGGGGATACAAATGCCAAAGTAGATCCAAAACATAGCAGGAAATTGCAACGGTATGCAATTTTCTATATTACACAAGGGTTTGGGCTCCCTTTTAAAACCCCACATTTACCCATAATATATATATATATATATATATATATATATATATATATATATATATATATATATATATATATATATATATATATATATATATATATATATATATATATATATATATATATATATATATTTAAAAAAATTATGTTTTTATATTTATTAGTTCTAACTAGTTTTTTTTTTTCATTTTTCTTTCAAAGTTAGGACATTAGGGGCTACCACTACATGTTACACCTCTTGGTATAATTAGAAAATAAAACTATGTTTATTATTTGAAAAGATGAAATGCTTAGAAATCATAAGTATTATCAATGATCAAAAAAGAATTTAAATAAAAGGGGGGGAAATTTTTTATTGAATTCGGAAAGCATTACAAAGAAAAATGAAACAAAGCAACCAAGAGAAGTAGTGAAAACAACAATAAGTTACACCCAAGAAGCACCTCATATCTTGCATAATCCAGTCTTCAAGAACAAGGGCCAAATCTCCATGAAGGTTTCCCTAGTCATCCATATTCCAAGTCTCCATCTGCTCAGAAGCCCACCTAGCCAAGCCATCAACCACTTTATTCCACTCCCAAGGAACATGACTGAAAGCAATGGAATCAAAAGCGATACTCAAAGAAACAATTTGTTTGACCACCACAACCACCAACTGCCAATTTACATCTTCAAAATATCTTTTATTTAGAAAATCAATGATAACCTAAGAATCAGATTCACATACAATCTACCTCCAACCAAGAGCACACGCATGTTCTAACGCCAGAAGAATAACAAGAGCCTCCATGAGGTTATTAGTATGCACTCCTCTATATACAAAGAAGGAAAACACCACCACTCCTAAACTATCTCTGCCAACACCACCAACTCCAGCATGCCCAAGATTACCTCTAGAAGAGCCATCAGTACTAATTTTTAGCTCACCTAGAGTAGGGGGACACCGATTTCTAGATTGACTAACTCTCTTCCTCCCACACCCATGATGAATAGTCCTCAAATTTCTCCTTCCCTCTAGGGAAAGATCCAAAGCATTGACCACTCCCAAGTCACCAAGATCAACTAGAATAGTCAAATTGCACTTAGCAATCAATGTTTCTTGTAGGACCTCCAAAATTATTAGCCAAAGCTTACCCACAAACAACTTTTTAGCTAAGAAAATTCTATAGTTACACTCCAACTAGATATGTCAAATTATCAAACTGGGGCCAATGAGCCAAGCTATAATAAATAAAGAAGTCTCTATAGGAAGAGATTCCTAACCCCTCCAAAAGTCCTCCAAAGAAGAAGCATGTCTACACGAAAGACACCATAGATTCCACTAGAAGTGCCAAAGAGCTTTTGCATAAGAACACTGAAAGAAGAGATGAGGAATACACTCTTCTTGCCTAGCACACATAATACACGTAGAAGGACCTTGAAAACCTTGCTTCCAAATATTTTCCCAAGTAAGACATCTTCCTTTCCAGACCCCTAACCAGGAGAAGAAGTTACACTTAGGCTAGGCAAACTTATTCCAAACCTTTTTCTACCACAAGACTTCAGTACTTCTAAACACCTGTTTATCTAGAATTTGGTAACTTGAGGCAAAAGGAAATCTACCTTTTGGATCAGGACACCAAGCCAACACATCTCTCTCAAAAAGTGAATTACAAACATGACCTGACAAAATCATAGCTAGCTCTTGATGATCCTAAGCCATATCACTAGGTGGCCACTCATGCAGATTCTTCCACCTAAACACACTAGCTTGACCTAGATTCTGGTGAGTTTTAAAATCAGCTACATGGCACCAACCAACATTCATAAAATGCTGACATAAATTTTGTAAGTGAGGGTGAGTAGTCAAAATGGGAGGATGACCATCCCAAAAGTCCTACCAAAAGAGTGCATCCTGGCCACCATTACAAATCAAGAACAACCCCTACTTGACCAACTTGGCACCCCTTTTGAGGGCACCCCAGATCATAGAACCCTTCCCCTCCAAACTGAAGTGAACAACACCACCACTCTCAACCTCACCCAGATATTTGGAGGTGAGGATTTTAGCCCACAACTAATCTTTTTATGAACACCACTGCCACTATAATTTAGCTGCTAGAGCATGCATGTTCAAATCAGTCTGACATAAACCCAACTCGCCTTCCTTCTTCAGCCTACATATGACATCCTAGTTAACCAGGCTCCACTTCCTATGAAGAAGATTGCCAAACCAAAGGAACTATCGAGACAGCCTCCCAAAGTCTTTGATAAAGCTAGAAGGTGCAGAAAGAACAAATCTTTTGTATAGGGGAAGAACCTACACCACCGACTTTAAGATAGTCACTCTGCCCGCTGAAGAAAGCCACCTGCAAGTCTAATGACTGACCATATTTTGAAACTTATCAATAATCCCCTATAAATACAACTTAGGAAGTGAGTGAATAGAAAGAAGAATGTTGAGATAAACAAAAAGGAGAGTACCAATTTGGAAATGAAGAATACAAGCAATTCTCTTTCGGATAATCCTAGGACTATTCAAAAAAAAGATAAAAGACTTTTCTTCATTAATACGCTGACCTAAAGCTACCAAATAACTATCCAAAATGCTATACCATTTGAAAGCCTCCTCAACCTTGGCCCTACCCATCAAAGTAGTATTATCCACAAAATAAAAAAGTGACTTGGGAGGAATGTTATTTCCCTAGCACCAACCCTGGATCAAACCTCTCTCCACTGAAGATATAACAAACCTCCCCAAACCCTCAATGAGTAAGATAAAGAAGTAGGGAGACAAAGGATCCCCTTGTCTAAGTCCCCTAAAAGCACCAAACATCTTAGATGGTTCACCATTAATTAGCACCAACTAGGAAGGCAAAGTGACGCAACTCTTGACCCATTCAATCCATGCACCAGCAAAACCAAAAGCTTCCAAAATATTAAATAAGAAGGCCAATTTGACAAGATCATATGCCTTAGCCAAGTCCAACTTAATAAACATAGATTTTTCCTTAGAGTAAGCCATAGAATGAATGGTCTCAGTAGAAATAATGATACCATCTATAATCTGCCTACCAGTAACAAAACCCCCTTGCTCCTTCGAAATTAACCTAGCTAGCCAAGGTTTTAGTCACTCCACAATCAACTTTGTAATTATCTTATACACCACATTACATAAAGTGATTGGTCTAAAAAGATCCAAAGAATTGGCACCATCCTTCTTTGGTAGAAGATCTCAAAAAATAGCATTCATAGATTTCAACATTTGTTTATTCATGAAGGATTCCTGCACTACATGTGATGCTCCTTCATGCAACCCTAAAGAGTTAGACCATCAAGCGTAAAATTTATAGAAATATTTTTTTTTTTGAAAGCACGGAAGTCCAATAATAGTAACCAAAGATATCATAATACACAACATAAAGAAAAGTACACTTCTAACTCCTCTAGCGAAACATAACTGCATCAATAGATCATTAAAGTCTAAACAACACAAGAGATAAACATCCTGCTACTATAGATAAGAACCACTTATACATGGCAAGGAAAGTTGATATTACAAAGTTACAGTACAAGATTACAAGGCCGATCATATCGGTTACAATGATTACATATAAAGTATACAATTACTCTAGAGGTGTAAAGCTATCTAGCACAGAAACACTTCTGCTCTGAACTTGATCTCATTCTTCAAGAAGATCCATGGATAGCTTTGTCTCCCAACCATGTCAAACACTAAGGTCCACCCCACTGAGCTAGGAGATAATAATGAGGTTCAGCTAGGACAAGGTTACAACCATGAAAAAAATCACAAGATCTAGACTCCATGCAAACAACCAAGATATCCAGACTTCATAAACCCAACACAACTCCACAAGACAAATCAACAATAGTCTAAGATCAATCAAGACGACAAGACTTCACTCCAAAGATAACAACCAATAAGAAACAATTGAACTGCATAAGGAGAGTGTCGTCACATGGCCCTAGCATGGGTTACCCAAGCTATCTACCACTAGAAGCCAGCCCCCATCTATGGTTACCTTGGCAGCCTCTCTCTAGGCATCGGCCCCATAGGGTGACACATGCGGAGCTGATAGGTACTCTAATGGAGACAAGGAGGTTGGCCTTGCCAACTAGGCCTTCTCATCCCATCCTTAGCGTGCGAGAGCACTCAAGTCATGGGTGAGGTATTCTTACTTATCTTGTTAGGTGTTTTACTACCCCAATGCTCCTAAGTACATTATTAAGTTTTTACTTGCTTACAATTTCCATGGGGTTACCTAGGTGGCCTCTCACTAGGCACTAGCCCCACCATGAAAGCCACTCCCCTTAGCATTCTCTGATCAACCATACATACCCAACATACAAGAATAAGGTCATAAATACGTTCCGACCGATAATTTACGCCATTCACAAGGCCACAATTTGAAGCAACAAGATCTAGAAACCAAACTAACACAAGTAACAAGACCAACTGTTAAGCCTCTAGAGTCTGTAATGGGGTTCTTTACTAGGATATCATTGTACCTTTCCCAACATGGGAAACAACCATGACCATAAAATAAAAATCACAAGGGATCAAGAAAGAGAGAAAGCACAACACCAATATAACCCTGCCACTATACCACATTGGATTCTGAGGTGACAAGTCTTTGGAGTTACACAGATCTATCATGACAATCAAAACAACTAACCAAACATGACACTTATCAACTTAACCTCTCACAGGACTCACATGCCCACCATTGTACTAATAGACAAAGCACAATTACAAGACTCAACACTGAAATAATAGCAATGAGCCAAAAGCATCACTAGTATACTTTGGTTCAAGATCAACCATAACATCAGAGAGTATAAATATATCAAAACATTAATCAAGCTATTTTACTATAGATTCAAGAAAAGGCTTAATTCACTCTCTTAGGTTTAACTCGAAGAGTTACTTAAACCAACACATCTTAATCACATCACAAGGCTCTAGAACTACAACTAGATAATCATTTATCAATTATTCTACTCAAGTTAAGGAATAATGAATTCTTTAAAACTTAATCACTCTAACACTAATAAGAGACACCATATTCTGACCACCAAATTTCCTAAACTATGGTGAAAACTATACATCATGGATAACATTTAACGTACAAAAGTAATAGATCCTAACATGTACAAAGAAAAAATGACGTAAAGGTGATACAATATACCATCATGGTTGTTCAAAAGACTAAAAACATATATATTAATTAGTTTAACAAAAAGGCTAACTACCAATCATCAATCTAAAAGGAATAAGCCTATCTAAAATGGTCTCTTCCCACTAAAATAAGAAAGATCACATTGCAAAAATAAGAAGACTTTTAAAACTAACCTCCTAAAGCACAAATATTCCTTAACAAACTTCCAAATTTCAAATACTTTAAAAAAAAATCAAGACATATTATAATTAATAATAGAACAATAGATTACACAAATCTTAATTTTCTTTTAACAAAACAAATAAGGACATTCCTAATATCTAACATGTGTGCAAGAGCAAGATTAAAATATCATCTATAAATCTTTCCTATAAACCCAAGTCATATGCTAACATTATTACAATTTCAAACAATTACTATAAACTTAAACAATCTTCCTAAGCATACAACTACTTCAATTTCCAAATCAAGGCAAATGTGCTATCCTACACACAAGGATTCTATTTATCAAATCATCATTACAACTACTAATAACCCTATCTATGTGGAAAGTAAATTAGTAAGCTATTCAGAAGAGTTTCCCCTACGAACCTATGAAATAACCCAAGCCATATCGACTTACATGAATATGCTATAAGGGTCGACTACTTGCTACATCGGTGATGATTGTAGTGCTAGACCCGACAGTGACTACAAGGAAATAAAGTATATTATTCCATATACACACACCATCACAAACTGAAGGTCTACTAAAGGTGACTTGTAGAAAGGGAGGAGTCTTTCTAAGAAGAGACTTCAACTCTAAACTAAGACAAGCATGCCGATAGGGAAGAGTTATTAAAAGGATGAGCACAGAAGGTTTGAAACTTGAGGAGTGAGCCCTCTATTCAATTTTGCCAACAGGGATAAGAAAATGACAATGGCTTACATAGAAATCTTCTGGCAGAACACGGTGGGTAGGTTCACTCTTGGAGAACAATTCTAAGCTCATGCACTGGATAACAATGAGGATAATGTGGGTCTACTCTAGGGGTCACTAAAAATTTAGGTAACAGTTCTCTCGTTTCACACAGTGTCCAACCTTGGCAGCCGCAATCAGAAACGAAGGAACTTGCAATAATATTCAGGTAGAATGACTCAAGGGTGATCAACTCAAGCATAAGCGACACCAAGAGGGGACGTCTACAGGGTATGCTAATAAAAATGTTTAAGCAGTTCAGATTAGGATTTGTATCAGAGAGAAAAGTTAAGCCATCACAAGGTTCGGCCAAGAAGATTCCTCTGCAATGAGAACTGGCACCCAACAAAATGAAGCATTGGTGAACTCCAACTGGTTCTACTACTTGGATGAATGTTGAGGGGAGTCTCTTCAACAATATGCCACGATTTGGGCTAGACACATAGTAAGAAGAAAAAATTCTTGGAGATTAGCGACTTTAAGATAGATGACAAGAAGGGATAGATGGAAACAAATTCACTAATTTACCAAAAAGGATTGCATGAGTGGTCAAGAAAATCAAGTGCACATACACAAAGAGCAAAATCTTCAAAGAGAGGTCAAGTCAAGAACCACTTTGCTATAGAGTTGCCAAAAGATTTAAAGGAGATTACAGGGAATGGTCAAGAATGTAAAGGCAATGACTTCGTTAGATTACCATAGTGTCGATAGATTTGAAGTCCTTAGTAGTAACATAATGAAATGATGGAGGAAGAACTTATTACACTAGCAAACCTAAGAAGAAAATGGTGACAGGAATAATCAAAACACAATTCACTTCCTACAAGCATCAACACAAGAGGATTACTTGGCTTAGAAAAAGTTAGATGGATAAGGGAATCACATAGTGACAAAAGAAAAATCTACCGACAGAGCAAGAACTAAGAAAGGATTTGCAAAGAAGTAAGTTACAAGAACAAGAGTGAATACCATATCAATTCCACACTAGAACCCACAACAATAAATTTAATTCCTTAGAGCATACAAAGACAAAGGAAATACAAAAATTCACAAGACACACCCATAGATTTCATGCTCTGAGTCAAATCTTCTTTTAGAATTTCCTTCCCTTTATGCTTCTAATATTTCTCTAAAGCCTCCTTCTTCCCCAAAAAACTCTTAGAACAAAACATAACCACAGACATAAAAACCCCCTCACACGAATTTCTCCAAGACCAAAAATAGGCAACAACCATTAATTCCAATAACCCCCAAATTAATTTCACAATCCCTCTTCATAAGGAGAATTTGAAATTTTTCCTAACATAGAGATTCTCAGATCTCTAAATATAACCGTCACTAACAATCTTAAATTATTCACCCAAAATATATTTTAAATCAACTATGCACTAATTACCTTCATAAATATTTACAACATTACAATAGATAATTTTGCTAGTAAAAGACTTTACATAAACAATATTCCAAATTCTACGACTATACAAAAATTACTATAATTTAATAAAGATAACAAGGAACACATAGACAAGATTTAAACAACTTTAACAACACTCCACAATATGCGACGACCAACAACAAGAAACAAGGGACCAATGTCGCATCATGACACATGACTACAAAAAAATACTCGAACTGGCCTAGCAGCATAAAACTCATGTTATCTCCGTCCACATAATCCATGGTGTAGGGCCCACTCAGACCTACTAAGTCAGGTGGAGTCGAGGCCCGGTACCTGCAACCTGCGTGAAAACCAATGGGTTGAATATGATCAAATGTATATGCATATATCAACACACATCGAGATAGAGAATCACGGTGTAGTAGGGTGCTCGATCTGAGCAGTACTACACTGTCCCTGCCCTAAAACAAGACTATAACTAATTCTATTTAACATCAGATGCATAAACATGATATTTTCTAACCATCACTAAACATGTCCATCTCATCATAATTGAAAAAAAAACAACAATGTCATCAAAGCACATTCTACAAGTGAGAATTAAATCAGTCAAATATAATCTATCAAAATTAGAATAAGCATAAACCATAATCTCAGTAGCTCAAATGTCTCAGAAATGTCTGGATGCACAGAAAAGGCTAACAACTGTCTCATATCAAGTAGAGAGTAATGCACCACTAACAACTATCACAAGCCAAAAATGAAGGGGCATTACATCCTCCCCCATAGAGTCAAGCTTACTCCTGGAAGCTTGCAAATAAATAAGGGTATAACTCTCTGATCCTGGAAGTATCCTCCTAGGTAGCAGAAATCTCATCATTAGGATCCCACTAGTCCCTAACCTACTCCATGTCTCTACCCCTGAGAGAAAGTCTCCTATGTTGTAGAATGCCTATGGGCTCCAAAGCCAGCTACCTGTCCTCTACCTGTAGAGCAGTCCAATCAAGAGTATGAGTAATATTTGGATGATAAGGTCTAAGTACAGAAACATGAAACACATCATGGATGCGTGAAAGGTTGGGTGGCAAATAAAGATGATAAGCAATAGGATTGATCCTCTCCAACACCTCAAAAGGTCCAACAAAGCATGGTACTAGCTTAGAGCCCTTTCCATAACAAATTGGACTCTTTCACGGTCGCACATGCAAGAACACCTGATCACCAACTAAAAACTGTCAATCGATCCTATGAGCATCTGCATACTTCTTCTGTCTATCCTGAGCTACCACCAAATGCTCTCTGATACTCTCAACCTACTGCTCCATATCTCTAAGCATATCAGGACAAAAAAGGACTATATCCTCTAGACGATCCCAACTCAATGGGGTCCTACAAGGGCGACCATACAAAGCCTGAAATGGAGACATGCCAATAGAACTTTGATAGCAATTATTATAAGAAAACTCCACCAGGTATAGGTAGTCCTCCCAATGACTCTATCAATCCATCACATACATCCTCAACATATCCTCAAGGGCCTGATTAACCCTCTCGGTCTAACCATCGGTCTCAGGATGGTAAGCTGAACTAAAGTTCAGCTGTGTCCCCAACACATGCTGCAAGGAAGTCCAAAGAGTGGATGTGAACACTGGATCCCTATCAGAGACGATCCTACGAGGAATCCCCTAAAGTCTGATGATGTCCTCCATGAACACTTTGGCCACCGTAGAAGCATTATATGAAGAATGGATAGGAGAGAAGTGAGACACCTTTGTCAACCTATCCACAGTGACCATAATAGCATCATGTCGATGAGAGGACACCGGCAAACCAATAATGAAGTCAATCAAAATGATATCCCACTTCCACTTTGGAATCAAATGAGGCTACAAAATAACTATAAGGTGTTGATGCTCTGTCTTCACCCTCTGACACTAAAGGCATCTCGACACAAAATCAGAAATATCTTGCTTCATACAACTCCAAAAGTAGAATTGGCATAGATCTGCATGCATCTTCTTGACACCCGGATGAGCAGAATAGGGTGCTCGATGCACCTCCAACAACACTAGGGTACAAAGACCCTCTGAACTAGGAACATAGATACGACCCATATGATGCAAAAGACCATCTGACTCAAGAGAATAACCAGAGAATCTACCCTCTAAAGGTCTACCAGACTCAATCTTGGATCTCACTTCCTAACACCAACTGTCGGTAGGAAGTGCTATGAGGATCTGACCTCTCAAATCAACTGTAAGAGAGACTCCTAAGATTTAATGCCTTCGATGACTAAGAGCATCCGCTACCACATTCTCCTTGCCCTGAATATATCTAACCTCAAAGTTGTACCCACACAAGAACTCCATCCAACGCCTCTGCCTCGCATTCAAGTTTGGCTGCGTGAAAATATACTGCAAACTATGATGATCACTGTGCAACTCAAACTGAAGCCCTAAAAGAAAATGCCTCCATCTCACCAAGGCATGCACAAATGCCACTAACTCCAGGTCATGAGTGGGATAGTTCAATTCGTGATCCTTGAGTTTGCGAGACTCATAGGCAATCACACGGCCATCTTGCATCAGAACTGCTCCCAAACCCTCTAAAGAAGCATTGGTACAAATAATAAAATCCCTAGAAGGATCAGGAACTGCTAAAATAGGTGCACTAGTCAACTACTCCTTAAGGGTCTAAAAAGCTGTCTGACACTGCTCTGACCATACAAACTTCTTCCCTTTCCTCTAAAGAGAAGTAATAGGATGAGTAATCCTCGAAAACCCCATAACAAAGTAGTGATAGTAGCCTACCAAACCCATGAAACTGTGAGCCTCAGAAACATTAGTATGTGTAGGCCAATCCATAATAGCTTGGATCTTCAAAGGATCCACTGCAATACCCTCTCTAGAGATGACAGACCCAAATACTTCACCTCAGTCTGAAAGAATTCACATTTCGACAAATTAGCATAAAGCTAGTTTTCTCTCAGACACTACAACACCTGATGCAAATGCTCCTCATGCTCCTCCATAGTCCTTGAATAGATCAATATATCATCAAGAAATACAAGGACAAATCTATCGAGATAAGTGCAGAAAACACCATTCATCAGACTCCTAAAAATTGAAGGTTCATTTGTCAACCTGAATGGCACTACTGTGAAATCATAATGTCCATAACGGGTGTAAAATGTTGTGTTGTGAATATCTACCTCAAATATCCGTAACTACTTAAGACCAATTTTAGAGAACACCTTGGCTCCCTTAATCTGATCAAACAAATCATCGATCTGAGGCAAGGGATACCTATTTCTCACTGTCACCTTGTTGAGCTGTCGATAATCGATGCATAGCTACAGAGATCCATCCTTCTTTTTCACAAAGATCACAGGTGCTCCCCAAGGAGAGACACTAGGTCAAATGAACCCTTTGGCTAATAGCTCCTCCAACTGCGGTCAATGCTCCTTGAGCTCCTGAGTAGTCATCTTGTATGGAGCTCACAAGATAGGCTCTACACTGAGTACCAAATCAATCCTAAAGTTGATGTCATGCTTAGGTGGCATCCCTAGAATATCAGATGGAAAAACATCAACATACTCTCTCAAAACTGGGTGATCATCAAGAGATGCCTCTCAACTCTCCTCTATCTCCAAATCAATAACAGACACTGCAAAAAGCTGACATCCCTAATGCATGCATCTCTTAAGCTACATAGTGGAAATCATACGTAGGGAAATAGGCCTCTGAACTCCTACCACCTCCACCTCCACACCAAAATCATCCACACATCTACTAGACTTATGCTGACAATCAATCACCGCATGATGGGCCTCCAACCAATCCATACCCAAAAATATATCATATGAACCAAGGGGTAGAATACGAAGGTATATAGAAGTAGATAGAGAGCCAATCCTCAATTCACAACCTAAAACTAGAGACTCAATTGCTATCTTAGCCCCGGAAGCTAACTCAACTTGCCACCTATCATCCTTCTTTGTTGCCACTAAGCCACAATGCTCCACAAGAGGATATATAAACGAATCAGATGCACCAGAATCAAAAAGAACAGAAAAACCAATACCTCACATGCGACCAAAAGTCTCCACCACAATGCCTTAATGCTCTGCCTGTCGATCATCCACTACTACAAAGACTCGGTGTGACCTACTTGCATCACCAACCATTGTCTTAGATGCCACCGGTCGATGTCCAAACCCTAATGCACCCTTTTGCGGGCACTGCCTAGCAATATGACCCTGTTGGCCACAAGAGAAACACTCCGTGCCTCTACCAAAACTACCATCAACTTGAAAAGCACTAGATTGCTGGAAACTACCTCTACTCACTGCGTACTGCATACTCTGAGCTGGCTGATCAAAATGATTGTGCTTATTGCGCTACCAAGACCAATCTTTCTTCACCTAGAATCTATTACCTTGCTATGGCTAATAATTTTTCTATTTTGCCTAAGAGTGTTGCTGCCAAGCACCCTTTGAGGGTGTATGAGATCCTGAAGTCTAAGTATGTCCACCTCGTGAACCAAAACCTGAAGAAGGTGCACTGCCAATCTGCACTCCTGTATGTCCACTTAGCACCATAGCCAAATTCTCTTCCACTAACCAAGCTTTCTCCACTGCCACATCCATAGACTTAGGTTCGAACATACGAACCCCTCCGCTGATCCGGGCATTCAGGTCCCTGATAAAATACTACACCAACATAGACTCATCATCTCTGATACCTACATACTGCTTGAGCTCATAAAATCTGCGCTCATACTATTCAATTGTCATGGCCAACTGCCTCAAATCATGGAACTCATCTTCTTGACGCTGCCTCCAATGGTCAGATAGAAAGCAGGCTCTAAATCTCTCTAAGAACAACTCCCAAGACATAGTGCTAATGTCCAAGTGCAGCTTCTGCTCCTCTAGCCGCCACCAAGTCAAAGCAAACCCTCAGAGATGAAAAAAGGCACATCTGTCTTTAATCTTGCTACCATAAGGATGCATGGCGAAACACTTGCCTAAGTCCAATAACCAAGTCTCTACCTCAAGACCTCTACCAGCTCCATCAAAGAAGGGAGGGCATGCCCTTAGTAGATCCAGTAGATCTCTCATATGGCTGGCTAGTGTGGCCTCCTGCTCAGCTGTCAACTCCCTACACCTGGGAGATATCTCTCTCTCTAGGACCCAGCTGGTCTACCTCCTAACCCCCTCGAGGCTACTCAACCTCATGTCTAGGACCTAATTAGGCAAGAGCCTCCTCAAGTAACTATCGTAACTGGGCTCCCTCAGGCTGGCCCTGACCCTCCATATTCTGACCTCCACCTTCATGGGCACTCTCATGAGGAGAACTGGGAGGAGGTGTACTACCACCACCTCTCCTACATCCCCTACCTCTGCCACAGCCTCAGCCCCTACCTCTAGGCATAGACCTACAACACCAAAAGATGATTTATTAAACAAAGAATAGAAAACAACTATTAATCTATAGAGTTTAAGCACTAGGTCACATAATGGGCTCAATTGTAACTAGAGTACCTAGTGTTTAAACTTGGCTCTGATACCAAATGTGATGCCCCTTCATGCAACCCTAGAGAGTTAGACCATCAAGCGCAAAATTTACAGAAATAATTTTTTTTTTAAAGCAAGGAAGTGCAATAACAGTAACCAAAGATATCATAATACACAACATAAAGAAAAGTGCACTTCTAACTCCTCTAGGGAAACATAAATGCATCAATAGATCATTAAAGTCTAAACAACACAAGAGATAAACATCCTGCTACTATAGATAAGAACCACTTATACATTGTAAGGAAAGTTTATATTACAAAGTTACAGTACAAGATTACAAGGCCGATCATATCGGTTACAATGATTACATATAAAGTATACAACAACTCTGGAGGTGTAAAGCTATCTAGCATAGAAACACTTCTACTTTGAACTCAATCTAATTCTTTAAGAAGACCCATGGATAGCTCTGCCTCCCAACCATGTGGAACCCTGAGGTCCACCCCACCAAGCTACGAGATAACAATGAGGTTCTACTAGGACAAGGTTACAACCATGAACAAAATCACAAGATCCAGACTCCATGTAGACAACCAAGATATCTAGACTTCACAGACTCGACACAACTCCACAAGACAAATCAACAATAGTGTAAGATCAATCAAGATGACAAGAGTTCACTCCAGAGATAACAACCAATAAGAAACAACTAAACTGCGTAAGGAGAGTGTCATCACATGGTCGTAGCATGGGTTACCCAGGCTATCTACCACCAGAAGCCTGCCCCCATCTATGGTTACCCTGGTAGCCTCACTCTAGGCACCGGCCCCATAGGGTGACACATGCGGAGCCGACAGGTCCTCTCATGCAGACGAGGTTAGCCTTGCCAACCAAGCCTTCTCATCCCATCCTTAGCATATGAGAGCACTCAAGGCATGGGTGAGGTATTCTTACTTATCTTGTTAGGTGTTTTACTACCCCAACCCTCCTAAATACATTATTAAGTTTCCACTTGCTTACAACTTCCATGGGGTTACCCAGACGGCCTCTCACTAGGTAGTGGCCCCACCATGAAAGCCACTCCCGTTAGCATTCTCTGATGGACCATACATACCCAACATACAAGAATAAGGTCATAAATTAGTTCCGACCCATAACTTACGACATTCACAAGGCCACAATTTGAAGCAACATGATCTAGAAATGAAACTGACACAAGTAACAAGACCAACTATTAAGCCTCTAGAGTTAGTAATGAAGTTCTTTACTAGGATACCACTGTACCTTTCCCAACATGGGAAACTAGGTTACAACAACCGTGACCATAAATGAAAAATGGCAAGGGATCAAGAGAGAGAAAGAAAGTACAACACCACTATAACCTTGCCACTATACCACACTGGATTCTAAGGTGACAAGTCTCTGGAGTTACACAGATCTATCATGATAATCAAAACAACTAACCAAACATGACACTTATCAACATAACCTCTCACGGGACTCACATGCCCACCATTGCACTAATAGACAAAGCACAATTACAAGACTCAACACTGAAATAATAGCAATGAGCCAAAAGCGTTACTAGTATACTTCGGTTCAGGATCAACCATAACATCAAAGAGTATAAATATATCAAAACATTAATTAATCTATTTTACTATAGATTCAAGAAAACGCTTAATTCACTCCCTTAGGTTTAACTTGAAGACTTACTTAAACCAACACATTAATCACATCACTAATAATAAACAGTAAATGCTTGCTTTATTTGATATATTAAAATGCAGATACAATGATGTATATAAACAAACTATGAGGGTTGAGTTGACAGTTGCAATCAGTTACAATAGTTAAATTGACCAAACTGAACTGATCGCATAACAATGTAACCAACAATGCAATGTAATACAATATGCTGACATTAGTAATCAATGCTAACATTCCCCCCCTTATTATATTGTTCTTGCAATAGTACCAAGGTACCCCCCTTAATGCTAAAATATTCAACAAAGTTGATTACATAATATGAATACATATTTTATAGAAGATCTTCTCCCAAAGAATAAATCATGAACCAAGCGAGACTCCATCATGTTGTCTTGTCTACCCTCGGAAAGGCGTAGCTTCGAGCTGTGTTCTTGAGCTCTTTAGTCCCAAGCTCTCAAATCACAGAGTCTTGAATTATTCGACAATGGACCCTAAGAGATACGACAGATCTCTGCCATATTGTCTAGTGACCACGAAAGGGTATAATTCAAGATCATATACTCTTTGAAGCTCGCTGGAAAACAATCCATATTGAGCTCAACACCAAACCCCAAACCTGTCTCCAAAACAAAATCTTCACAAAACATACATTCTTCAAATCTGTCAGCTTTGTCAGCATCAACAAAGAAAAACAACCAAAAACAAAAACGCTTCTCATGCAAAGCATCATCTCAAAGTGAGAAGCTAACTTGAGATGATGGAAAGTCCTCCATCCTCCGATGCTGCCTTCCTCCAATATGACCCTGCTTCACTTTATGGCACATTAATCTCTTTGATAGCACAAGCATGTGAGTATTTAAATGCGCCAGAAGTACAAGCAGCATTTGTTATATGTGTAGCCATGATTAAAAATTGGTGATATCAATTTCAACCAATAATGGACCCTCAACCTTATAACTCCAAAACATGTAATTTCAACTTTAACAAAAACATCCTACTTATTTCTCCTTTAAAAAACCCTTTATAGGGTACATGCAAGAAGTTGTGTCCACTTAAGGTGGAAGTTTCGGAGTTAGAAAAAAATCTGAAATCGGGTTAACCAAAACGGGATCCCGCTTTTTATAAAACGGGATCCCGCTTTTTAAAAACGGGATCCCGTTTTGCTTTGGAATCCCGAGCCAAAAGTGGGATCCCGTTTTCAAGAAACGGGATCCCATTTTGAGTTTCATAAAAGGTTAATATTTTAACCTTTATAAAACGGGATCCCGTTTCAAAACAGGATCCCGTTTTATAAAGGTTAAAATATTAACCTTTTATGAAACGGGATCCCGTTTTAAAACGGGATCCCGTTATTTAAAATTTGAATTTTAAGCTCGGGTTTTGCTTTGTAACCCGGTTCAGGAAATGCTTTGGGGACCTGAACCTGACCTCTGGACCAGGTTTGACCTGCAACTTGAAGGTCCTGTCAATGTCACAACAAAATAGTGACTTTGGGCATATATCTGAAGGTCTATTTTGCAGAATATTTTGACGAAATTAAAACCCATTATAGATGAGACAGTGTAGATTCTAAATATGTAATTTTTTTTACAATTGGATTATTTTTTCTATTTTTTAATCAATTTCTGATGAAATAGGTCCATAAACTTGAATTATTAGGGTTTTTTAGTATTTTAATAACTTTTTATTAACATATTTTTTTGTAAAAAAAATTGTAGGAAAACGTACTTTAGACAATTCTTTTCAATTTAAAAAAAAAAAATTCAAAAAATGTTAAGTTTAGGTCATCTTATGCGTGACGTACACGATGATTTTTTAAAAGACCAAAAATGGCCAATAAAAAATTAATGAAAAAAAATATATTCAATAAAAAATTACAAAAAAATATGGAAAATGTACTTCAGTGAGTTAAAAATCTTTTCCCAAAAGGATTTTGAAAAATATGATTATTTAGGTCAAAATATGGATGACGTACACGTACATGGTATAGTAAAAAAAAAGTGACTTTTAAACAGTGGTTTTTAGAAACACCTATTCAAAATCACTTTCTATCATCTGGGTATTGAAAAAAATTACATATTTGGAAACTAGATTTTGAGTACTACATTTCATATTTAGTGACTTTTTCCAAGATTCCACCGTTAAGTGCTTCAAATTTTTAGGTCAAATGTGACAAATTCTGAAAATCAGGGAAAACACTTCCACTTTTTGGCCAATAAGTGGACACAACTTCTTGCACACACCCTATACCTATTTATCACTTATTTCACCATAATTCCCTTATTTCTCCAACAAACAAGCTTGCATTAAGTTAAAAAGTTTAATTACTTTCCTTTTTTCACCATAAAATTCTTGTAAAGTATAAAGTTGCTTCCAAAATAAGATAACAAAAATCCTTTAGTGATAACTCCTTATTGTTAGATCACTTCTCTTATATTCTGTTTGGCTAAAATAGATATTTCATTGCAAAGAATCTTCCACAATGTGACACTAATAACAAACTGCCCGCTATATTCATCCAAATCAATAATTTCTTCAAAATCAATGAATATGTAGGGAATGAACCTGGATGATCACTTCATAAAAGATTGTTTCCTCCTGTGTGAGGATCTGACAAAAAGAAATCCAATCTAAAATGTTCCAATATGGAACAACCAACAATGGTGAGAAGAAAAGCAAGGAATCAGGTAGAAAATGGAGCGAACTTTCCTAATGACAAAATGCAGTCAACAATGTCTTCTTTCAATGCCATGCACATGAACCCTGGGCATGGTGTCTCTTCCTTTAAATATGTGCCACCCAAAAAGTTTCAAAATGGTATATCAAATATTAAATGGATTTCAAGGATTATCTTTCAAACATCAATCTGTAGCCACTAAGCAACTGCGTTGGGAGAACTTTACACCTTCTATTGTTGCATTACATAGAATCATTCACTCACTAGACCTCAACAGATCTGTGGCTTCTTCACCCACACGACTCTTATTATCCTCGGGCGATAACCAAAGATATCTCAAAAAAAACTATGCATCATGCTGGAACAATTCATCAAAGTAAAATCTATTTATCCTTAACAACACTGCACATCTCAAGTGATTCGAGAAGATTAAATTTCCACACTGGATGGCAAGACAACCACATTTAGGAACCTTACACTGCTTCTATAGGCTTCATCAGCAGACCATTGCTATTATATGCTCCATGGTGACAACGGCTACATGTCTTCTTGCATTTCCTCTTTGTACAATCATTCTCCTTCCTTGATGCTCTGATACCATAATAATAAATAGTAAATGCTTGCTTTATTTGATATATTAAAATGTAGATACAATGATGTATATAAACAAACTATGAGGGTTAAGTTGATAGTTGCAATTAGTTACAATAGTTAAACTGACCGAACTGAACCGATCGCATAACAATGTAACCAACAATGCAATGTAATACAATATGCTAACATTAGTAATCAACGCTAACAATCACAAGGCTCTAGAACTACAACTAGATCATCATTTATCAATTATTCTACTCAAGTTAAGGAATAACGAATTCTTTAAAACTTAATAACTCCAATACTAATAACAGACACCATATTCTGACCACCAAATTTCCTAAACTATGGTGAAAACTATACATCATGGATAACATTTAACGTACAAAAGTAATAGATCCTAACATGTACAAAAAAAAAGATGACGTAAAGGTGATACAATATACCATCATGTTGTTCAAAAGACTATAAAAAATATATTAATTACTTTAACTAAAAGGCTAACTACCAATCATCAATCTAAAAGGAATAAGCCTATCTAAAATGGTCTCTTCCCACTAAAATAAGAAAGATCACATTGAAAAAATAAAAAGACTTTTAAAACTAACCTCCTAAAGCACAAATATTCCTTAACAAACTTCCAAATTTCAAATACTTTAAAAATAAATCAAGACACATTATAATTAATAATAGAACAATAGATTACACAAATCTTAATTTTCTTTTAACAAAACAAATAAGGACATTCCTAAAATCTAACATGTGTGCAAGAGCAAGATTAAAATATCATCTATACATCTTTCCTATAAACCCAAGTCATATGCTAACATCATTACAATTTCAAACAATTACTATAAACGTAAACAATCTTGCTAAGCATACAACTACTTCAATTTCCAAATCGAGGCAAATGTGCAATCCTACATGTAAGGATTCTATTTATCAAATTATGACTACAACTACTAATAAACCTATCTATGAGGAAAGTACATTAGTAAGCTATTCGGAAGAGTTTCCCCTATGAGCCTATGAAATAACCCAAGCCATATCGACTTACATGAATATGCTATAACGGTAAACTACTCGCTGCACTGGTGATGACTGTAGTGCTAGACTCGACAGCGACTACAAGCAAAGAAAGTATATCATTCCATATACACACGTCGTCACAGACGGAACGTCTACTGAAGGAGACTCGTAGAAAGGGAGGAATCTTTCTAAGAAGAGACTTCAACTCTAACTAAGACAAGCACGCCGATAGGGAAGAGTTATTAAAAGAATGAACACAGAAGGTTTGAAACTTGAGGAGTGAGCCCTCTATTCAATTCCGCTGACAGGGATAAGCAAATGACAATGGTTTACACAGAAATATTCTGGTAGAACACGATGGGTAGGTTCGCTCTTGGAGAACAATTCTAAGCTCATGAGCTAGATAATAATGAGGATAATGTGGGTCTACTCCAGGGGTCACTAAAAATTTAGGTAACGGTTCTCTCATTTCATTTCACAGAACTTGCAATAACATTTAAGTAGAACGACTCAAGGGTGATCCACTCAAGCATAAGCGAGGCCAAGAGGGGACATCTACCGGGGTATGCTAATAAAAATGTTTAAGTAGTTCAGATTACGATTTGCATCAGAGAGAAAAGTTAATCCATCACAAGGTTCGGCCAAGAAGATTCCTATACAATGAGAACTGGTGCCCACCAGAATGAAGCATTGGTGAACTCCAATCGGTTCTATTACTTGGACGAATGTCAAGGGGAGTCTCTTTAACAATATGCCATGATTTGGGCCAGATACACAGTAAGAAAAAAAATTGCTTGGAGATTAGCGACTTTAAGATAGATGACAAGAAGGGATAGATGTAAACAAATTCACCGATTTACCAAAAAGGAGCGCATGGGTGGTCAAGAAAATCAAGTGCACATACACAAAGAATGAAAGCTTCAAGGAGAGGTCAAATCAAGAACTATTTTTCTATAGAATTGCCAAAAGATTTAAAGGAGATTACAGGGAATGGTCAAGAATGCAAAGGCAATGACTTCGTTAGATTACCACAGTGTAGATAGATTTGAAGTCCTTAATAGAAGCATAATTAAATGATGGAGGAAGAACTTATTACACTAGGAAACCTCAGAAGAAAATGGTGATAGGAAGAATCAAAACATAGTTCACTTCCTTCATGCATCAACACAAGAGGATTACTTGGCTTAGCAAAAGTTTAGATGGATAAGGGAATCACATAGTGACAAGGAAAATCTACCGACAGAGCAAGAACTAAGAAAGGGTTTGCAAAGCAGTAAGTTACAAGAACAAGAGTGAACACCATATCAATTCCATGCTAGAACCAACAACAAGAAATTTAATTCCTCAGAGCATACAAAGACAAAGGAAATACAGAAATTCACAAGACATACCCATAGATTTCACGCTCTGAGTCAAATCCAGAAATTCACAAGACATACCCATAGATTTCACGCTCTGAGTCAAATCTTCTTTTAGAATTTCCTTCCCCTTTTCCTTCCAATATTTCTCAACCCCCTGACGCCAATTTCTCTAAGACCAAAAATAGGCAACAACCATTAATTCCAGTAACCCCCAAATTAATTTCACAATCCCTCTTCATAAGGAGAATTTGAAATTTTTCCTAACATAGAGATTCTCAAATCTCTAAATATAACCATCACTAGCAACCTTAAATTATTCACCCAAAATAAATTTTAAATCAACTATGCACTAATTACCTTCATAAATATTTACAACATTACAATAAATAATTTTGTCAATAAAATACTTTACATAAACAATATTCCAAATTCTACGACTATACAAAAATTACTATAAGGTCATAAAGATAACAAGGAAGACATAGACAAGCTTTAAGCAACTTTAACAACACTCCACAACACGTGACGACCAACAACAAGAAACAAGGGACCATCGTCGCATCATGACACATGACTACAACAAAAGACTAGAATTGGCCTAGCAACATAAACCTCATGTTATCTCCGTCCACATCATCCATGGTGTAGGGCCTGCTTAGACCTGCTAAGGCAGGTGGAGTCAAGGCCCTGTACCTGCAACCTATGTGAAAACCAATGGGTTGAATATGATCAAATGTATATGTATATATCAACACACATCGAGATAGAGAATCACTGCGTAGTAGGGTGCTCGATCCGAGTAGTACTACACCATCCCTGCCCTTAAACAAGACTATAACTAATTCTATTTAATATCAGATGCATAAACATGATATTTTCTAACCATCAATAAACATGTCCATCTCATCATAATTGGAGAAAAAACAACAATGTCATCAAAGCACATTCTACAAGTCAAAATTAAATCAGTCGAATATAATCTATCAAAATCAAAATAAGCATAAACCATAGTCTTAGTAGCTCAAATGTCTCAGAAATGTTTGGATGCAGAGAAAAAGGCTAACAACTATCTCAGATCAAGCAGAGAGTAATGCAACACTAACAACTATTACAAGCCAAAAATGAGGGGGCATTACACTACCTACAATAGATCCAACTTAATCACTTCCCAGAACTCCTAAAGGAATTCAATCAGAAATCCATCAGGTCCTGGGGCTTTTCCTTTCTTCATCTAGAACACAACCTTCTCAAGCTCTGATAAAGAGATAGGATTAAGTAGGGCAACATTCATTTCACTAGTGACCAAAGGTGGTATGCAATCCAAAATCTTAACTTCCTCTTCCTTCGTAGGAGGGGATTCCTTAGACAACAAGGCAGAAAATAAACGAATAGACTCAGCAAAAATAGAAGTAGAAGAGGAAAGAATCTCTCCATTTGATGACAAAAGAGAAGAGATTACATTACCATATCTTCTATCCTTCATAGAATTATGAAAGAAAGAAGTATTTCTACCACCCACCTAAAGCCACTCAATTTTGGACTTTTGTTTCCAAAAAAATTCTTCTCTTAACTCCCACTCCTCAACTCCCTTCACTGCAGCAGCTTCCAACAAACCTAGCTCCTTTGTGAGGTCGTGGTCCCGAATCTATCTACGGATTGAATCCAAGTGAGCCTAAGCATTCTGCTTAACTTGGAACACATTACCAAAGTGCTTCTTATTCCAGCACTTCAACCTAAACTTCACATACTGAAGTCTCTTGGAGAAAGAGTACATACCAGTACATGTGCTGGCTTCCCAAGACACCACCAGCCAAGAAGTAAATCCTGAAGGGATTCATCTCTGAGACACATAAGTTGAAACTTAAAAGGTGGATTTATACAACGTCAGGAAAGCTCAGTGAGCAACTTCATCGGCCAATGATCAGAACCCCACCCATCCAAAATCTCTAAGCTTGTCAACCACCTGCCTCCCATCTAGTAGCTAGACACAAGGAATCTATCTAATCTTTCTGAAATAGCTGCTTCCCCACTTCTCCTATTATTCCAATTAAAGACCCCATTGATAGGCTTGACATCAACCAAATTCAAGAGAGCGACATTATCCTACATGAGCATTGAAGAGGGCTCCAAATGAGAATTGCTTCCCCTCTTCTCTTCCATTGAAATGGTAGCATTAAAATCCCCAGCTAGAATCCAAGGAAATCAATGTTCAAATTTAGTCACTATTTTGATTAATTATTTTATAGCAATATCTACTAGTTTTTTTTGTGTACAATAACACAATAGATTCACCAATAAGGAGTTCAAATGGTCCATGAACTTCATGGCAACATATACAAAATTGACATAGAATAAATGCACTTTCAAACTTAATAACATGCACTATATCAAATGGTGCACCTTCTATCCTTGTTAATTTAAATTACTTGGATCAATCTTTTATTGATCATTATGTCTCATACATTACTCTTGCATAATTAATTTATTACAATGTATATACAATCAGAAAATATTGCACCATAATCTTTGTCCTCCTATACACTTTTTTTTAAATTAAAGCACTTAAAAAAAAAAGTAGAAAATCATTTTCTACAATATATTCTTTGAATAACAATAATTATACATCTAATTATTTTCTTGGAATATTATTCTGATTTCTTAGGAACAAAAAGGAACTCAAATGGCTCAAATTATACATCTAATTATTTTCTTTGAATATTATTCTAATTTCTTAAGAACAAAAAGAAATTCAAATAGTTCAAATAGCAGAAAATCAGTATTAGATACAAACAAATGATAAATAGAAGGAGAAATAAAGACCAATCTCAATCTTTTACCAAAGATTCATCAAACAATACATACAAATATATATCTAAAAACTAGATTGTAATTTTATATATCTTATAATCCATTCTTTAATTTATACAAATAAGTACATATATAGATCCAAGAACAATATTGTAATTTAATATATCTTCTAATCCATTCTTTAATTTATACAAATGGGTACAGGTATATAGATCCAAGAAGAATATTGTAATTTAATATATCTTCTAATCCATTCTTTAATTTATACTCTAATATATTACAGTAACATATGTGGGCCATAATTGTTTCTTAGAATAGAATATAGAACTCATGAAACAGTCAAGGATGAAGGCACCGCACAGCTCAGTCATCTTAGTCTGATAAATCTATACTTCCCATAGGCCCCCCCAGGACAGCAAGGGATCCAGCTCCTCATACATGATATCTTCTCTAGGTTGTGATGTGGAATCTGTTGGATATTCAACAAGTTGAGAATCAACAGATCCAGTGCCCAGAAACAATTCAAGCTGATGATACTGAAACCGCATATACTTTATCTCTGCTTGTGTAGCTGCCAACTGGGATTCCAGCTCAGCAATTTGCTTCTGCAGTTGATGAACTTGTGTTGCACAGCCATGCACGGGGTCCTTCAGCCTTGCACTTGCTTCATACACCATGCTATTTACTGCATCTGCTCTTTGCTCAACCTCCATACCCTGAACCAGCACCAGATCAAAACCATGAGTTTCACTTTCTAACTAATACATGGCTAAATCCCTATATGCTTTAGGGAAAAGGGATTTATAACAAATAAGTTAAAATATATCCCCGTGTTTTGCCTGCTAAGTATTTATTACACTTTTGTTTCAGTGAAATTTGAAAGCAAAAGTACCAGTATATACAAAGTTCCTAAATTAAAGTTCCAGCAATAAAAATGGGGCATAGTTACAAATTACTTGAAGCAGTTTAACGATATGGCCTGTTCCAAATATTCTCTTCACAATTGCGAATTTGCCTGGATCATCTGGAGGAAAATGAGGAGCCAACACACATTCTTCTGAACATTTTTTACGTTGCACTCTGCAGGCTGCACATGATACAATATTTCTGTTTCCCATATGAAGAGAGAACGTTCTCAATGTGTAATAACGCTAACCCTGGAATACTTAACACGGTTACAGCAAGTTCTATATAAATATCAAATAATTTAATATTCAAACACTAGTTGAGTTTCTATCCAAAGTGGGTATTATCTTTTCAAACTTTTTTATTGGAAAAAACAAAGTGGGTAGGACCCACCATGGTCTGTTTTTCCGTTTTAGCAAGTTTTGGGAATGTGCATGTTTTTTAATAACAATTGTGACGACAGCAGCGTGCTTGGGGTGGCACGTCAAATGTCTGTTCGTTTCTTTTGACCTTTTATTTTTGTTCCGAAATCTTTCAACAACTCAGCTACGTGTTAATAACGTAAAATATTGGTAATCATGATAACCCATGTTTTTCTTTTTCATTTTTGTTTTGAAGTCACACGCAAAGAAATATGGTATTCCGGCGCAACGTGTCTTGCTAACATTGCATATATATAATATCAGCAACAAGTGTTGGTCTTTCAATACTGTATATTTTGCAACCATGTTGTTTATTTCTTTGTACTTTGTTTTGTTTCAGTGGGCTTGGGTTTTCCATTCACACGAGTTTGAATCTTAGTATTAAGATTCGAACTATTGTATATTTTGTAATTATGTTCTTATTTTATTTCTTTATACTTTATTTTGTTTCAGTGGGCTTGGGTTTTCCATTCACACAAGTTTGAATCTTAGTATTAAGATTCGAACTATTGTATATTTTGTAATTATGTTCTTGTTTCATTTCTTTGTACTTTATTTTGTTTCAACGGGTTTGGGTTTTCCATTCATACGAACTTCAATCTTGGTATTAAGATTCCAAGTCTTTATTTATCTTGGAGCTTATCTATAACAATTATCATGGTGTAATTATTAATATATTTATTTTCAAATTTCAAGCAAACATTACTAGACATTACTTGAACATCCTCTTTTGAATACAAATAAAATATAAAGTAAATAATTTTTTTTTAAAAAATAATAATAAGAATTTAAATAAAATACATGGCCAACAACCCATACACCAAAATAATTTAAAAGAAAAATGTATTGCAACTCTTGTATTATTTATTAATTAAATTAATAAATTAAAATTTATCATCCCTTACAATATTTCTAAAAAGGAAATTTAGGTACCTTTAACCTTTTTGCTGATAAATATTAAGAGGCATATATAAATATTTACCATATCATATACACAAATCATAAATATTGAAGATTTTCTTTTATGTTTATTGTCCCTTATGTTTGTTTTTAACAAATTGGTGTTACATATAAATGTGGTCTTAGTGCATAAGAAATAATATAAAAAATGAATGAATGATCTCATTTTAAGAATAGATATTTTTTGATAAATATTTGTCTTAATTGACATTTTTTATTTCATGGAAAGAAATGGTAGTTTCACATTTAAAAGAAAAATATTTTAATTGTTGTCCCTTAAAGTTGCACCCTAACTAAGTTGTAGAACTTAGCACTTTAGAGGAACATGGAAACACTCCTAGGCTATGGGTTACCTAAAATTTAGAGTGAATCTCTAGATAAGGATGGCTCCTAATTGGTTATCACCTAAAAACTACTGGATTTGCAGAGGAAAAGGGAAAAAAAATGCTTCAAAATGAAAAAAAAAGACTAGAAAATGAAACAAAGGGTGATACACCAAACTAATATGGTTTATGAAAACTCAGATTTGTATACACTTGGTTATAGATAACAGAAACTAAATTTACACAACTTATTACTGCATGCTTTTGCATAAATATTTCACAAAGAGGACTAAATGCATTAACCCTTAAAAGGAAGATAACTTCACAGTTACAAAGCCACATGCAACTTTAAGACACAGTTTGCAACCTACATAAACATACTTTTTTGTATAAAAGGTATAGAACATGAGACAAAGTCACAAGGAAATAAAAATTACTTCACAAATAACTTGATCAATCACTTGATAATAAGAAGGCAAAATCTCATAATCAATGGTATCCAAGGTCTTTTCTATATTTCATATCCCAAAAGAGTTACAAAGCATGCTCAAAACTGTGTAAGGACTATAGAAAATCACTAACTCCATAAATTGCATGATCAAAACTATGAATAATGAATACATGAAGAGACTATATACTCTCTAAATAGCTGCAACTAGATAAGGAATGGAAACTTCCTTGGTCATGCAAACTCAGAAAGCCCTAAGAATATCTCCCAAACTCTCTCCAAAATGAGTCCCAAGTGAAGGAAAAGTCAAGGCATGACATCATTAAACATAAAAGCACCAAAAAATGCCTTTAAATGATCTTTAAGGCCATAAAAATCAAGTCAAATCACTGCAATATCTCCTCCATCAGTTTGACAAACTATCCAACCTCCCCTCAATGCTTCACATTTGCACATTAATACCCAACCATAGCCACTGACCATATCTTTAATACATCCTCATCTTGTCCATGCATAATAAATGACACAATTACATTTATTTTTGCATTTAATTAACATTAACTAAGTGGTTTATAGCCACACCACTTAGCTTAATGTTTTACATTTCAAATTTGTTACAAACCTATGCAGAAAAGAAGGCACTTGGATATAATTACTCAATCTCCTGGTTTTGCATCATTTGGAGATAAATAAAATAGTGTGAAAAAATGGTAAAGTAATCGATGAATCTTACTTTACTACTTGTTGTGGATTTATCTATCTTTGCTTTTAGCATTTTTACAAGTAATAAAGTAATTTATAATCCATTACTTTATCATTTTTTCACAATGTTTATCTATTTCTAGATTATGCAAAAAGAAAATAAAACCTCTTATATCTCCCATGCACTTGCAAACCCCATGCATCATGCATCATACTACTCATGCCTTGCAAAAATATGCATTATTCTTCATATCTTAATACCACCCTATATCTCCCATCCACAAACAAGATCTCTCATATGCATTACAAGGTATACTTACCATATGTGTTCATCTCCAAGGTAACCAAATCAATTTCAAAGGCATAATACCTAAGCATTATATGCAAAAAGGGATCTAAGGCTTATAATAGATAAGTCATGAGAACTTAGCAAAATGTAAGGTATTTACGAATGAAAACAAACATGCCATGATGGGTATTACTTAAGGCAGCTTACAAATGAATTTAATGTGATAAAAATCACATCAATCTTATGGCAAAAGTAGCCCTACCACAAAATAATGACTACCCTAACTTTTGCATCATTTTCACCTTGCATTTGATGGGAAAACCCTCTCTTTAGCCACCATGACTTAGGGTTTGGAGCACAAAGCTGCTAGTTTTCTTGCTAATTCTAACCATTTTGATGAAGATCCTTGCAAAATGATGAAGGTAAGACTCCCTCTTTCGATGTTGAGCCAGCCTCTTTGTCTTATTTACTAGTTTTTTGAGCATTATGGCCATGGCCTATGTAGCTACCTTTGAACATTTGTGATTCTTTTTTCCTTGTGACCTCTCCCTCCTTCGTTGGGGCCACCATGACTTGGGTTTGGGAGCATGAATCCCTCCATTCTCTATTGTTACAATACATTTTTCTTCAAAGATTTTTATAGAAATGTACAAGTAAGACTCTTTGTGCCATAGATCGAGCATTATCTCCATTTTGAATGCAAAACTTTGGTTTTCAAATCGCGGCCCTAATGCATTTCTTTGTGTCTTTCACTATGTTTTGTTATTCCTTGAACATCTGCTATCTTTGGATGCCATGGACAGGGGTTTGGGAGCTTGTTATCCTTCGATTTCATGCTATTTCTTGAGCAGTTTGATGAAGATCTCCAAGAGAAAAAACAAGGTAAAGCATTATAAAACTCAGAACTGACATTTTGCATCATTTTCCATCCAATCTAGCCCTACAGGCTATAAACTCTGTTTGGTATTTCTAAGCATTCTATGTCTATATGAGCTCAAAAACCTTTGATTTTCCTCTATATCTGTATTTTTACTCAAAACCCCAAATGGGTTTAACTCTATTGGGAGGAAAATGAAGAAAATTCTTGCTTTGGCCTATCCATATTTGGGTACATTACATATTTTCTAAGTGTTTTCTCCTTTATAGGCCGTGACTGGTCGTATCTATTGGTTTTTTGAGCATTATGGTTGTGGCCTATGCAGCTATCTCTGCTTCTTTCTGTAGCTCGAACAAGAGCATGGAAATACACATTTTGTTCATTTTCTATATGTCCTTGCTTTGACAAACACAAGGCCTTGGTAGCTTCAGGCCATGACCTCTCCATCTTGGGTTTGCAAGGAAATTTCATTTTACTTATGTAAAAAGAAAAATATGTAAGAAACCTAAGGGTTTTGAACACCTTTTTTCTTGTCTTTTTGCTTAACATATGAAGACCGTATATTTTTTTGTGTCAATATGAGAACTTCGGGCTCAACAAAATACTTAAAATGTATTGTATTTAGATCTGGGTTTTTCACAAAACTTAAAAAATGAGATTGTCTCCCTTTAGGCCATGAGCAAAATAACTTTCTGGGTCTGCACAAAATTGAAGCTCTACTTGTCTTTGAAACAGTCATAAGACTATTGCTCCATTACCTGAACATATTGTATTGTTTGATGAAGATTTTTAGAAGATGAAACAAAGTTATGATTCTCCCTTTTATCTGTGACTGAGAACTCATATGTGCTCCCTCTTGGGTCCCTTGAAACATAAGCTCAAAGTTTGATACTGTATATTGGCAATATGTTTTGCTCTTTGTATATCTATAATATGTTGCTTGACAATCCTGTATTCTTTTGCCCTTTCTATATCTGCACACTCATGGACTTATGATATATATAAATGTCTTGTTGCTCTTCTTAGGTGTATATGATTTTTCCATGACATTTCTGATACCGTTGCACAAAGAAATATGATTATGCACAATAACTCTTGAACTCTGTATATATTCTGAAAATATTCTTTGTTCAATTTGTAACACATTTGTGTTTATACTTGAATATGATGAATTGAATGCATTTGTTATGCTTCATAATACATATTTGCAAGCTTTTACATGTTGACACTATACTCTATTTGTCCTAGAATGATGTGTTAAACCAAAACTACCATGTTGGAATAGGATAATGCACTTTTCATCAGTACAAAGGTACTATCAATTACTCATAAACATTTTCAATTGATGAATTGCAAAATGATCTTTAGTTACATATATTTCTTCATCTGAAAGGCTATCACAAGATCCAACTTTTATCTCTGAACTTCCTGATTGCATGAAAATGAGAAGACATCTACATTATATTTTAAATTCACTCACTCAAATAATTGAACAGCCTGTTTGCTGATGTGTGGTTGTCACTCCATCCTCTCTTGGACTATCAATCATAGATCAGCATTCGCTACTCCATGATACAGATGTCACTTTTGACTATTGTAGCTACCACGTTGCCTGATATTGTAGTTCCATGATAAAGACTTGAATGAACCACTTGTAAATTATATCTAATATGTCATTGCATTCATGGAATATGAAGTTTGTGATATAGAGAAGGTATTAAGATAGATATGATCTTTGCTATCCCTTGATCTTCTCTATAACTTGATTATATTTGTTCATGGCCTACTATTCCTAGATCAAGCCAATGCTATAGCAAGTCTCTTTGTTTGGTTGGATCTATCATGGCCATATATCTTATGAGGCTATTTCTTTGTTGTTCTTCTCAATGCCTAACCTTGCATACCATATGTTATGAGATTATCATACATGATTGTTGTCACTATCTTATTTGTCACTCCTATAACTGCAAAGTCCTTTATGACTGCCTCTTTTCATGGCATTACTATTCCTTCCATTATTAATGTTGCTGTCATTTATTGCACATGCTGTCACAACAATGCAAATTTCTTGCATATCATCATTGTCAATAGTCAAAACTCACTGGCAATTTCACACCTCATTAACAACAAAAGTGGTAAATATTAGTTCTATTTTTCAAGCATAGCTTGAGCTTTTGACTGTTGGATACTTTACTATTGTCACACATATGGTTCCTATAACTTGTTCCTCTTATGATAACTTTGTTGATAAGACTTGTCATTTCATTTGATGTATTGACTATGTATCTTATGGCTGAACTTGTATGATATAGGACTGTTCACTTGCACATATGATCAATAATTTGATACTTCATAACAACAAAAGGAAAATACCTGCTTCATTGTGCCTTGTTGTCCTTTGTCCTTTACGATTGTGTATGATCATGTTGACTGCACTTGTATAGGCTATTCTACTACAACTGAAACATCTATTTCTTTGATGGCATCATGGGATCTTAATGATAGTAACACATGGCATTTGACATGGCTGTCCCACATGGCATGTGGTTCCAACTTGATTGTACCTTCCCTCTTGTACTCAATACTTCTGATACAGTAGCAACATGCATGTGATGAAAACATCATGATGCTGGGTCTATCAAATATCTCTACATTAATGTCATTACTCTGAACATGCTGGGCTCAACCCTTATGGGAGCCCATATTGCCTACATGCCATTTAATAAAAGATGAATTAAAAAACTAATTTCTCATATACCTGCAGAGGAAGCAAACATGTTAACATATGAGACATATCTTTGATTCATGATGTGGGGTTACTTGTATGGATCCATCTCTTTCTGATATAGCACTTATGTCTACTCATTCTGACCTCTCTTATGCTGATATGATTACTAATATACTGCTGCTATATAAAAGTGAAGGGTACTGTTGAAGTTCTGATTGTCTATGAAAAGATTTGGTACCCTAAGCTAACAAAATCTGTTTTCCAGTTACGTTGCAGCTCAAATAGATGGAAGAAGATAGCAACCAGCTCAACCATGGGATTCATCATTCATAAGCAAGGATAGGTCCCTCTTCTTTTCCTATGCATTTCATTTATTTCAAAAGTAAAACTTACTTTTATGTTGCCTATTTCAGTTACTCCCATGACTTGTGTGGGACACTTTTATACATTTTTTTGAATACAATCCGCTATCTAATTCTATGCAATGACTTATGTATATTTTACTTTCTGAATCAAATACATAGCATAAAACAACTGATCTTTCTTTGGAACATATGTATATAACATGATGTATAATTTGACAGTCTATAAATACCTCTTTTGCTTGCACTAAAATATAATGAATAATCAGCAACTGAAACATGAACTCCATCAATTCTCTTCATTCTTGGATTGTCTGTTTTCTTGTCCTTAGATGATTTCCCTTACCAGAATGATGTAATAGCTCAACTCGAGTTATTACATGATTTTGATAAGTGATTTTGCACTCGTCTTTTGTCAAGGCATCAAACACTGACTGGATGATTCATGCATAAGCAAAATTTCTTATACCCCCTTGAAACAGCTAATGTTTAGGCCTTGCTAAATTAGGTGTGAACATAATTTTATAACATTAATATTTTTAAAGTAATAATATTTATGTTTTGTAATTGTTTGCATTATAATTTTAAATATATTATTGATTTGATTGATTAAATATAGTATATTTACATAGTTATTTGTTAAATATGTTATTTTTATATGGAATAAGTATTAAAATATTTATACATCGTAGAAATAGCTCAACCATGATTGAATTTTCAAAATAAAGAAAAATGAAGAGAATATCCAAGACAATATCATAGACAGACAAGAACATGTGCTAGATGCACAAATAGAGGAACAAACAAAACATCAAAATGATAGTGATAGACAAAGATTTATGGAACATAGGACTAAATTGATAGCTAAAGAATTAGAACAAAAAAGAAAAACATATAGATAGGTTGAAAAATGAACAAACATATGAAGATGCAAGCTTCAATAAATTGAAAGAACACATCCTCACAAAACTAGGAAGCATCCCCTTCCATTATAATATTACCCACAATCATCACACAATAACCTAAAAAGGAATAAAATTTTCAATCTCTCAAATCCCCAAGACTCTTGGTTCAAAGTCAACTTAAGCTTTTTGCTCTCTCAAAATCCATTATTAAAATGGAATAATGAATTTCAAAACATATGATCCCATACATAAACCCAAGAATAGGGTTAGATGACTCAAACTTAACTCACATGTCCGTCATTAATTATTTGGTGACATTTGTCCATTCCTATTCAAGGAAGCCTAAGGCCAAAAGATCAACAAAAATAACTCCCCCAAAAGAACATACAAATAAATCCAAATAAATAAGATAATTAATATTATCTTCAACGAGAAAAATCTATCTTTAAAAATCTATGTGAACACATGTATGAGAGATATTTAAACATGAAAAAATATCATGAAATAATTATCTTTAAAAAGATATGTGAACACACATGAGAAGTATTTAAACAAGGCATAGACTAAAATGACTCCAACTCACATTTTAAGATGTGTGGAAAACAATACAAACTGACATAGAAGACAAAACAACTTTGGATACATAATCATACACACTTACAAGGAACATTGGATCTCACATGACCAAAATGACAAGGCATACATGTTTAAACACAAGTAGAGGTTTCAATACTTCACAAGGTGAAGTGAGATGGATTAGAGACCTCTATGACAATCTACTCTACATGCTCCCCATTGGCCAATCACCTATTTAGGCCCTACACATTCAATGTGTACATCAAATCTTATTTTAAAAATCATATTTGAAGCAACAAGATGGACTGATATATCAATATGTTCTGATACATAAATCAAGGTATGTGCAACATCACAAAACATTTTACTCAATGAACATAATAATATTATGGAGCATAATAATCAATCATATTATCAACATTTGATATAATTAGGATTACATCACATCTCAACCCTAAGGCAAGTAAGTTTCTACCAATTTGGGCTGCAAGTCCAGTTTATGAAGAGCAATTTCAAGGAGCATAAGATCATTTTTCTTATGATAAGGAATTTAATACCTCAAGTCACTATGATAATCTTCTAAATATTTCTTTCTCATGATTGCGGTAAAGAAAGGGAGAATGACAAATCTATACCATTGGTTTCATCAGCAAAACAAGTCTTCTTCTATGATCATCAAAAGGGAAGGAATAACGCCTTCTCCAAAGATAAATTCATCATCTAATGCATCAAGCCACCAATTTCTAGAATAAAGACTTAACAAAACTAAAAACCCTCATAAACTTCATTTGGCTTATCACTCTTTGTTTGTTCCTCTTTTAATGCTTCTAACTCCTCAAATTTTCTCTGCATGGTTTCAACAAGATGCACTAACTCATGGTTGAGATTCAAAGTTGTTTGCCCATTAATGTTTGTCTATAGCTTCAACACATATTCCATCTACAAAGCAGCCATCTCTTCATTTCCATATGTCATAAAAGTCTTGGTTGAGAGGGAAAAAAATGCAAAATGCCTAACTTCTTGTAGACCCAAAAAAAATCTATAATCCCTTCTATACATTCCTCACGACTAAAAGTTTCACTCTTCACCACTAATGTTATTATGCAAATGGTGTTTTTCAATGTCATCTTTCATTTTATGCTGAACTATTTACATATATGATTTTTTGTTTTCTTTTATAATCTCAAAGTTGAGACAATTATCAAGAGTATGCAAACATTTTCTTCCTTCTACAATATGTGTTTCAATAAGTGGATCATCTAGAGAGGTGGAGTGTTGTGATGAAGACATAAAAATATTTTTAAAACAAAATGTTTCAAAAATAGGATCATTTCTAAGCTTTTCTTGTGGGGCTTCATCTTCATTATCCTTTTCAAGAACCTTAAATGCTTCATATTTGGGTTGCATGCATGATGGAAGAATAATGCTCCCTAGTTCATCTCTATGATCAACTACAAACTAATCTTGAATTTGTCTTTTGGCTACATTGCTCACTAAGTGTTCTTCAATGATTTTAAAAGTGAAGACTCCCATTTCAAGATGAGAAGAGAACATAAGCAAAGAATTATTCTTATTTTCCTCTTTGTAGATCATGTCATTAAAAGATTGTTAAAAAGCTATGATTGCTAAAGAGGAATGTACTTCTAGCTTTTTTTATTGTGTGTAGCAATGATCATTGTTTGTACAAGAAATTAAATGAGTGTTAATCTCCTCATCAATAAAATAAATTTTAGTTTCATCATCATTGTCCTTGAGATGAAAATGATATAATTCAACTACTTTTCCACCATGAGGTTCAATTAACATATCTACCAAGTCATTCCTCAAGAACTCATCTTTAGCTAAAATCGTAAACTTGATGCAATCACTTGAAATAGGCAACAAATTTATCACTTTCCTATTAAAATTTTGTTGTAAATAATAAGAATTTGTAGGCTAATAATTTTTTCTTTGCATGATAGACTTATTCATAAGTTCATTCCATAAAACATTCATAGTGTATCTTTTAACATAGTTCTCTTTCAATATCCTAGACATAATCAAATTATTTTCAATTACAACCACTTCTCTTTGTGCGACTTTGATATTATTTATCATATTCTACTTCAAGAGGAATCTGACTTCATGATGGAGTGCAGTAATGAAAATAAAGAGTTAATTATCTAGACTTGGTTGATTAGCTTGAGAAATCTATTTCAAAGCTCCTTGTTAAAATGTTCCACAAACTCCCTTATGTTTTCTCCTTCTCTATTCTAAATTAGGAAAAAGAGCTAATTTAAATCTTTCAAGGAGTTTCTCTTTTAGGTTTTCCTAGTTTGTAATTCATCCATACTTCAAGTGTTGAAAGCAATCAACTGCAAGTCCAACACAGGTTTCAGTAAACAATCTTACAAACACATTTTCTTCATTTACTCCTAGGACTCCACAAGCCACAATAAATGCATGAATGTGATTATCCACATCTTGTGAATCTTATCTAATAAACTTTAAAAAGTTCTTTCTTGCACCCATAGGCAAGGATATATAATGAGTTAAAGCTAGAGGGCCAAAGCAACTTCCCCATGGCTTAGGTGAAATTAATGCCATGATGTAAATCTGAAAAAGTAAAGGCAATAGGTATCTCACTTCTATAGAGTTACCAAGCACTACATCAACTACTCCAATATAATTTATGAGTTTAATTTCACCCTCTAGCCCTATTACTTGTTGCAAATGGACCTTTTTATATAGGAGAAGTGATTAATCATTGTCCTTCCCTTCCCATGTGTCCCATGTTTGCCTTTATGTTTGAATTAAATGTCTTAAGATCATAATCCAAATTTAAAAATTCTATGCTCCTCTCTATAGAATCTTTTCCAAGGCCAAATTAGACTTTCTTAATATTGTCATGTTTGAATGATTGTAGGACCATTCTGCTTTAAATATCTCCCTCCATGGTATTGCAATTCTCCCACACTAATCCACTAGCATTCCTCTCATGGATTAAGATATTACCATAATTGTCAACTACAAATAGACTACCATTATATACTATTAATATCCCATGGATGATTGATGAACAATCATACTTTAACCAAACCTATAGGTTTTCACTCAATAGATGTTGAAAGGTTATCCCATCATATGCAACCCAGAAAAAGAACTTATCTAGACATTGGGTTTAATAAGGTTTCTCTTGTTTTGAATGCTTAGGCTCTATAAAAAGTTGATTTTGAAGTTCTCTAATCTTAGTTATTGATTCCTCAATCTCCTTCATTGAATCTTCCTCCTCTAAGATGGGAATCACGTATGATGTGGAGACAACTTGCTTCTCAGATGTAATTGCCAACTTCTCATAACACTCCAATAGACATTGTGAACAAGAGAACCTCCTTTTATGTCAGTTTCCTATGAATATCATCAAGAGTTTTTGATATTATGCCATGGTTTTCAATAGGTCTATCACTATATCATTAATTCTATACTTTCTTGCTTCATTGCAAATGTGGCTACCTTTACTTCCATTTTCCTTATACTGGGAATCAAAGGTAAACCCACAAGATGCACATAGAAAAGTCACACTTTGTACATATCTATGAGTCTAGACACTAAATATTCTCATTACTTGTTGCAGTCTATAGATGATTTGCAAATCATTGTTCTTATTTGCCTTTCCTTTTCCATTAATTGAAGACATCCTTGAACATTTTACTATCTTCCCCTATAGCCACTTAATATAGTTGATCATATTATCATGGCTGTTCTTAAATATCATCTAGTTCAACAGTCAAAGGTCAATTTTGGCCAATAAAAATAGGATAAATATTTACCACTTTTTGTTGTGAATGATATTTAAGTAGATTATATTAACACGTGTCATTGCACTATTAAGATCTCTGTATGTAGTTATCAACTAGTTCGAATACCAATAAAATGAATTAAGTCTACTTTACTAATACCAAGAAAATGGATTAAATTTGCTTTACTGAGCTCCATTTTGCACCTATGATCTAGACATGGCAATTGTACTCTGATCTCTTTGTTAATTGGCAGAATTGATTCGAGCAAAGATTTGGGATTGAAGGTCTTTGGAACACCTTTCGTAAGCTTTGAAAGTAGCGAGAATGACACTAGTTCAACAAACATAGGAACTGTATCAATGCCAAGCTCTTTGGCCTCCTTGTATTCATTCACAGCCTAGGCTCAACTCAGTAACAATGTAGTGATGGTGTCAAACCATTTGGTCATCTCCATAGCAAGAAGAGTAGCGTTTCCTCTGGCCAGGGAGAGGTAAATTTCAAAGCCAATCACTTCACTTGACAAGCCATATCAAAGAGAAATAGCTCCAAGCATGGAAGTGGTAGTAAGAACTTGATCATAGTAAGAGAAAGTGTTTCTTGGAATGTATCCGACTCTGGCAACTGCCTCTAGATCAGCGCCAGAGCTCTTTCTATCCTAGAATGATTTAAAAACGAACTTCAGCTCTCTCTCAGAGTCCATGCGAGGGTATCCAAAAATGTGGGATGCTAGTGCTCTCAAAGATATGTTTAGGAAAACCTCTTTCTATTGCATTTTGATGGATGTACATACCCTGTTCCAAAGTTGCCTTGTTGGCGCAAGCAGATAGTGATGGCAATGCTTGTGGAATTCAGCTTTACACATACCAATTGCAGTCGCTTGAAAGGTTCTAAATCTTTTAACAAATCTATTTTATGCATTTAAAACAATCCGTTTGTTCCATAAGGCTACAATTCTCTCTGGATTTCTGTCAAACAGTTATCATGCCCGGTCTCTGCTTACATAGTTTACATACGTCCCTGCCATCATGGCATTCCATGGGACCAGATTTCATTGATTCATTTTTGTCAGACAACTCACGGGCTCTATCTATCGTTTAATATTCTATAAATGTTCTTGCCATGTTCGAGAGTGCCACTTGATGGCGTAGGCATAGGAGGATTCTATCAGTGGGCGTGGAATTTGGATTTACGGATGCCCACTGCCTTTGCTTGAATGTTTTTAATGCCTTGTCAACAAACCCGGGCTACAATCTCACACTACAATAATGTCATCTCATGAGAATACATCTTATTGAGGCGTTTTGTATCTTTGAAGGAAGCAGTACTCTAAGATGCAGGAATGAGGATGCCGTTTGCACTTTTCTTCAAGCGTGTGGGGGTTCCACACCTCCATATTTCCATTTGCAACTTGACAAATGTGCTTTAAACTTTTGCTTTACCACCTCTAACTATTTTGGTAGACTTCCACCTTCAAAATGCGTTTTTTTCTCAAATTTTGCTCTAAACCTCCAAAAGTCACAAGATTTATTAATTCGACAAGATTTTATAACTTGAATTTTGTGACACTTTTGAGTGATTGAACTTGTTTGCAAGTCACTTGTGACTACGACCACCGGTTGATGATTGTTGACTTGATAGGTCATCTAACAACTAAAGATGATCATGAACATTTTCAGCCAACACTCATTGACATAGACATTAATGTTTTCAACTCAATCAAACCAATAATGATAAAGAGCATTCACATGTGACTTGTAAAACTCACATGACTTTTGACATAATACACACGTAGACTTAAGGAACACAAAAAGTTCAAAATTTTACATGGTTAACATTGGGAATAACAACTGGCTCTAACTAGGGAAAATGACGATAGAGGAAAACTAATACATTGTAGACTTAACATAATTTAGGGGTAAACCTATCTGAACAGTCCACTTGACATTTTACTCCTACATTAAATTATCAACCAAGGGGCATAAGCTTATGATGACACTACACTGTATGTGCCTTCAGGGGCTCATATTCTCCTAAACTATCTTATTCGAACATACTCAGATTATTCTACTTTGTTGGAATTCATAGAAATGCAAGAACAATAAAAATAGTTACAAAATCTAGTGGCTACAGGTACCTTCAGCATAAGCTGTAGATAACTGTGAACAATAGGAAAATATAGATCTAATCCAAAACCATTTAAAATGATGAGAAAGCTAATGCTAACCTCTAGAGGACTAAGATGGATCAATAATACATGTGTTCATGAACCACAACTACTGTAATTATCAACAAGTGTATTCTACATAACTCACAATGCATTTATAAAACAATAGAAAACAACTTTAACAAGAATTTATAAATGAATAGGAAAATAAATGAAGTGAAGATCAGTACCTTGAGTGGCCGACTCAGGGGACTGACTCACATAGCTAGAAATCAAATCTAACTCAGGTACTCATGCATCCACATAACACAGTTCCATTCATTTCATATCATAAACAAAATATTCTTTTCTGATTGTATTCAATAATTGCATTTCAACAATTCATGTCTGGAGCTTCTAATATTGAATAAAAACAACAACTGAATAACTAGATAACTCAGTAACTAACTTGACTCTGGGATCATCCCTTAAATTATACAAAAATGGGAGAGACTTATTCAACTACCAACTAACTAGAATCATTAATCCATTCCTAGATATTAGGATATAGAGTTAAGATTGATTTATTAATTCTAACTAAACAGAGGAAGGAAAATCCTACAAAAAAGAATTCCTATGAAATGGCTCATATGAAAAACACATAAGTTGTGTTTAGAGTCTTGGAACAAGTCTACTTCTACATTTATTTCTTACCATAATGGTTCACATTTAGCTTACAGTTGCCTGGACTTTTGGCGGCTTGACTTCAACTTCCTTCAATTTTCCTGTTCTGTGACTTGCTATAAATTCTCCTCTCCTTGATGCCACATGCTTGTTGTTGCACAGGGGTTATTTCACAAAATATATGCACACAAATAACCTCCATAATTAAACCATAGAATTTCATCTATATTGTATACATTACTCATGTTCAAATCATTCAATTGATAAATATCATCACCACATTTCATATTAACAAAATAGGTTCAAGGTTTTGCAAAGTATATAAAAAGACAGTATATCATGATGGTAATGTTTGAAAAGTATCTGGAAGATCATGTGGAAAAAATCTGAAAGCATATAAAAAAACAACACAATAGAGGCCAATATTTAAACCCATCATTCCCCTCAACTATCATTTTTCTTATCCTCAAGCAAAACACTTAATAAAACATCTAGGGGAAAAGATTGTAATGCAAGGTAGTCTACCTAAGGTCCATTAATTCTCTTAATCCCACCCCCTGCTTAAGATAGAAATCATTATAACATGCAAGCCTATCCATCTTAACTGATTCTACATTCCTACATCCATCATTTTTTCTCCTCTCTAGTGTGGTACTAGATAGAGGAGAATAGGAGGATGATAAGTAGGTGGTAGCCATCCCACTCCTATTTGTTCTGAAATCTGGATGTACTTGCACAATCTTTCAAACATATTTATAAAATTATGGAGAGAGTGAGGCTCTTTCCTTTGCAATACTGGGGTCAGACTATTCCATCTGCTTTGTACATACCTTAGGCAATTTTGAAGCATAGGTACTGCCAACTGCTGTGTCCTTCTATAATCTCTGAGTCTCAAATCTATGATTATCTTTCCTGGACCCTTATGAGGAAGGAGTGTCAATGATTGAGTAAGGATTACATCAGGATTTAGTGCTTCTTTTTTGATCTGCAATGCCACTATTTTCTCTTGTTCTTCATATTTGCCCATTAATTCACCTCTGAGATGTTCATTCTTGAAATAGGATGACAGTGCTCTAACCTATAAATCCCCAACATAAATTAAGGGGTTCCATTCTATATGCTCTGCCATTAGATAGTTGTGTAAACAATACTCACATAGTTGATCTTGCTCCTCCAGGATGACTTCTTTGAAATAGCTGAAAAAAATATGCCTTGAGTGTAAAGAAGGGTAATCATTAATGAACCTATTAAACTAAAAACTGAGAAATTTTTCCTTTAGAAACAATGCATACACCCTAGGTGGGGGTCCACACTCAATGATCTGAATGGATCTGTCTATTACCTCTATCAATTTACCCTCCAACCTTTTTAACTCCAAATTCTTACCTTCCAGTGATGCATTAAGAGTTTGTTTTTCTTCCTCCCAGCTTTCTTTTTCTTGTTTGGATTTGTGAGTAAGTTTCATCAATTCAAAGCCCAAAGACAAAGTGGTGTGATATGTTGGAAACTTTGCTACATGAGATCATAGATTTAGTGCTTCATTCTCTTTAGTTTTTGTTTTATTCTTAGCCATCTATTGTAACAGATCCAAGTTGGTTCCATTGCCATAGGTTTGGATTTTGTCCTCCAATTCCTGTATTCTTTTCTCCTTCTCTTTTGCCTTTTCCTCATATCCTTTTACTTGTTCTTCCAACTACTTTATTCTATCAAGAGCTTCTTGAAGCTCTTTCCTTATATTCCTATCCTCTAATAGTTCTTTTTCCTTTTCAAAATTTAAACCTTCATAATCAGCATCCCCAGTGATATCAAAAATTTCCTTAGTAGAACTACTAGGAACTGACTTTCCCATCTTCTTTGCAATAAACATATCTTCTGAATCAGAATTAGAAGATGAAGAAAAATACCTTCTCCTTTTAGTAGAAACATTGATATTTTCATGAGCATCAGTAGGGATGTTCTCAGGGGCATTCCTTTCTTTGTCTGAGTATGTTTCCAGTAGCATTGAATCATTGTGCTACTGTCCTTCACCTTTTTCCCCCTGCCCTTGTTCCTCAACAATTCTTTCTTTAACACTCTGCCTTTTCAACCTTCTTAAGTACCTGGGAGTAACAGTTTCCTCTTCTTTGAGGCTCTAGGCACACCCTAGACCTTTGCAAACCATGAAGAGCCACTACCCCTTCTGCATCCCTGGAGCCTATGGCACAGATTTTTGACTTCAAAGAGTGCAATGATTCATGAGGCTTTAAGTCACTGGTAGCTATGCATGACACACATTGAGGCTCTAAGCACACCCTAGACCTTTCCAAACCACGAAGAGCCACTATTGCTGCTACATCCCTGCCTTGCCCTTGACCATGGGTTGCACCTTTCAAGGAACACAATGTTCTAGGCAATTGCGAATGAGATTTGCACTCCATTTTGTTGGGTCCACTTGAGAAAATTTCCTACAATCGCTTTTGTTCTTTCAATTGTTCTTGTCTCCCCATCATGTCTTTGTCTTCAATGCATGTATCTAACAAGTATGCTTTAATAGATCTTTCAGATTTGTTATTTTGATTTGCTATTGCTACCTTCTTTGCCTTTGCTCATGGCCTATAGCACATATTTTTGACTTTAAAGAGTGCAATGATTCATGAGGCTTTGACTTAGTGGCACGTATGCATGATGCACACTGAGGGTCTAAGAACATCCTATATGTTTGCAAACCACAACAAGCCACAACTCATTCTACATCCCTACCTTGCCCTTGACCATGGGTTGCATCATTCAAGCAATGCAATGTTCTAGGCAATTGCGAATAACATTTGCACTCCATGTTGTTGGGTCCACTTGAGAAATTTTCCTGCAATGGCATTTGTTCTTTCAATTATCCTTGTTTCTTCATCATGTCTATGTGTTGAATGCATGTATGCATAATGTTTTCTTCACTAATTGCATTCAGTTTTGACAAAGACAATGACTGCAATATATTTGAGCATTTTCTCGAAGTACTTGTACCAATCTTTGTCTCTATCAAAATCAAAGGCTCATAATTTCAATGGCCTATTTCAGTTTCAAAGAAAATCAAGTTGTAAACTGCTTGCAGAATTTCATAATTGTAATACACCTTGACCTTGGAGAGATCAGATGCTAGCCAAACATGCACAGCAACATTAAACATGTTTGTTATCCCTAGCAAACAAAAAATACAACCTTCAAGCATGCTCTGTGTATATGGCATTCCAATGTTGGCAACAAAGTGACGAAGCAACACATGTTCATTATTTCCTAACGGTGGAACTTTAACAAGCCCATTGAGGCATGCCAATGCAAATTTGTCTCCTCCTGTAGGTGCATTACAAAATGATTGTGCCATGAACAAGCACAAAGCAATAGGGTTAAATTGTTGTCCAGCCCAAAAAGCTACGCTATAGAACATACTTTCACCACAAGCACCTGTGGATTTGGTTGATCTAGAAAGCCCATGTGTAGTTAATTGATTTCCAACCACACACCAAGCACTTTCAAGATTGGCACATGTTGACATTGTTAATTGCACATGCGATGAGGGCAAACCAACTGACATTCTTGAGAACACTGGTTCATAGTGACCATTCGTGGGGTTTGTATCATGGAAGAGAATTGATATTAGCACATTAGGTGAGTCCTTGTTAAACACTAAATACATTGTCTTATGTGTCATAGACCAAACATATATGGATATATTCAACCATTTTGATAACCACTTAATATAGAATGTATCCCCCTAGAGCCCACGCTTGCCATTTGCATTACTTTTTGTTGCTGAAAGTCTCATCCTGTGAAAGTAAATATTTTGGTCTGATATTCTATACATATCATAGAGCATAGTAGGGTGCAACTCATGGGAGAAAGAAAATAGAGCTTCATTGCATACATTGGCAAGACAATACAAAAAATAGTCTACTAGGCCATTGCGAAGCTCATCTAGAGTATAATGACAATGAAGCAGCACATGCACTATATCAAACAAGCAATCTGCCACATTATAATGAAACTGCAAAACCTGAAAGCAATTTCCATGTTGAAGAGCATCATCAATTGTAAGGAAATGGATTTTGTCTTGAGGTCTATAGTCTTCTACTAAAATGGGCTCTTCAGAAGACTTGGTTGTTACACGGGCTTGATGATAAACCATTGTTTAGAAAAGTTGGTAGGCCCAATAGAATTTAAAATGGCAAGTAGATACAACCCTTTCCTATGCTTCCACACGATGCAATTTGCAAGCATAGACTAAATGCCCATAGATAGCTAGTATAGCATGCTATATTTCTAGAGTTGCTCTGCATCATTGGAAAACCTAAATATCAAATATCTTTTGCAAGTTTTTTTATTGTACTTATTCTATGTTCAGAATCTTATTAGCAAGTAGAACATGCATATTCTAAGTAATTGTGGAAATAAAAAATACATGTAAGATGCATTGAGAAAATTACAAAAAACACCACTGATGCTATGCCATACAAAAATCTGCTTCAAAGTGTAGGAAACAAAACATCATAATGTACATGTAACATGCATTGAACAAATTACAAAAAAATACCACTTGTGCTATGTCATATTAATATTTGCTTCGAGGTGCAGTAAACAAAACGTGACAAAAAGCAGGCCAGACAGCAACATACTAACTAAATACTTAGTGGTTTGTTGTTCCTTTTTATTTGTATTGATGATGCATCAATTCTAGTTTGACAAAGGTTTTTGTTCCCAACCATATTTATTGTGTTTATGTGGAAGCTTTTGTCTTATTCACCACAATAGAAAGTGGCAAATGTAATAGGTTCACAAACCCAACCTTAGTTTTAGCTGCCAATTTTCAATTTATAAAAATGAATAAATGCTACTTCATTATGTATATGATTCATGTTTTTTTGATTTGTGCTCATGGCAAATAATCTGCAGGGGGACAACATAGTGTAACTATGTCTACATGTAAACTGTGAATGCAAGTTGAATTCCTACAAGCTTCATTTTACCCTAAACCCTAAGTATTTACCATAAAAACAATTAAAACATTTTTACTCTAAACCCTAAGTATTTTCCCTAAAAATAATTAAAAATGACAAAAAATAATTGCTATGGCTTCATTTTCATTTGTCTCTTTCTCTGGAATGTTTTTTACCTTTCACCCTCTGGTACTCATACTTCCGATCAAACTGCCTTGTTCCAACAGACAACACCAACAAATCCTCCACCCCTCTCACAAATGGAAACTCTTGCTTATTGTTGAACACATTCATGATTGTGCATGACAAGCCCCTTATCTAGAGGAGTACAAGATGTCTAGAACATAGACACCTCTAGAGACCCCTATGCAAATGCCATTTCTAGGAATTACCGAGCTAGTTGTGTATCAATATATGCCTCATGGCCCAAGTGACTATACTACCATGTCTGAGCCAGGATTGGCAGGGGATATGAAGTTGGGAAGGCCTTCTCCTTATATGGTAAGGGGTTGTATTTAATTTATGCTTATGCACATATTTGCATCAAGGCCTGTCTGTAATTGCTTGATTTATGTACAATTCAATAAATTTGATATAGGTCTTTAAGTTGATTATGTTGTCTATTTAATGTACAAGGTGCTAAAATGCAATGTACATATTACATAAATTGATGTTTTTCCACAGTTATTTGTGCCTTATCATGTGCTGGTGGCCAAACTACTGGAGTCCACTACTAAGAATGAAATTGAGATGCAATATGCTAATGCGTATTCTCTATTATTAGAATTACATGCAACCATAAATGTTAATGCTATATTATACTTGTGCACAATGCAGAAATTCTTATATCTATAGTTATGAATGCTATAACAATTTTTTATGCTACTAGAAATAGCATGTGTACATTTGTGAGGCCTATTATTTCACTCCCTCATTTTGCTTGTTCATATTACTATTGGAGACAATTTAGACATTTGGGGACTGTTGATCTCGATATGTAGATTTTCTAGACCATATTCCTTGATTTTGGTTAGTTATGCTTAGTATATTGTGACAAGACTAGATCCTAATTTTGATTCACTGATGATCAGATATGTGATATGCATTATGATATTATTAAAGATACTAGTAGTGAGATCATGTTACAGATTTACTATGCAATTTTTATCTTGTGATGGTTTATAGAAATGCAATTATGAATCTAATTATGATGTGATTTTTATGATGTTTTAAATGATTATACGATGGTGTGAGTGTATGCTTGTCCTTTCTTTAGCTATGATATACATGTTGGATTAATCTATTGTTTAAGTGCATAGGTGATTTTCCCAAGCCACAGAAAATTGGAGATCATCCCACACATTTTGTGAATTCCGTGTTGAACCGATCTAGTTCCAAGAGGAACTAAGATCAACTGTGTATTACATGATGAATTTTTGTAATGTTTGTGTATGGTGTCTTTTGGGCTAGGTCTACCCATTTTCAGTTGATTGTATTATAGTGTTGTAAATGTGTAATGTTTATTTGACTCAATTTTTGTGTTTTAATTTTTTGTGACCCCTTTTCATGTGTTTTTCTACATCCTAAGGTGCTAAATTTGGGTTAAAAGTGACCCTAGGTTGTACCCCTAGGGTCTAGGGCCCATTTGAGCATGTCTAACCCTAGGATAACTCCCATATGGTCACTTAAACTTCACCCTGAAGTGTAGTGATGAAAATGGAAGTTTGGGGAGGAGTGGAAGGATGGATCAAACCTTCAACCTTATCCACACCTCATTTAAAGGCTTTGGGTACCATGCATTGAAGGCTTGGGGAGTCTTCAAGACCCCTAATTGTGGTGAACCCAACTCCAGGGCTCTCACACATGGGTGAGAATACCTTGGAGTTTTGTGGGCTTTCATGGGAGGATAAGATATTGACACTTGTTGTACCCTCATCCTCTTAGCCTCCACCTTGCTCTCACACATGTGTGAGAGAGCACAAGTGGATGTGAGGAGGAAGGAGAAGGTGACATGTGTCACCTTCTCATTCCTCAAGGCTCATGAAGAGAGCCTATATTACTCCCTCTTGAAGAGGGGGATAGGGTTCTTGATTTTTTTTACATCTTTTATTTTTATTGAGGCTTTGAGGGAGACTTAGAGAAGTTTTTGGAGGCACATTTGGAGGAAGAACTTGGAGGTGGATTTGGAAGGCTCTACTTCAACTATCTTCCATTGTTGGGAATTTCAAGGTAGGATTCAAGGCTTGAAGCCTTTCCTTATGCATTTTTTTTTATTGTGTGCTTTCTTTGTGAGTGATTTAGATTTTATGTTGTGCGGTTTTGAGGGAGTTTTTGTAAGAGCCTCTCGATTGGGAGAAGATGCTCAACATGGGAGGGGTTGGAGAGGAGTGAACCTCCTTGAGGTCACCTTGATGTTCTACTTGAGGTATTTTGGCCATTTGAGTACATTGGAGGTGCATGGGATATTTTATTGAAGGCAAGAGTGCCTTGAGAAGTTTGTGTTAAGATATTTATTTGGGCTTGAGGCCTTGTTGTTCTTGAGATTTATGAGATTTGGGGATTTTTGTGGTGTGCACCTCTTGAGTAGAGAGTTGTCCACTCTCCTACCCCATTGAATCCATTCCCAAATGGATTTTGTTGTTTGTCAAACCATGGGTTGGGTGTTCTATTTTCTATGTGTGTTTGCATTGTTGTAGAGTGAAAACCTTGTGTGTGGATGACCTCCCAACTTGGGGGTGACCCTCTTACATGTCTATGGTAGGGAGGAGAGTGTTTTTTGTGGCTTGGTTTTCCCTCCCTTTGTTTAGTTCTTGCAGGTTCATTTTGGTGATATTTGGAACTTGGTGGAAGTGCATTTACATTTATCTTCATTGTTATTTTGGCTATTTGAGAGCCATGGCCAAACATGGCCTAAGTGTAGGTGTTCAAAGGGAAAGAGAGAAAATACTCTCTTATTTTGTATTATTAAAATGATTTGAATATTATAATGTATCTTGTTTTGTTTGCATAAATGAGTTAGTTGGTTGGTTAAAAAAATGTTGTTTTAAAAAAAAAAGAGTATTAGTACTGTTGTCTTTATTTCATTATTGTATACAAAAAGGAAATGGTTCTATTAGAAATATTATGTTGCTATTTCTTTCCCAAAAAAAATACAATGTTGTTGTTTTGTTATTGGTGTGAGAAGTTGCAAATGGAAAATAAATAGTTGTTGGTTATGTTTCCTTAGAAGTATTATTTTATAGTTTGAGTATTTGAAAATGATTCTATGTTTAATGTTCATGCATAGTCATACTTTGAAATTAAACACACACACACACACACACACACACACACACACACACACACACACACACACTTATGTATTTTAACTACAAAAAAATCTAGTTTGAAATGTTTCCTTTGTATAAATGAAATAACTCAAAAAAAAAAAGCCGATTGTAAGGGTGAAACCTTAGCAACTAAGGTCACTATGCTAAGTTTTGGTTTATAGAAAATGAAGAGGGAAGGGGGGGTGACAACCTAGCCACTGCCCCTATGAGCTCTTTTGTTGTTGCAGAGGGGTGGGGGGGAAGATCCGCCCCCCACCATATGGTTTCCCACGCCCCCTTCACTGCCTTTAACCATGTTTAGACCTGCAAAAGGAGATTGCCACCAGTCAGTGACACCACTTAAACGCCCTCCACACCCTTCTCTATATTGGTCATTTGACCTGGTAAAACCCGCAATGTATTTACTTTACAATATATATATATATATATAATGAGGATTTATACACTTCTAGCATATATACAATGAGTATACCTTCATTGTGATGGGGGCCATGGCTGCCCCATCATTCTAACCTACAAAATCACAATAAAAATAATAGAAAGGAAATAAAATGAGATGAGAAGAAGAAGAGAATGAGAGAGGAGAGAATAAGATAGGGTTAGGGTTCTTTTCTCCCATAAGGATTTTTTTTTTTTATGTGAGGACTTGTAGGGCTTTAGAGAATTTTCTTTTATTATTTTATTTTAGGAGATGGGTTTGGTTTAAATTTTAAACTAGTGGGAAAGGGATGCACGTGACCCCATGCCCCTTTTTGTTTGTCTCTATTTTGTGTTAGATTTATTTCTTGTAAAATTAAACCTATGGGTAGGGTAGTATTTGAGTGGGTAGTTTTATTTTCTTTTTTATCTCATGGGGAATAACTTAATTTAATTTGTTTTCTATAGAAGTAACTAGGGAGAACAATTATAATGTGGAATTTTAAGTAAGGAAATTAATTAAATGTCATGGGAACATTAGTCCTTTAACTTAATCCTTGTCAATGGTTAGTTAATAAACTTGGATTTAATAATTTTTTTAATTGTGAGCATCTTTGAGACAATTGTATTTATTAATTTAGTTAATCTACTTAGAGAACCCTAGTGTGGTAGATTATCCTTCCTAGCATTTTTATTTTATTTAATCAATTATAATGAGTTTAGTGAACTTTTTGGCATGAATTTTATTTTAGAATAATTCCTAAATATGCCCTAGAGGCGTTATGCTACCGAATTTCTTCAAGAATTAGGGTTAACTTCTTAGTGATTTAACCCTTTCATGGATTAATATTTAATGTTTACACAAATAAATGTTGTTTTGATTAATTGTTATGTAATCATTTTCATGCTAGAATTAGGGTTTTGATTTTGACTCTTGTCGAAACCATGCCACTCATCTAGGAGATATAGGGTTCGAATCAAATTGATTCTAACCCTAATGACGATGCTCCTTGCATTGCATAGACCCCCTAGTAGGCTACCATGGCACAGGGGTTGCAAATGATACTTGCAATACCCACTTTTTGATCAACATGTTTACGCCTTACACGCATTGCCACCGAGCAAATTGATGCATGTGAGGGGGTTTCTAGGGATGCGTGGAAATTTTTTTGATATTTCATGTCATGACCACATGAGAAATGTGGACATGACATGTGTGTTGCGTGTTGTGATTGCATGGGAAATATGGGCATGACAACATTCCAACAAATAGATAGTTGCATCCACATAAGAAACATCAAGAGTTCCCTGTAGAAAACCTATGTGAGAAAAGCTTTAACATTAAATGTATATGCTTTATTGCTTCAATCTTCTTTGCTAATACAATGCACACAGAGATGGAAATTCTCATTAGATCATATAAGGTAGACAAGCTCTACTCCTTGGAATGTTGTATTTAATGTTGTGGATGTTGTTTACACTTTGGCCATTCAGCTTTTGACCATTTCAGTCTTGTCTACTAGTTTGCTGGTCTTAGTGTTACTTGTTTCTTCACCTTTCCAAGTTTTAAAGTAACATATTAAGAGTGTTTCTTTTGGTTGAGGTTGAATTTCTATTGTTTGTAGCTTAATTGTTGTTCATTATTAGACAAATTCCACTTTCAATGTGTAAAAATAGTTTGACTGGCCAAACATGCAATTTTTTTTGTGTTTTTATTGATTGACTTTTTCAATGAAAAGAGGAAATACAACAATGCTAAAAAGAGATGCCTAGAAGTTCCCTAAAATCCTATTAAAAAGGATGTCCAAGGGTTGATTGTAAATTTCTTTTAAACAAACATATAAAAATTAAAATTACAAATTAGAATAACTTCAGTGGTTAGCTTAGTTCTAAAATATTATTTTTAATAAAATATTTGCAGTGCATAACAATCTATGTTATAGAAAATCAGTCCATATGCACCAAATTATAATGCTATGTAATTTATAACATAGAACATTTAAAATTTCAAACAATTGTATTTCACACAGTAAATTAAAAATTTGAATATTGTGTTCTTAAAGACAAAAAAGTCCATGCCACAAGAAGTTGATTCTCTTGACAATTGATGGACATTGGCGATTAATAGACAAAAAAGTGTGAAATTTTAATCCTTAACAACATTTCACAAACTTATAGCATCTGTGACATCAATAGACAAAGGTGACAATGACTACCTTCTACTTCTAACTTATGACTTATCATTTTTTATAGTTGTTTCATATTACAAAAGAAGTGTCCTTACCGATGCATACAAGCAAACTATGTATACAAAAGTCTATAAGAGCCTGATTTATGTTAATGTCTTGGAGTAGTTATTGTAGCAAAGGAAACAAGATGTGACTCACTTGCTAGAATGCTTAAATTGTTGCAATGCGATTTGAATATACTTGGGAAATATCTTGCCAAGCTTCTCCAGGACCTACAATGCACATTGCATATCAATAAACCATATTACAGGCAATAACAAGAAACAAATTCCACACAACACAATGAGATTTTTTTCTTGACCTTTACTAGCAGGTTGTTTGGGTAGTTTTATCTTGCCTTGTGTTACAAAATTCATACAGACAAAATGCAGTATTATAGGCAAAGCTCTGACCCTCAACCTTCTGCTATTAAACAATTCTCTCTAACCAATTGCAACAAAATAGTCTTAAACAACTTAGAGTGCACTATGCTTCTTATGCCTGCATAGGTTTATAATTCATCTAAAATAGTGACTGAATGAAAGTTGAAATTAAGTGACTAAATTGCTATATATTTTTTAATATATATAGACATACATCACATGTCAACATTGTAGAAGCCAGAATTTTAATTCAAAGCAACCATTGATACTAATTCCCATGATGCCAAAATCACTGGATCTGTAGCTTATTTCATAGATATTACCATGTATTAACTAAAATATTAAGCTTCATATTGAGAATTTGAGCTGCCTTGAAATATTAAGCTTCACATTGAGAATTTGAAGTGCCTTAGCACATGACTTCATCATTCAGTTTCCATGTTGTCATTACCATCCTACCTGATGGTTATTAGATGGACTCAAATTTGATTCCAAGACTATTTTCTATCATGGTAATTTCATTTTGAGAATAATTCATGGTCATGTCAAATCAAAAAAAGAAGATGGGAAAAAATACAGATCTTTCAACCAAATCATTGTTGAGTTCAAAGAGCAAAAGGGAAATTATAGAACAGAGAGGACAACAATATGGCAAGCAAAAAATACTAATAATGACCTTTGCTTGTTAGTTAACAATTGCCTTGATTATGATGTAATATATTTAGCTTTCATATTATCATAGGTTGTCTTATCGCATAGAAATCTATTGAATGTAGAGTGCAGCAATGCAAGAGCTTACAATTCAAAGACAGTGGAGAAATCAAAGGGTTGTTGGAGTGCACAAGAGTTCTTTATTATATCCATTTTTTAAGGCATCTAGAAGTGGTCTTCCATGACATCTCCTATGATGAGTGATAATTATTAGTGACCAAATTATAGAATCCTAGTCTAAAATTGCTTATGGGTGGTGATTTAAACACCCTTTTTGATAGCAACATCAATTCAGCATTCTAAATGCAGATTTTGAGCATATTTATTAATTAATTAAAATTCTAAAAATTATTATTTTTTGAATTTTAATAAATTAATAAATACAATTAAATCTACATCTAGAATGCTAGGTAGACAATATGTTTTTTGACCTAGTTGTAGACAGGTTGAAGAAATTTGGCTGAGGTTCAAGGTTTGTGTTTCAATATAGACCCCTTTGTAACAAGCGGTTAATGTTCTATCTATATCTGCCCATTTCATTAAATTTTGAGCTCTTTACCTGAGGTTTGGTCACAAGATTGACTCCCATGTGTATATATAACTATGACATTTCGGTAGCAACACAAATATTGAACACTTTGGTATGAAATGGAGGAAAACTGCAATACCTTCTCCTCTTCACCTCATCTTCATCATGACAATCGGCCCAAAAATATTTTGGATGTGGAATATGACAGTACTCCTTACCCATCAGTTGTTCCATCTTCTGAAGGGGATCAAAATTTGGTCTACTATTGTACAAATGCAAATTACACATTTGAATCCTTGCACTTGATTCTTTGGTAGTAGGTAAAGAAGGGAAGGTATACATACCATCTCCTAGAATGAGAGGAAATTACACCACTATTCCATGCTTTTTACCTAGAAGTTCTTGAGACTGACAGATCTGCCTGCTTAGCTCCAACAATATGATTTTATTAGTGGGGTACTTGGGAAGCTTGTAGATAGCTCCTATAAACCCCTTGATTCTGATGTACATGAAGTTACAAAATTGGATAAACCAACTTCCATATCTTCAGATTATCTTTGTAGCAGCTATAAAAATTCTTTTTCTCATATCACCTTCCAAAATCTTGGTAATATACATTACAAACACATCATTCACCCTCACGTAATGCCTTCATGATTATTCCATTTGTAGTTGAGGATAACAATCATAAACTTTGAACTGTCCCAAACCACATCCTATGGTCTCTTTCTTCATCAAGCCTGGATAAAACCCATTTCCTGCCAACATATAGACTAAGTACAAAGTCATGAAGAACATCCTTGTTATTCCAACTTGGGTCAATTGGCTACTCAAATTATCACTAATAATCCTAGCCCAATGAACCATATATTGATCTTCCAAGACTGCATGGATGAACTTGAACATCCAAGGGTGAAACATTGATGATGTACATAAGCCCATGATTCTACTCACCAACATAACCATGTCACTTATCTCAATCGAAAAATCACTCCTTAACAGTGTCTCAGGCAGTTTTGAGGCATCTACCTTGGGAGTTTTCATCTATCTATTGTTAATAGTCGTCTTGCAAATTCCTAGTCCTTTATTGTAATAATTCAGGTCCAAATCTATTGTGAGTTCAACCATGACTGGATATACAGGAATGTCAAATGTCTTTGCTATTGCTTCAACAAACACATTAGCGAACACCACATTATCCTCAGTTATTATTTGTCTAAATCTTGGGCAATAATGCTTTGCACATTGCATTACTAGTTCAGGACACTATATAGAAGCATGGAAACTAGCTACTTGAGCGATCCCATTTTTCACCATCCTTACCACTCTACTAGTACGATTAAGTCCATACATCCTCTATCTAAACTCATCCTAGTCAACATTCCCCAAATCTATGTTTGATATTTCTTGTAATATGGACTTAATCCTTGAGACTGGGACAACCCCTTTGAATTCATACTTCATTTGTTTTGTTCAGGATATAAGCCTACAAGGACATTCTTACATTTATGTTCCATTCTGAGGAGTTTTTTTTTTCATTTTAGGGAGAATATAGTAGTTACTATTAGTTTGAAACAGTCTTTAAGTGCCAGATCACTTTAACACAAAACTAAAACTTATTCAGGCCACCCCCTTGTTTAACTTTAAATTTTTTTTTTTAAAGTATTAGAGATATCGAAAATACAATAATGGTTTTCCATGTAGGTGATCTAAGTTTAGTGCACTATACCTAGTAGGATTATAGAGCTAGGAAATTGGTTGCTGATTTTGATCTAGTGTAGAAAAAACTGATAATGGGGTTTTGCCAAGACCTCTATTAGAGTTGGATAGTATTGAATACTCTACCAAATAATCCAGAGTGGACCCTCTGTTATCAACTTTTACGAGTTAAAATAAAATTTATGTACACGAATTAAAATTTATTTTAAGTGATAACATACACTTTAAGTTTTAATTAATAAAAGAATATTTGAAAAGTCAGAACTTACTACTTAACTTCATGCTACCTTACAGGCTCAACAATAAACAATTTTATAAAGAATACTAAGGCAAGTAGAACTAACTTCACAACCTACTTAAGGGACTAAACATTAAACTAGTTTTCCAATCAATCTTATTACTTTTTACTGATCTACTCAGAGAAACAAAGGACATAGGAAATATTTGGGATGCCTGATTTGGTTTCCAATATATTTCAAACTAGGGGGCTGGCTTGGTTTGTTCAAACTTAAGGCATAATTTTTTTAAATTTTTTTTAGGATAAATACTTAGGGTTTACAGTCAAAGCACATTATTTTTTTTCACATGTAGATAGTTAGGGCATAGGTTAAAATGAAGCCAAAAAATAGCAAGAACCCATGTCTATAAAAAATTACCAATCAAAAGAACAAGGAATTTACCTATTAAATTTAAAAAAAGTCTAAACTAGGAGTAATCATGCACTCCAAATGTATCAAATTAGAAAGTGTGTGTGAAAGTATGAAATTAGAAAATGGTCGTGTACAATAGTTATATCACAAAATGGGTGTCAGGAAAAGCATCAACTAATAAACTAGAAATTTACCGATAAAATAATCTAAACTGAAAACTATTCATGCTGTGCAAAACCATGGAAACACACAAAGGGCTTGTGCAGAGAACATGAAATCCCATAATGGGTGCATTTTCCAAAGCCCGTGTTTCAAAAATATGAAATTACAAACTGGATTTTCTTGAAAAACAGAAAAATGAATGCTGCAGTATTCCTATCCATCCAAACTACAATATTCAGTATAGTTCCCCCCTTTGCTCGTCGAACAAGAACAAGGAGGTGTAGGTGGGAATAAATCTCTCTACTCGATTTCTCCTTGCCCTCACCAGGGGTGTAGCACGGTTTCAATAAACTATGACTAGCCAATGATTTTACAGCCTGAGCATTTGATGGAGTCGAGCAATGCTTGGTATGAACATGCATGTGAAATACACAGGGAAACACTGGAAGTTTTCTTTGCAGTCAGTAAAAACAAAACCAAAACCCATAATATTGTTAAAAAAACATTCCATACAAAAAAAAAACAAAAGAAATAGGGCATGTTGCAGGTAGGGATTAAAAAAATCACCTTTCAAATTCACGCTGTGCTGATGAAATCCAACTGCATCCAAACAAAATGTCAAATGGCATTCCCACAAACCCTTCTTTTACTTCTCTGGCTGCAACGGACAATGGGCCACACACATCCATGCTCGAATCCATCGGCACATGTAAATTTCAATCCTACCATGAGTTGAAGCTGGAACACACGTGGTTGGCCTAGAAAAACAAAGAGAAAACCCTAGGCATAACCAAACGAAAATTTTAAAAAATAAATAGCTATTTCATATATAAGTAAAATATTTTCCAATGGGCTAAAAAATGAATGGGCCAATGGGAAAAAAGGGTCTACTTAATATTGGTGTCTCAATATTCATCAAAATTAATATTGAGACACCTTAGGCTAAACATTGATTATTGCCATTGCACAAATTTCAATGGGAAAATAATATCAAGTAGGGACTAAAAAACTTAGGCTAAAGTTTGATTATTGTCGTTGCACAAATTTCAATGCCAAAAAAATACTTAGCCAGGGAAAACAATAGTTACCCTACCGTAGACAGGGACTAATAATAATGGGCAAAATTTCTTGCAGGAGTTTCCATTGCACAACATTCATGTGAACCCCAATTCAATATATGATGTTGCCTAGTAGACAAATTTGGAGTACATGATAATGTTGGATGTGGATAATTTGGTTTGGAGTTTCAAAAAATAGTAGGGCTGCCCACCCCTAGGAAGCCCTACGGAGAATAGGAAGACCCAAATGTAGAGCTGAGAGGGCACTTTGTGGGCCATTTCATGAGTGACACTACCTTGATCTGGGCTTCCACCCATAATAAAACCCTCTTCGACAAGGTCACCTCTCTCATTTTTGCTCTTGCAGACTGCCAAAAGGCCATGGGAACGGGTTATCTCTCTGCATTTCCCTCTGAGTGGTTTGATCATTTTAAGGCTATCAAACATGTTTGGGTGCCATACTATACTATTCAGAAGGTAATCTAATATACATATAATAATTTTTTAGGTCATGAGGCATTGTGGACTATAAAAGGATTCCATTTCCATTTCTTCCTTCATCATCTCCTTAAACAAAATGCATTGGAAGAGCTTAAATAAGGGTAATCCCATATGCTACAAGAGGCCTATAAATTAGGTCATGAGGCATTATAGACTATAAAAGGATTCCATTTCTATTTGTTATTTAACCATCTAAAACCTAAAATAATAAATAGTATATATTCAATGTTTATTTTAGAAAGTTTTACAAAATTGAAGCATAGCAGTCAACACCAGTGCAGGTGGTGAGTGTATAGGTTGTACTATTGTTGTGTTATAGTTAATGTTATAATATGGTCTCCACATAAACAATCAATATAGGAGCCTATAAATTAGCTTATGAGGCATTATGGACTATAAAAGGATTCCATTTCTATTTCCATTTCCATTTCCATTTGCTATTTAATCATCTAAAACCTAAAATAATAAATAGTATATTCCATGTTTATTTTAGGAAGTTTTACCAAACTAAAGCATTGCAGTCAACACTGGTGGTGCATGCTCAGAGTTAAGGTTTCAAGCATTCATCTGCAGGTCTTTTCATTCAAACCCACAAAAATCCCTAAGTCCCAAAGTCATGCACATTGTATCTTTTAATTCATCGTTGACTTCCTATAGCAGGTCATAAATCACTTAAGTTGCAAATTCATGCCTTAGCACTCGTAGGTTGATTGGGCCCTTCACATTGCATTACCACTTTTTCCCGTCGCCTCGAAAAAAATTTGAAGTTCAAAAACCCTTTATGTGGCGGTCAAATTTGTTGTATGTATCGTTGTATGTATGTGTCTTTGTATGTGTAGATGCATTTGTACAATGCCAGACCCAAAAAGAAACTTCAATCGGCCTTTATGAATGGAGAAATGAGTTGTATGCATATGGAGTTTGTATTCAGGTACAATTCTCGTGGGGCCCTCAGTTGTATGTCCCGGGGTTGTATGTACATGCGCATATACAAAAGATGATACAAAAGCGCAAGTACAACCTAGATGTGAAAAGTGAATGTATTCTGGCAGATTTCAAGCTGAGGTCTGTAGTTGTATGTTGCACATTGTATGTATGTGCGATATATAATGAAAAGATACGAAGGTACCAATGTAATGTCAAATTTCAATATTTTTCCAATCTGACTGATAAGTGCCTGGAACCCGCAGTTGTATGCATATTGCATATTGTATATGCAATATACAAGGCAATATTCAAAGTGATATTTGAGGTGGTAGGCACAAGGCCAGATCTGAATGCAGTTTCAATTTGTTTCATAAGGATTTAGGGTCCGCCTTTGTATGCATTGCGATTGTATGTATATACAATTGCATATACAACTATAGGTACAAAAATGAATACAATGGATCGCCAATAGAGATGCAATTATTTAGTGATGGTGATCCAATCAGTGGGTGACACATGTCCAAAAGCATTTGTATGTATATACAGGTGCATATACAAAATAAATGAATGTGCAACGGGTGAAAAAGGTAAGGAGTTGTATATGTGCAAAATGTATCTTCACGCTGCAAAAAGTCAAAAGAGGAAAAGGCCACTTGTGTAACACATTTTTTTTGGTCAATGACTTTTCAATGGTGGGTGACTAAATTGTCCGATCTGACTGAAGCCATAGATCTCAGCAGGAGGAAATGAATCAATGGACATCACTCAAAATGTTCAACAAGGAGGGATTTCTATTTGTCTGTAGCCGCGTTCCAAGTAGAAAGAACTTACAAAGCATGCAAGCTACCGCATTCCAAGAAATTAGTAGGTTGGCCATTAATGGAAGATTTTTAGAGGTATGGATCTTAATTGACTGGCCAACTACCAAATTTAGGCAGAAAATCTCCAGGCTACAGCACAACCCCCGATTTCACCTACTCATTCGTCTTTTCTTGCATGCTGCATTCAATGTTCTTGGCACCATTCTGATGGTGCAGTGTATCTGAAGGTGGTATTAGGGTGACCATGTAATTAATACTGGGTACACGTTCTTGGTATATATGAGAACCATGTCACTCATTTTTTTTTGGGTAGTGGGGAGTTGTAGAAGACTTGGCAAATTTTGGTGGAGTAATCAGATGTAGTTTGGCTGGTGGCTCTATTTCATGCCTTGTGAGTTTATGAATCATATGTTGAATGTTTTATGCATAGTTTCACTAGTTTCATGTTGTTTTATATGAGAAATGCTTTGTTGCATGTGTTTGGTTATTTGTCTCCATGTTGTGGGCATTTTTTCTTTTGAATCAAAATAGTTAAGGACTGTTTGGGATTCTAGAACATGGATTTTCTGTGTTGAATGTCTAACCTCTTACTTTTGTTCAAGGAACAAATTGAATGTTTTAGGTTATACATTGGGAATATATGCTACAACAGAGATATTTGTAAGTATTAATGACTGAATACTCCGTCTTGGGAAGTATCTGAAAGGCAGACAGTAAAAATCCCTTTGAAACCCAGTTATTGATTCAAGTTTATGGTAATCATTCACATGTGTATGTCTATTGACTCCGAGCCCTGAGATAGGCACTAGTCTAGTCTTGTATTGAGGTTACAACCCAATGCCCTTGTCTTACATCCAAATACACAATACAAAATCAAACTTTAAATCACAAACCTTTAGGATTTTAGAAGTAGTTTTAGGACCCAAAATCCTTTGATTCACAGCTAAACATAAGGCCCAAAGCTTTGCACGTATTTTATAGTTTTGGCCTACATAAGAGAGGATCTATCTTCTTTGTGTCAACATCCCAGCTAGTTCATGGATACATTTCATGGGTGTTGAATAGGGAATACCCCCTAGGTTCTACAGAGTCTAAAGAAGAAGCGAAGATATTTATAGAGTCTATCTCCTATACTATTGGCCCTTGGCCCAGGAATCCTATTGATAAGTGATGGCTAGATTGTAGGGATAACTGGGAAACATCCAGCTTGGGATAAAAACTCCAACAGATTTGGTGACTCTGCTGGGGATTGCTTTGTGTAAGAACATTGGTTTAAAAAACTAAATCCTAGTTGTGGGTGGTGACTCCGAACTAATCTCCCAACTGGTAAGATAAAAATTGTATGCAGGGGTGAAGATCCCTACGTAATCCTTTGCTTGACGAACTACCTAGAAAAATGATTTATAGGAGAAAAGGGACTGTTCAAGCTGGTCGTGAAGGTTCTTCCAGCCCTAGAAACAATGATGATACCCAAGATAATCCTAGATCTTTAGACCAGTAGGTACCCTATTTTTCAAACACAGAGGTTGAGATCCAAGATGTATATGAAAGACAACAAGGGGATAGATTGAGAATGAGATCAAATGTGTTTCAAAAATGCCCTTTCTTAGATCCCCTTGATAGATTTGAAGAGACTGAGTCCCCAAGAGATAATGATGATGACCAAAATGGAAAGGGACCATCCTCTTCTATGCCTAGAGATGAAGAATTAGCAGAATAAATTAAGAACCAAAGAGATGAATTGGAATATTTGTAGGCTTTGAGGATCAGAGATGATATGAGACAAAAGGTACAAGCTCTGAGAATTGCTCAACATGATTCAGTCCCAACCCTTGATAATGCAAATTTACTGAGAAACCAACAAAGAAATGAAGTTCAAAATCAACAAGATGATTAGAGACAAAATACAAACAATGTGAGAAATCAAAATGTTAATAGAAATGCAAATGTTAATCAGTTTGGTAGACAACCTATGCAGTTAGATAGATTCAGGCAGTTAGATTTTAATGGTATTCTTGGTTACCCTAATCCTATTGACAAACATAAAAGATCTGAGATACCAAAGTTTTCAAGAAACACTGTTGTGTCAGTGGAGGATCATTTGAAATCTTTTCAGAATGTTATGGACAACTTTGAGGTTGAACATGAGGATGCTTTTATGAAACTATTTATGCAATCCCTAGTTGATGAAGCTAGAGAGTGGTATAAGAATTTGCCTGACCAAAGTGTCTCATCATGGGATGACTTCAAAAGGAGTTTTAGAGAACAATGTGGTGATAAAACTGACCCAAGCTTTTTTATAAATGAATTCACTGGTATTACTAAGGGGTCAAATGAGCCTGTTGTAGATTTTAATGCTAGATTCACTAGAGTGTTGAACAAATTGCCACTTCACATGAGGCCTAATGAACCAATGTGCATAGTACTATACATAAATGCTTTTGATGCTAAAATAACTTATGGGTTAAGAAATAAGGGTCCTGCTAGCCTCAGGGATGCTTTCAGAATTACAACCAACATTGAAACTAATAGGAAAGCATCTAGCAAGACAAACAAAAGGGATGATATAAAAATTCTGTAAAATCCAAATAACAAGTCACAAAGTACTCAAGGTAATGCATCTACTTCTGAAGAGAAATTGGATAAATTGACAACTATTGTTAAGGACCTAAGTTATAGACTTGCTAAAACTGAAAGGGGAATAGGTCATGAAAGGCAAGTTTACCATAGACAAGAAAAGAGACCATCATTGCATGATATGCCATATAACACCAACTAGCATAATGGTAAACCCATTATCCCAAATAACAACACTAATCAAAGAGATCAAAATGTTAAGGAGACTCTTGATCCTTTGAAGAAAGTTGTTAATATTGTTGATGACACCCCATAGTGCATAATCTGTCAGATGCCTCACTCACAGTTACAATGTATGATTGCTCAAACTTTGTATAGTAATGCTATTGCCTATGATGAATACAATGAGCCACATTATGTGGAGGATGATAGTGTCAATATGTTGTTCACAAATGGGGAGTATTCTTCTTATGATGAAGCTAATGCTGATGAAAGTACGAATTACATAACTCAAGTTTTCCAGCAGGTTTCCTATGATGAGGAAGATGAAGATAACTATGTGATGTAGTACACAAATGCAATGATTCATTTACCACTTGATTGTTCACACATTGTCTTAACTATCCTCTTAGAATGCATTGCTTTAAGACCAGGAAAAGATGTCATTTCATGGTTTGAATGCATAACCTATCAACCAAACCTCCCAACCACCTTGTACCACACTAAAATGACTAGGGGATACTCACCAAACTCATAAAACAACTTAGCAACCTGTTGTTCCTATTGTCCCTTCACGACTAGGTCAACTTCGCCTGTAGCCCTTGGAATAGAGTTTTTGGGGAATAACTTGCAAAATCTATGATAAACCCATGAACAAATTACCTTTTTGAATACCCATTAAGCCCTTCCACAACTATCTGACATGCGGGGTACGTTGATTTGGACCAAAAGCCTAAAAAATGGAGTGTACCTGTTGTTCCTAGGTCTAATTAGGACAGCAAATGAAGTATTTTTGGCATAACTTTCATAAAACGACTCAAACCCATGAAATAAAACCTGTTTTGAGTACCCATTATCCCCTTACATAACATATATTTCATGCAAGTATGATTTTTTTGTAACATAAGGCCTTAAAAATGACCGGTAATTCTGGTAATTTGCCTAATTAGGTCACTTTTACAAAGAAGGTGCCTCAAGATCACCAATTTTTTACCAAAACTCAATGCAAAATATTTAGTTATGTATTAAAATAGAATAATCCACCTTTTTTTTTATCAGGACCCTCACCTATCTTATCAAATTCAAACATGCAAACTAGAAACCCTCATTCTTCCTAAAAAATAGGAAATTGCAGCAATAAGAATGTTTCAAAACACCAAGAAAACTCATTTTTTTTCCTCCACAAGTGAATAAATATTTTTAAGGACTTCAAAATTTTTTATTCCACCATTTTGTGTCATTTTGGCATGGTCATGGCACTCAAAAACATAAAATTTCTCTCTAGCACTGTCAAAACCTTGGTTATTGGACTATTTTTAGTAAAATGAGCATAAAATCTACAAAACATGAGACCAGACCATAACATTATATTGAAAAGAAAGGTAGTCCAATACCCCATCCAAACATGTATGTTTTAGGGTGCTATAGCGCTGTACCAAGCTATACAAGTGCAAAGAACAACACAAAATGTAGAAAAACTATGAAAAACAGAGCTAGAACAGCAAAAAAAATATTTTATCTTATTTCCTTCATTCCAAAAGCTTCATGTCCTTCTTCCATGACCTATATATCATATAAAAATCATGTTTTACAATATATAACTTCACTCCACTCCTCCTCCATCTAGAAAACTAAAAAAGAAAGGCTAAAAAATGGCCTCTCCACTAAGGCTACCAAAATAGAAAATACTAAATTTAAGAAAAAACTTAAAGACCCTAGTCCTATAATTAACCCCACTTAAAAAATGCCTCAAATAGGATTTATTACAATAATAGATGGTCTTTTAAGACCTTATTTTATGAAAAACTCAACACTAAAGCCTAGATTTTAATAATTGTCCATTTTTGACAAATGGTGCTCCTGCACCATACACCCCAACATAGAACTTTTCCAAGTCCCTTGGAAAGAATTTATCAATTTGTCCTCCATTATGCTTTACTTGTCTCTAACTTTCATGCTTTCCTTCAATAGGTTCACCTTGCTTTGGCTTTTTAGTATCTTTGTAATCCTTGTTCTTGTCTTCTTTTGAAGCTAGCTTCCTACTGCCATATAGTACTATCATCTTCTTCTATATTTCATGCATAGTTCCATGCTCAGTACCCTTTGCCTCTTCAAGTTTTTCTCTGTCAGCCTTACAAAAATCTATACCAATGCATTTAGTGGTCTCTGTCAGACTTGCACCTACCTTTTCCACTATCCAACTAGCATCACAATCCACTGTCCTTCTATTCACTGTCCTACAAACTCCTGTTTCAACATCACTAGGTTGCCTTTGTATAGGTTTCATCACCATACTATGCCTTCTTGTACTTCAAACTTACTCTTGTCTATACAAACTTGAGAGATCATGCGACATTCTTCCTCTATCCATACAAAAATATTCTTCTTCATCTCTGTCTGCACATTGTGTTTTTCCTTCTCATTTGTTGTCCCAACAGCATCAAACTGTGACTTAGCTACAAATTTCACACTCTCACCTTCCTCATTGCTCACATATTCTTTTCTACCTATCATGATGATCTCACCTTGCTCTCTTACCTCTTCAACCAATGGAGTTAGAATGAATGATCTCCCATCCTTTTCAATGTTATATGTATTTTGTCTCCCATTATACATTGATGACCCATCAAACTGCCAAGGCCTTCCAAGTAAAACATGGCAACAACTCAGGTAGAATATCACAAATGACTTTATCTCTATATTGACCAATTTGAAATTCAACAATAGCTTGTTCACTCACCAAAATGGTTTGATTTCACTAACCCAAGACACTTGATAAGGTTTTTCTATAGGCACTCTTTGCAAGTTCAATTTGTCCACCACATCACTAGATACCATATTATCAGTGCATCCAAAATCAACTACTACTTTGCATACCTTATTTTTGCATCTGCAGGCTGTCTTAAATAAGGCTCTTCTTTGAATTAGCTCTTTCTCCCTGGATGTCTTCAAGAGTTGTCTTCTCACCATCAATGATTCACCCACCTCTGGTGCAGCATGAACACTTTCTCTTTCATCTTCTTGTACAATTTGGACTCTCTTTTCACCTCTTCTTTCACCTCCACTTGAAGTAGTACCAATCTTGTCAAGGCACTTATAGGCTAGATGACCAAACTCACCACAATAATAGTTCTTTCCAGTAAACACATTTGAACCTCTTCCTTGATCTACATAGCTACCCCTAAAACTTGTTCTTCCACCTCTCCATCCTCCTTTAGACTCAGGTGCTTGTTCTTTACTCTTATCAGCATCTTCAAAATCTTCTTTGGATTGTCTTGGTGTTGAAAATGACCTCTACCCCTAGAAGTACTGCCTCTTCCTCTTTTTGCCTTCTCTTGTCTCCTCTTGAGTTTTTCTTCTACTCTTATTGCCATTTGAAAACATTGTTCAACTATTTTTTGTGCCAACAAACTGATTTCATCTTGAATGTTATACCTTAGGCCATCGAGATATCTAGCCACTCTTTCTTCCTCATCCTCCTCGTGCTTTGTCCTTATACTTAACCTATAAAACTCCTCAGTGTATGCTTGCACATCTAAGTCATTTTGCCTAAGATTTTGTAATCTTTCTAGTAATTGAACATTATAGTCACCAGGAAGGAACTTACCTTTCAGTTTTGCCTTCATTTTCTCCCAAGAAGTGATCTTGTTCTTCCCTTGTTTCTATCTTTCCTCTTGCACAAAGTTCCACCACATCAAAGCATGTCCTTTCAATTTGGTCTTAGCCTTCCTCATCTTGTGATCTTCATCTATCTCTTCACTTTCAAAGTAATTTTCTATGGTTCCTATCTAGTCTAAGATCTCTTCACCGTCTAGTTTGCCTCCATACATTGGCAAATCCATTTTGCTATGTCCATCACCTTTCACAGCTTTCAAAAACTTTACCATCCTCACATCCTCTGGATCCAACTCTTCTTCTTCTTCTTCAGACTCACTTTCACTCATGGTGCCTCCAGCTTTAGACTTCAATGCAACAATCTTCTTCTTCAAGGCTTCTAGCTCTCTAGCCTACTGATCAATCTTTCTTGCAACTAAACTTCCTTTAGGAGGCATCTTGACTTTTCAGATTCCACTTTGCTCAAACTCCAACATTCAACTATCAAGAGACCTACTTCCTATGTTTTGATACCACTTGATGCAGCACACAAATTCAAGGATTCATTTACCACTTGACTATTCACACATTGTCTTGATTGTCCTCTTAGAATGCATTGCTTTAAGACTAGGAAAAGATGCCATTTCATGGTTTGAATGCATAATCTATCAACCAAACCTCCCAACCACCTTGGAACACACTAAAATGACTAGGGGATACTCACCAAACTCATAAAACAACTTAATAACCTATTGTTCCTATTGTCCCTTCACAACTAGGTCAACTTCGCTTGTAGCCTTTAGAATAGAATTTTTGGGACATAACTTGCAGAATATACGACAAAACCATGAATAAATTACCTTTTTGAATACCCATTAAGCTCTTCCACAACATATCTAACATGAAGGGTAGGTTTCTTTGGACCAAAAGCCTCAAAAATGGACTATACCTGTTGTTCCTAGGCCTAATTAGGACAACAAATGAAGTATTTTTGGAATGACTTTCATAAAACGACTCAAAAACATGAACTAAAACCTATTTTGAGTATCAATTATCCCCTTACATAACATATCTTTCATGCATGTATGATTGTTTTGTAACATAAGGCCTTAACAATGACTGGTAATTCTGGTAATTTGCCTAATTAGGTCACTTTTACAAAGGAGGTGCCTCAAGATCACCAAATTTTTACCAAAACTCAATGGAAAGTCTTTAGTTATGTATTAAAATAGAATAATCCACCATTTGTTTGATCAAGACCCTCACTTATCTCATCAAATTCAAACATGCAAACTAGAAACCCTCATTCTTCCAAAAAAATAGGAAATTGCAGCAATAAGAACGTTTCAAAAGACCAACTCTTTTTTTTTTCTCCAAAAGTGAATAAATATTCTGAAGGACTTAAAAATCTTTCATTCCACCATTTTGTGTCATTCTGGCATGGTCATGGCACTCAAAAACATAAAATTTCTCTCTAGGACTATCAAAACCTAGGTTATTGGACTGTTTTTAGTAAAATGAGCATAAAATCCACAAAACCTGAGACCAGACAATAAACTCATATGAAAAAGAAAGGTAATCCAATACCCCATCCAACCATGTATGTTTCAGGGTGCTACAGGACCATATCAGGCTGTACAAGTGCAAAGAACAGCAAAAAATGTAGAAAAACAGAGCTAGAACCACAAAAAAATCATTTTATCTTATTTCCTTCATTCCAAAAGCTTCATGTCCTTCTTCCATTGCCTATATATCATATAAAAAGCATGTTTTACAATATATAACTTCACTCCACTCCTCCTCCATCTAGAAAACTCAAAAAGAAAGTCTAAAAAATAGCCTCTCCACTAAGGCTACCAAAATAGAAAATACTAAACTTAAGAAAAAATTTAAAGACCCTAGTCCTATAATTATGCCCACTAAAAAAATGCCTCAAATAGGATTTATTACAATAATAGATGGTCTTTTAAGACCTTATTTTATGCAAAACTCAACACTAAAGCCTAGATTTTAATAATTGTCCATTTTTGACAAATGGTGCTCCTGCACCACTACGCATATGCTCAGGACTCATGCATCTCTCTGCATAATTTGAGAACGCCTTCTGATGAAGAAATTAGAGCTCTTATAACTACAGTGGTAGCTCAGGTCAGGAGCAGCTATAACCTTAGAGGTAAATCTCAGGTTGGTGATCCACGTCAACCAGGAGACACCTTTGTGAATCAGCTTGTGCATAATCATGGAGGAGCCAGACCACATAAGAAGCAATGGAACACTAATAATAAAAATTTTAATGAAAAGGCAAGTCATGACACTCAAAGATCAGAAGATAAAGTTGTCCAGAATGAGAATAAAGAGAAGAATTCGTAGATTGTGGTTGACAGTCAGAAAGCTATTGAAACCAAGGTTGGATTAGCTTAGGATGAGAGTAAAACCATGGCTCAAGATACAATTGTTATACAAAATTATGGCCCCTTTGACATAAAACAAGTTTTATCCTAGATAAAGGTCTCTATTCCATTGATGGAGATGATGAAAGTTGAAGAGTACAGAAATAAAGCGTTGTCCCTAATTTCAGGGGTAGCTTGTCAGGCTGAGCAGAATGTTGAGAATCAGGGTAAGAAACAAGCCTTGTGTATTGATGAGGAAGAGGTTCTTGAAGTCTATCTGGAAGTAACAATGACAAAATGCCCTTCACAAGTTGAACCATTTTATGTCTCCCTTGTTATAAATGGAAAGGTAATCAAGAATTGTATTCTTGACTTAGGAGCATCAACAAATATTATGCCTCTGGCTATCATGCAACAAGATGGATTGAAAATAGATAAGGCATGTGGAAAATGCTATGCAATGGATGCTATGGAGCTACCAGTTATAGGAATCATGAAGGATGTGGATTTTATGCTAGCAGCATATCCAGGAAAGACTTACAAAATGAACATAACAGTAGTTGACATAAACCCACAGTATGGTATGCTATTGTCAAGAAGATGGGCAGCATTGGTTGGAGGGAGTATGCAGTTAGATTTATCATATGCCATGATCCCAATGAATGGTAGAGATGTCAAATTAGTCAAAGAAGAAAAGTCACCAGAAATAGTTGAAGATCAGGACTCAGAGGAACATGTATGTTTTGTGGATACTGACTGTGAGAGTTTCAAAATTGTCTCAGATAATCAAGGAAATGAAGGGAGAGATCTTTGTATTTAAGAACTTGACCAAGAGGGTCTCTAGACTATGTATTTTGATGGAGCTTGTTTGAAGGAAGGTTCTAGTGCTAGAGTTGTGTTTTTGTCTCCAGCAGGTAAGCTTTTGAAACTCTCTTTCCTGTTAAGGTTTGACTGCACAAATGATATTACAGAATATGAAGCTCTGCTAGTAGGATTGAATGTTGCTTTGAAGCATGGGGTTAAGATGCCGAAAGTGTTTGGAGATTCAGAGTTAATTGTTTCCCAGGTGAGGGATAAGTATGCTTCAAAAAATAAAAGACTAAAGCAATATAAGCATGTTGTCTGGGATACAATTGAATTGTTTGATACTTTTTCAATAAATTGGATAGAAAGATCAAAGAATGTCATGGCAGATTTTTTAGCTAATGTGGCCATAAGGCCTGATGATATTACTCTGTCTTACATTACAAATGTTGAAGTCAAAATTAGCACTGCAATACTAGATAATATATGCAGCTGGCAGGTGTTTGATGATGATAAGGACTTGTTGACATTCCTAGATTGTATAGATGAATATGAGAACTAGGAGATTGATTTTCAAAACTTTGTAGAAGTTGTGGATGGGAGGGAAACTCTTTTGGGGAAAGAAGTAATTTAGCTTAAAACAAATAAAATCCCCAGAGGGTTAGTTGCTTTAGAAGGAGTATTTGATAGTAGAGATCAGTTAATTACAAAGGCATCTCCTACAAACAAGGATGATTTGGAGGAGATAAGCTTGGGAACACACATTGTTGAAAAAATATAAACATGTTTTTGCATGGTCATATGAGGACCTGAAGGCCTATATAAAAGACTTACTCTAGCATGAGATCCCTTTGAAGCCTGGAGTTAAACCATTCAGATAGAAACAAAGACTTATTAATCTAATTTTGGCTCTAAAAATGCAAGAAGATCTTGTAAAGCTTAGAGAGGCTAGAATAATTATGCCTATCAGACACTCAACTTGGGTGTCCAATCTTGTCCCAGTCAGAAAGAAAAATAGTGATATAAGACTTTGTGTAGATTTAAAAAATTTGAATGTATCTTCTTTAAAGGATAATTATCCACTACCTAACATAGAGGCTATGTTGCAAAGGGTAACTGGTTGTGAGCTTTTATCTATGATGGATGGATTTTCAGGATATAATCAGGTGAAGGTAAAAGAATCTGAACAATATAAGACTGCCTTCACAACTCCATGGGGGACTTATGTATATATAAGAATGCCATTTGGACTAACAAATATAGGTGCTACATTTCAGAGAGCTATGGATGTTGCTTTTGCAGGATTGATTGAATCAATTTTGGTCTTATATTAGGATGATTTAACTGCTTATTCAAAAAAGGAGGAGCAACATTGTATACATCTAGAACAAATTTTTATCAGGGCATTGAAATATGGCATCTCACTTAACCCAAAGAAATGTGCTTTTGGGGTAGTAGAAGGAAAATTTTTGGACACATTGTTTCCAAGGATGGAGTCAGGATTGATCTTGAAAGGGTTGCTGCAATTGACAAAATTTAGATTCCTAAAATGGTGGAAGGCATTCAGTATTTCTTTGGGAAGATTAACTTTGTTAGAAGATTCATTCCCAACTTTGTAGAGATTGCAAAGGATATTTCTAAAATGTTGAAGAAAGGTGAAACTATCAAAAGGGAAAGTGAAACAACTAGATCATTTCAGAACATCAAAGAAGCTATAAAGATGGCACCTGTGTTGAAATCTCCTAATTTTTCTAAGCCATTTTAGTTGTTCTCATTTGCCTATTTTCACACTATTGCTACATGCTTATTATAAGAAAATGAAGATGGTTTTGAGCATCCTATTACTTTCTTTAGAAAGTCATTGTAGGTAGCCAAATTGAAATATGATATCATGGAAAAGTAGATATATGCATTGGTTAGAGCAGTCAAAAGCTTCAAGACTTACTTAGTAGGATCTCAAATAGTTGCATATGTGCCCCATGCAGTAGTTAAGGACATCTTCACTCAGCAGGAAGTGATAGGAAGAAGATGTAGGTGGATTAACAAATTACAAGAGTTCAACATTGAGATACAAATTATAAAGTTGGTAAGGGGACAAGGTTTGGCTAAGCCGATGACACAGTCAAATTTGGAAGCATGCCAGGTGAATGTAGTTTAGGATGAAGTTGTTAACGTGTCAGAATCTGAATGGTACAAGGATATTGTGTATTATTTGTAGAATTTGAATTGTCCTTCCCATCTCAGTGAAAGTCAAAAAAGGACCCTAAAGCTACATGCTATCAAATACATCATTGTTCAAGGAGAGTTATATTGGAAAAGTCTTCATGGTGTGCTACTTAGGTGTGTGGATGAAAACCAAGCTAAGAATATTTTAAATGACATGCACAAAGGAGTATGTGATGGACACTACAATGCCAAAACAATGGCTCACAAAACTCTTAGAGCAGGCTATTGGTGGCCAACCATTTTCTCAGATGCACAAAAGATGGTAAGAAAAGGTGATCCCTGTCAAAGGTTCTCAGGAAAGCTTAAGTATGAAGGTGTACTACCCCTTAGAACTGTAACTGTGGAGGCTCTATTTTAGCAATGAGGAATTGATTTTATAGGGGAAATTTTAGAAAAATCAAGTGGAGGACATAGCTAGATTTTGGTTTCTACTAACTATTTCACTAAATGGATTAAGGCTATTCCAACTAAGAAAGCTACAAGCAATATGGTGATGGATTTTATTTTGGAACACATTATTATCAGATTTGGAGTGCTAGTCAAATTGGTCATAGACAATGCCATGTGCTTCAGATCTGGTGAGTTTGTTGATTTTTGCAACAGTTATGGAATTAATTTGTCATATGCATCACCATATCATCTGTAATGACTCTAAGACAACAACTGAGGTGTAAGGACTCAACAAAAATTTTCTTTTGTGTTTGCCAATGGACTTAGTAAACAACCCAACTAATAAACTCAACAAAAGAGAAGGTTTCCCTAAACGTATGCATTTATATTTTATATGCATAATTTCTTTCAACTAACAAAGAAAATTTGAACACATAACTAAGGTATTCTAATTCTCCTAAGTAAATAAATTAATCTTAGATAAATGAATTATTCCTCAAGTAAATAAAATCATTAATAAAGTGATATGAAAATTCACCTAAGTAAATATATTACTCTTAGTTAAATGAAATGTTCCTTAGTAAATAAAATCATTAATAAAGTAACATGAAATTCTCCTAAGTAAATAAATTACTCTTAGTTAAATGAAATATTCCTTAAGTAGATAAAATCATTAATAAGGTGATATGAAAATTCTACGAAATAAATATATTACTCTTAGTTAAATGAAATATTCCTTAGTAAATAAAATCATTAATACAGTAACATGAAATTCTCCTAAGTAAATTACTCTTAGTTAAATGAAATATTCCTTAAGTAGATAAAATCATTAATAAAGTGATATGAAAATTATACTAAGTAAATATATTACTCATAGTTAAATGAAATATTCCTTAGTAAATAAAATCATTAATACAGTAACATGAAATTCTCCTAAGTAAGTAAATTACTCTTAGTTAAATGAAATATTCCATAAGTAAATAAAATCATTAATAAAGTAAAATGAAATTATCCTATGAATATATCATGAAAATTTTCTTAAATAAATAAATAAATGTTACGTCAAAAGAAATAATGCTTAGTAAATCAATTCTTTGGTAAAGTTGGTTAATTTAAAATAAGCACCCAACTTGCTGCCAATCAAAATTTTAAATAAACAACTTAGCATACATGGCCTCTTTCCTCTAAAGTGGTTTACCCTAAAAAAAGAATTTATAATACTTTGCAAATTAAATATTCATAAAGAGAAGATTAACTTGGGCCCACTAAAATGAAACACAAATTTTCTTTTTTTCCTTTGTTAATGATAACCCAAATTTCAACTCCATGTCATTTAAATAATAACCATTTTGAAAAGAATATTATTTCTACCATTACAATCTTCACCTGCAAATTTGACAAACGAGAACCCTAATGTTTTAGTTCACTCCATTCCCCATAATATACAATTTTCTCATGCTTGAACCATAATGGACACACGTATGTAATACATTGAGACTAAACTATGGTTGTAAGGAAACTTATTACTACATTACCACGTGCCCTAGATGAAATGAATTTACGTATAAGGAAGAAGAATTTATCCCATTCAAAGATAATAATAATTTTATATGCTACCCTCATTATGCCGAATAGATGAGATGAAATAAGGAGCAAAATTAGGTTTTTTTTTTTTTCAAATGAATTCAACGGTAGGGATTCTTTTCCCTTCAATGGAGGGGATCTACCCTAGAAATTACCCTAAATCTAGCGCTTACTCTTATATGCCTTTACCCTAAAACATAACTCAAAACACATGGTGATGGAGAAGAGACGGTGGCGGCCAAGGTTCAGTAAAATTTACAGCAAATGGTGCTCTAGGAATTCTCCTATCGAGAGAGGAATGTGTAAGGGCTTTGTTGAATTTAGGCAACTACTTCTAGATTGTTTGTTTCTAGAAGAGATTTGCCTCAAGCCTGGATGAGGGGAAGGGTTGAATACATTAGAGATGCCCTCCTTTGCATAGAGAGATTGTAGCTTAAAATCTAGAGTAGCTTCCTCAAATAACTATAAATATTTTCTTTCTAATACCTTGCCTAGCCAGCATAGTTGCTTGAAGCTGTCATTTTCCTATTGTTTGTTTATCCATAATGTTAAACTTATGCTAAGTTGCATAGATTTGCTAGCAGATTCATCAGTGTAGTTGGAGACATGGAAATAACATGTAATAGGGATAAAATTAACCAGATACATATGAAAATGCTTTTACATGTTCTTTCAGTGTTGCCCAAAGTGTATTTTAGAAGTTACTTTCATTGATGACAGACAAATAGATGCAGATGTAGGCAATATCACCTGTAGCATACTGATTGATATAGACATTTCTTTCCTTTGAAGCTTTACTCTATATTCAACATCAAATCTGTTCTAGTTCTAACAATGGTATTAGTTTTCTCGTTTTTAATAAGAAAATTAGTTTTATTCATGTGAACCTGTTATGTCATCCACATTCAGTTTTCTCAGTTATGGTATGTATATAAAACTACTTTTAACAGGTAGAAATCATCCAGATTCTCTAGTATTAACTATTTATTTTATTTTATTTTTCATTTACCAACAAGCTTTTCTAGTAATACATATTCCATTTACAATAATAATTTCAACAGAGAACATAGACTCAAGATATGATCATCTGTATATTACATCATGACTAAATATGCAATATTCATAAAAAAATTTCAAGGAGAACAAACTCAGATATGATCTTCTATTTACTTTATTTATTCTGAATTTTATTTCTCTTTACTCTCACACACAGTATGCATGACATAAACATTTTTTACAGAAAGAAAAGGAAAAAAAGTACAAATTGTCCCCTTTTCCAAGAGGTCTGTACATAATACCCTTTTCACAATAATGTCCCTCTAAACCACAACACTTAATTGACAAATTGTTCCAGAATATATAGAACAGATAGTATCACTAGTCTCTTAGTCTTCCATAATACATTTTCCCTTTGATATCCAAACCTATAAGAGAGAAACAAATAGTCTTTCCAGCCAGTGAAGCTCACCACCCAGCCTAGGGCAATAACTGCCCACCCCTGAGCTAGGGGAAAACATGGAAGTTCCAAGTGCAACACCACTTAATCTCAACCCTTACAGTCATACTACAGACATTTTCATACTTTTCATACTTCAAATTTCACAGAGGTGACAACACATTCACTGGATATTCCATAACACAGTCATAAGAAGGCTTTATAGAAGACCTTCACAAGGGGATAATAGAAGCTAGCATTCTAAAGGGGTAATTTGCCATCTCAAAAATGTAGAATATTTATATATTTTCTTGTCAGGGGTACTCTTACCCATTTGTTTTACTATTGGGTACTCTTACCCATTTATTTGAGCTCATTTCAAATCAATGTCTTGGGTATTCATACCCTCTCAGCACATATATATAATTACAGATAGAAATGTGAGGATGGATACTCTTACCCATTTCATTGTTCAGATTTTAACAATACTAAATTTGGGGTACTCATATCCATCATCCACCTTCAGGGCCACTTCTCTTATCCCCAACAATTAGACTTACAACAGTAGTAAACTCTCCCTTTTAACACTTACAGCATAACACACTCCCTTTTAACACTTACAGCATAAACACAGCATAGAGACAACAACCACATTTTTTGTACCAGTAAGAATTCTAACAACAAAAATTGACATACAATAAGAAGGAAATTTAGCCCCACTTATGCCATATAAATTCTAAAGAATCTTAGTTAATATTTCCAACCTGGAACTTTCTGTAGGTTGAATCAGCTCCACAAAAAGCTCTAGATCCTCTAGATTTATTGCTTCCAGATCCTTCTCTCTTTTTTTTTTCCTTCTCCCCAAAACAGTCCAGTCCCCCCTGAAAGGGGAAAAAAAAGGTCCTATTTTCTCTCCCGTAAGTGAAAAGTAAGATGGAAAATTAAAAAGTGAAACCAAAATACTCTCCCCTTCTATTTAGCTCCTTCCAACCTCCATTTATAGCTATCCCTGTAGGCAACATGTGTCCATCCAAAGGGACAGCATGTATCCAAATGGGGGCATCATGCTGTCATAATGGGTGGGTAACAAGTGCTCTCACGTGAGCCAAATTTCCCCCAAAATTAAAAATATATTCCCGTCCATAAGTTTAGGGTAGTTTAAAAAGTGTTTCATTTTTATTTATTTATTTTATTCTTATTGCATTTCCCTGAGGGGTCCACCTAGGTCTATAAAAAAAAATGTTTAATTTCTCTTCCATTAATAGGCACAGTTTGGACTATATAGCAAGTTTAATAGGTTAATTTAATTCCCCCCCCCTTAACAAACATCACACAACACTCTCCACATAACATCAACACAAAATAACATTGCACATGGACAATACATGCTCTGAGAAAACTTCCTCATAAATACTAACAAGATGACTTTACATAACTCCCTTTCCAAGACACACATACACACATGACTAACAAGAGGCTTATGCCTTCATGCAGGCTAAGCCAGCTCACTGAGAACTTACAACAGAACTCCACATGTTTTCCCCAATTTCACTGGCTTCCTGCACACTCAATGTCACATCGTCAGTATAATTAACAATAAATAGCCGAAGCAAAAATATAAAATTAACCACAGCTATGTCATATATCAATTCAATGTTAGATCATATAAAGGAGCACATACACATTTGCATTATCACTAACTCTAAATATCACAATTCTTACTATAACTAGATACATATAATCAGTTAATGACATCGTTAACAAAAAGGTAAGTAACCTTGCCATGAAAATCGAGGATTACATATATACAACCATAAGTCAAAAGCAACATAGTACTTACATATACAGAGAAAGATCTGACATCATCACATAAAGTCAAATAAAGCATGTAACATCCTAGTGCATGCACATATAAATGTAATATCCATGGGTCTACATCAAAGTCAAATAACCAAGATGGCCATCCATATAACTCACCATGCCAAGAGTCTATAGCGAATCAAAATGTACAACTATCATGTCAAAATGACAACACCAAAGAGGGGCCCTACATCATCCACAAGGAAATGGTCAGGTAGAATCAAGTAACAAAAGCCTGATGAAAATTATCAAAAGGATAGTAGACAAGAACAAAAGGGCATGGGATTCAAAGTTGAAGTTGGCACTATGGGCTGACCGGATAACAGTGAAGAAAGCAATTGGAAAGTCACCTTTTGAGCTAGTGTATGGTATAGAAGCTAGATTACCTATGAACATCTCTTGCCAATTTATAGATTCATACAGGAAAATGATGAAGAGATTAAATACTCAATGAATGAAAGGATAAATCAATTGGTTGCATTGGATGAGACCAGAAGAGAAGCACAAAAGACAAATATCAAGAAATAGCAAAAGGTGAAATATTTTTTTGATAAAAGCGCTATAAAAAGGAAGCTTCAAATAGATGACTTGGTCCTTGTCTGGAATACAAGGAGCCAGGATAAGGGCAAGTATGGTAAATTTGAGCCCTTATGGATGGGCCCATATCAAATTAGCAATACTCATGTAGAAGATTCCTACTTTCTCTAGGCCCTAAGTGGTGAGCTACTGGAATTACCTATGCATGGTCAATTCCTTAAACCCTTCTTCTCATAAATGAATGTCCTGTGTGCACATTGTAAATTAGGTGTGTATAGTCTGTACATTCCTTGTATAGTCACTGTTTTGCATTTTTTCATTTTGCCTGGTCTATCCTGGAGTGGTCTGGTTCTCGCTACAGCCTCATGCCTGCACATCCCCAATCAGAGCCAATGGTGGTGTCTGCTTAGAGTTAAGGCTTCAAGCATTCATCTGCAGGTCTTTTCATTCAAACCCACAAAAATCCCTAAGTCCCAAAGTCATGTGCATTATATCTTTTAATTCGTCATTGACTTCCTATAGTAGGTCATAAATCAATCAAGTTGCAAATTCATGCCTTAGAGCTCATAGGTTGACTAGCCCCTTTGTATTACATTACTGCTTTTTCCCATCATGTCAAAAACTTTGTTAAGTCCAAAAACCCTTTATGCGATGGTGAAATTTGTTGTAAGTATGTGTCTTTGTATGTGCAGATGCATATGTACAATGCCGGACCCAAAAATAAATTTCAATCGGCCTTTGAGAATGGAGAAATGAGTTGTATGCATTGTTGTATGCATTGTTGTATGCATATAGAGTTTATATTCAGGTACAATTCTGGTGGGGCCCGCAGTTGTATGTCTTGGGGTTGTATGTACATGCGCATATACAAAAGATGATACAAAAGTGCAAGTGCAACCCAGACATGAAAAGTGAATGTGTTCTAGTGGATTTCAGGCTGAGGTCCATAGTTGTATGTTGCACATTATATGTATGTGTGATATATAATGAAAAGATACAAAGGTGCCAATGCAACGCTGGATTTCAATATTTTTCCAATCTAACTGATAAGTGGCTGGAACCCGCAATTGTATACATATTGCATATTGTATATGCAATATACAAGGTGATATACAAAGTGATATTCGAGGTGGTAGGCACAAGGCTGGACCCAAATGCAGTTTCAATTTGTTTTATAAGGATTTAGGGTCTGCCTTTGTATGCATTGTGATTGTATGTATATACAATTGCATATACAACTGCAGGTACAAAAATGAACACAATGTATCACTAATAGAGATACAAATATTTAGTGATGGTAATCTAATCAATGGGTGACACGTGTCTAAAAGAATTTGTATGTATATGTAGGTGCATATAAAAAAAATTTGAATGTGCAATGGGTGAAAAAGGTAAGGAGCTATATATGTGCAAAATATATCTTCACGCTGTGAAAAGTTGAAGGAGGAAAAGGCCACCTGTGTGGCATTTTTTATTGGTCGATGACTTTTCAAAGGTAGGGGACTGAATTTTCTGATCCAACTGAGGCCATAGATCTCAACGGGAGGAAATGAATCAATGACCATCATTCAAAATGTTCAACAAGGAGGGATTTATGTCTGTCTGCAACCGCGTTCCAAGTAGAAAGAACTTGCAAAGCATACAGGCCGTCACATTCTAAGAAATTAGTAGGTTGGCCATTAATGGCAGATTTGTAGAGGTATGAATCTTGATTGACCAGCCAACTACCAAATTTAGGTAGAAAATCTCTAGGTGGCAGCACAACCCCCAATTTCACCTGCTCATTCCTCCTTTCGTACATGTTGCATTTAATGTTCTTGGCACCATTCTGTTGATGCAGTGTATTTGAGGACGATTTTAGGGTGACCATGTAATTAATGCTAGGTACACATTCTTGGTATATATGAGAACTGTGTCACTCATTTTTTGGGGTGGGGCTTGTGGAAGACTTGGCAAATTTTGGTGGAGTAATGAGATACTGCTTGGCTGGTGGCTCTATTTCATGCCTTCTGAGTTTATGAATCATATGTTGAATGTTTTATGCATAGTTTCACTGGTTTCATGTTATTTTATATGAGAAATGCTTTGTTGCATGTGTTTAGCTATTTGTCTCCACGTTGTGGGCATTTTTTCTTTTGAATCAAAATAGTTAAGGGCTGTTTGGGATTCTAGAACATAAATTTTATGTGTTGAATGTCTAACCTCTTACTTTTGTTTAAGGAACAAATTGAATGTTTTAGGTTATACATTGGGAATATATGTTGCAAAATGGATATTTTTAAGTATGAATGACCGAATACTCAGTCTTGGGAAGTATCTGTAAGGCAGACACTAAACATCTTCTTGAAACCTAGTTATTGATTCAAGTTTATGGTAATCATTTACATGTGTATGTCTATTGACTCCGAGCCCTGAGATAGGCACCAGTCTTGTCTTGTATTGAGGTTACAACCCAAGGTCCTTGTCTTACATCTAAATACACAATACAAAATCAAACTTTAAATCACAAACCTTTAGGATTTTAGAAAGTTTTAGGACCCAAAATCCTCTAATTCACATCTGAACATAAGGCCCAAAGCTAGCCCCTTTGCACTTATTTTACATTTTTGGTCTGCATAAGAGAGGATCTATCTACTTTTTGTCAACATCCCAGGTAGTTCATGGATATATTTCATGGGTGTTGAATAGGGAATACCCCCCTAGGTTTTGTAAAGCCTAAAGAAGAAGAGGAGATGTTTATAGAGTCTATCTCCTATACCGTTGGCCCCTGGCCTGGGAATCCTATTCATAAGTGATGGCTACCTTGTAGGGATAACTGGGAAACATCTAGCTTGGGATAAAAACTCCAACAAACACCATCAGTGCAGTTGGTGTGTTAACACCACCTATGTGAGTAGTGTATAGTTTGTACTGCTATTGTGTTATAATTAATGTTAGAGTATGGTCTCCACATAAAAAATCAATATGTTGTACTAGTTGTTTATTGTTGTGTGTTTATTTTCAACTTATTATAACACACATTAATTTACTTTCTTTGGGATATTACAAGATCATGGCAGGATTACTGGATTAGTACACCTTTGTTGGAAATGCTCAAGCACTTAACATGACAATGTGGATGGCCGATTATTTCTATATGCATGTTAAAAATGTTATAAAAAGGTGGATAACAGAGAGACATTAAACTTCCCTCAACGAAGAGACCAGTGGCATGAATGTTGTTCTCTATCACCTCTACTCTATATATGTATCCCTCTTTCCCTTTTACATCTTAATGGTTAAATCTTACTTGGGATTAATTGTTTACAAATGGTTACCTAGCAAGAGTATAAACTATAATTTTGGTGTAGGGAAACCCAAAATATCTAGACCTCACCAATCTTTTCAACAAGCCCTACTTTTTGGGATTGCTAGTTGTGCAGGTATTTCTCTCTAGAAATAGAGGCCATAAACATTTGAACTCTAACCTTTTCAAGAAAGTATATACTATTATATGAATGAATGAATTATTTTAATGACTAAGAGTTGCAGTCTTATTATATTTTAATACTTTTTTGGATGTGGGAATTTTTATTATGGATCTTGATCAAAAAATTTGTTGTTTGGTTAAGTGTCACTTCTTCAAATAAGATGGTTTGGTTGTTCACTTTCAGTTTGCTTCTATTAATTGATATAGAAGACTACACTTTATGATGAAGCGTCATTGTATCTCCACCACCCTCTTGCTGCAAAAGAGGCATGTTTTTATTTCCCATTCTTCTTTAAGGAAAGGCATATCTAATTGGTGCCATAAGTCAAGCTCTTGAAAATGCAGCAATGCCTAGTCATTCTCCCCTTCTATTATTTGTACCAATAGGAGTTGAAACATTAAATATAGGATCCTTTATAGTATATTCCAAATTGAGAATCCCAGTACAAGATTTTGTTCAGCTAGAAGGAACAAGATTGACAAGTTTTCAAGAAGAAATAACACATATCAGATACATTTTGATTGATGAAATGAGCTTCATTGGTCAGAACTTTCTAGAAAACATAGATTTGAGACTTCGATAAGCATTCTCACAAAGTGCAAACATGAGCTTTGTAGGTACATACCTTTTATTATGATTAATCAAGACACCAATTTTATTTTCTAATACATGTCATTCATATGTACTAAATTTTTATAATAATAATATTGTTTTGAAAATAATTTTTATCATTTATATTTTAGGTATATCTATGATTTTCATTGGAGATTTTAGCCAGTTGTCTCTAGTTAGTGATAGACCAGTATACGAGAGCAATAGAAGGGTTAAATTGTTGTATGAAGAATTTAAAGTTGTAGTTACTTTAGATAAAATTTTCAGACAAGATGGAGAAAACACCCATCAACAAAGATTTTGACAACTTTTGATGAATCTAAGAGATGCAAACCCAACAATTGATGACTGGAAGTTGCTTATGACAAGAACTAGCATTAGTATAGATGTTTGTTACATCCCACCCTAAAACTTTTAAAACTTCTTTTTTTACTTTAGTAAGATTGTGCAAAGTAACTCGTGTTTGGAAGTTATGATATGCTTTGATGACTGTGTTTAGAAGTTATGATATACTTTGATGAAATCATGCAAGTTTTACTTTGATAAGATTATATAATGTCTTGCTTTAAGTCTCTGAATTGGATTATAGAAGCTTGATGTCATGAATTGATGAATTATGATATGAATGAGAAAATACTTCTTTGATGTACAAATGAAAATAATATGATGAGATGAATGTATCAAATTATTTGTTAGACTAATCACCTTTGTTTTTCTGGAGTGACTGAGATAGGGCAATCAAGTACCCTCAGAGCATAAGAGGGAAAGTATCATCTGGTAGAAAGGTTTTGTTGACAAGACCCCAATGCTACCATCTGAGCTAAGGTTGGTGAGTTGACGTGGGAAACCTATCAAGTTTAGGTCATACCTTTCGTATTATAAGCTATTTTCATATCTACTTCACTCTCACAACTATCAATTGAGATGATAATTTTAGTCTCATAAAAGTCAAAAATTGAATAGGATCGATTTGATGTCTGAGGACACAAAAGACTTGTTTCAAGTCACAATCATTCAATCCCAAGTCGAAGATATTTTTCCTTCAATCCTCAATGTCGTCATTGATTAATGATATTAAATTCTTATAACATAACTACTTCTCTATTATCACATTCACGCAAAATACAACGTGAAGTGCATATTATATAACATATATTTATTATGTCTATCACATAAACCTTAGCAATCATAAGGTCATTATGATTATTATTATTCCTTAGCACCCTGAGGCTCATTACCACTCTACACTAAGTGCACCACGTTCTCTCTTGAACTTTCAACCTTTCGAAGACCCAAAAAGAGATCTAAAGATGATTATTTGCAAGTATAATGTCTTGATCTTATATCATTCGTTGATGTGCCTTAGTGGGCTGATGGCATCGGGCCATAATGGCACATGCCTATCATAAACCTTCGCTGGAGGAGATCAACGTTATCAGTTATGATAATTGAATTAAGCTAAGAACTGCGAACCTCAACCAATAGGAAGAAGGTTAAGAATGCAACGGGTGGTAGAGATCAAAAGTCGTTCTTATAACCATCTTTGGAAAACAAAATCCTAACGTCATGCAATATTTAAACTTCATCTTTTCACATTTACGGGATTTGATACTATCCTGCACTGCAAATATAGATAGTTTTGTGCCTAGATAAGACATGGGAGAGGTTAACAAAAAGGAAGTGTAAGTCCTCTACAGCACAACGAGAATGAAGTCCACCAGAAGAGGGTGTGCATACATTGAAACTTGGAGGTAAAGACCATTCATTATCTTTCATAAACCAGTTTCTGTGTTGTATCAAAAGTGTGCTATTGTCGATGCCAAGAAAACAAAGAATGTTAGCTTGTAAGTTTATGATTAAGGTAATTATAGCTGAAAACGTTAGTGTGATCTTTCAGCCTGGATCAACACTATCAATTTTTTATTCTTTTTATGTATACATTGATAACATAGGAAACCTAGCAAAGATATATATATCATTATTGTATTAAAACTGCATCATAGATGCATGCATTCTCTTGAACTGCAGTATACTACTTCTTCTCCCTCTCTCTTTCTCTCTTGAGAAGCTCCTCTATCTCAGAGAAATTACTTTCTCATGCAATGTGTAAGAGAACTATGCCCTTCCTATCGACACCGAGGGTTCGTTTCTTAGTACAACCAAATGGTTATTTTTGAAAGGTTCGTTACATTCACTATTTCAAGAGTCTTTTGCCTTGATAGCATCATCCCACTGTGTTTTCTGTCTTGTAGGGGCCGATAGGGGCTCATTGCATTATTTATACTTATAAAGACTTATTTACATTCCAGTGGAGCAGGCAAATAACAGGTTGATGCACTTGTGTATATGTCAAGAACTACATTATTAGTCAACCAACGTTATATACAGATGAGCAATATAAAACTAACATTCAGACAAAATAATTTCTGCGAAGTGACCCTTTATACTATTTAATCTTGTAATAAAAGACTAATAGCTATTAGCTGTCGGGCCGAGAGTGAGGGTTAGGAAGTATCTTTCCATGATTGTTAACCATATACTCAAGCTATGTGATAGAAGAAGTTAGTTATAATAACTACTTTTGACTTATTAGAAGGATCTCTTTATCCTCATTAGATAACCAAAGTTGAAAATATGTTATATTAGCCTTGACTACATATTTCTAGAAGTTCTTGTTTAATTAAAATATTCTTGCAATGGGAACCCATTTAAGTCTATTAGCAATACCTTGTGCTCCATTTTGTATGCATTATTTATAAAAGGCATGAGTTTCTATCTCAACATCTTTATCTTGACAAGATAAACCCTCACGGAATCTATGACTAATATGAAAGTTTTCCTATCAAGGAGGGAGACTTTATTCTGACATCGTTAACGGATTTCATATCCAAACTTGGACAAATCTTATTCATTACTAAGGTATACAAATACTAAGAAGACCTGGTATTAGTGAATGGAATCAAGTTCTAAAAATTGAACCAAAGGTTCAAGTGTATTCTATCAATCGTCAACCAATTGAATTTGCAATGACATCTCATCTTATCGAAAGTGGGTCGATCGGTAATCTTGTAAACCCTAGAACCCATAGTCTCTCCAAGTTGAGCAGGGTGGTGAACCATGACTATGTTCACTGTGTAACATCTATATATATATATATATATATATATATATATATATATATATAGGAACTATGGCCATAGTGAGTGTCAATGCCACCTCGTGCACTCATCAGTTCACAGTACTCCAAACACTTAATTGACTAGAGTTGTTGTACTTAGTAGGAGGGTATCCTTAGTAGTGCAACAGAGTTAGCCGAGTGGGGTGCACACCAGAGCTTAGATGATAACTGAGAGGGTTCTCAACACAACCTTACATTGAAGGGTAGGGCTGCTTCCAATCAGGAAGTGTGCAAGGGAATGCTTAAGTCCGTGGTTGGAGGTAAAATACCTAGATGATGCTTTCCCTCTCTACAGTGGCATACTAAGTCTTGGAGATGAGATAAACTAGATAAGGGATTCTAATCCTTTCTTTTCATGTTTAATTTTAGTATAATATCCTGAGGAATGAAATAATTAAAAAACCTTGTACATGATGGTTAATCCTTGTAATTATGATATGAGAATTAGAACTAATCTCATTCCTAATATCATGATTAATAGTAATTCACTTGTTTAATATATTTTTCTTAATATGAATTATTATTCCTTTTATCATATGGTAAAATTTCTCTTGGTAAATCTAGGTGCTGAGATGGTTGCTTGTTACAATGCTGCAAGCAATGATGAGTTTGATAATGGTGTTCATAATCATAATAAGAAAATGATAACTTTCATAATCATAATAAGAAAATGTTATATTCATTAAAGCATCCTGTTGCATGTATTGCTGCAAAAAAAGTGGGAAGTGTTAATATAGCATAAGGATGTCCAAATGAACAACGTGATGTGGAATTATTGATCAGTAAGAATGCAAGGGTATTAATGTTGACTTCAAATCTTTGGATACAAGTAGGTCTTGTAAATGGAGCTCTAGGATATATTTGAAAGATTGTATACAAAATTGGAAGTGCTCCAACAGAACAACCAACATATATAATGGTTGAGTTTGACAGTTATTCAGGAATACCATTTGAAGATCATTATCCAAATACAATTCCAATTACAACAAGATAGAGGGGAAAGACAGTTCAATTACCATTAAGATTGACATGGACATTCACAATACATAAATCATAGGGTTTGACTCTTTTAAAAGCCACTATTGATATAGGACCAAGAGAAAGAATATGATTGACTTTTGTGGCCATATCTCATATAAAGTCACTAGAAGGCTTAAGAGTAATACCACCATTCACCTATGACCATTATGAAAAAATAATAAAGGTAGACAACTTGTGAAGGAGAAGGCTGAAGAGGACATATTGAAGTTTTTAGAAGATAATTGATGCGATATATTATTTTCAAATTTGTTTCAATGGCTATTAAGCATTTTAATATATTATGTTTAAATTAGCTTCAAGATTGTATACAAACTTGGAAGTGCTCCACTAGAACAACCAACATTTATAATGATTGAGTTTGACAGTTATTCAGGAATACCATTTGAAGATCATTATCCAAATACAATTCCAATTACAACAATACAGAGGGGAAAGATAGTTCAATTACCATTAAGATTGACATGGACATTCACAATACATAAATCATAGGGTTTGACTCTTTTAAAATCCATTGTTGATATAGGACCAAGAGAAAGAATAGGATTGACTTTTGTGGCCATATCTCATGTAAAGTCACTAGAAGGCCTAAGAGTAATACCACCATTCACCTACAACCATTATGAAAAAATAAAAAAGGTAGACAACTTGTGAAGCAGAAGGTTGAAGAGGATAGATTGAAGTTTTTAGAAGATAATTGATGTGATATATTATTTTCAAATTTGCTTCAATGGCTATTAAGTCTTTTAATATATTATGTTCAAATTAGCTTCAATGGATATTAAGTGTTCTAATATGTTACGTTCAAATTTACTTCAATGATTATTAAGTGTTTTAAGTCTTTATGAGTATGGTTAAGTGAATGCCTACATATGTGTCCTTATGTTTTTAGTGTGTATAACTTTATACTTCAATATATATCAAACAAGTTTGTATTAATTTGTACTAACCTCAAATTTTTGTAATTGTGGCAATAGATAATACTTCCATTACAAATGTTCTTAGTTAGTATTGATGACATATATTTGGTTAACATTTAATAGCATATATGTGGTTTTCTAATATGTGTGACAATATATATCTTTTGGTATAATAAAAATGAGTAAACTAATAATTATTTTGATGCAAATGAGCAAGATGTCACATAATGTAGATACATAGGTGTCAACTTGGCTGTCCAAGTATCACTAGTATCTTCCATGGAATGTCCTCCTTCATATAGAGGAAATCAATGTCCGTTATTGGTTGAGGGAGAAGATGGTTAACATAATTAACGTAAATGGACCAAGGACCACTAATTTTTTTTTTTGAAAATTATGCCAAGTACTCTAACTTCCTCTATGAATCCAAGGTGAAAATTAGTTTGGATGTTAAATTTTATAATCTACAAATAGAGATTGGAGATTTTTGTGACTAGTCAGTTGCTCTATACCATGAGCTTTAAGATCTTTACCTTTCTATATGTATTTGGATGGTCACTATTAGCCCAACAATGATCATCAACAAGCACACTCTTTCTAATGATCTTAGTATGAGATTCATGAGATTCCTTAAGGGACAATTGTGAATTAGTAATCACATGGGCCCAGTTGAGAAATGGTCACTCACTATTTTAAAGTTCAAGTACTCCATCAGATTCCAAATGCATCAGGCCATTCAATCATTCAAGTTGCTACATGCACAATATGGGATACCTACCTTGTATGCCGTGAAGTCTAATGTGACTATAAAAGTTTGGCCTAATCTTTATGAAATTAATAATGAAGAGTTGTTACTGGGGCATAAATGGTGTAAAATGATCATTAGGGTTAGGGTTTAAAATGAGCATTAGGGTTACTGTAAAAATAACTAGGGTTAAGGTTTAAAATAATTAGGGTATAAAATAATTAGGATTGGGGTTTAAAAGAAATAGGGTTTAATTAATTAGGGTTTATAATAATAAGTAGGGTTAGGGTATAAAATGATCATTAGGGTTAGGGTTATAAAATGTCATTTAGGGTTATGGTTTAAAATAAGTAGGGTTGGGCTATAAACTGATCATTACGGTTAGGGTTTAAAATAAGTAGGATTGGGGTTTAAAATGATCATTAAGATTAGGGTTATAAAATAATAATAGGGTTAGGGTTTAAAATAAGTAGGGTTAGGGTGTAAAATGATCATTAGGGTTAGGGTTTAAAATGACCATTAGTGTTAGGGTTTAAAATAAGTAGGATTAAGGTGTAAAATGATCATTAGTGTTAGGGTTTAAAATAAGTAGCATTAAGGTTTAAAATGATCCTTACGATTAGGGTTATAAAATAAGTAGGGTTAGGGTTTAAACTGATCATTACAATTAGGGTTATAAAATGGTAATTAAGGTTAGGGTTTAAAATAAATAGGTTTAAATGATTATTATGATTAGGGTTATAAAATAAGTAGGGTTGGGGTTTAAAATGGTCATTACGATGAGGGATATAAAATGATAATTAGGATTAGGGTTTAAAATATGTAGGATTAGGGTGTAGAATGATCATTAGGGTTAGGGCTTAAAATGATCATTAGGGTTAGGGTTATAAAATGGTAATTAAGATCTTATGGTTTAAAATAAGTAGGGTTAGGGTGTGGGAATGGTGGTGTTGAGGCTAGTAAGCTGCTACACGCACTCAAGCATGGTGCAAAGGTTTACTTCTATGGAGGCAAAAGAGTAGTCATACATGGAACGCATGTGTCGCCTCCTCTACACACATTTAAAATAATTATGATTAGGGTTTAAAATAAGAAGGGTTAGGGTTTAAAATGACCATTAAGGTTAGGGTTATAAAATGATAATTAGGCTTATGGTTTAAAATAAGTAGGGTTAGGGTTTTAAATGATCATTACGATTAGGGTTATAAGATGATAATTAGGGTTATGGTTTAAAATAAGTACGGTTAGGGTGTAAAATGATCATTAGGGTTAGGGTTCAAAATGATCATTAGGGTTAGTGTTATAAATGATAATTAGGGTTAAGGTTTAAAATAAGTAGGGTTATGCTATAAAACAATCATTAGGGTTAGGGTTTAAAATGATCGTTATGATTAGGGTTATAAAATGATAATTAGGGTTAGGGTTTAAAATAAGTAGGATTAGGGTATAAAATGATCATTAGGGTTAGGGTGTAAAATGATCATTAAGGTTAGGATTTAAAATGACCATTAGGGTTAGGGTTATAAAATGACAATTAGGGTTAGGGTATAAAATAAGTAGGTTAAGGTTTTAAAATGATCATTACGGTTAGGTTTAAAATGAGCATTAGTGTTACGATTTAAAATAATTAGGTTTAAGGTTTAAAATAAATAGGGTTTATAATAATTATGATTTCAAATTAGTTTTTATAATAGCTATTATTATTATTAATATATCATATATTATATTATATATTATTATATATAATATAATAATATTTATATTATTATAATATTATATATTATTAGGGCTTAAAATAATAATAGTCAAGGTTAACTTTTATAATAATGTAATAATAATATAAATATAATATTATAATAATGTAAGCGCCTATATATATACACACACACACACATTGAGATATATCCTTCTCTAGGCGCTTATTATATCTTCTAATTCATTCTTTAGTTTATACTTTAATATAATAGTTAAAATATAATTTGATATGGCCATAATTGTTTCTTAAAGTATAATATCAAGGATGAAGGTACCTAATTATTGTAGTTTATATTGCATTAAAAGGATAGCTTAGAGGATTCTTGGCATGACTATAATCAGGGACATGCAAAAAAAAAGAAATCAAATTGTCACAAGAAAGCTACATTGATAAGGTTTTGGACAGGTTTAATATGAAGAGTGCAAAGGTTGTAAGCACATCTATTGTTGATGATTTCCAGCTATCCTCCGAGATACGTCCCAAGACACAAGAAAAAAAAAAGTATATGAAATGAATGTCTTACTCATCTGCTATTGGGAGTCTCATGTATGTGATGGTATCCACACAACCAGACATTGCTCATGTAGTGGGACTAGTCAGCTAACATATGAACAATCTAGATAAGGCTCATTAGGATGCAATACGGTGGATTTTGAGATACCTCAAGGGCACTTCTAATTATGTTTTGTGATTTGGAGGAAAAGATGCATAGCTGCAAGGTTATGTTGATTATGATATGACTGGTGAATTGGACAAAAGGAGGTCAACTACTGGTTATGTTTTCACCTTTGCTGGGGTGATCAGTTGGGTTTCTAGATTGCAACAAGTGGTTGCACTTTAAACTACCTATGCGGAATACATTGCCCTCACCAAAGGTGCCAAGGAATTGATATGATTGCAGCATTTGTTGGGTGAATTGGGGTGCAAACAACATGATTTCACTTTGTTTAGTGATAGCAACAATGCCATTCATTAGCCAAAAATACATCTTTTGATAATTGAACAAAACATATTGAGCTGAGGTATCACTTATTTCAAAGTGTTCTTGAAGAAGGCAAGCTAAAATTGGAAAAGATACATACTAGAGTGAATCCAGTTGATGCACTCATGAAGGTAGTCTCAAAGAAGAAGTTTGAGTTCAGTAGATCTTCTCTTGGCCTAGTGCAAATGTGACAATAGGCCTGAAAAAGTGGGGGATATCTCTAGGAATGACTACTTGCAGTAGTGAATTGGACTTCAAGTGGGAGATCGTTGAGTATGTGAAGTCCAACGGTCACATTGACCTGTGACTCTTCACATTCTGCTCCTTTTCTATTCATTGTCTCTTGTATCTATAGAATGAGACTTTGTTTCTCATGGATGTATATGATGGAAATACATTGTATATGTTGCTGTGCATTAATAAAATAGAGCTTCCTCTACTTTTCCTGTGGACGTAGCCATTAATCGTGAACCACGTAATTCTTGTTGTCTCTATCTGATTGTTTAATATTTACCTCTCATTGTTTGCTGTTCTGTTCTTTGAATTCAATCTTCTTGCTGCTCTTTAAACTCAATAATTACACTCCACCCCTTGCTGCTACTGTAGTTACACCTCTAATAAACAATAATTATACATCTAATGATTTGCTTTGAATATTATTCTAATTTCTTGGGAAGAAAAAGAAATTCAAATGGCTCAAATAACAGAAAATCAGCATCAGATACAAGCAATTGATCCATAGAAAGAGAAATAAAAATCAATCTCAATCTTTTAGGAAAGATACATCAAATAATATATACAAATATATATCCAAGAAGAATATTTTAATTTTATATATCTTCCAATACATTCATTAATTTATACTCTAATATAATAGTTAACATATAATTTGATATGGGCCATAATTGTTTCTTAGATTAGAATATAGAACTCCTCAAACAGTCAGGGATGAAGGCACCAGATTATTGCAGTTTATATTGCATTAAAAGGACAGCTTAGTCAACTTAGTCTGATACATCTATACTTCCCATAGCGGGCCCCAAAACAGTAAGGGATCCACCTCATCATACGTGATACCTTCCCTTGGTTGTGATGTGGAATCTGTGGGATATTCAACAAGTTGAGACTCAACCGATCCAGTGCCCAGAAATGATACAAGCTTATCATACTGGGACTGCATATGCTTTAGCTCTGTTTTTGTGTCTGCCAACTGGGATTCCAGCTCAGCAATTTGTTTCTGCATTTGATGAACTTCTTTTGCACATCCATGCACGGGGTCTTTGACCCTTGCGCGCGCTTCATACACAATACTATTTACTGCATCTGCTCTTTGCTCAGCCTCTACACCCTGACCCAACACCACATCAAAACCATGAGTTTCACTTTCTAACTAATACATGACTAAATCCCTATATGCTTTAGGGAAAAAGGATTTATAACAAATAAGTTAAAATATATACCTGTGTTTTGCCTGTAAAGTATTTATTACACTTTTTTTTCAGTGAAATTTGAAAACAGAAGTACCAGTATATACAAAGTTCCTAAATTAAAATTCCAGCAATAAAATGTGGCATAGTTACAAATTACTTGAAGCAGTTTAACGATATGGCCCGTTCCAAATATTCTCTGCACAGTTGCGAATTTCTCTGGATCATCTGGAGGAAAATGAGGAGCCAACACACATTCTTCTGAACATTTCTTACGTTGCACTCTACAGGCTGCACATGATACCATCTTTCTTTTTCCCATATGAAGAGAGAATGTTCTCAATGTGTAATAACACTGGAATACCTAACACGGTTACAGCAAAGTTCTATATAAATATCAAATAATTTACTATTCTAACACTCAGAACACGAGTCGAATTCTATTCAAAGTGGGTATTATCTGTATACACATTTCAAACTTTTGAATGGAAAAAAAGATGGGTAGGGCCCACCTCTGTTTTCCTCTTTACCTTACACAGCAAGTTTTGGGAATGTGCATGTTTTTTATAACAATTGTTACGCAGCACCAACGACGTGTTAATGACATAACATTGGTAATCATCATAGCCCCTCTTTTTCTTTTTTTACTTTTGTAGTCATATGCAAATAAATATGGTATTGCGGCGCAACGTGTCTTGCTAACATTGCATATATATAATATCGGCAACAATTGTGGGTCTTTCAATACTGTATATTTTGCAACCATGTTGCTGTTTATTTGTTTCTACTCTGATTTTGTTTCAATGGGTTCGGATTTTCCATTCGTACAAGTCAAGATTTGAAATCGCTGCCTTATTTCTTTGTACTATATATTTTGTTTCAATGGGTTTAGGTTATGATTTGAAATACTATATATTTTGCAATCATGTTGTTGCCTTATTTCTCTGTACTATGTTTTGTTTCAATGGGTTTGGGTTTTCTATTCACACGAGCTTTAATCTTAGTATTAAGATTCTAATTTTTTATTTGTCTTGTAAGGTATCTACACCAATTATCATGGTGTAATTATTCTAATGAATAGATATATTTATTTTCAAATCTCAGCAGAGATTCCTTGAACATCTTTTTTTAAATATAAATAAAATATGAAGTCAATAAATAATATATTTTCCTTCAAAAATAATTAAAATATAAATATAATATATGAGCAACAACCACACACCAAAATAATTTAAAAGAATAATGTATTGCAATGTTGTATTATTTATTAAATAAATTAATAAATTAAAATTTATGATCCCTTACAATATTTCTAAGGAAATTTATGTATCTTTAACCTTTTTGTTGATAAATATTAGGGAGCCTATATAAATATTTACCATATCATATCACACACACCCCCTAGATAATTAGGATTTTCTTTTATGTTTATTGTCTCTTATGTTTGATTTTAACAAATTGGTTCTACATATAAATGTGTCTTTAGTGCATAGGAAGTAATACCAAAAATGAGTGAATGATCTCATTTTAAGAATAGATTTTTTTTTTATAAGTATTTGTGCTATTGTCATTTTGTATTTCACCAATGGAATCATAGTTTCACATTAAAAAGGAAAATGTTTTAATATTTTAAAGTAATAATATTTATCTTTTGTAATTGTTTGTATTATGATTTTAATATATTATTAATTTTATTGATTAAATATAGTATATTTACATAGTTATTTGATTAATATTTTACTATTGTATGCAATAAGTATTAATATATTTATACATTGTAGATATAGCTCAACCAAGATTGAATTTTCAAAATGAAGAACAATGAAGGGAATATCAAAGAACATATCATAGACAAAGACAAGAACACACCATAGATGCACAAATAGAGGAACAAATAAAACTTCAAAATGATAGTGATAGACAAAGATTTATGGAACATAGTGCTAAATTGATAGTTAAAGAATTAGAAGCAAAAAAGAGAAAACATATAGATAAGTTGAAAAATGAACAAACATCTCAAGATGCAAGCTTCAACAAATTGAAAGAACCCTTCCCCACATAGGTGGGAAGAATGCCCTTCCATTAGAATATTACGCACAATCATCACACAATAATCTAAAAAGGAATAAAATTCTCAATCTCTCAAACCGCCAAGACTCTTGATTCAAAGTCAACTTAAGTTTTTTGCTCCTTAAAATTCCATTCTTAAAATGGAATAATGAATTTCAAAATGTAAAATCCTATACATAAACCCAAGAATAGGGCTACATGACTCAAACTTAATGACACATGTCCCTCACCAATTAATTGGTGACATGTGTCTATTCCTATTCAAGGGAATCCAAGGCCAAAAGATCAACAAAATTAACTCTCCCAAAAGAGCATACAAATAATTCCAAATAATTAAGATAATTACCATTATCTTCAACAAGAAAAATCTAACTTACAAGCATATTCATAAAATAGTCATAAAACAATTATCTTGAAAAAGCTATCTGAACACACATGAGAGATATTTTTAATCAAGGCATAGACTAAAAATGACTCCAACTCACATTTTAAGATGTGTGGAAAATAATACAAACTCATGCATAGAGAAAAAAAACTATGAAGACATAATCATACATACTCACACTTGGATCATTAGGTCTAACATGATCAAAGTGACAAGGTATACATGTTTAAACACAAGTAGAGGTATCTATACATCACAAGGTGAAGTGAGATGGATTAGAGGTCTATGACAATCTACTCTACATGACCCCATTGGCCAATCACATATTTAGGATCTAGACCTTCAATGTGCACATCACATATTATTTTATAAATCATATTTGAAGCAACAAGATGAGCCAATATATCAATGTGTTTGATACATAAATCAAGGTATGTGCAACATCACAAAACATTTTACTCAGTAAACATAATCATATTATGGAGCATAATAATCAATCATATTGTCAACATTTGGTGCAATTAGGATTATATCATATCTCAAAACACTAATCACAATTAATTTCATTATCAACATATAAATGATTCTCTAAATCAAGTTTATACAAGCACTCAAGATGAAAACATAATAGCCAAGAATGGCTCTCAATCACATGTATATAATTATTAACATACAATCAATATAAAGGATGAGGTAGCACATATATGATCATAAATCTATTACACACATACACATATATCAACTATCTATCAAATAGGTCCTAAAAACTTGCTAAAGCACAAACATTCAAGTAAATCTTAGTATAACAAAGGTTGTAGAATGGTTGGGCTTTCCATTTGTCTCCCCTTAAAATAGACTTCCTCCTAGAGGTCACCAAGGGTGGAATGTAAGCAAAAACCCTAAACCTTACTATACACCACACAAGGAATAAAACAACATGCAAAAGAAACCACAAGGCTGGATAATCAAAGAACACTCACAAAACACTTATACAAAACATCGTCTATAAGGCATTTAACCTAAGAGAATATCAAACATAAAACCATCATGTCTTTCTAACTATAATCCCATCAGAGATTTTTTTAGTGGCAAATATTCGCTAATTGGCAAATATCGTAGATCGGCCAAGTCAGAATTCACAAATAAATCGCATCCAACAGGGTGGTCAAATTGCCTGGTTTTTACGTATTATTGGTCAAATCCATATACATTCGCCATCGATTTATTTTATGAGAATCAATGAAGTAAGATTTTTGCCATAACAAAATACGTGTTTCAAATGGGCCGACTAATATTTTTGCCTAGAATTTTGGAAGGAAGTACTAAATCACCTATATATTTGCCAATACTATTAAAACAACATTGTGTATCGGGACATGTTTCGCCAACTCCATTAAATGGTTGCTACGCATGATCACCCATTTTACCAACCCCATTACATGGTCACTGCGCGTGAGGACCCATTTCGCCAATTAAAATTTACAAGTAGTTGATTATGAGGGGCCATTTCACCAATTTGCATGACACCTCCGTGCTAATCTTAGGGCCATATTCTCCTTGGAAATTTCAATGTATGTAGTCCATCGAGATTTGATTTACTGACACTTAAATGTATTCCTTAGATAATCACGTGAGATTCGCCAAATCTTTTTGATATAAAATATAGAATTCCCATGGAATTCACCAAATATGGAATGATATAAATACAATCGAAACTCTGATTTATTCTTACACATTTTGTTCAATTCTAAACTTGTGACTTGTGAGCTCTCGATTCAGATTTTGGAAGTTGGAGTTGGCACCTTGAAGTTGATCATAGGCAAAGTTACAAACTTACAACACATGCATTCCTACATTAGTGAATAGCAAGTTAGTGAAAACCTAAACTTAAAGGTGAGTGATCATTTCATCATAGTATTAGTGTTTTAAGATTTCTTTATGGATTTATCCCTCTTCCATTCTTGATTCAATCTTAAAGAAGATATTTAGTAGGGAATGGGATCTATATTCTATGAGTATATCCTTCTTAAACAAGAAGACATTTTTTTCAACTTTTATTCGAAGTGGGAGATCAGATCAAGATGTTGAACTACTACCATGACAAGGGTAAGACTCCTCAGGGTGGTGAAGGGACTAGGAGGCCATCAAAATGCTGAAAAGGTGGAGTTAGTATATAGTCTTACTTTGGAACTGGCAATGTTTCTGATGCATCAAATCAAGATGGAGCTACACCATCAACTCTTGCACCAAATAATGTTGAAGAAGCCATTCACAATACCTCACCACCACAAAAAGGTGGGATTGCCATTGAGTCAAATGAGGATGGAAATACCACAGAGGATATTCTAAGGGATACCCTAGTTAGCCAAAATGAGGATGGCAATACCGTAGAAGATGTTCCAAGGGATACCCTAGTTAGCCAGAATGAGGATGGCAATACCGCAGAAGATGTTCCAATGGATACCATGGTTAGCCAGAATAAGGATAGAAATACCAGAGAAGATGTTCCAAGGGATACCCTGGTTAGCCAGACTGAGGATGACAATAATGCAGAAGATGTTCCAAGGGATACCCTGGTTAGCCAGAATGAGGATGGCAATACCACAGAAGATGTTCCAAGGGATACCCTAGTTAGCTGAATTGAGATAATCAACTTGGATGAAAAAGAAAATGCTGGCACTATAGATGATGTTGGGAAGAAGAAAAGAAAAGGCAAATCAAAAGATTTAAAAGGAAAATCAAAAGATTCAGAAGGCAAATCAAAAGATTCAAAACTGGTGCGCAAGTGGGAAATGTCAAGGAATTTTCAACTTGATTGGGTGTCAAAGTACCCATTCATTGAACCGGTGGAGAAAGCAAACAAAGATGAACAACCAATAGAATGCAAGTGTGTGGTTTGTAGTTGGAAATGTAAAATAGACAAGAAATTGTAGCTAAAGCTTGACACTATAGAAAAGCATATAGGTAAAGTTTATAAAAAATAAATCATAGACGGAAAGGAAACATCAGTAGTAAGATGGAAATCAAAGGAAGAATGTCTTCATGTGAAGTATGCCATGGAATATGATGAGCATAATAAAAGAATGACAAAACTTGTTGCAAGTGGAGGTACAATCAAGGCTCAATTTTGAAAAGCAATGGAAGGAGTACAACTAGCAAAAACTATTCAGATGAGTATTGTTTTTCATATTTTGTCCAGAAGGCATCCTATGACAGACTACCTAGAGTATAGTAATTTATTATCTTTTTTTAGTGTTCCTCACTATCCTAGCGCACATTGGTCAATAAAATCTAGATGGGAATGGGCAAACTGTCTCGCTGTAGTGGAAAAGCAAGATTTAAAGGAGAATGTAAAAGAGTCAAACTTCATTGCATTATCTTTAGATGAAGTTACTGCGGTCGATAATACTTCTTGGGTATGTATGCATGTGTATACTGTAAAAGAACATGTCCGCCGAGCTCATCTACTCTGTGTTCATAAAATGAAGGACAGTTCAACATCGCAAAATCTATTTGAACTAGTTAAGAAGTCTTTGAATGAAATTGTAGGTATGGATGACTTGACAATTGCCAAAAAGGTGGTGTGTGTAGGAGCTGATGGAGCTGCAGTAATGCAAGGTCATAGGACTAGTCTTTGCACAAAATTACAAACTACTTGTGCACCATACATGCTTGCCATTCACTACATGGCCCACAGAATGAATTTAGCATTTAAAATTGTAAGCAATTTTCCTACAATATAAAAAGTTGAAAATCTAGTCCACGAGCTCCACGCATACTTTTGTCGAAGTCCCAGACATTTTGTAGAATTTCAAAACTTTGCTAAGGGAATAACAGTAGGAAACAAGCTTCTTAATGATGTTGATACCAGATGGATCTCCTCGTATGGACCAACACAACAAGTTCTTTCAGAATATCCATCCTTGATTGGAACAATGTACGAGCATCGCAACATAATAGACAAAGCTCCTGACCTCTTACATAGGTTAAGGAATATAGAGACACTCTTAACTTTCGTTAGTCTTCTCCCCATGCTGGATGAAATGAACAATCTTGTGAAGAAAGCCCAAGACAGAACTATGTATATCTATGAGTAGACCAAACTACGTAGAATGACATGCATGGCCCTCGATAATCTATATCTAGATCTAACAACTCAAAGCCCAAATTTTCATAGGTGGCAAATAATTACAGATTTGAATCATCCTAAAAATTATTTACAGTTTAATGCAAGCAAGGAGTTATGTGTCTTTGTACATGGATTTGAGATACCAATGCACCATTGTAAGACAGTCAGGCGCTCTATCAGAGAAGTACCTATTAGAAAGGATGATTTTGATGGCATTGTTGAATCTGTTAGTGGTAATTTGAAGGAAATTGCAAGCAATCTTTCAATAGAGATTTATAATCGATTCCCTCAAGATGAAATACTTGATGCCATGTCTATTGTGTATCCTCAATTTTGGGTTCAAGGCCATCGAGATAGCCCAAGCATTTTTCATCAAAAAGTAACTACCTTGACCGCATACTTTTTGAAAATTGTAGAATGCAATGGATAGAAAATAGAAGGAATTATAGATGGAAATAAGCTTAAAGGACAATGTAGTCGATTTGCAAGAAGTATGATAGACTAGTTTAATGCCATGGAGAATCCCTTTGAAGCGGGATCAATAACAAAAACCTAGAAAAACTTGGGTCAAAGTGAAATATTGCGTGATTCGATATCAGAATATTTCAAACTTGTTGATTTATGTTAAATAATGATATTGGGTTTGGTGGAAGATGAGAGTGTTTTCAGTGCATTGGTGTTTTTAAAATCAAAGATAAGAAAAAAACTAGACAAGAATTTGGAAAATTGTTTGAGGGTGTTAGGAAATGCGTATAATGTCAAAAATTTTCCTTATGACAGGGCACTTACAATCTGAAAGTCCATATGTGAAAGAAGAGGGTTGTGTAACACTTCAAGTTCAAATGCTGGTAGTGGTGGGACAAATGACAGTGACACAATGACTGATGAATTTGACTTTGGGACTTAGAATCAAGATGAAGAAAATGAAAACGAGACTCAGAATCAAGATGACTCTTTTTCTTTATATGAACGTCAGTTTGAGGACCCTGACTCGATTTGGGAAATGGAAGTGAATTAGTAGTTTTTAGGTATTTATACTGCATTTCATAAATTATATTCCAAAATTGTTGTTGATGATATTTTATATTGCATTCATTGAAATTGTGAATCAAATTGAATACATTAACATATTATTAATTATTTCATATTTTAATTGTCATATTGATAAATTTTACATGTACTCAATGATTCATCATTCAACTCAATGCTTAATATTTATTTTCTAAAGTTGAATTGTGCATAAAACATAAAATTTGCAGTAAAGTAGAATTTTGGTTTTTGATTTGATATGGTAAATAAAATTAGCTTAACATATTAACAATAGTAGGATATAGAACAATGAACATCAACAATCGTTGAATGTGTATTTAGTAGTTGAAACCAGAGTTTATTTTCAATTGATAAAATAAATAATATAGATAATTGAATATCCAACATACATGTCCATATAATATCTTATTTATACTAATTTTAAATTTTCTATTGATTTTGAAATGAAGTAGTACATAGAGGCAATGTAAAATCTTACTCAAAGACAACTCTACACAGAGCTGAGTTGGAAGTTGGAAACTCATAATATCAATATCAAATCATTCTAACAACTTTTTTAGCACTTTCCATTGTTTAGGTGGTGGAATTGTCATTTCTTCTAGCTAATGTTGTCTGACTTGAATTTTTGTTAACAATGTATGATTGATTTTCAATTTGGATCCTGGGTCTGACTTGAATGTTTCAGCCAAAGATACATTCAAGAGTATTAGTTGTTTGATGAAATCCAAAAATTTCACCTCATCTAGGTTCCCAAGAGACTAGTCCAAATCAATCTTCCTTGCATCCTCCATTTTCTTTCTGAAATTATCCTTTCCAATGAATCGGTCATTTGTGTCAAAACCCTGTGGTAAACCAAGCTTTGTCAAGATCCTTACCTTTTTATCCTCCTTAATCTTTGTTGCAGCCTCAATCACAAATTTTGTTGTTTCACACATTCTTGAACACTTTTTAATGATAGATGTCACCTTCATTACGCCTTCAATCTAATTAGTAATGCCTTTTGAAATCAATTCATTGTCACTGGCTTTGTAGACTATTTCTAGAACTTGATTTGCAGATTTCTTATTTGTCTGTAGTTGTAGATTTGTGTTATCCATTAAATATTTGCTCAACTTATCAAGATGTAGTCTCATGGCATCAATGAATTGAAAGAATTCACACAATTGATCAAACCTCTACATTATTTCTTCCCAGATGTTTTGTTTCATGTGCCTGATTGTTTGTCTACAAAATTTAGTTAACTTTTTTTTGACAAGATTTTATTTCATTTTTTGCTTCCATAAGCTCTCCGGCCAATGTTTCATTTTTTTGCCTCTCTTTCTCCAATTTTTGTTCCCACTGTTCATTTTCTTTCCTAATGCTTTGTCTTAATTTTTTTGAAGTGGATTTTTCCTCATTATATTTCTTTTTGATCTCATCTAACTCTTGCTTCAGTCCATTCAATTCCACATTTGTTTGTTTATCCTCTTTTCTTGTTGATGTAGAGGCAGATTATTTTATTCTTTTTTTCTAATCCATTGCTCTTGTTATCTATTGCTTTCCTCTTTGCTTTCTCATTTGCTAAATCTGCCTGTAATTTTTCTATTTGATTCTGTAACTTTTTTTTCTCTCTATCATGCTTTAGCAATAATGTGTACACCAATTCATTGTTCTTCTTTGATATATTAATTTTGTCAGTATTTTTTAATCCATAAAAATCAAATTGCAAACTACTCACCTAAAATTTAGATTGATCCATCTGATTTTCTAGTTTATTTTGACCTGTGGGAACAACAATTGTGTACTCCATGATTTCTGTATTTGTGTCAAATGTGGGTAATATCATGGTTGTTGCAGGATCTGAAGTTACAACAGACACACTCTCCATTAGTTGCTTCTTATCCTTTTTATACAATTCTGATTTCTTTTTAAACTCTTGAATGTAATCAAAACCTGGGGACACAGGAATAAGGGAATGCTTGAATGGTGAAGGAATAGGAGTACTTGCAATTTTTGTTATAGCCACACTAACTGGGGGAGTGCCTAGAAATAATTCCTTTGTAGTGGAACTGGTAGTTAGACTTGGACTTGTCATAATCCTTTGTCTCTTCTGTGTCCCTTGATCACTGAGTGTTTGTGTGGTATCTTGTACTGGTGTCATCTTGTGTGTAACTTGTTGTTGGACCTGTTGTTGTAGCACATGTTGACTCAGTTCTCCACTAGTGGCAATGCCAGTCACACTAGGCTCTCCACCATGGGCATGTCCAAGTTGTGATTGCATCTGACCATGAGGATTAGGATTTGAATCTGTAACAAATTCAATTCTTCTAGTTCTACTTGTATGACCTAGGTGTATTTTATCAGCTAATTCAGCTCCAAGGCCTCATTTATCAAATGGTTTTCTGGCAATGGTGACTACATCTATTGGTTTCCAAATGCCTTGTCCTTCGGACCCCAAACCACCACCTCGATAACCCAAATTTTTAGCTATGATTGCTCCTGAATTATATGATTTTTTTGTGTCTTGACTTAAACCAGGTTTGTAAATGCTTTGTTCATCCCTATCATCATCAGGTTCATCATCTCTATCACTTTCAGTTTCTTCATCTTCACATTCATTGGCATGCTCTATATTCCACAAATTGCTAAACTCTTCATCTTCATCGATTTCTCCATAGTCTGCATTAGTTCTCAATTCACCTAGATCCTTTCTCATAGACCAAAATGCAATAATTTTTTATCCTGTCCAAGATTTTTTTGTAACAAAATCATCTAGAAAATTTGGCATTTTTTCTCTAATAGATGGTTTATCACTTTTTCTATAAAAATTGTTGTACCTCCTGATTTCATTCTTTGCTGATGCTCCTGTAATTTGGACTTGGTGCAATGCCATAATTTCTACTGACAACTGTTCAAAAGAAATACGTTTCTCAGCAATAGTTTTCTCCATTGCAATTTTGACCTCATCCCAAGAATCCTTGTTTCTCAAGTTTTCAAGCAAGGGTTTACTCTGATGTTGAATTCTACTTGCAGCATTCCTATTGGCAACAATTATTATTTTAATGGTGTCACATGGATCATTCTGCCAGTGACAAACAACATCAAAATTAAAAAATTTCAAAAGATTTTGTGCCACCTTAAATGCTTTTCTCTCGAATATAAACCCTCCACATGAAAAAGGTAAAGAAGGAAATAAGGTCTTCTTTTGCTGACTGACAAAGTGTAGTTCATCAGTACTCTACATCTGCCTTACATATTCCAATGTAGAAACCCTTTATGTCACATGTATTGGAAGTATGTATGGCTCTACTTCTGATCCATAAAATCTTAGCACAGTATATTCTTCTAATAAGTACCAATCAGTCAAATGTATTTATTTTCCTAGTTGAATGAAATCTCTACATTATAAAGGCAATCTAGGCATTGGACTATTTGTAATTGCTTGATGCAATGGAGCCAAAAAGTAGTCTACAAAATGACTGTAGTTCCTTCAAGAATCATGCATCATTATCTTAGTGGTCCAATCATATATTGGAGCCATTTTATTTTCCTCAGCATTGCTATAGGGCTGAATCTGAAGCTTGTTGTTCTGAAACATTCCACTAAATTTGAATAGAAAAAAATAGCACAAGTAGGTTGTGGACCTAAATGTCTTGGTGGAACCTCCTTTAATCATTAAAAAAATTTATGCATGGATTCTACAATGTGCTCAATAAATTTATATTTGACATATACACCATTACCATAATGGATATTATATACCATTTCAAGGAGGCTTGCATCCACTTCCCAATTGCTATCCAGTCCAAGGCAAAATGCTGGCATGGAAATAGTATCCTGAGCCCATGATTTAAAAAATTTCAAAGGATAAGGAGGCTTATGGTTATCTTTCAAGATGTTTTTTTCTTCAACTATTTTATTTAGGAAGAATTTTTGCTCCTTTCATCCGCTGCTTCATATTCACTAGAAATATTTCCTAGGTCAATGTGGACATCTCCAAATTCTTAGGTTGTAAACCCCAACATTTTTTCGAATTCTTCTGCATTAATGGATAAAATTTCTTCTTTGGTATCCTTATTTACAATTGCACTTTTGTTACCATCATAATTGTGGGCACAGACCATGATAAATTACGGGCAAGGGAAAATCTCATGTAACATCATGCGCCCTAATCCAGTTACCCATGGTGCATTAATACTATCAACTTTCTTTTTCTTGGCAGCCTTATTCTCACATGAAAATCTGAGTTCTGAGGTAAATCTACCATACATGTTAGGATCATAAATATCATGGTATTCATCAGTCAAACCTGAGGTTTTAAGCAATTCAGAATAATCTATTTTTTTATTTGTACTTGCTATGCCTTTCCCAAAAACTTTGTCTAGTCTACTAGTGGTGGTAGACATGCTTATACAGTGTGAAATTTTTCTCAAGTCTCTCAACCCTAAATGCAAAGTTTGACAAAATAAGATTTTAAGAAATGATGAAAGGTAACCTAGGGATTCTATGTTTTGTCTTACCAGATTTGTTGGAAATGCTACAATGAGCAATCTGAAATCTTCTTGGTGCACTGCAATGAGCAATATGAAATCTCCCTGATGTGCCATGTGCTAACCCTCTCGGCTCTCACTTAAAAATAAAATCACTTATCAGTAAAAGGTAGAAACTAGAAAGTTTTCTTTTTTTATAAAGTGAATTTTTTAGTGAATGAAACATCAAGTCAACTTGTCACTTCCAGACTATGCTTAGCGCTATTAGTACATGTCTGACATCTATCCTGCATTGACAACTGACAGCAATCCCTAAACCATTGATCTTTGTAAATCTAATGGTTTACAGTGATTCTGGATATTTAAGTTCGCAAGCCTAGCATTCTGTACATTTCATTCTGGAATGCAACTACAACCATCCATCAAATGTTCATCGAATGGTTGAGTATTTTATGATATAAACAATAAACATAATCTACATTACTTCATTCATTTAATTACAGTCACACTTATCATTTAATTACATTCTATTTAATATTAATAAAAAAATTATTCACAGTTTTTTGGTCTCATGGATGTCAACTTTCATTCATTCATTCATTCATTGATATTAATTCAAAAAATTGTTATAGTTGGGGGATAGCTACACCCCTGGCATATCATTATGTTGCAAAAAATTCCCATGCATATTCTTTCCCATGATAATATAATATATTACATCAAAATTACATAGCAAAAATCAAAAGTTCAAAACATTGGGCCACTGGCTAAGGGAAACCATAAAAATCTCCTTTTTGCACTAGGTCTGCGAAGCGCAACACCCAGTCTGCATTCGGCTCCATGAAGAGAACTCAAGAGTGCTTTAAAAAATTTAGACCGATGGTGGCCCAGTAATGGTGGCAGGCGCGAGCACCATCTTTCATGTTCAGTAGAAAGGGAAGCCACTGAATCCTCAAAACCATCTCTCCCCCAAGTAACACCATTGATAGGTCAGAAGAATGCGGAATCCCCACACCCATCTTTGACCCAACAACTACCTCAAAATCATTGCCCAGAAAATCTACACTGAAAATTTCTGGCAATAGTTTGAGAATTTCTACCTTCACACCTCCAAGGTCCAGCAATGACGCCAAGAACCAAGAGGCTATGTCAGAATTCACACGGTATCTATTACTATCTATTAAAAAGTCCCTCCCAAGCACCATTTTAATAGCTTCCATCTCTGGGAAGCACAAACTGACATTTCTATGAGGCTTCGTTATAGCTCTAAGCCTCGAGTCTATTATGTAACCCAAGAAAGAAATTTGCCTTCGTAGTGCTATAAGGCAAATTGGCATATCCATTTTCTTTGTTAAGCAGCAAGCTAGCTTCAAACTTTGGTATGACTATGAGGCATTGTTGGGCTCCATTAAATATAACCAGGCTTCATTAATGGTACTGGGCTTCGAGGTGTTTAGATATCTTTCCAAGCATGCCAATATTTAAGTGATTTGATATATCTTTTCAAGTGAATTTAAATGAATTTAATCTACATGCAAATATTTGTGTTTGATTTGACGTAAGTAATAAGTATATAGATAATACTTAATAAGTGAATAGTGTTTCCAAGCTATGTTCCATGTAGTCATACGTCGCATGCAATCCATGCCACATTTTACCAATTTTGAATTAACAGGAGCACAAAATTTATAAATTGATGTGTAAGATCTGACCAATTTTATATACAATAAATTTTAAACTTTTAACTAATAATAAATACTATAAAAAGAGGGAGTAATTCTTTTTGTTCTAATTTTAACAAAAGTCATCTCAGATCAAATATATTCAATAAATGAATAGTACAATAATCATCAAAATAGATACAGAGAACAAAATCTTGTCAATCCTTAGATCCATATTTGTTGTTTCACTCATCGTATGTCTCATCTGACGGCCAAGGGAATGAAATTATTTCTGCAATCTTGCCATTATGGCTAACATACTTGGCATCTAGGAAACTTTTTACTTGGTTATAGAATACATTAAAAACCCTTTCAAGAGTGTGCAATTTCTCCAATGATGAGCTTAGTACTTGCATAGTTGGATCACTTGCAATTGCATCACAAGTGGAAATTAATTGATAAATAGTGTCTACCAGCTCCTTTCTCCACTTGTCCAAGTCTTTTATTTTTCCATCACCCTCCAAGATGGGAGATGACCACTTAGTGTCCATCCTTTCAAAACCCTGCAACCTCTCTTTAACAACTGAATCAAATTTCAACTGGAAACTGGCCACATCATGAAAATCCTTCAACATGTTAAATACCAAAATTAGGTCAGGAGGTGCATTAGTATCATACTTGGCACACCTTAGAAATTCTTTGAGTTGTTCATTTCTATGTAACCACTTTGCTTTTAAGCTTAATAGTCTTTGTTTGTCAGACTCATGCTTTGCATAGGCTAGTCTCAACTGCGAGTAGGATTTCCATGTTTCATCAACTCTAGTCGAAATGTTTGTCACCCTATTCTTGATCAAGTTGATGACCACCTCTTTAACCTTGTTATCCTTTTCCTCCTTCAATCTCCTATTATCCTCCTTCAACTCTCTAATCTCTACAAGGAGAGGCTCTATATCCACTGGAAGAGATTTTACAGTTGGGATCACTAGAGGAGGGGCTAAAGTATTGGCTCCCAATATTGGCAGCTACTGCTTCAACATGTTTATCTCTATAACTGCCTTAGAATAATCAAGTTGCAGCTTATTGTAATCCTTTTGCAATTTGTTAGCAATTGCTTCTGTAAATTGTGCAGTCTGTACATTTAGGCTTGCAGCCTGAGAAGCAAGGGTATCAAATACTCTTATTATTATTACATCCCCTATCAGCTCTCCTAATTAAACCCTAGGTTTTTTGTTGTTTGGGGCTAGAGTCCATATTGCCAATGTTTTGAATTTAGGGTTGAAGGCTGCAGCAGAGAGGGCCTTTTCAATCTGTTCCCCTGTCACATCTAAATCATCTCTAGTGATTGTATCAAATGCAATGGCATCTGATAGAGTCTAGTGAGGTAGAAGTAGAATATTACTTTTTGCCACCAGTACTCTCCCTTCCTCTTGAGTCATTGCACTTATAGACTATTGTACTTCTTTTAGGACCCCCTGAATAATAACATCATACTCCTTTAGGTCTGCTCCATCCTTGACATCTTCAATTTTCCTCTAAAATTCCTCACTCCTCACTTTCAAAACATAGCTCTTAAATTCAGGAGTGTTGAGAAATTCATCAGCCTCCATAAACTTGTCACAAGCCATCACCCTAACATCTTCAATATCAATAGTAGGGTTTCTCATTACTCTCACTGCCCTATTCTTTGGGGATGAATAAGGTCTCAGTCTATTGGGTGAATGATAGCCAGTTTCTTGTGCATGTTCCTCCTCCCCCTCTAGGTCAACCACCTCTATCTGCTCTAGGTTCTCCAAATCAATAATCTTGGCCCTTTTGGTAGGGGAGGGGCCAACTGATTCCCTCTTTACATCATACTCTCCACTTGAGCTATCAGGCTGATAAGCATATCTCTATTCTCCTGCGGGGGCAGAGGCAATGAACTATTCTGCATTATCTATTATTTTCTCAATTCTCTTGATTGAGTTTTTCACTTCTATAAATGCACTCGGATATGCAAGATTCATGTTTTTTTTCATCTTCTCACTGGCCATGATAGTATCCCACTTGATCCTCAAGTGGTGGACATCATTCATTGTAAAAACATTCCTGGCAATGTCCTCATCATAATCCATCAGATGAAAGTACTTGAGCCTTCCCTTGCTGACTCTAGTTTTGCTAATGAAGCCCTCAGGGTCAAAATACCTTGGTTGTTCCAAATACATTCCAAAACATTGCATAACTGAATAAATTTGGTCCAACCCACTCTTATCAGGGATCAAAAAATCACAAAAATTGATGGAAGAAGGGAATAATGAACCTTTCTTGTGGTTCCTAAAGTGCTCCTTGTCAGAATCATTTAACTACCTTATAACTTCTAAAAATGTTACCCTCTTTGGCACATATTTTTGTAGTATGTGAGATGTAGTCTGGCATCCATAGACCCTTATGTAAGTAGTATGCTCATGATAGAACCAATCACCCCAATTGTGATCAATTCCAAGGTGAGGAGTCCTGTCTAGAGGTCGTAAGAAATCCAATACATCAGGATGCAACCTTTCACCCTCTAGCTCCAAAAATCCAAGGATTCTCCTCAGAAAATATTCTTCAAAGATGACATAATTTGTTGTGACATAGTTCATATCCAGCATACATATCCATACTTGTACTGGCAATTTGTTCCCTTGAGCATCTGAATCCTTGACACGCAGATTCTGGTGCCACTTCCCTGATAAAGCAAATAAATACATATGGCACAACAAGGAGTACCATGCGAATTCAATTTGGACATCAGGTTTAAACAAATTATTTTTGATCTTTGTCATCTGATCATGAATATGGTTAGCTATGAAAGTGGCCTAATCATATGGTTCCTTGACATCTAGGTTTTGAATATCAACAACCATCATCATCAAAGAAACAAACATTCTATCTGAAGCATCTCTACCTAATACTTGACACAGACTGTAATAGGTGTTGATAACTGGGAGGGGGGGTGAATCAGTTATCCTAATTATTTCTGCTTTCTGAACTTTCCTAATAATCAATGCAGCATTAATTCAAATAAGCAAACATGACTATGAAATAGAAATACACATGACACAATATTTTTTACGTGGAAACCCTGTTAAGGGAAAAAACCATGGGATGATTAACCCAAGATTATATTCTCTGTTAGAAGAAAGGAAATACAAAATGGCACTTGCCAATTAGGGCTCACTGCCCGAGCACACTGCTCACAAGAGGCACACTGCCTACAAGAGACACATTATCTATAGTTTATAAAGAGTGCAATACAATACTTGAACTGATAAGGAGCATCAACATATGTTGGAGTTCGGTTCCGATTAGGCTCTATATAATGAGCTACTGCACTTCATCTTTTCTCTTCTTGATGCAACTGTACTGTCACATTCCGAACCTCTTCTACTATCTTTACTCTGCTCTTCTACTTTTCTTCACACTACACAACACACATACCTCTCATTCACACCTAATTTGATCCTATATATATATCCGCAAAAGTGATTTCATCATCTTTCTAGTCAGCATCCGAAACAATCAATAATTTCCTCAACCTCTGATCTATTGGCTGAATCCTTGCACACCAAGTAATGTAGATCAAGCATATACTTGTAGATGTCATCAATCATGTCGGCCAAACATAACTTATGCCTTAAGAACCTTTTCCATCATCAGTAACACATCCGGAATAATGTCTGATGTTCTGCCAGTCAGTTCTTCCTCTATTCATACTGTTACTTGGGAACCCGACACTCAAGTATTCATATCTCTTTATCCTTTCCACACTGGAGGCTCAAACCCTGGAATATATCATTCAAGATACTTCTCTTGACTTCCCCAAATCTGCACTTCACTGAGATACTTCTACTGAGAGATCTGGACCTGTCTGTCGAACCTTACTGACTACTCTGTTCCTGCTTACCGGACCTCAACACTTTGCAATCTGTCTTCCGGTAAAGACTCATTATGTCCTGCGGATGTCTGGGCTAACCTTTGTTGCCATCAATGACAACATTCATGAATCCATATAGTGTCTCTTGCCAACAATCTCCTCCTTTGGCATTGATGGCAACACTTAGTGAAAAATGACTAAGTGTAGCACTATACTCCCCCTTGGCTGATGCTCTGTCTCTATGTACATTTTTTGAAACTCCCCCTTAGTTGGATACCTCATTTTTCACTACTCCTCACTCCCCCTTTGACATCAATGGCAAAGGGTGGGGTCCGCACACCAAGAAATTTCTCAAAAACACTTCTATACTTAGCCGCATAAGTATTTGTACATGCTATACTTTACATAAACTGAAGGATATCTGCAAAAGTTGTCTTCAATTGGACGAATTCTGTTGCCCAACTTTGCTTCATTTTGTCCAAAATTGATATGTGACCACTTAATAGAAATGCAAACACATCTGCCCTTTTTAGATCTATTGGATCATTGGTTTGGGCAGTGATTTGAGCTTCTTTGATGGCCTCATGCATGGCCTCTAACTTAGGGACAATTATCCCTCTAAGCTCACTCAACCTACTGATTCTATTTTTCTTCTCTTTTTCAAGCTTCTTAATTTCATTCAAAACTACAACTGTTTGACATTCTTGATTTATTATTGATGTAGTAAATAGATCAAAATTTTGAGAAAGTTTTATCAGTTTATCTTCCTGTTCTTTCATTTTCTTCTCAATCTCCACTATTGCTTTGGACCATGATAAACAAAATTTGTATATTTCTCTTCCATCTTTAAGAGCATTTTCTAAGCTCTTTATCCCAATATTCATATTTCTCCTATCATTAATTATCAACCCTTGTACCTCTGATAATCTTTTTGCAAGAAATTCCTTCCGGACCTTATCTTCTGCTGACTTCTCTAGGGAATCAAAATGTGTGCTAACACTATTGACTAGAGTTTTGAGATTACTAGATGAGGAGGCTATGGGATCCTTCTGAAACGATGGCATAATCTTTTCTAGCACTCCAGAAGCAGCTTCTATCAACTCACAGTCTTCCATGTGAGACTTTAGGAGTTTTTCTTTAGCCTTTGCATTAGCAAATGAAGCTATCTTCATTGTCTGTACTGGAGAAAGAGAGTCAAAATTAAATGGTCCTTGTAGAAGCTCCGGTTCATCAATTTCCATTGTTTCTTTGTTCAAGAATTCTTGGACAATTTTTGCAGTGTCTCTTGCTGGAGACAGAGTTTTCTTCTCTTCTGCATTCTTAGATCTGTCTCTTGGAGCTTTCTCTCCTTCTACATTCTTACCACTAACAGTTGTGGTCTTCTCTATTGAAGCTTGCTCTCCTTCTGCAACCTTGGTCCTGTCATCTTCTTTTTCCTTCACCTCTACTTCTTTCTCTTGTATTCTTTCTTCTCCTTTAGATCTGAAGACTGTAGGGGAAACTAGAGGAGAGATATTTGTTTGTTCATGAGCCACCTCTTCCAGAGTAGAAGATTCCAAGTCGTTATCCTTTTCTGCACTGGTGTCCATGACTTGCTCAGTTGATTATTTTTCAACACTTGTGGTCGAAGGGTCAATACCCAAGTCCTCTATAATTGGAATGTTGAATTTTTTACAAGCATTTCAGAGGATCTCTTCAGTTTCTCTTGCCACTTTGTCGGTTTCACCTAGCATGAGCTGATTCATCCTAGCTTTGCTCTGGAACTCATCCTTGCAATCTTTGAAGATCATGTTCATTTGTTGTGAAGTGATTGAAGGGTATAGCTGAATTCCTATCTGTTCTGATATTTCTAGATCTTTTGCTCGAGCATTGTTCTTCCTCATTTCAAGCCTTTTCTCTAAGCTTTTGGGAACTGGAGAGATAATTTCAATAAAAGCTTTGTTGTAAGTGTTCAAAAACTAAACTGTGGCTTCCTCCAAAATCTTTTTATCTACTTCATTATATGTATCATAGAATTTTGTTAAGGGTTGCAGGTTCCCATTCACAGTGATTGCTTTCACTACAACATCTAAGGATAGAGTGGGTTTTTCAACAATTTCCTCTTCCTTCTCTTCTTCTTCTTTACCAGTAGAGTGTTCACCGGATGATTTCTTCTTCTTCTTCAGTTTCTTTATCTCCTCATCTGATTCGGTTTCCTCATCATCCTTTAGGCTAACACAGGACCTTGTTGCCTTTTTCTTTGTTCTCTTTTCTCCTTTTCTGGATACCTAGACTTCCGATTTTGATGTCCTTGATCTTTTTGCAGTGACAGGTGCTGATCTCTTTGATGATCTAGTCTAGGTGGAAGGTTTTATCAGAACACTTTCCTCACTTTTCTTTTCTACCTTTTTCTTCTCTTCCTCAGCCCTTTCCATCTTTTTATTGTTGGCATCAAGTGCCTCCATTGAGATGCCAAAGCCTTTGGCAATATCTTCTACTTCTTTTCTCACTTTCCTCTTGATCTCTGGCTACCTTAGCTCAGTATGAATTTTCACACTTAGTTCTTCAAATGTTCCAAATCTTTCTGCTTTTGGGTCCTTTGGCTGACTGAGCATGTGTTGAACATGCAGCTCTACAATTTGTTCGTCAACTTCATACCCCATAGGCATGATCTAGACTATCCTTGGCTCTACTACCTCCATTAGGCATTGATCAGTGTCTACCATGAAACACACTATATCCTTGTATTTCTCAACTACTGATTTGGGGATTCTTTCTCTGATTTGCATTGTATTTTGAAATTGCTTGAAGTAACCCCACAGAGCTATATTCCTTGCCTTAGCATCCCCAAGTTCATGTAAGTAATCTCTGATCTGAATTGCTACCAGTTTGTCATTTGCCATACCCATCCATTTGATCTGAGCAGCTCATTCATGAAGTAGAAAAATAGACATAATATTAGCCCACCATATTTAAAGGAGTTCTTCTTGTCCTTTTTGATCTTCTGTATGTTTTCCATTAATTGGCTCAAAAGAAGTTCACAAAGATCATATTCTGCATTCTTTCTCAGCATCTCATAGGTAGTATATACTATAGTTCCAGATACTGAATTCTCCCTACTGGAGTGATATATCTTGTATCATATTATCATAGATGCAAACTTGATATCCGGGTCAGTAATATCTTCAATGGTCATTGCCCTCTTATCAAATTTTGATCCGGTGGCCTCAATTACAATGTTGTTTTTGATAGATTTGAGGACAGGTATTCCTCCAGAGGAGTGTAAACCAGTTACTGCCCTAATTGCCTCCTTGGTAATTTTGCAAGGTCTGTTCAGCCATAGAAAGTTGTCATGTACCCTACTCAACACATACCGGACCCATTCATCTTCTTCAAAGCAGGGGAAATGAATGAACTGATCAAAATGTTTCTCCTGGATGCCCTTATATTCTAGTTTAAGCTCAAAAGCATCGTCTATCAGTTGTTTGTGATAGAAATTTCTTAGTTTGAATTCCCCAAACTCTTCAATATTTACGTGTATGTAAACCCTAATATCTTCTGTGTGCAAAACACCATACGAAACACTAGAGAATGCTCCTAGGGGATCTACCTCCAATGATTTGTATGGATGTTTCTTAAATTCAGGGCAAGGCCTATCAGAGATCTTCACAATAGTTAGAGTACCCATCATTCAAGGATTTATAAAGAGATATTTGATAATGGAGAATACCTTTTGTGCCTTTCAATTTCATAGAGTTAGCCGGATCAATTTTTGGATGAATTGACTTCTACAAATGATCTTTGATGAGCTTGAGAATTTTGTTGCAGAGCTTCACTTTTCATTTCTTCTTGAATGCAGAATGAACAAGTGCTTAATGAGGAAACCCATATATTGCTCCGCAAACCCTAATGTCAGGTTGCAATAAATGCTCAACCTAAGTTATTCCATTTTACCTTATTCAGATGACTTGAAGAACTAGATCAATCCTGATCTTTAAACATCTTGCGGATCTTTCAAATCTTAACCAAAGTTTATTTGGATGTTTCCCTTATGAACCCTTTAATCCACAACTCTTCTTGTGCTGGTTCCAGCACCAATTGATTGGCTGGGGGAATAAGGTTTTCTTTGTGTCTCCCCCTGAGCCAGTGCTCACTTTTTAATTTTCAGAAGGAATATCAGCACTAGAGTCTGGTACAGATCCATCCTCTACATTCTCTGTACTTTTCTTCACCCAAATCTTGTTCATCTCACTTTGAACTTCATCCGCATTCACTTTTTGTTTTCCCTTATCTTCATTCTGATTATGATATATTGGACCTCTTTTGTCCTGATTCTTCTTTCTACAGAATTTTACAATATGACCAGATCTATTGCAAATTTGGCAAACAACATTTCTTTGCATATTTGATTGATATCCTCTTGATCTGCATTGATTAGCCATATGACCTATTCTATTGCATGCAAAGCATCTACCATTGAATGATTTGTTCATTTGCATATTTATGCATTCATTAGATTTGAGACCATACCTTTTGCAGTTAAAACACTATCCAGAGAAGGATGAATTAGTCTGATTCATTCTCTTTCTGCACTGATTAGCTTTATGACCAAAGTTGTTGTAGTTGTGGCAGTATCCATTGAAGGATGGATATCTTTGAGCATTAGGCTATCTTACCGGAGCTCTTCTAGGCCTATTCCTTAGATTTTTTGATCCAAAATTCTTCTGACTAGATTTGGAACTTTCTCCTTTCTCATATCCCAAACCACACTTGTCATCTACCCTCTTTTGACTTCCAAGAAGAACTTCAAGTTGAGTAGAACTTATCTTGAATTTCTCTTTATATTCATTTACTGTTTGAAGATCCCTTTTGAGAGAGACAATTTGATCCTCAAGTTTTTCTTCATTATCTTTAGCATCTTCAAGATCAGATTCAAGATGTCTGATAATTCTATCGATCTTGTGGCAATCTTCTGATTTCTCTTGGAGAGATTGTCTTAGATTATCTTCAATTTTTCTTTTCTCTTCAACTTCTTGGGTAAACTTCATAACTCCTGATTCCATTTCATGTCTTACCATAATGATTTCTTTTGATAACTTTTCACATAACTTGGTTTTCTCCTTCAGCTCTTCATTTACATCATTTGCTTCACCTTGACTTGCCAATTGCTGAACCAGCTCCTTTCTCTTTTTCATAGAGAGACTTAATTTGTCTTTTAGTTCTCTCATGAAATCATCAACCTGTTTAAGTCTTTCCTTTAATTCATTGACTTCAGAGTTTGACTGCTCAAGATCATCAAGGGCAGTCTTGAGTTGCTCCCTTAAACCATATGCATCCATTTGGATTCCCAGATCTTCCTCAAGCTGTTAGACTCTGTTAGGAGGAACTTGGCTCTGATACCAATTGTTGATAACTGAGAGGGGGGCTGAATTAGTTATCCTAATTATTTCTACTTTTTGAACTTTCTTAATAATCAATGCAACATTAATTCAAATAAGAAAACATGACTATGAAATGGAAATACACATGACACAATATTTTTGACGTGGAAACCCTGTTAAGGGAAAAAACCATGGGGTGATTAACCCAAGATTGTATTCTCTGTTAGAAGAATGGAAATACAAAATGGCACTGGCCAATTAGGGCTCACTGCCCAAGCACACTGCTCACAAGAGGCACACTGCCTACAAGAGACACACTGTCTACAGTTTATAAAGAGTGTAATACAATACTTGAACTGATAAGGAGCATCAACATATGCTGGAGTTCAGTTTTGGTTAGGCTCTGTATACTGATCTGCTGCACTTCATCTTTTCTCTTCTTGATGCAGCTGTACTGTCACATTCTGGACCTCTTCTACTATCTTTACTCTGCTCTTCTGCTTTTCTTCACACTACACAACACACATACCTCTCATTCACACCTAATTCGATCCTATATATATCCGCAAAAGTGATTTCATCATCTTTCTAGTCAGCATCTGGAACAGTCAATAATTTCCTCAATCTCTAATCTGTCGGCTGAATCCTTGCACACCAAGTGATGCGGATCAAGCATATACTTGTAGATGTCATCAATCATGTCGGACAAACATGACTTATGCCTTAAGAACCTTTTCCATCATCAGTAACACATCCAGAATAATGTCTGATGTTCTACCAATCAGTTCTTCCTATATTCATACTGTTACTTGGGAACCCGACACTCAAGTATTCATATCTCTTTATCCTTTCCACATCGGAGGCTCAAACCTTGGAATATATCATTCAAGATACTTCTCTTGACTTCCCCAAATCCACACTTCACTGAGATACTTCTACTGAGAGATCCGGACCTGTCTGTCGGACCTTACTGTCTGCTCTATTCCTACTTGCCGGACCTCAACACTTTGCAATCTATCTTTCAATAAAGACTCATTATGTCCTGCGGATGTGTGGGCTAACCTTTGTTGCCATCAATGACAACATTCATGAATCCATATAGTGTCTCTTGCCAACAATAGGTTCTAACAAAATATTCATTAAACATACTGCAATCAAAAGGCTCCTTCTTATCATCTGCAATCTTTACCAATTTCCCACCAACACCCCTTGGCCTGTCCTTTGGTAAGTTATATTCCCTGTAAAGTCATTTCACAATCTAGTATTTTTTCTTTAAACCCTTGAGATCAATTTGTTTGCTGGCTGCAGGGTCCAAGTTGAATATAGTGGCAATGTATTCTTTAGTAAGCTTGATCAATATTGAACCATTTCCAGCTATTACTATCCTAGTGGCTGGATTATACCTTAATGCTATTAACCTAATTAAGTCAGGGTTGGCGAAAACATGGGAACAAATGAGCTTGGCTAAATCATATCTCCAGGCATGGCAGATAGGGGCATTATAGTCCATCCTCTTATGCCAATGTTCAAAGAGGATCCAACATAGGATAGGTAATTTAGCGTCTCATAAATTATAGCAGTTGTCAAGAAATTTATCCTGGGGTCTGCCTGGGCCATGCAATTTCAAAATTATTCTAGTGGAACTAGGGAGTTGGATCATAAGATCCTCATCTAAGCTTCATTTTGAAGTGGAAGGCTAGTCTTACTGACTCATTTTTCTTTTATGAAGGTAGCTTAGGGTTTTTATGGTTAACAATAGCCCTAAAACCTTTAGAATTAACCTACAGTTGGAAAAACTAGGCACAGAAGAGGAACAATAACTTACTAGTTTTAGACGCTTGCAGAAGCTTGAGATCACTTTTTCCTACTCATTCTAATGATTTCTTCTAAATGCAGTCACGCTCTTGAGAATACCTTAATCCTTGATTTCCTACACAATTCTTTGTATTAATGAACTTCGTGCCGCAAGAATTCCTGTACAATTCTCTATATTAATGAACTTCGTGTTGCAAGCACTTCAAAATCTTTCTCTTTTGAAACTTTGAATTTGGGCTATTGATCTTTTCCTTACATTCTGAAATCCATAGTCCTAATTGGCTAACTAGATTTGACAATCTTCATCACCATTTAGAATATGTATAGGTCAGATATGTGGTAGCACCTCGCAAAATAACAGCCTTTGATGGCCCACCTCTTACCTACCCCACACTAGTGTACCTCACTTCTCAAACAAGAAAGAATCCACATGTCACCATGTCACGACTGCGCAGTGCAGATTCTATCCTCTAAGATTCTCCTTGTGACGATGCGTAACTATTGGATCAAGTCTTTTGACATGTGTCGTTTTGTTGCAACTACACAACGAATATTCTCTCCTGACAGATTCCTCATGCGCCCTTGTGCGACTATTAGATTTTTCCCTTCCTACAACCGTTGGATCAAGTCTTTAGTGGGATAGGATGCCAACTTAGATATTTTGACATGTGTCGTTCTGTCACAGTCATGCAATAAATATTCTCTCTTGACAGATTCCTCATGCGCCCTTGTGCGACCATTATATTTGGCCCTTCCTACAACTGTTGGATCAAGTCTTTAGTGGGATAGGATGCCAACGTAGATTTTTTGACATGTGTCACTTTGTCGCAACTACCCAGTGAATATTCTCTCGTGACAGATTCCTCATGCACCCTTATGCCACCATTAGATTTCACCCTTCTTGCAATCGACGACAACAGGTAACCTCTAGAATCCTAGATTAAGGGGCCAGTCAACTTACGAATATTAGGACATGAAGTCATGACTTAACTAACTGACATCTTGGTCACATATTAACTTCTTAATCCATCTGTCGTCTGCTTAAATTCTTCAACATTGGATGGCTAAGATTAAAACATCTTGCCGAGGAATTTCCCATGTGTCTTAATTAAATCTATAATAGTTCACCCTTTAAGTCTCTTAGGGCTGCTTTCAACTTTGAAATATTTGCTAAAGCATTTAAAAAGTGGACCCTACTAGCCTGCTAGGTTTACCCGTTCCCCACCAAGCAGTGACCGACAAGATTAGGTATAAGGGGCTAGTAAACAACATGGATTTGATGGTTCAGGTTTCAACTTAGACAACTAGCAACTGGAGGTAGCAAGTCAACATAAGATTATGCAGAGGGTTTCTCATATGAAATGTCAACCATTGATATTTGGAAATCTAATAGTTCAAGTGTTATTTCAGAGGCTTGAAGTTGTCTCAACCATTTTCTTCAGGAATGCAACTATAGTCATCCATCAAAAATTAATCAAACGGTCATCTGTTATTATATTTTGCACTAACATCTTGCTCCAGACATAATAAATATGTTGATACTTGTCCCCATTCCAAACATTTTATGAAGGAATTTCGATGTGTGTAAAATTTTTCCTGGAATAGAACAAATGATATTTTTGCCACACTATTTTTTATTGGTTTGAAACTATATTTAAATTTGCCAATGGTTTTTTTATTGCTTTGAAAATTGGTTTAATTCGCCCATGAAAATATATTTTTTGGTTTGAAATTAGATTTTAATCGCCAGCAAAAATATTTTCTTTTTTAGAAAATAGGTTTAATTCGCCATCAGAAATATTTTACTGGTTTGAAAATAGGTTTTAATTCACCAATGAAAATATTTTAATGGTTTGAAAATAGGTTTTAATCACCAATGAAAATATTTTATTAGTTTTAAAAAATTTACAATTCACCAAGATTTTCCATAGACCTCTAGCAATTACAAAAGTTTTGCCAAATAAGATTATTTTTTTCCTAGAACAAAGAAAAAATTCACCAATAAAACTAATATTTTTCTCGGGAAGTATACACGATTCGCTAGTTTTATACACCTTCTCCCAGGGGGGGATTCTTAAAGTTATCCCTAATTCCCATTTTCTATTCTCCTATTCAAGTGAATGTGAGATTATGATGGACCAAACAATACCCTTAAGTAACAATAAAACTGCTAAAAACCAATTTTAAGCAAATTCATATAAAATGAATGAGTTACTACCTACATAATTTTTTTAAAATGTAATAAAACTTGTACGAAATTAAATGTACTTTATGAGATACTAATTACTTTTTTCTTTTTCAAATTAGTTTAATAAAATTTGAATATTTCAATAAGATAGTACTAAAATTTGGAAAAGAAACAAAAGATAGGTGTCATTCTAGCCAACCTAAGTATGAACAAAATTAAATACTTTTGATTAAATTTTGGAAAGAAGTAAAGGACACATTAGTAGATTGGAATTATACTTTTATAAAATTATTAGTGTTCACATTTCATTTGGCTTAATTTGGCATTCATTTGGCCATATTTGGAAGCCTCATTTTATGCACATGGTATAAGACACCTCAGTTGGGTGTGTGGCAATTAGGAAGAGTCCTTCAAACTCTTTCACTCAACTTGCCACATCTATTTGAGGTCTCCTTAAGTTATGGGATTGACTCCCATTAACTCAAGGTTACTCAAGCTTATATGTACTCTCTTACTTTGCTATTGATTCATGCAGTGTGTGAGGACTTCATTTCATTTATGTGTGTAATGATTTGCAATCTTTCATGTTTGTTATTCATCACCTTGATTTTGTAAGAAATCTACATGGTATCAGAGCAGGGGGGCATTTTTCAGGCTGTAAGATTATTTTTCTATATTCTCCATTGGTTTTTGCAATTTTTTGTGTGACACTTGGGCCTATTGAAAGTAAGCCGAAAGGCCAAAACATCAAACATGGCTTTAAGAGGTCGAGTTGTTGCAGACGATGCCTAGACAGGGCAGTGGTCCTCCAATGCCCTAGACACCCTCTCATGCCCCAACAAAAATTAGCATTAGCGTGATGCAGGGGAGCGTGGCGTGTGATCTAGGACTTGATTTTAGCATTAGCATTCCTGTTCACCTCGTTTGAAGGCTTAGCAGAGACATTTGAGCCTGGTTGTGACTACTACACACTAGACAGTAGTCCACATTTGAACCTGGTTGTGGGTGCTGCCAAGAGTCACCGCCACAACAAAGGTGTTGAATGCCCCTTCACAGAGGTCACCTCTTTACCAGCAAACAAGGACTGATTCACTTCCAAAAGGGGCCAGATTCTCTTCCAAATCATGCTCATGGTCATCATTGGCATTGACTTCCTCCATAGATCTGGTATGCATTCTTCAATTATATATGCAATTTATATCCTGACCAAGTGACAAGGATGATGTCTGATTATATGTAGCTAGGCACTTCATTTTCTTGATGTGTGAATCTATGAGAAGGAATTCTTTGTTTCTTCCCCTAGAATACTTCTTCTTCTCATCAATTTGTTTCAGTGACTGCCATGGGAACTGCAACTTTCATTGATATTTTGATAGCAATACTGCTGCCACCATTGGGAGTTTTTCTCAAGTACAAATGCCATAGCAAATTCTAGATCTCATATGCATTCTTCAGTATCTCCAATCAACGGCCTGTTGGTGTGCATTTCCATCGTCAATTTTTGGTTTTTACCTACAGTTTTTTGGTGTTTATGTGGAGGGAGTCTCTGTTCTCGAGGCAGAGTTAATGCCCAAAACCTAGAGTTTTGGGGTGATTTGCTTCCATAAGCCCCTATTCACATGATACTTATTTTTTTCACAAATTAGTTCTTTTTTTTTTGCAAAATTAAAGGCATTTAAGTGTATGAGGGTGAAAAATAAAAATTGCATATCTTGCAAATGGTAACTTGAAATTAAGTTCCATTTTTTACAAATGTGCATGCTTTTTCCAGACGCATCTTTTGGACTCAAAATCGCACTATTGTTATAAAGTGCCTATTTGAATTCCATTTTGTCTCACTTCATGCACTAATTATAAAGTGCCACAACTTAGGGGGGAACAAAATATTGAGTTAGAGGGGGGTATCTAGAGTCGTGTCTTGTGTGCACTTCCATTTCTCCCTCAATATTTCTTTCCACATCTTAAAACAAATTTGCAAACAATCTAAGCATGGAACCAAATCATCCTATCAAACCTCTAACACCCTTTAACTATCATGATTGGAAACTCAGTATTCAACTTATACTAAAGGATAAAGGGTTATATAGAGTGACTATGGGCACATAAAAAGAGCCAAATGCTATCAAAGATAAAGAAAAATGGTTCAATAAATGTGACCAAGCCTTCGAGTGCTTATTTCTAAACCTATCTCTTGAACTTTTATTCCATTTTGAAACCTTGAAAACACCCAATGAGGTATGGCAAACCTTAGAAAAACTCTTTGGGAAGGTTGATGAATTAAAAATTTATGAGTTAGAAAATGAGCTCCTCAGTTTGAGCCCTAGAGATTTTGATACCTTAGAAGATTATTTCACAAAGTTTAGATCATTGAAATTGTAGTTAAAAGAATGTGGGATAGATAAAAAAGAAGATCAACTCATTCTTTCTATGCTTTCCAAATTAGGTCTTGAATATTATGTCTTTGTATCTTCTTTTTATACCACCAAAAGGGCTTTTGGTGCTTCATGGAAAATTCCTACTTTGGATGAATTCATTGTTGACTTAACAAGGGAACATGATAAATTATACAAATGGGTGCCATGAAGAATTACAAACCCCATGCACTCTTGTTGCTGGAAATTGGAAAAATAACAAAGGAGAAAAACAAAAGGACAAAGAAATCAAGAAAGATAAGAAAGATGAGTTTTCAAAATCAAACACTCAAAGCTCAGCAGATCAAGGAAAAGAAAAAGCTAAGTGTACATATTGCAATAAAATTGGGCACACTGAGCAAAAATGTTTGAAGAAGAAGATTAATCATTGGACCAATCTTCTTGAAAAGCATAATATAAAGGATCCTGAATCTAATCAAGAGTCATCATAAACACCAGATACAACACCAGAAACATTTAGGGGTCATGATCTTTTTGCATCTAGAGTCTCTAAATCTGGAACATAGATTCCTGATTCTAGAACCTGACATCACTACCATCATCACCTATTGCTACATTAGAGTTCAGAGTTGCTTCATAGAAGGCTTCCATTGATTATTCATAGTAGGATTATCACCCTTGGGTATTTTGTACAGTGTCTAGTACACTTTCTTGTTTTTCTCTTTTGGGGGGTAGTTTTTTTCCTATTGGGTTTTCTACCTTTCTCCACTTATGAGAGTTTTATTTGTACATGGGTACCTCATCAGGCCTTGTTGCCAAGACCCATCTTTTTCACCCACCTAAGTTGCGCTTAAGGGGGGGTATTAGTGTTCACATTTCATTTGGCTTAATTTGGCATTCATTTGGCCATATTTGGAAGCCTCATTTTATGCACATGGCATAGGACGCCTCAGCTGGGTGTGCGGCAGTTAGGAAGAGTCCTTCAAACTCTTTCACTCCACTTAGCTTGCCACATCTACTTGAGGTTTCCTTAAGTTATGGGATTGACTCCCATTAACTCAAGGTTACTCAAGCTTATATGTACTCTCTTACTTTGCTATTGATTCATGCAGTGTGTGAGGACTTCATTTCATTTTTGGGTGTAATGATTTGCAATCTTTCATGTTTGTTATTCATCTCCTTGATTCTATAGGAAATCTACAAAAATAAATTGTGAATAGATAATTATTTATGATTTTTTTACTATGGCCTTTTAAAAGCATTAAAAAATAACTTTCTAACCAATCTAATTTGGTCAAATAGATGATTTTTTTAAAGAAAAAACATGTAGCTAATTGTCACACACCAAATTTTGACTATGTTTTACTTTTTACTAGCACATAATTAGTAGTTGATTATGCATGATTTAATAATTTGACGTTATGTGAAAATGTTAGGATAAATCAGTGATATCATGAGTTAATGTTTATATGATTAAAATTTAGAAATGTGGTTATATGATGTCATGGTTATTTATTCATAAGGTTTATGGATTGACTAACGATATACTAATCTCAGTTTGGTGAATGCAAGTTGTAATCAGGACACAAATTTTCCACCCTCTGAGAAAAGAGAGGGAGAATATCATCAGAGAGAAGTGAAAAGACATATGGAAAGGAACACGTTATTTCCATCTTAGTCTTGTGAGTTTAGTGAACTCTCATTGATTTGGATAAGTTGTGCTCGACCCAATTGGTCTAAGTTGGTTTCGACTTGACATTTGTCAATTTGTCATCTATTAGTATAGATTTTGATGTGAATCAAGTTAGGAAAGTATGACCGTTGATAAGAAATGGTCGATAGTCGTTAGTCCTTGTTTGATATGAATATAGTTATATTCAAGAGAAAATATTTATTTGGGTTAAACAAATTTATTATTGTAATTTCTGATTGAAATTCCACTGTGATAACCCATCTATTTTGGGGTTTATACAAGATAAAGAGGGAGAGAATACCTCAAACCCATTCTCATATCTTGTCGGGTGCTTGAAAACAATGTAAGTATACCTAGTATGCATCTACATTATGTAGTTACATATTTATTATTTATTATGAATTTTTAGTTTAAACCTATAGTTCTATTGTCATCGAGTTTCTAAAAGAGAGTGGTATTATTGCAAATTTAATTGCAACCACTTAGATTGTTAAGTTAGAGACTCGACCCCTTTTATCTCCACAATGGTTTGGAGTATGGGAGATTTCTTTATTAGAGTGGGGAGTAGTCTTGCACCATGAATAGCAATTATAGGCTCTATTCTTTGCAAGTAATCTATGTGGTAAAGGAGAAGTTGAGACTTTTAAAGGCTATATCATCATGGAGTATGGAGAGTTGAAACACATGAATGATATCGCTTAATGATAATAGACTGTTGTTATAGTAGTGGAATGAGATAATTCATAGAATAACTGAGGAGAGCAAGCTTTGTAGAATAGAGAGAGAGCTTAGCTTTTGTTTAGAGAGCCCATAGGATCAAAAGAAGGTGGTGATCTAAGAAAGCTTTGTAGAAGAAAAAGTAAACTCAGAGAGCACTCTAATCAACTTGTATATAGATCTTAGAGCACCAAAGGTTGACGAAGCAATATAGTCAAGGTAGGAGATCAAGTCTTTAAAATATTTGTTTCTTTCTTACTATGATAAATATATATTTGGTAGAAACTTGCATGGTTATATCTTCATAAATTCTTAGTGATATATAATTAGAAAGGATTGAATCTTTGTAGTTATATAAACATAGATAGTCTTCAAGAGAAAGTAATATCCTTTGCTTATAGTTTGAGACTGTAGTCGAGGGTGTAGGAAAACTTAGAGTTTGAGTACTGATAGGATTATATCCTCATTATTGTTGTCAAATAGTATGGTTTAATCACTTGAATACTATGTTTTCTCAGTATTGTTCGATATTCTCATAACAATGAAACTTTGTTAATCTCAGAAACACTATTGAGCCAATGTAGTGTCATAAGACCTAAGATAATATATTTCTTTTAACTTTTAGTAGACCTATGTCTAAGTTTATTAGATAGTAGACTGCTAATTAGATAACCTGGTAACATATTTGATCTATGATGATATGTGGAAGTCTCGAATACTTAGTTTAGCAGTCAACTATTTTTACTACCTCTGTGATATAATAGGATAAGATGTTTATTAAAGCTGAGTCTAACTTGTTTGAAGACCTTAGTATTAAACTTATAAGTAAACTTGTAGAAGTTTAAATAGAGATAAGATTTCTTTTCCAAGATATATATGCTAATTGCATTGTGTTCTTTCAAGGACTTAGTGATAGGCTTCACTTAATTGTCTCCATATAGAAATGTTATATAGATAACATTAGAAGACAATGAGATACTATATATTAAGATGTATTCAATCTTTGATTATGACAAGTATATTCCTTGCATGCAAGGAAGATGTTAATAAATTCATATCCTTTCTTTATTTAGAGTCAGTGGACGAAAGGAGGCCATTAAGTCAAAAATGCTATTTTATTTTCTTTTGACTCAAACTTATTCAGTTTGAATGATTGAATTTGATAAAGAATTATTATGTTGATGATAGTATTCATCAAGATTTTTATATGGATGAGGATAAAACCTTGTATTTTATATTTATACGTAATATGACAATTGTGTATTCGATCAATGCTCAAGTGGTCAAGAGTAGACTAGGGGTTATTACAATTATGTTATTTTATTACAAATTATTAGCTTTGGAAAACAAAGATATTTGATTTTTCATTGTATTGGGGTCATAGAAGTCATAACCATAGAATCAACCCAGAAGGGTTAGAAAACTTAGAACTCTTAAGTCGATGATGATTTTGTTTTATTCTATTGTATGTTATGGTTGACAATAAATGATCTATAAAACCATAGTTTCAAACAGTATAAATTAGGAGTTTAAGAAGCACTTTGATAAATTTGATAGAGTCAAAACTAGATATATAGCACAAGAAGTGCTTAATCTTTGAATTATTAAATAGAATGATAGGAAGTCATAGACCCTAATTTTTGTAAGGATGCAATGAGGGACTCTCTAAAGGGTTAAAATTACCTATTCCTATATATAGCATGAATATCCTAGAATATAGATTAATTTCTAAGTCAGATTGACTAGGAATTAAATTCAGTCAATACATTTCATGTTTAGAATTATTAATCAAGCAAGTCAAACTATAACATGAGATAGTTTCCAAGTCAATTTATAGGTGTGTTAACACATGACTACGTTTATTACAAATGTCTAGATTTATATAGAAACTTTGGCCAAAGTGATGCATTTGTTTCTGCATGCATTAGTCAGTTCACAGTGTCTAGATGGCACGATCAGTCAGAATGATCATACTTAGCTAGAAGATTATCTAGAGTTGCATGGTCGATTGATTTACGTAGGACACAACACTAGGACTCAGATGGCAACCTATTATTTCTTTATGTCTATACTCTTCATGAAGGGTAGGGCCACTTCTAGAAAGGAAGGTGTGTGAGGGACTGACAGTCTATGGTTGGAGGTAAAACACTCAGATGATGCTCTCCCTTTGTAGCAGAAGACTTGTCAAGACTTGAGTGATAGATATCAAGATTCTAGATGCAATATTATTTATGTTATGATGTAAAATTATTATTTTTTCCAAGTGCAACATAATTGTAAATGTAAAGTGAAATGTTTTCACTATGATTTATCTTTGAATATATTATATTTGAAGGTTGGAAAATATTCAAAAAAGATATGTATTTATTTATATGTGAATATGCAAATCATAAAAAAATCTCATGTTTATCATATTATTTTACTTTCTTAGTAAATTGGGTGTATAATTCCAAGTAATATGAGATGGCATGTTACATATGGTATCAGAGCTACTAGGTTCAACACATGGACCTAGGTGTTCACTACGAAAAAACTTGTCAACATTCAGCAGATTGGCCAATGTTTGAATTGGTTTTATGCTAGAATGGTGTGGAGGAGAGCCAAGAAAACCACCAAAAAGTATGTTCCCCAACATTTACCTAAGATAGAGGTTAATAAATAACCTACTGAAGAGGTTAAACTCTAAGAACATTTGATCTATGCTGAGGGTTCATGGCTGAAAGATCCTGAGACCCTGGTTGACTCTCTTAAGTGTATATGGCTAGAAAGGAAACAACGCAATAAAATGGCCAAGAAACCTATTGTTTCATACTTATGTAGTTAAACCAAGTAAACCTTCTTCTAGTCGCGACATGCCAATTGGGTGTGGTCATGATGCTCCTATTTTAGGAAGAGAGGTGTTTGAGGAGTACCTGCGTGTACACCCACCCTCTAAGTTTTTTTTACTAGATTTCGATGGGGAAGAGGAACCTAAGGAGTATCCTTTAACCAATAGTGACATGTAGTCTTCTTGTGTTAATTATCTAAATAAGGATGTAATTATACCCAGAATAAACTATAATAAAGATGAGATTGTTTGCACAAATCTTAGTTTTGTGAATGGATTTTATTGATGAATTTTAAATTAATGAGATGCATTATTCTAAATTATAATTTATAATTTGATATGAATATCAAGTGTGATATGGAGTATCATTATGGTTTGAACTCAAACAAATCTTGAAGATAGTCGCAGAGAGTCTAATCCCTTTGATAACCCAATGGCTAAGCTGGATCAGATATTGACCATGCTGAATGAAAGCAAGGAAATGCATGGAAACCTAGAACAAAAGGTTAGGGGTCAAGGTAGATCCAAAGGAGGAAATGAGGACTCACATCAAAGAGATTATGAATATGTCCATGAATCCAATATCCATAGTGAACAAAGGGAGAATGTTGATAAGACTAATTATCGAGAAGAGAAGAGAAGTAGACTCACCTCTAAGCTATCAAGAGATATGAAGAAAGTGACACCACCCATGTTTGATGGAATAGAAAGTGGTGATAATAAAGAAGCTTGGTTGACAATGATGGAAAAGTATTTTGAGATTTGAAATTACTTTGAGATAACCAAGGCAGTATGGGGTGCCTTTCAATTGGCAGGAGAAGCATTCATGTGGTGGATGAACAAGAAAATAGAACTAGGTTTTTAAGTTCTCTAAGATTAACCTGGGAGTAGATTGTGGTCATATTTCACTAGAGGTGGTTACCATAGATTTTCTTTGATCAAAAGCTAACAGATTTTTAGAATATAAGACAAGGAGATATGTCAGTGGTTGAATATTGGGAAAAGTTCACCCATCTCCTAGAACATGTGCCACCATGTCAAAAGAATGAAAGGTTCAAAATCATGAAATTTATCATGGGTCTAAATACCCAGATAGGTGGAGAAGTAAATGTGCATGGTCCTACCACTATGGACCAAGTTTTAGAGAAGGTAATCAAACAAGAGAAAAAATTTAAGTCAATTATTACATATCACGAGAATAATTGCAAGAGGTTTAACAAGACACCAACTTCTCAACCTTTCAAGAAAAGTAATGGCAAATAGGATGTTAATAAGAAAAGTGACAAGTACTCCAAAAATAAAAGGGACTCAAAAATGAGAAAAAGAACAATAGCATAGCCTGAAGGAATGATAATAATTCAGGCAAATCTATTGAGAAGAGAGGACCTTTTTTGGGAGTTCCCATTTCTTATTTTATTGATACTAGAGCAACTGAAATTTTTATTGCTCCAAAAGTATTAAGTAAATTTACTAGAAGAGATGGGTTAATGGCTAAACCCTGGTCAGTTGAATACACTAACCAAACTAAAGCTCAGGTAGAGCAATGCCTATTTGAAACCAAGATTAAACTTCCTAGTTTTTTGACTGAGGTGAATTTGTGTGTAGCCCCCTAGGCTCCTATGATGTTATCTTATGAATAAATTGTTTATGGAGGCATCGAGTCAATGTCAATTGTTTTGCAAAAATAGTTGAGTGTCTTGACGATGTAGGAAACAAAGTGTTTTTGCAAGGCACACAAAGAGAAGTCAAGATTAGACCAATCTCTACTATGTAACTGAAGAGGGCTAGGCAAAAAGGTTGTCAAATTTTTATAGTCAAAATGGAGAAATTAGAAGAGGATCCTAGTAATCGAAGTGTACCTTTGGAGAACTATCATTTCCTTCAAGATTTTTAGGATGTTTTCCTAGATGAACTTTCAGGATTACCTCTGAAGAGAGATTTTCATTTCTCTATTGATATAATACTTGGATCTGAGATAATTTTAAAGGCACCATACCATATGACTACTACAGAGTTGATGGAATTGAAAGCCCAACTTTAGGAACTTTTGGCAAAGGGGTTGATTAGACCTAGTGTTTCACCCTGGGGAGCACCTATGATCTTTGTCAAAAAGAAGGATGCAAATTTGTGTCTATGTATAGAGTATCATATGCTTAATAAAGAAACAACAAAGAATAAGTATCCTCTATCATTTATTGATGATCTTTTTAATCAGATGTGTGGCGCAACAATGTTCTCTAAGATCGAACTGTGATCAAGATACCATGAACTAAGAATAAAAGATGAGGACATTCATAAAATAGCTTTTAGAACAAGGTATGGACATTATGATACATATTACATGTATCTATGTGTATGCTTCATACTTTGTGTATCATGTGTACTAATATGTTTCATGCCTCACATGTATTTATATGTATACTCCTGATATTACATGTGCTTCTTGCTTTGTGTCTTACGTGTATACTTCATGTATTACGTATATCTATGTTTTTGCTTCATGTCTGATGTTTCTTCAACAAGTTTACTCCATGTGTGTTTAAGATTACTTTATGCTTAAAAATGCCAAATCTATCAAAGCTTTATTGTCAAACACTTCTTGGGTTGAGAAGCACTACCAAATTAACATATGCAATAATGAGGAGTTGTAACTAGTGAAGTGAAAAAGTGTGACTCCCTCAAACTTGAGATATAAAAGGGAATAACATTTAATTTGAGAGAGATGTCCAAAACATCATGGAAGAATTCAATTTAGAGTAGAACCCTAAGTGATTTTATAAGTAAATTAAACTAGGTTCTCAAGAATAATGATAATGCAAGAAAGGATGAAACCCCAAATTAAAAAATTGTGACCCTTAAAATGTAGGACTTCCTTAACAATAAAATATAAAAGGGGATCATTTCCCTATGAAGAAAACATCAATAGAAAATAAATCTAACAATCAACTCAAAGGTAAAGTATTAGTCTTGAAAAATGCAGCCAAGAAAAGTAGTGACTCCTTCAAGAAATAGATATAAAGGATAAACCAATTCATTTACATAAGAAATCATCACTCATCTACTAAATAGGAAATCAAGAAATAAAAATATCAAAGGTTTCCCAAGGAAGGAAAAATCAATCATAACCACTCAACATAGTTGAATCTAACAATATAATTTGACTTCCAATTTTTAAATGAAAATCTAGTTGTTACGAAAACTTAGGCATAACTAAAGATACAAGATGGATTAAGATTATCTTACTTTCAAACTTTGAAATAAGATATCATCTTGACCTAGGATGGTCAATCTCTTAAAATCTATTCAACAACAATTTTACAAGAATGTAATGAAGACAACTCAATCATTTAGGAACTTACAAATTTGGAGAAATGTTGGAAATTCTTCGTAAGATATATTCATCAAGCTTCATTGAAGAGGAACATTATTGAAAATAAATTATTCTATTCTCCTGGAACAAGAGCCAAAGTAAAAACAAATGATCTATCCCACACTCATTGAAACAATGATGATACAATCCAGTCCAAACCACATATGATATGCCTTATAACCTATAAAATTGATCTAGTGAAGTTTGTCTTGTGGATCAAATTCACTTCTATATGTAATATCTAGAGTAGATAATTTCATCCAAGGGTTTTCTCTTCCTAAGTTCTTTTTCTTGATTAGAGTAACTCTTCATTCATGATTAAATATCAAGGACATCAGTATTAGGCACATAAGTACCTTAGATAAATTTGATACATATCAAGTTATACCAAATTTTTTATATAATTCTATTTTAAATTACATTATGGGACCATAACCCACAAATCTCAGAATCATTTTCACCTCTTAACTTTAGGAAAGATTAAGATTGTTGAACTAGATGGAATTAAACAATACTTTTCTAAGGTATGAAAATCATCCTAGTTTTAACATAGGAATATGTCAAATATTAACAAGAGGAGTGATAACCTCCCATTGATATGAAAATTGGATGTTAGTATTAATCTATAAATTTAAATTCTATGAAGTCTAAGATTTGGTATATCCAATAATTTATACTTAAGGATTATCTAGGGAATATATACTCAAAAGGTTAAATAACATGTTATTAATGAGTCTATATGTCAAGATGATATATGTTGAAAAATGTTTGGATAAGTGTTACAAACACTATAAGATATTTTTGATTACACCCTCAATCTTGTCTCAAGCAATGTTTGAATGATTAGGTTAAATACAATATAATTACTCCTAGCTGATGGTATAGGAAAAAAAGGGGTACAAAACATAGTAAAGGATCTTTTTATCCACAACACTCCCATAACCTCTCATGATGAAAGATGCAACACTTTTCTATCATTGTAGATTTTAACAAGGGGTAATGAAGAATTTGTATCATTTCCTAAGATCCTTGTGGTGATGAAATGAGAGAACTTGTCTTAAGTTAGGTACCTTACCAGTTACCAACTCTTGGTTTGGTGGTTGAGAGATGGTAGGAAATGCAAGTATAGGAACAAAAAGAATATTTGACAATAAAGTGTTCACATACTTTAGAGAACTATACTAGCCTTATGATCTTAAGAGATTGTGTTGGCAATTAGAACAAGGCAAGTATACTAACAACAATCCTTCACAGAGATTGATTTGGGATCCTGATGACTTTAGGAACATCCTAGCTTGTGATTGCTTGAGGACACACAATCTTTGGGCAGGGTAGACTGAAATTTCCCATTGGACTTTAATACAGGCCAACTCATATGCAAATTCTTGGCACTTAAAATGAAATTTAAAACATAAAGATTGAGGTTGACTCCTAATGTTGGCCGACTTCTGATGCTGCCTGACTTCCTCAATTTAGTACCACATATTTGTTAAGAGTTTAAATTAATTTTATTACAAAGATGGCCGACCATGTTTGAAGCGCTCCTTCACATAAGACAAAATTGTCTTATTTATATATATGAATAAATAATGTGCTATTAACAATACCTGAGAGGATGCAACTTTTGAGATGAAGTATGAATTGTTAAAAGGTGGCATGTAATTAAGAAAGGATACGATTATATTGGCTTAACATAAAGAGCACTCCATTGAAAAGGAAATGACTTGTTGTCATGTGTAATGCAACGTCTTTGGCAATGATTAAAATTGTGAAGTGGTGCAACTCTTTGTAAGGATACGAAGAGACAAATACATTCATAATAGAAGCCTCCATTGAATAATATAAAAGGTGAAAGTTTATGAGATGATAAAGGAATTAGATTACATTGAAAGATATATCTACACTTAGCAGACGGGCAGCATACAACAGTCTCATGTTCTGCAACATAATTCAATACATTTATTTTTGAGGATACAATAGTCTTATGTTCTAAAAGATATTGTGGTATGCTCTATCATGATTAAGGTGTACAATAACATATTTATGATTGTATAACCTCTATGATTCTGGATGTATTTAGTATTTGTAATTCTCATCAAGCAACCATCAGGAAAGTGGGAAATACCAATAGGGTGAGTAGATACTAGATCCCTTTCTAAGTACACCACTCCATGATGGATGCCCGCGTGTCTGCCACTTGGAGCCAAGGGGGTGAGTGTCTTCCCTTGGGCTTAGAAAGGTAAATCTATGGGCCTCCTATTGTAGCTTTTCCGTAATCTCTACATGGATTGGTTGTTGGGATGGATTCAAGGAGTTTCAATCGTAAGAGGGATGGATAAGGTAGCATGGATAAGGAAAGCAGATACAAGTTTACCCACTAAGTAGACCACCCAATGTTGGATGCCCGCATGTCTGCCACTTGGGGCCAAGGGGGTGAGTGTTCTCCCTTGGGCTTAGAAGGGATAGCTTCAGGTGGACTTATCATGTTTCTCATCCACTTGTCCTATTATGATTAAACTTCCCCTATGCATTATGAATGATCTTCTATCATGTACTACAAATATTGTGTAGTTTATATAGATTTGAAATAATTATGTATCTTACATGGTTTAAATAGATAATATATTTATTATATATGTTTTGATCATATGAATTATATTTCCAATATTATCTAACATGATTGTAGGACCTAAACCAAGATTTATTTTCCTCAAAGCATTTGATTGGTAAGTTATAACCCTAACTATGTTAAATTTGTGATTTTAGGGAAAGATTTAGGGCAAACCCAAAAGGGAACATTATAGTGTTGAAGCTATAACTTCAAATCTCAACCATGAGTTAGTGCATCTTGTTGAAACTATGTTGAGAAAATTGAGGAGTTAGAAGCATTAAAAGAGAAATAAACAAAGAGTGATAAAGCCAAATAAAGTTCATGAGGATTTTTAGTTTCATGAAGACTATTCCAAATTGGTGTCTTGAGGCATTAGATGATGAATTTATCTCTGGAGAAAGGTGTTATTCCTTCCCTTCTGATGATCATAATAGAAGACTTCTTTGCTAATGAAACCAATGGTATAGATTTGTCATTCTCCCTTTCTTTATCACAATCATGAGAAAGAGATATTTATAAGATGTAATATCCCTAGCAATTAATGTTATTCAACCAGTCTTATTCCACAGGAAAATTACTTATCCACTGTCACAACCACATAACATAATTTGCATTCAAAATAAATTTTATTGCACACTGAAAGATATATCTATTATATTAAGTAGTATAACTATAAATCTAAAAACACAGAAAAAAGAAATACAAACATTTGAAAAGAAAAATAGAGCACACACATATACAGAAATAATATAGAGAACACCAAAACAATTAATGTGGTTCACCATATAAAATGGCTACATCCACAAATAGAGGATTGGCCTTATCTTAAATTCAGTTCTCATCTTCTATTACAACCAGCAGCACACTCTATAAAGCAAGATAAAACCAATACTCAAAACTCACTATCTATCAAACCAAATGAACTCTCACCAGCCTCCACAACTACTGTATGGAGAAAATAGAAAAAGAAGTGAATAAATAGAGGTTAGTCAGAATGGTTACAAAGAAGACTCGGTAGTTAGAAATGATCTGTTTCATGTGGCCTTCACCATTCCATGTGCCTAACAATCTTCCACTTGAAGGCCAATGGAAACGGAAAAAGAACTGATTTGAGATATCCCCCATTTTTCCACTTGTAATGTTACATTTTAATTATGACTGAAGACTGGACTGTCTCCAAATGCTATTCACAAACACTTCAGATTAATTGCCTCCAAATCTCATCTGATTTAATAACCTCCAAACCAAGGACATGCTTAATCAATCTCACCAATAGGAGGAAAGACTCACAAGTGACAACAGCAAGGGCCTCATCCTTCTTAAACCTCAGAAATGACATGCACTATTTAAGGACTTGCTTAAAATTAGAATATTTTCCAAAGGGACTTTCTTTCAAAGAAGCTAATATTTCCTTATCGGTTGCAAAAGAGTGACTGTTTCTATCATACTTATCTTGGAGAATCCTCTGACATATTGCCTTCCAATCTTTATATTCCTCCACAACAGTTGCCTATGTTGCATTCAAGGTATCCTCCACTCTTAACTTCTTTTCCTTCAACTCTATCTTTGAATACCTGGGAACATCATCCAGAGATGAGTATGGATGTTTTGATCCAGACATTGCAACATAAGGACGATTGACTTCATCAATGTATCTATTTAGTCGCTCCAGATGTCGAGTGTAACTTTCCCTGGGATAGGGAAGACTGCTTGACAAAAGCCAAGGAGGGACTCTTCTTGACTGACTAAATCTACAGACTTGTTCTTATCCCACCTAGATCTTGAAGCCTGTTCACCTCTTCCCCTTTTTTCATTGTCCCTCTTCCTCTTCTTCTCATTATCCTTCTTTAAGTTGCCAGTTGATTTATCTGTAGGAGTCTCTATGACCAGCAGTGCCTTACCCAACATGACCTCATAGCCCCTTAGACCTGAAATATCTAGAGATTATGCCTTTTCGTGGTTTATTATCAATAGATTCATCTCCATTAGGAAACCCTCCATAGAAACCTTACTTTCCTCTAATATTATTAGGAGGATTTCTAATGTAGGCTTTAATCTTAGCCTCCCCTTCACCAAGCTCATTGTTATTGACACCTTTAACACATGCCAAGGCTTCCTCATGAGAAGGGAAATGAACAGACCCATAATCTTTTCTCTTTGATTTAGACATGTCACGTGACAATTTAACTTTCTCAATGTCACCATATTTTTTTAGTTCCTCCTTTATACGCTCATCATCCCAAGATTCTGGCAATCCATCTAAAAAGATTGTCTTCACCTATGACATAGCCTCCTTGTCGGCCCTAATGAAAATCTCTACAAATGCTACCTTTGTACTCATGTCACAACCAAATACAGCATCTCATTTCTGTAGACATTTAAATGCATTCATAGCATCTTGATGTGTTGTAAACTGTAAGAATGCAAACCCATGATTTTGTCCTTCATTTTTGGTATCATCCATTAAAGCAATTTCTTCAAAAATCTCAATTCCATACTCCTTCAGCTTTTCTATGACAGCTTCCTTTGTCTACGTCTTACAAATATTTCCTACATAGAGTGTCATTATCTTGACTTGGAGAGACACCACACCACTTCTCTCTCACCTTAGGGTTCTTCAGGTCGGTTAAGGCCTTTTTTGCTTTCTCAACAGTTGCATACTATATGAAAGAAAAACCTTTGTTCTTCTGAGTTGGAGGGTTCCTTGGCATCTGTACCTCTACGATTTCACTAACTACAACAAATACTTTCTTCAAATCCTCTTTAGCACCATCATCTTCACCTGCCTCAGGCTGTGCTACTGGGTCTGCCTCCATATCCTCAATCTCAATCTTCCTTCCTTGAGCCATTAAAATCCCTTTCACCTCCTCCAACTCTAGCATATCTTCAATTTCTTCTTCAACCTCCACCGTAACAACATCTTCATTGACCTCCTCATCTGGGGTTCGAACCGGGATCTTCGCCTACAAATCTTTTAAATCATAAATGTTGAGACCTAGCTTCAACATCCTATGAATGCTGGAAGCAAAGGTATTTGGATTATCAAGGTGAAAGGCAGAAGTGAGAGAAACCATTTCATAGATAAGCAATACCAGGTCCTTTACAGACTTACCACTCTTATCTGCCTCTGCCCTCTTCCGCAACTCTGCCATGATGGCTTTCCTATGTTGTGCATCATCGGTGCGTTCAAGAAGTGCTCTAAGCTCAATTTTGAGATCTTCTAAAAACTCTTCTAGTGCAGATTCAATTCCAAATCCAGCATCCTTCTCCTCTTCAGCTGAATCCTCATTATTTTTCCAGCCATCCCACCAATGTACATGATGTTTTGTTTTAGCTTTCACATCAATATCCATTGTTGATGTATCCTCTATTTTCTTCAGCCTCTGTAGGCTATCTGATTCTACTAGCATGTCAAAACCTCACCTCTCAAATCTTGCAAAGGCCTATCCCACACATACCTCACCTAGGTAGTGCTCAAGGAATCAGGATTAACATCACCCATAAGAACTTCAGTGGCAAGATTAGTAGCCAAATAGACAGGAGATTCATCTACTTCCATTGGCACAATTTCATCAAGCTCAATATCACTATCCACAAATGTCACGGCAGCTCCCACTTCATCAAAACTCTCTCCAGAGCCACAAGACCAGGACATGAGAGCTCTAGCTCAATCATCCAAAGCTGCTACATCCATTTTCTTGGAAATTATTCATGATTTCCAAAATAGGTTTTTTACCATAGCTCTAATACCAATTGTAAATCTAAAAACACAGACAAAAGAAATACAAAGATTTGAAAAGAAAAATAGAGCACACACATATACAAAAATAATATAGAGAACATCAAAACAATTAACGTGGTTCACCATATAAAATGGCTACATCCACAAATAGGGGATTCTCCTTATTATTCAATTCTCATCTTCTATTACAACCAACAGCACACTCTGCAGAGCAAGATAAAACCAATACTCAAAACTCACTATCTATCAAACCAAACAAACTCTCACCAACCTCCACAACTACCGTATGGAGAAAATAGAAAAAGTAGTGAATAAACAGAGGTTAGTCAGAACGGTTACAAAGAAGACTCAGTAGTTAGAAATGAGTTGTTTCATGTGGCCTTCACCTTTCCACGTGCCCAACAATAATAGCATACTACAACTGATGATGTTTGTAAATGAGGGATAAAAAATAGCTCAAAATGTAGTATAAATATTCAACAAGAAATTAACTCTGACTAGTTGAAGCCAGTTCAAAGATACCAAAGACTCTAGGCGGTGGATTGCGGCCTCAAAGATTAATAAGGTGCTAGTTATGTGTATTAAAGAGATTCACAAATGCCGCATCCCTCTGTTTGAGTCAGTTATGATCCATGTTCTACAAGGTGGTATGAAATTTGGGACTATCCTGTTAAATTCATATAACCCAGTTACAGATTAATTGCACAATAAATTCACAGAATAGAACATCTATCTAATTTATAACAATCAATACTCTGGGTTAATTAATAGCTAATAATAGCAGAAGCAAAAAGTAACAAGAAGCCATACACAAAGAGACAATAACACAGATATAACCAGGAAACCCCAATATGGGGAAAAACTTGCAAATGTTGGATTTTCTATTCAGCCTCAATAGCAAACTTTCCACACATAATACAATTACTTGTTGCTACAGCAATCTTACATATATAGCCCTACTGATGTAAGAGAAAAGAAACTTTCCTTACATAACTTGGCTTTCCTTACACATAAAATCACTCTTGGTGTTATCTCCACCTCACAACTCAAGAAACATTCTATTAATAAAAAAGAAATCATGTTGTTGCTAAATATCCAACTCAAGTTGCCCTTAAGCAAGTTCCACCCTCCACACAGGCCCACCTTCTAAGCTACAAAAAATCCACACTCCCTCTTAGCAAGGAAGGTGTTCTTCACAACACCCAGCTTATCCCTGAAGTATACAAACTTACTCTTCATCAAGGGCTTGGTCAAGATATCTGCTATCTGCTCGTTAGTAGGAATGTACTGGAGCTTCACTGTCCCCTTCTCCACACAATCTCTGATGAAGTGGTACTTGATCTCAATGTGCATTGACTTGTCATGAAACACTAGATTCTCAGAGAGTTTGATACAACTCTGATTATCACAGTAAATGACTGTAGGATCTAGCTCCTGATCAAAGAGCCTAGCTAGAAGTTTTCAAAGACAGATTGCCTCACATGTAACCATACTAGCTTCCATATACTCGGCCTCCACAGAACTTAATGCAATTGGCTTTTGTTTCCTATTGTACCAAGAGACTGCTCCTAATCCCGAACTGAAACTACACCCTGAAGTGCTCTTCCGATCAGCTATACTACCTACCCAATCTGCATTGGTGAACCCCTCAAGCTTCACTCCATCCTATTGAGCATACTTCAGCCTAAAATTAATTGTGCCTCAGAGATACCTCAAAACAAGTTTCGTAGCTATCCAGTGCACACATTTACGTTCCACCATAAATTGACTAAGTGAGTTCATTGCAAAACAAATGTCTAGTCTAGTGTTGACCAAATATAAAAGAGAACCTATCAACTATCTGTATAAAGTTGGGTCCATTACCTCTGATCTAGAAGCATCAATCTTCTTCTAGTTCGTCACAAGTAGCATGGACATGGGCTTACAGTCCTCGATCCTGAATCACTTCAGGATATCAATTATGTACTTCCCTTGTCCAAGGAAGATCTCTCCCTCTTTCTGCCACAACTCCAATCCCAGAAAGTAGTGCATCAACCCCAAGTCCTTCATCTCAAACGCTCCTGCAAGATGCTGCTTGCAATGGGTTATGAGCTCCTCTGACCTTGTGAGAAATAGGTCATCAACATACAACACCAATATGAGAAGTTCATCCTTCACCTGAACATAGTATAGGTTCAGATCTGCCTCACTCTTGATGAAGTCCACGCTCTACAAGTAACTATCAATACTTGAATACCACACTCTGGGAGCCTACTTGAGCCCATATAGTGCTCTTCTCAACCTACATACATGAGAATCCCTCCCATGTGCTTCAAATCCTTTTGGCTATTCTATGTAAATATCTTCCTCAATCTCTCTGTTGAGGAAGGCCATCTTTACATCCATCTGGTGAATCCTCCAACCCATCTGTGCTGCTATAGAAATGATAGCTCTTATGGATGAGTACCTGGCTACTAGAGCAAAAGTCTCATCGTAGTCAACTCCTTCCTTTTGAGAAAACCCCTTAGCCACAAACCGGGCTTTGAATTTTTCCACACTACCATATGCAGCATGCTTAATCTTATACAACCATCTCAAGCCCACAAAAGACTTACCTTCTGGCTGAGGTACTAACTCCCACATGCTATTCTTCATGATGGAAGAATACTCTTCCACCATGGCATCCCTCCATAGTTGGTGCTTGGCTACCTCCTAAAAGATGGAAGGCTCCTCTTCAATTAATTCACTCATAAGTGCCACATAATCAAAATAACATTTGGGAGCTTTTCTCTGTCTGACTGAATTCTGTGGGTCACCAACATACTCCTGGGCCTCTCTCAGTGTCTACTCAGCTGCTATGTTTCTCTTCTTCTCAGTAATAGGAATCTAAGGATGAGGAATTATTTGTTCCTCTTTCTGATCAACTTGCTTGGCCTGCTTGCTCTGCTCTCCAGCTTGTGGGACTGAAGTTTGAGGGATTTGTTCTACCTCAACCATAGGTGATTGCTTTTACTCATTCATCAAACTGCTAGATTTTTTAAGAGCCCTCTCTTCCTCAAACTTCAAATCTCTGCGAACTACTATTTTCCTAAGGGCATGAATGAAAACTCTATAGGCCTTAGAAGTTTCACTGTACCCAACAAGGATACCCTTCTCTGCAGTTGGTTCCAATTTGGTTCTCTTCTCCATAGAAATGTGACAATACACAAGGCATCCAAAGATGCAAATGTGCCCCAAATCTGGTTTCTTACCAGTGAACACCTCTTCTGGAGTCAATTTGCCCAACACTTTGTGAGGGCTCCTATTCTACAAATACACAGCTATATTGCAAGCTTCTGCCCATAAGAACCAAGGTAGATCCTAATCATAAAGCATGGCCTTGGCTACTCCAACTATAGCCCTATTTTTCCATTCAGCAACCCCATTCTGTTGAGGGTTGTACGGAACCGTCAACTCTTTCTTGATACCTTCCTAAGTACAGAAATGTTTGAAGGCATTTGAGGTATACTCGCCTCCATTATCAAACCTTAGTATCTTGATCTTCCTCCCTGTTTGGTTCTCCACAATAGCCTTAAACTCTTTGAACCTACTGAAGACCTCATCTTTGTTCTCCAAAAAATATATCCACGTCTTCCTAGAGAAGTCATCAATGAAAGTAACATAATACTCATACCCATTCAAGGATACTATTGACATAGGCCCACACACATCTAAGTGTACAAGATCCAAAATCCCTTTGGATCTAGTGTCACTTCTTGGAAAACTAGTCTTGGCATATTTCCCAAGAGCACAACCCTTGCACACTTCATGGTTTTTTGTCGTCATCTCAGGCAGCCCCGTCACTATTTCCTTTAGCACATTAAGTGCTCCATGGTGAAGAGAGCCATCCTCCTATGCCACAATTCTCCTAGCCCTCTACAGCTACTTACCAATGCATGTACTGGCTCAAACTGTAACTGAAACAAGCTTCCATGCCTGACTCCAATCACTTTTGCGACCTTGGAATCCTTGGGAAGAATATAGTCTTTGCCCCTTTCAAAGGTTATGATGTAACCCTTGTCCTCCAAGGTAGAAACAGAGATTAAATTCTTCGTCATGCCAGGGACATACAACACATCCTCCAACAAGGGTTTGCTAGACTCCCTCTGAAACTTGACGGTGCCAATACCAGCTGCATGGTACTTGGCATTGTCTCCAAGCTCAATATAGAAATTCAGCTTCTTCTCCTCTAACTTGGTGAAGCATTCTCTAACTCCCATCATGTGGCAAGAAGCCCCACTGTCAATATACCATACCCTGTTGGTAATTAAACTTGAGAGATAGGCAATGAGTGAAAACTCATTCTCGAACCATGATGCAAACTCGTCCACCTCTGTTGTGGCAGCAACTTGCTTCTTCTGCTTGTCCTTATTTTTCTTATTTGGACATTAACTGGCATAGTGACCCATTTGATGGTAGCAAAAACATTTTATCTTGCTTAGATCTTTCTTCTTCCCATTCTTTGTTTTGCTTGTCCTTATTTTTCATAGTTCTGCTTGCCCTTGCTTGCAAGAGCAAGATTTTCTTCGTCTTGACCCTTCTTTGTTTGATCTCCTCGATGAGCACCTTCACGAATCTCTTCCTGAATGAAATCATCCCAAATCCTCAACCAATTAGGTAATTGATCTCTGCCAACAACACACTTGATAAACACTTCCCAGTGCTTTGAAAAACCATTCAAGGCTATATGCACCAACTCATCTTTAGCAATCATCTCTCCAACAGCAGCCAGCTCATCCTTGACCTATGTCAGCTTGGATAAGTAAGATGTCACACTCTCACCTTTAGACATCTTGGTGTTATGCAATTTGTCTTTCAACATCATCTTACGACTCTAATAGTCACTCTGATAAAGTTTTGTGAGCGTATCTAACATCTCCTTGGTGGTGTCTTTCCCCAATAGATGAGGAATTAGATGATCTCTTACCCTATCTGGGATAATCCTCTGAGCCTTGGCCTCCTTTACTTCATGCGAATCTAGGGCAATAGGATCATTTGTTGGTGGTTTCACCTTTGTACTAGCATAGATCCACAACCTGTTCTCCTTGAGAACTAATGTAATCCAAACCTTCCACTTTAAGAAGTTGGGTGCACCCTCAAGCCTATCCTCATATCAAACACTAGTTGCCATAGAAACAGAAGAAACAGGAGACGAAAAACTTATTTTTTCTCTTGAAATCTGCATCACAAATCTTGGCTTCATATTCAGAGTTTAGAGCTCTGATACCATGTTAATTTCTTATAACCTAGTTACAGATTAATTGCACAATAAATTCACATAATAGAACCTCTATCTAATTTATAACAATCAATACTCTGGGTTAATTAAAAGCTAATAATAGCGGAAGCAAAAAATAACAAGAAGCCATACACAAAGAGACAATAACACAGATATAACCAGGAAACCCCAATATGGGGAAAAACTTGTAAATGTTGGATCTTCTATTCAGCCTCAACAACAAACTTTCCACACATAATACAATTACTTGTTGCTACAGCAATCTTACATATATAGCCCTACTGATGCAAGAGAAAAGAAACTTTCCTCACATAACTTGGCTTTCCTTACACATAAAATCACTCTTGGTGCTATCTCCACCTCACAACTCAAGAAACATTCTATTAATAAAAAAGAAATCATGTTGTTGCTAAATATCCAACTTGAGTTGCCCTTAAGCAAGATCCACCCTCCACACAGGCCCACCTTCTGAGCTACAAAAAATCCACACTCCCTCTTAGCAAGGAAGGTGTTCTTCACAACACCTAGCTTATCCCTGAAGTATACAAACTTACTCTTCATCAAGGGCTTGGTCAAGATATCTGCTATCTGCTCATTAGTAGGAATGTACTGGAGCTTCACTGTCCCCTTCTCCACACAATCTCTGATGAAGTGGTACTTCATCTCAATGTGCTTTGACTTGTCATGAAACACTAGATTCTCAGAGAGTTTGATACAACTCTATTTATCACAGTAAATGACTGTAGGATCTAGCTCCTGATCAAAGAGCCCAGCTAGAAGTTTTCGAAGCCATATAGCCTCACATGTAGCCATACTAGTTGCCATATTCTCAGCCTCTGCAGAACTTAGTGCAACTAACTTTTGTTTCTTGTTGTACCAAGAGACTGCTCCTAATCCCAAACTAAAACTACACCCTGAAGTGCTCTTCTGATCAGCTATACTACCTACCCAATCTGCATTGGTGAACCCCTCAAGCTTTACTCCATCTTGTTGAACATACTTTAGCCTAAAATTAATTGTGCCTTAGAGATACCTCAAAACATGTTTCGTAGCTATTCAGTGCACACATTTACGTTCCACCATAAATTGACTAAGTGAGTTCACTACAAAACAAATGTCTAGCCTAGTGTTGACCAGATATAAAAGAGAACCTATCAACTATCTGTATAAAGTTGGGTCCACTACCTCTAATCTGGAAGCACCAATCTTCTTCTAGTTGGTCACAAGTAGCGTGGACATGGGCTTACAGTCCTCGATCCTGAATTGCTTCAGGATATCAATTATGTACTTCCCTTGTCCAAGGAAGATCTCACCCTCTTTTTGCCACAACTCCAATCCCAGAAAGTAGTTCATCAACCCCAAGTCCTTCATCTCAAACTCTCCTACAAGATCCCACTTGCAATGGGCTATGAGCTCCTCTGACCCTGTGAGAAATAGGTCATCAACATACAACACCAATATGAGAAGTTCATCCTTCACCTGAACATAGTATAGGTTTGGATCTGCCTCACTCTTGATGAAGCCCATGCTCTGCAAGTAACTATCAATACGTGAATACCATGCTCTGGGAGCCTACTTGAGCCCATACAGTGCTCTTCTCAACCTGCATACATGAGAATCCCTCCCATGTGCTTCAAATCCTTTTCGCTATTATATGTAAATATCTTCCTCAATCTCTCTATTGAGGAAGGCCATCTTTACATCCATCTAGTGAATCCTCCAACCCATCTGTGCTGCTATAGAAATGATAGCTCTTATGGATGAGTACCTGGCTACTAGAGCAAAAGTCTCATCGTAGTCAACTCCTTCCTTTTGAGAAAACCCCTTAGCCACAAACCGGGCTTTGAATTTTTCCACACTACCATATGCAGCATGCTTAATCTTATACAGCCATCTCAAGCCCACCAAAGACTTACCTTCTGGCCGAGGTACTAACTCCCACATGCTATTCTTCATGATGGAAGAATACTCTTCCACCATGGCATCCCTCCATAGTTGGTGCTTGGCTGCCTCCTAAAAGATGGAAGGCTCCTCTTCAATTAATTCACTCATAAGTGCCACATAATCAAAAAAACATTTGGGAGCTTTTCTCTGTCTAACTAAATTCTGTGGGTCACCAACATACTCCTGGGCCTCTCTCAGTGTCTACTCAGCTGCTATGTTTCTCTTCTTCTCAGTAATAGGAATCTAAGGCTGATGAATTATTTGTTCCTCTTTCTGATCAACTTGCTTGGCCTGCTTGCTCTGCTCTCCAGCTTGTGGGACTGAAGTTTGAGGGATTTGTTCTACCTCAACCATAGGTGATTGCTTTTGCTCATTCATCAAACTGCTAGATTTTTTAAGAGCCCTCTCTTCCTCAAACTTCACATTTCTGCGAACTACTATTTTCCTGAGGGCAGGAATGAAAACTGTATAGGCATTAGAAGTTTCACTGTACCCAACAAGGATACCCTTCTCTGCAGTTGGTTCCAATTTGGTTCTCTTCTCCATAGGAATGTGACAATACACAAGGCATCCAAAGATGTGAATGTGCCCCAAATCTGGTTTCTTACCGGTGAATGCCTCTTCTGGAGTCAATTTGCCCAACACTTTGTGAGGGCTCCTATTCTACAAATACATAGCTATATTGCAAGCTTCTACCCATAAGAACCAAGGTCGATCCTGATCATAAAGCATGGCCTTGGCTGCTCCAACTATAGCCCTATTTTTCCATTCAGCAACCCCATTCTGTTGAGGGTTGTACGGAACCGTCAACTCTTTCTTGATACCTTCCTAAGTACAGAAATGTTTGAAGGTATTTGAGGTATACTCGCCTCCATTATCAGACCTTAGTATCTTGATCTTCCTCCTTGTTTGGTTCTCCACAATAGCCTTAAACTCTTTGAACCTACTGAAGACCTCATCTTTGTTCTTCAAAAAATATATCCACGTCTTCCTAGAGAAGTCATCAATGAAAGTAACATAATACTCATACCCATTCGAGGATACTGTTGACATGGGCCCACACACATCTAAGTGTACAAGATCCAAAATCCCTTTGGATCTAGTGTCACTTCTTGGAAAACTGGTGTTGGCATATTTCCCAAGAGCACAACCCTTGCACACTTCATGGTTTTTTGTCTTCATCTTAGGCAGCCCCGTCACTATTTCCTTTAGCACATTAAGTGCTCCATGGTGAAGATGAGCCATCCTCCTATGCCACAATTCTCCTAGCCCTCTACAGCTACTTACCAATGCATGTACTGGCTCAAACTGTAACAGAAACAAGCTTCCATGCCTGACTCCAATCACTTTTGCAACCTTGGAATCCTTGGGAAGAATATAGTCTTTGCCCCTTTCAAAGGTTATGATGTAACCCTTGTCCTCCAAGGTAGAAACTGAGATTAATTTCTTCGTCATGCCAGGGACATACAACACATCCTCCACCAACAAGGGTTTGCCAAACTCCCTCTGAAACTTGACGGTGCCAATACCAGTTGCATGGTACTTGGCATTGTCTCCAAGCTCAATATAGAAATTCAGCTTCTTCTCCTCCAACTTGGTGAAGCATTCTCTAACTCCCGTCATGTGGCAAGAATCCCCACTATCAATATACCATACGCTGTTGGCAATTGAACTTGAGAGACAGGCAATGAGTGAAAACTCATTCTCAAACCGTAATGCAAACTCATCCACCTCTGTTGTGGCAGCAACTTGCTTCTTCTGCTTATCCTTATTTTTCTTTTTCGGACATTGACTGGCATAGTGACCCATTTGATGGCAGAAAAAACATTTTATCTTGCTTAGATCTTTCTTCTTCCCATTCTTTGTTTTGCTTGTCCTTATTTTTCATAGTTCTGCTTGCCCTTGCTTGCAAGAGCAAGATTTTCTTTGTCTTGACCCTTCTTTGTCTGATCTCCTCGATGAGCACCTTCACGAATCTCTTCCTGAACGAAATCACCCCAAAGCCTCACCCAATTAGGTAATTGATCTCTGCCAACAACACACTTGACAAATACTTCCCAGTGCTTTGAAAAACCATTCAAGGCTATACGCACCAACTCATCTTTAGCAATCATCTCTCCAACAACAGCCAGCTCATGTTGTTGCTAAATATCCAACTCGAGTTGCCCTTAAGCAACTTCCACCCTCCACACAGGCCCACCTTCTGAGCTACAAAAAATCAACATATCCCGTGTGTATCCCACTATTAAAAATTCAATTTAAAACCCAGTTACTTGAGGTTTTCGTCCCAAGGGTAGAATTTTGCTAACAAAAATCAAAATGATGAATTCCCATAATCAGATGCTTTCAAATGAAAGTTCATTACTTCTTATACAAATTCCAATAATTTGAAGAAGACATAGCAAGTAGGTGCTAGGATTCAAAAGTAAGTCCCAAAAATATAAGTTATTATTATTAAAATTTATTAATATTATTAATTAATTAATATATTTAAATTATTATTTTATTAATATAGTGTTAAGAAACATTTTCTATTAATAATAATAATAATACTAATTCATTGTCATGGAGGGAACACGACGTGAGATTATCATAGTGAAGAGGTATTAAGCTTCTTGTCATAAGGGAAATGATCTTATGCTCCTTGAAATTGCTCTTCATAAAGTGGACTCACAATCCAATCTGGTAGAAGCTTGCTTACTTAGGGTTTACATGAAGCATATCAAACTCAAGACTTAGTTTTCTTCGATTCAAGTCTCTAGTCAAGAATGTATCTTGGAATATATTTCAGTATTTTTGGTTCTTTTGTAGTTTGTAGTTTTATGAAGTTCTAAAAGGCTTGAAAAGTTGATAATGTGTCTTTAAAAGGCTCTTTGAGGTTTATACATGTTAATTTTATAATATATTAAGTTTGAATGTAGGCACAATTGGTTCACAAGTGTGGATTTACAAATATTTAGTTTTCACACATGATTGTAAGTCAATTTCTAGGCATGACTTCATTAAACGTAGTAAAATTTTAATTATGTGATCAATTGAGTCACCCTATTGGCAAGAACATGGAGTCAATTTTTAAATTTACATTCATAATGGTATTCAATAAAAAGTTTAGATAGAGTTGTAGGCAAAAATCTAGAAGTCGATTGATACATTCAAAAGTTGTAAAATGTGAAATAGTATTTTTTTTTGTGAATTTGCAAGTGTTCTCATAGTTTCAAAATTTTAACACAAACACACAAAATTTGTGTTCTGGCATAATAACTTCGTAACTGTGTAAAATGACAAAGTTTGGGAAGTTCAAACAAAAACTCGCAAAAAATGCATTTGAAGGTGAAAGCCTACCAAAATACTAGGAGTCGAGAAGTAGAAGTTTAGGCACATTTTCCAAGTTACAATTGGTATTGGTCAAAGGGATCCTACTTCTATGAAACCTGCAAATCTACAATGGAAAGTTTTAAAATTTTTGGAAATGTGGAGGTGTGAAACCCCGATGCACTTAATTAAAAGTGAAAATTGTTACACATATGGTTCCTAGGGTTGTCATTGATGTCAACATTGTTACTAGGTTGTCATTGACGTCAACACTATCATGGTGTTGTGATGGTGTTCATGGTTCGATGTCATGTCCCATCCAACAAGAAAAGAGAGAAGATATACTTCATATCAATATGAGAATTAGAATCACAAAAATTATCAAATGTGTTGTTGATGCTATTGATGGCCTAAAGTATGTATGTTCTAAGTTCCATGATGATTGCATTACTGAAAGTGTGTTTTGTGAGGCCTAGTTAGTACTATACTAGAGATTTTGTTTTGATATTATATATTTTGATGTGTATGGTTGGACATGGTGGATATTATTATTTTGGATTATGGACATTAATGTTTTATATGCATGCTAAGATATTTCCTTGTTTACAAATGAAATAATATGTTAATTTAATAAAATGATTTGATCATGAAAGTATTAATAATTATATGTTTAATTTTCCGAAAATAAGTATCTTAGATATTACTATGAATTTCCTAATTATTTGATGATAAATGTTTAATATTCAATTGCTTCGGCTATAATTTCCAAAATGTACTAATGTTTCAAATGAGATTTTATAGGTGGGCGGCCCAAGTTCCTTAAAAATTGGAGACAAAATCCAGATGCTAAATGTTATTTATTAGTTTTATAATTATGTCAAGGGGGATTAATGTTGAGAGTGTTTTGTTTTTCATGTTTATTTATATTGGAAGGAAATATGTTTTATTTGAAATAACCTTTTATTTGGATTTTATATGGAGGGGAAATCGAAGATTTGGGAGTAATTTTTATTTTAAGGAAGAAATTAGAACCAGTCCTCATGCTGAGAATGGAACCGTTGTAGCTTGTCTTAAGATTGTTTCTCTCTATATTTTATTTTCTTGATGATTGGGGGTTTCTGCAGAGAAGATAGAGCAAGATGGAGATGGCTGAAATGAATTTGGTTGTAGAATGTTGATGTCTGGAAAAAGAAACAAATAATTTGGTCAAGATATTTGGGCTGATCCTAACTTGGACAGACAAGGTATGCTTTGGATTTCCTTTGAAAATTTAGTGTTCTTGTTGGATTTTCCAATGATTGTGACAATGTGTAGTAACAATTGTTGTAGTAAACTATTTTGTGTGGAATCATGTATTAGTTTTAGGGGGTTTGGGTGTGAATAAGGAGCTAATCTCACCTGAGGGAATGAGAGCCTCCCTTGTTTGGGGTTGAGGAGGGCATGGAGCCTCTCTTGGGGATCTTTGATAAATTATGTGTTTAAAATAGAGATGTGGATTGATTTGTGTTTGGAAAAATGGAGAATAGAAGGGTGTTTTGATGTAGTATTGTGGAGTGTGATTGGATGTTGAAGAGCTGTGAATGGAAGGGTTAGATTTTGGATGGATGGTGGTGGTTGTGTGCAGAAGTATGGACTTGAATGTTTTGATGAAAGAAGTTATATGTGCCCCAAGAGGGAAGGGAATTCCCATTCTCCCCCTCTTTAAGAATTTCATGTGTGGATTCTTTGTGTGTAAGTCCATGTTTATGTTTTTCCCTAATTTTATTTGTGTTGAGCATTTCA